>CM069070.1:21730674-23155674 GCA_035220775.1 Malus fusca
CTGCCCAGATTCAGTTTTTGCCCAACTCTTTTCTGATAACTCAAAACGCACGCATATACATATGCCTATTTTATATATATATATATATATATATTCTTGAAATATCCTACATAAATTTACTAGAATCTAGCTAGTAACATAAACACTTGTATGGTCTTGAAAAGATGTAATTATTGGGCAAAGAGCCCAACTATAACTCAAAACGCACGCATATACATATGCCTATTATATATATATATATATATATATATATATATATATATATATATTCTTCTTCTTCTTCTTCCGAATCTGCCCAGATTCAGTTTTTGCCCAACTCTTTTCTGATAACTCAAAACGCACGCATATACATATGCCTATTTTATATATATATATATATATATATATTCTTGAAATATCCTACATAAATTTACTAGAATCTAGCTAGTAACATAAACACTTGTATGGTCTTGAAAAGATGTAATTATTGGGCAAAGAGCCCAACTCTTTTCTGATAACTCAAAACGCACGCATATACATATGCCTATTATATATATATATATATATATACTCTTCTTCTTCTTCTTCTTAATCTGCCCAGATTCAGTTTTTTTTTTTTTTTTTTTTTTTTTTTTTTTTTCTTTCTTCTTCTTCCTTCTTCTTCTTCTTCTTCCTCCGACTACAACTCTTTTTTTTCTTCTTCCTCCTTCTTCCCCTTATTCTCCTTCTTCCTTCCTCCTTCTTCCTTCCCATTCTTCTCCTTCTTCCTTCTTCTTCCTTTTCCTTCTTCTTCATCTTCCTCAAAAAAAAAATCCTTCATTTTCCCTAGATTTGGAGGAAGAAGAAGGAAGAAGAAGGAAGGAAGAAGGAAGAAGGAGAAGGAGAAGGAGGAAGAAAAAAAAAAAAGTTGCAGTCGGAGGAAGAAGAAGAAGAAGGAAGAAAAAAAAAAGTTTCAGTCGGAGGAAGAAGAAGAAGAAGAAGAAGAAAAAAAAAACGTGGATGACACGTGACGTCCAATCATTGTTCACTTGGGCGCCACGTCACAATTAACGACAGATTTAACAGTTTGACTAACGGATGTATGAGACTGTCCCAAAATTTACAATTTAGGTATGAATCTGAGACAAAAAAAAATTGATGTACTAAATGTTGAAAACCACGAAACATGAGGGTAGTAAACAGTCTTTTACCCTAAAAAAAATGAAAATTAGGCCTTTCTTAAAAGGGAAAATTTGAAAGAGGTCCAATTTTTAGTGACTTTTAATTTTTGAAATAAGTCCAATTTTTAGTCCAATTGGACCCATATCAAAAGACCCCTTCTTAAAATTTTAAAATTTAATTATGTACAATATTTATTTCTATTTCTTCAATATTACGTTATAAAAATGTATAGAAAACACGAATTATATGTATTATTAAAAAAATGTGTGGAAATCAACGTGTATTGGACGAGAAAAATAGTAGTTAAAAATAAAATAAAAACAAAATTGTGGGTTTTAGTAGAAAGCATAATTTTGATAACACTTTCTTTCAAATAATACTTCTATAAACTTTTTATTCATCACAAAAGTTTTAAAAAAGTTTTAAAAAATTTATAAGTTAGACCGTGGATGAACTAAAATAAGGTTGGGGTTTAACTTCAATAAATCTCATCAAAAATTAAAAAAAATAGAGTGGACTGTGTTTCTATTTCTAATTGTTTTTGGAATGGTTAAAATGATTCTGAACAATTAAAATTATTTCTAAATACGTTTGGTAGAACAACTTAAAAATGCTTTGACAAGTTTCAAATAAAGACACTTCTAGTTAGGGCTGCAACTTGATTGTGGTTGAATGAACGCCACTAAATTTAATATTAAAATGGAGTTAATGATGGATAGGGTTTGAGACTACAAATTCAAGCTGACTAATCAAAAGCCCTTCATTCATTGTACTTAGATAATGTTATGAAAGGTCTTGGCTGTTGGACTTTGGTGTAATATGTGCATCAGTTGATTTAAGCTACAATCGGATTGGGTTGGGTTAGGAATGGGTGACAAATGATTAACTCAACTCAATCCAATAATGGTCGGGTTGACATCGGGTTGGGTTTGGGCATGTTTATGTTTAAGAAAAAATATTGTCATTCGAGTTTAAAGTCGTGTTGGACATATACACGTTCGGGTTGACCCAACTAAGAATGCACCCCTACTTCTAGCAAAAGTGTTTCCATTTTAATATTTATACACAAACTACATGTGTCATCGACTCCACTGCATCTGTAACAAACTAGAAGAGGTTGTTTGGTTCAGGGAAAGCTTGAGCATGAGGATCAATCAGATGGAAACTTCTTCCTGGGCGAGCTGGTTGCTCCAAAGATATGCTTCAGCAAAGGGGTCAAATGAGGTGAGAAACAATATGTTCTCATATATCGCTTATACTTGCTGGCATATATGGAAAGCTAGGTGTAATCTGCAATTCAGCTAGCAACCAATTCATCCTAGGCATGTTATATTGGCCATCTCTTTGTCGGTCTCTACATTCAAAGAAGCCAATGGTGTTCTTCTCACTTCTCCACCACCTAGTGTGCTGGAACCGTTGGTTGATGTTCGTTGGTTTCCTCCGTGTCCGGGTTTGGTTAAGATAAATGTGGATGCTAGCTGGGGATCTTGTGATGGTCAGGGATTTACGGGGAATTGTGGCTCGAGATGAGGAAGGAATGTTTCTTGCAGCTTGTAGATCAGGTGTGAAGGCTACTAGTGTGGCTTTAGGAGAGGCCTTGGCAATCTTGCACGGGTGTATGCTTGGTAAGAGGATGGGCTGGAATTGGATTATTATGGAGTCCGACTCGTTGGAATCGATTTCTTGCCTTAGGGACATGGCTAAGAAAGGCAGTTGGGATGCCTTCCCCTCTCTACTGAAGTGTTGTAGATTGGGAAATGAGTTTCTTGAATGCTGCTGGTCTTGGGTTCCAAGACCGGCCAATTCGGCAACGGACCATTTGGCGTCGCGAAGTTGTAGGGAAGTATGTGATCATGTATGGGTCGATAGACCCCCATCTTCCCTGGTTCATGTTTTGTGTAACGATGGTCTACCTTGTCCCCCTTAAGTGTTTGTGGTAGTGCGTGGAGGGACGTTTTAGCATTAGATGCAGCGTCGTGATAACTCTATGACCTCCTCGCACTACTCTTTTCTAGTAGTTATTGGCTGTTTGCCTCGGTGTATGCTCTCTTTATACTGCTTTGGCATCTTTGCCCAGTTAATGATATTTCTTGATTACAAAAAAAAAAAAAAAACTAGAAATTTTGAAATATAAGAGTCTAGTGTTTTGAGATCCTTAACCTTTGAAATGTCGGGTTGCGATTTACTCAAAACGTCGAAACGGAGTGCAAGCTTCCACTCCACTGTTTTCCTTGAGATTCACAGTTTCCTTGTCCGAATCCATAAAGACCTTCAATTCGTTGATCAGCCACTCAAAATCCTTAACCTCTTTCATATGCGACCTCGTTGCCGCCTCCGGAACCTTCTTCGCGCGGCTGAGCTTGGCGGAGACATGAGAGAGCTGAGCCGATTCTAAGTAATCTTCGAGCTGCGTTGCCGTTCTCAGCTTGAATTGCTTAGAGTTGCGAGCCTTGCGGTATCCCTAAACATCTCCCCTGCAAAAACATTATGTAGTCAGAGATTCAAATTGATGAAATCAATCGAAGAATTTTGAAATTGTATGTGTGCGAGAGATGTATAAGGACTCTGAGGACAAGGTGGAGGAGATCGGCATCGAAAAGATGGAGGAGGAAGACGATCGAACGAGGCGTTTTTAAATGTCTTGGACGGTGGCGAGAGGGCTCGAAGTTGAAGTTTTGGCTTTCTTGCTTTCTGCCATATTTTCGCGCGCAGTGTTTGAGTTTAAGCATGTCGAACACATGAATGTTTGGCCCGCTTTTCAATTTAATATAACTTGATTAGGCATGCATAAATCAAAATGGGTTAACTAGAATTTGTAATAGTTGCTCGTACAAACGTCTTAATCAAAATCGTCAAGTTGCACTCATGTTTACATTTTAGGAAGGTGGAATTCACGTTCTTCGTAAAAACGTCATAATTAGTATTGTTCAGTTGCACTAATCTTCACTTTTTTGTACAAAGATATTCTACTACATTCCTCGTATAAACATGATAATCAACATCGGTCATTCGTTTCATCATCGTCTAAAGCCAGTAAAATGTATCATTAAGAAAAATAATTTACCAAACTTGTGATAATGGTCAGCTTTGACATTTACAAGAAAATACCGTTCTTATTTTTTGGCCTGATACAACAAAAATAATAGGCTTACAGCTTACAAAGTGCCCATTATGTAGAAAGGGATGATGAGGTCTAACTTACAAAAAATTCTGACGAAGGGTAACAAGCTTTGACATTTACAACAAAAATACTAATGTGCAGTTTGATCACCATCAATTTTCTGACTATGTATGTATCCATGACAAGTGAGAAGTTTGTTCATAGACGAAATTTGATACAAGCAATTCTTGGGATTGGAGACTTGAGACCTTGCGGACTAAATTTGTTTCCATTTAAGGAGAGAAAATTATGATCCTATCTTCACCAGCACATAACCAATTAAGTAGGGCCTCCAAAAATATTGTTCTGCATCTTTCGCGGCAGCCCGAAATTTTGGTATGCTCTGATTTCGCCTTCTAGAGTTGCTGTCACAATTACCAAACCCCAAGCTGTTGCTTGTGTTGTTTGGCTAGCATGGTTGTTGCCTATATTGTCGAGCCATGACCAAGAGGAAGACCAAGATGATGTAGAGGCACTACCAGCAGACATAGAACTTGAATCACCATACCTAATAGAGGAAGGGTCTGAATTAAACGACTCTCCAATCTCGGATTCTGTTCGAGAGATTTGAGCAGGATCTTGGTCTTCCGGCGGAGGAGTTGAAGGTGTTTGATCTGATGCATCTCCTTTATTGGTTGTGGTGTTGCTGTCTTTGTTGTTTTTCTTTGGGAGAGGCGGTAGCATTCTCTTGCTTACACATGCATCTTCTTGAGTAGGGGATGCATTGCCGGATTGCGGCTGTTGCATTGAGCGTTTTGAGTTTCTCTTGGAATGTTGCACGGAGACAGGTGGAGGGTCGCCCTTTATGGTGCCTGGCCATGGTATTGCTGCTGAAACATCTTTGCACTGAAAATGCTCGTGGGAATTGGTACTGATGATGCTCTTTTTACCCGTGGCTGAGATTCGGGGTTCTTCACGCTTCCAAACATATACATGGGAGTCTTCACTAGCACATACAACATATTTTCCGTTTGGAGTGAATGAAGCTGCAATTTGACTGCTTGTATTTCGGAAACCTGTCAAATTACATCTTGGGTATTATTTATTTAGAGAATTGTAAAGCAGAAGTGAAAGGCTCTGAGCATTGGATGAGCTCTGCATACCTCTAAACTTATGAGTCACGTTTGTGCCATCCAAAATTCGAATCCGGGAATCAGCAGAGGTAACAAGCATTTCAGATGGATTCATCGGCGAAAACTGTTTCCAATGAAAATAAGAGGAGGTAAAAAGCACTTGAGATGGTTTTACGGGCACCAAACTGTTCGATTAGAGAATGAAGTATAGTTGCATTACCTGCAAACCTGTAATCTTTTTGGCTTGATTCTTCTTCTTGTTCTGAATATCAATATGACTATGCTGACTTAATTTACAATCTGAATTATGAAACAACATGAGGTTTATCAATTATTATTGACTGTCTTAATTCACATTTACGGAAAAGAAAAAAAAAGTAGAAAGAGCAACTTGTACCTTCTGCACTATACATATGACAGTTTCCTTTATGCGAACCAATGAGGGAAGCCTATAGGGATGACATCAATTTGAAGAAAGATTAATACAAATCATGATAAAATTTTCTAAGTTGATTCAAATGACTAGTTAGAACTTAGAGCCCTCAGAAAATTATAAGCATGTTCAAAAATACCCAAACCTGAAAAAAGTAGGGCATCTGGACAAAAACAATACATATGGAGTTGTACCTGGCCATCTGGAGTGAAGGAAGCAGCAGTGACCATTTCATGAAGATCGGTCCAGTCCACGACTTGCCTAACGGCTACATTCCACAATCGAATCTTGGCATCAAGTGAGCCACTGATAAAGTAATTGTCATCCAAAGGATTGAACTGTATGCAAGTCACTGCAAAACCAATAACCCAAGTCAAAACTCGAGAAACTAATCAAGGAACAACAGTACACAGTGTGTCCATGTCTCAGCACTGGTAGTGATTTTGACATTTCCACTTTCTTCTTTTATGCTATCCCTTCTTTTATGTCCGTTGATTTTATTCAATTCAAAGGTCATAAACCATGTAAAAGTGCAGGAGACAAAATAAGAGTGCAGAAATCACTACCCATGCGCATTTTGTATGATGCGTTGTAGTTTTAGGACAGCAAATACACGTAAGAGCTAAGCATTAGTTTACATGGATGAATATCTTACCATAATCATTGTGGGCAAACAACTTTAAGCAAGTCTTGGTCTCCAAATCCCATAATCTAACAGTTTTGTCCATTGAAGATGAAAGTAATAGCTGCAAATTGATCAAATTACATTAGCAAAAATTAGTCTAAATTAGCCTAACCTTAAATTAATCAATTCAGGAAAAGAAACAATTAGCAAAGAGCTAACCTGATCTCTGGACCAGGACAAGTCCAAAACAGCATCCAAATGACCTTTAAAAGAACAAAATGGTTTCTCCGAAAATGAAAACACAGCTTCGGGTACATGCACATACTCCGGGATTGAATTGCTTTTTCTAGTAGACCCTCCTCTCCCCTTCTTCTTCTTCTCCTTCTCGGATGGCCCAAGCGCAGCTTGATCAGACATCGATGGCGAACGATCAGGGGTAGAGGACCCGAAAGAGTGATGAAGCGGGGTTGAATTCCCGTCTAATGACATAATCTCACACTCTTGCACTTCCCACACATGAATTACCCGATCCTCTCCCGCACTCGCAAGAAACCTCGCATCCAAACTAAACTTAATAGTCCAAATCGACCCCTTGTGAGCTTGAATCTCCTGACACAGATGCAATGCTGATAGCTCCTTGTAATGCTTCCCTGTCTGCCTAACTTTGACCCACTCCGAGGAAGAAGAACTCGAGTTCTTGGCGGGCTTTTGCGCCGGTGGCGTCAGCGGTGGCGTCGTGTTTTCCCTATCTTTCTCCCCAATCAACACACTCACGGCGGTCCCCACGCCTCGTATGCTATTCTTCAACAGAGCAACACCTCTTCTCTTGCTCATCCTCAGGCTCTTCGAAACGAACGAATTTGCACCTACCGCGCCGCCCTTCCTGTCGCCACCGCCTTCCCTCGAAACATTTTGTCTTCTCATCACCTCTTTCACCACCGGTGAGTACCCGACGCATTTCTCGAACTCATCCATCGTCAATTGCTTTCCCGTTTGGAGATCGCTGAGTCGATTCCAGCACCCATCCTGATCGTACTCGTTCACGATGAACTCGGTCCCCGTGTCCAGATTCTTGATCAAGAAGAATGCTTCTAACCGGTTGTTTGAGAAGACCGACGATAATCCACCACTGGTCTGAACAGATCGGATCGCGGGGGTGGCGCCGCCTACTTGGTTTGGCGACCCTTTGACCGATTCTGTATACGGACATATTCTCGAACAAGGAGTGGCGATAGTGGAGCAAGTCCTCGTAAGGCGTTGCTTTGAGATTGTTCCGATGATCTCCTCTTTCCTCTGTTTGTCGATCGAAAAAGCTTCGATGTCGCCCTCAGATCTTGATCGGACGAGCACTACCGGCAACAAATCATGCTCAGGATCCGGCTCTGGCTCCGATACCGTTTGATCGGGCGGTACTTGTACATTTTCTTTGGCACGAGAGATGGACCGGGGGATTGGAACAATGCCATTTGCCATTTTGTTCGAAACGAGGCGTTTAATGCTGGTTAGCTGCTTAAAGCTGACGAGGTCTTTCCCGGGTCCTTGGGCTAACCCCATGCCCTGCAACAATCGTTTTCGCCTCTCAGTGATGGACCCCGGAGTATCCATCCAGATGTTGTAATCTGGTGTCATCGGAGCTGCAGCAGTGGACGGCGGTTCCATCGGAGTGGCTGTGGCGAAGGCGCTAAAATCGACGTCATTTCGAACAGAGGAGACGCATGAGGCGAATGACATGCGACTGTCATCAAAATCCTCATCTTCGGAAGAAGATGCCTCAAGGTCAAAAGGAACGACGGAGGAGGCGCGTTCGTTTGACTCAAAGAAGCGGTCGTCGTCGTCGTCATCCCGGAGGCCGTCCCAGTTCATCGTCAACGTCTTCTTCCGCTCCATCTTCATGGTGCATTAGGCAAAAATTACGCAATCGAATGTGCAAAACGGAAATTGTGGCGTTGGATTATCAAATTCCGTAGAGAAACTGGGAGTTTTTTTGGAGTGTTTAGAAACTGTTGTTTGTCTTTGCGCGAGGGAGATTGAGAAAATGGAAGAGAGAAAAAGGAGGGAGTTTGGTGGTTAATGAACGCTATTGCATTACATTCCTGCACGTCTTTGATTCGTTATTATTTTATCATAATTAGGACTATTATTACAAATTTATCCGTGTATGTCGTGCGGCATATACGGCCTCGTTTCTACCACTCACTTCTTGCCACGTCACCGCCTAGAAACCTAATAGCTTAGTCACATGTCCTTGCGGCTGAGGAGAAATCTTTCCTTTTGAACGGAACACGATACATGTGTTTTTATACAAGTGGTAGAAAATTGTATTTTTTAAGTTAGTAACTTTTTAACACACATATCTCACCATTTGTACAGTGACACGTAGTGTACCACTCCGTGTTCTGATCACATTGAAAAATATCTCGCAGCTAAGAAGGCGATAACCAGCCACTTGTAAAGCCCACACTTTGAACCACCTCCAAGGGATCGACCCGAACCTGAATATCTAAAGGAAGCTCCGACAACCCATTTAACACAAATTCAATCGAGAGCACATGCCTAACAAGACAAAGTCAATGCCCCAAACAAAGTGAAACCTAAGAAAGTAGATAGTGTAAACGCCAAGTCAATACAACATCGTACATTTCTAGAAAATGAAGATTAATCTTATTCAATTAGAGAGGAGATTGACTATGAAGGGGGAATTGGTAACGATATTAAGATTCGTTTTAATTAATTTTCTACGGTAAATTACACAAAACTACCTTAACTATTGGGCCAGTCACAGTTTCATACACCATCTTTAAAAAATGTCAATGTCATACCTCATCTACGAATTTATAACAATTCATATCTTCCATCAGTTGTCTGTTAATTCCTCCATTAAATGTTGACGTGGCTTGAGGCGAGACCCAATTCTATTAAAAAATTAATTAAATATTAACTAAATATTAAAAAATTAAAATTAAAAAAAAAAACAAACCCACACCCAGATCCCCTTCCCCCCTGGAAACTTCCCATCACCCTCATACCTTTTCTCCACCGCGTCCCATCAAACCATAATTTGATTTTTCTTCATCCATTACGCAGAGAAATCCATTGCGGAGATGGACAGCGACGACGATTTTAAGCTGCGGTTGGCGGAGGCTGCTCTGCCAGTCTGCGAAACAAAGCTAAAGCGCTTAAAGAAAGCAATTAGGGTTTCTGAAGAACCTTCCGTCGACAAATCGGATAGCGGCCAAGTGAATCCCTCCTAATTCGGAGCTCTAAGCTTGGAGGAATCGAATGAGCCGTCAAGGTTAGGATTGGGATCAGAAGGTTTGGTGACACATCCTGACCTAAATCGAGGCATGTTGGCTGTCACGTGAGGGTGACGTAGCCATGTGCGCCGTGCGGAGGTGAAGGTGATAAGATAATGTGAGTAAAAAAAACCAAACTAACTAACTTACATTAGACCGATATATAAGTACGAGTGGAAGTGCTAGAGTGTAAATACACATAATAAGAGTGTAGGTACCAAGGTGCAGTCCAGCAGGCTAAATACTAATTATACATGATAGAAAAGAAAGCCTACATAGATGGATGTCCGTCAGAACCGCCGAAGAGTCCTCGTGAGCCACCAACACGAACTTCTATCTAGAACCTGGAGGGGTGCAAAACAGAAAATGTGAGTGGGCAAAAATAAAACTTTTCAAAACCATTTCACTTTCAAAACCCCTCTCCGTAAAACCCATATAATTTCCCAGAAAATAACAATATATATGTATATGGAAATCAGGCTCGAGATTAATGAAAACCAAAGTATGTGCCATGTCAAGTATCTCAATAATAACTATGTAAGCCAGGTGATGTAAATCAATATAAAATGATATATCAACCAGAGTCACCTAACGTGACCTGTACGGCTGGACCTATAGCTCATAACTAATTCCTGCACACGAGTCGGAACCACTATTGTGGTATGTACGACAGGCTATGTGTAAATAGATACACTCAAGTGCTACGGTCACGTGAAGGCTGTGCGAAGTATTGCAAGTCACCTACGAGTCGGAACCACTAATGTGGTTTGTACGACAGGCTGGCACCTGCCTTGGATCCAAGGTGAGCATGTGGTGCGGGAGGTGAACTATCACGTGAAGGCTAGGCCCTGGCCTCGGGCAGAGCACTAACACTGTGGTGCAGGATAATGAGCACTAAATATATCTCAACATAATCATACACACTGCAATCATTATCATCAATATGTACTCACCTGAAGCTTACATGTGCGTCCGCAGCACCATGCAATAATATGCATATCTATACTAATGCATATACTAAAATATAATGCAATCAACATGACATTTAAAACATAATTTCATTTAAAACCATTTCTAGGAAAATGTAAATCATATATACGTATATATATATATAACCCCCGAGTCTTGCCTGGCTACGCTCGTCCTTCGGGAACGTCTCGCCTATATGTGAAACCACTAATTTAACGTTAATTTAAGCACATAATCAAAACCGTATAATAACTTTTCATACGTTGCTCAATTAGGGTGTTTGAATATACTATCGTGGCCTACTTAACACCACAAGCATCCCCATATTTTTAGAATAATTTTCCGATGACCCACGCGCAGGCACGTGCCTTGCACACGGACGGAATCCCTAATGACGTTAGGGAATATTCCATTAAATAGTAGTATATACCGTTAACTTTACCAGACGCTGTCAGTATATTCCATCAAAGTTGACGGAATATGCTCATTTCTTCTCCGACACGTCATCGGGATCCATCGTCGGCCGCCACTGCGTCACCGGAAACTTGAAATCCTTAAAATCTTAGTTTCTACTTCATTTCAACACCAAAATTCACAAATTTTATATGAAATTGAAGCTCTCAACGAGGAGAACATAATCATACCTATTTCGGGTCCTAAAACCAACGAGAAATTGTTGGAATTTTTTTCGATATTCCGGCTAAGTCTGCAACTCATGGAACTGACCTATCCCGACGTCCAAATCCTCCCAAAAATTGTTCCCAGGTCTCTATAGAGTAGTTTTAAAACTCCCTTAAGCTTTAAAACTCCGTGAAATAACCACGATCACAACGGAGCAACAGAGCACCACGTCGAAGCTCGCGAGTTCCCAAGTTTCCAAAGTCATTTCTCTAAACTAAGGGTATGATTAGGTTCCTGAATTTGCAAGGAACTCGAAAGTGACCTCCACTAGTTCGATCTGTGCAAGATGAAGATGGTTGGGTGTGTGGGTGTACGGACTGTACGAACGAAATAAAGATAAAGAGAAATGGTGAGGGTATGTACGTGTGTGTGTGTGAGTGTGTGCGTGTGGTCATAGGTTTGGGGAGAAATAGAAGGAATAGGGCCCTGATTAGGCCATAAGATATAAGGCTAACAATTAAATCAAAACAACCCACAATTCCAATTGGACCCAATTAGGCCATAAGATATAGGGCCCTCAATTTCCTTCGCCCGTTTACCCATTCGTTTATTCGTAACATTTCGTTACGAACCCAATTCGGCCCTAACTCACGTCAACGCTCTCGTGACGTCGCGTATAATTTACTCACGTCCGCTAAAAAAAATAATTTAAAACTATAAACATACATTCACGTCACTACGACTCGAGGGTATAATCATCAATTCCACACATCCGAGGATAAAATATATATTAATTCGGGACGGGTTGTCACAACCTACCCCCTTTAATAAATTTTCATCCCCGAAATTTCTGTATATCAGCATACAACATATCAATATCCATAGAACAAATGGGGATATAAATCTTGCATACGATCTTCCGTTTCCCAAGTAGCCTCCTCTACTGAATGGTTCCTCCACAAAACTTTCACCATGTGCACAATTTTATTCCTAAGAACCTTATCCTTCCAGTCCAAGATCGTCACTGGTTCCTCATCATATGTCAAATCTGGATTAATTTCTAGTGGCTGATGAAATATCACTTGTGATGGATCAGAGACATAATGACGAAGCATAGAAACATGAAAGACATCGTGGACCCGTGATAATTCTGGAGGTAACTCAAGTCTGTAGACGACTTTACCGACTCGCTTGGTGATCTGGTACGGTCCAATGTAACGAGGACTTAACTTACTTTTCTTACCAAACCGCACAACACATTTCCATAGAGATAGCTTCAAAAATACCCAATCTCTAACTTTATACACCCTATCAGTGGCGTGTTTATCAGCAAGGCTCTTTTATCGATCATGGGCCGCTTTTAGGTTAGCTTTAATTACCTGAATATTCTGAGTAGTCTCGTCAACAAACTCTGGGCCCACTAACACCCTTTCACCAACTTCTAACCAACATAAAGGAGTACGACATGATTTACCATAGAGTGCCTCGAAAGGTGACATACCAATACTAGAATGGTAGCTGTTATTGTAGGCAAACTCCATCAAATCTAAACGCTTATGCCAAGCGTCTCCAAACTGTAGCACTGAAGATCTTAACATATCTTCTAATGTTTGGATTGTAACATCCCACATCGCCCAGAGGAGTGGATCTTGTAAGCCTTATATGTATATTCCCATTTCTACCTAGCACGAGGCCTTTTGGGAACTCACTGGCTTCGAGTTCCATCGGAACTCCGAAGTTAAGCGAGTTCGCGCGAGAGCAATCCCATGATGGGTGACCCACTGGGAAGTTCTCGTGTGAGTTCCCAGAAACAAAACCGTGAGGGCGTGGTCAGGGCCCAAAGCGGACAATATCGTGCTACGATAGAGTCGAGCCCGGGATGTGGTGGGGGCCCAGGCCGGGATGTGACATGGATGGTTCTCTCGGATTGCTTGTCTGTCTATGGATAATACGCCATATTATAATGCAATCTCAAACCAAGAGCCTCCTGAAATGCCACCCAAAACTTAGAAATCTCAAACCAAGAGCCTCCTGAAATGCCACCCAAAACTTAGAAGTGAACCTAGGATCCCGATCAGAAATAATACTAACTGGAACCCCATGGTATTTAACAATCCCTGCTATAAATAACTCAGCTAATCGGCTTAAAAAATAGTTATCTCGAACTGGTATAAAGTGTGCTGACTTAGGGCTGGTTTGGTATTGCTGTGCTTTGAAAAAAACTGTTTCTGCTGTGCTGTGAGAATAAGCAGTTATGAAATAAAGCAACAGAGTGTTTGGTAAACTTTTTTGTAAAAGTGCTTTTGAAAAAAAAAAGCAGTATTATAGTGTTTGGTAAACTTGTATGTAAAATAGATGTGAAAATAAGCCGGTTTTTCAAAGCTGGGTTTTGCAGCTTTGTGTTTTTGGCTTTTTCACCAAAAACTGTGAAAAAAAGCTAAAGCTGAATGTTTACCAAACACAAAAAAGCTCCCAGCTTTTTTTTATACCCATTTTTTTTAGAATCACCTCAGTACCAAACCAGGCCTTAGTAAGCCGATCCACTATCACCCAGATGCCATCGTAACCATTTCGCGTACGAGGAAGCTTGTACACGAAATCCATAGTAATATTTTCCCATTTCCACTGGAGAACGGGAAGTGACTACATCAATCCAAAAGGTTTCTTCCTCTCAGCTTTAACTTGCCGACAAATCGCACATCGACTCACATATTTAGCAATCTCTCTTTTCATGCCAAGCCAATAGTAGAAAGGTCAAATAATGTGATACATCTTGGTACTCCCAGGATGCATCGCATAGGCCGATATATGCACTTCATCAAGAATATCTTTCTTTAATTCTGCAATATTCGGCACATATATTCGACTTCCCTGCATAACCATGCCATCAGATTCCCGAATTCTGAGATCTTTCTTCTTCCCTCGTGACACTGCCTCTGCTAATTCCTGGGATTCCTCATCCTCCGCTTGAGTTTCTAGTGCACGATCAATTAAAATCGGTCTAACCTAGAAACTAGTAAGTAAAGCTTCTTCCCGATCTATCACTCCCAAATCAACTCCAGTAGATCTCAATTATGTGAGAAGATGGATATGGCAAGCATATAAAGCATTAATACAACCTCGAGATTTCCTGCTAAGTGCATCTGCTACCACATTTGCACGACCAGAATAATACTCAATCGTGCAATCATAATCACTGAGTAATTCTATCCATCTCCGCTGTCGAAGGTTAAGATATTTCTGGGTAAATAGGTATTGAAGGCTTTTATGATCTGTGAAAAACTTGCACTTTTCTCCATATAATTAATGTCTCCAAATCTTCAGGGCAAAAATGATGGCTGCTAGCTCGAGATCATGGGTAGGGTAGTTCATCTCATGTGGCTTCAACTGTCGTGAGGCATATGCAATCACCCTACCATGCTACATTAATACGCAGCCTAAGCCATTTAAGGAAGCATCACTATAAATCTCAAAATTACCACTGTCGTCTGGAAGCGCCAAAACAAGTGCGTGAGTGAGACAATACTTTAGCTACTGGAAACTCCACTCACATCATCATCCTACTCGAATCTAACATCTTTTCTAGTCAACCTCGTCAATGGTAAAGCTATAGTTGAAAAATCTTTAACAAACCGTCGATAATAACATGCTAAGCCCAGAAAACCCCGTACCTCAGTGACGGTTTGTGGCTGCTCCCAGTTTTCAACTGCAACTATTTTCTGTGGGTCCACCTAAATGCCCTGGGTTGATATTACATGCCCCAAGAATGCCACTTGATCTAACCAAAACTGGCATTTGCTAAACTTAGCATAAGTTCTCCCTCAATTTCTTCAAAACCAAAGTAAGATGTTAAGTGTGCTCTGCTTTAGACTTAGAATACACCAAAATATCATCAATGAAGACGATGACAAACCTGTCCAGGCATGGCTTAAATACTTGATTCATTAAATCCATAAAAGTTGCGGGTGCATTTGTTAACCCGAATGGCATCACAAGGAATTCGTAATGACCATATCGAGTCCTGAAAGCCATCTTAGGAACATCTTCACTTTTGATCTTCAATTAATAATACACATACCTCAAATCAATCTTGGAGAACACGCACGCACCTCGAAGCTGGTCAAATAAATCATCTATACGCGGCAACGGATAACGGTTTTTAATTGTTACCCGATTCAGCTGTCGATAGTCAATACACAACCTCAAAGTCCCGTCTTTCTTCTGTACAAATAAAACTGGAGCTCCCCAAGGAGAAACTAGGATGAATAAAACCTTTATCAACCAATTCCTGCAACTGAGTTTTCAATTCCCTCAATTCCGCATGAGCCATTCGATAAGAAGTTAAGGAAATATGATCTTTACCTGGAAGTAAATCAATAGTGAACTCTGCTTCTCTATCTGGTGGTAATCCAAGTAAATCATCAGGGAAAACATCAGGGAAATGCCTAACTACTCGAACATCATCTACACGGATAAGAGTATCCTCGTTCAATACCATGTGAGCCAAATAACCCTTACAATCTTTCTTCAATAGCCGCTTGGCCCTCACGGTAGAAATGATGCCATGCCGTAATGCACTACGTACACCCACAAATGTAACCACAGGTAAGCCCGGCCAATGAAAAGTGATTGTTTTCTCATAACAATCCATCTTGGCACGATTGTAGTGTAACCAATCCATGCCTAGAATAACATCGAAGTCAACAATATCTAATGGATCAAGATTAGCTGGCATAACGATGTCCTCCACCAGAACAGGTCATCCTTGATATACCCAGCTAACATAACATGTCTCACCTCTAGACATCGAAAACTCTAACTCATAACCGAGATGTGTGGGGTAGGGTTGTGTCGTCTGAGCAAACGTATGAGAAATAACAGAGTGTGTGGCACCAAAATCAATTAATACCTTAGCAAAATGGCCAAGAATATTTAACGTACCCATAATCAGATCTGGGTTGTTCTGAGCATCCTGCAAGGTGATATGTGAACACGGCCATATGGCTGCTGCCATCCTCCATGACCCATGTTACCTTGATTTCCATGTCCTTGTGTACCTCGTCCCTGACCAAGCTAGTTAGGCTGCCTCGATGATTCTGCACTGCTAGAAGCAACCTCAACCTTCTGGGACTGCCATCCGAGATACCACTGTGATCCACCACCCAGATATGGTGGATATGGCGTATAACCTCCTGAGTACTGAACATACCCACTCCAATGATACGGATCGTGCGAATACTGATACTGTCCTCCAGAATATGGAGCTATATCACATTGATAATGATATGCTCCACCGTAACCCTTTTGAGTATCTACTGAATAGGAACTGGTGGTGGCAAGGTAGATGGCTGAGGCTTCTGCTGACTCTGTAGGCATTGAATAGCCTGGTGTCCCGTCTGACCACAAACAAAACATCCTCTATTACCTTGCTTGCACTCCCCAAAGTGTCGACTATTACACCTACAACATAATGGACCACCAGAACCACTAAAACCTCTTTGTCCCTGGAAGCGAGAAACGCCTGAACGGCTACCTTTCCGTGACGCCGTGGAATTCGAACCCACACTAGAAGAACTAGAACTAGTACCACTTCTTTTAAAACTCTGCGTCTTGCGAGGTCCCTGTGATGACTGACCTTTATCTTTATTATTGTTTTTCTTCTGATTATTATCTTTTTCTTCCTCTTCCTCACTGTCACTAGGCATGTTTTCAGAATCCTCAACCCGCAATAGAATCTCATAAAACTCCTGATGTGTAGAACAGGGAGTCGTGGTCGCCATAGAACGCCACTTCTTTCGAGTACCCCACTTAAATCGTCGAAGCATCTCAGCAGGATTCTCAGCAATCTCTGAACAATATCGAGAGAAATCAGTAAACTTCTGATAGTACTCATTAGCTAACATTTTCCCTTACTTTAGACGCATGAATTCTTGCTTCTTATGATCTATATACTTTGAGGTACAAATCTCTTCTGGAATAGCTGCTTAAAAACCTCCCAATCTGCGGTTTCTTCTGGTGACAACCGAAAAGATTCCTGCCTCCACCAGGATGCATCATCCTCACCTAAAAACCAAGTAGTCGTCTCTACCCATATATCCTCAGGGAAATTCCCCTGCCTCTGCATCACTCGATAAGTTTTCTCGACATGATTAAGCCAACGCTCAGCTTACTCGGGCCCCTTAATACCAACAAAATTATTCAACTTTAAATTATAAACTATCTCCAGGGGAGTCCTTTGGGGAGGGTGCAAAGAATACTGAATGGCATTAGCAATGGCCTCACCCAATTGGCCAATATCAGGAAAGTTAGATTCGGAGGAAGTACGCAGCTCTCTACGAGGCGGCATAGTTCTGACATAAGACCTCAAAATAATTAGAATACTCACAAAATATGCAGGACTGCCGAACCTGGCTCTGATACCAAACTGACACACCCCGACCTAAATCGAGGCATGTTGGTCGTCACGTGAGGGTGACATAGCCATGTGCGCCATACGGAAGTGAAGGTGATAAGATAATGTGAGTAAATAAAAACCAAACTAACTAACTTACACTAGACTGGTATATAAGTACGAGTGGAAGTACTAGAGTGTAGATACACATAATCAGAGCGTAGGTACCAAAGTGCAGTCCAGCAGGCTAAATACTAATTATACATGATAGGAAAGAAAGCCTACATAGATGGATGTCCGTCAGAACCGTTGTAGAGTCCTCGTGAGCCACCAACACGAACTTCTATCTAGAACATGGATGGGCGCAAAACAGAAAATGTGAGTGGGCAAAAATAAAACTTTTCAAAACCATTTCACTTTCAAAACATATAACCGCTCTCCGTAAAACCCGTATAATTTCCCAGAAAATAACAATATATATGTATACGGAAATCAGGCTCAAAAGCAATGAAAACCAAAGTATGTGCCATGTCAAGTATCTCAATAATAACTATGTAAGCCAGGTGATGTAAATCAATATAAAATGATATATCAACCAGAGTCACCTAACGTGACCTGTACGACTGGACCTATAACTCATAACCAATTCCTGCACACGAGTCGGAACCACTATTGTGGTCTGTATGACAGGCTGGGTGTAAATAGATACGCTCAAGTGCTACGGTCACGTGAAGGTTGTGCGAAGTATCGCAAGTCACCTACGAGTCGGAACCATTTAATGTGATCTGTACGACAGGCTGGCACCTGCCTTGGATCCAAGGTGAGCGTGTGGTGCGAGAAGTGAACGATCACGCGAAGACTAGGCCCTGACATCAAGCCGAGCACTAACATCGGGGTGTAGGATAATAAGCACTAAATATATCTCAACATAATCATACATACTGCAATCATTATCATCAATATGTACTCACCTGAAGCTTACATGTGCGTCCGCAGCACTATGCAATAATATTCCGTTAAATAGTAGTATATACTGTTAACTTTACCTGACGTTGTCAGTATATTCCGTCAAAGTTGACGGAATATGCTCCTTTCTTATCTGGCACATCGCCTGCAGCCGCTGCGTCACCGGAAACTAGAAATCCTTAAAATCTTAGTTTCTACTTCATTTCAACACCAAAATTCACAAATTTTATATGAAATTGAAGCTCTCAACTAGGAGAACATAATCATACCTATTTGGGGTCCTAAAACCGACGAGAAGTTATCAGAAAATTCTTCGATATTTCGGCTAAGTCTGCAACTCGTGGAACTGACCTATCCCGACGTCCAAATCCTCCCAAAAATTGTTCCCAGGTCTCTATGGAGTAGTTTTAAGACTCCCTTAAGCATTAAAAATCCGTGAAATAACCACGATCACAACGGAGTAACAGAGCACCACGTTGGAGCTCGCGAGTTCTCGGATTTCCAAGGTCTTTTCTCTAAACTAAGGGTATGATTAGGTTCCTAAATTTGCAAGAAACTCGAAAGTGACCTCCACTAGTTTGATTTGTGCAAGATGAAGATGGTTGGGTGTGTAGGTGTATGGACTGTACGAACGAAAGAAATATCGAGAGAAAGGGTGAAGGTATGTACATGTGTGTGAGTGTGTGCGTGTGGTCACGGGTTTGGGGAGAAATAGAAGGATTAGGGCCCTGATTGGGCCATAAGATATATGGCTAACAATTAAATCAAAACAACCCACAATTCCAATTGGACCCAAGAAAATAGGAGATATGGTGATTGGTCAATTTCCTTAGCCCGTTTACCTATTCGTTTATTTGTAACATTTCGTTACGAACCCAATTTGGCCCTAACTCACGTCAATGCTCTCGCGATGTCGAGTATAATTTACTCACGTCTGCTAAAAAAAATAATTTAAAACTATAAACATACATTCACGTCACTACGACTCGAGGGTATAATCATCAATTCCACACATCAGAGGATAAAATATATATTAATTCGGGACGGGTCGTCACATTTGGGTAGCGAAGGGGATTCTAATTCTAGATTTGACGGCTTGGGCAGTGGTGAAGGTGAAATGAGTTCTGGTTCCGATGGGTTGGGCGGTGAAGGGGAAATCGATTCCGATTTTGATGGTTTGGGCGGTGAAGGTGAAATGAATTCGAGTTTTGATGGTTTGGGTGGCGGCGAAGATGGCAATGGGGCTAAAAGGGTTTTGGATTTTGATTATGCGGGAGAGGAATTTGGCGAATAAGGCAATGATCTAAACCAGGAGATGCCGAAAGAAAGTGGGGGTGTGAGTTTTGGGGGAGGAGGGACACAGGTCGATGGGGAAGATCTGGGTGTGGGTTTGGTTTTTTTTTATTTTTTATTTTTTAATATTTAGTTAATATTTAATTATTTTTTAATAGAAAGGTCATGCCTCAAGCCACGTCAGCATTTAATGGAGGAATTGACAAACAACTGACGAAAGGTATGAAATTGTAATAAATTCGTAGATGATGTATGACATTGATATTTTTTAAAGATGATGTATGAAACTATGACTGGCTCAATATTTGAGGTAGTTTTGTGTAATTTACCCAATTTCCTATATTAAGAGAAATATTCAAGTACTAAATTAACAATTACGTGCTAAGCATATAGAAGTGGTGAGGTCACATTACTGGTTACTACAAATTTAACATGATCACAATAAGCAATAAGCAAACATTAAAATTATTGTTGATTATAAAGCGGAAACTTTTATAATAAAAAAGTCATCATGCATTTATTTATATTCTATTTTTTGCACTAAAAGAAATGCACGATAATTTTCTTTGATAAATATTATGTCAAAAACATGAATCTCGGGAATCTTCTTACCATATTTGCATTTCTCATTTTCTTTTACAATACCAATAACAACTTTCTAAAATTTTAAAAACGATATCCACCGGGCGTGCTTCACCGAGTTAAAGTTCCCATGATTAGAGAGACTTAAGTTCATCTTGATTGGTGTTGTAGTAATCCACTACTAGAAAACCAGTTATTAGTGGCGTTTTGAAAACCGACAAAAAACATATATTATTGTCGGATTTTAAGCAAAATCCGACAGAAAATGGATGCAGTGGCGGATATAATAAGCGACAGAATTGCCTGCGTCAGGAAATTAATTTTCCGACAGAAAATACTCTAAAACCGACAGAAATTGTGTCGGATAAAACCGACAGAAAATCATTAAACCATCCGACAGAAATTAATTAAAAATGAATAAATAAAACCATTTCCTGTCGGCTAAAACCGACATAAATTAATTAAAAATAATAAATAAAATCATTTACTGTCAGCTAAAACTGACAGGACTTATATTAATAATTAAAAAAAAATCACTTTCTGCATTTTCCATATCCTCGCATTCACCATCCAACCTCGTCGAAGCTCGATCTCACCGGTGACTGTCAGGGCCTTTAAAGTCTTAGGCAAGGGAGCAATAATGGGCACCGTTTTCTTAGTCCACGACCCGTCATCCGACCCCTCCGCCCATCCCCTACACTGACAATGATAAACAGGGAGGGTCATGATCATCCTTTCTAGGCTATAACAAATTAACAATATAGATAAGAGAAGCTTGCTAATATTCGTTCTAAATCCTCAACCTAAGTCTTCGTATGGTTGCAATCAGGGAAAGAAAATCACAATGACAGACAAGATATCGCAAAATTATCGCAGGTAGAAATCTTAGAAGTTAAAGAAACGAGCGATAATGTAATCCATCACCCAACTGCAGTTGCATTTGGATTTTATACAGATACATTCTTAGCCAAACAAAATTGGAAAAAATGGTTGTATCAAGTACCCTTATTCATGTCAAGCACAGCATTTCATTATGTGAGGAGACTACACAAACATCCATGCTAACATGAACAGCATCTCTTCAGTTCGAGGAGAGGAACAAAATAACACAGATATTTTTCCAGAATCCCGTAAGCCTACAAGAAGCCAAAACAAGCTAAGAGTCGTTGATACAATATAAACACGAAAACAATAAGCAAGCAACGCCAAACATAAGTACATAACCTGAGAAACCAAAGGATATAAAATATGCAAACACAATGACAGGAACCAAGGAGCTGAAGGAATATTGTTGACTTCCAAGGCAGCAATAACAACTAGCATTAAACTGATTGATGGATTGGAGAGAGCACCTGCATAGCTGCGCAACCAAAATAGCAAATCCAATGTTTAATAATTTCAGATGAGAAGCCATTCATGTACCTTTCGAATAGGAAGGATGCAGCTGAATGAATTGAAAATTATTTGTTACCTTTCGAATAGGAAGGATGCAGCAGCCCTTGACAAATCAACCCATACCTCTAACTCCTATGTCCCTTCCTCACTCTCTCTATGTACCCGTTCCGTTCCCCTCAACCCTAACCCCATACTTTTCCCCATCTCTCTCTCTCTCTCCCCGCAACCAACGTCAGTGGACAGAACCCATCCCTCACCCCTCTCTCTCTAGCTCCTACCCTTCCCATCAACCCTCCGTCCACGCCCAACCCTTCCCATCAACCCTCTGTCCACGCCCTCTACAGTGTGTGTGGAATTGTTGGTTGGAATGGGTTGCAAGTGTTCGAACAGAATAGAAAAGAAGAGAGGAGAAGGAGAAGGAAATGAGGACAGGAGAATAGGGGGAAGGGGGAAGCATCGGCGCAACGAAGATGGATGGGTTTTAAAAATTTACGTTATTTTATTTACTGTCGGTTAAAACCGACAGAAACATTTTTTAAAAATAAAAACTGACAGAAAAATTTCATTACTGTCGGTTATAACCGACAGACAAAAAAATGACGGCAAACTTCCCTCCGAAAATTTTAAAATTTTCCCTCAAAATTTTAAATTCCCCCCAAATTTTGTTACAATTTTAAAAAATAAAATAATAATTGTTTGGTTTAATAAATAAATAAATAATATGTATTTAAATAGAATATGTTTTTAAAAATTAAATAAATAATTGTTTGGTTTAATAGATAATTTTTACACTTTTGGTTTAATAGAGAATAATGCATGTAAAATATGCGATAAAATGTCATCACACAAACTAAATATTGTCTAATGAATAAATTTGATATTCAATTAAAAATATTTACAATTATACTTAATGGAAGTATAACATTAACTCTAAGTGTTTGTTTAATCTACCGTTTTGATGGGATACACATTCTACGAAGCGTTTTTCAACGATTCAACCGTCAAACTTGTTTGTACACACTCCGAGATCGCATACGTAAAAAATCACAAAAAACAAACATTAAGAGATTAGGTAACAAAAGAAAAGTTTTCAACGGTTATAAACGAAAAATCACAATTTAACGGTTACTTTAGCTCCGATTTTGATGATTTTTTACAGCAACACTCCTCGACCCTATAAGAATGCATTGAACAAATTCGATCTTCAATTTAAAATATTTACACTAGTGGATAAATCTTATTTTATACTTAATGGAAGTATAACATTAACTCTTAAGTGTTTGTTTAATCTACCGTTTTGATGCGATACGCATTCTACGAAGCGTTTTTCAACGATCTAACCGTCAAACTTGTTTGTACACACTTCGAGATCGCATACATAAAAAATCAAAAAAAACAAACATTAAGAGATTAGGTAACAAAAGAAAAGTTTTCAACGGTTATAAACGAAAAATCACAATTTAACTGTTACTTTAGCTCCGATTTTGATGATTTTTTACAGCAACACTCCTCGACCCTATAAGAATGCATTGAATGAATTCGATCTTCAATTTAAAATATTTACACTAGTGGATAAATCTTATTTTATACTTAATGGAAGTATAACATTAACTTTAAGTGTTTGTTTAATCTACCGTTTTGATGCGATACGCATTCTACGAAGCGTTTTTCAACGATCTAACCGTCAAACTTGTTTGTACACACTCCGAGATTGCATACGTAAAAAATAAAAAAAAACAAACAGTAAGAGATTAGGTAACAAAACAAAAGTTTTCAACGGTTATAAACGAAAAATCACAATTTAATGGTTACTTTAGCTCCGATTTTGATGATTTTTTACAGAAACACTCCTCGACCCTATAAGAATGCATTGAACGATTCGATCTTCAATTTAAAATATTTACACTAGTGGATAAATCTTATTTTATACTTAATGGAAGTATAACATTAACTCTAAGTGTTTGTTTAATCTACCGTTTTGATGCGATACGCATTCTACGAAGCGTTTTTCAACGATCTAACCGTCAAACTTGTTTGTACACACTCCGAGATCGCATACATAAAAAATCACAAAAAACAAACATTAAGAGATTAGGTAACAAAAGAAAAGTTTTCAACGGTTATAAACGAAAAATCACAATTTAACGGTTACTTTAGCTCCGATTTTGATGATTTTTTACAGCTACAATCCTCGACCCTATAAGAATGCATTGAACGAATTCGATCTTCAATTTAAAATATTTGCACTAGTGGATAAATCTTATTTTATACTTAATGTAAGTATAACATTAACTCTAAGTGTTTGTTTAATCTACCGTTTTGATGCGATACGCATTCTACGAAGCGTTTTCAACGATCCAACCGTCAAACTTGTTTGTACACACTCCGAGATCGCATACGTAAAAAATCACAAAAAACAAACATTAAGAGATTAGGTAACAAAATAAAAGTTTTCAACGGTTATAAACGAAAAATCACAATTTAACGGTTATTTTAGCTCCGATTTTAATGATTTTTTACAGCTACAATCCTCGACCCTATAAGAATGTAATGAATGAATTTGATCTTCAATTTAAAATATTTACACTAGTGGATACCACAAAATTTAATTTTATACTTAATGGAAGTATAACATTAACTCTTAAGTGTTTATTTAATCTACCATTTTGACGC
Organism: Malus fusca; assembly: GCA_035220775.1. Taxonomy (NCBI): domain Eukaryota; kingdom Viridiplantae; phylum Streptophyta; class Magnoliopsida; order Rosales; family Rosaceae; genus Malus; species Malus fusca. Next base: position 21,755,289 of record CM069070.1, read on the forward strand.
AATACACATTCTACGAAACTTTTTTCAATGATCTATCCGTCAAACTTGTTTGTAAACACTCCGAGATCACATACGTAAAAAATCACAAAAAGCAAACGTTCAGAGATTAGGTAACAAAACAAAAGTTTTCGACGGTTATAAAGGAAATATCACAATTTAACGGTTATTTTAGCTCCGATTTTGATGATTTTTTGCAGCTACACTCCTCGATCCTTTAAGAATGCAATGAATGAATTCAATCTTCAATTTAAAATATTCACACTAGTGGATAAATCTTATTTTATAAATAATGGAAGCATAACATTAACTCTTAAATGTTTGTTAAATCTATCAATTTGATAGGATATGCATTCGTCAAATATATTCGTATATACTATGAGATAGCATGTGTAAAAAATCGCAAAAAATATAATATATAAAACATGTGTTTATTTATTTTTAATCAATATAACATTTTAAAATAATAAAATCAGACATGATAAAGTACATCAGATGTTCATGTGTGTTTATGTGCCAGACAATGTGCATTGTGACGCATTGGAAAAAATTGTTTAAATTTCTTTGTATCTTGTTGCTTGCCTATGAGGGAGCATAATCCTTATTACAAAAATGATAGAGCTTTAGATTGTAGTCTGTTGTCATTATTCTCTCAGAAAATTTATGACTTGTGAGAATTGGGTTCATTAGACTTTAGGGTCATGAGTGAAAAAAAAAAATTTTAAATATGTGTTTATTTATTTATTTTTAATCAATATAACATTTTAAAATAATAAAATTTTCATCTATGTCGGTTATAACCGCCAGAATACTAAAATAATAACCGCCATAAAGTAAAATAATAAAATAGTCAATTTCTGTCGGTTATAACCGCCACTATTAACTTGAAAACCGCCAGGATATGAAAAAAAATATTAAAAAAAAGATTCAAAAATACCGCCAGTAAATATCCGCTAGTAGTTTCTTGATATCCGCTAGTAAATATCCGCCAGGAATTTATGTCGGATATAACCGACAGAATTTTTCTAATATCCGCCAGTAATTAAATGATGTGTCGGATATAATTTATCCGACATGATTTTTTAATATCCGCCACCATCATCCGCCACCTAAAGCTAATATTGTAGTAGTGATCTTCTAGTACTTAAAAAAATGAGATTTCCGAATTGCAAACAGTAAAAATCTCGTGGATCAAATAAGAATGTTCTTACCTATAAAACACTTTGTCTGCTTGGATTAATTCATCTGTAAAATAATAAGCAGACAGATCCATCAATGGCCTTTCATGGAGAAACAATAGTACTGGATCCCACGTCTATATATTCTAATTATATTCATTAACTATTAAACTAGTACTTAGAAGTTTATAAAACTAGTTTATCATGGGACTAGGAGCATGTTTGCCTATCTTGAAAACCCAATTGTCAATTCCCTTTAGCTAGCTAAGCTTTTTGCTCCATCTGTTCATAGAATCTTCTCTTAAATCTGTGTGTGTGTGTAGACAGAGAGAGAGAGGACGGATCCATGACACCATTATTTTTACAGAACTTTTGTTATAAGTTTTTGTGAGCCCTACTCTGTAATGTATTTCAACTATCTGAATCATCTATCTTTTAGAACATCATTTATAAATCATCATTGCAAAAAATTAGATAAATCCAAAATCATTAAGACATTTATTTGCAGTAAAGAAAATGGACGAATACGTTTTTACAAAGAAACCCTAAAACCTTAATTCAACAGTCATATGGTTTCAAATTTGAATGATTTTTGAAAAACATGATATTTGAGAAAAGACCTAAAAGATAGACAATTCGGATCGCTGAAATACATTATGAAGTGGACCTCACAATTTTTGTGTTAAAAGTTGTGTAAAAAAAATATGGTGTCACGGATCCATCCTAATTATACATATATACACAGATTTAAGAGAAGATTCTATTAACAGATGGAGCAAAAAGCTTAGCTAGCTAAAGGGATTTGAATAATTTGATGCATCCCACAAACTCTCATCTCCCCCATCTTTGAACAAATGCCTACCAATAAATAACGATAAAAAATGTCAAAGCAAGCTTTACCACATATTGTCAATTGATAAGTTAGAACCAATAAAAATATTAAGATCATATGATAAAATTAAAGGTAAATTACATTTTAGGTCCTCAGGTTTCGATGCAATTGCAACCTCATACAACATCTTTAAAACATTTCAATTTCATACATTTACTATTATTTTATTTCAATTTCATACAACCGTTACAAAGTTTGTTAAATTAATCGTTAAGTGATGACATGGCAAATATGGGGTTCTCATTTGTGCTGACGTGGCTGCCACATTTGTGCCATGTGGCTAAACACTTAATAAAAAATTTAGAATATTAAAATAATTAATTTAAAAAAAAGTAAAAAACAAAACAAAAAAAAAAAAAAAATCCCCTTCGTCTTCCCCACCCGAGCCCAACCCCTTCTCCCATCCCCATCACCCACCCCTTCCCCCCATTAATTCTACTCCTCCATCTAACCCAAAATTCCAAATGCCCCTTCGTCTTCCCCACCCGAGCCCACCCCCTTCTCCCATCCCCCATCACCCACCCCTTCCCCCATTAATTATGAACTCCTCAAACCCAAAACTTGCAAAAAATTACTCATAATGAAGACTTTCTTCAATTCGCGCATGGGTTAGCAGCGAGTTCGGATCTAGGTGGAAACGGGGACATCGAGGTTCTATTGTGATGTCGGTGTGAGACTTCTGCACTCCACCTCCATCAAATTCTTGAAGGCAGTCGAGAGTTCTGTGCACAACGGTGCTCTCGTCGGGGTCCTGGTTCTTGTCGACAAGGGCGTCCATGGAATTTGGAATTTTGGGTTAGATGGAGGTGCAAAATTAATGGGGGATGGGAGAAGGGGGTGGGCTCTGGTGGGGGAAGATGAAGGGGATTTTTGTTTTTTTTTTACTTTTCTTTAATTAATTATTTTAATATTCTAAATTTTTTATTAAGTATTTAACCAAGTGGTACAAATGTGGCAACCACGTCAGCACAAATAAGGACCCCATATTTGTCATGTCATCACTTAACGGTTAATTTAACAGACTTTGTAACGGTTGTGTGAAATTGAAATGTTTTTAAAATGTTGTATGAGGTTGCAATTGCACCGAAACCTGAGGGGGTAGAACGTAATTTACCCTAAAAATAAATGAAACATCAAAGAACCTTTTTTATAAGATTTTATCTTATTATTATGTTAATTTTTCTTTAGTTGGAGATTGATGAAAAAGAGAGGAAAAAACAAGAGACATCAGCACAGAAAATTATTAGAATGATGTATATATAATAGAAATTGATAACTAATTAATAAATAAAAACGACGAGGCGAGGGTAAAGGTTAGACTAGTTTTTAACAAATGTGACAGTGTTCAAGATTGCTCTTTAATTTTTTTAAGCTTCAAATTGAATTCTTTGTTGATTCTTATCCTAGATTTGGAATCATTGTGATTCTTCATTCTCTATATATGTATAAAAAATTTAATAATTTTACATACGAAACACTATCTGCATCAATTTTTTAATAATTAAAAAAATTAATTCTCCAATAAGCTAATAGCCTATCGGTTTTAACTTGTAACTTACTAATTTATGGGTTTCTATCCCTTATTTCTATTCTCTGACATTCTTTTTTTGTTGGCACAGTTGATATGGAATAGAAGGGGCATAATTAGAAACACAATATGTAATGTAATTACACTTATTTGGGTTAAGTAAATTTGTTTATTATTTTAAACTTTATTTCGAATAATAAATACCATACTTATGTCTTGTCTTAAAATAGTCCATGAAAGAAAAAAAACAAACGTTTGAAAAATAAACCTAGAAATTAATATATCAATTATCATAGTGCATGCATTTATTAAAATTTTGAAAATAAAATTTACAAAAGATAAAATATATAAAATGGTCGTTAAAGTTTTTTATGACGATGTTCAAACAATTTTTCATCCCTAATAGGCTGATATATCCATTAAAATTCAACTTGAACAGAAAATACACTCAGAAACAAATTGAAATATGTCCATGGGACCATGATAATATGGAATCCAAAGAAGTGACTTCACCAGATTCAGGTGCAACATGAAAGAAAAAAAAATTAAACTATTCAAAAAAAGAAAATAATTCAACTAAAAAAATATTGAAAGAACTAAACTTTCATTTGTACTAAACATAATAATTTTTTTTTCTTCAGTCTCATTAATTATCTTTAGTAGAAGACGAGAATAACACCTCGAGCACAAAAGAACATAAAATCTTCATCTTCCTTTTTTTTCCAACTTTAATACGTCACCTTCCCTTTAACCAAGATCTATCTCACCCACCAAAAAAAATTATAACAAAAGAGATGGAGCTGAGAGAGATCAGAATTTAAATTAATTATGTATTATGGGTTACCATGAATAATATGGATGAACGAATATCGAACAATATAATAAATCACTCTGATCGTCTGCCTTTCTTGATTTTGGCGCGCGCATCCGGGACGAGTAAAAAGTTGGAGAAAATATCATCCAGTTGTGCTTGAGTAAACTGAACCTTTCTGCGAGCAGCCGGGGGCGGAGGCGACGGCGACCGCCTTCTCTTTAGAAAGGGTTTTCGCGGCGCAGGTGGACATACTGTCATCGGCGGGATTTTGTGCTCCAGAGACGTCGGCGTTTTGAAGCCGTCGTCGTCCTCATCCATGACGTCCTTGTCGTTCGTCGACGATTCATCTTCCTCCGGCAACGGCGGCTTCTTGCGGTCTTGTTTTGCCGGGGTGTTAATGTGATCTGGTGTAATGTTCTGGGACTGCTCAGTTGTTTCTTGTTTCTTGGGCTGTTCTTGTTGTTGATGATCATGAGGCGCATGATCGCGATCCGACGGCGTGGATTGAAACTCCGACGTGGGTTTCTCGCTCCAGTCCTGTTTGAGTGAATCCGAGACGTTGAGGACGGAGATCCGGTCGACTAGGTTTGACTCCATGAACGACGATCATGTGCAAAGAAGAAGACGGAAAGAAGATATCGGAATCAATGGTGGGTGGGAAGAAAGAAAGGAAATTTAGAATATACGGGATGTATTGATAGATATAAATAGGATCGACTGATCGAATTCACATTGCTCTGGTATTCCTATTCCCAATCGGGTTGGGTTTTCTGGTGTTTCTGTGAGAGCGGAGCTTATTTGGCCATGTGAACTTTTAGAGGTAGAGAAAAGAAGGGAAACTGTTTTAGCTACATAACCCTATGAAAGACTTGAGTTTCTCGAAAGTTTTTTAGGAGATGGAGTAATTTTTCGGTGTAACTGGAAAGACGGATGAGATGGGAGAGAGCTTGTGTGCATTGGATCCAACATCGAGAGCGAGAGGGATTGATATTGTAACTCTCACACTAATAAATCGATTGAAACTCTCTCTCTAGGTTTTGGATGTGGATCGGAGGGTGGAATGATATGACAATTTAGTACTAGAAACAGAGGGTACAACATAACATGTTTGTTTGAGTGCGCTAGGCTTTTCTTTTCTGATCTCATATGAAATTTTGATGTATCTATGCACGTGGCTTTGTCATGGGACCACATATATTATAATCTTTTTGTTTTGTCAAATAATCTAATTTAACATCCTGTGATATTATGGTAGGTGCTTTGTTTATCTTGCAAGCAAAGCATGGTCAAAATATAAATTTTAATCAATTGGGTAAACTTTTGTTAAAAAAAAAAATTGGGTAAACTACATTTTATTTCTTTAGATTTGCGTGCAACTACAACCTCATTCAACATCGTTAAAACATTTTAATTTCATACATTTAGTTATTATTTCATTTGAATTTCATACAACCATTTGGAAATCTATTAAGTGAGTAGTTAAGTGATGATGTGGTAACAATGAGTTCCATATTTGTGCTAATGTGGCTCCCAACTTCTGCCACATGGCCAAACAACTAATAAGCATATTTGAGTAAATTACATTTTCTACTCTCAGGTTTGTGTTCAATTGTAACATCACACAACATCCTTAAAACATTTTAATCTCATACATTTGCTTATTATTTCACTTCAATGTCATACATTGCTAAAGAAGACCCAAAAAAAGCTTGTGACTTCATGAAATGAGGAAAAAATAAATGGAAGAAGAAGAGAGAAGCTAGAAAAGCTTCAGTGTTCTCATCTCAAGAACACCACAAAGATCTCAGTAAATTATGTTAATTAAATTTACCGAATAGACGTCCGCGAAGGACTTGTCGAAAGGTTGCTGGAGAAGGAGAGGGTGGACCATTTATAATTAAAAATTACTTTATTTGTTTTTATTCACGTGACACAAATTATGTGGGGTTCGCGACGTGTACATAAGCAGATAACAAAGAAACTAACAGAAATTAGGACGACGTATGACATTGAAATGGAAGAATAAGTAAGAGTATGATATTGAAATGTTTTAAAGATGTTGTATGATATTACAATTGAACACAAACTGAGGTTGCAAAATGTAATTTATCCAAATATTTTTTATTAGTTGTTTGGTCATGTGGCACAAGCACAAATGTGGAACTCATTGTTATCACTTCATTACTTAATGGCTAACTTAATATATTTTCTAACGGTTATAGGAAATTGAAATGAAATAGTAACTAAATATATGAGATTAAAATGTTTAAAAATGTTGTGTAAAATTGCAATTGCACCAATAACTGAACAAGTAAAATGTAATTTACCTTAAATTTTATTTTCTTTTTGGGTTTATAAAATTTGTTTTAGTTTGAATGTCATGATTATAATTAATTTGTACCAAATAGTATCAAAGCGAGCTATATAAACTCTCCTAATTTAAGACTTTCACGGATTAGTCTGTCCGATTTCGTTAGATAAAGTTGGGATAATCAAACTACAAACAATTATAATTTAACTGGTTTTTAGCATGAAAACCCGTGAAAAAGATTCTAAAAAGCTGAACAATTTTAACCGTTGAATAACACATAAAAAATAGAATGTCCGTAACTTTAATAAATTTATGAGCATCCTTATAGTAAAAAACCTATTCGCGGATACTAAAATTATTACAATTTTAGTCATATAAGTCTTTCTTATTACTAAAAAAAACGTAAAACGAGCTATAAACTCAAACGTAAATTTGACATGTATACTAAAAAATCATAAAAGCAAACACCCCTAAATTTGACATGTATACTTTTGCATATGATTACACGTGATTTAAATTTGAAATATACAAGATAGTTCAAAAGTATGTTGGAAAATTTCATCATGATCCCAAAAATACAAAATGTAAAGTAGATGGTAGTTTTCATGTAAAGGAATTCACCACCATAAGGGGGTGGTTGGAACCACCGATTCACAAAGTGGGTAACAATAAATAAACTTACCATCTAACTCCATGGGTTATGGAATATAAAGTCCTACGCTACTACTTCTACCATGCATGCAGTTTCATTTATACTGCGACAAACCCACATAATGAAGAATTGCTACTCCATATCGACATTATGTACATGCATATATATAACTCTAACTTTCTCCAATTAAGTCATGCATGGCACTACTGGACCTGGTTAGCATTTCACGAAGTTTGGGAAGGCAAGTATTAACTAACATGGTTGCAGCAATATCTCCCATCTAGCTTGTGATTAACTTGTGTGAAAGAGTTGTTGGCACGAGAAGTTTTTCAATGCGACTTTTGTGCATTGCGACGTGGTCATGTTACATACAAACCATATTGTTATAAGTGTTCTCAAACTCATTTGAGATTTTGCTTTTTAATAAGCACTTCTAGCTAGTTACAAGTGTTTTTATTAGAAACACATTGGAGTTTTATTTATAATTTAAGTGCTTATACAAAAAAAAAAAAAAAAAAAAACACTTGGGTGTACTAGAATATGCTTTTTTTAGAAAGTGCTTTAAAGATTTAGAAAGACTTTTAAGACTCGTAAGCATTTTTAAGTTTTTCTGTCCAACATAATCATAATCATTTTTTGTAGTCATAAAACACTTCTAGTCATTCAAAAAACAATTAGAAACAGACATTTGAAGCTAATCCCTTGATCTTCTATTTGCTCTACCTAAATTTGAATCAATTAAACTTGTTGTCAACTACTCAAATTATAACGAGTAAATTAAAAGCTAAAGTAAAGTTGAAATAGTCCCACCATAAATTATACATATTGGTTCTTAGTTTCTACTATCCATAACCATAAAGGGTAATTAGTATTTCTAAAGGAAAATAAATAGGGAGAGTGGGTCACCTCTCTCCATTAGCCTAACCGAATAAAATTTCAACCAAGTCATTGACTAAATGAACAAATGGGTAGATCTTATCGACCATCCCGGAGCTAAAAAGATACAAGGTGATGCTGTTGTAGCTTAGGATTCCTTCCCAAAACTCATGAAAAATAGAGAGAGGTTAGGATTTGGTAACCTTCCATTCCAAATCCAATGAGTTGATGATGATAAATTACAGGGGACCCTATAAAACTTACAATTCATGTTGCATACAATGTGAATGAGTCATGTGTCGAGTTTGGTTTGACATTCAGTCTTTACCTTCTAGATAGATATGCGCAGTTTAATCTCATTAATTAGACGAGTAAGACTTTCACGAAATGAGTTATACTTCTACACCTCCTAATTTACACTTTTTATATACATAAAACACGAGTAAGTCATGTGTCAATGATCATTTGGTTTAATGCATGGCACATACGTTTCGAAGAAGATTGAGGTTCTACCATAAAATCAATTGGCAAAATGGAGAGTAGTTCAATTACTTGTAACCACATGCAAGGTCTCTTTTCTCGATGTAAGATTAATACTCTCCACACACCGCCTCACGTGTGACAATTTTCAAGCCTAACACATAGATAAGACAAATCCGGTAATGTAAAGCACGTGTGACCATTGGACTTTACACATGAGTCAACATGCTCTGATACTATAGAGAAAGTTGAGGTTTCACCATAAAACCAACTGACAATATAAAGAGTAACCCAATTACTTATAAACACATGCAAAGTACACTTTTTTCCCTATGTAAAATTAATACTTTTAACAGTTTTCGCTTTGTTAAAACAGATGCTGGGTTTAATCTCAAAGATGAGTCTTTCTTAGGAGATCTCAAAGATTAGTCTTAATCTCTCATAGAAGTATCGAAACCACCCACATATTATAGGAGATCTCAAAGATGAGTCTTAATCTCTCATAGAAGTATCGAAACCACCCACATGTAGCATACTTCTAGGTCTAATGGTAGAACACTTACTTATTCTACACCTTCGAAAAGAGAATTATTCTGCATATAAGGTAGTTTTTTTGTTCAAGAAACTGTCTATAGTAGTTTGACGAAGCCGTTATTTATAGTTCGGCTCTCCTAATCTTTCACTAGTCTCTGTTTCATTTTCATTCCAGTTATTTTATTTTTATCTAGTTAATTTGTTTGTTTCATCAATAACTAGCAGAGAGCACACAATTTGTATGTGTGTGAACAATTTCTCTTAATAAGCGCATATTTTTTTAATATTACATAATTACTGTTTTGTCCTCCTTATATAAATATTGTGTATCAAAAGTGAGGGTAAAGTTGGAAAAATAAGTATAAAAATAGGAAAAATAGGGATATGGTTGTCATTTTTGTCAAAAGGTACAAAATTACTATTTTGCCATTCTTTTGTCAATAGCGTGTATCAAAAGTGAGGACAAAATAGGAAAAAAGTGGCAAAACTTTGACAATGAGGGTTCTCTTAATAATAGTATAGATAATAATAATAATAATATCGATTCTCAAAAAAAAAATCTCTTGCAAAATTTGAAGGAATAAGTGCTGTCATTTCCTTAGAAGTGTACCTCAAGAATTTGATCAAGTTCTTAAGGCTGAATAAGAATCACAACTGTTTTTCAATGTTGTAATAAGTGATATTCATCTTCATTTATAAGTAAGCTACATATAAGTAAGAGGTTTTAGGTTCGAATTTCCTGAATGACGAGTTTGATATCAAATTTAATTACCCATTATGTAGCTTAGCCGAACATTCATCTTCCCTTAGTATAAAATATATCGTTGTATAAAAAAAAGAATCACAAGTGTTTTTTAATGTTGCAATTAATTAAGTAAACGTTACAAAATATGGTAAGAAAGATCATTTAGTAATGATGGGAGGTGAAGTCACGTACAAAATACAAAATATAAACAAAACAGTGTACAGACTGCAGAAGGCACAAACTCGCATGGGGAATATTGTAAAGGGTTTATGCATATTCTTCACCATGATTTTGGCCCCAATGCCAGGTTGCCAACCATGATCACCTCTCATGCTCCAGATTCAACACCCTTCTCACTCCCTCTCGAGTCTTAACCCCACGAATCTTCATTGGAATTTGCATTATTAATTGATATTTCTTATTAACAAGCTGCCAATCACAACCCTACCCAGGATGTTCCTAGCCTGGCTTGCTAGCTATATGACCCAACTTTTCTTGTTTTCTATTATAATATGGATGAGTGCCGTTTTAGTCTATGAACTATTACTTTAATGAAAATTAGGTCATTGAATTATTTTTTCGGTAAAATAAGTTCCTAATTTCTTCCCTAATATTGTATTCAAAGCTATTTTATCAAATTTTTCGTCAACTTAAGTCACTTAACACATTTTAGAGTGTAATATCGTTATTTGATCGCCTATAAGCCCTTAATATTTCATATAGATTGTGAATCTAACATCTAATTTACCGTTTAAAGTTAACTCCATACACTATTTCTTTATGAAAAATTAACAATCTCGCCTACAATGTGTATCATATACAAGTAATGTGACTTAAATTGACGAAAAATTAAATATAGTACATTCGAATCTAATATTAGGGATGTAATTAGGGGTGGGCAATCAGGTCCAGGACCTACAGGTTGGGGCGGTTCTTCAAATAGGAGTGAACAGGCCTCCCGCCCGTCCTGTTTCTAGCATGTTCTAATATGAGTCATTCATAATCATCTATCCATTTATTCAATTTCCCTTTCCCTCAATCTCTCTTCCTGGCTCATTTCCTCTCACTCAAACGTCGATATCTCTCCTCCTGACTCACTCCCACCGTCCTACTTCCGTTCGTTGCCATCATCATCAGCTTCGTCCACCGCCATCATCATCAGATCCGTCCGCCGCCATCACCATCAGATCTCGATCCAGGGTCACTGAAATCCTCTCTCGTCTTTTTTCTTGTCAATTTATAGTGAATTCCTTCGTTTTTTTTTTTTTTTTTGTGGCTTTAATTTCTGAATGCATGCAAGAAATTGGGAATTGGAATGCAATCGTGGTCAATGATCTGGTGCTCCTTGATTCTGCTATGTCTCACTGATTCGCTCTCTTTAAATCAGTCTCTCTTTCTGTCAAACTCGAAGGGATTTTGTTGGGTTCTTGAATCTTGACCTCTGTTATGTTCCAATTTCAAATCTATTGTTGAATTAAATTGAATTTGAATATATATGCATGTCTTGTGATAGTTCCAATTTATTTATGTTTCTATTCCTGGGGCTTGGCTGGGATTTGTCTTTAGCAATTGCAAGGGGCTTGGTTTGTGGTCGGTAGAAAGGCTTTGGCGGCGACATAGGATTTAGTCGATTAGGTTTCTGTGTGTGTGTTTTTGTTTTAGGCTCAACTCTTGGGTTGGGCTCTTCTTTTGTTGGTGTTTTGGAGGTTCTTAGTTGTTGTGTGGCTATTGTAAATTTGGGCCTCCAGTTGTGTTTGTAAGTTTTGTGTTGGTAATAAAAGTTGAACCTTTTGACCAAAAAAAAAAAAACTGTTCTAATTAAAAAAAAATTGTTATTGGACCCATGGACCATACATGAACTGGCTCGTTTCAAATAGGTCGTGTTAGGTCTGGTTCCAGATTCTGAAATTTCATTATCTAGCCCGCCCCAGCTCGTTTCTTTTAAACTCGAGTTTGGTCCAGTCCCTTCAAAATTGGGCTCAGCCCGACCTGTGCCCAGCCCTAGATGTAATTGGCAGATTTATATAATTCTTGGATTGATTTTTCTGAAAAAATAGTTTAGGCACCTAATTTTCACTCAGATGATAATTCAGGGATTAAATTGGCAGTTCACCCTTACAATATTATTGTGGCATGTACTCGTATTATTGTGAGATTCATAATGATGGTGTTATTCACACGCCCCTTTTTGCCTTCTATACACATTTTTCAATTTTTGGCTGTTTGATTGAAGAATTGAAGAAGATCAAATGACATAAATTAACTAAGGGTGTATGAGAAGTAAAAATGAGTATATGAACAACACCATCCATTCACTAACATCAACGGCTAATAGGTATCTATATATGTGTGTGTAAGCGATTATTATTACAATTGACAGTATTTGTGGAACAAAAAATGATCAAGAAAATTATGGAGGTGACATGTGGACTTTTAGGTAAAAAGAACAAAATTACCTTCGAGGCACACCGGGATTCCCATGCGCATGCAACGGACAATAACGGCTCAATCAAGGAAGAGTCAAAGGTGATCAAAATGGTATTTATTCAAATCACTCTCATCACTCCTCATCAAATCCTTATTCAAAAGGTAACTCCAAATTTTCCTTTTTAATTTAGGATTAATTGCCATGTTAATTGCAAGATATTATTTCACATAATACCTTGCAATTATTCACACAATTTCACCATATATGGCAGGTCACTATTCTCCAAATAGGGCCGGCCACACCCCTATAAATAGCTCTATTCTCCCACTAAAAAGCTAAGTCATTTGCTACCCACAAACTCCTAAACACATTATTTTCATAATTTTAACTTTGGCATAAGAGATTCTTCGGCCAAAGCCTCCCCATTTATCATGGGCGCGTGAGGCTTTTGGCCTTAATCTTAGGTGTTATTATTTTGCAGGTGCATTTTCATCAAAGGAGAAGACGACGGAAATTTGCATCCACAATATTTATGTGTGTGTGCAAGCAACTATAATAAACAACTGATAGTCAATTACGTGCATGTAAGTGACTAACACTAATAGTTGACAATCACCTATATACGTGTAACTACTAATTAACATGTGTGTCATATCCTATAACATGGATGGTACCATGTTAACAACCCTACAATTCCGAAGTCATCAAATCAAACAAAGTCTCAATTGGTAGGTAGATTGAATATGTAGAGATTTCATTGCGTGTAAGTGACTAACATCAACAGTTGACACCTGCTTAAGTGTAAGCGACTAACATAACATATGCACACATTCATTTATATGTGCGTGTAAGCGACTTAATACTTATATGCATGTGTGTTGTATAATACTATAACATAATACCAACAACTCTAGAATTCCAAAGTCATCAAATCAAACAAAGGTGTGGGTAGGATATATAGAGATTTGACTGAGACTTAGGAATATTGAGCTCTATATAAAATTACTTTTCAAGGATTAATCAATAGAAAAATTAACGAAAAGTTTAAAAAACTTTAGTTTTAATGAAAAAAGACAAATAAAGGTGTAGTGAATAGTACCAAGGAAATGTAAAAATGTGGTTTTTCGTTCAAAGTAAACAATACCAGGAGTATTTCGTTAAAACTCCCTTAATCAATTGATCATGAACCTCACTACTTATCAATAATTAACAAACTACTTTGACAAAAGAATACTAATTAACAAATTAAACTGCCTAACTGATCCTCCATGAAAGTTCTCACATAGCTTGATCTCTCCATGCCCAATTGCCTATTTTGTAGACCTGGTAGTTTCTGACACGACACAGTGACACAACATGAAAACGACAAGAAAATAACGGGTTTCGGGTCAACACGATAACTAATCGGGTCATTATCGGGTGACCTGTTATGAACCCGTTAATAACGGGTTCTTAACAGGTATACACGCGGGTAACACGTGGGTAACCCATTTCGACCCGTTAAGAAAAACATTATTTTGATAATTTTAAAGTTTAATTACTAAAAGATTTATTATAAAATACAATAGCCATATTAATATATACAATATATTCTATATTAAATATATAGTTATGTATTATTATTCTATATAAGTTAAAAAAAAGTTTTAGTCATTATTTATTTTTATTATGAGAGTTCCTTATTATCATTACTAGGATAAATTTTACTTAACATGTTGTTGTCCAAAATTAAAATAAACTAGTATAGTATTTGTATAGGCAATAACTAAGAAGACATACATACAAGTATGAAAAATATGAAAGAATATATAAACACTCGTGATTCATTGTTATTCCTCCACGAGTAGATATGGTTACACTTACATTATCGTTTAGATTTTTAAAATCCTCCAAACCCTCATGAATAATGTTTTTTATTTGAGGACAAAATTAATAATAATTATTGTAGAAGTGTAAAAAAATGTAAAAAAAAATATACAATCACTCATAGTGACAAGCTTTACAACTTTCATGAAGGGGTCAGATTCGAAATCCAACACTATAATCCATAAACCTTAAATTTATATTTAACCGTCGATTGTCATTTACACTTTATTCTTCTTACTAAATTTCATTTTTAAAATTTTCTTTTTTGAAAACATCAAGATGAACGGTTCAGATCTTTGATATCACGTTTCGATATTTATGATTAAATGAAATATGAGTCGATGTCATATAGTTTGTAGAAACTTTATTATAAACATCAATCAATATTTTCACTAACCGTAAAACTTTGAATATAATATCAACGATCTAAACCATTCATCTTCCTGCATCCTTTAATAGATCAAGTTTTCAAAAAAGAAAATCTGAAAAAACAAAATTTGATGAGAACAATGAAGCGTAAATGTAAACAACAATCAACGGTTAAATTTTGATCTATAATTTATATGATTATAGTGGCAAATTTCAAAGTTAAGCTCTTCATTAAAGTTGTAAAGCTTGTCATTACGAGCGTTTATATATATATATATATATATATATATATATATATTTTTTTTTATATATTTTTTTCACTTCTACATTAATTAAAAAACTATTAAAGACTTTACTTAAATATGTTTTTATTTTTTGGATGTGATAATATGGTATGTATATACTTATTTAGTATTATGTTTTTCATTTGATTATTTATTGGTTTAATATATATTTTCCTTAACGGGTAACGGGTCGGGTTATTACCTGTTAATATTATCGGGTCGATTTCGGGTTGGATCATTTTACCCGTTCATTTTAACGAGTGTTACACGACACGACCTGTTAAGATATCGGGTATGACATGAAAACGACACGAACACGAAAAACACGACACAAATGCTAGGTCTACTATTTTGTGAACGATCAATATATGAAAGCATGCATGCACGTGTTATGTGTCGAATGGAGATTTGGGACCATTGCCCACTGTTGTGTCGCTCATTTAGTCATGACTCTTCTGTCAGGAAATAAGATCCAAGCCAGCCCAACACATCTTCCATAATCATGACTTTCTATACCTCGTTCTCCATATCAAGATCTACTCCAGAAAAACCCTAGTTGTACTTTGCAATTGATATTAGTTAAATGAATAGTTCTCGATATAGGTAGTATTGCATATTAGTAGTTCTTGGAATCTTACAACTGGTATTCTAAAGGCTAGTTCTACTCATGAGCTATTAAAATTTTGTATTAGAGTTTAGTTTCATCATGCAATTAAGTTCAAACTCTTCAGAACGTGCAACCTACAAACTGGAAGGTGAGTGAAGTAGCTATAAAGGAAGGAAAGAGTTAGCTGCCGCCGAATTAATGTCGATAGAGGGGGCCAACGAGAGGACTTTGGGTACGAAAGCGTGCTTTTGGCACCCTTTCCATACAAGCCTGTTTTTTAGGGACAAGTTCTACATTCATGGCCTCTTAACATTCACTAAGTTGTGATTGAAATTCTTTCTGTAAGACTTAACTTATAAAAAACATAACCCAACAGATTAAGCTCATGATCCACAAATCATACAAGTACAAAAACTACAATTTGATAAACACAAGAACCAAACTAACATGTAAAAGCAGTCGAAAATAAATTATAAAAGACATCAAAATAGCCCATGCCACCAATCTTCTATGCCAAACCTTCCCCTCTCTTACAAAACCATAATGCTTGCACTAATGATAGGTCTTAGTCCAAAATCAAGTGTGCATTTTGCGAGAGCAGAGACCTATGCCAAACCTTCTCCTCTCTTACAAAACCATAATGCTTGCACTAACGATAGGTCTTAGTCCAAAATCAAGTGTGCGTTTTGGGAGAGTAGAGACCTACAGTATACTCACGTTCAATCTACTTGTCTCTCCTATTAGAATTCAAGTGGAACACTGATAAGAAATCCTTATCTAACAATGAGTGCACAAAACTAAGATCTTATAACGTCTAGAGCAATTCAACACCAAATATACTATAACATACATTCTCATCCTTTTATTCTAACACTTTCACCATACCAATATCATAATCAGAGTAGTTGAATTTCTCATTTGATCTTTGATTGACATTTTGTGAATAAAGTGAGTAGTTTACTGTGACAATAATTACAATTGGGTGAATAGGAGGTATCCAAATGTGCACAATTGTCCTAGTGAAAATTTCCTCATGGACCTTAATATGTGCTTTATTAATCTTAACCATCTTTCACATGAGAGGGTCATATTGCAAATTGAAATAAGTATGAAACAACCACCACCACTATGTCAAAAATTTGTATCTACATCCATAACAGGCCCGATGATCCCTCCAACATCCTAAAAGGGTAAGAAATATGGAAAATTAGGTCATTACTTGTACCATTTTTTGTATGCAGGTAATAATATTAATTAACCCTAACGTTAAATGAGTTTAGCACTTTATCCGAACCTTTCTTTCCTCCACCACCAACCATGGGATCTTTTCATATATGATCTAGCAAGGTATACCACGTAAATTACAGTTGTGTGGTGCCATATGCATTTTTGGGGTGAGCATTTAAATCGAAAAAAACTCAAGAATTAGACTAGAGACTGAACAGTCTCAACCGATTCAAAGAAATTAGACTCGACTTGATTCGATTCAAGCCGACTAGTTACTTTATATTTATTTTTCACATTTCTCTTTGAGTGAATGATTCTATGCTTGTTGCACAAAATTAATTTTGAAATTCTTGCACACGTTCCTTTTTCGTTTCCAAGTTTTAACCAAGGTGTTTGCTTTTAGTTGTTTTAATTTTGAGAAGAAAAAGATTTTTTAGGATTTTGAATCTGAAACCTCTCTAAACGAGCATGAACCCAAATCGAGCTAGCCTAACTAAATCGAACCAAACTGGCAAAACCGAATCATTCTTGGTTGATTGTCAAAGTAAAAGTAAAATTAAACTATTTATTTTCACTTGTAAATAAGAGGTTATATGTTCGATTCTTGCCAAAGATAAATTTGAATCACGTTATTGCTAACTCATTGTGAGCCATAACTCACTCCTCCACTTTCTTAGGTAAATAATATCATTTATTATAAAAATAAAAAAAAAACCGAAATCAAACCGAAATATGTCAAAAATCCGGGCCTATAACATATCATTAGAAGAATGCTTTTGAAATTGGGAGTTTTAACGAAAAGCCCACGGTACTGTTCACTTTAATGATGGAAGACAGATAATCACCACAAAAGATGGAAGACAGCCCCACCACTAAAACCGGATGCCACAGAACAACTGGATCCACAAGAGGCCCAGATCAAAGTGACGCGTCACGTGGACCGTAGATCCAGTCCCTTCCTACAAAAGAACGAATGGTGGGGATTCGGTCGGGACCGAATTTGCAGTGCATTTAAGTCGCATTTACTTTCGGGGCAAATTTGTGGATTTCCAATTTTTGTTTATTCCGCTCGGGTTTTCGTGTCCGCCAGTCACGTCCTTGCCTTTATTGTTTTTTGTTTCCATTTCGAACCAACACCAAAGGCCCTCAAGGCGGGCAGCATCACCACCATCTGCAGCTCATCCGAACCTCAAACCCCAAATCTCGAATTTTCTAGGGTTTCGAAAAACAGGTGACTCTCTCTCCCTCTCTCTCTACATTTCGATCCGGTTGTAATCGTGTAATGTGCTCAAGATTTCAGGATTTTGGTTCGATGTTGGGTTTTTCCCGTTCGGATTTTGCTGTTTGGTTGTCGATTTTTGCTGCATTTGGTTTTGGGTTGTGA
This sequence comes from Malus fusca, assembly GCA_035220775.1. NCBI lineage: Eukaryota > Viridiplantae > Streptophyta > Magnoliopsida > Rosales > Rosaceae > Malus > Malus fusca. Next base: position 21,773,461 of record CM069070.1, read on the forward strand.
TGTTTGATCGGTCTGTGTAAATTCTGGTAGATTTTTGCCTTGATCTGTTTGTTTGTAGGTGATGAGAGGTTTGCATTGCTGATTTTTAATTAATTTTTGAAAAAAAAATATAATTATTTTTTTGCATATTTTGGTAGAGCCGATAAATATTTATGAATTATGTTTTGATTTTAGTCTATTGTTTATAGTTATGCTTTTTGGTTTTTGATTTTCTTATTTGGGAACTGGGTTGGAGTGGATTTGATGTTATCTATTTGTGTTTGTTAACTTCAATCTCTGTTGTATGTGCACCAATGGCGTTCAATGTCGATTTCTATGCAGCCTTCTGTTTGTCTGAGACAAGTGATAATTCCATTCAATGTGATGCATATTGTTTTAATTTTTGTGTTGTGGATAATTTGGGTTTTTAAATTTTGTGTTGTGGGTAATTTGGGTTTTACAATTCGATGCTGTTTATTTGCTTGCAGGAAGTAGAAGATGGCGGACGGTGAGGACATTCAGCCTCTTGTCTGTGATAATGGAACGGGAATGGTTAAGGTATGCGAAACAGTTTCTGGCCCAGCCTTTAGGATGTATAATAGAATATCAATCTGTATGTATTTTAACTGGTATGAATCTAAGATGTTAGAAAGTGGATTTAGTTTGATTGAATCATCGTTGTATAGGCTGGATTTGCTGGAGATGATGCTCCAAGAGCCGTGTTCCCTAGCATTGTTGGCCGCCCACGTCACACTGGTGTTATGGTTGGAATGGGTCAGAAAGATGCATATGTTGGGGATGAGGCTCAGTCCAAGCGTGGTATCTTAACCCTGAAGTACCCAATTGAGCACGGAATTGTGAGCAATTGGGATGACATGGAGAAGATTTGGCATCATACCTTCTATAATGAACTGCGTGTTGCACCCGAAGAGCACCCAATTCTCCTCACTGAAGCACCTCTCAACCCTAAAGCAAATCGTGAGAAGATGACCCAGATCATGTTTGAGACCTTCAATGCTCCAGCTATGTATGTAGCCATCCAGGCCGTGCTTTCCCTCTATGCCAGTGGTCGTACTACTGGTAAGCTATTCAATCAGATTAGATATTGCAATAACTCATTTTACTTTATGAAATTGTTTTTATGTTGCATAAATTGTTTTGGCCTTGATAAACAAGCATTTTACGGTTCAACCTAAAATTATCGAAAGAAAAAAAGTATGATAGGCAACTACCTTTAAATGGGTTCACAGCAGATAAGATGGGCGTATGCAGTTTGGAATATATTATGAGTGATTTTGAAATATTTGGGATATAGTTTTATCTATGAGAATGATATTGGGTAAAAAGATCATTTTGGGTTTGCTTAGATCAGCAAATGCTTATGGTAAAATTATGATATTTTGGGTTTGCGTTTGAATGGAAGTCCAGGTTGCTAGTGCAGAAGCCGTTTCAACTGTGATTCATGTTTCCTACGTGCTTGTGTGCAGGTATTGTTCTTGACTCTGGAGATGGTGTCAGCCACACTGTCCCCATTTATGAAGGGTATGCTCTTCCACATGCCATCTTGAGGCTTGACCTTGCAGGTCGTGATCTGACTGATGCCTTGATGAAAATCTTGACTGAGCGTGGCTATTCATTCACCACCACAGCAGAGCGTGAAATTGTGAGGGACATGAAGGAAAAGTTGGCCTACATTGCTCTTGACTATGAACAGGAATTGGAAACTTCTAAAACCAGCTCTTCTGTTGAGAAGAGCTATGAGCTACCTGATGGTCAGGTGATCACTATTGGGGCAGAGCGTTTCCGATGCCCAGAAGTCCTCTTCCAACCATCCATGATCGGAATGGAGGCTGCTGGTATTCATGAGACCACCTACAATTCCATAATGAAATGCGATGTCGATATCAGGAAGGATTTGTATGGCAACATTGTTCTTAGTGGTGGTTCAACCATGTTCCCTGGAATTGCTGACCGAATGAGCAAGGAAATTACTGCATTGGCCCCAAGCAGCATGAAGATCAAGGTGGTTGCCCCACCAGAGAGAAAGTACAGTGTCTGGATCGGAGGCTCTATCTTAGCTTCCCTCAGTACCTTCCAGCAGGTTTGTTTCTTAATACATTTACTTAGTGTTCTTGTGCAAACTGCTCGTCAAAGAGATTCTTATCGGAAATCCGATTCTGTTTTGAGTGCAGATGTGGATTGCCAAAGCTGAGTACGATGAATCCGGTCCCTCAATTGTGCACAGGAAATGCTTCTGAGAACAATCAATGATAGGCGGAGTGATGATAATGGAAAGAAAATGCTGCTTGCATTCTTGCTCTCTGGTTTTGGTGTTCGTTTTTGTTTCACTTTATATTTATTACTTAAAATGTCTGGACGAGGACTTTGTAGGTTTGCCGCTGGATTATCTGTAATTTTGCTGAATATGTTTGTGTTCACAGTGATCATTGACTAATCCCTCTGCAAGTCTTTTGGTAGAATGTTGATTCTGTTTCATCTCATATTTTCTTGCTTATGAAATTTCTCATGTGCTAGTGATGGGAATTATTTGTCGACCATTTGGTCCCTTGCTTCTTTCTTTTATTCAATTGGGATACTGAAGAAGAATGGCTGATAGATATCAAACCCGGATTACGTTTGTAAAGGGTTCGACTTCTTCCGTTGTAACCGGAAAGAGACTAATCAGTGGTAAGAGTTTCCTGGTTGAACGAATGGAAAAAAAACTAAGGTCCTGTTTGGTATTCTATTAATTTTTTTTTTATATAAATCTTGAAAACTCGGATGAACCACTCAAAACACGCATTTCGTATTTAACTTGGAACCTGTTTCAAATCTTAAAGGATGTAGCCATGTAGGCTAGACAACCCAATAATTTGTTTATTTTAACTAAAAATCATACTATAATTTTATTTAATGAAAAAGACTTAAATTTTAATGAAAAATCCTTAAATTTTAATAAACATGACAAAAGAACTTAAATTTGAATGAAAAAGACATAATTTTAATATTAAAAAATTTAAAAAAAACTGACCCACGGGACCCGCACGTCCTCACACATACTGTTTATGAAGCTTAAGAGTAGTACATTGTTTATGAAATTTACTACGCTGTTTATGAAACTTAATACAGTGTTTATGAAACTTACCAGTACTACACTGTTAATGAAACTTAACGGTACTACACTGTGTATGAAACTTAACGGTACTACACAGTTTATGAAACTTAACGGTATCACACTGTTCATGAAACTTAACGGTACTACACTGTGTATGAAACTTAACGGTACTACACAGTTTATGAAACTTAACGTACCAACACTGTTCATGAAACTTAACGGTGTTGCACTGTTTATGAAACTTAACGATATTGCACCGTTTATGAAACTTAACGGTACTGCACTGTGTATGTATGTATATTATCTCCTTTGCCTTAAGTAGGTACGAGTGAAATCTACATATATCACTTATATATATATATATATATATATATTATTTATTATATACATGAAAATACATCTTACGAGATTATAGTATTAGACGTGTATTTGTGTTATCTTGCTTTATCAAAGGCCTAAAAATAGGTGTCGTCGTTGTTACATTTAGCTAAATCATATATAATATAATATGTATGTGTATTTTCATATACTTTTTCTTATTTAGTTATATTTGGGAGGAAGGAGAGGAGGGAAGAGGGGTTGGGGGGACACATTGGGCACACATGTTTATATTTTATGTTTTTTTTGTTCTTATTATTAAATAAAGTTATTAAATGATTTTTGGTTAAAATACAAAATTTTGAAGTCTTTTTCATTGATATTTTTTTTTTCATATAAGCAATAGTTTATTCTAAATTCGTCAAATTATGAGAAAAATGATTGGGTATACTATTTTAACCAATCTAATTTAGTTAAATAAAGTTAGGTAAATTAACTGACTTTTGGTGCGTAACAAACCACAATTTTTAGTCAGATTGATTTTTTTTATTTATCAAATGCAATAAGCCCCAAATTTACGATAAGGGCTTTGGAGGGGAGGACAAATCAAAATTGGATTCTCAGGACAGGAGTGGCAGTCGAAGGAAGGACTCGCCTAACTAGATTTGCTTCCGACGATCAGCGAAAAGGAAGTTGAAATTCGAAATTGGTATTCTCTCGAAATGTTGGGTTACATTTTTCACCGCCGAATCCATGGAACCAAACAGACCCTTTGGATTTGATTCTGAACAGCAGAGAAACATGGGTAGGATTGCCGTAGCCGCGATTGTGAGCCTGTGGGTAATTCCCATCTCCATCCTCGTCGGTCACATTGTTCCCGAACCCTACATGGTAAAACCCTAATCCCACCCAAGACACCAACTTCCATCGATTCAATTCAATGTGATTTTTTTTGTATTTTAGATTTTTGGGTTGTATGTTTTTTTTTTTTTTTTTTGGAGTTGGTAAATAAATTTATGATCTGCAGGATGAGATATTCCATGTGCCTCAAGCACAACAGTACTGCAATGGCAATTTCAGAAGCTGGGATCCCATGATCACCACTCCTCCTGGCCTGTATGTTCTCTACCATTTCTTAATTTCCTTACTCTTTTGTTGTTGTTGAGTTGTTTTGAACTTTGTATCCCACCAGCTGATTTGTAATTGCGAAAAACGGGTTTTAATTACTTTTAACAAATTAAATGGCTTTTGCTAGAGAACGTAAGAATCATGTTGTATTACAGTATTTAGTATTTAGCAAAGAATTTAACATGGGCAATGCTTGAATTTTGCAGGTACTATCTTTCACTAGCTCATGTTGCGTATTTGTTTCCAGGCATGTCAGTCGTAAAAGCAGCCACGTCGTTTTCTGAAGGCTGCTCCACAGCCATTCTTCGCTCTTTCAATGGTGTTTTGGCGGTATTTTGCAGCGTTATTGTGTATGAGATAATCATTCACTTGAGACCGGCTCTTGATGAAAGAAAAGCAACACTTTATGCGGTGGTGCTAGCCATTTACCCGCTTCATTGGTTCTTCAGTTTTCTCTATTATACAGATGTTGCGTCACTTGCCGCAGTGCTTGCTATGCATCTTGCGTGTTTGAAGAAGAAGTACTGGTTTAGTGCATTGGTAAAAAACTTAAATCTCTTCCATAAGTCATTGTATGGTTTTGATGCAAGCACATGTATGCTATGCCTAAATGTTTTGTATGTTCAAGCGGTAACTTGGTTTGATGTTGGTAATGCAGCTTGGTTCCGTGGCAGTTGTTATTCGGCAAACAAATATTATATGGATGCTTTTTGTTTGTTGCAGTGAGGTTATAAATATTACAATGGCTGACCATAAAGATAAGATATATATAGACGACACAATTAGGATAAAAGGTCAGCCAACTCCTTCAAACAGTGTTTCTTTAGGCTCAAACTTGAGAAAGCGGAAGGCAACCGCTGTAGTGGATACTGGAAGACATTTAATCTCGACTAGAAAAGTTTCTTTTCAAACTTGCAAATTAGGTTTGTCCTCACGTAGCTTGCCAACTTGGTTGCTCATACCCTGCATTGGATTTTTTATTCTCAATGCTCATAGCACATGGTATTCTTTTGCAGGTTTTCTTGATGAAATTGAGGCAATCTTTCCAAAATTATGTCACATGAAGTTGGAACTTTTGGTTTCTTTTAGCCCTTTTATTCTAGTATTAGCAGCCTTTATTGCCTTTGTTCGGTGGAATGGGAGTGTGGTTCTAGGTACGACAACTCCTTTTGTTGCTTGGTTTTTTTGGCTACAAATTGTGGGCAATGAATTGGCCTTGATCGCTGTTGTCTCATAGTGTGTCCAATTGTTGTAGGTGCAAAAGATGCTCATGCAGTTTCTCCACATTTTGCACAGATCATGTATTTTGGTCTGTTTTCTGCCCTTGCTATGGCTCCTATGCTCTTTAGCCTGAGTCAAACTGTAGATTTATTCCGGTCAATGTGGAGGAGCAAGTTCCTTACCTTCATTCAGATATCTTTGGCACTTGGTGCTGGCTTCATCGCAGTCCATTTTTTCAGGTGAGGCTTATTTAGCATATGCGCTCAATGCTTTTAGAATAATAGTTGCATTCAATTTACGGAAGAGGAAATAGGTCAGCTAATATGAAGGTCAATTTTTAAGTGATATTTGAGAAAAGCAACTTTTCAAGTGTTGTTTTAACATTTACTCCAATTTCAAGAACGGTGAGTGTTTCCTCTGCTGTTTCCATATCCAATGCATCATAGATACTCATTCATAACTTTATTATAACACATCATCATGTAGTTTCTTGACTGTTGCAGCATAGCTCATCCCTATCTTCTGGCTGACAATCGGCATTATCCTTTTTATCTTTGGCGGAAGGTCATCAAAGCTCATTGGTCAATGAAGTACCTCCTAGTCCCACTTTATGTTTATTCATGGATTTCCATCGTCACTAGATTGGGTTGGTATACAGCTCTTGTTCATTATACCTTTCAATCCTCCTCATGTTTCTTCCCTAAGACTTGTTTTATTTCCCTCTGGCAGGGAAGTTTCAGAGGAAGATCTGGGTGCTGGCATTTTTCTTGGCTACTGCTGCAGTTTTGGTTCCCGCACCGCTGATTGAGTTTAGATATTATACCATTCCATTCTTTTTCTTGATCCTACATTCCCATACTGATGATTATCGAACTTGCCTCGTCATGGGGGTGCTGTACATAACCGTCAACGTCTTCACAATGATGATGTTCTTGTATCGACCATTCCATTGGTCCCATGAGCCAGGGACCCAACGGTTTATATGGTAGCTACTGGCTAGATTCACCGATAGATTCCAAAAAAGTTGTTCAGGCCCATAGAAATTCAAAACTTTCATAGTAATCAGATTCCGGCATGGCGATGTCGATGTGGTGTACATGTGATCCATGCTTTCTTTTCCTTTTTGTCGTTGAAAGTGTATTGAGTTTCTGTTGCAGCATTGTATAAGGTGAATTCATTTATAGAAATAAATGAAAAGTTTTGTTTTTCCTTACCCATATGAATTTGAATCATATTTTTCATTGCTCCATAGTTTTAACATTTGAAACAATAATGATACTTAGACACACAGAACTGATCACATAGCCGACAATCTCTGATAGAGGTGGGTCTTATCATTACATGTAGGACTCTCCTGTACCAACAATGCATCTAAATAGCGTTATTCCATTCGAAACCCAAGTTTGATTTTTGAACTCAGTGCAAAAATATAAATACACTACCTTGACCAACTGGCCTATTACATGTTCACCTAAAATTGATTTAGCTTGAAAATGACAAGTGGTCAACTCAACAGTGATATTCCGTTGTTCACGAGCCTAGCAAGGTCTCAAGTTGAAAGCCAGGGAAACCGGAGGCAGCTTGATATACAAGCCATGGAAGCCGGGTCTCTCTGCAATCTCGAACCTCAAACACTGACGAGCCACGGCGGTGGAGAAAGTCGAAAGGTACATTTTTGTCCAGGGTCTTCCTGTTATATTACATTGAAACTAGGATTCTTACGGTCTTTCTACCAATTTCAAATGCAATCGGCAGGCATTACTTGCAGCATCACTGTCTTGAGGCCTCTTTCATGGAAAATATGATTCATTCATTGGACACTAATTGGTTGTATAATGAAGAATAGTTGTAAACGAAATACCTTGGCAAAATTAACTCGATTCATTTTGTACAGGTTTCCGAGGATCTCTGCTGAAGGTGCTGAATGAACTCGAGAAAAATAAGGAGGAATGTTTATAAGTTCTTGCTTTATTCATTGCCAGACATGGATGGCTGGGACATGGCATTCGCCGAAATCTTTAAGGATAAGCAATAAGGTGAGGAAAGTTTTATCATTTGTATTCAAGTGCTGAGATCACGTGGTGATTTTTCTTGTTAAGTCGAATAAGGTGACGGAAATTCTATCATCCCAGCCTTATACGATAAGCTTAGCTGCTTGGTGTTATCAAATCACAATCTGTTTTTCTTTCATTTATTGGTTTTCTGTCAGTTTCTTAACTACACTCGGTATCTGACTGTTTTGAGCTTTGCTATTTCTGATCGACAATTGCAGAGTCTGCGGGGAAGCTAACAGATTGCCGGTTTCTATGCAATCCGGCCTGCTACCATTTGAACTCGAGCGCTTTCTACTTTTTTGGGATACTCGCAACTCGAACCTCACTACCTCAGTGTACCCTGGTGGAAAATTCACCCTTCTTGTGCAGACTTAGTATTTGATCTGTAGATGTTGAAATGAGGGTGTGTACTGTAGAGAAAAAAAGAAAAGTTTATAGTTGCTCTCGCTTCTTTCTACCCGGAGGAGTAAAAAGGCCTTAGTTTTCGATGCAACTGTGTAACGTAGACGACAATTTGGTTGGATTGTGCGATCTTTTTTCAAACTGCCAATAATATATCTCTTTTTCTTGAGAGTTGTTATTTTACTATTTACATGCATCAACGGTTGATAATCGTTCACGTGTGGATGGTCTAGCATTATTTTTTTTATAATTTTGCAAAGCTGTTGTTTTCTTCAAAATAATGCTACCTTTCCTTTTTGGTCTGAAAATAATGCGCTACCTTTTCGTTTTTGTTGATAAATGATAATAATGCCCTACCTCATTCTTTGGATTTATAGAATAAAACATTGTTTCTTGCAAGAAAAGTAAAAAAATTAAAAATTAAAAAATAAAAAACAAAAACAAAATAAAAGCTTCTTGTCATGTTGAAAATTGGCGGTTAACTTTTTCAGTGTCCATTTGACTGGCAGTTAATTTTTCAGTCAGCTAATTGATGGTGGGGTCAATGGCGAATCCCAGGCTTCGCAGCCTGCCATGGTGGCGAAGGTGGGCCAAAAAGGACTGGGCAATCGCCGCCGTCGGATTTACCGTTATCGCCTTCGCTCTCACACTCCTCTCCAACTCCTGGCTCGACAAGCTAGACTCCGGAATCTCCAGCCCGTTTCTTCCCAACGCCGCCGCCTCCGACTTGGTCGAGTTGACCTTGCTCAAAAACGCCAAGGATAGAGGCGCCCGTACTTAATCCCAACCCTCTGCCTTCCAATCTCTCTCTCTCTATCTCTCTCTCTACCTCCCCTCAATTGTTTGGATATTGGTTTTGCAGTTTGCTTGGATGGGACTGCCCCTGGCTACCATTTCAGGAAGGGCTTCGGATCCGGCGCCAACAATTGGCTGCTTCACATTGAGGTCAAAATTCAATCCCTACGCATTTTTTTACTTGTCTGTCATATATTTGTTTCATTTAATTTCAGTGTATTTGCATATGCTAGTAGATTTTTATGTTTAGAAAGGAGAATTGCGTAATGGGTTTGCGTCAAAAATCGAAAATGTAGGGTGGAGGTTGGTGCAATTCGACTGAATCGTGTTCTTGGCGCAAAGGTACTCCATTAGGGTCTTCTAATTACATGGATCGTCAAGTTTCCTTTTCCGGGATTTTGAGCTCTCATCCATCGCAAAATCCTGGTAAGCTTGATTTTACTCGGCTGCTATTTGTATTCCGTAATGCTTCGTTTTGTAATTTTAGCTCAATCTTAAGTTGTGGACCATAAAATTTATGTGATTCAATTCATTGTTGGAGCATTCTCTAGAGTTCTTTAACTGGAACAAAGTCAGGATCCGATACTGTGATGGGGCGTCCTTGGCTGGCCACCCGGAAAACGAGTCTAAGGTGCATTGTGTTTGGAGATTTTCTTCCTCGTTTAATTTTATAAATGGAAGAAAGTAAGTTGTTAGTTTAACAGTGGCTGCTTTTCTATTTCACAGAATGGATCGGAACTTTTCTTTAGGGGCCAACTCATCTGGGAAGCAGTTATCGATGAACTCTTGTCAATTGGCATGTCAAAAGTGAAACAGGTATATTACTTCGGTTAAGCTCTAATTTTGAACAATATGAACTACAGTTCACAGCTTTTAAACATCAGTAAATTTCTATGCATGTGTCGATTACTATGACTGTACAAGATGTCTTGTAATAACATTCTCCGCAAAAATGTATTGTTTTCCACCATGAACTAATTTAAAGCTGCTCATCCAGATTTTAACGTTGGGTGGTTTATTTCTTCTAATATGTATGAGTGGTACTCCTGCAGGCCCTTCTTTCAGGATGCTCTGCCGGTGGGTTAGCAACTCTTATACATTGTGATGACTTTCGAGGTCTTCTGCCTAAAGATGCAACTGTCAAATGTCTTGCTGATGGAGGTTTTTTCCTCGATGAGTATGTTTTTTGTGTATTAGTGCCGTTGGCACCTACATCTTTTAGTGAATCTGTTCAAGATGAAATCTTTCTAGGATTATACAAGGATTGTATTTTTTTGTGGACGTTTCCAGAATCATATTTTCTTTTCAATCTATTTTCTCCTAAATCATAAATTTCATTTGCCTGATTCTACTATTTGATTTTCATACATCAGGATACGAGACCTATCAAAATGGAATACCAACGTTACCGTATCTTTTCTGACATGACTGAAATTCTTCCTATCAAGTTACATTAGAATTTTTTTTATGATGCTTTTCCCTTTTTTCTTCCCTAGTGCATCCTCTGAGCTCAGGATAGTGAATTCATAAAGAAATACGAGAGGAAGATAGAGAAGGAGGGAAAGTTTTAAGCCATTTTCTGTTTCCTACATTTCAGGGAAGATATTCTCCAGCATCGGACTATGAGGTCTTTATATAATGATGTTGCCATCCTTCAGGTTAGCTCTTATGCAATCTTTAGCTTTTTTATCACCCTATATTTTTTTTGTAGAAATTGAATTACTATCAAATGCTGATACTGTCAGGTTTGACGTTAGTTATTAGATGTAAAAACTAGTGAATATATTTTTGAATTTCATATAGGTCCATCTGCTTGTTCCTTTTTGGGAGTTTGACGCATCGTATATGAGAAAGCGTTTCATTCATCTTGAGTTTATCTATATCAATATCAATTATTTGAAAATTAACTGTTTTGTCATTTGAGGCTATTTAAATTACTAAACAGTACCTTCACTGACACTGAGGTCTAGGTCTAGCAGGAAGCTACATGTTTAGGACATTAGTCATTAAAAAGTACCTTCATTGCTTTCTCTTGCTTATTTTTCCGTCACGCTGTCAGGGTTTAGCAAAAAGTTTGCACAAGGATTGTATTTCGAAGATGGAACCAGCTAAGGTAGTTGTTCTTTTCCTCTATATGATGCCAAATGGTCAGATTTTATTGGTTCTTATTTTTCTGCTCAGTTATGAATTATAACACAAATCCCCCATTATTTGTTGTGAACTTCTACACCAGTGCCTTTTTCCTGAAGAAATTATTAAACACAGTAACACCCCAGTGTTCCTTGTCAACTCAGCTTACGATTTTTGGCAGGCAAGTTTCTTCAGAACCCAAGCTTCATTTACTTGTCATCAGAATTCGATTCGCATTCTTTTCTCATTTCCTAATCGTATAACCATTAGGTACAACATGTCTTGATACCTGTAGCAGCAGATCCACATGGCTACTGGAAAAAGTGCAAACTGAACATTCACAATTGCAATTCCAACCAGCTTGAAATTCTACAAGGTAATTTGACGTGCATCCGGTGACCCAATTATACGCCTGACTGTCCAGGAAAATCACTTATACCTAATGCTGGTCCAAGTCTATGTAGCTAAGCATGTTTGTGACCCACTCTTCAAGCACTATAACTGTTAACTCAAATGGCTGATTGTAACCATCTATAGATTTTTGTTGGCTATAAACCAGCATATTTGCACACTGCATGCTGTGGTGAGAAGGAAGTTTTGCGTCTTCGCATCATGTTACATGTAAAATATCCTACGAAAAATGTTACCCTAAGAATCCTAGAGTTTGCAGAACATAAACTTGCATCTTTTACAGTTGCAAGTTGCAACACCGGGCATTAGTAACATCAACAGGATATCTTTTAGCAAAGAAATCTCTGGGTTTACCTGGTGTTCCCAAACCCATGTAGCAAGGGGATTGTTGCATTGGTTCATCTTACATGCACTTTGTAGCTCCACTAACTGCAGGCTTCTTGTCAATTGAAAAAGAGAGTCCATAGATCGGTCCTTGCAATTGGTTCTATAATGAAGTGTAATTGTAAACAGAATATTGTGGCAGATTAACCTATCAACTTATTTCATACAGGTTTCCGTGGTTCTATGCTGAAAGCACTGAATGAATTCCAAAAAAATACGGAGGGAGGAATGTTCATAAATTCCTGTTATATTCATTGCCAGACGGATATAACTGAGACATGGCATTCACCCACTTCTCCACGAATAAACAATAAGGTGAGGAAAGTTTAATTATCTCATTTATCGGAAAACAAATGGTTTTCTGTCATTTTTTTAAAACTAGTTTGGTTTCTGACTGATTTGAACTTTCATAGACAATTGCGGAGTCTGTGGGTGATTGGTACTTTAGTCGGAATGTGGTAAAGCAAATTGACTGCCCATTTCCATGCAATCCCACCTGCTATCATATGAATCTCACTGCTCTCTCACCGTTTTGATTGAACTCAAGAAAACTTCCAACATTCTAGTGGATCATTCCCAACTTTCGATCTTTACTTCCTGGCGGAAATCTTCCCTTTTTTGTTTAATGTTCAGAGCGTGCTCCTATCCCTGTAGACATTGAGAAGGAAGGTGTTTATCAGACCCGGAAAGAAAATAGAGACAAGGCGTCGAGAAACAGGAAAAACAGTTTATACTTGTCATCGTGTTACAAGTTCTTAGGAGAGAAATTATATGATGTTTTCTTGTAAACTTGTGGAGTCCATATTAACCTGATGAAAGGCATCGTGCTTTCAATGTGGTGATTGTTCTTTGTGATGTAAAACCGTACGCTGTGGATATTTTTTGTACTTTGCTTTCCCGAAAAAGAAATTTTAGCAATGAAATATGGAGACTGGAGACCTGTTATATGTGAATTCCTCATGGCTACATTTCAGCAAAAAATTGAACCTCGATGTGCCACTGTGAAAATTTAGAACCCAAAAAGGTTTTGTATATTTCTCTATATGTTTTTAGAGCTACAAGAGATGGCTCTATATAGAGACCAAACAATAAAGAAAAGAAGACATACACCTTTGGCACACTTACAGTCAGAAATAAAGAAAACAATTTACAAGAAAGATGGACCAAGTGTGACGGTAGTGGCAGTAGCCACTTTACCTGAAAACATGGGATAAAGCTGCAGCTATATGGGCACACTTACAGTCAGAAATAAAGAAAACAATTTACAAGAAAACATGGACCAAGTGTGACGGTAGTGGCAGTAGCCACTTTACTTGAAAATATGGGATAAAGTTGCAGCTAGTTTCAATACTCCCCCTCAAGCTGGATCAAGTGGGTTAATTGATCCAAGCTTGCTCAGTAGCCTTTGAAGATGAGTAGAGTCCAAAGCCTTTGTGAACAAGTCTGCAAGCTGATCGTGACTGCGAGTGTAAATGGGGTTGATAACTTTGGATTGAACTTGAGCACGAATGTAGTGACAATCCACTTCGATGTGTTTGGTGCGCTCGTGAAACACTGGGTTAGAAGCAATATGCATGGCAGCTTGGTTATCACAAAACAAGGACATAGGTTCATTGTCGATATAGCCAAGATCTGCTAGAAGACGCTTTAACCAGATTAATTCACACTCCGTGGCTGCCATGGCTCTATACTCCGCCTCTGCACTTGATCGTGCAATCACAGTCTGCTTTTTACTCTTCCATGTCACGAGATTTCCACCAACAAACGTGCAGAACCCGGTGGTAGACTTTCGATCGAGTGCATTACCTGCCCAGTCAGCATCTGTGTATGCCATAATGTGATTTGAGCCATGGTTCTTTAAGAGCAAGCCTCTGCCAATTGACCCCTTCAAGTATCTGAGTATTCTTTTGACAATCTCCCAGTGGAGTAGAGTAGGAGAGTGCATGAATTGACTGATAAGGCTTACGGAATAAGCAATGTCAGGCCGAGTAATTGTAAGGTAGATTAACTTCCCCACCATACGTTGATAGACACTAGGATTCGACAGAAGTTCACTAGAGTCATCAAGTTGGAGTTTGCTTACAAGGGGAGTGAGAGCAGCTTTGCAATCCAACATGTGAGCTTCCTCCAATAAGTCAAGCACATATTTGCGTTGATTTAAAAACAAACCCTTGGCAGAGGTTGCCATCTCAATGCCAAGGAAGTACTTTAGGGTTCCCAAGTCCTTGATTGCAAACTGTTGATGAATAGAGGATTTTAGAGTAGCAATCTCTTCTATGTTGTCCCCCGTTATAATGAGATCATCCACATATATAAGAACAATTAATTTTCCATTTGGACCACTGCGAACAAACAAGGAGGAATCGACATGACTCCTCTTGAACCCCGCAGCCTCCAGAACCGAGCTTAACTTCGAGTACCAGGCTCGGGGGGATTGTTTAAGTCCATATATGGCCTTGTGAAGCCTGCATACTTTGTTAACTTCACTTTCTTGTGGGTGTCCAGGGGGGAGCTTCATGTATACCTTCTCTTCAAGATCACCATGGAGAAATGCATTCTTCACATCCATTTGGAATAGAGGCCAGTTATGATTAACTGCCACGGACAACAGGACTCGAACCGTGCTCATTTTAGCTACAGGAGCAAATGTCTCCTTGTAGTCAATACCATAAGTTTGAGTAAATCCTCGGGCAACTAGTCTGGCCTTGTGTCGTTCAATACTGCCGTTGGAATGGAACTTGATCTTATATATCCATCTACTCCCTACTGCCTTTTTCCCTTTTGGTAGATCAACTACACTCCATGTGTGATTGTCATTTAAGGCCTTGAGCTCTTCTTGCATAGCTTCCTTCCATACTTGACTGTGAGCAGCTTCATGGAAGTTCCTTGGTTCAACATTCGAGGATATCTGATTTAGAAAAGCAGCATGGGATTTTGACAGTTTGTGATATGTTAGGGCTTCTGAAATAGGATGTCTTACATTGTAAGTAATGTATTCTTGAAACCTTGGAGGAGGATGTCTGTCCCGAGTTGGATTTCTTCAAGGAGCTACATATGGTTGTGAGGTAGAGGTTGTGCTTTGTTCACTTGTAGATGTTCCCTCACCCTCAAATTGTTCCGACTCCGAGTGAGGTTCAAGAGAATCATTATGAGAATGGGATTCACGAAGATTTATTGGAGTAGGTAATGGAAAGATGTCCATAATATCCTTTCTCTGAGGCTCTTCACTACAGTCTGTATGAAAGAAAGAAGCAAGCTCATCAAATCTTACATCTCTGGAGACTCCAACCTTACCATTCTGAGGATTGAAGTATTTGTATCCCTTTTGAGAGCTTGAGTATCCCATAAAAACACATTTGACAGCTCTAGGTTCGAGCTTATCTCGATGTGCTGCTTGAATATAAACATAGCAAGTGCACCCGAAAGTTCTGAGATGTGAGATGTCAATGTTTCTTCCCTTCATTACTTCAACAGGAGACTTTGAGTTTAAAACTCGAGTAGGTAACCTATTGATGATGTACGCTGCAGTGAGAAGTGCTTGTGACCAGAACCTTTTAGGCACATTCATTTGAAACATAAGAGACCTTGTTTTCTCCAACAAATCACGGTTCTTTCTTTCCGCTATACCATTTTGCTGTGGAGTACCAACACAACTGGTTTGGTGCAAAATTCCATGATCACTTAAGTAATTAGACATGTTATTGGATGTGTACTCAGTGCCATTGTCCGATTGCAGTATGCTTAACTTAGATGAAAATTGATTTATGATGAGTTTATGAAAATCTTTAAAGGCATCAAAAAACTCACTTTTGGATTTCAAGAGGTAGGCCCATGTAACCCGAGAGTAATCATCAATGAAGGTGACATAATATTTATATCCATCAAAAGAGCTTACACGATAGGGACCCCAGATATCAGAGTGAACGATTTCAAACAGTTTACAGGTTCTAGACTTGGAAGAAACAAAAGGAAGCCTAGTAGCTTTCGATATTTGACAGATTTCACAAGCATGTGTAGGTTTACAAAAATTGGGAAAAAGTTTGGTCATCACATGTTCTGAAGGATGAGCCAACCGAAGATGCCAAAGGTGGTAATCTTGAGAGAGACTGAGGCTTGCAAGGGGGTGCTTAAGAGACTTGGAATTCTTTGAGAGGTAATAGAGTCCATTCAGGAGATACCCTTCACCAATCTTCTTCCGAGTGACCCGATCCTGAAATACAACACTGTGAGGAGAGAATATGGCAAGGCAATCTAGGGTGCATGTGATTTTACTTATGGACAAGAGTTGGAAAGGGAAAGAAGGTACATATAAAGCTGTTGACTCAATCTTATCACTTAACAGTTTAAGTTTCCCTTTTCCCAGAATAGGTTCTCCGTTCCCATTTGCAACAGACACCCGTGTAGACTCAGGCATATTTTGAAACTTATCCAAGCAAGAAGACTTATTTGTTATGTGGTCAGTAGCACCTGAGTCTATAATCCAACAATCATGACTAATTTCATTAAGTGCAGTTTTGAGAGCAGTGATGATACCTAAGACATTGTCATGAGTTGAAGTCTCAGCCAAAAAACCTGCAAATTTTCCAAGCATAGCAGTAGGAGTTGAAGTGGTCGCTTTCTCAATTTGAGTGTTGCCTCCTCGTCTTTGAAGAAAGTTTGCAAACTCATTTATGAGATCTATTGGATTCTCAGTGAAATTTGAGATTCCATCCGTCGAAGAACTGGATGAGTGGAGGGCCTTAGGGTTGATTCTTTTCCCTTCTTTGATCATTCTTCCTTCTTTATCAAATTTTGGTTTTAACTCCGGGTGCAAGATCCAGCATTTGTCCCTTAGGTGACCTTTCATGTTGCAGTGAGTGCATTTCCAATCTGCTTTCTTACTGGCAAAAAAATTTTCACCAGTGTTTTTATGATAGCTCGAGAAAACCCTAGCCTCAGGATTTGATTTTGACTCAATGTGCATAACTTTTCTTCGAGTTTCTTTCATTTGAACAGCTTGACAGACACCATTAAATGAGGGCAGCTCATGAGTCATCAACAAGTGGCTTCGAAGGTCTTCATATTCAGCTCCTAGACTTGCTAGAAGTTGAAATACTTTGTCCTCATCAGCTCTTTTAAGGAGCACAGCAGAATCGGTTGAGTGTGGACGATACATGTCAAGTTCATTCCACATGGACTTGATGCTTCCTAGATGTTGGACGAAGGATCGATCACCTTGCTTTAGCCCAGCAATATCCTTTTTGAGCTGAAAAATACGAGCTGCATTATTTTGACTGCCATACATTTCTTTAATGGATTCCCAGAGAGTGAAAGAGGACTCTGAGTAACTGAAGAGTTCAGATAACTTTGGTTCCATGGAGTTGAGTATCCAGGACATAACCAACTGGTCGTTTGCATGCCATGCACCATATGACGTGGATGATCTTTCAGGCGGTCCGATGCTTCCATTGATATACCCGAGCTTTGATCTTCCTCCTAAGGCAAGTGAAATGGCACGAGACCAAGGTAGATAGTTGAACTCGTTTAATAGCACTGAGCATAGACGCAAATTTGAATTGATTTCACCTTGAAAGGAGTTTGAGGAGCTTGTAGCCTCATGATTTGAGGAACTTTCTTCTGTCATTGTAGTGAATGAGGCACAACCGAAACAAGGTTTTTGAATGAATGAACAAACAGAGACAGGACCCTATGGTTCCTGCTCTGATACCATGTGAAAATTTAGAACCCAAAAAGGTTTTGTATATTTCTCTATATGTTTTTAGAGCTACAAGAGATGGCTCTATATAGAGACCAAACAATAAAGGAAAGAAGACATACACCTTTGGCACACTTACAGTCAGAAATAAAGAAAACAATTTACAAGAAAGATGGACCAAGTGTGACGGTAGTGGCAGTAGCCACTTTACCTGAAAACATGGGATAAAGCTGCAGCTATATGGGCACACTTACAGTCAGAAATAAAGAAAACAATTTACAAGAAAACATGGACCAAGTGTGACGGTAGTGGCAATAGCCACTTTACCTGAAAATATGGGATAAAGTTGCAGCTAGTTTCAATAGCCACGTCATCAAATTTAACGAATATGTTACGGACTTGAAGGTGGAGGGCAAAAAGAGACACAAGAATTGAATTCAAAGAGGTAATTAAGTCGTTTGAAAATGACTTTTAAGGTGCAAATTAGTATTTGGAACATCTCTAGCCAAGCCACAGTACGCATTTGTATCACTCGAA
This sequence comes from Malus fusca, assembly GCA_035220775.1. Classification (NCBI taxonomy): domain Eukaryota; kingdom Viridiplantae; phylum Streptophyta; class Magnoliopsida; order Rosales; family Rosaceae; genus Malus; species Malus fusca. The sequence continues at coordinate 21,791,630 of CM069070.1, forward strand.
ATCACATGTGCCACATCATCAAATTAATAGATTTTAGGATTTGATGGTGGATGGAAAAATTTAATGCAAACATGTATCGGAAAACGTAATAGTAGTTACTTTTAGGATCGGTGCCATATGGCTAAGGGCTGGTTTGAGGTTGCTTAAATTTAAAAAAAAAAAAAACTTCTTAAAAGAGTTGGGGCTTTTATTGTATTTGGTAATTAAAAAAAGGCTAAATATCCAAAATGGTTTTTGAGATTTGCATAATCAATAGAAATGGTCATTGAGATTCAAAATCAATAGAAATGGTCCTTGAGATTGTCCACTATCCATGATTTTGGTCATTCCGTTAAAAACTCTTTGGCCAATTTTCAAAGCTTCGCAACTCAATCTATTCTTAACCAAATTCAACCCATAATATATCAAAATGAAGATATGAAAGTTTAGAACAAGATTATACCTATTTGGAAGACCAATGGTTGCCTGAAATGTGACTGGTTCGCAGGAAAACTGGAAAACTTGCCGGAAACTGGGTAAACTTTAAATGTTCATAACTTATTCAATACTCAACGAAATCGAGTGATTCAAAAATGAAAATCATACTTCTCGATGAGACGAAGATAATGGTACCTTTCTCGAAGGCTCACTTGCCTTGGTTTGGCAGAAAAACGGCTCGAAAGTGGCTAACCATTTTCGAGTTTAGCCAATTTCCGGCGAGTTTTCCAGTTTTCCTACGAACCAGTCACCTTTCAGTCTATTTTTCGGCCATGTCTGGCAACCATTGGGCTTCCAAATAGGTATAATCTTGTTCTACACTTTCCTATCTTCATTTTGATATATTATGGGTCAAATTTGGTTAAGAATCGATTGAGTTACGAAGCTTTGAAAATTGCCCAAAGAGTTTTTAACGGAAAGACCAAAATCATGGATGGTGGACAATCTCATGGACCATTTCTATTGATTATGCAAATCTCAGAAACCATTTTGGATAAGTGTTTCTTTTTCAAAATCATGGGTTACAAACAGCAGAAAGCAGACCAAGCTCTATACATGCTTCTAAACAAAAAACGCTTTTTTCATTGGAGGCAGGTGAACGATACCAATTTCTGAAAGTGTTTTGAAGAGTTTGGGCATCCAACTCTTTATTTTGATCTAACTTCAGAAACACAAACCGGTGCAATATGAGATCTCAATGCTTCACAATTCCTCAGGGAAACTAGTATGATCTTGTCCAAAATGTCTTTCCCATGTGACAAAATTGTGTTATCAACAACACTTTTCTCACCTCAAATGTTATTTGGAAATATCGTACCTGATGAAAACCCTCAGTATACCTCAATCACATATGGTCTTGATCATGAGCGTTTTCATTGTTACGATTCCCCTTACACCATTTCAGATTCGCCAAGTGCTGACGGCATCATTTTCTCAAATGGGAAAGACATTTTGGAAAAGATCCACACTGGGAGAGAGGACTAAGGCTAACAGAAAATTGCAGACCGATATTGAGAAGAAAGGACACTGGCTAGATTTTATAGTAGAAACATGATGCTGCTTAGACGTAACGTATATTGAGCAAGGAGATGTATGGGAAAATTATAAAATGATTTTTGGGGGCAAAAAATGAGATTTTATTTGGTTACCAATTATAAAAAATAACAAAAATGTTTGACAATATCTCACTCATAATTCTTTTTCTTTTTCAAATTGGATTATCTATATAATGTGCGTCCGCATCCAATTTCCCAAATCCAATCAGATAATTTTTTTATTCATCCGAATGTATGAAACAAATTTACGATGTGAATACTAAGTAACATATTCATGATTTTAAAAACTAAATTATAATTAATTTTCAGATAATTTTTTTTTTAGAAAACTTCATTTTAATCCTTGGAAAAGATATATTTTAGATTAAAACCATGAGTAAGATCAAAATCTAATTTTAGTCCTTTGATACATTAGTAACCTTATTTATTAATTATATTTTGATTTTTTAATTATTTCTCTTTTTCTTCCTAATTTTTAATGTATTAATTTTATTTCATTATAATTATAATTTTTATTTCATTTATCGTAATATATTTTGTTGTAAACATTTAGATAAACTAATTTTTGTTATACAATATATTTCGATTTACTTTGTCTTATTCTTTTAGGTACATTAAATTCATTATAATACATTTCGGTGCATACATTTAGGTACACACATTTCGGTACATACATTTTGATACAAACATTTAGATACATTAATTCAATGTAATACATTTCGGTACGTATATTTCGGTACACACATTGAAGTACATTAATTTAATATAATACATTTCGGTACTAACATTTAAATACATTAGTTCTGTCACAGCCCGTCCCGGAGGTACTTTTGGCGGGAATGTAAAATGACGAAAGTACCCTCGACGGTTTTAAGGTACGTGTGTGTGACATATAATTTTTAGACTAAATATACATCCCTAAACTTTTGGAAAATTATATATAAGTTGATAAAAAATTGATTGTGTTTTGTGTGGTTAGGGATTAAAGGACCTTGGAATTTGGTGGGTTTTGTTGTACCACACGGGATACACGTATCCCTTTCCTTCCCCGTGCCTTCCCTCTCTCTCTCCTCTCCGTTTCACTCTCAGTTTCTCACTCTCTCTCTCTCTCGAACGTACGGCCTAGACCAAAACCCTTCAAAACGTCGCGGATCGACGTCAAAAAGGTAAGATTCTTCATCCTTGAAACCCCCTGAGTTGAATGGCACCCTTTATGTAGCTTAGAACCTTCGATATCGTCGTGAAACCGTAACCCCCGAAAGTGTGCACTGTTCATGCACACGTAAAATTGTGTGTTTCAGGGAATTTCAAGCCCATAGCGAGCTTAAGGAGGTCCTCACGAGGCTAGGGGTGCTTCGTTGGTAGGAATTGGACGTCGGAGGACCGAGAACGGAACTTCTCAATTTAGGCCAGAACTATCGAGGCTTTTTCCGGCGAATCCCCGGCGAGTTAGGGGTCGAGGCAGGTATGGATGTGTTCGTCTCGTCAAGATCTTCATTTTGATATAAAATGTGTAGAAAATGGTTGAGAAACGAGGGAGAACAAGGCAATTGAAAATTGCCCAGTTTTCCGGTCACCGGAAAGTTCAGTCCGACGAGCTCGCGAGGAAGAAGACGCGCGTGTGTCCGTGCCACCCACGGCGCGTGGGGGCGCGTGCCACATCAGAAAAATTTTCTAAAAATTCCTTGACGTCCGTGACGTCGAGTAGGTCACGGTGGTATATTCATATACCCAATTTGAGCACCATATGAGAAGTTATTACGACTTGTTGGTTAGGTGCTTTAAATAACGTTTTATAGATATTTCGCATATAGGTGAAAATGTGAATTGACGATCCGACCATTGGATCGTCACCAAACTTTGATACGTCGTAATACGTAATATTTGAGGATTATAGGAACTTACGGATTGGGAATCCGATTTACGGATCTTCCGGAATTGGAGTTGTGAGTCCATAATATAGAATGTTAACCGTCACTTGGTTTTGATAATTGACGGAGATCCGACCGTTGGATGGTAAGGAAATTTTAGGATGTTGTCCTAGAGATATATTGTGGACCTATGGAAGTTATGGATTGGAAATCTGAGTTGCAGATCTTTCGGATCGAACTGCGTAGTGACGTGTTTTATATAAGTTATATTCTATTGATATGAATTCTGAGGTTGGATTTGATTATTGTTCTAGGCGCCGATCGTCATGACCCCTTGATGGGTTGTGCTAGGGAGTTGTAGGGCGAACTCCAGGTGAGTGGGTAGTATTTTCTGTTTATACCTATATACTATGAATTTTCCCAGAAATTGAGTTCAAATGAAAGTATGTTTCTAAAATGCCATGCATGCATGATATGAATGATATGAATTTTATATGAATGATATGAATGATATGAAATATATGAATTAGTATTGATGCATATATATATGTGAATTGGTGCTGTGGACGCACATGTGAGTATCAGTTGAGTTATATGGTATATGTGAATTGTTGATGATGTGATTTTATGTTGATAGCTCATAACCTGCACCTATGGTATTAGTGCTTATGTTATTCACCGCACCGCACGCTCGCCTTGGATCCAAGTAGGTGCATGTCGTACAGACCATGAGAGGGTTCCGACGTGCTAGTCGTACAGACCACCGAGGTGGTTCCGACTAGTGGGTGACTTTATATTATGCGCGCAGATGATTGATGAGAGAAGCACTAGAGCGTATTATTTCACCATCTTAGTCGTACAGACTACTATAGGTAGTTCCGATTTATGTGCAGAGTAGTGCCGTACAGGTCACCGAGGTGACTCCGGTTTGGTTTGGATATTGAGCTATAGAATTAACCGTACAGGACCAACTGCAGGGTCTCCGGTTGATTCATTATTTCACCTATTATATTGATGCATCCATATTCTGTTATTGGCATTTATATCATGGCATTTTCTCTGATTTGGATAAAGAATGATGAATTGAGATATATGAAGATTTATATGCTATTATACTATTTTCTGGGAAAGTATACAGGTTTTACAGCGAGGGGTTATAAATGTTTTAAAGGAAAGGTTTTAGAAAAGCTTTGTTTTGCTGACCCACTCAATTTTGTTTTGCGCCCCTCCAGGTTCAAGTTAGCAGAGCTTGGGTGGCCACGAGGAATCCAACGGTGTTCTGACAGAATTCACAAAAGTAGGATTCACCATCGGGTGTTATATCTTAGTAATTGTATTCTTTAAAGCTTCTGAACTGTGTAAATGGTTACGTCACTCTCACGTGACGGCCAGCATGCCCTCCTTCGGGATGGGGTGTGTCAAGTTCAATATAATACATTTCGGTAATATATTAAAAAACTCTTTTTTGGTCAGAAAATAAATTTAAATGTGTATGTTAATAAATTTAAATATTTAATGGGAGACATTAAATAACATGCATATTAATTATTTTGAATTAAGGACACATCAAAGGATTATAATCAATATGTAATCTAACACCAGATTTATTTTAAATTTTAATCTTCTTGAAGGATTAAAGTTAAAAAACCCCTAACTTTTTTCTCATGATTTTTTAGTATTTTTGTGGTTGTTTGAATTACAAAACAGTTTATTCTGTTCAATCCTTATTTTGTAGGACGTTTTGTAAATTTATTAGGAACTTTACCATTTTTTCATAGGAACTTTTCTGAGTTACTATGAAGGCATACCGTGTTTTTTTTTTTGGCAAATGATAGTGTCTACAGTGTAGACTCTACACTAAGGAGATTGGGGAATGAGCTAAGCCTTACAATAGGCTTGCCGTAATAATGTTGTTCAACTTCGCATTTGGCGAGAATCGAATTTAAGATATCTCACTTACAAGTGAAGAAAAATATGACTAGGCACACTGTATTGAATATACATTTCATTCTAGTGATCCACCTTCTTCCACGGTTTCACAGTATGCCTGCATCTACATATCTACAGAAGACTCCAAAAGGAAACATATAGAATCTCTCAAACCTTCTCCCATGGAACCGATTGCTATCTCATCAATGTCTATCCATATATAACTCATATCCAATTATTTTTTATATGTACAGTCATATCTCAAACTTAGGATAATGCACCATATGGCATATTATAATTTGAACAAACAATAGTGATAAAATAAAGGCTTTTTAGCCAAATGGTCTTGGAGATTTACATAAAACATCACTTTGGTCATTGAGATTGAAAATCAATAGAAATGGTCCATGAGATTGTCCACAATCCATTATTTTGATCATTCCGTTAAAAACTCCGTTAAGTGTCCCTGAGCTCTTGTCCAGAAGTTTGGTCAATTTTCAAAACTTCGTAACTCAATCGTTTCTTAACCAAATTCGACCCATAATATACCAAAATGAAGATAGAAAAGTGTAGAACAAGATTATCTCTATTTGAAAGCCCAATGGTTGCCGGAAATGGCCGGAAAATAGCCTGAAAAGTGATTGGTTTGCGGTAAAACTGGAAAACTCGTCAGAAACTGGGTAAACTTTAAACGTTCATAGCTTCTTCAATACTCAACGAAATCGAGTGATTCAAATATGAAAATCATACGTCTCAATGAGACAAAGATAATGATACCTTTTGAGATGGCTAATTTGCCGTATTTTAGCCGATAAACGGCTCGAAAGTGGCTAACTCGAGACCAAGACATCCATTTTCGATCCATTTTCCGGCCAAACCACAGTTATTTAGCCGTCATGAAAGTATCATTCTCTTCGTCTCATCGAGAAGTATGATTTTCGTTTTTGAATCACTCAATTTCGTTGAGTATTGAAGAAGTTATGAACGTTTAAAGTTTACCCAGTTTCCGGCGAGTTTTCTAGTTTTCCTGCAGACCAGTCACCTTTCAGGCTATTTTCGGCCATCTCCGGGAACCATTGGACTTCCAAATAGGTATAATCTTGTTCTACACTTTCCTATCTTCATTTTGATATATTATGGGTCAAATTTAGTTAAAAAACAATTAAGTTACGAAGCTTTGAAAATTGACCAAACTTTCTGCCAAGAGCTCCGAGACACTTAACGGAGTTTTTAACGGAATGACCAAAATAATGGATGGTGGACAATCTCAGGGACCATTTCTATTGATTTTCAATCTCAAGAACCAAAGTGATGTGTTATGCAAATCTCAATGACCATTTTGGCTAAAAAGCCTAAAATAAACAAAGGGCACATGTATTGACACCTTATATAACCACGAAAAGGCGAAACCTCTTCTTTAGTGTCTTCTTAAGTATATATACAACGAAATGGGAGGGTGATTAGACTAGGCGACATAAAAGATCAGCTATTAACTATGCTATTAACTATGTATTGAACTCAAAGTTAATATAAAACGTCATTACCATTTATGCGAGATGAACCTAACACTTTTTTTTACATTGAATTTGATCAAGAACTTGCAGAAATTTTATACAATTTTCACCAACCAGCAATATTATATACCTTCAACATTCGTGCTTTAAACTTTGAAATTACTGCAATGTTTATTTTGTTATGTATTATTTTTATGGGGTTTTAATTACTTTTTATTGTAGTTTATTTATGCAAGTTTAACAAACATGAACAATGAGTATACCGAAAAGTAACAAAAGGATGGAGAAAGAATTGACGGCCAACTGGTGCGGGTTTGATCCCCACCGATTCTTCTCCCTCTAACAACTAATTATTTAACCCACAAACGCTATCGCTGCACACAAAAGGGATGGAGAAAGAATTTACAAAGAGCAGATATATTTTGTGTTAAAAGGAGTATATTGCTTTTGGATCTGAATTCATATACACGTATGTTTGTCTAATCTGTACAAAATTGGATCCTACTGAACTGCATGATATTTTTCATGCCTAATGGTTGAATATGTTGAGAAGAGCGACTCTGGCTTTGATTAAACGCCTAAATAGTCCCTCGATTCCTTCTTCGATATCTTGAATTTTTGCCTCCAATTCTTGGAGCAAACATTGAACATTCTCGAGTTCGATTGTGTAATCAAATTTCCTTGACTTGTCACTAATAAGAGAGTTCAATGCAGCATCCACCTTCTCAAGTTCATTTGTATCCGCAACTTCCTAGCAAGCTACTCTTTTGGGCTGCACCAGCTTGGAGAACCAATGGCTGGACTTTGATTTCGATACAGCAATAAATGATTCAAACACAGATATGTAGACTGCATTTGATTCTTTCAACATGTTGACTGCTGCTGGAGTAACCTCGTTGTTTTTGTCTGTGGACCTGCTTTCCTTGACCTTCAAGGCCTTGTTCATTGCCTTCTTGACATCCTTTCTAGAGGCAAGGTATTTCCTAACCTCAGTCATGAAGCTCAAGTCACCTCCTCGTCTTCTGCGCATAATCGACTCAAGTTCATGTGTGCGTTCTTTTGTTTGCGACAAGGCATCCTTAATGATTCCACACTCATCCAATAGCCTCAAAGATCCATCTAGCAGTTCATTAATCCATTTGTCTCCACACTCCTGGGCCAAGGCTTGTTGAGAGAGTGGCAAAAGAAGAAACCTTTCGACGCACTCGAGCAAATCTTGAAGCCCATTGAGTCTATGGCTTATGCATGATGATGGTGAAGCCTTTAATCTGCATAACTGCTCATCGAATTCTGGAACGAAAGGGTGTGATCGTGAAGGCAAGCTGTTTGAGCGAGTGTGGTGGGCAGCCATTTTTTTAGGTTGGAAAAGACAAGGCCCTTTACTTTGGAAGTTTTGTTCAATTGGGGCTTCAGTTTGCTTTCCTTACCTTCGGCATCTGCCCAATATATATTACAAACTTTAGGAGATGAGCAACGCGTCCTACCCACAGCTGACCCGACTGAGTAGCAATGTGATTTCGATCTGGATCCTAAAACTATATGAGTGATGTTTATCAATGTCTCCCCACCACGAGATCAGCAACCTATCACCAACTATACTTGTCCACCGCATATCTTGTGGATCGCTCTGCAATATAAAATGTGGAAGAACAGATTAAACAAATGGGTGGTGAGTTGGAGAATTGGTTGTAGGGAAACACAGCGAGGACATAACTGAGATATAATAAGGAAGAGATTCTTCATGTCTCCTACTATGATATTTGAGTAGTCAGTCATCATCATGTTGTATATATTAATTATTAAGCAGATGCCACGCAATGAACGTAAATCACTAGCTAGACTGAATTGTACATTCAACTGCAAAACCTTCTCTTCTCCAAATAGAAAAAAATGGCTGCGATGAAACTGAGTTGCCATGCGCGCTCAAACAGCTTTCCCTCTACAAACCACACTTTGGTTTCACAGTTTGATGAGCAGTTGTGCAGACTGATAAGACTTTTGAAACCGCCTCTTCGTCATCCACATAAATAAGCCAGAAACCAAATGGCCTTAAGGGTTTGGATAACTGAGACATGGCATAGCCGAGGATACCTTGATCCAAACAAAAGAATGCACAACAGAGATTTATTAATCATCCGTAGAATACAATCGATGCTCGCATGGCAGACTCCGATTATTGTGCTGGTTTTCGTTCTGCTTAGGGAACACTCCGATTCAACGAGTCTGCGACATAACATTATTTTACAATATGCAAGCACAATGCATGGTCATAAACAATAGATATTGCAGACTTGCCTGCTCCTCCTCCTGCAACCATGAAAGTAAGATGAATATTGTAATCATATACATTGATCAGAATATTATAGTTTGTTGCCGCTGAGAAGGATGGTGCAGATGCATGGTTTTTGCCTCTCCACGTATTCGTAGACACATGGTCAATGATAATCGTGCAATGGCATGTATTTTAATTTGTAATTATTCAATTATTGTTCAATTTTAATAGTGTAATCTGAGATTAAATATGAAGTATGATTCAGCTCATGAGTTGGCATACTGGTGTGGGGAGAGACATTGCTTAGACATTGCCCGGGGAACAGCGTATAGATCCAAATCGAAATCATGTTACGTCTCGCTGGTGACTGAAGTGGATGACATTCCATGTCCCCTTCCCTCAACCAATACTATATATCAAGCAGATGCAGATGGAAAGGAACACATCAATCTCAATTGTTCATTAACCAAAACTTTCAAGGTCTTCTATTCTCTCTTCTCACAACAAACAAAGAAGAAATGGCTTTCCACACTCGATCTAACAGCTTCCCCTCTAGGCAACACCCAATCATTCAGGAAATTGACGAACATTTGTGTAGATTGAGGTCTTCCGAGGACACCTCCACATCATCATCATCAATCAGCCGCAAACTAAGCGGCCTCCAATACTTGCATAATAGTGTGGAGAAGTTGCTTCAGTTGCCCCTCACCCAACAAGCCTTGGCACAAGAGCAGAACGAGAAATGCGCTAATGAACTTTTAGATGGCTCTCTCAGACTATTAGATATTTGTGGCACTATCAAGGATGCCTTGTCACAAACCAAGGAATGCGTGCAGGATCTTCAATCGATCATAAGAAGGCGAGGAGGTGAATCTGGAGCGCTCACAGGTGAGGTCAGGAAATACTTGAGCTCCAGGAAGATGGTGAAAAAGGCAATCCAAAAGGCAATGAAGAATCTCAAGGGTTCATCCCTCAACAAGGACAATAAGACCGTTGCCATTGTTAGCAAGTTGGGAGATGTCGAGGCGATCACTCTCACATCTTTTGAATCACTGTTGTCCTTCATCGCAGGGCCAAAATCCCAGCCACGCAGCTGGTCATTGGTATCAAAGATGATGCAGTCAAAAAAAGTTGCATGTGAGGAAGAAACAGAAGCCAATGAATTTGCTAAAGTGGATGCTGCACTACACCGAAGTGCAGATAACTCGCAGAGCCAGCTTGAGAAGCTGGAGTTATGCATTCAAGATCAGGAAGAAGGACTTGAGTGCCTATTTAGGCAACTCATCAAAACAAGAGTCTCCCTCCTCAACATCTTGAATCACTAGATGTTTAGGTTTTTTCGATTTTGTACCTGAAAAACATACATGTATACAATCAAAATATACAAAATGATATACTCTTCCTCTCAAATTTCCACTTCGCCTTTTGCTTATTTCAATAGTTCTCTTTTCATAATATCCTATTCGAAATTAGTGCAAAAAAGAACTTTGTTGTTCAATTACAAGATAAAAAGAATTAACTGATAGGTAATTAATTTCACAGGAAAGTTACGGAAATGAATTATTGGGGGCACTTGGGATTCCACATTGTCTCACGGAGGATAATAATTAACAGGTAATGGTTTAGAAATATTTATTTGGAAACTCTTCAAAATACATTTAAGTACTTAACTCATAAAGCACGGTCTTGTTAGGCTAATCTGGATTCACTGCCTCAATTTTGGATTACTTTCCCAGTGGTGCATTACTTTCTGGAAAGTAAACCTAGGTCGGCTTCAAAGGAGATACATAAGAAGCATTGAAGGAGCTGAAGAACAAGGGACACTCAAATTATTCAACTAACATACTGCAAGCTTTCAAACAAAAGCTCTGCCTTTACTTGTTTCATCCCTTTTGCCTTACCAAAAGATCACTTGAAACCAAGACCTTAGAACTTTAGGATTATCTCCTTGGACGCTAAGATCAATTAGAATTTGCTCTGCTACCATCCTTTGCGTAGTATCGATTTACCAACCTTAAGATAAGTTAGTCTCTTTGGTTGAAACTCTTTACAAGGAAGCATCTTTAACCCAATCCGACGCTCTTGAAACCAATCTGATAAGAGTTTTATCGATTGTTTTAAGTTCATTTGTATATGTACTTTACTTTCCCAGCCATTCCGTCGGCCTGTGCACCCGCACACCCAAACCGACACACTCCGCCGTTTTACGCCATTTTTTCCGTTGAATCAACCCCATCCACCACTTGCAATCTATTCCACAACCCTCTCCTAATACTGTTGATTTAGAAACCAGTGTGCAGAATATTGATTTGAACAGTTAGGCGAGAGAGTGAGAGATTTGTAAGTCTTTGTTTTCGAGAAGAAAATATATCTTGTTTCGACATTTGAATTCAAGTTTAGAATCCACCCTCGTTCTATATAAGATCGCATTTATGTTCCACGTTGCAAATGTAAAGATCCTTACAAACACTGTATGCGTGATACTGCAAATAAATTTCATGCGTTTAATAGGGTTCACCAGCCAGTAAGCTTAACCACCCAGGCACCCCCTAAGTAAAGACCGAGGAGGGGTGCTGCCAGAAGAACCTGAGTGAGTGGATCCGTTGACGGGGGTAGCCACAGCAGCTGCCACAACAGCGCCAAGCACAACTTACCTCCAAATTGATAGCATTTCGTGCTTGCCGGCGCCAATAATCCGAATTGAAGCCTCTCTGGTGTTGTCGACGCGACGGGGTGGGGTGGGGGTGAGGTGGGAGCTGGGTGTTGCTCGGATGGGGTGGGGAAGAAGATAAACAATAATCTTCTTTTGTTTTTTTTTAAGTTTATAATTATATAGAAATAAAATTTATTTTGTATTATTTAAATATTTTTAATTTATGTAATAATATTTAATTAGACTTGTGTAACCCAATTACTTGACACATCAGCACTTAATAGAATTTTTGATGAAATTGTGACGGAATGACCACATTGATTTGCGGCATTCAATTTCAGGGACTACATTGATCGATTTTCAATTTCGGTGACCCTCTTGATGGGATAGTCAATTTCAAGGACTATTTGTGATAAAAACCCATATATATATATATATATATATATATAGTAGTGATAGTTCTTAGACAAGTTTGTGCTGTTACTATGTTTGTATTGCTTTAATTCCAGATTCTCACGCTTGCAATCCTGGTAACTTTCTTTTTCTCGTCCCAATTGTATGATTTTATCCTTTATGTACTTTGTCATAATAATTGTTTTTTTTTGGGTTTGTTTTATGTTGGTAAGTTGGTAACTAGTAAGGAGTAATGAAACGATGGAGAAAGAATTGACGACTAAGTGGTGCGGGTTCGATCTCCACCGATTCTTCTCCTTCTAACAACTAACTATTTAACCCACTAACGCTATCACTGTACACCAAAATGATGGAGAAAGAATTGAAAAAGAGCATTTATATTTTGTGTTGCTTTTGGATCTGAATTCATATACAAGTATGTTTAATCTCTACAAAATTGGATCCTACTGTACTGCATCATATTTTTCATGCCTAATGGTTGAATATGTTGAGAAGAGAGACTCTGGTTTTGATTAATTAGTCCCTCGACTCCTTCTTCGATATATCTTGAATTTTTGCCTCCAATGCTTGGAGCAAACATTGAACTTTCTCGAGTTCATTTGTATCCGCAACTTCCTCGCAAGCTACTCTTTTGGGCTGCACCAGCTTGGAGAACCAATGGCTTGACTTTGATTTCGATCCAGCAATAGACGACAAGAAAGATTCAAACTCAGCTACAGAGACTGCATCTGATTCTTTTAACATGTTGACAACTGCTGGAGTATTCTCGTTGTTTTTGTCTCTGGTCTTAATTTCCAGAGGCAAGGTATTTCCTAACCTCAGCCATGAAGCTCATGTCGTCTCCTCGTCTTCCATGCATAATCGACTGAAGTTCATGTTTGCGTTCTTTTGTTTGCGACAAGGCATCCTTAATGATTCCACACACATCCAAGAGCCCCAAAGATGCATCTAGCAGTTCATTAATCTATTTGTCTCCACAATCCTGGGCCAAGCCTTGTTGAGAGTGGCAAAACAAGAAACTTTTCGACGCACTCGTGCAAATCTTGAAGCCCACTGAGTCTATGGCTTATGGATGATGATGGTGAAGCCTTTAATCTGCATAACTGCTCATTGAATTCTGTAACGAAAAGGTGTGATCGTGAAGGTAAGTTGTTTGAGCGAGTGTGGTAGGCAGCCATTTTGTTATGTAGGAAAAGACAAGGCCTATTAATTTGAAGTTTAACGTTCAATTGGGGCTTTGAGTTTGCTTTCCTTACCTTCGGCTCTACTCAATATTTATTACAAAGTTTAGGAGACGAGCAAAGCGTCTTATCTACAGCTGACCCGACTGAGTAGTAGCGACATGATTTCGATCTGGATCCTGAAACTATATGAGCGATGTTTATGCGATGTCTCCCCACCACCAGATCAGCAACCTATCACCAGCTATACTTGTCCACCGCATATTTTGTGGATCGCTCTGCAATATAAACTGTGGAAGAACTGATTAAACAAATGGGTGGTGGGTTGGAGAATTGGTTGTAGGGAAACACAGCAAGGACATAACTGAGATCTAATAAGGAAGAGATTCTTCCTGTCTCCTACTATGCAACGAAGGTAATCACTAGACTGAATTGTACATTCAACAAGAAAAAATGGCTGCGATGAAACCAAGTGGCCATACGCGCTCAAATAGCTTTCCCTCTACAAAACACGCTTTGGTTTCACAGTTTGATGAGCAGTTGTGGAGACTGATAGGACTTTTGAAACCGCCTCTTCGTCGTCCACATAAATTAGGAGGGGTTGTATTCAACTGAGAATTTGAGAGATTTCAATGAATTTATAAATCCATAAATTATTAAGGAGTTTAATTGATTTGTGAGATTCCATGTAAAATTTTGACTCAATTCTCTCGAAATCTCATGGGGACAGGTGAGATTTGTGGATGTTTAAAATACATTACGAAATCTCTCAAATTCCCTCTAATTCCACAACTTTTTCAAATTCTTTAAAATCAAATTCTAATTGAATACACATGGAATGTTATAAACTTCTTTAAAATCTTAATTGAATACATCCAGATTTCTAAGGATTTTAATAAACTATTTTAAAATCTTGATTAAATACACATTGAATTTCAAAGAATCCCTCAAAATCCCAATTGAAAGACGTGGAAGCAGTTACTCAGACGGTGTTCTAATCCACTTTCTGTTTTATCTCAGGTTCGAAGACACAATCAAAGCCGACGAGATGGTCAGCATGCAAAGAAGAAGATACAGATGCAAATGAATTTGAAAATGTCTCATACTCATTTGTTTGTCTCCAAGAATCTGATAAAATTATTGAGAATGGACAACACCAACTGAAAATTTTGGAGTCCTGCATACATAATCTAGAAGATTTAAACAAACACCTTTTGCGGCATTTGATCAAAACCAGAGCTTCCTTCTCAACATGTTGACGAGATTAGAAATTCGATTAGTACCGGATTGGTCATCCATAATTCTTTAGGCTCACACTTGTACATGTATTATATACGATTCAGATTTTCTCCACAATTTGCTCCAGATACAATATTTTTCACACATCAAGTTTTCAGGAGAATTCAAATGGATGTCAAACCTAACCCTATCTTTACTTATCTCCAGGAGAATAATAGAAAACGAATTAAAATAACAAATCTATTAGGACGAAATTTTTAATGATGCTCGCATGGCAGACTCCGATTATTGTGCTGGTTTTCATTCTGCTTAGGGGACACTCCGATTCATCGAGTCTGCGACATAACATTATTTTACCATATGCAAGCACAATGCATGGTCATAAATTAATCGATATTGCAGATCTAGCTTGCTCATTCTCCTGCAACCATGAAAAGAATATGAATATGGTAATCACATATATTAATCAGAACACTAATTTGTAGCCGATGAGAAGGATGGTGCAGATGCATAGTTTTTGGCTCTCAATATATTCGCAGACACAGGATCAATGCTAATCGTACAATGGCATGCATTTTAATTTGTAATTATTGAATGATTGTTCGATTTTAATAGCATACTCTTGGATTAAATATGAAAAATGAATCTGCTCATGAGCTGGTATGCTAGTGCGGGGAGAGACATTGCTTAGACATTGCCCGAGGAACAGCATATAGATCCAAATCAAAATCATGTTACGTCTCGCTGGTGACTGAAGTGGATGAGATTCCATGTCCCCTTCCCTCAACCAACACTATATATTAAGCAGATGCAAATGGAAGGAACACATCAATCTCAGTTGTTCATTAACCAAAACTTTCAAAGTCTTCTATTCTCTCTTCTCACAACAAACAAAGAAGAAATGGCTTTCCACACTCGATCTAACAGCTTCCCCTCTACGCCACACCCCATCATTCAGAAAATTGACGAACATTTGTGTAGATTGAGGTCTTCTGAGGACACCTCCACATCATCATCATCAATCAACCACAAACTAAGCGGCCTCCAAGACTTGCATGATTGCGTCGAGAAGTTGCTTCAGTTGCCCCTCACCCAACAAGCCTTGGCACAAGAGCAGAACGAGAAATGCGCTAATGAACTTTTAGATAGCTCTCTCAGACTATTAGATATTTGTGGCACTATCAAGGATGCCCTGTCACAAACCAAGGAATGCGTACAGGATCTTCAATCGATCATAAGAAGGCGAGGAGGTGAATCTGGAGCACTCACAAGTGAGGTCAGGAAATACTTGAGCTCCAGGAAGATGGTGAAAAAGGCAATCCAAAAGGCGATGAAGAATCTCAAAGGCTCATCCCTCAACAAGGACAATGAGACCGTTGCCATTGTTAGCAAGTTGAGAGATGTCAAGGCAATCACTCTCACATCTTTTGAATCATTATTATCCTTCATCGCAGGGCCAAAATCCCAGCCACGAAGCTGGTCATTGATCTCAAAGATGATGCAGTCAAGAAAAGTTGCCTGTGAGGAAGAAACAGAAGCTAATGAATTTGTTATAGTGGATGCTGCACTACACCGAAGTGCAGATAACGCGCAGAGCCAGCTTGAGAAGCTGGAGTCATGCATTCAAGATCAGGAAGAAGGGCTTGAGTGCCTATTTAGGCAACTCATCAAAACAAGAGTCTCCCTCCTCAACATCCTGAATCACTAGATGTTCAGGTTTTTCGATTTTGTACATGAAAAACACATACTTGTATACAATCAAAATATACAAAATGATGTATACTCTTCGTCTCAAATTTCCACTCTCCTTTTGCTTACTTCAATCGCTCTCATCTTTTCATATTATCCATCGAAATTAGGGGCAGAAAAGAACTTTGCTATTCAATTACAAGATAAATTGAATTAAGTGAGAGATAATAGAATTTTACGGCTTAATTTTCATGTATTGCATAATTGGGAATATAATACATACAATCCTTGGTCTCCAAGGTGAACTAAAAAAGGACATAAGAAATATCCTTCCTAATAAAGGACTCTAATATTTACACAATATTTACATTCCTATTCTAAACCAACTCACGCAACACTCCCCTTCAAGTTGGAGCATAGATGTCACGTATGCCCAACTTGACAAGTGAGTCACCAAAAACTCTACTACACACAGCATGAGTGAGGATATCCGCAAGCTGCTCTTCTGAGTTCACAAATGGTACTGACACAATCTTCTTCTCGAGCTTTTCCTTAATGAAATGTCGATCAACCTCCACATGCTTCGTTCTGTCATGTTGTACCAGATTCTCTGCAATTTCTCATGCCGACTTATTGTCACAATACAACTCTATAGCCTTCTTTGGTTTGAAACCAAGACCCCAAAGCAACTTACGTAACCAAAGAACTTCACACACTCCATGCGCCATACCTCTGAATTCGGCCTCTGCAGAAGATCTAGACACCACATTCTGTTTCTTGCTTCTCCAAGTAACCAAATTTCCACCAACAAACGTAAAATATCTAGAAGTAGAATACCTATCAGTCACATCACCTGCCCAATCAGCATTAGTGAACCCCTCAATTTTTAGATGACCAGAATTTTTATACAAGATTCCTTTCCCTGGGGCCGACTTTAAATACGCCAAGATACGCATAACAGCAGTCATATGATCCACACTTGGTGAGTGCATAAATTGACTCACCACACTCACTGCATAGGTTATATCTGGGTGGGTATGAGCTAAATAAATTAGTCTTCCTACCAACCTCTGATATCTGCCTTTATCCACTGGTTCTTGATATGGATAAATCCCTAAGTGATGTTTCTACATAATAGGCATATCCACAGGTTTACACCCAAGCATACATGTTTCCTTTAACAAATCAAGAACATACTTCCTTTGAGACAAGAAAATACCTTTGGACGAACAAGCAACCTCAACTCCTAGAAAATACTTTAAGTCACCCAAACTTTTCATCTCGAACTCGGCCGCAATGTTCTTCTCCAATTTGACAATCTCATCTGAATCATCCCCAGTTATTATCATATCATCCACATAAATAATTAAAGCTGTTACTTTACCGTTCCTCCATTTCACAAATAGAGTATGATCAGAATGACTCTGATAATAACCATTCTTTCTCATGGTCTGAGTGAATCTTCCAAACCATGCACAAGGTGACTGCTTTAGCCCATAAAGAGGTTTCCGCAATCGGCACACTCCCGTTTTTCCTCCATTATCATATCCTAGAGGAAAATCCTTATACACTTCCTCCTCCAAATGTCCATGAAGAAATGCATTTTTTACATCAAATTGTTTCAATGGCCAATTCAAATTTGTAGCTGATGAGATAAGAACTCGTACCGTATTCATCTTAGCTACTGGAGAAAAAGTTTCTTGGTAATCAACACCATACGTTTGAGTATATCCTTTTGCTACCAACTGCGCCTTATACCAATCGAGTGAACTGTCAGTTTTGTATTTAACTGTAAAAACCCATCGGCACCCAACTGGCTTCTTCCCTTTCGACAACTCCACTACTTCCCATGTATTATTTTTCTGCAGTGCCTTCATCTCTTCATCCATTGCTTCCACCCATTCTCGACTCTTCAAATCTTCCTTTACCCGAGTTGGCACTTGAATTGACTCCACATTGTTTACCCAAGCTTGACGTTCAGGTGAAAGGTTTTCACACGACACATAATTTTCTATGGGATACTTTACTTTTCCTTCTGGAGAGAACCTGTCAGGAGGTATACCATGATTTTTCCTTGATGGCAGTTCAGATGTACTTATAACATCATTAGTTACATGAGCATCAATAGTACTTACCTCAGGGATATTCAGAGAAGATGTATTGGACGATGCCACGATCAAGCTGGAGAGAGGGGGAAGCTTCGGCATAAATCTCATGGTTGTTAGCTTCGGCATATGCTTGTGGTGAGGCTAGCTCGACCTCGGTAGTAGTTGGCTGAACACCACCTGCAGCACATGGGCTTTCGGTACAAGTTTCCTCGGCGACAATCAGTGCCTGCCCATCTATATCATCTTCGGAAGGAAGCAACTGAGACCCTGCTTCATCCATTGGCACGGTATTGTCATCTCCCCCTGAAGGACGCACGTCTTGGACATCCAAGTACCCAAACACACCATCAAGATCACAAATAACTCTCCCTCTTGGGATAGGAGGGTGAGAATATGGGAGTATAAAAATACTCAGATTCAGAGAAAGTCACATCCATGGTGACATACATGTGGCGGGTTTTAGGGTGATAACATTTATAACCTTTTTGTTGGGATGCAAAGCCAAGAAAAACACACCGAAGGGCACAAGGATCCAATTTACTATGATGAATCTTGTGGATATGAACGTAAGCAACACAACCAAACACTCGAGGAGTAAGAGTGTTGTTAGAGACAACCAGAACATGTTCTGTCAGAACTTGGAGTGGAGTAGGGAATTCTACAACCCGAGATGACATGCAATTGATGACATACACGGCATACGTAATAGCGTCCGACCAAAAACTCTTAGGTATGAACCCGCCAATAAGCAATGCACGAGCAGTTTCCAAAATATGACGGTTTTTCCTTTCAGCCACCCCATTTTGTTGTGGGGTATAAGGACAAATGGTCTCATGGAGAACCCCTTGATCTCGGGGGAAAAAAAAAGGTCAGAGTTAACATATTCACCCCTGTTATCAGAACGAAGAACCTTAATAACGGAGGAATATTGTGTAGCCACCATCTGAGAGAAAGACCGAATAATCATACTAATATCACTTTTATGTTTCAACAGATAAACTCATGTCATACGAGTGCAATCATCAACAAATGTAATAAACCATTTAATTCCCGAAGTAGTACTAATAAGGGAAGGCCCCCACACATAAGAGTGTACTAGCGCAAATGGAGAAAATGTTCTATTCATACTTGGAGGGAATGAAGCACGATGACTTTTGGCTAAAATACATACTTCACATTTCAATTCTAAGTCTTCAATACCACTGAACAAATCAGGTAATATATGTTTCAAATAACCAAACGATGCATGCCCCCAAATGACGATGCAATAACAATACATATTGTAGATTACTATTACGTGACGCACAAACCAAATTAGCTCTTCCAGGAACCACGTCATCCACATAATATAGCTCATCTCTCTTAGTGCCACGTCCAATGATCTCCTTTGTCTGAATATCCTACAGCAAGCAAAATGAAGGATACATTAATACAACACAATCCAATTGTTCAGTGACTTGAGGTACATACAATAAGTAATGGGACAATGACGGAACCAATAAACAATTATGTAAGGGAATACAGGGTGTAAGAGACACTGTTCCCGCTCCAACAACAGCAGTAGTAGAACCATTGGCAGTTGCCACATACTCTCTATGAGGACGTGTCATAGATTGAAATAAGGTTTTATCATATGTCATATGATCCGTTGCACCGGAATCCAAAATCCAACCAGTATTTGCCATTGTAATAACACACGAAACAGTATTACAAGGCAACCACAAATACGCAACAATTATCCCCATACACAATAATTGTAGCAAGAAGGCACGATGATTACTGCTTCTGTGGCTTGATTACAGCTTCTGAAACACCACTCACGGAAATACAGACAAGACCACACGGCCACGGGGAAAGGGAAGACCACGTAATTGTCGTGCTAAAGGTTATCACCCGATACCCAAGGCAGCAAGCAGCCAGAGTTGAGCAAATCCCTTTTTTATTTTATTATTTGGTCAGTACCTTTACATGCTGCAATCATGCAACAAGCAACATCAAAATCCCCTTTTGTTTTGGTCAGCAGCAGCAGCCAATCACGGTATAAAATAGGAAAAATCCACACGCCTCAATACATGGCATAATTTGTACTTTGAAGCAGCAGCAAGATCACAGCCTACAATACCAAGATACACGGCCTGAACCGATTTCTGCAACAACTGCGTAGGAACCAATTCGACCGACACAGCAGCGGAAGGAAAAAAAGTTTTACAGCTTCTAGGGTTACAGCAGCTTGGCTCTGATACCAAATAGAATTTTATGGTTTAATTTTCATGTATTGCATAATTGGGAATATAATACATACAATCCTTGTTCTCCAAGGTAAACTAAAAAAGGACATAAGAAATATCCTTCCTAATAAAGGACTCTAATATTTACACAATATTTACATTCATAATCTAAACCAACTCACGCTACAGAGATAATTTTACAGGAGTCATTGTCTCACGGAGGATAACCAATAACTAACAGGTAAAGGTTTAGAAATATTTATTTTGAAAATCTTCAAAATACATTTAAGTAGTTAACTCATAAGCAAAATCTCTAATCATAACAGAAGTTTTCACACAACAAAATGGATGAACCTGCCAATTTCTAAATATTTCCAAGGAAATAGTAAACACAAATTGGAGTAGATAAATTAATGGCACTGATTAATGATGCCAACATGTACGTTTACACTAAACACAGTGTACGGCCCAGATTTTTTGCATTTTGGAGGGAAGGAGATCTTAGAATTAGCAAAACCATCGTCTTCTTTAGGCTAATTTAGATTCAGCGCCCAAGATACATAAGAAGCATTGAAGGAGGATGCAAAGAGCAAGGGACATGAAAAACATATGGTCGGTAATTGTAATCGCGATGATTGTCCACTCTCGTAAATAAAGATTATTTTGTTGGAAAAACATTTTCTGACACAATTGTTTAAAACACATATGTCGTCGTTTGAAAATTAATTTGACAACTATATAAGTATTTGTGACCACATTTCCATTTCGAAAATAAAACAAGTTTGCCATTTTGATCATTCATTTATGACATATATATAACTATTAACAATGAGTCATGTGCTTTTAAAAATGAATTATTTTTTACATCTGGTCGGAACAAGTATTTCCAATGGGACAATTTTCTGAGCTTTTTCTCGTCAGAAATAGGTATTTGCGACCGCAAAATGCCTTTTTCGACGGCATTTAACCCTTGCTAATGACACTTTGTTTTGTAGTAATAATCCAACATTCTCTCAATGCAAATTTACTAAAAAAAGAACCTATCCGTTAAGGCAATTCACCGATAGACTATAGTAGCTTGACAAGAAAGTAGAATATAAGAGGGCGTTTGTTTGCCCTCACTAAACTTCCTTGGATTGGACTGGCTTAGCTGGGATTCCTAGCCAATGTTTGATGCGAACAAGGACTACTGTTAATGAGACTAAGTCGGACTCGCACCGACTAAGTCTTTCGCTAGGTCGTCTTAGCGAGAATCCCCGATAGGTATGGGATTGTTAATCCCGTCCCCAAATCTGTTTCGTTTGCCCGTTGTATCGTCTACATACTGCATTGTCTGCAAGCGTTCTTCTCTGCAACACCGTTTGCCCACCCCCCAGATCTGAAACAAAAGCCTCACTCGCTGCCTAAATCTCAAAATCCAACCACAAAATTAAAAAAAAATTAAAAACGCAAAACAATAACAACAACCAAATCCAACCACCAAATTCAAAGTCCACCCCGTGCCAGAAAATTCCGAGATGGCTTTGCAGGCGGAGAAGCCAACACATGTATCA
Organism: Malus fusca; assembly: GCA_035220775.1. NCBI lineage: Eukaryota > Viridiplantae > Streptophyta > Magnoliopsida > Rosales > Rosaceae > Malus > Malus fusca. Next base: position 21,813,813 of record CM069070.1, read on the forward strand.
GATGGAAGAGAGAGATCCGAAAAATTTTGGAAGAAAAACAGGATGAGGAAGGTGGAGATGCTTAATGGCGGCAAGAGGGTGAAGATGATGAGCTTGTTTTTGAAGGATTTGCGATGAGCTTCACACCTGCGTTGTGAGGGAAAATGAGGGAGAAAAGAAGAAATGGACAGAGCCAGAAGGAGAAAAGAAGAGATGATTCCACAGAGTGATAGTTTTCTAGGAGAAAAAAAAGGTTAAAAGGTTGAATAAATAATAAAATATTATTATGTATGCATCAAATAATATAAAATATTACAATATATACATTAAATAATATAAAATATTATAATATATGCATTAAATAATATAATATTATAGTTTGTTTATTATCTGGTTTTATAGTCCAACACTGCATCAAACGTTTCACTAAGCTAGTCCAACTTAGTCTAGTCTAAGCCAGTCCAGCTTAGTCTCAGCAGCTAGTCCAGTCCGAGACAATCCGGTGCAACAAACGCACCCTAAACGTCCAGCCCAAAAAACAAAAAAAACAAAAAAACAAAAAAAAAAACCTTACTAATAAAATAATTCAGTTTGTATCTCTGACTTTAGTTCTTCAAAGCCAAACTATATCATTTATTTATAAACCAATTCACTGACTTGCTCAAATTCAAAGTGTTAAATTAACTGCTAATTTAATTTCACAAAAGTTTTGGTGAATTATCTTAATTCCGTGATCTGGACTATTTGAAAAGGACCAATTTAGAATTTTGAAAATAAGCAAAGTCAGAATGCAACATAAATAATAAGAGAAAAAACGCGTAAAAGATTATTTTTTTTGTCTGTCATTCACCATGGTTTTCATCTCCACGTGCGCTGTCATTTTCATGCAATTCAAACAAGAAAACTAACCACAACAAGGGCGCGAATTGTGACTCTCAATAAACAAAAAATGAGGAAGATTTTAAGTTTAATGTTCCGAGCTAGTGACTTTGCTTGACTATAGCTACGGACAGAATAAAATTCTTCATAGCCTCTCTGGACTAAAAAATATGGATAACCGTAGCTTACCACCAATTGTTTCCCTTCTTCAATTAAAAAAAAAACAACAACAAGAAAACTAAACAAACGACTTCTATTCTCTCTAGAAGATTTGTATTAATCTTTTTTCTTTAAACAGACAATTGGTATACATAGTTGAAAGATTTTTTATAGGAATTGGCAAATGATCAAAACTAAAATCTTAGATTGTGAAACTGATAAACACTCTTATAGACCTATAATTTTGATAGCATTTTTAGTAAATCTGATTTTTAAAAGTGTTTTTCTCAATCGGACGGTGTCACGTCAAATTATAGAAATTAGCTTAATAGTGAGATGACGAATGAGCCAATAGTGCGTTTTAATGTATTTTTTTTATTTGTTACATTGACGTTGTCCCTCAAGGAATTTTCAATTTTGATGTGTTAAATAGTAGTTTCACTTAAACAACACTTGGTTCAACCTTCTTCATTCAATAACCACGGAACGTTATTTCACCGTATAAATATTATATTCAAAATTATTAGTATCATTTAAAATCATTTAAAAAATCATTTGACTTGGGAACTGTCTAATCATCCATATGAATCAAATAAATTGACATATAATAATAAAAATGATACTTGTTACAATAACTATCGATTTATTCAACACAAATGAAAAACTAAATGGTCTACAAATTGAATGAAATTTTTTAGAGGTATATTAAGATGGTGATAAAGAAAATAAACAATTTTGATTGTACAGTAAAATAAGGGTACATCATCATTAAAAGATGAATGGTCTGAGCCAAGTATGGTCCATTTCATTATCCACGGGTGGTACACCACTGTTATTATATGAGTGGATGAGAATTTTATGTTTCACGTTGTTAATTTTTTAACATAAGTATTTTACTACTTGTATACTAACACATGGTGTACCACCCTATGTTCTGAACACAGTAAAAAATCTCTCAACACCACATGCGATAGCATAACAGAGTTTTGAATCTCTATCTAAAGGGGGGGAAACCTCATAAATCTTTTATATTTATACCTAACCAGAAACGGCGGGAGATGGAGGAGAGTCATATATTCAGCCAAATACCTAACCCAATACGCTTCTTCTTTTCCAGGTCTTTGGAATAGCTCAGAAAGGTGTTGATTATGATGTATGTACAAGTTCTAGATTTGGATTTGAACTAAACAAACATGAATAAGAATCTTAATTCACATCAACTGCTCCATCTTTCCTAATCCTAAGATTCTTACTGTGTATGATGTTGACTTTTCGTGTCCATGAGAGGATCAACATTTTCTTCAACTTCTTGTCCCCAACAACTCTGTTTTCTTTCCTTTGTCAGGGAATCATGAACAGAAAAAGATTGATGAAATCTATGTTGATTTTGTTGGCTACTACTATCCCTTGTTATAAAACTCGTTACGGAATTGGATGAAATAATGAAATAAATCTCAATTGTTTAAATGATCATTTTTTTAAGTGTTTGTTGATATTTGATCGATAATGTCGTTAATATTTGATTGATATGTCATTATGATTTTTTTAATAGTTTAACAATTAAATGCAAGTCGAACACGAGTATTCTTTGGATTGGCAAGGGTTAGAACATAGAATTGAGTTTACAGCTCGCGCTATGGCCACTCAGACATGTTGAAGAAATCTTATTTGCAGCTTTCACGTTTATTTACACTGATGATCTCCATATTCTTCCTTCCAACAAAATCACAATGATGGAAACATCGTCATGGTACCGTCGGCGTTCCCCTTGTGGGATATCTAGCAGCTCATGGAATGCCATTCCTGCAAAACCCCAATATACACATTAAGTTCAAGGTTTCAATAAAAGAGTTGCAGATTTGAATTGTTGTTCATCGAGAGAAAAATGCTTTAATCACCAGCTTTCTTTGCTGCTCGAAACAACACTTCTTCGATGAGATGTTGCGCAGGATCTCCATCGGGAAATGAAGAGATGAACAACTCTACTTCAGAGACGGCTTCTTCATTAGTGAAGTACTGGTAGAGTCCATCAGAAGACAATATTAAGAGCCGGTCTCTCAGGCTGAGTTTGTGGTGGTAGAGGGATGGATTGCAGGTGAGGTAGGGGGCAGTCCCAACATATTTGAGTCTAAACCTCTCTAGCAGTGCATCATTCCACTTTGGCTGCAACAGAACAAATAATTAAGTTATGTGACACGACGAATAATTGCATTTCTGTGACCACAAACAGTTCTCATACATGTGACATGTATGTCTAAATTACTTCCACTAAACGAAATGTTGTAACACTCTGACTTGCTAAGCAAGTAATGAACCAGTGTCATGTATTCTTGTTAAGCATAAAGTAAAAATGTACCTGTTTGAGAAAGCCAGCTCCAAACGCTCGAGTGACCTTCAAATAACCTTTCACTCTGTCATTTGTTATCGCAGAAGCATCGTCTGGATGTTCTTTCTTTATTCTTTGTACTTCCTGCAACTTAAAGGACTTTAATTAGTCTCAAAATTAACCATAAAAACAGATAATTAAGCACAAAATGCACTCCAATTAGGTAATGTATTTACCTCTTTCACATGTGTGCTGTGATCCATGGTGAGCTGAAGTGCAGTCAAATATTTTAAACTGTAACTTTCATAAGCATTTGATGAATCAAATGAAGGCTCATCCTCACTAATCCGATCCAAGTTCCGCCGAACATTTTGTTCCGATTTCCGAGCTAAAACCGCCCTACTGTCCCCAACATTCAACAAGTAAACATCATCTCCCTTCATTAGCATTACCAAAACACAAGAACCCATCAAGGCTAACTCAGGATTCTCAGTCACCACCTTATCTGCAGTGTCCAAAAATGCATCCTCTGTCTTCCTCAATGCCTCCGAAAGCGCTTTAAGAACATCAGAAGGGTTAACACCCGCCACACCATTCGACACTGGACGCTTTAAATTCTGCTGTAACTTCCGATCAAGCTCTGGCCTTTTTCTATCCCATTCACACTTCCACCTCCTCCGAGTCCCCTCCAACTTATTTTCCAATCCATTACTCTGTTTTCTTATTAAATTAGCCTTTCCTTCCATTTCTCCATTTTCTAATGCATAATTCTCCCCATCGACACCGTCAGGCATCCGACTCCCCATCTGGGTTCGATCAGTTTCCTTCAAAGAAACCGAACCCACATCCGTATTCAATGAATTTAACTCTGGTTCAATTTCAATTTCGAACTTGTCATTCCAAAGCAACCCTTTGAGTTCCTTGTGCACAGCAGAGTAAAGATTGGAAAGCAAGTAATCAGGAGCATCAGGGCCATTAAACCCATCATAAATCCCCACAAAAACCCAGCTATGTTCCTCCGAAACCACCACATGAACCCGATCCTCGCCGGCTTTCCCTTGAGCCCATTGAAGATTCTGGCTTCCCATCGAGTAATGTCCACTCCCACCATCCTCATTCTCATTACTCAAACTCACATGGCTGCTCAAATTAATACTAGTGCTAGTCCCATTCTCCCCCACCTTCTCCGAATCCGAATCTTTCACTGAAATGTTGCCTTTTAATGGCGAAACGCTCGATTTCTGCCCCCGAAGCATGGCACCCGAAACCGCTCTTCTGAAAATCTTCATCAAGCTCCTTATTTTTGGTTTCGTTTCAATCCCAAAAGAAAGGCTTCTCGAGAATTTGTCGCACTCTTTCTCGATCGGACCCGAATACATCCCGTGATCAATCGGACCCGACAAGTAGCCTCGCTCTATGGGACCTGACAAGAACCCTCTCTCGATCGGACTCGACCCGGAAACTCCCTGGTATGACTTCCGAGGAACCGGCTGCAGAGGAATGGAGGCGAACGAGTTCGAGCTCTCGAACTTCGCCGCCCGATCGCAGCCGGCGCTGTACGGGTAGAGCTCGCAGAGAGAAGTCGAGAGCGGCGTGAATGTGTTGGCGCTGACGGAGGCGCCGGAGATTGACCGGAATGTCGTCGCTGGCGGGTTCGGCTCTTCGGACGAGACTTTAGACGACGTCGTATCGGAGGAGTCGGGCCGGAAGTAGCAGAAGGAATGGCCTAGGCCCTCGTCGAGCGGGTCCGACGAAACGATGGAGTTGTCGTGTCGCTGGGAGATTTCTCCGGCGGTGCAGAAACAACGGCCGGCTTTTACGACTGCGTTACCCATTCGAGATGAAACAAAAAGCGGAAAGAACAGAAAGAAGAATGAATGAAATGAATTGGGTATTTTATGATTTGATTACTTGCAGGGTTTAAATTCAACTGTTCATGGTTAGAACTCAATTAACAGCTCGAACAGAGGAGGGAAGAAGGGAAGTCGCAAATAAATGTCTTCTGTTTAGAGAGAGAGAGAGAGAGAGGGTTGACCTTCTGAAGGTGGTGGGCTTTCAGTTTATTTGTTTACTTTTTTTCCTCTTCTTTCTCTGAAATGGTGTTTATAAACTTTATATAGATAAAAATAGGTTTTGTTGTTTTAAATATTTATAGAGGGAGTTGACTCTGAGTTGGGGAGTTGTATCCTTTGAGTTGAAGTGTGGGATATTGAGTTAAAAAAAAGTAATAAATTTATTGATTTTCTAAAGTCAACAAGCCGATAGTCAGACATTCGTAATTCATGAAGGCGGTTGTTGAGTTTCTGGGTCATTCTGCACAATCAAGTAAAGATGTATGACATGTACGAATGACTTTGTAATCTAAAACTTAAAACGAGGAAAACTTCAGAGATATCACGTGAATTGTTCAGCCGTTATGCAATTATTGCTTGAACAAATTTTTTAAAAAAACTAATCAGTTGAAGTTCATGTCATTTAACACTTCAATACCTCTATTCACTGTCGTTCACGTTTTCGTCAAATAATAGTCATGTGACAAGCGTGAAAGTCATTTTTAAAAAGTATTCCCGTCAATTTACACTACTAAACCCTTTTAAAATTAATTTTCATCATTTTCTTAAAGGCCCTAAATCCCTATTTTCTCTTAATAACTCTTATTGTATGATTGCTTAAATGGAATGGTATTGAAATTATTTTCTTTTTTCTTTTATTTACTAACACATATGCAATAAAAATAGTGTGAGATCCACATTAAAGTCAGTTATTCAATACTTGAAAATCAAGATTGGATCAATTAGGATGGCCAGTTGATCTAATATCTATGCCTTCATTCTCTTTTTCGATTTATAACTTTTATCATTCTAAGTAAATAAATATCTCATTATTTCAAATCAAATACCAGGCCAAATAACGAAACAATTGTAATTTATGTAGATGGTTGTTGAGGTTCTATGTCACTTTACACAATTTAGCAATAAAAAATATACAATTACAGGCATGCATGAATTTTAGTGATTAAAAACTTAAAAAATAGGTAAAGTTAATAAATATCACGTGAATTGTTCTACCGTTTTGCAACTAGTGCACCAACTAACAAAACAATTGTAAGTTATGCAGTTACTTGTTTAGCAACTGTTATTGCAAAATCAAGTAACAGTAAGAGACATGCATGAATGACTTTGTGATTTAAAATATCAAATATTAAAGATTTTAGTAAATATCAGATGAATTGTTCTACCATTTCCCAATTACATCATGTACTAACAAAACAATTGCAATTCATGCATGCGGTTATTCAGGTTTTGTCACTCTAAAAAATCAAATAAAGATTACGCAGTGATAGGCATGCATGAATTATTTTGTGATTTAAAACTTCAAAAAGAGAAAAATTTAATAAAGTCACATTAAAAGTTATAGTCTTTAACAATTATAACACGAATTGGCGAAACAATTGTAATTCATACGGGGTGCTTGTTCAAGTTCTGTCACTCTACAAAATTAGGTAAGACCCTATAATGGTTGGCATGCGAGAATAATTTTGTGATTTAAAAGTTAATATAAAGAAAAGTAGCATAATATCACATGAATTGTTTCACCATTGTGCAATTACCATTTGAACTAAATTTTCTTATAATTAATCAAATGAACTTTTCTAAAAAAAATGTTGCCACTTAGTAATACGGTTTAGTGATATTCTTCTTCACTTGTAAGTGAGAGGTTTTAGATTTGATTCTCGCATAAGGCGAATTTGAACCTCATTATTGCTAGCCAATTGTAAGGCGCAGTTAACCCCCCTTTTAGTGTAGATAATATTATTTATTAAAAAATATTATCTTTTTATTAAAAATAAAGTAATTGCACAAAATGTGAAAATTTCAGGAACTAGTTGTGCAATTTTTTCTTTAAGGTATTTGTAATTCATCAATTGTTTAGTGTCTTTTTAATTTTCAGATTGTTTAATTTATGGAAAACAATTCTAAAATAATAATTTTATTCATTTGGTAAGATCCAAACTAGGAAATTCTGGTGTCCTCTTCCTAAGGTAACTCAAAAATGGAATAGCATCCTCTACTGTATTTCTTGTTTGATTTTTAAATTCATACGATGTCGTTATGGTGTTAACGATTAATAATAATTTCCTGACAATAGCATATCCGAATCCCTCCAAATTTATATTTTTCAATGACAAAGTTCAAACTTTTCAGTTGAATTTTTATGTAGCAAGTAGAAACCCCATGCTTCCACTCATGCCGTTTTTATATTACGTTATGTATATTTTCAGGTTCTTATACTTAAAATACGAAGTTGACTTTGTTGCAAGTGGAGTGGGAGTGTGACTTTAGGGTACTTTTTGTTTAAGGTGAAATTAATTAATTACTTAATTAGCAATGTATCTTGCATCGAAAATATTGACAGCCAAACAAAAAGAATAAAGGAAAACTAATAAAAATGACTTGAAAACTTTGAGTTTTAACGATAAGGACAAAATAAAGGGTAAAGTGAATAGTAACATGATTGACTTTTTAGTGTAAAAATGTGATTTTTCGTTAAAGTGAACAGTACCGGAAACTTTTCGTTAAAGTTCCAAAAAAATAAAGCAAAGCAAGTAACAAGATTTTCCACAATCTATTTGGTGTTAACACACACGCAAACACTTCATTCCATGGCCATATAATCATCATCATACATCATATGTAGTGTGTGTGTGTATACAGGGTCGGATAAGTGACACTATTTTTTGTACACAATTTTTTACGCACGTTTTTGTAGAGTCTACTTCGTAATGTATTTTAATGATCCAAATCGTATATATTTTAAGTCTTCCCTCAAAGATCATGTCTACTAAAAATCACTCACATTTGAAATTATATGACCGTTAGATTAAGAGTTTAGGGTTTATTTGTGGAATCGTATTCGTCGATTTTCTTCAATACAGATAAATGTCTTACTTGTTTTGGATATGCCCAATTTTTTGCAAATGATGATCTATGAATAATATTCTAAAAGATAGATGTTTCAAATCATTAAAATACAATACGGACTGGGCTCCACAAAAACGTGTGTCAAAAGTTGTGTTAAAAAAAAATTAGTGCCACAGATCCCCCCGGATATATATTTATGTGCAGGAGGGGTGGAAATAGGGAGCAAGGTGTCCGGAAAATATATATGTGAAGGTCTTTCAAGGACACTTCGAATGTCTGGTACGGATCCTTTTGTGCCTACTAAATGTTTGATGTAATGCATGTCAGGCATACCTCAACATATTACGTCGACAACACTTGACAAATTCTCTCTATAACACTCATCAAATTGCTTCGGCATATGTCGATATTTGTTGACATGTGCAAACAAGCTCACTAAGTGAATAAACTGATTTTTTTTTTTTTTTTTTTTTGCACGCTTCCTGCTCTGTTACTATCTAAAAAATTTATATTTAATATTAGGAAACGCTGAAAGATTCAAATCATGGATCCATCACTATAAAGTTATCAAATTTCTTCAGATGAAATTTTAACATTAGATAATATGCATGTTATTAGACTAGTCGATCATGCATCCAGTTCAAACGAGTGATTTCAATTAAATTTAGTGATTCAGTTAGTATTGGATAGTCAAAATCACTTATGTAAACGATTCATCCCAGATCTATCTATTCTCAAAATCATTTTCGATACAGCATATCTTGTTATTAATTTCAAATGTTCTCTTAATCTTATTGTCAAATTGAAACTTTCGAGAAGAATATCCTGAATAATGTTATTAGGTTCGTTACACCAACTGGAATCGAGTCTCGGATTATGCATATATTAGTCTCTCTGTTAAGGCTTTAAACACTTGCTGATGTGGAGTAGTTGAGGCCATTGGACCCCAAGTCCCAACCCTAAAGGCTAAAACACAGGAGGATTTACTTAATTAATTGTCTCATCGCATGGCATGTACTTTTCAAGTTTCAACCTACGGACAGACAAACACGCACACGAGCTTGTTAAGTTCTTGTTTCTTAAACGTTCGTATGGATGGCTGCTGCGAAGAGGTGCATAGATTTCGCTTTAGTCCTCGATCATGAATCATCCATTCGATCAATGGTACGAAATACGATTAACTATATAAAATTATGCTTATTCTTTTTGGTTTTTTCTCTTGATTGACATCAATTTCGACGTCATTTATATGAATCAGAGTTCCAAATATTTCAAGGAAAATTATTTGGAAAATTCTTTTAATCAGAAAACTGATTTGGATGCATGTTTTGTTTCCCATATATTTCTGGGAGCATCAATCAAATTCAAACTTAGATTAGGAAATGCCTTCTGAAACAATTAAAGGAAATGCTGCTGCTAATTTAATTTGTTCTTCGGGGTAGATTAGGGGCATGTTTGAGATACGACTGCATTTGGTAGAAAAACATATAAATTTAGGTCTTTCTCTTTCAAGTGCTTTTCCAGGAAGCACAGTTGAAGTGCTGCTTCTAATAAAAGCACTTATGAACAGAATTGCTTCTTTAATGGTTGAATAATGTATGTCAAGCATTCTGAATTTGATATGTAGGTGTTCGATATCTGATACATGTTATGTTGCCAATACAATGGAATTCCATTTCCTTGTCCGTGATGATTCATTTTTGCTTGTAGCTGAAGCCGTCACTGGTCGTTCAAGTAGATTTAGGAGGTGAATTTTACCATGGGAAAGAATTTGAGAGATAAAAACCCTAACAATCCATCAGGGAATGAGCATTCATCAGGGTGCGTTTGGAGATTACTTTACATCATGAAGTATCACCACTGGCATTATGTCAAGAAAAGACAAGTGCACAAGAGGCGCCGCGGTAATAGACACACTGTCGGTAAGTAAAATGACTCCAGTCTATACTATATGAAAGTTCTTCTTCCTGCTTTCTTTTTCATTAAAGTTTAATCTTTAGCCACTTTGGCCATATACGCAAATTTTGTGCATAAAATCGATCTATGTGCATAAGAATCGGTCTTGTTTACTGCACTGGTAGCCTAAATTTCGTTCACTTTTGTAAGTAGTTCAATAGACTGGCTGGAACTTATGACTATGCCATGATATGTGATGTAAAATAATATTACAGTTTATTTATGTTGGACTTTTTTTTCTTTCGGTCTGCTTTGACGCAGGAGTTGGGATTCTGGGAAGCTGTACTGCAAATGCCTGTATACCAGAAGATACTGATGCTAAGATTGACGAATCTACTGTAAGTTTCAGCAAAAGAATTTCTGATAGCATGCATTTTAGTGCATTATTGGATATTAATTTCTTTTCGTTTTCATAAATATTACTTGAAAGAGTGATAGACAAAAGCAACATTTGATTTGATTTTATCAGGGTAAAGGAAAGACGATGCAGTCCATTCCAGCAGGCATACATTCTGTCAAGGCCCGAATAAAAGCACGGATTTCTGGAGAAATATCAAAGAAGAAGGGTAGGCATAACCGGAGTTCAAGCTGCCCTGTACGATCACAATTGAAACAGCATCATTTCGAAGCACCACCTAACCTGCACCCGATTGCTGAAATGGTATTGAATGAGAAAAGTCCTAGAATTGTTCACCACGGCAATGAAAAATCTTGTGCTACAAGCAATCTGGCATCACCGCCCATGACATCATATGAAGGACCAATTAGTGACAACAATGATTGTTGTGGAGATAGTTGCCCACCAATCACTAGAGATTGTACCGTGCATGACCAGGTTAACGAGAATCAAAAGGATCACACATTTACTGAAGAAAAGCTGGATAATGACATAATGCAAAATATGTTCAAGAAGAAGTTGATAAACGTAAAAGAACTCGATGCAGATGCTTCCTTGCACCATCCGAAGGAGTATTTGGAGGCTTTGGATATAATCAATGTGAACAAGGAGTTATTAGTAAAGATTTTACATGACCCCGGCTCTCCTTTGGCTGCGCACTTCAATAATCAGCAAGCCGTCAGTGCAAAAATGGGTTTAACTAGGTCAGACTCATTCCCCGTCAAGCCCAGGCACAAGCATGAGTTGACAGGGTCTCCTTTAAAAGAAGAAAGCAAGTCGAAAAACATCAGTAAAACAAAGAAGTTAGTAGGGTCCTCTTCTTTGAAATATGCTGGTGAACGCTCAATTCCATCGATCAGTGAGCACACTGCAGATGGGATTCTAGAGCTAAACCAAACAATTGCTGATAGTTCTAGTTCTGTCGAAAATTTGAGGAGCCGAGGTGAGAATCAAGTGTCAATTAAGCGGTTCAAGGATATTAGACAGAAAATAAAGCATGTAATCAAGGAAAGCAGACAAGAGAGACATATGATTGCCATGGATGCCATCCTCCACAAGGTTCCTCATGGCCAAAAGCTTGCTAAAGAAATGGAGAAAGAGATCATTAACCATTCGAAGGACCTTGCAATGAATAGAGAAGGTAAAGACAGTTCAGCAAGCAGTTTTGATAGCGATTATTCGATTTCTACCTTCAAGAAAAAGCAACAGCGCCACATGAGAAGAGCATCATCGCTCAATGCATCGCTAGATAAGTACTGTGAGTTTTACGAGTCTAGTTGCAACAGAGAAGCCAAATGCCATACAACATCCGAGAGATTGAAGTTGAGAAATGAAGGGGTAGGCTCGCCTTTACGCTCTGTCCCAAAAACGTTGGGGAGGATTTTTTCCTTGCCTGAAATGAAATCATATAACTATCAGAGTGAGGAATCTTCTGATGTGTTCTCTTCAGAATATCATATGCAGCTCGATGCGCCAGTAGAAAGTGAGATTAAAAAATTGGCTGATGTTGGTGAATTGAAGTCAGCTTCCGGGAATAAGATGGCATCAACATCAGTTGCAGACAGTGAGAAAAGTGCTCCGGTGTATTCAATTGTTGACGATATTGAAAACTTGAAAGAACCGTTTCCTATCTCTGTGCCCGAGTTCAACGTTTCCCTCTCCGAAGGTATGTCTTAATTTTTATTAATAGGTGCTACCTTAAATTACATCATCTCAAACCAAGTGCATGCATTCTTCAAAACTTTAATTTCTTGTTTGCTCTAAGAAACTTTATGTTCAATGAACCTTTAAGTCCAGAAATTATCAGATTTTTTAGGTTCAAATTTTGGCACTTACTGATCAAACCAACTTTTGACTGAAGAATAAAGATCAACCCAACTTTTTTCAGTGTAAAAAATGTGAATTATGTTTCAAATTTAAGTCGTTCTTCGTATTTTCCTCCATCAATCACCAATTGTTGAGCTTTTAAGACTGAAACGATTATGCTTATAGATATCGATTTTATAGGAGAAGAAACGGAAATAAAACCTAGAGATGAACAAGAAAACTTGGCCAAGCTAGGGCATGATTTTGTTATTGGTACGCCTAAGGCGGTTCACATAGATACAGAGAAGATTGAAAGTCCAAGGAAGCACTTGAGGTACGACATGACTCATCTCCGTGTTGATGACAGAGACATGGCTGAATTCAATTACGTACGAAATGTGTTGAAGCAATCTGGATTCAATGGGAATGAGTCCCTTGGGACATGGCATTTGGATGACCAGCCAGTTGATCCTTTGATGTATGGAGACGCGGAGGGCTGCTTGGTGCATGGTCTTGATTGTTCAGGAAATGAAGAAGGCAGGAAATGCGATCACTATCTTTTGTTTGATATAATCAATGAGGTGCTGATGGAGATATATGGTAGGTCATACAACTACTGTCCGATGGCGTTGTCTTCGCTATGTCACATTCCTCTAATGCCGGTAGGGCACCATGTTCTAAAGGAAGTTTGGACCCTTGTGAGTTGGTACTTGAGCTTGAGACCTGAGGTTGATCAATCACTGGATTATGTTGTGAGCAGGGATCTTGCGAAGAACGACGGATGGATGAACCTCCAGTTTGATTCTGAGTGCATAGGGATTGAGCTGGAGGACTTAATTTTTGATGAAATTTTAGAGGAAGTTCTCTGTGTTTGAGCTTGTGGATGGATCAGCTTTCAGTTATCCGATACGTTGCCAAATCTGACAAGACGATATAGGTTCTAAACTAGTTTAACCTGCAGGGAAGGAGAATCCGAAAGTGGGTGCAAATGATCGAGCACTCGGCCCTAGTCAGTTGGCCTAACCCACATCTACATGTAATATCATTACTCTGAACTTCACCAAGAACATAGAGAAAAGGATTAGGAACAGAGAATTATTTTGTTTATATTCATATATCCTAACTAGTGAAATATGAAATTTGTAGTGTATATTTAAAATTGGGGTTCACGTGTCCTGCAGTGTGAATTTGTGAGGAGATTTGCTTGTAACAGTTTGCTTTCTACAGTAATCAGACAGAAAGTATTACATCAATCAAAAGAAATTGTGCCATTCGTCTCTCTCGAGTGAGAGTCTTTCTCTCTTTTTGAGAGTACTAGAAATTATGACGTGCACATTGCTGCGGGGAGTGTGACTTGCGCGTAGCTACGGGATTGAAAAATTTATGACATAATATGGTTAAAACATATAAAAATCATGTATCCAATGATTGTGGACCTAATAATCATAGACTCAGCATCGAACACCTAAATGTCATCAAACCAAAGTAAACTTTCATTTTACTAAGTTCTTAGCACTTCAGTTAAATCTGAAGTTAAAAAAAGTAGTTCAATTTGACTTAAAATTACACAAAGGAAGGCAGATAAACAGAACAAACAGTTGCGGAAAGATGTACAGTGACACTGATCCTGCAAGTCAAATATGAAAAATATTCAAAAGAAAGTAAAAATTCAAATTATTCCTAGCATCAGTAGATTAACAATGAAGAAATAAAATTCATATAAGTTTATATTGCTTGTCGCTTGACAATTCAGCATGGGAAAAAATGCAAGAGAAAAATATTGTTAATATCCGGTGAAGTGAATAACAGTGAGTATAACATGAATATGCATGTGCATAGTATGGAAAAAAAACTGGACAAACCTAAATCAACTAAGTTACAACACAACTACATATGCAAACAACACAAAAGACTAAATTAGGCGCAAGCCAACTAACTTCGAATTTAACCAAATCAGAAAAGCAATCACAATCAAACTAACCTCTTCTTCCCATATGAAGTAAAAGATGTCCCCTATTTTGCCTTTGCGAACAGCGCGCTTTTCACCCTTTACGCACAAAAAGAACACACTGAAAATGCTTGACAACATTATAAAAGCTATACATACAGCATTATATATGTATTTGAACATAAAGTATAAAGATTTACTAACAAATTCAAGCTTAAATTTAACAAAATAAGTAAATATGAATTGAAATCAAACTATATCATACTTGTTAAAAAAGTTTTTGACTAAATTTTACAAATAGCATCATAAATTGTTCAAAAATTAGCACCACTGAAAAAACTCATTACTCAAAAAAAAAAAAGGGAATATTGTTTGATTTACATTGATAAAATATGACAAAAGTAGTCCACCGGAGCACCAAAAGTTTTCCTGCATATCCACCATCACACATTACTTAAAAACCAAAACAAAACACAAAATTACACACACATAACAAAATTAAATAGAAGACCAATAAAAAAAACCAATACATTACGTAAAAGAATTGTGGCAATTAACCCAATTTACAATGAAAACGTTAACTGGACAGCCTTGTCGAAAAGATTGGATCAACATATTCCACCTAGGTAGTTATTGTGGCTTTGGATTGACAATGGTATTTGCATACAAAAGATTTAATAAACATTGTCCCATTTACATGCAAAAAATGACAAAAATATTGTTCTATTCAGTTACCTTCCAGAAAATAATAATGTTAGTGAAAATGCTTATGCTATTCGGTCATATGGCAGCTTGAAATCGAAATACTAAGCTCTCAATTAACCAAAAAAAGGCAGTAACTTTGACAAATATTTGACAACATATCCCATATTACACACCAACAATAAAAGGATTTCCATCCTTGTGAGGAAAAAATCCTACAAAAATTGATATTGTTCATATCACTATAGATTTATATCTAATGGCATATAGTTTGAAGAAACTGACGACATTTCTCCAAAGTATTTTGAACCAAGAAATGATAATGACAAATAAGCGCTACGATGAGCGAGATTATATGACTACTAAAATTTTGGATTGAAAGAAATACAGTACTTGCATAGAAAAAAGGGTCCATCTCGAACACTCCATATGTAGTGGATGAGAAACTAAGAAAGCAGCAAAAGAAAAACTAAATGGCATAAACTCTATGCTGAATCAACACATAACCAAACCCATTTGAGTCTTACCTCGTGATCATTAACCCAACTAACTGCCACGCACCTTAAGTTTTGCTGCATAAATGCCCTTTGCAAGCAACCCAAATGGAGTGGTCTCCTCTTCCAAAGTGTGCATATATGGTTCTTTGTCAAGAGCAAATGCACTCAACATTTGCTCTGATCGACTGACACATAAGAAAGTAAAAACAATTGGTACACAGGTTAGCATAGTACTTACATAGAGAAAATGGTCCATTTTCTACACTCCATATGCAGTGGATGAGAAACTAAGAAAATAGCAAAAGAAAAATTAAATGGCATGAACTCTATGTTGAATGAACACATAACCGAACCCATTTTAGTCTTACCTCGCGATCATTTGCCCAAATAATTACCAGATTTCCAAGTGATAAATCAAATATATAACTCTTACTATCATGCGCTAACATTCCAAATTACCATGTCAAGAGAAGGGAAAGGAACATTGTGAGTTGAAAAATATAAAAGAGGGCAGAGTAGAATTAACCATTTTGATGTTCCTGTTAATTATGTCTAAAAGAATTTCCATATCCAGTGCATTCCTTCTCATAATTGACACAAAAGAAAAAAATATACAGCCATGTTCATGTACTTCAAAGAGGAACAACCATATACCTGAGTTTTTCAGATGATTAGTCACCCTCTCCCCAAATCCCCTGAACATAAAATTCTCTTGCGCTCGTTTGTTTCATGTTGTGCCTTGCTCTCATTCAGATCCTTCTATTTCTCCTAGTTGAAGACTCTAAGTCAAGTAAAATCAAACATTTAAACAACTCATCTCTCACCTAATTGATTGGTACCAAATGAAGGCTATTAATACTTATTTGTAATTTAATTAGCAAAAAAATTAAAAACGCTTGAATGTATTTAACAAATCGGTGCGCTACAATATGTAATTAATTAGTACTCTTGACAATACCTGTTGCTTATCCAAGATATAATTCAATGTCAAATCGAAATCAAAATTAATATGAACTAATTTAAATAAGTGCAAGCATTGATACCTCAATTGAATTTCCAGCTTAATTTTCTTGCCAAAAAACCTTGACCTACAAAACCAAATTACCTTTATCAACGAAAATGAATCAATTTAAGAAAGCAAATACAATGTAGAAAAATAGTCATTCAATTCAGATGTATTTAGATTATACAAAGGTCCATTCAAACAACCATAAAGACAAAAATGAAAATTTGAACAACCAACCTTTTCCAAAACCACTGGTCGCACCCTTATAACCTTTGATTGATCCAGTAAGAACCAAATTAATCTTAAATGAAAAGAAACCCTATTAATTAACCTTCAATATCAGAATCTATAATCACTTTCTTCAACTAAATTGACTTTTTTGTTGGGAAACCCCACAAAACCCAGTTTACTTATCCATATCTAAGGGAATTGACATACATGCTTACGTTTCTCACCACTAATCTGATGCTCCACTTATATCCTGACTCATTTCCTTGCAAACTGTCGTTTGATTGCCATAAGTGTCTCGTAGAATTTGTTTGGAAGCTTGTAACTTTGTTTTCATTACTGGTTGTAAATTTATTCAGAATACCGATTGGATTAAAAGGTATTAAATTAATGACGTATAAGATTAGAAAAAACAAATACAGACACAAAAAGGGACCGAAGTTCCACATATGGTGCAAGTTCATAGATTAGAACTTACCACTTGAAATGTCTATAGCAATTTTTCGAGTTGGTGTGCATGTTGCTTTTCATCATTCATTCCATCAAGCATTATATACTCAATGAAGATTTTCTGTTGACTAAAGAGTCGGATTAAAGAGCAATAGCGAGATTTTCTAAGAGTGTAAAACAACAGTAAAGTTTCGTTGTAAACAAATGAAAGCTCAAAGAATTTACTAAAGGAAAAGCCCAAGCTGCAGCCGTTACCTGACAACGAATTTCTTCGACTGCTGCATGAAGTAAAATTGCTAATTTCAGACCTGGAAGATAGCAATGAAACTTTCCATATTTCTTTAATCCAAATTTTTAAAACTAAAATCATAAAAAAATTGAATAAAGAAAATAAATCAACTTTTTTGAGCTCACCAATCGCCAGTTTTTGGGTGCCTGCTCATGGAAGGAACTTCAAAAATGGGAGCCAAATGCATCCCTGTGTACTTCTTTTTTTGTCATCGATCCAGCTAAGGAGAGACATAGAGAGAGAAGAACTGTAAATTTGGTGAAAATAAGCAATTAGGCAGTAAAAAAGAAAGACGTTTTAGCTTTTTAAGAAGTTGAAAGCTTGCAACTAATTGGGTGTCGACCACACTTATCAACTTATAAAAATTTGAATTTGATGTTGGATTTATTCAATATATATCAACTATAAATGGTCTACTATATGTAATAGGAATGTATAAGTTGGAGATCAGTTAAGTTGCGATTTGATATCCTTATATCAATCCTACATTGAGTGTCTTACATTATAGGTAGGTTTTTTTTATTGAATCCTTAATAATATATGATTATGATATTTTACTTGAGAGCCAAGAAATGAGAGTTTTAGCTTTCCTTTATGGATGGAATCTAAGACTTTTTGGCTAGTATATAAACACCGGTCCCTACTAACCCTAGAGACGACAACTAAGGCTTCCCATAGAGCATTGTCATAAAGCTAGGAGTTTACATAAGAGTTGGTGTTTTTCTCTCGATCACGCCAAACGTGCCGGTATTGGTGGTCTCTTGATCATGCATTTTCTGCATGGCTACTGCACCTTCAACAAGTAAGAGTTTCATATGAGTTATATATATATATATGTATATTGTGTTTTGATCATACAAACATCACGGCTAACAATTGGTATCAAAGCCATTGTTTGGATGGTTAAAATCTCTCGATCACGGCAAACGTGCCGATATTGGTGTTCTCTTGATCATGCATTTTCTGCATGGCTACTGCACCTTCAACAAGTAAGAGTTTCATATGAGTTATATATATTGTGTTTTGATCATACAACCATCACGGCTAACAATTGGTATCAGAGCCATTGTTTGGATGGTTAAAATCGTTAAGATTGATATCATATGTAATTTTCGAATGAAAAGCATGCAGCATAAAATTCTTAACATGTATAAAAGATATACCTATTTCGCATATGAGATCTTGCATAGTTCATGTCAAATTTAAACTGTTATGCTTGGTTGTTAGTACTTCGGTGCTTATAAAGTTAAATATGATCAGCGTCTACATAATTCAATTAATCATATATTCAAGCTACAACCGTTTATCATGAAAGATTGAATCATGTATTCAAGGTAGCTGTTCATAAAATTGCATTCAATATATGATATAGAGACTGTTCATCTTGCTCACAAGTGTTGATCGTTGTTTTCTGGATCATATGTGAATGGTATGACATGATTTATGCGCCACATCAGTTGTGGGGTTCTCATCTTGCTCACAAGTGTTGGGAATCGGCATGAAGGAAACTGGTGTAGCGCATAAGTCAGTGTCAAAAGACATATTGATTCATCTTGCTCACAAGTGTTGAATCAATTTCGTTTTTATAAAGTTTTGGGATTGTTTTAATCAATGCATGCATGTTGTATGTATATTCAGTGATGAATGTTGTGAACACTGTTCAAACCCTAAGTGGAACAAACTACAAAAAGTGGAAACAAGACCTTGAGATCTGTCTAGGGCTAATGGATTTAGACATAGCAACAAGAGAGAACTCTCCTCCAGAACCTACTTTTGATGCTGCAGTTGATGTCAAAGCAAAATATGAAAGATGGCAGAAGGCTAATCGAAATTGCTCTCTTGGTGATTAAAAGATCTATGTCTGACACAGTGAGAGGTGGCATTCCTGAATCCGAGAATGCCAAGGAGTTCTTGGCATCTATTGACGAGAAGTTCAAAGAATCAGATAAGGCAGAAACTGGTACTCTCATGAATGAACTTATGACCAAAAGGTATAATGATATGGGATGTGTGAGGGAACATATATTAGAACTGCTAGATATTGGTGCTAAATTGAATGCTCTCAAAGTCCCTATGAGTGATCCTTTCTTAGTTCATGTGGCACTTAACTCACTACCGAA
Organism: Malus fusca; assembly: GCA_035220775.1. Taxonomy (NCBI): domain Eukaryota; kingdom Viridiplantae; phylum Streptophyta; class Magnoliopsida; order Rosales; family Rosaceae; genus Malus; species Malus fusca. Next base: position 21,833,477 of record CM069070.1, read on the forward strand.
TGAGTACTCACAATTAAAGAGCACCTACAATGCACAAAAGGAGAAGTGGAGCCTCAATGAACTGATTGCAATTTGCGTGCATGAGGAACATCACATAAGGCAGGAAATTTTTGAGAAAAAGGTGAACATGGTAACTAATCACCACAACAACACTGCAAAACAGGAGCACAACAAAGTAACATCGCATCATTCCAAAATTGGTGCAAACAAAGGGTCCAAAGCTGTTAAGGGCAAATGTTTCTTCTGCAAGAAACCTGGGCATATGAAGAGACATTGCCAGAAATACAAAAAGTGGCTTGACAGTGGTAAGGGAAAAGGTAATGTTATGATTTTTAAAGGTGAAGTTTTAGTTTGTTTTGGAACAAATAATGTTGAATCTGCTAGAGATTCTTGGTGGCTTGACACTGGTGCTTCAATACATGTGACAAACTCTTTACAGGGCTACACAAGCAAGAGAGTGCCAAGAAGGGATGAAGTCTCAGTGATTGTTGGGAATGGAGGAAGAGCTGCTGTTGAGTTTATTGGAACAGTTAGAATAAAATTAGAGTCTAGTTTTATATTAGACCTTGAGAATGTGTACTGTGTACCTTCAATTCGAAGGAATTTAGTATCAGTTAGTTAGCTAGTTATGAAAGATTTTGTATTTTCAATAAATAACAGTAGCTTTTCAATTCACAAAAACTCTCAGATTATTGGGAATGGTTTGTATATTGGTGTTTCGACTGAATTGCAAGGAATCATGTCATGTAGCACATTTAATTGGACAGAAGAGATTGAATCAAGATGAGACTTCATCCACTCTTTGGCACAAAAGATTAAGGCATATTTCGATTGAGAGAATAAAGAACCTAAGTAAAAGTGGCATACTTCCACCACTTGAGTTTGACAATCCGATTACATGTATTGACTGCATTAAAGGAAAAATGGTGAGTTCACACACGAAAGATGCAATCAGAAGTAATGGATTACTAGAGCTCATACACACTGACATATGTGGGCCTTTCCCCACTCCTACTTATGATGGCTATAGGTACTTCATAACATTCATAGATGACCATTCGAGATATTGTTACTTATATTTGCTTACTGAGAAATCCAGTGCTTTGAATGCTTTTCAAATTTACAAGGCTGAAGTTGAAAAACAGTTGGAGAAGAAAATCAAAACTGTAAGATCTGACAGAGGTGGTGAATACTACGGAAGATACACTGAACATGGAAGAAATCCAGGACCCTTTGCACTTTATCTGCAAAGTGAAGGAATTGTAACTCAATATACAAATCCTGGAACACCACAACAAAATGGTGTCTCTGAGAGAAAGAATCGTACCTTGAAGGATATGGTAAGAAGTATGATGAACACTACCAACTTGCCAATGTTTCTATGGGGTGATGCAATTAAAAATGCAAACTATATCTGCAATAGGGCACCAAGCAAGTCTGTCACTTCAACACCTTTCGAACTTTGGAACAACAGAAAGCCTAGCTTGTTACATTTGAGAATATGGGGATGTAAAGCAGAAGCAAGATCATATAATCCTCAGGAAAAGAAGTTAGATCCCAAAACTATAAGTTGCTATTTCATTGGTTATCCACCGAGAACCAAGGGATATAGATTTTATTGTCCTGGAAATTCTATGTGTTTCATTGAGACAAATAAAGTGAAGTTCATAGAAGAGATGGCAGAGGGAGTCTTAAATCACAGCTTGGTTTTTTAAGAACAAGATGAATCTAATTTACAAGAAAATGTAGAAGACACTGGTGTGCAGACTCCAAACACAAGCCATAGTCTTCTCTTGCCACCAGTTACTGAGAATACTGAGAATGTTGTGCAAAATGATGCCACTGATGATACCATAGACAATATGGAAGAACCGAATGTCACTAATGATGCTCCACATAAACCAGTACAAGTTACTGAACCAATTCCTGAAGCCCTTGCACCCATGCTTCGAAAATCTACAAGACTGAGAAAATCAACCATCTCAGATGATTTTATGTTGTATTTGAGTGAAGCAGATATCAACATTGGTGAACCTGCAACATATAAGGAGGATATAAGTGGATTGCAGCAAGAAGAGTGGGTGAAAGCCATGGAGAGTGAACTTGAATCCATGAAAAAGAATAAAGTGTGGGAACTTGCAGTGTTACCAAAGGGAGCAAAGCCAATCGGATGTATAAGACTAAGAAGGACTTCAAGGGAGAAATTGAAAGATTCAAGGCTAGACTTGTAGCCAAGGGATACACTCAACAAGAAGGAATTGATTACACTGAGACATTCTCACCAGTCTCAACAAAAGATTCATTCAGGTTTGTAATGGCTTTGGTGGCTCACTATGATCTTCATTTACATCAAATGGATGTAAAAACTGCATTCCTAAATGGTACTTTGGAGGAAGAAATTTATATGCGACAACCTGAGGGATTCATTGATGCAGATGGTAAGGAATTAGTATGCAAACTTAGGAAGTCGATTTATGGCATAAAACAGGCTTCAAGACAATGGTACTTGAGGTTTGATGAAGTAATACAATCACATGGTTTCACTGAGAATTCAGAAGATGAATGTATATATTTTAAATCCTGTGGGAGACACTTCACCATATTGGTGCTATATGTGGATGATATCCTCATAGCTAGCACTGATTTGACCTTACTGCATGAGACCAAATTAATACTCGGTGACAATTTTGAGATGAAGGATATGGGCGAAGCAACCTATGTCTTGGGGATAGAAATAACTTGTGACAAAGAGAGAGGTTTGCTTGGAATATCACAGAAGGGATATATTGACAAGATACTTAAGAGGTTCAATATGTCAACTTGTAGTGGTTGTGATGTGCCAGTGACTAAAGGAGATAAACTGAGCAAGTTGTAGAGCCCTCGAACTGAAGCTGAAAAACTTGAGATGAATGACAAGTCGTATGCTTCAGTTGTAGGGAGCTTAATGTATGCATAAGTTTGCACAAGATCTGACATTGCTTTTGCAATAAGCTTATTGGGGAGATATCAATCGAACCCTGGACATGCCCATTGGATTGTAGCAAAGAAGGTGCTTAGGTATTTGCAGAAAACCAAAGACTATAAGCTGGTATACAAGAGAAGTAATAAGCTCGAGTTGGTTGGCTATTGTGATTCAAATTTTGAGGGATGTCAAGACTCACTGAAATCTACCTCTAGCTACATTTTTATGATGGCAGGAGGAGCAATCTCGTGGAAAAGTATGAAACAGAAAAATTTAGCTACCTCTACTATGATGGCTAAATATATGGCTTGTTACGAAGCAACTTCTCAAGCAGTTTGGATTGGAAAGTTCATAGAGGGTATGAGGGTCCTCCATATTGTCACAAATCCATTGAAGATATTTTGTGACAGTACTGCTGCAATTTTCTACTCCAAGAACAACAAGAGATCTTCTAGGACTAAGCACATGCATATCAAGTATAAGTTGGTTAGGGAAAAGATTAAGCAAGGGTTCATAAAGATTAGCTATATTGATACTAAATCAATGCTTGCGGATCCCTTGAACAAGCCACTTCCAGTCATGTCTTTCAAGAAGCATGTAGAAAACATGGGATTGATCTCGAACTTAGATATGTTGAGTTAGTGGGAGTAGAAAATTGGTTTTAGCTGCAGTAAATAAGTGAGCTAAACTCACTGAGTTTTGAGGTTTGAGATGTGCTTTGTTCCGAGGTTGGGTTTGAATAAAGATTGTTTTAATTATTTGTGTTCACATGATGCATGCATATTTAATTCTTTTTAGGCATAAGTCTGTTTTGGAATAATGGAAGTTTACGTTGGCAAACATGCAGAATGCATGAATAGCATAACGTGTCATTTTGGAATGACAAAAGGGTTTGCGTTGAAAAACATGTGGATTGCTTAAAAGCATAAGGTGATTTTTGAATGGTAAAAAGTTTACATTGGTAAACATATAGACCATTTAAAAGCATAAGGTCTGACTTATGAAAGTTATGATAAAATGGACCAGAGATGATACAGAATAAGACAGTTCTTGAGTTAAAGTTCATCTCTAGATCATAATCTGATGGTTTTCATGTGAATGGTTGACTCAATGTGTGTGATTATGAAGGTTCTGAGATGAATTATCTTTACAACCTTGTTAGTCCTACATTGAGAAGTCCATTTAACAGAAATTTGAATTAAGGATGAGATTGGGTTGCAGTAATATGGCCATTAAAGAAACAATGATCTCCGACATATGTTTGAAGCATGATCATTACAATTAAGTAGACCAAGTGGGAGAATGTTGGATTTATTCAATATAAATCAACCATAAATAGTCTACTATATGTAATAGGAATGTATAAGTTGGAAATCAGTTAAGTTGCGATTTGATATCCTTATATCAATCCTACATTGAGTGTCTTACATTATAGGTAGGTTTTTTTATTGAATCCTTAATAATATATGATTATGATATTTTACTTGAGAGCCAAGAAATGAGAGTTTTAGCTTTCCTTTATGGATGGAATCTAAGACTTTTTTGCTAGTATATAAACACCGGTCCCTGCTAACCCTAGAGACGACAACTAAGGCTTCCCATAGAGCATTGTCATAAAGCTAGGAGTTTACAGAAGAGTTGGTGTTTTTCTCTCGATCACGGCAAACGTGCCGGTATTGGTGTTCTCTTGATCATGCATTTTCTGCATGGCTACTGCACCTTCAACAAGTAAGAGTTTCATATGAGTTATATATATGTGTGTGTGTGTGTGTGTGTGTGTGTATTATGTTTTGATCATACAAACATCACAGCTAACATTTGAATCATTTGGGCTTCAAAAAAATTGCACAGAAATCCGGAAGAAGATGAAAATTGTAGCAAACTATATGCATTGGGCAATTGTGACTCACTCAAAACAAAGGAAATACCTGCATACACTTTCACTCTTTCCCTAGGTTCTGTCCACTGACTCTGGATTGTAAACAAAAACATTATCAACAACATTATCAGCAGAAAAATTTAAAAGAAACAGGCCCAAAATTTTAGCATGACAGATAAGATTATAAATGTTATTAAAATGAGTGGTAATAGAATGCAGTGCAAATTTTTAGATGGTGATATTAATCTACTGTTTTTATCTATGTCAATATCTCCTTATGAAGATGTGAATGCAGTGGGAAGGAAAATGGAGAAATGGGATTTTGGAGAATAGGGTAGCTCGGGCGGAGGAGGAGAAGAGGAAGCAGATGGAGAGCCCCGTCAGAAGGAGATCGGGTAGCGTTTGGTTGGTTTCCCCAGTCCAGATCAGGGAGCTGGAAAAAAATTTCTATCACATCAAGTTCAAGCCTTCACTTACCACAAAGTATTGTGTGTACACTGTGCATTCATGTGGCTTCCCTTTCTCCGGGCAAAACCAAAGCTTGCTCATCCTCTGCAATTAAATACAACAAAAAAAAATTCAAAATAATAAATTAAAATTTAAAATCAATTTTTAATCAGTGAGCAAACATAGATTTGCACATACAAAAAGAAGAGAAACAATGAATATAGAAGCACCCGTCGCCGTGATGAGGACGTCGAAGGGATTGGTTTTAGCTTTTCCGTTGAAAAGTTGGCTTTCTTCTTCTCCTTTTGATTCATATTCTATTATGTATCGGTCGCCGTTCTCCCCTTTCTTTCCTTGTTTTTTTTCCTTACTTCGACTATTTTTTCGCCTTGGATGTATATTGATCTATTCTGTTTCTCTTTCCTTAACAGTTTCCTTCATCTTTGTTCATCCATATTCCAATTTTCAGCCATACAACCTGCTGAGATTGTGTGTAGAGCTCCGATATTTTCATCGGCTCGGGTGTTTCCAACACCACCACTTTCTCCTTGTTATTGCGTTATCGGCAGTGTCATTCGTGGATTTCCATGAACTTCATCTTGATAGCTGGCTTCTCTTGTTTAGTTGTTGGCTATCCTTACTTTATGGCTATGCTCGGGAAGAAAATTGGAGTTGGATGTGGCGTTTGGTGAGGCGTTGCTTGGCTGTGGAAGAGGATTTGGATGGATTGGGAAGATCTATGGTGGTGGCAGAAGCAGTAAAAGTTTCTGGTTCTGTTACTGTGTTCTGGTTTATAGGCCTAACTCTTTCTTGGGCTCTTTTTGTGTTTTGTTTAGTTTTGGCCCATTTTTTGTTGTTTATATGTTAGTTTTGGGCCATGCTTATATGTAAGGTTTGTGTTCATAATAAAAAGTTGGGTAAATTACATAAAACTACCTCAACTATTGGGCCATTAACAGTTTCATATCTCGTCTTTAAAAAGTTTCAATGTCATACATTTCGTCAGTTGTCTGTCAATTCTTCTGTTAAATGATGACGTGGTATGAGGCGAGGCCCACTTTCTATTAAAAAACAATTAATTAAATATTAACTAAATATTTAAAAATAAAAAATAAAAAAACCAAAACCCAAACCCATATCCCATCCCTCCCTCCCCCCCCCCCCACGAAACCTATCCCCCTTCCCATCTTCCTCATCCGTCCCCCCATTCCAAACCCAGAACCCCACCCTCACCTCCCCTGCAACCCCCCATTTCTCCATCCCGAGCCTCCCAACCACTTATTTCTCCTCCACTCTCTTCACCTCCCCTCCCATTCAAAAATAAATAAAAATAAAAAATCAGACAACCTTCGGCCCTCTTTAGCCTTCTTGAAGCTCGGCATAGCATCAAAGACAACCCTCGACATCGGCTCGCCGCCCAACATCACGAGGTCATCTTCACCAGCGTCGACCACCTATCAGTCGACGAAGTCATCGACCGCGTTCAACACAGGCTTATCAATCGTTGCCACTTCACCTCTGTCGTAGTTCTGAGCCGTAAGGGTCGCTGCCACGGGAATTGAGGCCTTGTGGACCGAATGACTAGTCGGAGAATTTGGACAATCTGGGTTCAGATTTGTTTGTTTTTTTTTTTTTTTTAAGTTTTGAATGAGATGGGAGGTGAAAAGAGTGGAGGAGATGGAGGTGGTTGGGAGGCTCGAGAGGGAGAAAGGGGGGGTTGCGGGGGAAGTGGGGGTAGGGTTCTAGGTTTGGAAAGGGGGACAAATGAGGAATATGGGAAGGGGGATGGGTTTCACGAGGGGGGAGGGAGGGATGGGATCTGGGTTTTGGTTTTCTTTTTTTTTAATTTTTTAATATTTAGTTAATATTTAATTTATTTTTTTAATTATTTTTTATTTTTTTAATAGAAAGTGGGCCCTGCCTCATGCCACGACAGCATTTAATAGAGGAATTGACATACAACTGACAGAAAGTATGACATTGCAACAAACTCGAAGATAATGTATGACATTAAAACTTTATAAAGACGAGGTATGAAACTGTTAATGACCCAATAGTTGAGGTAGTTTTATGTAATTTACCCTAAAAAGTTACATTTTACCAAAAAATAATAATAATAAAAGAAATTTGATCATTTATTGTATTATGTGTGTGTATATGTATATGTATGTATGTATAGGTTAAGAAGCCAATGAAAACTTGATCTTTTTTTTAATGAAAAATTGAACTTCAGTAAGCACATATCTACGATAGGGATGGCAACAGTTCAGTTTGGGGACGGAAATGTTATATTTATCCTCGTAACCACAAAAATTAATTATATCTATAACTGTAAATTAATCATCGGAGATTATCCATAACCATACTCATCGAGAAGCAGATTTTCCATCGGTTAACAATTATATCCATCTTCGTCAATATAAAAAATATATTTGTTCAACACATTATATATAATAAATACTAATTTCATCATTAAATATCCACGTCCAACCAATAAGCCAAATATGATAAATTAGTCTAATGAAAAGAAGAAAAAAAATGGAAAAGGATGACAAAAGCAAATACAACAACCACTAAAGAAGAAACACAAAACAAATCGTCAAATAATTCTGAAACTTGTGACGACAAAATCAGAGCAATGAATTTAAAACATTAATTGACACGCCCCAACCCCGATATCCCCAAATATCAGGGTAGGCACGTGCTGGGCGACACCCGAGGGTGACGAAGTCATTTTGAACATGCATACAATTAAGAATACCTAATTAGAACGACTTAAACCAAAGCAGAATCATGTTCAGAGCATACAACTAACCAAGAATAATGTGAAAGAATTATTATGGAAAGGTACAAACCGAGGAATGTGTCCTACACAAAGGAGACTTAAAGATATCTAAGCGGAAATGCCCTGACGCCATGATCGTGTGCCTTGACTCTGACTCCTGAGAGGGTGCAAAACAAAAAAGGTGAGTGGACCAAGGTTTATAATAATACTAGTATTAGGAAAACCATTTTCTTTCTAAACATACTAACTCCCTGTTTTGAAAACATATATATAATACTGCATAATAGGTTTTTCTGAAAGCTTTACATGCCATGCAAAGCATTCTTAAAAAAATGCATGTGGAAAACAGTGCTCAGTGATGGATGTATGGTAAATCCGTAAAAACACATTATACTGTACTCTTTAGGGGTATCATAGTCGCCCGAGGGCAGTACATGTTCATCACCCGAAGGTGAAGCTGAATAAAAGAGCATACATATATACCGACACTAGCTGTGGCTAGTGAAGCTGGGGGTATATATATATATCTCACTACTCCTCCACTGTGTCCTATGACCATAGACATCATACCCGTGGTGTGTGTATGTGTCGTATGATAACCCACTAAATAAGCACCGAAAACATATTTCAAAAACCCATATTTAAAACACCAGTTGGGCTCAAAACTCAAAACCTCCTTTCATAAACCACGATAATGCATATTCATAAAACCCAAGTATATCATTTACGAAAACCCCATATTTTATGGCCTTTAGAAAAACGTAAATTCGATAATTCATAAATATTTCATAAAAGCAATTTAAATAAATCATAAGTATATAAATCCATAAAACATAATAGAAAACATATTCAAATCATGAAGTGTGAAATGCATGCTAGACTAATAATTTATAAAATATGTAAGTTTAGAAGGGTTCACTCACATATATTTTGTTGCCCGAAAGCCGCTCGAACTAGCAAGGAAAGCGTCGCTTCCAACCAATGCACCTAACCACAATTTGAGACCATTTAGTAAAACTATACCTAAACAATAGAATTTGGGAAATCGGACAGTGAAATTGGAATCAGAAAGTCGAAATTAGCCTAGGAGGGGTCTCGGCCGAAATCCGAAAAAGTCAACCCAAAAGTCAACGTTGAACGAAAAGTTAATGGGTCGGGTCTGGTTCTGGGCTTGAAGGGATGGACCGGGTTAGGCTAAAGGGCCAAAGGTTGGGCCAAGTTTAAGGATTGGGCTTAAGCTAAGGTTAAGGACTTGGGCCTAGGTAAATGGGTTCATGAATTTGGACCTAAATCAGGCTTGGGTTGGGTTATAACATTGAGCTAATAAGTTTGAGCCTTGACATGGACAATGGGTTAATAGATTTGAGCTAACTAATGGGTTTGGGCCGGATTCAATTATTGGGCTAGGTTAGTTATTAGGTTGGGCTACTTCAGGTCGGGTCTAACCCATTAAACTCGTGGGGCACCGGATCCAGCGAAGAAGAAGGCCGAAATTGGGCCGAGAAATTTCCCAACTCCTTTTTGGGGTCAAAACTCAACAAAAAACAATGATTCAAAGATCATATTGAAGCTAAAACCTGGAAGACAAGTTCATACCAAAGTGGGGCCAAGTTATCGTCGGTGTTGGCCGGAAATCCCCTACAAACCCGTGGTACCCGCTGGAAAACTGGAAAAGTTTCCTCATTCGATGCTTCTGTGTCTAACCAAATTGATTTAGAATCTTAACATCCTAATATGGTTTTTAATTCGCGAAGGAAGAAAAACAGAGGTGAACCGAGGCTTACCTTGGTCGAGATCCAAGAAACTCGCGAGAGTACGGCAAGGTGTTGTTGTCGTGCTCCCTTATACAGAAAAAAGTCAGACGAAGAGAGAGAGTTAAGAGAATTTGAGGGAAACAGAGTGATGGTGGTGAGGTCGTTGTCGTTGTCGTACGTTTGTACGTGTGTGTGTGTGGGTGGATGGTGCTCGGGAATGGAGAGGATGGGAGTGTGTTGTTTCCCGGGGAGAGACAAAGAGAAAGATAGGGAAAACGAGAAAGAAAAAAGTTCGAGAGATTTGGGGAAGGGACCACGTGGCAGGAGAAGAATGGAGAGTGTAGTGTAGGTGCGAGTCCCACAGCCTGAATAATATTAAAATAATTAAATATCCAATCCTAATATCTCGAATAGTGGAATCATTATTTTGCCCCTCCACTTCGTAGTTCCGTAAAATCCTCATCGGAACTCCAAATTACATTCCGTTTGCGCCCACGCGTTCATGATGATGAGTACTTCAAGAATATGCTAAGGAAACGAATCTTACGTGACACGACAAAGTGATCAACAAAAGTCAACGTTTGGCCCCAGAGGGCATTTTCGTAAATTTTCGTATTAATATTATAAAAATTGTAATAATTGGGGATGGGTCGTTACATTAATAATGTTGGCTAATCCTTGAACTCTTCCATAAGTATCATTGAATTCTCATTGGTTTTGATTCAAAATTTTGAACTTTCCCACAAAATGCAACTTTTGTAAGGCTTAAGGTAAAGGGTTTGGTGAATATACATATACATATATATATTATATTATGTATAAGTTATATTATATCCTTAATAAGTATTATTCGGAGCAGATTCGGGGATAGATACTGATCGGGGACCCCTATATCCAAATCGGAAACCATAGCCTAATAATATTTCAAGTTTTTCCCCATGTCCAAAATATATTCGAATTTCACCTCCAAATCCGTTCTTTTTGGGTGAGCTATCCACGATTATTGGATTTAACGGTTTGAATTGTCATCCCTAATCTACGAGGACATATATGAAACAAAGAGAAGCCAAGATGACAATGTATCAAACTAAATATCTGCTTAATGTGAAAAAGTTAAAACACATAATAATACATGATAAGTTTGAAAAACTACCGTGACACTTTTGAAGATTTTTTTCCATGGAATTTTCTCTAGTGATCATCTAAAGAGCACAGTTACAAGATCAAAGATACTGTCATTTAGGATAGCTTTTTTAATGTGTCTGGAACACGAGGAAATATGTTATATGTCATTATACGTGGAGGAAAAAAAAATTTGTCAAATGTTTTTCAACTTATATAATGACATATGACGTTAACACACTGGGAATTCTCTTCTAGCAAACGGACGAACTGCATTTGGGGCCTACCACAGTAGACTGCCCATTACGGTGAAAAGACGTGATCCCATATCTTGTCCAATCTTGTTTGATGGGCCTTCCCAATGTAAGAAAAGAAGACGCATGCGGCACTAACAATGACAGGTCTTTTAGCCCATATGGTGCACTTTTCACCTTAAATCATGAGTTTGTTCTTTCATATGCATAGGATACGAGTAGGAGATCCGAAGTCGAAACCTATCTTATATTTTGATACGTAAAGTATTGCTAGACTAAGAGTTAGTTAATAAAATCTGATCGATTTGGAATCGAGAGTGCAATTATATGAAATGAGGGTGACACAAGTACAGTCACAGAAGCAAAGACAACCATCCTTTTTAAGACCAAAGTGATTGAGAGAATCTTTGGTTCTTTCACTTTATGACTCCTTAATCACATTATTTAAATTAATCCAACTTAACAAACTTAAATGAATGATGGTTACATAAGATACTTCCTTGTCCACTAACTTTTAATCAATTTAATCAATTTAATCAATTTAGTTTAATTATAATTATACTATACAACAGATATCTAGGATTCCTTATATTCTTCTTTCCACAACATGGACGGCTGACAATTGAGACCCTTTACTTGCCCATATCTATACAAATAGACAAGATATTGGTGCAATAATTTTAGATGTTCCCCATGGATGTAGATGTTAGAGTTGAAAAACCCACCACTTTCGCAACACGTCATGAGAGAAAAAATTCAAGGCATCCGTTTGCATGAAATTTGTGTTTAAAAATTGTTACATCATTTTTAAGTGTCATGATCACAATTGAATTCTACCTCATACGTTTTTTTAGTACAATAATATATTTTACATTATTTGAAGAGAGAGGTTTGGTTGAGCCACACAATGGACAATCTAATTTGGTATCGAATTCGACATTTACGATATTCGAAACTAAAACCTCTCACTTGCAAATAAAAAAAATACCATCAGATCGTAATACTGAATAGTTTACATCATTCGTTTTAAGTCGGTTACCAAAATTTGTTATTATGTTTGATTTGATGACTGGTGAAGAGAGATTAGGTTAGGTAACAAGTCTTTCTCAGCAGGGGCTTAAGAGTCAACATACAATGTCCCACTCGCTTTAATTAATAAAAATTATTTTGACTATTATCTTATCAACACTCGTTTACGGAAAGAATCCTTTCCGATCCTTTTTCACTTAGTTTAAGATCCGGTCTGTTGAAATTTGATTCAACAGTTACAAATATGAGGTTTTTTTAAAAGTGATAATAAATATAGTTATTGAATCAAATTTCAACCGCTTAGATCCTGAATTAGATGAAAATGGATCCAAAGAGGATCCCTTTCCCTTGTTTACCATCATAATCCAAATTAAGATTACTATTTAATTTGGATCTCCAATCATTGTGGCTTGGCTAATATAGAATCCCTTGTGGTGGTGGTGGTGGTTGTTATTGGTAAAAAAAAAAAAGCAAAGATATTTCTAAGTATATACTATTTACTATACTTGCTAGGCTGTTTGTGGCTACATTTCAACACTCAATAATGTATGCAAGGTTCTAAAAAATGATAGGCGCTAGTCGGGCGGTGGACAGGGGCCTAGCGCCTAGGCGGCTAGGCGGAGTTTAGGCGGGCGCCTAGGCAGTCTAGGCGGATTTATGTAAATTTATTATATATCTTGTAAATAAGTGTCTATTTACACCTAAAAACAAACTATACTTCTATGGATACTAACATAATCATAAAATGCAAAAATAAAAGTAAAAAAATACACAAAGTATATACATCCAAAATAACAGAACCCAAAAGACCTTGTATATTTAGTTATTTACAAAGAAAACCCTAACCTAAAGAAGATGATAAAAGATTTGACTAACTCCTAGATATTTTGTTTAATTTATTATATATTCTCAATCCATTATTTATTAAATAGTAATTTCTTTCCAAAAAAAAATAATAATTTCCTTTATTAATTGAATCATTTCTAATTCTACCAACCCAAACCCATTAACACCCATTTACTTTTCTTTTTGCGTCAATTCCAAAGTCTCATCATTTCTCTTTACTTCTCCCTACCCAAACCCATTTACTCTCATCTCCTTTTTCTTTAAGCCGTCAATTCCGAAGTCTCCAATCTCCATCCCCTCTCTTCGCTTCTCCCTGGTTTAAGCAAGCCTTGCCCAGTTACCCTCTCCCTGCATTGTCGTCCTGTCATCGACCAAACAAGCCTTCATCTTCATCAAAACGCAGATCCCGACCAACCCAACTCAAAAATCAACTGAATTGTGTAGGTCAGTGTAGTGGTGATCCCCGACGTCGATGGTTTCAAGAAGTTCCAGACAGCTCTCTCTCTCTCTCTTCTTTCAACAACAAAATTGCATATCTCTCTCTCCTTCCTCAACAGATCACTCTGTTGTCGTCAGTACAAAGAGTTTTTTTTTTTTTGTTACAAAACAAAGAGGCCCCCGAGGCCGCCTAGCCCTCATTGCCCGCCCAACGACCGCCTAGCCCGCCCAGCGGCCGCCTAGATACCGATTTATAGCCCTTCCGATTTGTTGAACGATTTCATAATAATCGCGGCGGAGGCCCACCGTCTAGCGCCTAGGCGGCCGCCTAGCCCGCGTTTTAGAACACTGAATGTATGGCATGTTCCAATCTTTGTTTCTGAATCACAGCCACGTGGTGTTGTTATTTTGTTGTATATTTTGCACTTAACAGACTCTTACTGATCATTTTACACCTTCTCATCATTAGTAACATGGCCGGAATTATACATAGACTGAGGTTGCCATACCTCTTCCAGCCATCGTGGAAACAAGACAATCCTCATGAAATCACTCATTTAATAGATGATTGTTACAAGTTTAAAACGAAACCACTCATCCAAGAGGTTAATGATTTCTTTACTTACAAATAGAGGTAACAAATTAACTCATTGAGTTATTAATTATATATGTTAAGACCTGCTTAAAATTGATATCACCATAATATAGATGTGAGATTGGTAATGGTGATGATGGTGTAAGGTGAAATGAAATCAAACGAGTTTTAACGGGCATTTATTAACAATCCAATGAACTAATTTGTTACATTTAGTTACAAGGGAGTATTTCCACTGCTGAAATAAGTCTAAATTTTTATATTAACGTGTGTAATTATTTTTTATAAAAATACTTTATAAAAGCATATAAATATATCGTTCACACGTATTATAGTATATACGTGAAAATAATATACCAAATGAAATATTTTCCATACATGCAACAAGTTCTTCGATCCTAGCCGTATGATTTAAGATGTAAAGCCATAATGGCACAAAAATCATACAAATCAACTCCATCGCACCCGTTGGTCACCTCTCAATCACCCCAATCAACAATCCAACGGTGATACACTTACAGAAAAGGGTACACTGCAGAACACACCAGAGCCATCCACCACCCCACGCCTAATTATGTAGACCGCCTCAAGGAGGGAGAAACGACAGATACGTGGAAGAAAACAGGTACAGAGGGATTGGACTTAAATGCATGGGATAGACATGACGTCCGATCACGCCACGTGGACGGTGGATATCAACCACTCTCTCTCCTCCACCGCACTATAAATTGAGGGTCATGGCTTCCCTTGGCTGCTCGTTCAAAACAGAGCTTGTGTTTATCTGCTTATTTATCATCAATTCAATCAAACTTTCCGTCGTGAAATTTTCCATCTCCAATTCCAAAAATGTCGTCGTGCTGCGGTGGTAAATGTGGTTGCGGGTCCGGCTGCAGCTGCGGCAGTGGCTGCAACGGGTAATATTTCTAACTTTCTGTTTGTTTTACGAGAATCTGGAAAAAGAAATTTCTGGTCTGTTTTGGGTTTTTGACTATGTGGGTTTTTGTTCAGGTGTGGGTTGGCTCCTGATCTGAGCTACATGGAGGGGTCCACCACTGAGACCCTCATAATGGGAGTTGCTCCCCAGAAGTCGTACGTATTATCGTCTCAGAAATGAGATCCCAAATTATTTTTGAAATATGTAATTTGCAGATTTTGTGGTTATAATTTTGGGAGATACGGAGAAACAGAAGTAGATGGACACCAAACCGACAATAAAAGTTATAAAACGACAATAAAAGGGAAAGGGACTCCGATCCCGTCTTCCAATTCAAATCAGGAAATTTGTGTCATTAAAATTTGGCCTAACCGGTGAAGTTATTATTTTTACTAATTAATGAAATCTTTTTATCAATTAAAAAAATGATGGAAAGATAAATTTGTTTTTATCACATAAAAACATGATGGGTAATAATGCAATTTTAGAGGTTTAAATTATTTTTTTTTTATTGAAGCATTATATGTTAAAATACTTTTAATATTATATAAAATAAAATAAAAACCTTCCCACTGTCCCACGTTCTCTCTCTCCCTCTCCTTCTCATTTTTTTTTATAAAAAAATATGTTCATACATAAAAAGTATGTAGAAAAATGTTAATAATTTTAAAAGTGGTTTTTGTTTGTAGTTGTTGAATCAAATTTCAATTTCAACTGTAAGGATTTTCTGATTTGATGGATTGAGGAGAAAGATCTGTGGAGAGGATTTATTCCCAGTAAAAGGAAACAAAATCATGATTTATGTACGGCTTGTTGTCTGTTTAACATAAGTTAAATTTGTCTTTGTTTTTATTGAAACCGCGGTCGGTATGATTTTGGGAAGTAATGGAGAGAAAAAGCATCATTAAACCGTGACTTATTGTCTGTTTCGGAGCGCTGTAACATTTGTTTTGTAATTTTGATGTGCAGTCACATGGAGGCATCTGAGATGGGGGTTGCTGCCGAGAACGGATGCAAGTGCGGAGACAACTGCACCTGCAACCCCTGCAACTGCAAGTGAGGGACAGATGTCACCTTCTGATGAAGCAAGAGAATTGTTTAGCAGTAATATATATGTATTTGTGTGCCGTAATTATGATCCGAATTTACCAAGGTCGTGTTTTTAGAATAAAGCGGCCATGGCTTCGTCTGACCTGCACGTCCTACTAGGCTGGGATCTGGTGAGGGTGATCCTAGGTTATGGCTGCTTGTTGTCTGTTTGCTTTGTACATGGAAGTAGTCGTATTTGTGTTTTTATGTTGTGTTAACTTGGTGGATCGTATTATATGTTTCTGATGAAATTAATGAAAAACTTGCTCCATCCTTTACTTTGATTTTTGGGTTAATTGACAAGAGGATAAGGAGTGCAATAAGTTCAACAACTAAAGTTTCTATGATATGTTCTGGAGAATTTTGGAGTACAAAATATTACGATTTTTAACCGTTTAAGAATTTGTCAAACATCTAACGATTATCGGGGAATTTGTTAGAATTTGTGCAGAAAGTCGTATATATGGAGGAGAGAACACAAGAAGCATTAGATTAGATCTGTTAAACCAAACATTTTAAAAAAGAGTTACCATACATCCATAATTCCTTACCTTTGCCGCACCCTCCACCTATCCTAAACACTACCATACCATCTCACATCCATTCTACACCATAAAAATCACCCAAAACCGTCCAAAACCTCTAGTGCCGCTGCTTGCAAGGAAGGAAAGAGAAGGAACCTCTTGTGCCGTCCCTATGCCCAAGTGTTGGAGCGTTTCTAGGTGTTTTCTATCTTTGTTTTTAATGTCTAAATTTATGCATCTTTGAATATGAGGAACTAAACCCCTCTTAGTTAGGGGGTGATTCGAAACTATGTTCATGCTTGCAATAGGATTTGATTACATTCAGTTGTGATTCATAAGTTGTGAATTCAATTTACTTATCCGTTCGTATAAAAACTGATTTGTGTATGTTGGTTGAGAGTGCACGCTTAATTATCATGCATGAATTTGACACTAGAATATAAAGGAGTTTCACCTAATCGTTATGAATTTATATTCACAAGTAGTGAAGGTTGCTAGTCACAATCACGTTAAGTAAATTCTTGGCATAAGTTTCATGCAAATCATAGTAACGAGTGCCTCGTCAATGCTTATGTTTTTCATAGAACTTAATGATTCTTGCTTGTATCTCTATTATGCAATTCATGTAGGGAACTGGTAGAGAATGTTTTGGGTTGTCGTATGCAATCATCCAACCCAATAACTTGTGGAAAAACTGAGGGTTAATTAGTGCAATTCACGGTTAATTTGGGGCGTTGAGTATTCATAGTTTATCGAAAAGCAACTGGAAATCGTTTTGTATGCAAGTGTGACATGTGTGGAGAATAACCTCCTAGCTAGCCTTCCATCCATAAGTTTCATTCAAATTCATTTACACGAAAAGTTTGTGGTACTGTTTATTTTAACGAAAAATCACATTTTTATACTAAAAAGTCAAACTTATACTTTTAAAAAAGAGTTAACGAAAAGTTGGCGGTACTGTTTATTTTAACGAAAAATCATATTTTTACATTAAAAAGTCAAACTTATACTATTTATTCTAATTTTTATTTTATTCTTATAATTAAAACTCAAAGTTTTTAAGTCTTTTTCATTAGGTTTTTTTTTTAGAAATGAACGGAAAGTTTTTAGTATTATTTATTTTAACTAAAAATCATATTTTTATAATAAAAAATCAATATTATTTATTTTACTTTTTATTTCGTTATTATTTTTAAAATTTAAAGTTTCAAATAATTTTCATTAGTTTTTTTTAAAAAAAAATATGTTGCTATGTATTTGGGATAATAATTAAAGTATTTGGAGAACCATCAACCCTTTCCTTTATTTCGTTCGACAGTAAAAAGAAAAAGAAAAAAAAAAGCAATAACTAGTGGTAAGCTATAATTATTTACTTTTTTTTGGTCCGAAACGGGGAAGTTGTAATTTTGTTATGTGATCACGGTCAAGTAGACCTATCAGCTCGAAATATCGAGACCTTTCACATTTTTTCAAAACTCACCCATCCAATATTATTGTATGGTTGTGGTTCACGTTACGCTTTGGACGGGCGATGTCTTTTATGCTGGGAGCAGCTTTTGGGCACGCCACATGTTGGTCAAAAAAGTGTCACCGTGACATCTCATAGTAGTGTAACATCTCGGTGAGGAAAGTCTTCCAATTGTTGAACGAAAATATGTAACATCTCGGTGAGGAAAGTCTTCCAATTGTTGAACGAAAATATGAAGAAGCATAAGTGGCTTGCCGTATCAATGACTCAGCAATAAGGCTTTGTAAATTTCATTCAGTTCCAAGATTGTAACAACAAATAGATGGAATTCATTAGAAATCATGAATAATCTTCGTTACTAGTTTACAAATCAACACAAACAGGGTCTTTTTAGTCTTTTACAATGATACGTCCATAAGGCTTTACTTGGGTGAGAAATTTCAGTAGGGCTGCCTTCTCACACGGGGTTTGACCAACTTGAGGTTGGATAGATTAAAACTAAAATACAGGAGGTTTTAGAGTTGACGTGTTCAGACACCCCTATCCAAATTCACACTTGCTTGCCCTGTGAAATATCTGAGCAGCTGGGTGTTGCCTTTATTTCCTTATCAAGTACCCCTATCGCTGCTTTGTTAAACAGGTTGACAATCTGTTAAAAGAAATTAATTAGAGCAGATTAGTAATCATTCATCATTCAACGGGGAAGGTTGTAGTGAAACTGTCTTCTGGGATCACCTGCTTAGTTGAGAGGCCTATTTTCTCCAAATCGTTCAGCTGAAACATGCAACGTTCAACATCACAGTTACTTAAAAACTTAGTTCCAATTTCGCTGTACCGTTCCAATTTTATCGGATAGTCCATGAAAAAACAAATGTAATTCAAGTTTCATCTGTTCCTAAACCTTAATAAACTTGCTTACCGATTTTAAAGGGCTCGTTTCTCTGAGCTCGAGTATGTATTCAGCCATTTTGACTCCTATTCCCTGATTGATGAACGCGAGGGAAAAAGAAAGTATCAGAAGGCAAGTAATTATTTTAAGAAGATACAAAGATGCAGCATTTGATATGAACCTTTAGCTCCAGCAGCTCTTCCCTGCGGTTGAGAAAACCAGTCGAAATATTAGGTTCATTTGGTATGATTGAGTGAAAAATGCAAGAAACGAAAAAACGAAGAAGCTTCACAGAGATGATAAGATTTTTACCTGTTGGCTGTGTTCAAGAAGTCAATATAATCTTGAAGTAGGAACTTCTGTACAATAAGAGAAAGAAAAACAGATGAAAATCACATTAAAAAGCTAGAACTTAACTAATAGAGTTGTACGTAACGATTGTACCTTCAAGTTTGATCCGCAAGCAGTGAATTTATCAAGTGGGGTGCCTGTCCTTTGGAACATGTTTTTCGTGCAGGTCGCTAAAGAGGGAGTTTTCGGAGTCTTTGGATCAAAGAGTAGGGCGCAATCTCCATTTGTGAATAAGGGTTCACTGAGGGGATTTTGATTTATATTGGTGTTGATCGGGGAGAGAGCTTTTCTCAAGGAACCTTGCGGTGTGTTTTTCTTCCCGCTGACGGGTGATGAGTCGTTTGCAAAGCTTTCCTCCTGGTTTGATGGTTCACCTATGCATATATACAAGAAAATAGTGCAATTATTCAATTTGTTTAGAGTGTTTGAAGGAGCATAGTAAGTAATAAAACCATATAGAGCTGAAACATACGGGGTAAACTTGTATTTGATTCGAAAACAGATCCACCAGCTCCAGCCTTGCCCACTTGGTTATTATCCTCAGCGGTGAATTGCAGGCTCTGGAAAGCAATTCCAACTCATAAATACACAATGACATAAACATCAAACGCAAGATAAACTAATTCGGAATGAATTCAGTAGCTTCTCATCCCCAAGTGGAACTGCTAAACTCAAACTCTCAAATAATATGCCATCTCATGAATATCCTAATGTGATGAATAAAGTTTCACACTACATGATAGAGTAAGAATAAGAATGTATTGAAGACACTATAACGTACTTCTAATTTTATCATTTTCCATCCATGTACTCCCTAAAATTTAGTAATTACCTCCAAATTGGAATCAACTAGACTTTCGTTGTCGAATATGTTCCTGATAGGCCTTTTGATTGTCCTGCAAAAAAAATTTAACAATCAAACAAAAGTGACTAATGCATAGCATGAAGGATATACAATTCAACTAGTTACTTGTCGTTGTACCTTTCTTTCACAGAGCCGGCGCTTCTGTTTGTATTAACCTTGGATTTCATAGAACTGAGGTTGATGTTGGGTTTCTTGACATTAGCAATAGAAGAACTTGGAGTTTTCCCCAACAAGGGAGAATTGAATACTTCAATTCTTCGCGCACTCTTTGTCTTTCCTCTTGATTCAAGCCAAGTACGGAGTTTGGCTTCCATGTCAACTTTAACCTTCGGGGTCTCTTGCTTGTGAGCTGAAGGAACAAAGTTGGTAATGTGGCGTGACCGAGCTGCCAAGCTGACAGTATGAACAGACTCCTGGTACTCTCCTGGACTCTATTATCAAAGAAAATTGTTTCCAATATAAGTTTCAAAGAAAAAAAAAAGATAATAATAAGTACAGGCCAGACGAAAGCACTTCTATTCAAACGCTAATTCAAACTTCTTACCAAGCAAGTAATCATCAAAGCCTGACTCATCCCACCTAGTGAGTCTTGCAAAATACGAGTCAATTTACTCTCTCTATAGGGCACTCGGGATAAGTTGTTGTTCAGTGCATAAATGACATTTGATAATGCAAACAAGGACTGGTTAATCTTCGCACTCTCTTGGAGACGGATCCCTTCGTTGCAAGTTCTTCTATTATCTTCATTGCCTGCTTGAAATACACATGTAGATTAAATAAAGAAAAGACAAAGACCATGTACTTTATTTATAGGGAAAAGTTTAGGAGTGAGAAAAGACCTGCTAAATCTATGAGATTCAACTTCCCAGTAACAGCATCCCCAGAACCATCATCAAGAGGAGTTGAAACGGCAATCACAAGGACACCATGGCTCCTACTAGAGACATCATTGAGACCCGTATGGGCAGTTTTCCGCCTCTGAATCCCACAAGAAAAGGCCTCATAAAACTCAAACATGGACTTTACAGGGACCCGAGACAGCCCCTTAAGATGAACCTGCCCATCTTTGTCATCCAAAACCGTAATTTCCTTGGCTTTGATCTCTAACAGGTCATAACACCTGTCCATATAGACCTCGTAGTATGATAGCTCAACTGAGCTTCCTGTGCTCTGGCACATAGACAGGATTTTGGACATGGACAGCTCCATTAGACCCGGCATCTCATCCGTGCCCTGGAACATAAAATCCCATGCTGGATTAACATTACAGAAGAAAATGCTTCAGAACAAACACTAAAAGCTGCTTTCAGTTACTTTAACCTATGCTAATTCACAATTTTCATTTCTTTTCCGGGGATAATTACAGATGATTATCCAGATTAATGATTTATTAATCATAAAATGCCTTCACCAGACGTTGGTGTAGCCACATTGGGTAGAGCGGATGTGCTCCCCCTCCCCACAGTTTATATTAGTTTAAAAATTCAAATTCAAAACTGAATTTTCGCCAAAAGAAGTAAAAAAATTTCAAACCTGTATAGTGTAAGTCTTTCCACTTCCAGTAGCTCCGTAGGCGAACACCGTCGCATTGCAGCCATGAAAGAGTCCCGGAATCAAAGGGCAAACCTCTCTACTGAAGATCCGGCCAACATTGTTATCCTCTTGGGGAAAGAAGGAGTCTAACCGATAGCACTCGTTTCGGCTACACCCCGAAATACAAAATCAGGAGTCACCATCAAAACCCAGCTTCCCAAATCAAGAAAGGCAAAATTCATCTCCGAATTGGTTGACAGAAAAGCAAGAAAATTACTCACCTTGTCACTTTATCTTTGAGATGAACAACCACTTCCTCGGTGGCAAACTCGGATTCTTTTTCGATAACGGAAACGCACGGCGTCGGATCTCGGTTACCGGCAGCGATCTCTTGGGGAAGAAAAGGGCGCACCCGAGCGATCACCCTGACCTTTGAAATTGAACTGGGGTTCGTAGATTTTGCTGGAGTTGCAGAAGAACTGTCAAGTGCTCGACCCACCTCCATTGGAACAAAGAAAAGAGCTTAGCTTGGATTTCAAGTGAGAGAGAGAATTGGGAAATTGCAGAACGGTCTGTAACTGAAAGATGGAGATTAAGAGGTCTGAAATTATTTGTCGAACGTTGGGGCTTTTTCAGTTTGAATTTTTGGATTGGGTGCGGACTGTGCCGTTGGGCCTCGTGTGTGGTGGGGGCCTATTTCTTACTCCTTCGGAATGTTTGCCGTTTAGGACGAGAGATTTTTTAGTATGACCGGTACATGGGTGGTACGTGTCATTATACAAATTATGAGATATAAATTTTTGTGTTTTGACTGTCGAACGTGGTTTGTACCCATGTTGAGTCAAGTGACATCTAAATGTAGGAAGCCCATTATTTGTGAGCAAGTCGGACAATCTAATTATTTCGACTAACACGTACAAGAACTACTTTTTTTTTTTTTTTTTTTTTTTGGAGGGGGTGGGCTTAGCCTTATAAAGGGCTAGTAAATAATGTGGTTCAAATTCGCCTTTAATGAGAATTGAACCTAAGACCTTTTACTTATAAGTGAAGGAGAATATCACTAGATCGTAGTACTAAATGGCAGCAAGAACGACTTTCTAAACAATGATAAATTCTTCCCCGTTGTGTGTTGAGATCAAATGAGGCCCATAGTAAGTAAGTATGGTCGTATTGTCTTTGCATTAGAAGAAAGACTTTTAAGATATAAGTATACACTATCTTGACATTTGATGTCAATATTATAAAAATGTGTGTAAATTTTTATTTATAGCATCGTATCATTAACACAATTTGTTGATAGTATAACTAGGATTTGGATCTCATTCGGATCCAAATTGTAGGGATTCTAGAAATCCTCACATCTTAACTGTTTATCGTACATCATGCGATCAGAAATTATTTTGAATTTATTTATTTAAAACTAAACATAAATAGTAAAAAATGAACACTAACTGCACAATATACGATAAACGGTCATAATGTGAGAATCTCTAAAATCACCACAAAAAAAAGATCCGGAAAGGATTCTCATCCATATAAGGGCTGGTTTGGTATTGCTGTGCTTTGAAAAAAAGCTGCTGTGAGAATAAGCGGCTGTGCTGTGAGAATAAGCGGCTGTGAAATAAATCAGCAGAGTGTTTGGTAAACTTTTTTGTAAAAGTGCTTTTGGAAAAAAAAGCAGTCTAATAGTGGGTCTTTTCATTAAAGAAGCACACTGTAGCTCCGTGTGCTTTGAAAAAAAACCAGTTTTCCAAAGCTGCAAATAGCAGCTTCAGCTTTTTCCTTTAATTTCAGCTTATTCTCACAGCAGTTTCCAAAATAAACCTTTTTTTTTCAGTTTACCAAACACCTAAAACCCTTACAACTTTTTTTCATGGGTGCTTTTTTTTTAAGCACCTCACTCCCAAACTAGGTCTAAACCATGCCATCAAGTTGCTCTCATGAATTTTCGAAGTAAAAAAAGCTGCTCTCATGAATTTGGTTTGTCTATGGGCCCCCACCGTGGACCCACAACTTGTGAGACAAAGCCGCATACGACCGGCGGAGGGAAACTCTCTCCCAACCAGGCCCAAATGGCCCCCTCGTCAGAGTTTCAATTACCCAAACGTTTGAGGACCTGTCGGCAAGGCGGCGCAAATATGTGAAGGGTTTTAGACAAAGACCGTAATTGTATATGCGTTAAACCCTAAACCCCCAAATTTGTGGGAAATCGAACGAAGACGAAGATGGAGAAGGGCATGCTGTCTGCAGACTTGGAGGGTCTTCCCGAAGAAGACAAGCACAGAATGGCCACCTTGACCGACCAACTCCAGATTCGCGACAGGTTTTTCTGATTTTTTTTTTGGAATGCAGTGTTTTTTTGGAATTTGTTCTCAGTAATTTGTGATTAGTGAGGCATGTTCTTGATACGGTGCATGATAGATTGAAGTCTTAGAAAAATACCCACAAAATTAAATGGTTAATTGTTAGCAGGAAATTTGAAACCATGATGTGATTCCAATGTAATCAAGTATATGTTTTGAAATTTTGAAAACCGAACCGAACCGGATATATGTCTTGGGTTTGGCTCATGGTTTTGATGATGAACTGGCCCAAACCGAACTGTGCCCATCCCTACTGATTTCGGTTGTGTTTGTCCAAAAATGCAGTCTGAGGATGTATAATTCATTGGTGGAGAGATGCTTTACTGACTGCGTAGACACCTTTTATCGCAAAGCGCTGACGAAGCAAGAGGATACGTGCGTTCGTAGGTGCGCCGAGAAGTTCCTCAAGCACTCGATGCGCGTTGGCATGAGGTTTGCAGAGCTGAATCAAGGAGCGGCTACTCAAGATTAAGCTAAAGCTCTATATATGAATCATTTTTTGGTATGGAAGTCTTGAAAATCTTTCGAGTTGGTTTACGGAAGTTGCAATTTGTTTAGCCTTGATTCTAGAATTGTGTTTCTTACACTGATTAGATTTGTACATTTTCAAAAGAAAAAATATTCATTGTGAGGTTTTACAATTAGCTGGAACTGGATATGAATTGGTTATGATTTATGATTTTGCCCTTTTATTCGCGTATCATATCTGGTGTGGTAAATTCGTTGTGTACATGTTAGACTGTGATTGAGCGTTAAGGAGGAACGGCTCCTTGCCTCTGCAGCATTGCAAGTGTAGAAGCTGAGATTGTGTAGTTTTGTTCATTGATGAAGTCCCGACTGCGAAAACATGAATATAGGATTTGGGATTGATTGACTTTGATGCAACCTTTCATTCTTGGTATACAGATCCTTCCATTCTTCCCCTTAATTTAGAACTTGACTTCGGTTGGCAGTGATCTTGATAGTGAGGCAACCAAGTGATTTAGATTAGATGAGAAGAAAATTGGTTTGTAAAATCATCGCCTTCTGAGCTTTTTCCCCTTTCTGCTAAGGATGATAAAGATTACGATGTGACTGTGAAAGTATCTAGAGGACTAGAAAAGGAAAACTCGAAGGGAGATTACCTAACAGTGAATGAAGGAGTTGCCAGTTGGTCTCCCGGGCGTGGAGGTCCCTGCTTGAACTTGATGAGCAATTAGGCAGAAATGTGAGCAAGCAGATGCAGGGGATTGAATTGAACATGCTGTGATGCAGGCAATTTTGTGCTTCGACGATCGTCTTGGAATGCGATTTTCTAGTGCTTGTTATTTGGGATTCGATAATGTATATTTTTACGTTGAGTTGTGTTATTGAAGGAAGGATGAAGGTTGTTCTTGGTAAAGATTCCATGATGCTTTTTGTGGGGAAGTAGTTGGATATAAAGATGTCAAATGCTTATGGTTTGAAGTTCTCTTGCTCACAAGTGATTTTTGGTATTTTAAAAACTCATTAAAAACCCAAGTGAATACCTTGTTTTTTTTTTTGAAAAAAAAAAACTTAGAAAAGCACTTCTATTTAAAAAGCACTTTCGCATTTAAAGCCCTTTCAAATTTTTGTTACACTTCTAGTCTTGAAGGCCTCTTTGATGTCTAGGGTTAGCTTGTAGTATAAGATAAATCATCAGATTGAGTGAATGCAGAATGAAGACTTAGATGTCCACTTGCATTTTTTGTCAAAATTAAGGTAGAATATGGATTAGCTATGAAAAAAACTTATTCCGACCAATTCTATCATTTTTTTTGTAGGAATTAAACTTTGACAAAAAACCCAGTTTGAAAACAATTTCACTTGAAACAAAAACGATTTTTGTACATTATTTTCTCCTTCTAAACATCTATGTTTATTATGTCATTTGATTCTTCTTATTTTATTCAATTCAAACGTCATAAATAAACAATGGTGTTTTCGGTTCCATACTTTTTGTTTTGAATACAAATGATGTTTTATACTAATCTCAATAAGAGAAGAGGAAACAAAAAGTGTTTGAATCCATAAAATAGCTTATTTGAGAGACTAGACGATCCAACAAAACATATATACACCTTTCCAAACATGTTTGATTGCTTCAAGTTTCATCAATTTTTACGAATTTGAATTGGAGCAATCTGACATGGTCAGAAAATTACAATAGGAATTAAGGTGAAATTAACATAAAGGAGAGAGAAAAAAAAACAACTTGCACTAAATAATTGGTCACGTTGAGGGTTTTCCCGCCAAGCAACGGTCCAGATTCACGAGAATAATACAACCTAACACAAAGAGAGAAAAAAACATCATCAGGCACCGTTCATTCACCCATTGATCTGACGTTCCAGCCAACATTTAGTACCCTAACCCGCCATTTAATAATTAAAACGATCTTTTCCAAACAAAACCCACTTAAACGACGACCCATTTATTCCCCAATCCAACGGTCCATAACTCCCCGCGCAATCAAACCCCTCATCCAACCGCTCCAAACCTGTTCGACATTTAACAAAGGGGCTCAGAGTGCCGTTTGAGGTTCAAACTTTTGGCTAACGTTCCCAGCACGCCGTCATCCGCCGTTAACTGACAGGGTTTTCTATACCTCGCAAAAACTCATACCTCTTTCGGTAACGGTAATTAACGGAGACGTCGGTGCATATATATTCGTTATAAAATTTTCTAAACATTTTTTTAAAGTATTTAAATATTATTTCCTCCAGGTTCTAACCTCTGCTCTCTCTCTCATCGTTTCAACGGGCGAGGATTTTTCGAAACCAAAAAGCTCTCCTCTTTCTTTCATGTTTCAGAGAAGAAGGGTTCTGAAATTCTATTGGGTTTAATCGATGAGCTCGATTTCGATTCCCGCCACTTCTTCGCAAGCAGAGGTAACTCTTACCTTTTTCAGAAAAATCGTTTTTTTGTTTTTGAAAACTCTTGTCCTTGTTTTTGTTTTTTTGCTTTTCAATGATTTTCCACTGGGTTCGATCAAGTTTTTACGATTTATTAGACTTCAAGTTGCTTGGATTCGTATTGGGGTTTTTGGGTTTTCAATAAAAGCCCTAGAAGAATTGTGTTTAATTTGCAGTTTTTTTTTTTTATCTGAAAACGAGTTTTTAAGATCTGGGTCTTCCTTGTCTGGGTCTATGGCGGTAGGGTTTTGGAGATTTTGGAGTAAAGTTCGGGGGTGTTAGGTGTTCTCGATTTGGTTTAGGGTTTTCGCTTGGAGGGTTATGTTTTGTGTTTGTGTGTTTGTGTATCTATTTATTGATTGGGATATTGGATTTTCGAGATTATTTTTAGGAGGAGATGGCTGGGGCAAAATTAGAGGAGTGTTGCCTTGAGAATAAGCAATCCATGGCTACATCGAGCTCGTCTGTATCCGAAGGCAGTGGCAGTGCTATTATCAAGTCCCCAGGGGCTTGCAGCCCAGCATCTGCTTCTCCTACTCAACGGTGCTTTCCCTCAATCCTTAATAGCTGTGATTTAGTTACAACTATATTGACGGTCTCTATTTGAAAACCATTCAATTACAAATTTGGTGTTCATCTTTAGTTCCATGCATCTGCTTTTAGAAATTATATGGTTTTCAATGGATTTTTGAATCCTTACCAGCTGGAAAATCGATCTGCTAATTTAATTTTCCTTTTGACCATTATGCATAGCTTATAATTGTCATCGAAAGTTTTGTGGCCACTGAACTGAAATGTGTTTTTTCACCTTTCAGGAGAACTAGTGGTCCTATAAGGCGAGCCAAAGGCGGTTGGACTCCACAAGAGGTCAGCATTTCATTTTGTACTTATGTTCACTTGTTTGTATTGTCAGCTAGAAGCATGTACGTTTTTCGTGTTTGTTACTGGAGGGAGAGGTTCATTAGCCAGTCATCAAAACATCTATCTTGAAATTCTTGAATCTGTCATTGCTTTTAGACTAACTGGTTGTATTACTTTTGTTATCAGCACCCATTTTCATATGTTGTGTTGCTCCTATGATCCGCAGAAAACAAATGAAACTGGGCAATTAGATCAAAATAAATTGTTGTTTTGACTAAACAGTTACAGTTATGGATTAGCATGCTGATCCTGTTTATTTAGTCACAACTCTTTTCATTGCATGAGTCTAACTTTTAATAAATGTTGGATGACCACAGGACGAGACATTAAGGAATGCCGTTGCTGCTTTCAAGGGGAAGAGTTGGAAGAAAATAGGTACATCTGTCGCCTGAGTAGTGTTTCTGATTTATGTTGTTGGTTTCCAAGGCAGTTTTAGAATGCATCTTTTGGGTGGATTTTGTGTAGTTACATCATTCCGTAGCTATGGTGTTTTTAGGTAGCAGTGAGTCTGCTCAGGCAATGTGTTCGCCTAATCTTTTTAGTAATAGAGATCTTGATAAATTAAAATAAATCTAATTTTGGTCGAATGATAAGCATATAGTCAGAGCTCTGAAAGTTCAAAGCAAACCCATGATAGATGTCCCAAGAGTTTGAAACGTGACTGTTCATTTAATTGCCTGATTTTCTATTTACCTATGTTGTGAATTTTCTGTTGTACCTAATATTCAGGAAACCAATCTAATATTTGAATTTGAACAATGTGTATGCAGCTGAATTTTTTCCTGATAGATCGGAAGTGCAGTGTCTGCATAGATGGCAGAAGGTTCTTAATCCAGAACTTGTTAAAGGACCATGGACTCAAGAGGTTGGAACCTGATACCATACTTGTTTTTCTTAATATGTTCTTGCAGTTTTGATTCAAAATTTCAACTTTCTCTAAAATGTTTTGGTTTGTAGGAGGATGATAAAATAATTGAACTGGTAGCAAAGTATGGACCTACTAAATGGTCATTGATAGCAAAGTCTTTGCCTGGTCGGATAGGAAAACAATGCCGAGAGAGGTAATCTTCATAAGTTTTGAATTATCATGATGCTTTTTGTCTGATACCATCGACCTATAGTTACTAATAAGTTCTTATGTTATTGTCATATGTGATCCTGGAAATTTTGACAACTATTGTACTTACCTGATTGATCACAAGTGCCTAAAAGTGCTATTTTGCTCTGGAATTAACATTTATGCCATTTGTTGCTTAAATAGTTTTGTATGATGCTGTATACATTTTAATGTTATTCTTTCCGTAGGCTTGTATCTTCCAATTGATTTGTTCGCGAAAAACAATCAAATGGTTTGGGGAGTCACTGCTTTTATAAACAATGAACCATTTTTTCTCTTCAGGTGGCACAATCATTTGAATCCTGATATAAAGAAGGAGGCTTGGACGTTGGAAGAGGAATTAGCTCTTATGAAGGCCCACCAGATGCATGGGAACAAGTGGGCCGAAATAGCGAAGGTTTTACCTGGAAGGTATGTTTCTTGTTTGATTTGTCATTTACGAATGACGTTGAGGTGCTAATTAGAGCAGCAACATATAGATATAATAAATTTCAAGGATCACTGCTAAATTGTGACATCAAAAACTTCTGAATTGTGGTCTTATACCCAACTTTCGGTTAAAACTTTATGAGGGAAACTCCCAATTTCAATGAGTAGTGCTAATGCTGCCGTCTGGAAACCACTGTTACCTTAAAAATTAATCTTATAAATTGGAAACCACTGTTACCAAGTTCTTTATTTTTGTTGTATATAACTTGGAAACCATTGTTTACTAAGCCAAATGTTGTATGTAACTTAACGATGTGTTTGCAGAACTGATAATGCAATAAAGAATCATTGGAATAGTTCCTTGAAGAAAAAACTTGACTTCTATTTGGCTACTGGGAAACTTCCACCACCTCCGAAGTATGGTGCCAAAGAGCCAAGATCCAATGCGACTAAAAAAATACTTGTTCGTTCAACTAAAGGATCAGATTCAACTGCTCAGACATCATCTGGAAATGCAGACATGTCTAAGCTAGATGAAGATGGAAAGGATCAGTTCGAGTCCGCCGCCCCACCTCAGGATATGGGTGCTTCATCAAGTGTTCACCCAAATGAGTGTGCAGATTCTGAAGGTGTAGAATGTGACCTGAGATTATCCTTTATGGATCTTAGTTGCTCTAACTCAGACTCAGGGCCAAAGTTTGATAATTTTGGAGTAAAAAGAAAGCCTCAGATTGAGAATTCTGTCAGTAATGGCCGGGCAGAGTCTGAGAATTGTGGATTTAGCAACCAAATGGACGAAGACAGTGTTAAGACAACATCTTTTCCGTTTGAAACTCCAAGCTATGGTTCCTTATACTATGAGCCACCACCGCTAGAAAGCTCTGTCCAATTCAATTCAGGTTTTTCAAGCATGCATCGCTTGCAGAATGATTACACCTCTAGTCCAAATATATCACCTATAAGTTTCTTCACTCCTCCTTGTGTGAAGGGCAGTGGTTTATGTAATCAAAGTCCTGAATCAATTTTGAAAATAGCTGCTAAGACCTTCCCCAATACTCCTTCCATTTTGCGAAAGAGAAAGACCATTGGCCAAGGACAATTGCCTTGTAATAAAGTTGCAGTAGTGGATTGTGAATCAGTCAGGGAAATGCTTAATGTTTCTAGTCAACACAAAAACAGTGCGGAAGTTTCTGGATCTCAAGATGGAAGTTTATGTGAGAGTCCAACTAGTAATGGTATCAGTACCATTGGGCCTAATGGTAAGGCGTTTAACGCATCTCCACCATACCGGTTAAGAGCCAGGAGGACTGCCGTTTTCAAGTCTGTGGAGAAACAGCTTGAGTTTACATGTGATGAAGAGTATGATGCTAATTCTATGTCCGTGGAATTATCTGCAAATAGCGGCTCTGCTGTTATCAAAGACTGTACACATCCAACAAAGATGGCTGTGACCTAGGGCATGCACTGTAAGGTACAAGTTTCTTATCATTGTTCTTGAACTTATTTGTCTCTGATCTAGTTTCTTAAAATGCTATCATCAAATAAAATTTTATGACCTTTGGTGTCGTCCTTTTTATAATTAGTATGTATTGTTCGCACTTGGTAAACTGTTCTTCTATTTTAGACGTCTCTGAATGCAAGATCGCTATATGACATAGAATTGCATAGTCAAGGAGTGAATTATGATTGTAGATTATCTGGTCGTTCGATTTTATCCTACCATTATATTTGGAATTACATACCTTATGAGATAAAGGACAAGCTTGCAGAAGTAACTGATAGATTTTTGGTTTTCAGAGCAAGGAATCAAAGTTGTCATTCTTTCATTCAGGATTTTTAAGAGTTAGATCTATTTCCTCATTCATTTCGTTGTGTAGCCTTTGTTGCAAAAGTTAGAAAAGAGCCAAGCAATCTTTTCCACTTTCTTACAGTAAAGTCAAAATGAAAAAGATTTGTGAAGTCCATTAAAACATTGGTGGTATCGAATCAGTTAATCCGACATCCAGAATCCGAAGTGATACAATTTCAACTTTCGTTTCCATGAAGCAGTTTTTATTTTCCCACTGTCAGCTGTAAATCTCTGTTCTTCTTTCTTCATTTCTGACTTGGTTTCCTCTGGTTTAATTCAGGGACAAAAGAGAGGGCGATTCTTTTTGACGTTGGCTGACACTGTTGAACTGGTGATATTTCCAAGTCCACAGAGCTTTTGAACAGAGTGATACTTCGATTTACCCGACCATTCTCTGGTCTCACATCTTCAATGCCTTACAAGTCATTAACTTGCAAATACACCACTTGTTATTAGTTACGTGCGAGCGGTTTTTCGGCACGCCAACTTGACAAAATACAGTGGCTGGGGCTTCTGTTATGTGTAGAATAAAAATGATAGGCCCCAAATACTTGTGAAAATATATTGGTTGTATCAGGATTTGTACAGAAAACCCCTCATCAAAGGAGCCATGATGCTTCATCCTTGAAGTTTAGTGATTTCTCAATGAAAGCTTAGCTCCTGTCATTCTTTATCAATGCTTACAGTTACAACTTAACTTAATTTCCCATGGAGACACATGTACGCTAAGAAATCATTTTTATTAAGTGGTCCTGGAAATCTTAGGGTTACTCTTTATTGCGCCAATTATTTTTTATTTAGGGTTCGTTAGATATCCATTCTATTTTTTTGTTGTTGGATCATCTTCAATTTTTGGGGAGTTAAAACCTAGAATTTTTAACCCTGAAACAATTGTTCTTCTCCAATGGTTTGGGTTAAAATTTTAGCTTGAAATTATTTTTTTTACCATTTTAACCTAAAAATATTTAGATTCTAATAAAATTTGAAAATTCACTGAATTGACCCCAAAGATTTTTTTTTGGTGAATTTTGATTTAAATAATTTTTTTAATTGTTTTAGCCGTTGGATTTAGTTTTGGGTTGTTTGATATTTTTTTACCATTAAATTTGATTATATTCAATCTCAGCATTGGATTTAAAAATTAAAAATTAAAAAAATTAAATAGGTTTGAATCCAACGGTCCAATAATTAAAACCGACGGTTTGAAAAGAGTTGTTGGCTTGTTTTGGGTGGGTGGCCTAACATTCTCGTTAGGGGCGGGCTCCACGTCCAGTTAGCCTTCACATGATGGGCGCGTCGCCTTACTGCGGCCTCCACTTTTATGGGCGTGTCCATGCGCATAAGGTGGGCCAGCCTTCTCTGACCGAAATTTTGGGTTAAATTTGCCAAAATTTTAGTTTTTAACCCAAAACTTATTTTAGGCTCAACTATTGGAGAAGAATTGAGTTAGTTTAAAACCTAAATTTTAGGTTTTAACCAAATGATTGGAGATGGTCGTATTTAGTTTTCATTTATAAAAAGGTGAAAAATAAGAGATTTCGTAGTATTATTCAACGAATTTGAAGCTAGGATTAATTTTTTGGTCGGTAGGTCCCTAGGGTGGTCCAATGGTCTCAGGGCTTAAACCGGATTCACGTTATTGCATGGGCTGGTCCAAGTTGGTAGGCCCTAGACATCAGATATTGTTACATGGAGTGAAACATGTTTTGTGCGTTCCTCAAATCACTTCTATGAGTAATGCTAGTAACACCAACAAATAAAAATTTTAGGTCACAAAACATGAGTTTTCCTCGAGTAATAGCTTTTTGGTCTAATTGGATTAATGGTCCTCGTGGTGATATGATACTCGGAAGATAGTCCCTGTGGTAAAAAAATTCGGATTTAAACCCATGTGGTGAAGTTCGTTAGGAATTAAGCTCAAATCAAAATTTCCGTTAATTAGTTTGTCCGTTAAGTTCTTCTTCTTTTCCCAGAAGAGAAATATCTAGTTTCATAGATATGCAGCAAGCTCCCTTTGCCAAGGGATCCAGCTTAAAATCTTCTTGGCTTCATCATTGCTGTAGACTGCCCCGTGGATAGAGTTTCCTGCTATGTCTCTGATGATGGTGTTGCCATGCTTACCTTCGAATCTCTCGCCGAGACATCTGAATTTGCAAGAAAGTGGGTACCATTCTGCAAGAAATATTTTTCGATTAAATCATGTGCACCTGAGTTTTACTTCTCACAAAAGATTGACTACTTGAAGGATAAAGTGCAACAATCTTTTGTGAAGGAGCGCAGAGCGATGAAAGTAAGTACCTAATGGCCGAAGCTTCTTCTAGTTGCAACTGAATATTCACTCATGATAATTTGATATCAAAACTAAATGAAAGCAAGCGTGCTAGTTGTTCGGCTATGGGGCTTATTACAATATAAATCAAGCTTGTAAAAGTAATGAAGCAAAGAAGATCTAAAGTCGGATCCATTGGCAAAAGGAGCTTGCTGCATATCTATGAAACTAGATATTTCTTTTCTGAAAAAAAACACACACACACACACACAACTTGACAAAGAAACTAACGGAAATTTGATTTTGGGCTTAATTCTTAACGGACTTAACCACAAGGGTTTAAATCCAAATTTTTTTACCACATGGACTATCCTCTGAGTACCATATCACCACGAGGACCATTTATCCAATTAGGCCTAACTTTTTTCTTTTGCAAAAAATAAGAAAGCTAACTTTTTATATCTCATATAAAATAAAATTTTATTTTATTTCAGTGTAATTGGGTATTATCCAACTTCTTTAGGTTTTTGGCATGAATTTACACATTGTAAGGAAAGCTCCCATCACTTAATGTCGTTTTCTTCAGAGGGATATGAAGCATATCCCACTTAACCCCATTTTTATCGGGGGATGAAGTACTTAATTAACTTTTTAGCAGAAAAATTTCTTGTTCGAGCCTCAACACAATCAAAACACTTTTCTTAAAGGTTGAAAATAATAATCAAGATAAAAACTCCCTAAAAAAAGCACTTTTTTGCAAGAGAAGAAATAAGCACTTTTAGGACTTCTTACCCATTTGTCCATATTTTCTTATTCTAAACCGTGTATTTTTATTGTATTTATATTATTTTGTTGCGTACCCTAAACTTCCATTTAAGTCATAGCATTCTCGATTCAAAAGAAAATTCAACTCCTATAAATACATGCAGTTTTCCTTCTCTCAAATTACTACCTTGAAAGAACTCAACAGTCCATCCAAAGTTACAAAGAATTGTTGACAACAGTTCAGATAGCATGCAAAGCAGCTCTATTTCGCATTCTCAAGCAACCTCAAGCTCCTGTCGCTCTAACTTAATGGGTACGTCTGCATGACCTTTCGTTTCCAAATTCGATATGAAAGTTATGTACTTGTTCCCAATTTTTTGTTTTCCGGTACAAACTCTATCTTTGTTCAAGTTATTATACGAAAATTTGATACGGAACTTTATGGAATTGAAACTGATTGTTTTAGTTTGGATTTTTTTAATGCAGTTGGCTATTGGGTTTTTGTGTTCTTATTCTTAGCATCTATTGCTAATGCGAAAGCCGAAGTCTTTTATGTGACAAATTCAACATATGGAGGAAACCCTAGCGGCGATATTACGCTTGCTTTGGCTGACGCTTGGAGAGATGCTTGTTCATCGCCATGGCCAGCCAAAGTTGTTATTCCAGAAGGGGAATACTACTTAAGAGGAGCAATTTTACATGGTCCATGCAAATCTCCCATTGAGGTTCAAGTTCAAGGGTATTTGCGTGCTCCACAAGAAAGCAGCCAACTCCTTCAACAGAATACTTGGGTTGGCTTTCAATACGTTGACAGGCTCACCTTATTTGGTGGTGGAACTTTTGATGGCCAAAGTAATTGCCACAAATATAAAAGTTGCCAATCCAACAGAGTATTTGTAAGGACATTGTAATCAATCCTTGCTTTTGTTTAATTAAGTCGATTTTTATTGTTTATTTAATTATATGTCGCTAATACTTGTTTTGTTTTAATGCAGAATTTGAGGTTTGATTTTGTCACAAATTCAGTGATTGAGGGCATAACTTCACTAGATAGCAAAAATTTCCACATCAATGTTTTTGCATGTCGCAATGTTACATTCCAATATGTTACTATCACCGCACCTGGAGACAGCGTCAACACAGATGGAATTCACATCGGGAGATCGTTTGGGGTCACCATTGATCACACAATAATTGGAACAGGTGACGACTGCGTTTCTCTTGGTGACGGTAGCCAGAACATTGTCGTGACCAACGTTACTTGTGGACCAGGGCATGGCATAAGCATCGGGAGCCTAGGAAAGTATCCAGACGAAGAGCCCGTGGTTGGAGTCAGAGTGAAGAACTGCACACTCACTAACACACAAAATGGTGTGAGAATCAAAACATGGCCGGGTTCTCCAACATTTACAACTGCCTCGCATATTCACTTTCAAGATATTACCATGGTAAATGTTAGTAACCCTATTTCTATAGACCAAGAGTACTGCCCTTACACTTATTGTGGAAAAGATGATCCATCCAAAGTCAAGATAAGCGACATCAGTTTCACCAACATCAAGGGCTCATCTGCAACCCCAGTTGCAGTCAAGCTTATGTGCAGTAGAAAAATACCGTGTGATGGAGTCGGGTTGACTGACGTGGACCTCACGTACATCGGAAGCAAAGGCCCTCTCACCTCTCAATGTGCTTATGTCAAGCCCTACATTACTCGCGTGGCGAATGCTCTTGCTTGTGCTACCTGGTCATATTCTAATAGTCTAAGAAGTGGAAGAAATCTGACTAATCTTCTCACTAGATAATTTGCTGCTTCTCTGGTTTTGTTTTGATGGTATATCATGTAAGAGGTAGAAAATAGGTAGTATTGGGCTTAGTGAATGTGTGTCTTTTGCTTTTGATTTAGGGTTACATTGGTTCCCGACCTAGGTTTATGGGTCTGGGGCGGAATCTACGATTGTGGCCCTTTGAACGCACTATAATTTCATCAGTAAAAAAAAAAGAAGTTTTATCAACACGGTTGCATTTTTTTTTAGCTTAAAACATCATTAGTATTCATTCAAAATGGATTAGCTAAAATGAGCATGATTCCCTTTGAATCCTGGGGATTTGATCCGTGATGCTTTATTTGAAGATTATACTATTTAATCATCAATAAAATGTTAATGAGTTAGTCGTACCATGAACACACTTCTTTTTTGGTGCAGTTTTTGCTCACCGACTGTTTGAAATTTGTGTCTATTTACTACACCGATCTTAAAATTTAAACTCATTCAACAATGATAAATAAGGTGATGAGCATCACCATTACTTAGTGGTGAGGAAAAATTGGTTTGAGCCAAATCAAACTAAAAAGTCTAGGAAGGCGAATAAAAATCTTGATCGATCTTCCAATTGAAACATATGATCAAACTCAACATGGTAAAAGGTGCTTTTATTAATTTAATTGGGTTTAAGGAATTTCCGTTGTGATAATAATTTCCAAAACAAAATAATGGTTTAAAAGATTATAAAAAAACATTTAAGCTTAATCAAGTAGTGAAGTTTCAACACATCACATCTCAAAACACAGCGAAACTCAGATCTTGATCAAGCACCTGGAGTCGAGCATGAACAGCATCTGAAAATTCGATGGCAATTCATTTTCCGACCATTTTGCCGGAGTGCGTAAAAGGACGTACCGTGTAAATATTAGCCTAAACTCGAGGGCAATTCTTTTTATTTTCAAACTTCAGCGCTATGGAAACTTTTAAGGGAAATCAAAGGAAATGCCTTTTAACAACTGGAAGTCTCTATTCACAGTACACAAGTCACACTCTCCATCTTCCCCCTCCCTCACTCCCCCTCAGCTCTCTGGAGATAAAAAGAATGCTTTTTAACAAATTAAATAACAACAGAGAGTGAGAGAACGAGCGGACGAGCGACCGAGCGGGGGCTCCTTTCCTCAAATCCTAAGCAAAGCATGCAAATGCCGCTACCCATAAATCAGTGGCTCATGACTGATGGTATAACTTTTATGTACAACCGTTTGATGGACAACTCCCTGTGAAGATAGTTTGCAGCCAGCCTCCTTCAGCTTTCAGCATCATATCGAACTGTACATGCATAAAACAACGGATGGAACAACGTGCCGCCGACAAACTGGTCTTCCCTTGGGACCAAATTTTCAACCTGCTGAGAGGAATACCCCAAGCATCTGCCGGTGTAGGTAACAAGATATTTAGTAACAGTACGATTTAACAAGCAAACTAAAAGCATCGGTGATGATAAAGAGAACAAAGAGTGTTCCGTATTTTTCGGAATTGGAATAATTATAGGATCACCAGTAGCCACTAACCTCAATGTGCAGTTAACTGAACCATTGATCCAAGGTCCAGATTTATTGTCAGAAGTGGATATTCTCTGCTGTTATCAAGAATCCTTTGCCATCAATCTGCGTCAAACATATATACCACCTGAGATGCCAAAAGAGAACATTCAGCATCGTGAATAAAATCGGAGTAACACGGAACTTGGTAACATGATGAACTACCATCCATGAAGTTCATGATTGTCTTTACCTAAAAATCCAAACTAAA
The DNA here is from genome assembly GCA_035220775.1 of Malus fusca. Taxonomy (NCBI): domain Eukaryota; kingdom Viridiplantae; phylum Streptophyta; class Magnoliopsida; order Rosales; family Rosaceae; genus Malus; species Malus fusca. The sequence continues at coordinate 21,871,444 of CM069070.1, forward strand.
CCATGAAGAAAGAACCAATTGTAGTTTGTCCAAGGACCTTGGAGCTTCGATCAAGGCCATGAGAAGCAACCTTCCATGCAAAACATAAACCATTTACCATAAAACTTAGAGCCAAAACAAGAAATAGTTTCAATTTGAAGTTTGGAACGTATAAATTAAGGATTCTTCAAAATGAACTTGCAGATAAAGCTCAACACATGCCCTTCACTTGAGAAATTTCAACACAAGCTTTAGTTACGAATCATGGATGGTGGGGGTAGGCAAGGGGCTCCAAGTGGATGGTGGGGGTGAGGCAAAGGGCTTGAAGTGGAGGGTAGAAGGGAGCGTGAGAGAGGGGGCCAAACTCTTTTTCTCAGATTTATTTCTTAAATGAGTAATGAGGGTACAATGGGAATAACGAGATTACCATAAACTGTTGATTGACAATGGGTTTCTTCAACATTTACTACATTAAAGAAAACATTATGCAAAATTAAGAACGCGGCAAAAGATTCTCACCAAGTAAGTTAAAGCTGCATAGCGTTCCTCGTTCAAGTACAGTGGCTTTCCTCTGTGCATTTCAACATCCTGCAATAACAAAATTTACAATATGATTCACAGAAAGCATAAACCCCTAGAAATCAATGAATGCACTAAAAGCACAAATAAGAACAGGAGCGTCCACAAGTACTACTTCCAACATCTTCGTCTTCCATTTTACATTTTCTTTTTGAGGGTTTTGGGCTGATGGAAGAATAAAACTGCAAAAGCGACTTTTGCATTTTATTCAGAAAAACCGTATGCAATAAAAGGGGGAAATTTCTTTTTTCTTTTTTATTTTTTTTATTTGACTTGGGGGTTGGAGATTTGAGGTAAGCCACACAATGGGCTAGCCATAATTAGGTATTTCCCTTGGGAGTTGAACCTGAGACCTCCTACTTACAAGTGCAAAGGAATACCATTAAACAGCAGTTCAAGTGGCAGAAAAGGGGAAATATCTAAACTGCCTGAAAGGAGCTCCATGAAATGCAGTATCAAACATTCTTTTGCTTCATTCTATAGATGTAAAACTCCAAACTGAAAGAGGAGATATGCAACTATAGTGGGTGGATGGCATAATGAGAACATCCTCTAAAAACCGATGCCCCATTCCTCCTCTTGCCAAAGCAATAAAAATAAAAGGCATTTCACAAGTCAGCCCTTGAAACCATAAAGATGAATGACTTGCTAAAAAGTCCTATAATGCAAAATATCTCTAAGGACCCTAAGCTCAAACCTGTATGACTTCCAGGATCAGAACAGCTAATTTGTCTACCCTTCTGGAAATGTTCACTAACATTGCTTTCCCCGCAAGGTTTTCCAGAAATTATCATGAAAAAGCACTATGCTTTTGAGAAATACAAATAAGTCTCGAAAAAATATTAACCATCATTTTCTTCTTAATTGCTTCAAATTGAGAAAATCAAGTGGAGTAAGATGGATAGACAAGGGCTCACTAGAATATGGTATGATTATTTTGTCATTTCAAATTGTTTACAAGGGAAGATGATGAAAGAAATAGAGGAATACAATAGCAGAAACCAATTACCTCTTCTCCAAAAGCATCCAAGTAGGGCGATGGCCAAGGAGCTTGCCGTGCAGATCTCTGCAGCAGAATTGTTGTCCTCTGGATTCACAGCAAAAAAAATTAATCATCTCCGCAAACAAGAATAGACATAGAAACAAAATTAAAAGATCTGAAAGACAGTATTCCAAACATAGTTATTAAAAAAAGGAACCACAATGCATACCCTGATCAACAGAAATACACCAGTACCAGAACCACAGGACACTGCATGAGTTTGGCATCCACTTTCCCTAAGATAAAACGTCAAATTTAGCAATGATGGAGCAATGGGGCATAAACATTCTCTATTGATGGATGCACCTAAATGGATAATTTATCTGATAATAACGACATATATTAGTGAATACATACCTGCAACATGACTTCCAGCTTGGAGAACATAATCTCCCACAAAGCAAGCACAATGCAGGGTCATCAAGGATATTTTTGCAATCAGGACAACGCTGTTTTATGTACCTGCAAAAACATAACCTTTCTGAGTAAATTTTAATTCTCGAGAGATCCTTTTAAAAGACAAGAACTCCAGTAACAAACCAAGAAGCAATTCAACTAACCTCTGCAATAGGTCCTGGTAAACTTGGGGAAGACGCATCAATTGGAAGGGAACTGCAGGGATACAGTGCATGCTTCCTCGAAATCTTTGGACTTCAAACTCCTTCCGAAAATGATGGAACCATTTCTGAGCTATTGAACGTACCGCATTATCCTTAAAGATAACATCCAGAGAAGGAATCTTTAACATGCTTTCTATTTCTTGAACATCATTTAGCTCCACTAGTGCGACATAAGTGGTGTCCATCATGTCACCAATGGCATGAGATCTATCCAAGACATTATACCTTTCATGGAATGGTATGTGGGAACAGGAGTTCAGTAGCTTCAACAGCAATGCACACCTCCGCAAATAAGGGAAACTCAGGCTACGAACCATGTTCTTGATATTAGGAGAAGAGCCAATATAATTTGAAACGAAAAATTGCTGAGTGGCTCCAGATTCTTCCATAAGTTTAGAGAGGTCAGTAACCAGGCAATCATCAATACCTAATCCACTAATGTCACATTGATTTTTCCCACAATATGTCATTATGCCCTGCATTCACCATAATGAATTAGGCCACTAGATGTTTTTAATGCTACTTAAGAATTATGAGAAAAAAAAGAAAGAAGAAGAGGTGCCGCTAACATACCTGAACTACAGAGACAACATAAAATAAGTGCACTAGGGACAACAATGAATCTTCACATGATAAAAATCGGTATGGAAGACAAAAAAGAACCCACATCAATGATGAAAAAGGATCGCGAGCAAGGACAGGATCAGAAGCTCGACTCCAGAACTGAATATCAGGATATGATACTGCTAGATCAGCATATTCCAAGATACGCAGCAAAGCACCTGTGAAACATAGCATTGATGAGGATTTAACCGAATAAAGTAAAATGCTTCAAATTTTGGCAAGCATAACACCTAAAATTTTGCACATGTGAAACTTGAATGCTTAATAGTTCTTTCATGACTTCCAATAGGGTCCAAGAATTCAACCAGCCGCAGCATTCTCCATTATACGAATGAATAGTGCTACTTATCCCAGATTTCTCTCAACTTTTTTTTTCCCAATCAGACATGATATATACACCACATCATTGCATTAAGAAATGCAGCAATGGTTTAGAATCCAATGTGAGAATGCCATGTAAAAGGTTGGGCTCAACAGAGTATTGATCACCTAAAAAATCACTTTAATAAATTCATCCTTTGAAAGAAAAAACAAGGATGGAAAATAACTCTTAAATCTAACTGTCGTCTTACTGTAGGGATGTTAATTGTAATTCTGAATGGCATCTGATTAGTGAATCAGAAAGCAAGAAACAAATATTCACAGAAAGTCACCAGAAACATATGAAATAAATGGCTTTTACTGGTAGCAATAAGAATACCTTGTCCACATGTTTCATTGCAAACGTCTATGGAAACTCCAAATAGAATAGATTCTGTAAAGCCTTGAATTCCTATAAATCTCTGAAGGACATGAAGAGAATTCTTTCTTCTGCTTTGGACTATTTTCAGCAACAAGGACAAAATAAATCTACTTGATTCAAGTTCCTTATACAACGCATTAAGGCCAAAGCTTGGTGTTGCATATTTCCCATCAGAACGAGCAGCAATTTCTGTTGATAGTAGAGAGTACTTAATTGTGTCCCACATAAGCATTGGGTGGTTAACCCTGGCAGATCCTGATATCTTATCCTGTTTAGTTGGAAAATACATCTTACTGAGCAATCGAAAAATTGGTTCAAGGTCTGAGGTCGTTCTTCCACATCTCTGAAGGGGGAAACCTTTAAGACTTCCAACCTTCCCAGATGCCTCTGCTGCAGATCGCAAGAGAGCCAACCCTTGTTGAAGCTGAAGAGAATTAATTTCGTCAACTGATTTGACCGATGGACCAGTAGCATGCGATGAATTAACCCCTGAATGCACAGGCTCCTTGGTGACCTGGAGAAACCCTGGCAATGCGGGTAAGACAGAATTTGCAAGTCGACGGCATACAGGGCAGAGAAACTCCCCCTATGGGAAAATGAACAAACATGCACAAGGTTAGTAATAGAACCCTCATCCATTCACTACAGGCAAAAGTTGGAAAAAAAAAATGCAGGGAAACCTTGTACCTTATCCGGATCTGCAATATGTCCCCCTTCAAAAACAATTCTTCTGAGATACCTGCATGGACAAATAAGATGGGACAAGTTAGGCCATTTTCAATAAAATATCAATAATCTTCCAGAGCAACGTGTATGATATATCTTACTATTTTTCTTTAGTTGTTGCAATGCATCATAACTATAAAAGCAGGAAATTCATTTTTTAGCAACCATTGATTTGGAAAACCACACCATACCCCCTTGTAGAACAAATAAAGAAACCAAAAAAATAAATAAAAACTGAATGAAAAATCATCAAGGCAAGATTAAAGGTTCACACAGGTCTTCCTAAAGAACAAGACAACTCCACTTGCAAGGTTAAAAGCAAGGCCAAAGAGATTAAGAGAAATGTATTCTGAAACCGTCTTTTCCAAAGTTTCTGCTACTGGATTGCCCTTCCAAGTTCATTGCACAAGGTGTAACTACTCTCACTAGCAATCAATAAAACAACAGAGAAGGCACTCCCTCTTAACAAATATTTTAATAGTGTTTGCATTTGAAAAAATACAACTTCCACTATTCATGCAAATAATTAAAAAAAAAATTCCATAATTAAGATTAAGAAGTGATCAAGAATTCCCAACCAAAATTACTAAGGATTGAAGATTTCTCTTATTGAGAGGATTTACCTTTCCTTCAACGAAGATAAATAACGATCAAGGCATCTCTGATGCACAGCATGTCCACAGGAAGAAAGATAAATTCCATCACAATCTGTCAGGCCAAATCCGTCACGCGCTGAAAGACGAGAAGAATCTACTGGCACCCTTTCATTAGGAGCACTTTCAGAAGATGAAGGAATCTCTGTTGTCTCTCTAGAAAGAGCAGCTATATATGTTCCAAGTAACATAAATTCAGCATGCTTAGTTTCTTCTTGATCCCCTTCAGGAGTTGAAAATCCCTTATCCTCTAAAGGATTAGAATGAAGTATCTTATCACGCATTTCCTTTTGGATGGAGATGTACATATCGTCTTCCATTGTCTCAAATGTAAATAAAGTCTTCACTATATCATCATTTGATTCACGTGGCACTTGGATATTCCTTAATTCATGGAACCGGCCCTTGAGAAAATTTATAAGAGCGGCAACATCCCTAGGTTGTCCATGACAGGCAAATTTGGTGATTGCATTCTGAACCAACTGTCTGCAAGAATAAGATGGCACCTGTTCTGGTCCTGAACCACTTGATAAAGTGCTTGATCCAGATTGATCACTCACCTTGTTTGTGGTAATAGAGATGTGCTCCTTGTCTGTCCAAGGTGGTTGCTCCCATGACTGGGGACCTCTTTCTATGAAACTTAAGAGTCTAGATTTCTGAAGTAAAACCAAGTAGGATATGGGATTTCTGGAACTGGGATCATGACAAAGAGAGCAAACAACTTGTTCAGATTCTTCCAAGTCATCTTCAATATTGAGTTTACAAACCTCTTGCTCAGATTTTGAACCCTCATCCACAGTGGAATTAACACTGGCCATAAACTTAGATTGTTCGGCTCTCATTTTTTCCAATATGGCAGCCTGTCTCTCTCTAGCTTTTGCCTTGCGCTTCTCAGAGTAAGAAATTGAACCTGAGGTCTTAGCATCACCATTTAAAGAAGATTGTGATATTTGACCAATCACTTCAGGTGCAAGTTGTTGTAATATGGTCATACATCCGGAATCAATCTCTACAAACTTCTTTAATAAGCTTCCAATTAAAGAAGAGAGGTCGCAACTGCCAGCTTCCAAACAATTGTTGACATTCTCTTTCTTATACATCCTCATCGAGATAACAAGAAGTGACAGTAAGCTTTGTTGACCAGCACCAAAGTATCGCCCTTCAGTAATTTCTTCCCCAGCAAAAGCTAGCATTGGAATTGCATCTCCATCATAACAAGACTTATCACCAGCTTCCTTATGTTGAGAACAAATGTCTAATGCTAATGAGAGTAAGTGCAATGCAGTTAAGAGAACACTATCAGGAGCTCGTGAATCATTTGATTTATCAGAAAAAACAGCATAAAACAGCACAGCACGGATAATTTGAAGCACTGATTTACATGTAGCTATTCTAGCTACCCCTTTGAAAGGAGAATAAATCTTAGTCCATCTGGGTAGCTGAGTGGTCAATGCACAAACACCACGAAAACGCAAGTATCTTTCTTCTGCAGCTTGCAGATCCCTTGAGTTCCAACGAGGGTAGTACCAATCCAGTTCTTTCCAAAATGTCCATTGTAGCGAATAAGTCCCCTGATTAAAGCCAGAGGGATTGGAGTACACGGCAATGGATTCCAAAATTCCATGTAGCTGATCAGACTTGGAGAGATCACGAGGAAGAGATTTCACCAATTGACTATGAGTGCCATCTGCAATGGCTAATTTATGAACCAACTCTCTTTTCAAACTTTCAGCTTTAGTTAGACCACAAAATCGCCTTTCTTTGATTATTTGTATAATAAGAGTGAGCATTTCTTGCACTAGAATAGTTTCATATTCACTAGAGCGCTCAAGGTTCAAAGAAAGGTAGCTGGACAGGCCAAAGCGCTCTACAATTCTGTTAACATAAGGATCAGCTGGAGCTAAGGCAGCACAGCACTGAAGCAGAAACAGATCAAGCTCCAAACCCTGTTCAGACCTGCAAAATTAACCATATGATAAAGAGACAATCCTGAAAATAAAAGGGGAAAAAAGAGTGAAAAGAAAATCAATCATTACAAGAGATACATTTTCCCCCTAAAATGCATGCCACAGATAAAGCATAAATCACTTACCAGCGAACTGAACGATACCACTCACAAGATAACAGGGCGGTATCCCCATTTTTCCGCCACATTCCAGCATGAACCTCAGCACAAAATACTCTGATCCGAAGGGGATGCTCCATAACAAAGGCAGAAAATCCATATGGGTGGCAGCCTCCCAGAATATTTCCAAAGAAGTCAGTGAAAATTGCTGATGATGAATTTGCAGAAGTAACGCTAGCCAGATCTGGCACTTCACCAAAACATCTTCTTAATGCTCTCTGTAAAAGCAAGGAAAGTAAACGGTGTAAAGGAATGTGAACAGATATATCCTGCGAACTAACATCATATGTTATGTCTGGCCAATCAGACAAATTCAGAACGCGTTGAGCATCCAAGTCCATGGCACCATCTACTTCCATAGCACTATCATCAAATCCTGCAGGATTGCAGACATTAACTGAATCAATTTCGTCAGTAACCATCAATTTACTCTCCTGCCCTGCACTTTTGCCATTTTGGGTGTCAATACTCATATTGCAATCACTATGTCCATGTGATGAACACTGCTTGCCATGATCTTCACTTGAACTGGCAAGTCTACCAAAAATATATTTTCCTTTCCTGATCTTGGATAATGTTCTCTTCAATGCTGAAAAATTGCTAACAGAGAAATTGCTAGTACTTGGAGAAGAGGCATCAAGAAGAGTCCTGGAGGTATTATCAACTCCCAGCCAATTCTTAATTGCCCTCAAGCACTCATATGTTAGCCACATCACAGAAGGTGGAATCAACAAATCAGAAAGAGCATCTGATTTATCTTCAGAAACCTTCGACTCGCACGCAAATGAACTACTACTCCCCACTGCACTGCATGCAGAACTTTCCTGGGATAGCCGTCCTACTTCTGAATGCCTTAGGCTATCCATGTCATCCATATCCTGCTTATATGTTCTGAAAAGAGAGTCTTCATCCATCTTGTCAATAGCCACAGAAAATGCCCCATCCACCAATAAAGAATGAATGTTGGCAATTGAATGACCTAGAACAAATGGCAGATGCATATTCTCATTTTCTTCTTCAATGTGCAAGCCTGTTTCTCTTTTTTGTGGGTTCATCCCTTGCACGAAAGCCAAGAGTCGTGTCCAGGTTCTTGAAATATCTTGCTGGTCACGTGTTACGTATTTGGGCACTGTAGCATGGCTCATAACAAATCGAATATCTTCAATCACACGAAACGTGATGTCATACAAATTTGACAACTTGGTAACCTATAAGGGTAACCAACAATTTTACTACATGAGACCAAAACAAATGAAAAAGTAGGAACTTTTATAAAGCAAAAGAAAACACATCAGGTACTCAATCACAATGAACTAGAAAAACAAAAAAAGGAAAAACAAACAGAAAAAAAAAAAAAACAGAAAGAACTCCACAACTGGAGCATAAAAAGTACCATAGTTAGAACACCATATAAGCACGACATGACTTTAGATTAAAACATAACCACACAATCTATAAGTTGGGTTATCAATTCCATAATGAAGGTGGCAAGGACAAGGAAGCAATGTGCAGAGGAGTAACGATCATTTCGCAACCTATAGAGATATATTATATTATTATATAAATAAAAGGAGATCGGCGAAACATTCAAAATACCAACAATTGTCCACCCCTAATTAGATTTTCAAAAGAAAACAATTTAATTGGTGGTAAATTAGTTATCACATTTGGAAGTAAATAAAAAATTCAGTAAAAACCAATATTTTAAAAGGCTTGCCTCAGAGCACGCCTAGGCGCCCTCTAAGGCTGGGCTTGAGGGTTGCCGCCTCTGTTTTGAGGGAGTGGGCGTAAGGCTTCGCCAGAGCCGCCTAGGCGGCGAAAGGCGCGCCTCAGGGCTTTTTTTTTAAACTCCCAAACACAAATTTTGGGTAGGGTTTTAATTGCCTCATTCCTCTTCCTTGCACTATTGTCTCTCTGCCTTTTTTTCTGATTTTTATTTTTAATATAATGGATGTGTGCTGTCTGCGTGCATTGTTATATGTGTGCTCATTGTGCTTTTCATCATCTATTTTATATACATATATATATATATATATATATAATATAATATATGTCTATATATGTGTGTATATATATTTATAATATATGTATGTGCTCAGGGTGATTATTGGTTAATAATCTTCTTTTTTTTTTACTATAATATATATGTACGCTCAGTGTATATATTAAAAAATTTAGGTCCCGTGAGGCTTCGCCTCACGCCTCATGCCTAGGCCAGGCTATCCCTCGGACGCCTCGCCCATGCCTCACGCTTTTAATACACTGGTAAAAACTCTAAAAATTGAAGAATCCCACGTATTCCTGATTAGTTATCTTTGAAATTTTCTTTTAAATAACCAATTGTAAATTCACCTTTTCAAATTAAAAAAAAAATACAAAAATCCAATTGGCACACATGTGGGCATGTGCCACGGGGTTAGGATAGCACTTAAAGAAAGAAACAAAAAATCAATGCATTACCTGTAAACGACCGTCATCCCCAGCACAGGAAATGAAAATATCTTCCAAGCATCCCATCAGCATAGACAGTAGGTTCATTTCTTTAACAAGACGAGGTGTTAAAGTTGGCACCGTGAAGATTTGTACAGAGAATACAGAGAGCAGTGGATACTTTTTCAAAGAATGGTTACTTAATTCCTTTATGGCTTCACTTACAACGGCTGGGTAATAACTCAGAAATACTTTGGCAAACTCATATTTGAAAACTGGTTCTCCCAGCAGTTTCAGTAGCAACTCATGCAGCCTTTTCGTAACAGTGTCATTCAAAAACCTCTCTGCTCTCACAAGAATCCCCAATAGATCCCCTGATGCTAAAACCGTCTTGGATACAGAACTTAGCAGACTCTCACTGTACTTACAGAATTCTAGAAGCATCTCAACCACGACAAAAGTTAACTCATTTGCAACCTTTCTACGCCCTCCAACTTGGTCACTTGATCTAGCATTTTCCCGCCAGATAGTTTCACCAAGAACCAGCTTGGTTTTCCATATATCAAACAGGCAATCAAGAACAGGCCCTACGATGTTTGCAATCTCCTTCGGGAGAGGTTGTATCTGTTCCACACCTTTATGCTTTGAACAAAAGCCTTCGCGCTTCCATGCTGTAACATCACCACAATCACAACAACCACCACCAGTATAAATAACTGAATAATCATGATCCTTGTGGTTCCCATTCTGAAAACACGGAACACAAATTGCACAGGTTGGATCATTTTCACAAGTTCGGCATCTGTATGCAATATCGTTATGTCCCCAAACAGCTCCGCAAAAACCACGCTGCCCAACACTCATTTTGGAGAGACTCCTCAGGGCTGCCTCAGGTTCGCCCTCAAACATCAACCACTGCAACCACGACATGTTTTCACGGAATCTATTTTTCCTGCTTACACCTTGTTTCTTAGCCCCTGGTTTAGCTTCATTTAAAACTTCTGCCACTTCCTCATCAGCAGGTAGAACAGCGGAAACCAGTTCCGGTATCCGGTGCTTGTTTTTCTTAACATAAGCAACCAACCCTCGTTGATATTCACCAAGAAATTCGTTTGGCACTCCCAATTGAGCAAGCCTCTGGCATGAATAAAACAAAAACATAAATGCGAACCTTTCTTATGGGTAAAATTACGATACAAAAAGACAGCCAAAAAAGCACATATACTTTAAAAGGTAGTTTTTTTTTTCCCAGAAATTTCACTCAATTACTCAAACAAGTTTTATGGTATTAGCTCTGGAAAATGATCAATAATTCCAAAAAAAAAAAAAAAATCAATAAAATTATAAAGGAACAAACTTTCAACTACACATGAACAGTTAATTGTATCCCAAATACCGTATAATTCAACAAACTAACTGCTGAAAAAAGACAGAAAAAGAAAAGGATAATCAGAAGCAGAAAACTCATACCCGCACGATTCGATCACGATGCTTGATGTGGATGGATTCAGGAGGCAAATCGACTTCCATAGTATCAGAACTCCAGCACCGAGCAAGCCAATCCACGCAGAACAAACAACGCGTAATCCCAGAGCTTTCACTCCCCAGGATTACTTGACAACCACAATAATTTAGAGCAGTAAAGCCTAACAATTCTTCCTAATTCGACAGCCTAATCGAATTCCCCAAGCCCTAATACACCATCCGAGAGTCGAATATATACAAATAATTGTACTCAACCAACTCTCTCTCTCTCTCTCTCTCTCTCCCTTGGCGGTTTATGCAGAAGGACGCGAAGAATCTATCCGGAGAGAGAGACAGAAGATTTGAGAATATAATGGAGTGTGATTGAATATTTGTGACAGATTGCGTGTAAAACTATCAATTTTGTTCTTCACAGTTAATTTTTCGATGTTGTTTGGCTGGATTTTTATTTTTTTAATTATTTATATCCTTTGCAGCGGTGGTTGTAGTTTTTCACAGATTCATGTGATTAGTTTTAATTTTCACATTTATATAACTTGTGGATGCATGGGCTGTGAAGTTGCAAGCCACCCCAACTTGAGGGAATGGAGAGGCCATGGAGTTGGGTGGATAACACTAACAGGCCAGCCCAACTTCGTCATCAGGTTGGGGGGCGGAAGAGTATTCGGAAGACAATTCCTGTAGTAGAAAAAATTAAGATTTTTTTTTTGAGCAAACGATATTACTTATATTAAAATATTTTCTAATCTTTGGACTCAAATTTTAGGTTTTAAATCAACCTTAACTTGCTTCAACCTTTTGGCCAAATAATGAGTTTTAAATCAAAACTTATTTCTGGGGTAAATTTAGGTCAAGATTCTTCTTAGCTTAGTGGCGGCAAACCCACCATTTATGTATATATTTTTTTGTTTTGTATTTATAAATTCATTGAATTCAACGGTTAAGATTTAATATAATCAAATCCAATAGTTAAAAAAAAAATTAACGATCCAACTTTATATCTAATGGCTAGAATAATTAAAAAAAAAATTCATTCATGTGTTTCATATTCTTTATAGTGTTCTGCGAGTTTTATGGTATCGGTTCAATGATTTTTCAATATTTATAAGAATCTAAATATTTTAAGGTTAAAATTTTCGTAAAATTAAATGAAATAGTCTACATAATTTTTATTTTTAAAAAGTTACTTTAAGAAAAAAGTATCCTAAGGGCTGGTTTGGTATTGCTGTGTTTTTTTTTTTAAATTGCTTCTGCTGTGCTGTGAAAATTAACAGTTGTAAAAAAAAGCAGTAGAGTGTTTGGTAACTTTTTTTTTTTGTAAAAGTGTTTTTAACAAAAAAAAAATAATGTTTAAGTGTTTGATAAACTTTTATATAAAACTGATGTGACGATGTTAAATGACAAAAAATGGTATGATATTAGATGTTCCCCCACCGTAGCACCCTTAAGACCAAGATGATCTCCCCAAATTTGATAATTTATTTTCTAATTTGGTTGGGCTTGATTATGTAATTGCAGCAAAAGCATATGCAGATTTGGTGATAATAAGGTTTGGAGTGTGAGGGTTCAGCGACTCAGAGTTGACGAAGCTCAAAAATTCGAGAAGGTGTGGGGGTTCAGCGACACCAAGGGCTATGGCTTCATCACCCCCTAAGACGGAAGCGAGTATTCACCAGTTATCGGTCAGAACCGACGGCTTCCACATCGTTGCTGAAGGCGAGTCCATAGCAGTAGTTTTGAATTTGGCAGTGGTTGTGGATTCAAGAGAAAGGCGAGTCCGAAGGGTGAAAATTATTGACCAATGGGTTCAGAAAGGTGGTCATGGTGTTAGTAGGGGGTATGTGTGGTGGGTGGGGTGGTCGGGGTTGGTGGGTGGTGTTTAGCACAGAGAAATGGAGGACATTACAGAGATGGAGGACAAAGATGCCTTTTAGTACAAAAAAGGTGGGGGTATTATTGGCTTTAGAAAATTTCATTAAAACTTCACTGTAGCTCCGCATGCTTCATTTTGAAGAAGTCTTTTGCGGTTTTTGAAAGTACGGTCATAGCAGCTTCCTGATTTCTACTTTTTATCACCGCGCTTCAAGAAAAAGCTGCTTTATTTTTCAGTTACCAAACGCTTGAAGGATCCAAAATTTTTTAGGGGTGGTTTGGGAGTGAGGTGTTTAAAAAAAACACCCATGAAAAAAAGCTGTGAGGGTTTTAGGTGTTTGATAAACTAAAAAAAAGGGCTTATTTTGGAAGCTGCTGTGAGAATAAGCTGAAATCAAAGGAAAAAGCTAAAGCAGCTATTTGCAGCTTTGGAAAACTGACTTTTTTTCAAAGCACATAGAGCTACAGTGCTCCTTTAATGAAAAGACCCACTATCAGACTGTTTTTTTTTTTTTTTCCAAAAGCACTTTTACAAAAAAGTTTACCAAACACTCTGCTGATTTATTTCACAGCCGCTTATTCTCACAGCACAGCCGCTTATTCTCACAGCAGTTTTTTTTCAAAGCACAGCAATATCAAACCAGCCCTTAAAAAGCTGCTTTTTAATTAAGCACCGCAATGCCAAACTGGGGCTAAATTCATTCTTTAGTAAATTCGGGCTAAGAATTTAACCCAGAAGAGTTTTTATTTTTTATTTTTAAGGGGAATAACTGATGACAAGTCATGGTTATCCACCCCTTCTGGAAGCGGTTTGAGCAAAAAAAAATTGTTTCTGGTTAAAACTTAAATTTTCTAGGTCAAAAATTTTAAGTTTTAATGCAATGGTTGGAGATGGTCTAAAAAATAAAGGGGATACTTTGGATGCAGTCCCTAATCCTTGACATTCTTTGACTAAAACCTTAATGGTATTCAAAGTTTGATCAAAGTCCCTTGACTTTGTACACCTCATTATATTACAATTAATATTTATATTTTTATAGTTTTGACATTAATTGTTTGATATTTTATGAGATTTATAATCCTATAAATTTAAAATCCCTCATTATAATACTATTAGAAACAGTTACAATAAAAAAATTCAGACATTTTGATTGAATAAATGGATAAAAACTATGTAAAAACAAGAAATAATAAATAGCAAAAGAATGTATCCATAGTGTTAAAAAAATTAGTACATTTTACAAACAAATTGGTACATTTCACATATAACAAAATGGTACATTAATAAAGAAGAATGGGTACATTATAAATAAATTAGGGTGCATATAAAAGATTAAAAAATTATGAGTACAAATGAATTTTTTAAAAAAATATAGGCGCTAAAAAAATTAATACATGGGTACAAAATAAAACTAAAAAGAAAATACTACAAATTAAAAAAAAAATGTTGCAAATTAAAAGTGGGTACAAACTAAAAATATAAATACATGATACAAAGTTTAGGCATAAAAAACATAAATATACCATATGTAATTTTTCTATCATTGATTAAATATACAATGTCACGTGACGGTATAAACATGGGTACAAACACAAATAAAAATTTAAAAAATATGGGCACAAAAAGAAACTAATATATGGGTACAAATTAAAAATGAAAAAAAATTGGTACAAACTAAAAATAAAAATATATGATAACAAATGTAGCCATAAATATAAATATACTAATTGTAACATTTTTAACACTAAAGGAATATATTTAAAAATAAAAATATTTTATTATTCAAATAATTAATGATGTTATTAATACCCAAGGACCTTGATCAAAAATTAAAAATAAATAGGATTTTAATCAATGGAGTAACAAAAAGAAGGATGTAAACCTAATTTCTCCAAAATAAGGGGTTGGACTTAGGAATTAAATCCTAAATTAAAATTTCCCATCAAGTCACTTCAAAAGGTTGCACGAGAGGTCAAATAGTCAATTCACTTCTATCAACCGAGTTCACCTTTCACATTAGCGTAAGCAGAGCTCTCTTCGCCTCTATTGCTAAACCAATATCTCATTTCTCACGTACTTACAGGCCTGTAGAATGATTTTGGCTGCAAAATTTTATATATATGCTATTGCTTTCTTCATGTTTATGTTTCTTTGAATTTCTTATCGGGTAGGAGAAATCTGAGTCCAAACCCTAAATATAATTCGATGGCTAGCATCAGGCATGGGGAATTATTCTTTAGGAAAACTGAGTTTGAAAATTTTGAGTTTTAACGATAAGGACAAAAAAAAGAGTAAATTGAATAGTACAAGGATTGACTTTTTAATGTAAAAATGTGGTTTTTCGTTAAAGTGAACAGTACCAGAGCTTTTCATTAAATTTCTCTTCTTCTTCTTGCAGATTTTTTAAACTGAGGCGCCCACATTGTTGGTATACATAGTCTAGTATGTTTTAAGAAAGACTTTGTATTTTATATTTAGCAATTTTTATAAGTTTTTAATGCCCGTGTAATCAGGCAGCGAATCTTTTGACTAAGACATTGCTCGAGTTCCTGATATTCACGTTTGGGTTGCGAATAGTTCATTTTATTATTCTTTTGTACTATCTTATGATGTTTAATAAAACATCTTAATAAAAAATACTCTAATAGGAAGAAGAAAATCTTTTTAATGAAAAGACAAACAATAATAAATAAAATTTAAATATTGAAATCCAGAAAGTTTCCTTGTTTTGCGGAAAAATATTTTATTCAATAATTTAGTTTCAAAAGATTAATAGCTCATTTAAAAGTGTTTTCAAAATGACTAAAAATGTTTTTAGTGAAATTGATTTTTTTGTTCAAGAAACATTTGAAGTGTTTTTTGGAAGAAGCAACTGATGTACTTTTTACAGGAAACACTTCAAATGCTTTTCCAGAACGCACTTGAATTTTTACTAAGGATTAATTTTAATAACATTTTCAAGAAAAACTTTTTTTAGTTATTTTTAAAACACTTAAAAAAAACCTAATTACAATAAGCAGTTCAAAGAGGAAGGTTGAACCAACATCATAAGATCAAAACTATTGTTCTCACTAGCTACACAGCAGCCAGCACATAAAAGTAGAAACAATTAAACTCAGTCACTAAATGCCCTTATAATTGTTAATGCCAAATAATGACACCACAACATAAAAGGGCTTCTGTTCGTTCCTTAAATTCGCCATGGGCCTCGATGGCATATCAGGAATTTACTCAAACATGAGATTGGTGGGTGCCGACGTGCCACTACTAGATGCTGTTAGTAGACGGGTTTTGAATGATTGAGGTTGCGCCAGAGATTGACTTCGAACCAAGAGATTGTGCCATTGAGTGGGAGAGGCTCAAATTAAGGTTCTTTGTTTGCCTTAAAGATAAAGACTTTACTTATATGAAGAGATGGAACAATATGTAAATGGCAAGGTTGCTGGAAATGTAAATGACTAATATTGCAGATTGCTTGTAGATTAAATGACTGGAAATGAGTTGTACATAAAGACTACAAATGAGATTGATACTACTGGTGAGCAGTAGAGCTATTAAACGAGACAAAAGATGGCTTTTGTGAGGGCTGATCTTGAAAATGATTGAGGTTGGGGGCTGACTACAGCTTCGTATGCAATCTGGCTTGAGCAGAGTTTGTGTATTTGTTTGTTTGATTGGTTGAGTGTCCGTAATCCTTCTGCCTCTGCTCCTTTATATAGAGAACTGAAAGAGCCCCCTTGATCCCCTTGATGAGAACAATGAACTTGCCCGAAAGAAGCTTGGCCAGCTTGCATTGTGAAATAATATTAAAATAAGCAAGTTTGTATCTCCACCACTTGTAATAAACTAACATTTAAAAGAAGCAAGGTGGGTTCTTTCACATGTTCTCTGCAGGATTGTCTGCATGATGTTTCCCATCCAAGCCAAATATCCTTCCAAGTTCAATGTTTTGTCTCATCATCGTCCAAATGCCATATTTTACCCAAATGGCCCAAATAAGTAAAATGGTACACATTTTAGGTGCAAACAGAAGCCCCCCAAGTTTTACAAATTTGAGCAAAGTTTGTGAAACTTACAACTCCCACAGGCTCTTCCAGAAGATTGATGATATAGCATGCATAAAAGACATAGAACATGAAGAACACTGGTCACAAGGGGCAACTTTGTTTGCTATGACTTTCCAACAATCTTGGTGGCTCCAGTGCTGCCAAGAATGATGTTGAAGGAAGAGGCACGTCTACCTCTTCGGTCATTTTTGTCGTTGATAAACTTGGCAAAGGGAGCAAGGCAATTGGTAGTGCAATTAGCTTTGGAAAGAAAGTTGTCTGACTTGAGCTCCTTCTCGTTGATACCAAAAATCATAGGAGTATCCTTGTTGGTTACAAAGATAATAAACTGGAAAAATGCCCGAAGTTGGGCAAACGGAAAACACAGAGAAATTAAGAAGAAGAGAGAAACTTGGGCAACTATTCTTTTTACTCTTCTTTTTCTTTTTGCCTTTTTTCATATAATATATATATATATATATATATATATATATATATATATTATATAAAGGATAGCCCACATTCGGGCAAATTGAAAGAAAGACAAAGGAAAAAGAGAAGGAAAGGAAAAAGTTAAATGGAAGAAAGAGAAAGAACTAATAAGAAAGAAAGAAAGAGGGAGAAATCATTTTCTGGGAAAATGGAACGGAAGGGATAAGGAAAAGGATAAGAGAGAGAAATAATAAAAAAGAAAAAAGAAAGAAAGAGATAGAATAAGAAAGAAAAGAAAGGAAGAGAGGAGTACCCTTTTTTTTATTTTATTTTAAAGGGGACATAAAAGAGAGAAAGAAAAGGAAATGAAGAAAGAAAAAGCGAAAGAGAGAGATATGAACAGCTTTTGGGCAAACTGCAAACAAAGCTCTACTAGGCATTCAGGCCAACTGCAAATACAATTTTCTTCCAGGCAGTGGCGGAGCTCAAAGAAGTTTGAGTATGACGGTTGAAGGCCGGGTAGGCCTGGCGTTGAAGCTGCGACTGCTATATTGGCTGCCTGTTGAATGATAGTTGCCATCGTTCCCTCACTCCAACTCCCGCGCATCGAGAGATCCTCCTTGAGGTTCAGAATTCTACTTCCCAAATCAAGGTAGTGCTGCCGACTATGCAATGTTGCTTTTGCTCTGCTCGGAGGGAGGTGGTTGTGTCTGATCGAGCTGACCGTTCTACAGAATACTTCAGAGAGCTGGACTTGATTTGCTGCCAGTTGTACTAAACCATGTAGGGAAGAAGTCTCTGCCGATATTTCTTCAATTGGTCATCGTCAACACTCTTCTGAACTGGGTTTCCTTCCAGACTAACGGTTTTCCATGAGTTGCAGTTCACCGCAAGTTTGACCAAGACCTTTTGCCGTTGAGATTTTGCTGAAACGTAGATCCAGAACAGTCAGTTTTTAGGAGGCAATGAAGATCTTCCACCTTACTAATTTTGTTTCTGGCCAAGTACAAACCCTTTAGATATGAACAAGAAGCTAGGCCATGTCTGATTCTCCAAATCTCGTTGTAGCTTAGGTTCAGTATGCGAAGTCTTGTGAGTTCATGCAAACCTTCAATAGTAGAGAAACCGTTTTTTGATAGATTCAACATATGGAGTCCTCGAGGAAGAGCACCAGCAACTATCCTTACTATGGAATTTCCTGATAAATTGAGCACCCTGAGATTTTTAAAAGTACTAAGGAATCCATGATTTGCAAGCTAAGCTGTAGTGGCATGAACACTTCAAATACGTTTGCCAGATCAAACATGGGGCCCCACATCTGATTGACAACATCAAAATAAATTGCAATATAGAAGATGTCCTGTCCATTGGGCAAGATTGTAGTTCTTTCGGGCCATAGCAACATAATTTCATGCCCCTCCTATAATAGCTGTTGAAACTTAGGAGGCTCTGTCACAAGATCTTCAATATAAAGCCCCCCAATTATATTTGAGTAAAAGATTGTCGGGCAAATGCAAAGGACACCCAATTGGGCAGACTGCAACATCAATTCTCTGCTATTTTTCTTCAGCTTTCGCAGTTCATATTTAAATACAGCTTCATTCTTCTATTTTCTCACCCATGAAAGCTGGCCTCTCGTAATTAATAGTAGCCAAATCAAAAGCTCTTGATGTAGCCTGTCAATGGTAGTTGCCGAAGTAGCCCGAACTTTGGTCGTTGGCGTTGATGAGAGTTGGGAGGCATGCGGATTCTGTTGGCGACGATGTAAAAGTCAGCAAGGAAGACGCCATGCCTGTCGGGCATGACTATGGTTCCATCGGGCACCACCAGTCGGGCAAGACAACCCCATGCTCTTTTTGCAATAGTCATTGAGAAGCTCTCTAATAGAATTTTGCATAGGAAAGCCATGATTTTGGCTTTTATAAAACCTCAAATTCCATGAATTTGGGTGAAATTTGTGGAAAATGTAGTCATTGGATGGTTTTGGGTTCGGGCTAACTACATTCATTGGATAAGAGAAAAGTGGAAATGAGGGTAAAATTGGCCATTTGCAAACTGCTCAGATTATCTTTTTATCTCTTTTTCTATAATACAATATAATATATATACATAGAGTCGTAAAGTACTTGTCTCCTTTCAAATGAAAGAAAGAGAGAGACAAGGAGACAAGCCTGACAAGGAGAAAGAGAAAGAGATAAAAAGAAAGAGGAAGAAAGCCCTTTCGGGCAACAACAAAATTAAACAGCCCATTCGGGCAACAACAAAAGGGCCATATATATATATATATATATATGAAGCCCTTTTGGGCAAAGTGAAAGACAAAGAGACCTGAAGAAAGAGAAAGAAAGGAGAAGGAAAAGGAAAAGAAAAAGAAAACGAAAGAGGGAGAGAAAGAGAAAAAGAGGAGAAAATGCACAAAAGAATAACACAAGAGAAAGCTATTCGGGCAAGTTAGGTGAAGCCCCTCGGCTGCTCAAGCATTATTTTTCTCTTAACACTCAAATCTTTTTCGTTTCTTATAATTGAGTGTAGAGAAATCGGATCCACCATTTAAATTGGCCATATTATTTAGCTTGGGAACCATAGGAGGTGGCCATTCATGTTTGATCCCAAGCTTTGTCCTCTTTGAGATCTCGGCATAGACGACATGCTTGTGTTGGCGGAGAAGAGTGTGGGGACTATTTTCTTCTTCTTCGGGCTCCACATGAGGTGTGAGTTCTAGCCCCCGAGCGTAGGTGTTTGGCCTACAATCGCCATAAGCTCCATCTTAACTGTTATTGGTTTCGATATGTCGGCTTGGTCTCCTACAACCATATCCATTTTCATGGATTTTTCATTGGGTGGGGCCATTGTTTGGCCTTCATCAACGTGTATGATTTGTTCTTCCTTGGTTGTAGTAGGGTGAGCTTGTTTTGTAGAGGGGATTTGACACTTTTGATCTATCAACTTTCTCATGGTTTCTCCGAGAGTTGCATAGCTTTCTCCCAAAGTTACATAGCTTTCCTCCATCCTTTTAAAACAGTTGGTCACCTCTTCACCATATTCGATGATTGCCACATGGAACTTGGGCACCTTCTCTAATTTGCCCACATCCTTATTGTAGAGCTTTTCATCCGGATGATCATTAGTTAGCATCTCATAAATTGGCTCTATGTACTCATTGGAAGCATTTTGATACTTAAAGCCATTTGTTGGCCTATCATAGTATTCATGAATGTGATTGTCATCAAAAGAATAATAACCTTCATCATAGCCATAAGTTGGCAAATCTTCAAGATTATTATTATTATTTAGTTGGTAGCCATTAGTTGGCCGACAATCATACTCCATGGGACTTGAGTACTCCTCAGCCATGTACCCATAAGATGGTAGCTCATAGGTTGGCTCTATGTATTTTTCATCATAGCCATGGCTCGGGCATTCTTCCACACTGTCATCTTCTTCACACTCCGGAACATAGCGGTCGAAAACATGTGGATAAAAATCATGAACATATGGATTGTTCATGATCTAACTCCATATAAGGGTCCCACTAGGCGTGCCAAAATATGTTCGTTCCCTAAATTCGCCATGGGCCTCGCGGGCATACCGGGAATTTACTCAAACATGAGATTGGTGGGTGCGGTCGTGCCACTACTAGATGCCGCTAGTAGAAGGGTTTTGAATGATTGAGGTTGCGACTGAGATTGACTTCGAACCAAGAGATTGTGCCATTGAGTGGGAGTGGCTCAAATTAAGGTTCTTTGTTTACCTTAAAGATAAGGACTTTACTTATATGAAGAGATTGAACAATATGTAAACGGCAAGGTTGCTGGAAATGTAAATGACTAATATTGCAAATTGCTTGTAGATTAAATGACTGGAAATGAGTTGTACATAAAAACTACAAATGAGATCGATACTACTGGTGAGCAGCAAAGCTATTAAACTAGACAAAAGATGGCTTTTGTGAGGGCTGATCTTGAAAAGGATTAAGGTTGGGGGCTGACTACAGTTTCGTATGCAAATCTGGCTTGAGCAGAGTTTGTGTATTTTTTTGTTTGATTGGTTGAGTGTTCGTAATCCTTCTGCCTCTGCTCATTTATATAGAGATCTGAAATAGCCCCCTTGCTGAGAACAATGAACTTGCCCGAAAGACGCTTGGCCAACTTGCATTGTGAAATAATATTAAAATAAGCAAGTTTGTATCTCCACCACATGTTTTCACCACATATCTCCACCACTTGTAATAAACAAACATTTAAAAGAAGCAATGTGGCTTCTTTCACATGTTCTCTGTAGGATTGTCTGCATGGTGTCTCCCATCCAAGCCAAATATCCTTCCAAGTTCAATGTTTTGTCTCATCATCCTCCAAATGCCATATTTTACCTAAATGACCCAAATATGTAAAATGGTAAACATTTTAGGTGCAAACAGCTTCACCACACAACATCCCTGCCGATCTGAACATCTAGATACAATTGAACCCACCAATTTCCGCAACACCAGGAGGTAACAGATCCACGCAACTCGTCGACAATTCTTTGTAATTCGATAGGGACTACTGAAAGTTCTAGGATGGGTACTAGTTTAACCTAGAGGGGGTGAATAGGTTACAATTTAAAAATCCAATTCAATTTTCAATTTAATTTTCAGTTCTCAAATTAAATCCACATTCACATCACATATAAACTATCCTACACATATGCAATTATAAAGATAAATAAAATGTGCACACATGATGTAGGATTTAACAAGGCAAAACCCACCACTGGGAAAATCCTTGGGCTCCCAAGCCAGGACAAACACTAAGGGAAATGAGTACAGAAAGACTTACAAAACTCATCAACTAGACACACATACTAGTAGGCAGTTTTGTCTCCGCGCTTTGCTACTCAATCTCTCTTCAGCCTTCGAGTTGAAGTGGCACGACACTAACGTGACCGTCAATCACCATCTCCTCGAACTTTGAAAGATACTACCGCGATCAAGCAAAATGTATGTATGAGAGAATGATTTTTGAAAATCAACCAATTACAAAAATCACAAGGCACATTTTCATAATTGATTTCAATTGAAGCGCCTGAAAAATCAGTGAACAAAAACTAATATTTTCTTTGAAAAACACTTGGCAATAAAACAAATTTTTCTGAAACGAAAATAACTCTTGGTGTACTTAGGGCTGCTAACAAACGTTTGCTTTCAAATGATAATCATGTGGTAAAAGCAAATTAAAAACATACTCTGATTCATCAAGATGAAAATATAAACTGACTTAACCCTAGAACATGCAGCACATGAATTTTCTATTTGTTTAATGCATTGCGACTAGTGTTTATATCATACGGAAACAACCTAAATGCATATGCAGCAGCAGCAGGTAAAACCCTAAACTGATCTAATGCATGCGGCAACCAAAACATAAAAACATATTGACTCAGTGCTGATGCTCTGCTCTGTTAACTAGTCTTTGTTATGCGGCAGCCACCGAGAAAAACCCTAAACTCATCTCATGCATATGCGGTGCCCTTTAAAACCTAACCTGATGAACCTATAAATATGTGTCTGTTGGATTAAAGATATCAATCAGGTGGTCAAAGAAACGGAAAGATCAGACTAGTCAACCTAATTGATTAAAACAACTAATCAAATAGGGTTTGAAGTGATCACTAAGTGAAGAGATAAAAACTAAAACCATTTGAATTTATCCTCATTTTAAATGCATAGCATCTGACTCCAAATAAATCTTATATTAATAAGTGGGCCTTTAATTAAGCTAAACGAACTATTACCAAATTAATTAATATTTAAAGCCCAAACCTCAATTGTTATAAACTTAAAGCTAAACAACCCATTGAACAAAAACTTATATCATGTGAATGCATATGAATGTCAAACTTACTTGAGTGGATGTCTCTGAAACGCTTGTCATTTTTGTGGTCGAGAGCACTGAGACAAACTTAGACTAAAATAATTACAACGAAAAACATGAAATTACAGACTCAGGCGTTTTGTTTAGGAATAACCAATTTTACCCTAACAACTACAATGTTTTTTTTGCTTTGTGAGGTTGTATAAGTTACATGCTGATGCTAGCTCAAACTTAGAATGCGGTGCTATGTGTGAGTTTTGATGTGAGGCTAGCCCACCAAAAACTTATGTTTAAGGCATTTTGTCAACCGTCTTTATCAAAGTGTCAATTATACCTTCGTTAAATTAGCGAACTATTATTGGCACCCCAAAAATTTCTTCGTACACTTCTTTTAATATAATATTTCTTGTGTTTTTATGAACTTATAGAATGACCATCTTGGAGTGGCAATAACAATTTTCCTAGATTTATAAAAGGATTCTCTAAGTAAAAGGAAAAGACAGGTGTCAGAACCAATTTTGCACACTGCCGCAGGCAGCTACAATAGTCGTCAGAATCCTCCATGAACACCGGCGAGGGGTAAATGGAGATTGTTTGGGGGGTGTGATTGAATTCGGATGGAATTGCCTACATATCTCTAGTTTGGAGAATCAAAACATGGGTGTGGGTGCAGTTCTAGATAAGGATGGGATGTTGTATGTTGCATCGAGGTTCATCCTTGGTGAGGGAGATAGGTCTTCGTTATTGTGAGGCTTGTATGAGCATGTATTTGGCATATTAAATCGAGAGATAATCTAGGAGAATATCTTGCATAAGATATCAAATCCTCGTAGGGTTATGATTAAGTTGTGTAATCGCAAAATATCTTAATTGGACATATATTAGGATTTCCTTCCTTATGGGCAAGAAATCTCTTTAATGGGCTTAAGCCAATCTGACTGACTGAGGATGTTTGACCACCCATAACATTCTGACCAGGTTATTGTGCCAGAGTGACCTGTGGTCTATTTTCCGACTGGATTGTTGGTCCGACAACTTGGGACTCTGGCAAATTCATTCAAATTTAGATCTTCTTATAAGGCATTTCCTGTCATTCTGACCAACTTGGTGTCACATGTCTTGGACCCAGGAAATCATGGTCTCTAATAGTTTTATTTTCTCACATCTAGAATATTTTTTTCTAGAACTTTAATTTACTACAGTTTCATTTTTTTTCTTTAAATTGCAAGAGGAGTATTTGATATTTCGATCCTAACCACTTATCGATCCGGTCCATTCAACCTATTTGTTTGTCATCTATTCGTTTATCACTCAATCATCAAATCCACATCACGTCTTACATCAGCCACGGACAACACACTTATCACGTCTACCACATATGACACGTTTACTTCATGTCCGCCACCCTAATTTCACGCTCGTTTAAACGTCTTTGCACCCAAGACATGGAAACCTCAATTAAGATTGTTCATTCCTCAGTTCACAACCGTGTTGAAAGAAGTTAGATTCAAGTACAATCGCATCTTACTCGCCCAGTCCCTAGACCACGAGTTGGCGCACCAGCAACAATCAGATGGACGAAAAGTTCCTAAAAACCTCAGCCTTATGGCCATACGGCCGGGATAGATTTTGTGTCCAATAATGAAGGCTTTCTATAACAAAGCGAAGATACAAAGAGCGATTGTCACCGCAAGGCCAATGGCAGGGGTTGCGACGGTCAGGGGCGGATCCACATTGGGACAGTGTAGTTCAGTTGACCCATCCAAGCTCAAAATCTCCATGGAAGAGTTGGGTGTTGCCCTTTAAAAATTTGAGATGTCCTAGAAAGCTACTCTTCAACAGCTCAACAAATTTCCTTGGGTACTGATCAGGGTAGCTGCTAACCTCATGCATTTGTATGCATTGCTATAGGCATTTTCGATAGGCTTACTTGACATATGTTGGCATATGTTGGTATACTCCCTCAAAATCTATTGACATTAGTTGACATGCTCGTTCGGAAGGTGTTGATAGATGTGCAATATGACTTAGCAAATAACCTCATGCCTACCAAGACTCGATGAAATGCAAATTAGCATGTTATTCCGTTCAAAAAATGTTCAAAAAATATTGTTACGTCCTCTATTCTTATTGACCTTTCAATAATATTTCCTGGATCCCCGTTGGCGACGGTGGATTTTCTTTTTCTGTTTTTTTCTCTCTAGCGGCGCTAGGTTTGTTGTGTGTCAATTGCTACCGGATAAGATAGGGGTACTGGACTCCATCCGTGAAATTGATAGTTAATGCTGGATTCATGTTTATATAGATATGTGTTCTGAAAAAAAGGATCTAGGTATGGACCCATTTGGGGGTTGTTGGATGAACTGGTATGGAAAGCCAATAAACATGTAATATGGTGTACAACGAAACACTATCATAATTGAATTTGGGACAATCAATGGGGTTACTGCATAAAATATGTAACTACATGGTCCAAGCCAGATCTTTTTTTTTTCACTTTCCTTTATTTGCTATACCACCGTTCCGAATTTGGAAAAGAAATGAAAGCCGTTGTTTTGTATATTTCCAGACGGCACCATCCATGAAATTAAAAATATTTCCGAATTTGCTAGCCTCATGTATATTTCTTACTCATGTACATGAATTTTAAGGAAAGATAATTTCTACCAAAAACAGAACGATACCTTCTCTTTCCTAGCTATAAATCTACAATCTTTCTCCATATTCAGCCATGCACATTTGATTTCGCTCATCTCCATTGCTTTACTTTATTGCCTCTAATTTTTCCTGGTTACTTAACTCTCTCAAGATCTCTCTCCTTCTCCCCCTCTTTCCCACTCTTTCTCTCAAGATGTCTTGCACTCAAGAGAAAAGCACCTCAACCCTAACCTCCACACCTGAAAATGTTGAGGTGACTCTTGTACACGACCAGCCATCAACCTCTTCTCCTAAACCTAGAGTTCTAGAGAGCTCTAGTACTAAAGATAAAGAGGAGTGGCACAAGCAACTCTTTCAAAGCTTGAAAGATCAGATTGATGTAAGTTTTCTTTGGCACTTAATTATGTGGTTATCGATATTTTTGTTACATTATGATATTTCTATATAGGCTTTTTAGCCAAAATGGTCCCGAGATTTGCATAACACATAACTTTGGTCCCTGAGATTGAAAATCAATAGAAATGATCCCTGAGATTGTCCACCATCCATCATTTTGGTCATTTCGTTAAAAACTCTTTGGGCAATTTTCAAAGTTTCGTAACTCAATCATTTCTTAACCAAATTCAACCCAGATATATCAAAATGAAGTTAGGAAAATGTAGAACAAGATTATACCTATTTGGAAGCCCAATGGTTGTCGAAGATAGCCGGAAAATAGCCTGAGAGGTGACTGGCCCGCTGGAAAACTGGAAAACTCGCCGGAAACTGGGTAAACTTTAAATGTTCATAACTTCTTCAATACTCAACGAAATCGAGTGATTCAAAAACAAAAATCATACTTCTCGATGAGACGAAGAGAATGGTACCTTTCTCTATGGTTAATTCGCTGTGGTTTAGCCGAAAAGGGTTCAAAAGTGGCTAACTCGAGACCAAGACAGCCACTTTCAAGTCGTTTTACGGCCAAACCACGTCGAGCTAACTGTCGAGAAAGGTACCATTCTCTTCGTCTCGTCGAGAGGTATGATTCTCATTTTTTAATCACTCGATTTCGTTGAGTATTGAAGAAGTTATGAATGTTTAAAGTTTACACAGTTTTCGGTGAGTTTTCCAGTTTTCCCCAGACCAGTCATGTAATACCCTGGAAATTTTAAATATATAAATATGTGGAGAAAATCGAAAATAAATCGATTTATGATTATGAAGAATTAAATCAAGAATATTATTGAGCTTTTATATGATTTTTCAAGAATTTATAATAATTTGTGTACGCTTAGTTTTAAATTAAACTAGTTACGAGGTTTAACGTTTGTACCTTAATTATTTAAAATACGTAGACCATTCGAGGTCAAAAATTATATTTTTGAATAGAGCTCGACCTCACGAATGCGTAGGCGCAAACCGTTCGTGAAACAGAGTTAGAACGAAGAAGTTATTAACGTTTAAAGTCGGGGATACAATTGTAAATTTACCATTACTAGAATGCTCCAGATTTTTGGAGCCAAATCTGGAAGGCCACGTGTGTGGTCCAGATTGAAAGTAAGAAAAGTTAGGCAGTGGAGATGGAAGATAAAGGAGAGAAAGGAGGGAGAGTTAGGCCAATCAGAAAAGGGGAGGATGAGAGGTGACCAATGAGAGAAGAGAGAAAGGAGGAAAAAGGAGAGAATGGGGGGAACGGAGGATCCTGTGACCCAGGTGGCCGGACCCGACCCGGTCGGGTTTCCTTGCCTTTGTACGACGAAATTTAGTCCTTTTCCGGTGAATTACACCAAATTAACTATTGTAAACCCCTCCATAACCTTCCTTTCTCCTCCTACACCTCAAAAATCATGGGATTTGAGCTTGAAATGGGTAGATCCGGACCGTGGGGTGCGGCGGCATGGGGTTCAAATTAACCAAAAATTGAAACGATTTAAGTCCAATTCCACTACCATTAGACTCCCCTTAATAGCTGGAACAAAGCCCATTCGTTAGTTGGGGCGTCGAAGTTGCTATGGAGTCGAATTGAGGACACCCAAATTCTAGGGTTCCGACGGGTTTTGATAAAATTGGAGCCTTTCCAGGAAAAATTGGCCTTGGTTGCAGGTATGAAAGTTTCTCTACTCATTGAGATCTTCATTTCCGTAATTTTTGAGAATTTTTAGAAATAGTTGAATTTTTCGGCGAGTCGGGCGGCCGACCGCCACCTGCGGCGGCGGGGGCGGCGGCGGCGCACGGCCAGGGAGCTGACATTTGCGTTGTTATATGAATTTCGTTATTTTAATTAGGTTGTTTTTTATCTAATTGTTATGGTTTAAATATTAATATGATTGTGGTGTATGTGGGATTAAATGAATAGTTTGTCTTTGGTTCGAAACTTTGAACTTTTGAACTACGAAAGGCTTGATCCCTGTTGAGGGTACGTAGGCAGTCTAACAAGACGTTAGATGCAGCCATAAAATATGTGAAGTTAAATTAATTCAAGAATAAAGGTTACATAATGGAAATTGGTCCCTACAAAGAAATGGTACTAAATTGGATGTTTTGGAAGAATGAATAATGCTTATAAATTGCTTGTGGAATGAAGGATTTGAATTGGAGTTGTTAGCTAAAGTTAATAAACTAAATAAGATTTTTATTTTGGGCCTATCACTAATATTATTATTTCTCGACAGGGTATTACAAGTCACCTTTCTCGACAGGGTATTACAAGTCACCTATTTTGGGCCTATCACAGATTTTTATCTTGGGGCGTTACAAGTCACCTTTCAGGCTATTTTCCGGCCATCTTTGGCAACCATTGGGCTTCCAAATAGGTAAATCTTTTTCTACACTTTCCTATTTTCATTGTGATTTATTATGGGTCGAATTTGGTTAAGAAACGATTGAGTTACGAAGCTTTGAAAATTGCCCAAAGAGTTTTTAAATGAATGACCAAAATGATAGATGGTGAACAATCTCAGGGACAATTTCTATTGATTTTCAATATCATGGACCAAAGTTATGTGTTATGCAAATCTCAGGGATCACTTTGGCTAAAAAGCCTTTTATATATGTTCTTTTCACGAAGCTGCCTCGGAACTCAAATCACAGCCCTTTGAGCAACCACAAACATCCACTCAAACGACTGAAAACCAAGCATGCATAGATGTCCATGAGGTTAATTTGTGACCCAATACATCTATAATTTATATATTTTATGAGCAGTATTAGATATATATACCATGTTTCTAAAAAAATTACTTTGCATTTGAAAGGAAGCGTCGAATAAGAAATCACGAGGACGCAGTACTCCTGCTGGTGAATTAACTTCAGTTTCTTTTAGGATTCCTGAAGCATTTTATCAGAATGATATCGGTCTAGACCTTGAGAAGGTATATATATATCCTCATTATATACACAGTGATCGCACCATGTATTGATATGCTTTTTTGCGTATGTGTATATATATACACACACACGCGCTACGTACACTTTGAATGGTCTGATATTTGTGTTTTTAGATGTCGTTGTAGTTGGTGCCCCTAGGGGAGGACGAGATTGCAAATAATCGGAACCAAACCATCTGAGAAAAACAAATTCGACTCGGTAATTAGTTGGTTTCTTCTTCAGATCTCACTTATTTCAAACTTAAAGCAAGTATCTAACATCTGATGATGAATGGGTCATGATGAAGTTATTTTTATTTTATCTTATAATGAATGTTGAAGTTATTTTATGTGATTGTGAAATCTCTAATTCCTTTATTTTTGTTGAAAGTTATTTTACTCATACTGTTGCCCAGAAAGAATCATAATTTTATACGTTGTTATATATTTTCTAATTCTATTGAAATTATTCACGTAGTATTACCACCATGAAGAAGCAAAAAGGCAATTTTGATCCAATCCTGAGGTCGTTAAGTTCATCCTGTATGAGGCATATCCAACAACAAATAAGGTAAATATAGATCATCTAGTGAGATAATTAATTAGACTAGCATCTCTCCTACACGTGCGAAAGTTTTTTTAAAAGAAAACTAATGAAAATGACTTGAAAACTTTGAGTTTTAACGATAAAGACAAAATAAATGGTAAAGTGAATAGTACCATGATTGACTTTTTAGTGTAAAAATGTGGTTTTTCTTTAAAGTGAACAGTATCAGGAGCTTTTCGTTAAAGTTCCCTTTTTTTAATCACTTGTTCCATACAATTTGTATTTTGTATTTTGGAAATTATCTTCATTAATTTTGTTATTGAACGTGTTTAAATTATTGCTTCAGCAGAGATAAAGAAAGAAAATGTGTGAAATATAAACATGAGGAGCGTTGATTATCTTTTTTTTTGTTCGTTTGTAGTTTTTCATTTTTGTTTTAGACAATAGGGTTTAAGGAGGAAGGATGTTGGATGAGATGTAAAAGAAATATGAAAGGAAAGACGCACACAAAAATTTAAAAACTGTTTTAAGTTGTTTTCACTTTTAAGAATTTGTTATTATTAATTTTTTTATTTCCCTATATTGACACACCCCGATTCCGATGTCTGGTCACGTGCTGGCCGACACTCGAAGGTGACGCAAGCCATTTATGAATGCAAATGCTAAGAACATGTGAAACATGCACCTAAATTGTAACAAGATAATAGGATGTGACTATTCATAGAGTGATGAGGGTACTATCACAATAATAATATTTAACTGCCAACAATGAATATAATGATAATGCATGACATGTTCAGAGCATACATCTATTATAGAGTACAAGCAGAAGGTGAGATAGAGGAGTGCTATTACAATAGATGTCAAACAGAGAGAATAGCACGATGTCACTGGTAGGGGAAAGCCTCGTAGTTCGGGTCGTAATCCTCGTTCCTATGTTCTGAGGGGGTGCAAAACAAACATGAGTGGACCAAGTTGATATATATATATATATATATATATATATATATAATACTAAACAGTTATCAACATACTAACCTCCAAAGTTTTATAAAAACATCTATAGTATAATAGGTAGTAGGTTTTCCGAAAACCCTAGCATGCCATAAAACCCTTCACAAAACATATCTCGTATATATAGCGTGCTAGCTAGTGGTATCAATATCAGTATCTCTCGGCCCGAAGCCAATAACATGTACCTCTTGCCAACCATATATCTCCCTCAGCCATATATCTCCCTCAACCTTATTTCTTCCTCGCCCGTAGGCAAAACAGTGACCACTAGATACGCACAAAATCATTAAACATAGTCTTTCCAAACATAGGTACATATATCTCAAAAACATCTTCATAGTATAAAGTCATCCATCATCTATATTATAAAGAAGTGTGTAAAAGCATGTTTGTAAGCAATATAAAGTCATCCATCATCTATACTACAAAGAACTTGAGTTCGATAAAATATGGTAATTCTAAATATTCTAAGTAAGCATAATATCTCATATAACGTAGTCATTAAATCATGTTTTTCATGTATGTATTTCTACTATTAAAACATGCATTTTAGAAGGGGTCCACTCACAGATACTCCGTCGTGGTAGAGCCGTACGAAATAGGAATGACATAATCGCCGCTATTAATTGCACCTAAGAACATAAAGGGTACAATTAACAAAAATATACTCAAACGATTGAATTTCAAAAAACAGACATCATAATCGGGTTTAGGACGTCGAAAAACATAAAAATGGACCTCGGGTACGGTCACATGCCGCCATCACGCGCCGCCACAAAGTGGCGGCTCCGGCGGCCATGCACTGTCGTGGGTCGCCATAAATGTCACCGAAAAAGTTGTCGGCGCCGCCATTGACGGTGGCGCGTGCACCCCACGCGCAGGCTCACGCGCGGTTGGGCTAGGGTTTGGGCTTGGGATTTGGGTCAGTGGGCTTGGATCCAAGTTCACACGACCCGAAGGCCTAAACCTCTAAGGGTTTTGGGTCAAAGGCTCACGGGCTGAAGCCCTTTGATCTTGGGCCGAAGGCCTGGCCCAAATAAAAGGGTTTTGGGATAAAAATAAGAAAATAAAATAAATAAAATACAAAAGGATTTGGGTTGGGTTTTAAAGGGTAACGGGCTTAAGGCCCGAGTTCCAAATGGCCCAAAGGCCTAATCAAGTAAGGGTTTAGGTTTGGGCTGCCCTACGACTGGGCTTGGTTTAGGCCTAACGGCCTGGTTGTTTATTCTCGCCGGGAAAGGAGGCCAGAGCCTTCCGTGCTCCAATCGACTGTGACACTCATACCTAGGCTACCAAATAGGTACGAAATTGAGGGTAGGGGGAGATGAAGAGGTTCCTTACCTTCGATTGCCGTGTAATGGATGGAATTGGCCGGAATATGGCTTGAAGCTCTAGGGGTTCGCCGGAGCTGGTTCTCGATTTCTGGGCTTCACCGAACTCAACAGAGACGAGGGAGAGTGAGAAAGAGAGTCCACGGTGGTGGTGGTGTGTTGTCGGTGGTGTGGGTGTGTAGATGGGTGCGTGCGTGGGTGTGTTGTCGGTGTGGGTTCGAAACGGAGAGAGAGAGAGTTGAATTGAGAGAGGGAGAAAAGTGAGTGAGCTGAGAGAGTGAGAGATTTGAGAGAGACTCGGGAAAGGAGAGAGAAAGATAAGTGAGTTAGGAGGTTGCCACGTGGCATCGTGAGGGAGAAGGGAAATCTGGATGGAGGGTCCGGATTAGATTAGGATAGGTGACCAAATTGTAAGATTCTATAAACTTTTAGAGAATTTGTCGGATTACATAGAAATTTTGGGTATGGGTTTAACATATATTCTTTTTGTCATCCCTTTTTCCCTCGTATATTTTTTTCATATACCAGACACAAAAAATAAATACTAAAAACTAATAACAAATAGTTATCGAACAAACAATAATTTTTTTTAGTCTTTGGCTTTTATTACACATATATGGACATGCAATATTTTTTTTTATTATATTTTTTATAAGTGGCACATACAAATAAGATAAATGTTATCTTGTTAAATTGTTGAGAACACAAGTCTATAGCACTCATCTATGACATTTAATTTTGTGATTAGGATGAGAGGAACGAAATCAAGAAATCCCGAAAGAGGGAACAAACCCTTGAGGAGTTTCTAACGTCAGCTCGTGATTCACTTAATCGCTGGCCGATACCTGGTGAACGACCAACTTGTCATCTAAACAACTTGGAAGCTGTCCCTAACCACACGATGAACTCCGATGTGGTTGAAGATGCTGCAATTGATGATCAGCATTTAAACGAAAACGATGATAATTTGGAAGAGTTGCTCCAGGATTTTCGAACTGATTGGGAAAGTGAGAATCAATTGCCTTGAACTATTGAGTACAATACATAGTATGATTTTCCATTTTTTTCTTATTTTTCATTTTTTTGTAAACATTATGCAACTTTGAAATCAAAATTGTGTTGGGCAACCTTCAAATTCATTAGCTCGACCTACCAGGAAGCTAACCAAAACTTTGAAAGTTATATCTGTATAAATTAGAACTAGCTAGAGATAATGGTAATCTGATTTTTGAGAACTAGCTAGAGCTAATGGTAATCTGATTTGTGTAAATTAATTGACAAGAAATCTAGAATTAATTTGTTTTTTTGTTTATTCGCTGAAAAGATATGATATTGTTGTGAATGTATGGAATGTGGATGGCCACCATAATGTCCATAACGTCCTACCTTAATGTTCTGTAACCAATGCTCTAAGACCATCTCTAAAGGAGATGTCAAATCCTAAGTAGAATGTCATGTAATCAAATTTAAAGGTAGAAGCAAGCTCCAACCGATATGTCAATTCTATGTGGATTGACATATGAATTTTCATATGTCAAATTTGACATATGATAAAATGTGATGTCAAATAATTTTTAATTATTTTATTGTGTGGGTCCCATTAATGCACCAATTATAAATCTTGAAATTTTATTTTAATTGATTTCTTTTTAAAATGGATTCTATAAATATCATTTATAACAAAAAAACATATCGGTTGGAAAAAAAAATCTAACATTGCCACATCAGCCATCAAATTAACATTTGACATTTATCTTTTGACATATCCATTAGAGATGCTCTGATTATTGTATTTATAGTTGGGAACTTGTGGGTTAATCTATCATTATAAGCCTATACATAGGTGCTTATTAAAAAAGAAATATACATAAGTTTGGAGAGCAATTTCTATTGCATTTCTCTATTTCTCATTTCTCTTTATAATTTATTTCTTAGTTTTATAACACGCTATCAACACGAATATTTAAAATTAGCCAAATCTCTCGTGGGTTCTTTTGTTGATGGAGTTAGAAAACATGCTTAATTTGTCATGATCCTTGCATACCAAAAAGGCGAAAACGTTAAGTGGTCGCTATTTCTTTTTCAGTTCGCTTATTATATTTTCATATCAATTATGTTTGGCCTTTTATTGTTTGAATATATAGTTTTATTCTTTATCATTACATGAATTTGAAGTTCAATACCATATTAGAATCCGAAGTTCTAATTCAAAGAATATGGGTTCGTTTGGATGTGCTTTTAAAATGATTGAAAACACATTTAGAAAAAATGTTTTTGGATTCCAAAAGCACTTTAAGTGCTTTCTGCAAGAAGCACCAGTTATGTGCTTCTTCCAAGAAGCACTTTAAATGTTTTTCAGGATTTATTTGCATATTTACTAAAGATTGGTTCTAAAAATATTTTTACCAAAATCGCTTTTAGTCATTTTAAAAGCACATCCAAACGAGCTCTAGAACACTCTAGAACTCGAAGTTCCAAAATGAAAAAAATATAATAAGGTGGTGTTATCCAAACATTATTTTTACCTTCTAGACACCCCATTCAATTTTGTCCGTCGATTGAATAATTGAAGAGAATTAAAGGACAGAAAGCCAGAGCACGGGGTTCAGGGGGTCCACCGCCGTATGAAGGCTTGAAGGCTCGAGTTGATTTGCGAGGCAATGTGCTTAGATCACCGTCACGAAGATCCAAAAGCCAAAAGACGGGGGAGGGGAGTGGGAGAACAATGGAGTCACAGCGAAGTGGTGGCGTGAATCGCGAGGGGATGCATGAGGAGGTGGGGATACGGGCTGAAGGGGGTCAAGTTGGGCAGGAGAGTAGACGAATAGATGACACGTCTGGGGGGGGGAGACCTAGACGATACTGCCTCACTAGTAAAACAAAATAAGAATGTTAGTAAGGCTGGCGAGAGCAGGGGGAATAGATAGGATTTCATGGCTCAACGACAAATAGAGGAAAATGTGGCTCAAAAGGCAAGGGAAAGAGCTTTTGATGTGGGACATATTGGATGATGATGGGTCATAGCGCCGGGGGCCGAGAATGTTGAGTTGATTGATTTTGTTGAACTGGTAGGGAGTATGGTTGGGGATGTGGAAGGGAGTCATCAAGGCTTACAAGTGGACTTGAATGATCTAATTTATATGGAAGATGATGGACGCCCGGTTGAGGTGCAGCAATGAGGAGGGCCATATTAGGGTGCAGCAGGAGGGGATGGAGGCTATTGGAGGCTCGGCAGGAGCTGTTCAAAGCGGGACCCAAAACTCGGACCCTTTTTGAGTTTGGTCCTATTATTGTTGCCGTGTGTAGCGAGAGCAGGAGACGGAAGAGAAGGATTGATGAGATAGAGAAAGAAATGGAGGGGACGGAGAGAGAGGATAGCAGTAACCGGCATAAGCGAGCTCTTATTTTTTCTGAGGCGGAGGAGACCAGCCGTGAGGGTGAGGGGTCTTCACTGTTGCCATGAAAACATTATGCTGGAACTGTCGAGGAATTTAGGGTTCCTTGACAGTTGATGCCTTGGTGAAGCAGGTGTGGCTTCACAACCCCGATGTATTGATCTTATTGACAAAGAATAAAAGTGATCACTACAAGTATTTACTTAAGTTGATTGATAGGGTGGAACCAAAAGGTATTGGTGGGGGTTTATGTGTTTTTTTGAAAGATGAGGTGGCTATCTCTAGCATTGTGTGGAATAGCTTTTTTATTGAATTGGGCTTTGGTGGCGATCCAATTCATTCGGATTGGAGGATGTTAGTTGTATATGCAAGTATGGATGAGAAACGGAGAAGAGCTCAATGGGATGAGCTTAGTAAGAGGATTAATAGCTCACAGGGGAAACGTATTGTGATTGGTGATTTTAATGATATTGTGGATGATAAGGAAAGTGAAGGGGGAAATTACCGACCTATGGCGAGTACGAGGGATTTTAGGGAGTTTCTGGAAGACAACGAGCTCCTTAACTTGGGCTTTGAATGCTACCCTTTTACATTGAGGAACAAACAGGATGATGGGTTGATTCAACAAAGGCTTGATAGAGGGGTGGCAACCTCGGGATGGATGGATATTTTTTGCGGGCTAAGATTAGTCATGTGGTGTTGGAGGGTTCAAATCATTCCATGTTAATTATTTCCTCTGACGGTACCATTTCGAAAGTACCGCAGCGTTTCCTCTATGACTCTAGATGGGGAAAAAATCTGGAGTGTCGAGAGATTATTACAGAAGCATGAAGGGAATCGGTGGAAAGATCTTTGGCGTTTAAAGTAAGTGAGAAACTGAAAGGGACTCGATACCGTCTTGGGTTGTGGAAGAAGACTACAAGACTGAATTCCCAACGGAGGATAGATGAGCTCAAACAAGAGATCAGGAAGAGGATCGTGGATCCATATGTTCGGCATGAGCATATTAAGGCGAAGGAAAAGGAGTTGGCGGTGGCGATTAAAAAGGAAGAATATTACTGGAAGGTGAAATCAAGGAATACATGGCTCCGAGAAGGGGATTAAAATACCAAATTCTTTCATGCTCAAACAGTACAACAAATGAGGAATAATCGGATTCAGGGGTCGGAAGATAATACTAGAGCATAGAAGAAATATCTGATACGGATGCAAGACATTGCTGTTAATTACTTTGCCTCCTTATTTCAGTCTGATGCTTCTCGGTAGGGAGGGGAGGTGGCAACCTATGTGGGGCCTAAGGTGAATGATCGGAAAAATGAGGAGCTTATCTGGGCATTCTCGACTGATGAAATCCGAGAAGCAGTGTTTCAAATTCCGGCTACCAAGTTTCTCGAACCTAATGGGTTTATGGCTGGTTTTTTTTCAGGATCATTAGGAGGTGGTGGGTGGAGATATCATCCGAATGGTGCAAGCCTTTCATCATTCAAGGTGGTTGATACAGAAGAATAACCATACACAAATTGTATTAATCCTGAAGGTGAAGGTTCCACGCCGGATGACGGAGTTGAGGCCTATTTCTTTAGGTAATGTAGTATACAAGATCATTGCAAAGGTCTTGATGAGGAGATTAAAAATAGTGATGGATCAGGTTAATAGTCTTAATCAGTCGACTTTTGTACTAGTCAGCAGATTCATGATAATATGTTGGTAGTACACGAAATTTTGCATTCTTTAAAGCAAGGTGTGGATAGGAAGGATGGTAGGATGGCTATTAATTTGGATATGGCAAAAGCTTATGACCGTGTGGAATGGGGATTTATGATTGAGGTTATGGGTAATTTGGGGTTTCATCCCAATTTTGTGATTGCATTCGTGAATGCATTTCTACGGTGTCATATAGTGTTATGGTGAACGGTGTACCATCAGGTTAATTTTGACCTAAGAGGGGATTAAGGCAGGGTGATCCAATGTCCCCTATTTTATTCCTCCTATGTGCGAAAGCTCTTTCGCCATATATTCGGAAGCATGAGATTGAGGGCTTGATTAGTGGGGTAGGGGTGGCGCCGGCTACAACGCCTATCACTCACCTGTTTTTCTGCGGATGATTCGATGGTTTTCTGTAAAGCTGATGAGACGGAGGCAAGACAGGTGATTAATATTTTGGAAGATTATAGTAAGGTTTCTAGTCAGATTATTAATTTGGAGAAAAGCTCTATATTCTTTGGGAAGGATTGTCCGAAGAAGGAAAAAAAGAGAATTGTGATGCGAATGAACATTCAAGCTAGAGATGGATTCGGAAAATATTTGGGGATTCAGGCTGATTTTGGGCATTCGAAAAAGGTGGTGTTTGAATTGGTTCGTCGCAGTATTGAGAGCCGTATTGATGGTTGGACCGAGCAATTTCTTTCTCCGGTAAGAAAGGAAATATTGATTAAATCAGTTGCCATAGTGATGTTGAATCATGATATGGCGTGTTTTAAATTGTTGGTGGGTACCTATAAGGAAATGGAACAAGTTATTGCTCAATTTTGGTGGATAGGACAGGCTAAGGCTAAAGGGTGTCATTGGGTGATGTGGGATAAAATGGCCGCAAGTAAGAAGCTTGGAGGGTTGGGGTTCCGTGACCTTATTGGATTTAATTTGGCTATGCTTGCCAAAATCAGTTGGCGGGTATTAAATAATTCGGATTCGGTGCTTGGGGTGGTGCTTAGGGATAAGTACTTTCCTAACTCTTCATTCCTTAAGGCAAATAAATAAAACAAATCGTCATGGGGGGTGGAAATGTATTTTGTTAGGAAGACATGTTCTGAACCGTGGGCTTCGTTGGCAGGGGAGGGGGTAACAGTGAATTTATTAGGATCGCTAGTGACCCATGGATTCCTAAGCCTCATTCATTCAAACCGATGTTGCGGAATGGGGCTCCTAACTTGAAGGTGTGTGATTTAATCACTACAGATAGGAAGCGCTGGAAAATGGAGGAGATTGCGGATTTGGTGGTACCAGAGGACTTGGATCTGATTCAAACCATTCCGATTAGTAGAAGTGGTTGCAAGGATAAAAGAATATGGCATTACACAAAGAATGGGATGTATTCGGTGAGGTCGGGATACCATGTAGCGATGGAGATGATGAAAAATGGGGAGTTTGGTCACAAATGAGGGGGAATGTCGAGCTCCTCTGGTGCGCTGAGAAGAAGTTGGAAGAGCATAAGGTTTCTCATGTTGCCGAATAAAATTCGGTTCTTTATTTGGAAGGCCCGTCAGCGTTGGCGGTGAGGCATAATTTAGAGCATCGGTGGATTCGAGTGGTGAATAAGTGCGAGCTTTGTGCTCACCTTTTCTATGGGTGTGAATTTAGTCGTGCGTTCTGGTTTGGGACGGCTTTGCAAATTAATATGATGAATATGTGGGCGATGGATTTTTTGGAAGGATGACAGAGAGTACTGGAGTGTATGAAGAAGGAGGATGATGCGAAATTGATATTGCAACAGGTGGCTTTTGGTTTCTAGCGAAGCTGGAAGCGTAGGAATGAGTTTGTCTTCTCGGGGAATTGAATCCCTCCATACGTTGTTGTAGAATTGTGGCAGTAGCAAGTAGAAGAGTTTCGAGAGGCTACAATGGCTATGGTAATGGGGAAGGGGAGCAGCGATACAGTAAGGAATCAAGGTTGGATGATGGAACATCGGTAGGGATGGGGGGGACGGTCATCAATGGAGGAAGTCCGTCTTTGAAGAGCTGAAGTTGAATTGTGATGCTGCTTGGAGGAAAGACACGAAGGTGGGGGGGCTTGGATGGGTGTTATAGGACTTTACTGGGATTCTAAAGCTTGCGAGAGGGGTGGGTGGGGAGCAGTACGCAGCTGCAATTATGGTAGAGGCGGAGGCTGTTAGACAAGGGATGGAGATGATTATCGGAAGTGATGTTATGGAGGCTGGCACTAGATTGTTAGTGGAATCTGATTCAAATGGATTGATTCAGATGCTTAATAAGGAGGTCACAGCTGATGTGACTCTTGAAATTTATCTCCAAGATATTTAAAGGATGGCAAGCATATTGATGGGTACAAACTTATTCTAATCTTTTTTTTTTTTTTATTACATCGATATTTTTACACTAAAGGAGGGGGAGTTCGGCTAAGCCACACAATAGGCAGCCTAATTTGGTATCGAATTTGTTATTCACGTGATTCGAAATTAAGACCTCTCACTTCTAATCTTTTTTTTTTTTTTTTTATTTTTTTTTTTTTAGAAATGCTTTGAATTGAAAATTAATTAGGAGTTTAATAAAGGATGATAAATTTATAGCCGCACGGTCTTACCAAAAGTGATACAACGGCTGAGCGTGTGATCTCATTTTTTCTTTAAAATGGGGATCCCTTTGTTATGTATATGTATTATCATTTCACGCCTTCACGGTCTTCAATGCCTTTATCAAGAATCTATTTCCTCCAAACATATTTGGCAAGAATATCTCGATTATTAATGGGATGCATTTAGACGTTCTCATATGTTTTACTCAATCTCTTTATTACCCATTCAAATTGAAAGAAATATTTGTCACACGCTTTGCGTGAGAAGGAATTTAGTGTAGGAAAATTAAGAAAATTAGAAAGTAATTGTAAGAGAGATGATTTACAAGTAAATAAATCAAAAAAGAATAAAGAGATAAAAATATAGGGAGGAGTGTAAAAAGAAAAAACAGATTATGAAAATCATTTCTCAAAACCGCAATCGGCACACAAATTTAAACCCACAGTTTATTCAAAACCGCTAATCTAGAGTCTTACTCTTCATGTATATAATAGACCCCAAGGATAAGTTATTTTTTTGTAAATATGCAAACAAGCTAGATCTTGATTTGCTTTTCCTGCGGTTTTGGTTTCATTAAGAAAAAGGATGCCAGTTTTAGAGCCCCTTGAAGGAGAAGATGAAGCGGAAAACGGTTTTATCTTCCTGTTGTTTGATGTAAATTTAAGAAATCTGTTGACCCTAAAAACTACCAAGTCTACGTGGCGCGCAGGTCGAGTAATTAGTAAGCTAACTACGTCATTCGGTTGTATGCGGGCATGCCAACTCGTCGGCCGAGCTCGGCTGAGGAGTAAAATATGTTGATGTTGAGTTGGGTGCGCAGCTGACTTCTGCGTCTTGCGATTGCAGCCAAGGAAGGAACACGTCTCGGCCTCTTGGGTTCTCGAACCTGAAGACAAGGCTGCTAACTTAGCGAAGTTCAATATCAAATTCGGCTTCCAATGTGCCGAATGTAGTAACTCGTAACACCTCACTTCGCCGAGAAGGCTGATGAGATGACCTCGACCAACAAGGATTCGGAAATCCTTCTCGACTGAGACTTGGATAGGTAACCAGTCGACCTCGACGCAGTGTTGTTTATGCCAACTCAAGATGTTGCGAGATCGGCTGATTCTACGGCGACAGTGCTGTTTATGCCAACTGAAGATATCTCGGCTTGACAAAAGATTTTTTAACATCGGCCACCGAATGTGTTGAACAATTAGTATGCCCCCTAGGCATAATAATTTCGCCGATTTCGGCTTTTAACTCGAACAACTTAGCCGAACGGGATTTCCCCATATCAGCTTTATCACCAATAATCATGTCAATTGGCGTAGTTTCGGCGTCTAAGACCATGTTTCCAATTACCATATCAATTGATGTGGTTTTATGGTCTGAAGCCGTGTATTGGTCTTGTTCGTCATTGGAGCACTCATCTGATGAATCATTTTCTGAGTCGATTTGTGGCTCAGAAACTTGAATTTTTTTCTTCTAGGCCTACCACACTTTCAATCTCGACCGAGACAATAGGTGGCCTAGGTTTTTCTTCGGCCGTCTCGACAATGTTTTGAGGCCGAATTTTGATTGTGGCCGGAGTGGAAATTTGCCCCCCGGGCTTTTGATCCAACCATTCTTCAAATGGAATTGATTTGAACCCAATAAGCGTTTTCTTATCGATCCATTCATAATATCGAGCTCTATCTTCATTTAACCATTGATCTTGTAAGTTGTGATGAACCTTCACCTTTATCATTTGAGAGAAAGATTTTTGCCTTTCTTCATTTGCTTTAATGATCTGGCCAAGGCGTTTTTGTTGCTCGACAATTTCCTTGAATAGGTGCCGAATCTCATCCCGATCGTGATCTTGATATATCATGTGAACTTCGTAGTTTTAGCACTGGGTCCCACTGGGTGTGCCAAAATGTTGACCCTAAAAACTACCAAGCCTACGTGGCACGCAAGCCGAGTAATTAGTAAGCTAACTACGTCATTTGGTTGTATGCGGGCGTGTCAACTCGTCGGCCGAGCTCGGCCGAGGAGTAAAATATGTTGATGTTGCGTTGGATGCGCGGCTGACTTCTGCGTCTTGCGATTGCGGCCAAGGAAGGAACACGTCTCGGCCTCTTGGGTTCTCGAACCTGAAGACAAGGCTGCTAACTTAGCGAAGTTCAATATCAAATTCGGCTTCCAATGTGCCGAATGTAGTAACTCGTAACACCTCACTTCGTCGAGAATGCTGATGAGATGACCTCGACCAATAAGGATTCGAAAATCCTTCTCGACCGAGACTTGGATAGGTAACCAGTCGACCTCAACGCAGTGCTGTTTATGCCAACTGAAGATGCTGCGAGATCGGCTGATTCTACGGCGACAGTGCTGTTTATGCCAACTGAAGATATCACCGGTTGCCTCCACAGTGTTGTTTATGCCAACTGAAGATGTGTCGGCGAAAAAGAAAAAAGAAAAAATCTCAAGGTTGTTGAGAGAATTTGCGTAGGGCAGTTGTGTGTTGAATTGGAGAGAGCCTTCATGTTGCACAGCGCCTCTGTATTTATAGGAACAAATGTTGTGTGGCGCAGCTTCATACTACTGCAAGATTTGATTTTAATTCAAACTCGTCAGCTAGAATCCTAGTCAAAGACTTCTCCAGATAAGTAACAGCCTATCTTTTAGATCCCATCATTATCTCTTAGACTCGGCAATAAAGGAGGCACTGCCAAAAACCCACCTTGATCACGTTATTTGCCTTCCATGTGTATTGCGCTTTCCACAACATGCCGACTACATGGCCTACCAATTATATATATATATATATATATAGTTGATGGCCTTTCACACGGCATGCAAGCCGTCCATCACCTGACAACTTCCTCACCATTAAGAAAAACATTTTTTTTCCTTATCCTTCGTAGGCCTTCAAAGAACCATGCCTTCAGACTATCTCCTAGTCCAGCTAGGAAACCGTACCCTCAAATCAATGTTTTCCTTCTTTATTTCCACCATGTGTAAAATCCTTTCCCATACGTATATGCATGCGCTGACTTAAAGAATTGCAAATGAACTACAATTCTTCCACTAACATATATCTGTGAAGAGAAGGACAAAGATAGGGCCATGATTAAAACCACACTATTTCTTTTAATAAGAGCAAAATTATCTTCACCTTTCATCCGACGGTGTAAAGCTATGCTCACTCAACAGCCTTGATTGCACAGGCCAACGGTGTAGATTCGGGTCCAAACAAAATCGAATCGATGATTTACTAGAGGTACTGTTAGTAAAGAGTCCTTCACGTTTATACCTTTGTCATAATCTCCATAATTATCTTCTGTATAATATCACTTTATCTTAGAGATTTGTAATCTCGTAAGGATTTGTATTGGGAGCTACACAATCCCTTTAGGACTCTCTGTAAACTAGTATATTTATACCTGATTATGAATAATGGTAAAGTACGACTTTCGCCAATATTATTGCTTCATGTTTACTGTGCTCTTTCTCTGAATATATATTTCTACATGGTATCATCCCTTTCCCTGGCTTAACAACCCTTCTCGATCGTGCTTCTCATCATGTCATTTACTTCCCCACTTCCTGGACCTGCTATCGCCCAGTTTCTCAAACTCAATGACTTCAATTACTTCACGTGGCTCCGTCAGATCAAGCCATTTCTTGTTGATGGCTCACACCCATCCCCATCGGCTACCCTCACCGTCACTACCATTCATTCCCCTGCCGCTTCTGACTCCAACAGTTCTTCCGTGACTACTACCTCTACCATTCCCAACCCCGCTTTTGCCCAATGGTACCAACACGATCAGTTGATCGTAAGCTACATCAGTGTTACCTTGACAGAACTCGTCCTTGCTCTCACCGTGGGCTATGACTCCGCCCAAGCAGTCTGGGCCTGTCCTCAACGCGCTTCGTCCACGGCTCTGTTCTCAACTCTGCTGCCTTGGTTATCAATTGCTTGATATTTTCAAAGGATCTCGCTCTATTGCTGACTATCTTCAGCAAGCTAAATCTCTTACTGACAAACTCGCTACTATCGGCCGTCCCGTCGATCCTGAAGACTTCATCACCGCTGTTCTTCGTGGTCTTGGATCTCACTACCTTACCCTTACCACTGCTATCATCAATGTCACCCCTTTCCTACCTTTGAGGAGTTGACCTCCAAGATTGAAGCTTTTGATCTTCAGAACCTTCGCACCTCCACCACTACTGCCGCTTCGCAAACTGCCATCATTACTACACATTAACCCCGTGCTTCTTCTCAGTCCTCTGGCAGTCGCAGTAGCAACTGGAACGGCCGTCCCCAACGGAACAGTGGTCCGCAACGTAATACCTCCGGCTGGCGTCCTCGCAGGAATACCAATCCCCGCAATCAACAACA
Organism: Malus fusca; assembly: GCA_035220775.1. Lineage (NCBI taxonomy): Eukaryota > Viridiplantae > Streptophyta > Magnoliopsida > Rosales > Rosaceae > Malus > Malus fusca. The sequence goes on from CM069070.1 coordinate 21,915,622, forward strand.
ATAATGGAATGGGCCTCTTCCATTCAATTCTCAGCAACCTTCTCTGCAACCTTGGCATGGGCCCTCTCATCCCTCTTATTGGCCAGGCCTGCGTGGGTTTTTTGGGCGCCCCATCTCCAGTTTACTGGGCCCCGACCCTTGGTGTCCTACTTGCTCCACCTCGCAGCATAGTGCTGCACACTGTCCACACCGATATGGCGGCCCAGAACCTTTTCCCCCTTTTGCAGGCTCTCAGGTGGTTTCTTATCAGGATCCCAACATTTGGTTTCCCGACACCAGCGCTACCCACTACATGACGGGCGATCCCAATGCCCTCCCCCACCCATAGCCTTATCGTGGTCCTAATTCCGTTCAATTGGGTAACGGTGATTCTCTAAACATTACACCCACTGGTACAATTCCTATTTCTCTTAACTCTATTCCGTTTAGTCTTCGTAACGTCTTTCTTGTTCCGTCATTACGTAAAAATCTCTTGTCTGTTGCACGCCTTACACATGATAACAATGTCGTTATTTGTTTCTTTCTGTCCTTCTATCGTATTTATGATTTACACACCGGTGCTTTATTGTTTCAGGGTCCATGTAAAGATGGCCTTTATCCATTTTCACTCTCCTCACCACAGGCCCTTGCCGCTTCATCCTCCACCCTTTGGCATCACCGTCTCGGTCACCCTTCGTCCTCAATGTTGTCTCGTCTTAGCTCTAGTTTAGGCTCTAAGTCATTTTCTTCCAAATATTTTTGTAAAAGTTGTGCTTTAGGCAAGTCCACACAACTTCCTTTTCAATTAAATAATGCAAGGGCTACTACTCCATTTTATATTATACATTATGATGTTTGGATGTCCACAACTACCTCTGTTTCTGGCTTTCGTTATTACGTACTATTCACTGACGATTATACTCGTTATTCTTGGATTTACCCCATGAAAAAGAAGTCTGAAGTCTTTACACATTTCCAAACCTTTGTTGCAATGGTTCATAACCTATTTAACGCATCTATTAAATATTTACAAAGTGATGGCCGCACCGAATATGTCAATCACTCATTTTTTTATTTTTGTCGTCAATTAGGAATCCAATACCGTCTTTCGTGTCCCCACACACCCTAACAAAATGGCCTTGTTGAGCGTAAGCACCGTCATATCGCTGATATGACTCGCACACTGCTTACTGCAGCTCATGCCCCACTCACCTTATGGGTGGAAGCTGCGCTCACTTCTGTCCACCTCATAAATCTTTTCCCCACATCTACCCTCCACTGGTCCACTCCCTACACACTTCTATTTGGTCTGTCACCCACTTACTCCCACCTACGTACCTTTGGATGTATGTGTTTCCCATACCTTCGGGATTATATTCATGATAAACTAATGCCACGTTCTGTTGAGTGTGTTTTTGTGGGTTACAGTGCCTCTCATAAAGGTTACAGGTGCCTTGATCGGACTACTGGACGTATTTATATATCTCGCTATGTGGTGTTTAACGAGGCTGTTTTTCCCTTTCCAACCTCTCTCGGCCAGCCACCAGCCACATACGTGGAGCTGGCAATCCATCCTACTACCATCCCACCATCTTCTTGTTCACTGCCTGTCCCTTCCTCTCTTGGTCCCGTGGGCCCCTCATCCATTGATGGCCATTCGACGCCACATGCCCATGAACATACTCATGCTGCTTCTCCACCACAGCCCCCAGCTACCCAGTCACGACCGCCACCACCTGTGCTTTCATCTCATCTCATGGTCACCCGGACTAAAGACGGCACGTGTAAACCCAAGTCCTGGACTGATGGCTCTATTCGGTATCCTCTTCCTTATGCTCTTGCAGTTTCGCTTACCACTGACGAACCCACATGCTTTACACAGGCCGCTCGCAAACCTGAATGGAGGGCTGCCATGACCGAGGAAATTAATGCACTTCTTAAAAATAATACTTGGGTTCTTGTTCCACCATCACCCACCCAAAACAAAGTCGGCTGCAAGTGGGTTTATCGCATAAAACAGCACACTGATGGTAGCATCGACAGATACAAAGCACGTTTTGTGGCAAAGGGTTTTCACCAACAACCAGGAATTGACTACGATGAAACTTTCAGCCCTGTGGTCAAACCTGCAACTATACGAACAATTCTCAGCCTTGTTGTTTCCAATCATTGGTCTGTTCGTCAGCTCGACGTGAAAAATGCTTTTCTACATGGTCATTTGAAGGAGGAGGTCTACATGTCGCAACCCCCTGGTTTTATTGATCCTCAACGTCCTAATCATGTTTGTCGTCTCACCAAGGCACTCTATGATCTTAAGCAGGCCCCTCGGGCCTTGTTTCACCGCTTTAGCTCCTATCTATTTCGCTATGGATTCCTCTAGAGTAAAGCTGATAACTCACTCTTCATTTATAATCACGGCCCTTATCGTATGTGGTTACTCTTATATGTTGACGATATCGTCTTAACTGGCAACAATTCTTCCCTCTTGCAACACTTTGTCACGGCGTTAGGTCATGCTTTTGAACTGAAGGATCTCGGACCCCTTAATTATTTCTTGGATCTCCAAGTCCACACCAGTGCACACGGTATGCATCTTTCCCAAGTCAAATATGCTTCTGACTTATTAACAAGGGCCAACATGTTGGAGTGCAAACCGTGTTCAACCTATGTTGCTGCCAAACTGTCCTTGTCCGCTCATGATGGAGTGCCTTTGTCTTCTCCAACTGAATACCGCATGTTAGTGGGCTGCCTGCAATACTTAACGTTAACCCGCCCTGATATATCATTTGCCGTCAACACAGTTGCTCAGTACATGAGCAATCCCCTTTTCACACACATGTTGGCAGTCAAACGCATATTACGCTATGTTAAAGGCACCATTGATCAAGATCTACTTCTTCGCCCCCAGCCTGCTTCCTCTCGTATCTCTGCATATTCAAACTCGGATTGGGCTGGGTGTCTTGACACACGCCGCTCCACCACTGGTTATTTGATCTACCACGGGGCTAACTTAGTGTCTTGGTGTTCCAAGAGGCAGCCTACTGTCTCTCATTCAAGTGCCGAATCTGAATATCGTGCTTTATCTCATGTATGTGCGAAGACAACCTGGCTCGCCTACTTGTTCCATGAGCTTGGCGTCAGCACTCCATTCCCCGTCTATCTTCACTGTGACAATCTCAGTGCAACGTATATGGATGCCAACCCCGTTTTTCATGCACGCACTCGCCACATTGAACTTGATTATCATTTTGTCCGTGAAAATGTGGCTCTGGGCAGCCACCAGGTCCGCTTTCTACCATCCATTGATCAGCCTGCAGACTTGTTGACGAAATGATTGCTCAAAGCGCACCACACCTTGCTTCGGTCCAAACTTGTTCATCATGCGATGCCCAGTTTGCCGGGGGGGGGGGGGTGTTAGTATAGAGTCTTTCACGTCTATACCTTTGTCATAATCTCCATAATTATCTTCTGTATATTATCACTTTATCTTAGAGATTTGTAATCCCGTAAGGATTTGTATTGGGAGCTACACAATCCCTTTAGGACTCTCTGTAAACTAGTATATTTATACCTGATTATGAGTAATGGTAAAGTACGACTTCCGCCAATATTATTGCTTCATGTTTACTGTGCTCTTTCTCTGAATATATATTTCTACAGGTACATATTAAATAAAGACAAGTATTTGTTACTCTGTCTTTTTATAATTCAATTTTATAAACTAATATTATTATTAGGAGCTTTATTGCCTGTAATTTTTTTTGGTTAACTATCTCTCCATCTTTTGTCACTCTCTGTCTCTTAAGATGTCTTGCACTCGAGAGAAAAACACCTCAGCCCTAACCTCCACACCTGAAAATGTTGAGGTGACTCTTGTACACGACCAGCCATATATCAACCTCTTCTCCTAAACCTAGAGTTCTAGAGAGCTCTAGTACTAAAGATAAAGAGGAGTGGCACAAGCAACTCTTTCAAAGCTTGGAAGATCAGATTGATGTAAGTTTTCTTTGGCACTTAATTATGTTGTTATCAATATTTTTATTACATTTGATCTTTTTATATATGTTCTTTTCAGGAAGCTGCATCGGAACTCAAATCACAGCCCTTTTAGCAACCACAAACATCCTCTCAAACGACTGAAAACCAAGCATGCAAGGATGCCCATGAGGTTAATTTGTGACCCAATACATATATAATTTATATATTTTATGAGCAGTATTACATATAGATACCATGTTTCTAAAAAATTTCTTTGCATTTGAAACTACAGGAAGCATCGAATAAGAAATCACGAGGACGCAGTACTCCTGCTGGTGAATTAACGAATTTGGAAAAGAAATGAAAGCCGCTGTTTTGTATATTTCCAGACAGCTTCTTACTCATGTACATGAATTTTAAGGAAAGATAATTTCTACCAAAAACAGAACGATACCTTCTCTTTCCTAGCTATAAATCTACAATCTTTCTACATATTCAGCCATGTACATTTCATTTCGCTCATCTCCATTGCTTTGCTTTTTCCTCTAATTTTCCTGGTTACCTAAATCTCTCTAGATCTCTCCCTCTCTCTGTCTCCCTTTTATCCCACTCCTCTCAAGAGGTCTTGTACTCGAGAGAAAAGCACCTCAACCTTAACCTCCACACCTGAAAATGTTGAGGTGACTCTTGTACACGACCAGCCATCAACCTCTTCTCCTAAACCTAGAGTTCTAGATAGCACTAGTACTAAAGATAAAGAGGAGTGGCACAAGCAACTCTTTCAAAGCTTGAAAGATTAGATTGATGTAAGTTTTCTATGGCACTTAATTATGTGGTTATCAATATTTTTGTTACATTATGTTCTTTTATGAGCAGATTACATATGTAAATCATGAGGACTCAGTACTCCTGCTGGTGAATTAATTTCAATTTTTTTTTAAATTCCTGAAGCATTTTATCGGAATGATATTGGTCTAGACCTTGAGAAGGTACATATATATCCTCATTATATACACAGTGAACGTGCCATGTATTGATATGCTTTTTATATATACACACACGCTATATATATGCTACACTATGAAAGTATGAATGGTCTAATATGTGTTTTTGAATGTAGTTATGGTTGGTGCCCCTAGGGAAGGACAAGAGGGCAAATAATCAGAACAAAAACAGATCCTCTCTCGATCCATGACTTGAGGGTTGGAGTATTAAACGCAGATGAAGAGCATCTGATGAAAAAAATCCCACTTGGTCATTTGAATAGTTGGTTTCTTCTTCAGATCTCACTGAATTCCAACTTGTAGAAAGTATCAAACAGCTGATGACGTCGTATCCAGCGGGAATACTCCTTCCCCCGACTGTGATTTAGACTTCAACAATTTTCCGAAGGCCATTTGGTGACTCATGTGCATGACCAGCCATCAGCCTAACCTACCAGAGAGCTCTAGAAGTAAAGACAAAGAGGGCCTGCGCAAGCAACCCTTAGAAAGCTTGATACACAATATTGTTATAAGTTTGTTTGGAGCTTAATTATTATGTGGTTAATTATAAGAAGTTTGGTTAACATCCTGACATTTTTATGTTCTTTCATGCTGTTACAATGACAAGATGACTCGAAGTTTGATTTGTGACCCAATATATACAATACACTTTTCAATAGCAGTGCTACATATCATGTTTTCAGAAAATTAACTTTGCATTCCAAACTATAGGAAGCATCTAAGAAATCACGAAACCATAATATCCCAAAAGGAAATTAAACCCTCTTGATCGTCATGACATCCCAGATCCATAGAGGAGCGAAAATTGGAGGAGTTTTTAAAGTCAGCTCGTGACTCCCTTGGATGCTGGTCGATACTTATTTGATGAGTGAATTTTATATTATATATTTAACCTTATTCTTAGTATATTTTGGTTAATATTTTGAAAGAATTTTGATACTTTGAATTGTATTTCTAATATAGGACTTTCGACTTCCTCTAGAGAAAAACATGGTCAAATGGATGAATTTTTGACTAATTTCAATTGGATGACGTTCGTGAGTCACTTAGCTTGATCGTGTCAAAATATCAGACTTTTCCACAGGGCGGTTATTTTCTGGCAATAGAATAAAGGAGCAGTGCGCGGTGCTGGAATAGTGACGTTTTGGGCTTGAATTGCGTTTTTGGAGCCCAAGATGACCTCGGATGGGTTTGTGGCCTTCTGGAAATGTGTTCAGAACATCCCGATCTTTAAAAAAAACTATTATGGGCCGGATTTAGAAGATATTTGAGGCTAAAACATGGCTGGACAGTTTCTGTGCAGATTGTCCTAGTTTAATTAAAACTCTATTTTCTAAGTTATATTATTATTATTTAGTTTCCTAGTTGGAAGAAGAGACCTATGTCTTAGGGTTTGTGCAATGGCTTAGCAAATATATGGCTTTGCCGTTCTTAGTTTTTGGCTACACTTTCTTTTATGCAACTTTGGAGACAGAGAATAATTGCTAGGGTTCTTGGAGATTTTCTACTTTAATGTGTTTTCATTCCTTTTCTTCTAATAATATTTTCTTTGATTTTTATTATGAGTATGCGTAACTAATTCTTTTGCTAGGGTTAGGCTATGAGCCTTAGCATGAATATGTAATTTTATTAACTTGCTTATGAATGGATGCATGTTTGCTTTGAATTATTAATCACCGCGATTAAAACTATCTATATATTTTAATGATTGATCACCATTAGGATATTTAGGCAAGTAATTTGATGCAATTTCTGTTGGAACATCACCCTGAAATTGAGGAGGGCTTCTTGTGATTAGTAATTGTAAGTTCACTTAAGGCGAACACGCTCTTAAGGGTTGCATGGTTTTTCAGAGGGTTTTCACGAAACTTAATGAGTCTTGTATGTTTATATTTGATCTGAATATCACAGACGGATTGCATGTTAGATATACGTTTTCGCTTGAATATCACAAGGAAAATATGCATTAGGAAAACCTAACCTTGAAAGCATGTATGTGGAAATTCATAAGTAATTGATAGAATTGCTTAGGATTGTGACGGTGACGGCTAAACCCTAGATTTCTCTAAATTGTTAATTTTAAAAAACGTTTTTCTTCTTTGCTGTTATTATTTCTAGACTTTCATATTTCTTTTATTGTTAATTTAATCTATTTAAATTCATAAATCTCAAATCTTTGATAAAAATCTGTTTTAATAATTAATTAAGAGTTAGTTTAATTACAAATTAGTCAAACAATCTTTGGGGACAACAACCTTGCATGAGCATCTATACTACAATTACCTTGTATTCTTGCAAGTATTTTCAATGATTTAACCCTATTTGCGCAGGTACTAAAAATCCTATCATTATTCAACGTCCAATTTTCTTCTAAATAACGCGGAAGCTATCTCCAACCTCACAATAAACTCCGATGTGGTGGAAGATGCTGCAAATGAGCAACAATCAAATGATAATGATGATAATTTGGAATAGTTGCATAAGTATTCTGTAATTAGTTCTGAAAATCAGATAAGTTGTCTATTGAAGATTATTCAGTACCATATAAGTGTCAATTTCCAATTTTTCTCTTTTTAATTTTTTTTTAAACTTTTTTTTTTTTTTTAACAAACGATATTATCTATATACTAAGGGGGTCGGAGGGTGGGCTAAGCCTCAAAATGGGCTAGCAGTAATGTGGTTCAAATTCGTTTTTGGCGAGAATCGAACATATGACCTATCACTTAAATAAAGAGGAATATCATTATACCATAGTACTAAATAACAATTTTTTGTTTAAACTTTAAGAAACTTGCTTTAGATATTATTCAATATGATTTTAATACATGTACAGTGTACTACATCAACAACAGTTCCCAATTGAGCAAACCATGACAGTCACTAGTCGACCTATCGTAAAGCTAACGTGTGTATAAAATTCGACTCACTACACATGTATTAATTTGGAGAACTAGCTCGGGCAGTGTCGGCTTAGCAGGTTACCTTGGTAATCAGTTGAAAGTTGAAACATTGGGTAATAACTATTTGTAAATCGATTTACAAAAAATCTAGATTATTTTTCATCTGTTTATAATCTTTGTGGTGGAAATATGTATGTACACTCTTATATACATACATACATACATACATACATATATACTGTGTAGTGAGTTGGGAGCATTTAAATTTCAACTCACACATAAAGTTATGTATGACATAACGAGCGGAGAAAAGACCACTTTACTTTTATGTAAGTAATTTAAATAATTTTGGGAGTTTTAACGAAAATGGCCTGGAACTATTCATTCTTAATTATAAGGATATTTTGTGTATGAAAGGTCTATAATGGATCAAGTACTTTTCTTTATTTACTCTTCTGCCATTACAGCGGGGTCCACAAAGATGTTGATATTTCTGTCTGGGAATACATTATTTTACATTATGCTATTAAACTTATGCTAATTTTACAGCTAGCTCTTCAGGATTCCATCATGTTGTCGATGTTATGTAGCTCTTCTTCTGACAAATTATTCCAATATTGTTCATCGCCTTCTACTAGCTCCGCATCTCTTTCTCTATCTTCTTTCACCTTGTAATATATTTCTGCTGTTTCTTCTTTGAAATTTTGGGGCTTCCAATAAGGCTGATGACTGATTCTTGTCTCGCTGTAAATATACATTTCTTCTTCTTCTGCTACTAGTACCATGTCATACCTAAAATCTTCAAACTCATCTAAAGCAAACATTTGGATCCCTCTAAATTTTAAAATATCTTTGTATGAAGGAGTCCACCTATGTGAGGAGATAGAGTTTAGTCTAAAGGACTCTTAATTGATCATGGCTATATGCCTAGCTTTCTTCTTATGCATATGTACATACCAATCTGGAGGACTACTAATAAAACTTATGCAAATTTCCTTCCACCTTTCTAGATAATCTTCTGCTACTTTTATAAGTTTTTCAGGAAATGATTCTAGTTGAGAAATACGGTTAATAAATATTTTATCAAGATAACCAAACTCTAATAGTAAGGCAGGGGTAACTTCTACCACATTATGCTTTTCCTGATGCTCATAACTAAAATGCCATGATTTAAAATCTCTCATGTTAATCCTGGCCACAGTTACGCTAACCTCTGGTTTACAAATACAATTTTCTGTATTATCACAAAGACATGGAGGATACATCTTTGTAATAATATTCATCCCTGGTTTTGGATCAAAGATGGACTGATACAAGGCGCATTGTAATTGTAATTGTAACTCTTTCATGGACTGTGATGCTCTGCTCAGGATCTCATTTTGCATATATGTTGGCATTATTCTGAGTTTCGCCTTTGAAATTTCTTCTAATAAGACATCATCTAATATTAAGTCTGAAGATATATTCCTAAGAAAACTTTCATATTTTTCTTATTTTTCTTTGTCACTCAGAACCTGATGCTGATCATTACTTTGATGTTGCTCCATTTCAACGTCTTCTTCTAAGAGCTCAATCTTAATTTCTTCTATGGGCTCATTAGTCTCTTGTTCTATGGGTTCAATAACCTCTTTTCCTTTATTCTTATGATGATCAGTTTCTAAACCTATTTTTAATTCTCTTTTCAAGGTGTCACTTGCCTTTTGCTGCATTCTAAGAGATTGGAGTTCTTGGTTCATTTTGGTAAACTTACCAAGTAATGACTCATAGTCCCTAGAAATGGCTTGAAGGTTGTGCTCAAGAGAATGAATATGCTGCTGGTTTTGGTGGAAATTAAAATTAAAGCTATCAAACTCTTGTTCCAAGGCTCTAATTAATTTTTCAAGACCTAACATCATGCTTGGCTGCTTAATTTGGATATTCCAGAAATTATCTAAGAGAACTTGCTGCCTATCAGAAAGCCCTGGTACCCTTGACCGATATCTCAGAGTTGGATTTCTGATTCCTTCAACAATATTGTCATTAAAGTTGAACGTAGGTACTTATGGAGATGCTGGTCTGCTCATGCTATTTTTAAATCCACTGAATGGTAGAGGTTGATGGTGCATCATCATGTCATTGAAAGAAACTCTTCTGCCTTGCAGCCTTGTGCTATTTGCTGATGATGGTCCACGATATTTCATACCTGTTCAACAAATTAATCTTGATAAGATATCAGCTAATGTATTGTCATTACCTTTTATATGTTCAAAAATTGGTCTAAAACCATTTCCTGTAATTGAATCAACAAAATTAACCCATCTTCGGGCTGCCTGTTTATTAGCATGTTTCTTGTTATAATGAGAAACTATATTTTGACAATCTGTTCTAATCGTAAATACTTCATTATGTAAAAATAAAGAAAATGCTTCAAGTGAATTAATTATCCCTAGAATTTCTAAATCTGTTGATGGTAATCTTGACTGGATATCACTAAACTTTCCTGAGGAATATCTACAAACTTGTTCGTCAGACTTTGGAGACTCCCTATACTTTTTCTGGTATAGTATACCTACCCATCCTAATGATGAAGCATATGTTTCTACTATCTTGTAACTATTATCTAGTGGTAATGTTAATGGCTTAAGTTTAGTAATTTCTTGTTTTATTTTTTGAACTAATTTAATATCTTCACTATTAAAATATATTTGTCCTGTTTTGCTAGTTTTACTATGTAATACTGCTATTTTTCTTCCTAAATCAGGGATAAAATTTCTTGCATAATTTAGCAATCCTAAAAACGCTTGTAACTGTTTCTTATCTTCCAATTTATCTGGAAAATCTAACACCTTTTTAGCTATATGATCTTGTAATTGTATTGTACCTGACTTGATATACATTCCTAAAAATTCTATATCTTGCTTTTCTAATGCTATTTTATTTTTGCTAATCACAATTCCATTATTCATAAATTCTTGTAATACTATCTCTAAATGCTTCCTATGTTCATTTTTATTTTTACTATGTACTAAAATATCATCTACATAAACACTACAAAAATTATCATATTTCTTGAAAATTTGGTCCATCTTTCTTTGAAAGATCGATGGAGCATTTTTAAGTCCAAATGGCATAACAAGCCACTCAAAATGTCCTTCTGGACAAGTAAAAGTTGTCCACTCAATTGATTCTTCTGCTAATCTTATTTGCCAAAAACCTGATTTACAATCAAATTTGCTAAAATATTTACTCTCTTGAATTTTATTTATAAGCTCATCCTTATTTGGTAATTTATAACTATCTTCGTATGTATTATCATTTAATCTCTTGTAATTATAAACTATTCTAGCCTTACCTCTTTTTAGTTCCGAATGTTTTCTTACAATAAATGCTGCTGATCTATGTCTAGACTTAGATGGTCTAATTACTTTTAAATTTAACAACTCTTTTATTTGATGCTCAAACTCTTGTTTATCTATTAGACTACAAGGCATATCAGCCGTCTTAATGGTTAAATCTGGGTTAATTATATCTAATTTTGCTAGTATTTTATTTTTACTCCAATGTAACTGTGGGTCTTCTCCTATAATCCTAGTTTATTCTGCTAATTGTAACAATTCTTCTAAACTCTTTGGTCTATCTAACTGTAATATTTCTATGCAGGTTTCTTCTTCTAAAATCGGGTATTCATGTTCAAAAATGTCTTCATCAAACTCTTCTACGTTATTATGCTCATCATTTTCTTTTGAGTTTTTTAAATGATAACTATCTTGGCCACTAGGCTCTTCTATACTTATGTTTTTGTATGCTTCTACAGTATTACTTTGGTCAGTTATTGTAATGCCTATTTTGAAAAATGTTATGTTAGGGTTCATAAATAAAAAACCTTGCAAACTTTTCAAAAAGTTTAATCCTAAAATAAATGGATATGATCCTACTGGTGAAACAAATGTTAATGGTAAATTAAATTGTTGTTTTTCTACTTTAATAAACTCATTATTTATACAATGTGTTAAGTAAACTGGTCTCTCATCAAATTGTGTTATTCTTACTAGTTTTGCTAATTTTTGTCTATATTTTTCTGGTACTAACTCTTCTCTTATGACACTCTTTGTACTCCCTGTATCTATCATAGCTATGGTTTGTATCTTATGTTCTTTTGCTAATTCTATTTCGCAATTTATAGTGATTAAAGAACTATTTTTTGGTTTTTCTATACTATGAACAATATTTCCTAATATTTCAGATTCTGCTGAATTAACTTCTAATAACCTATTACTATAACATTTTTCACATAATATTGAGTATGTATTGTAGTATTTATTTGCAACTAATTTATTACACTTATGACATTTTTCTGGCCAACCTAAATTAATGTATTTATATTCTTCTTCATGCTGTTCTTTTATGAATGCACACATATACTCTTCTAGATCACTATTTGTGCTACTTGAATCTTCCGAGTCTGAATCTATCATGTTAATACTCTCTATACTATAAATACTCCCATTATCACTTAAATTATCTAAACTGTATATTGACTGAATATCCTCATCTTCTTCTAACTTAAACAACTCCATCAAATGTACTTTTTCTTTCGACTGTTTACCTAATTTTGGACATTTAGGTCTAATATATCCAGCTTCTCCACATGAATAACATTTACAACTACTCTTATCTTTTGGTGCTTTATATTTCCTAATCCAAGGTCTGCCACTTCTTTTTCTAAATTGTTTTGGAATATATTTTCTTTTCCTATATGTTCTTGAAGGTCTTATACTGAAATTCTTATGTTGTTTGTAGGGTTTATATGACTTATATTTCTTTTTGTATATTTTCTTATGCTTATTTTTCTTATGGCAACCATATTGTTGTGGTAAATCTATATTTTTACAACTCATGTAAAATTATTTCCTAATTTGTCTCTTAGCATTTATTTGACTACACTCTTGTCTAAGTATATCATATACATGTTGAATTCTAGGTCCTATAGTAATATCATTTTTCTTCGAATGCTTTTGCCATTCATTCCAAATCTTTTCACCTATTGGTCCTTTTATTTTTGTCATATAAGTATCTAATAAATTAATATCACTAATTCTACATGTTCTTCCTAAATATTTAAAGGAATCTGTTGTATACTCAGTTATATACTGTAAATCGCAAATTTGTAATTGTTCTAAATTTCTAATTGCTCTTATTTGTTCTTGTTCGCTTCTGCCATCTAACATATTATGATCTAAAAACTCTTGTTTAATCAAAGTAACAAAACCATCAATATTGAAATGTGTTTTAGCTGCCTGATGCTGTTCTGGATTTTGGACTTTCCATGATTGGAAATAATAAAAAACTAAACCATCCAAAGTATGTTCAAAGTAATCTAACATGTTTTGTGAATTACTAAAATCTAACATTAATGCTGCATGTACGCAGCCTTTTTCCCATCTTTCAATCGTTCTTTCCCAATCTTGTGGATCTACATTATCTAAATTTAATATATTACCAGCTATATTAATTTGTTCTAACCCTCTCTAATATGGAATCCTATTTTTTCTAGGTTTTATTATAATTTCTTCCATATAGTCTACTTTTGCTTTTTCATTATATTGTTCATTTGTTGGTCTCAAAAATTGTTGATCGGTTCTGCTTGCGTGTCCTGGATTTTCTACTCCTGATGTACTACTTTCTTCTGTTGGATTACATTCTGCTTTCAATTCTAATAAATTATTATATTCTTTTGATCCTAAAATGTGTTCTACTCCTATTTCTAAGATTAAAATTTTCATTTCTTCATCTGAAATTTTATGTAGTACTAAATCATATGTCTTATATTTTTCCAAATACTGTTCTTCATCTAAATGATCAATATCTTCTATAAGTTTATCTACAATATGATCAAAATTTTATTCAACTAAATTAATATCTAAATTATCAAAAGCCATATGTATACTTTCATTTTCAATTTCACTCTCATCTTCTTCTATTTTTTCTAGTTGCTTATAATTACTAAACCTAATTGTTGCTTGACCTGTACTAGTTTCATATATTTGTACTTTATCTGGTTGTCTATTTTGTGCTACTTGTAAATTAGGCAATGTCCACTGAGTTCCTTCTAAAAAGCTATTATGTACGGGTTTTGCTTCTATCATATTTACATGTTTACTGCCAAATGTTTGAACTAAATTTTGAAACTCTAAATTAAACTTATGATTATATCTATCAGACACTTTACCTATATACATTAAGATAATACACAAATTTTTATACTCTCCTTTCATATTATAATTTTTTGTTATTATGCTCACTTTAATATATTTACTAAATTCATTAATCGTCATAACATAATTTGGAATACAACCTATGACTGCTAAGTTTGAACTTAAGTCTACTTCAGCTGTTGCTATTGCTGCTTGTTGGTGATTATCTCATCTATCATCATATATGTATACTAAAGCTTTTGTACCTACTTGTGCTCTGGTTAATCCTACTATTCCAATTAATATTGTTCCTATATGAATCTGACTAAATGTGATTTTCTCAAATGAGTAACTGCTTCTTTACTAATTAGATTAAGTGTGACTTCTTTATCAATACAGCTAACTTCATGTTGACTGATGCTGCTTACAATTCTACTTCTGTTTTCAAATAAACCTAATTGATACAAGTTATATTTATTTTTCTGTGTTCTCTCAAAACCTCTTCGAATAAATTCTTGTGCTTCTTCTTCATTTGGATAAATATATTCCGCTCTAACTACTTATTTTCCTTTTTTCCTAAAGAGTTCCATTTTCTATTATCAAAAGGATTTAGCTTAGGTCTTCTATTATTATTTGCACTCAAAGTTAAATTTTCTAATTTATCTAGCAAGGATGGTGGAAGTGATGAAGATGCGTTATGTAAAACTTGGTTTATTTCTTCTATTTGTTCTTCAACTTGATCTAATTTTTTAGCTAAACTTAAAACTAATTGGATAATCAAATTATTTTGCCTAATGGGAATATTACTACTGGATACTTGTGTTGAAAAATCTGTTAATCCTACTGGTTCTTTATCTAATTTACTAATTTCTTTCAAATCTTGAATATATTTTCTGCTAGTTCTAGAATCTGTCATTAAACTAATAATTTATCTATTTTATTATGCAACTTATCTACTTGTTCACTCAACTCCTTTTGTACGAATTGAATTTTTTGAACTTCTAATTTTAGTTGTTCAACTATTTCTAATGACCTAAGTTCTACTTGATTTGGCTTACTATCTATGAGGTCAAGAAGCTCTTTTATCTCTCTTTTGCTAGGAAACCTTTGAATATTTTTATTATTATCTTCTAACTGAGATGTAATATAATCTAAATTTTGTCTAATTATCTTTATGAAATTTTTCTAAAAATGTTCTAGCAACTGGTTTAACAAATGATTATGCTTATTATTTTCTAATTTTATATTTTCTGCTTGACTAATAATAAGATCTACAATACTATTGGCTTGCGGATTTTCTTCACTGTGCAAAATATGATTATGCTTTCTTGATGGAAAATAACAAACTAAATTATTTTGGTCTAAAGTTATTTTTCTTTTTTGAGGTTCACTAATTTCTAAATTAAGATAATCTATCATAAACTACAGTCTACCCTTCTCTAGAGTTACAGCTAACTGGTTTCTTAAAAACTCTATTTCTTCTCTCAAGGTCTCTAAAGCTTGATATGTTGTTCTTTTTGCTTCTAAAACTTTATGCTGCACTTCTCTGTTATTATATTTACGAATAAATGAAGGATGTTCAAGATAGCCAAGATAAAACTTTTGCTTCTTCAAAGTACTGATAATTCTTTTGGATATATATGTTAATCTTCTCTTTATGCTAGTTATAGTCGGATGTCTGGGACAATAAATACCTGGTAATTGTGGTTGACAGGGTCTACAGGGACAATAATATCTGTTGTTCATACACAATAAACAAATATGATATCAGTTGTATCAATGACTTCTATCCTCAAGGTACTTTACTATTATGCTTATATTATTAAAATGCTAAACTTGGCTCTGATACCAAATTCGAAACGCATGCTCGGTTAAATAGTCGGATGACCATTATAACAACTAGACATAGAACCTTGCACATGGAACTCGACATGTTTCAGCATGACGGCCACTCACAGTACAAGTATAAGGCCTTAACGGCTGAACTCAGAGGTACGAAGAACTCAGAGGTACCCTGGTTAATGTCCAGTTATTTGTATGGCAAACATTCAACTATAACAGAGTGCTCGAACAAAGTATGATCGTCAGTTTAGCAGGTTAATAATATAACCACAATAGTGTTTCCCTGTTTTGGACTAGAAGTCTAATTAAACAAACACACTAAATAAGGAAAAGAAAAATTACTTAAGATTTGGAGATTGCTTGAATATGTACACTTGAACTTTTATTGATATATGGAATGTTTACAGAGATAGTTGTATACAAGAAAGTGATTACAAAGAAGTGTTTACAAAGATGCTATGAAGGCTACGAATGCTTGAGTGTATGAAGTGAGTATGGTGTTTTCAGATGTTGAGAGAGGTATGTGGTATTCAGGTGTCATTTGTATGGGAGGAAAGGCTCCCTTATATACAAAATCTAATTCTTCAAAGACAAAATAACATTTCATCTATTTACAATTTTTTGAATAGTGACAACACACTGTTTCTGAATACTGTCAGCACTGTTTCTGAAAGCTGGCTGTTTTGTCTTTGCTTGAATGTCAAGTGAATTTATGTTGTCTTGGTTGCTGCAGTGTTTGCCACATTTTCTTTTGCATGTGAATCTATATTGTCTTGGTTGTTGCAATGTTTGCCACATATCCTTTTGCATGCAAATGCTTTCTGAAAATGTCAATCTCCTTTTTCTTCTTTTGGATGTATCCACATGAACTTTGCATAAAACTGACCCAATCTTGTACATATGTGTGAAGGGTAGGATCGGCATTTTTGAAAAAATATGTCCTGATGATTAAAAGTAAAGTTTTGAGGGTGTTTTGGTTAGTTTTCCAAATAATTTTGCGGTTGTTTTGTGGGTGTAGACCCATATTAGTTTGGAGGTTGTTAACTTGTTAGGATGAACTGATTTGGAAGACTAGTGAGAATAAAATCGTAACGGTTGCCTTTTAACTTTCTACAACATCATTTACTATATGGAAAAAATTAAAGTGTATTAATTTAAATTTTGAACGATTTTAAAAGAGTTATAAATTTATCGCGTGTTTACATATGGGGAAAGGATATGGCGGAATGGGAAACATTCCTCATTCCTGATTATTCCTCCGTTTACCAACTTAAGCGGAATGAACAGTTCTACGGGCCTCACGTAAAATCAGGAATTCATCTCCTAATATTGTCATAATTGGATTACCTAGAAGAAGGTAGTATTTGGATTCCGAGGAGAAAGCTCCATCCAGAATCAAATTTTCCTTCCCAAAATGCCTTGCACCTTCAGTACTCCTTTCCATCTTCTCGTTGTCCTCCGCCATCCTCTCCAGCAGCTCTCTGCTCCTCCGCCGCCTCCTCTCGCTCCACCACCTCAAAATCCTCCACGTCTTCTTCCATAGGATTCGGCACAACAAAATCAACCCAAAAATGGCAAGCATACCCAAAGTAAAAATCAAATCTTAAGAAAATCCGAACCCAGAATAACAAAAAATTCAGCAACATGAAACGGAAGTGACGGAGAAGAGAGTGGTACCAGAGAGGTTGAGGGAGAGGAGCGGGTTCAGGTGAGAGAGACCCGAGAAAGACCCAAATTGGAACTCGGGGTTGCGGGGTCCCACGCTGAGGCGCAGGCTCCGACGCCCGCACGTCGCCGAAGAAGAAGCGGTAGGAACGGTGATCTCTCCGCCGGGACGAGGCTATGAGCCGTGGGTTCTAGATAATGCCAATTTGGATGAGGACAATGGGAGGTTAAGTAGATAAGCACGAGAATTCCACTAAAAAATCCAAAAAAAAATAATAAAAGTTTTACTAAAAAAATAATAATGGTTCTCTCTTCTGAAAACAAAAAAAAAAGAGAAAGAATAAAAGATTTACTAAAAATAATTAGCATATAAAATAGATTAATTAAACTAGGGGTATTTTAGTAATCACAATAGGTTTCATTTCAATTCATATGAATTAGTAAATAGTTATATAGATCAATATCATTCATACTCCGATTCTAGACATTTTTAGTAAACAATTTCAAAATGAATCTGATTCTTAGTCAACAGTAGCCAATTAACATAGGTTGTCCTAATTGCAGACTTTCCTCCATCGTCAAACAGGAAAAAGGTTCCGATCACTAGTAGCTGCTAAGAAGTGGATCAAGGAAAATCGAGGTGAGCAGCCACATGAGGCATTCCAAGCAGCTGATGTTTCTAAGGTGAGCTCATGAGTTTTACCTACCTATCGAAGAAAATAGGATGCACAGACTTGTGTGATAAACTCAAAAAAAAAAATATATATATATATTTGGGTTCTTTAGAGAAAGGCCCTTGAAACTCCTATTTTCCAAACAAAAACCCACCCAATAATAAATATTCAAATAAAACCCAAAATTCAAATAGACTACCATGTAGACAAATATGTAACCAATTATTACAACATATTTACAACTTATGCCACAAAACCCTAATTATCTCTATAAATATTATTACTCACCCTAATTATGATTAGCAATTAACCCCATATGGAAATTTACCTTTCCTGTATCATAAATATTAGTGACATGTATATATATACACTAATTTATCCATATTCATAAACAATTATGGCACATTTTTCGTATGAAAAAATAAAATCCTTTGTATAATAAGTTATTTTGCATCAAATAATATTGTTTGATAAATAAAAAACAAACCAATTAATGTTCTTTATGTTGTAGGTAAATTATTTTACATAGATTAGACATTTTTTATTTGTTATTATATATGCATGTTAAAAATAATTTATCTATATTTATATGTAAAATATAAGTAAATTAATTTTGAATCAAATAGCATTTATTTTGTAGGTAAATTAAAATAGTAGTTACATTATTTTGGTCCAGTTAAACAGTGCCTAAATTATTTCGTAAAAACTAAACCAAGACAAATTATCACCATTAAAATGAAACAATAGATACGTTATTTTTTTATTTGATTAAACAATAGGTAAATTATATTGTAGGTACATTATGTTTGTAAAAAAAAAAAAGGAAAATTGAAAGTAGTAGATATATTATTTTTAAGCAAATTTCCTTTATTTGTAGGTGAATTATTTGTATGCATTATTATTATTATTATTATTATTATTATTATTATATATATGACACACCCCAACCTCGATCGAGGCATGTTGGCCGTCACGTGAGGGTGACGTAGCCATGTGCACAGTGCGGAAGCAATAGAGATATAAGGAATTACAACAAAAACCAAATCAACTAGAGTACTATATAAGATAAGGTGCTAGCACAAGATTAAGTGTGAAATACACAACCAGAGCATAAATAGCTTAAGTGCAGTCAAGCAGGACAAGTGCTAATTATACAACACCCAAGGGTGATCCTACATTATGATGTTATGTCAGAACCACCGTCAAAATCCCCGCGATCCAACAAAGCACTTCTACCTAAAACCTGGAGGGGTGCAAAACAGATGGTGTGAGTGGGCAAAAACAAAGCTTTTCAAAATCATTTCATTTCTCAAAGTTCTAACCCCTCGCCGTAAAACCTGTATAATTTCCCAGAAAATATTAATAATAATAATAATAATAATAATAATAATAATAAGCTGTATCAGAAATCATACTCGAGATGAAAATCCAAAGAAGTGTACCATGCCAAAGTATCTCAATGCAATGCTATAAGTAATCCACGCAAAATATATCAAAGTCAAATATCGCATCAGCCAGATCTCTCTAACTCAATCTACACGGCTGAATATATATATAGCTCATAACCAACCTCAACCGTATCAAATCAAATCCTGCACACGAGTTGGAACCACCTAAAGTGGTCTGTATGACAAGACTAGGTGTAAAATAAATATGCTCTAGTGCTACGATCACGTGAAGGCTGTGCGAATAATCGCGGGTCACCTACGAGTCAGAACCACACTACTACAAAAGGGCCTTATAGTGTCAGTAGGTGGCGTCGGTTTAATATAATATAGTGGCGGATAAGACAATTGCGACACTAACTGAAGATGACGTCGGATTTACTGTCGCTTATAAGCGTCATAAAATGTCTACGTCACTTTTAAACCGACGTAAACATTTAATGTCGCTTATAACCGACATATATTTTAATAATTTTAAATACTAGCGTCGCTTTAAACAAAACAGTGTCACTTTTAAGCGACATAAAGTATTGGTACAAAGTATTTTTTTAAATATTTTAAAGCCTGCGTCAGTTCTAAGTGACATAGATTTTAGTTTTTTTAAATGTCAAAATGATAGATTCATTAACACTTAGAATTTATTTATACTTTCATTAAATATAACATAAGATTTTGTGGTATCCACTAGTGTAAATATTCTAAATTGAAGATCGAATTCATTCATTATATTCATATAGGGTCAAGGAGTGTAGCAGTAAAAAATCATCTAAATCGGAGTTAAAATAACCCTTAAATCGTGATTTTTCGTTTATAACCGTCGAAAAGTTTTGTCCCGTTACTTAATCTCTAAATGTTTGTTTTTTGCCATTTTTGGCGTATGCGACCTGGAAGCATATATAAACAAGTTTGATGGTTGGATCGTTGAAATTAGTTTCGTAGAATGTATATCCCATCAAAACGATAGATTCACTAACACTTGGAATTTATTTATACTTTCATTAAATATAATATAAGATTTTGTGGTATCCACTAGTGTAAATATTTTAAATTAAAGATCGAATTCATTCATTGTATTCATATAGGGTCAAGGAGTGTAGCTGTAAAAAATCATCAAAATCGGAGTTAAAATCACCGTTAAATCGTGATTTTTCCTTGATAACCGTCGAAAAGTTTTGTCCTGTTACTTGATCTTTGAATGTTTTTTTTTTGCGATTTTTGGAGTATGCGATCTCGAAGCATATATAAACAAGTTTGACGGTTCAATCGTTGAAATTAGTTTCGAAGGATGCGTATCCCATCAAAACGATAGATTCACTAACACTTAGAGTTTATTTACACTTTCATTAAGTATAACATAAGATTTTGTGGTATCCACTAGTGTAAATATTTTAAATCGAAGATCGAATTCATTCTGTATTCATCTAGGGTCAAGGAGTGTAGCTGTAAAAAATCATCAAAATTGAAGTTAAAATAGCAATTATATCGTGATTTTTCGTTTATAACCGTCGAAAAGTTTTGTCTCATTACTTGATCTCTGAATGTTTTTTTTTTGAGATTTTTGGCGTATGCGATCTCGAAGCATATATAAACATGTTTGACGGTTGGATCGTTGAAATTGGTTTCGTAGAATGCGTATCCCATGAAAATGATAGATTCACTAACACTTAGAGTTTATTTATACTTTCATTAAGTATAACATAAGAATTTGTGGTATCCACTAGTGTAAATATTTTAAATTGAAGATCGAGCTCATTCATTGTATTCATATAGGATCAAGGAGTGTAGCTGTAAAAAATCATCAAAATCGGAGTTAAAATAACCGTTAAATCATGATTTTCGTTTATAACCGTAAAAAAGTTTTGTCTCCTTACATGATCTTTGAATGTTTTTTTTTTGCAATTTTTGGCGTATGCGATCTCAAAGCATATATAAACAAGTTTGCCGGTTGGATCGTTGAAATTAGTTTCGTAGAATGCGTATCCCATGAAAATGATAGATTCACTAACACTTGGAGTTTATTTATACTTTCATTAAGTATAACATAAGAATTTGTGGTATCCACTAGTGTAAATATTTTAAATTGAAGATCGAGCTCATTCATTGTATTCATATAGGATCAAGGAGTGTAGTTGTAAAAAATCATCAAAATCGGAGTTAAAATAACCGTTAAATCGTGATTTTTCGTTTATAACCGTCAAAAAGTTTTGTCTCCTTACATGATCTCTGAATGTTTTTTTTTTTTGCAATTTTTGGCGTATGCGATCTCGAAGCATATATAAACAAGTTTGACGGTTGGATCATTGAAATTAGTTTCGTAGAATGCGTATCCCATAAAAAATGATAGATTCACTAACACTTAGAGTTTATTTATACTTTCATTAAGTATAACATAAGAATTTGTGGTATCCAATAGTGTAATATATTTTAAATTGAAGATCGAGCTCCTTCATTGTATTCATATAGGGTTAAGGAGTGTAGCTGTAAAAAATCATCAAAATCGGAGTTAAAATAACCGTTAAATCATGATTTTTCGTTTTATAACCGTTGAAAAGTTTTGTCTCGTTAATTGATTTCTGAATGTTTGTTTTTGCGATTTTTTGCTGATGCGATCTCGAAGCATATACAAACAAGTTTGATTGTTGGATCATTGAAATTAGTTTCGTAGAATTCGTATCCCATCAAGTTCAATGGTGTGTGTATATATATATATATTAAGTAGATTTAAATTTATTTATTTTGTACGTATAACACTTAAGAAATTGAATGATATGTATATTTAAGCCGATCCAATGGTCACCAATTTTTAAAATTTAATTTAATATATATAATTATATAGTTTTTAGGGGTATAAAATTGTTAAATTAATATATATAATTATTATAGTATTTTTTTGGGTTATAAAATTATAAAATTAATATATATAAAATTATAGTCTTTGAAATATTAGGCGGGAAATTTCCCGCTTGTTTTGCATGAGGAAATGGATGGAGAAACTTAGTGTCGGTTTTAACCGATGCTAGTTTCATTAAAGCGACGCTATGTGAATTTCAAAAAGTGTGTCAAAAGTTGGCGTCGGTTTTAACCGACGCTAGTTTCATTAAAGCGACGCGAGTTTCATTAAAGCGACGTTATGTGAATTTCAAAAAGTGTCAGAAGTTTGCGTCGATTTTAAGCGACGCTAGTTTCTTTAAAGCGACGCTATGTGAATTTCAAAAAGTGTGTCAGAAGTTTGCGTCGGTTTGAAGCGACGATAGTTTCATTAAAGCGACGCTATGTCAATTCCAAAAAGTGTGTCAGAAGTTGGAGTCGGTTTAAACCGACGCAAACTAAGTACTCATATTTAAACCCCTATCTTTCCCATTTCATCTGTGCTTTCATTTCTCCCCCAATTTCAGACTTTCTTCTTCTGCTTCCCCATTTCATCTGTGCGTCCCTTTCTTCCTCATTTTCAGGTTTTCCTCTTCTCCTTCCCCATTTGCTATGGATCACCATTTTGAAGATCAACATTCTGAGGAACTCCACTTCGAAGAGGAAGAGCTCGAAGGTTGTTCATTTTTTAAATTATTATGATTATTAATTTTAGTTTCTGTTTTGTATTCTAACTAGTTTTATGCTTAAATTGAAAATTTATTTTTGTTTCTTGGTTTTTAATTGTTTTTTCTGTATTTATAAGGATCAACTCAATTACAGAAATATTTCAATGGTGGCATACTGGAATAAAGAAAAAACAATGGTAAACGTTTCATGATTTATTTCATTATACCTTGAAATTTGTCTAATAAATTCTTTTATTTTTCAAGAGATTGTCGAAAAAAATAAGCATAATCGGCAGTTGAAAACTATGAACCACGCAAACGGTTCAAAATCTTTTGCAAGAGCTCGGGAAGAATTTGTATGAGTTGTACATTTTTAGGAATTGTAGTTAATTTTAAATTTAATATATAGTTGGTAGAAATTTTATTTTTAATATGAAGTTTGCTTAAAATTGTTTGTTTTTTCATTGACATATGGTGGGATTTATTTTTATATAATAATTTTTAATTATTATTAATTAAAAACGGAAAATGATTTTTTTTTATTATTAATATATTTGGTGTCCCTTATGAACGACATCATAATAATTATTTTATGTATCCATATGTTATGTAATGTCGGTCAAAACCGATGGTAGTTTGGATATTTTATAATTAAATTGGTAATTAGCGTCGCTTTAAACCGACGTAATGTTGAAGTTTGCGTCGCTTTAAACCGACGTCTAGTGTCGCTTTTAACCGACGCTGTGTACTGGCGGATTAAGCGTACAAACCGACACTGAAGCCTTTTCGTGACGCCAACATTAGTGTCGCTATTCCAATCTGACATTACATTGTTTTATGTCAGATTTTTGCTAAATTTCCGACAGAAATTGGGTTTCTTGTCGGTTTTTGCTTCGCCACTGATAAGGTATATTGTAGTAGTGCCACCTAAAGTGGTATGTACGATAAGTATGTGCACCTAACTTAGATCCAAGGTGAGCATATGGTGCAGAAGGTGAACATCACGTGAAGGACTATGCCCTAACTCTGGGCAAGAGCACTAACACCGGGGTGCAAGTTTATGAGCTCTCAATACATCACATCATATCTCACATAACTGAAGTAATCTCATATCTTTAATTTATAAACTTACCTGGCACTTACCTGTGCGTCCGCAACACCAATTATAAATATATATGCAACTACTAATGCATAAATAAAATAGACAGATACTTTGCATGACATTTCAAAACATATAATCATTCAAATTCATTTTCTGGAAAAAAACTCAAGTATATAGGTATATACAGAAAACCAAAAGCCCACTCACTGATATGTCGAAGGGTCGTAGCCCTCGAGCCTCGATTGATGGCACTTGTCCTCAGGATAGGTCTCACCTATATGCGAAATAACTGAATAAACGTTATTTAAAGCACATATACAAAACTAGGAAATAACTTCTCATACAAAGCTCAAATGGGGTATTTGAATATACCACCATGACCTACTCAACCTCAGGACCATCCCCATATTTTTAGAAAAATTTTCCGACCTCCCACGTGAAGGAAATTTTGTGAAAACATGTTTATTTGAGCAACATCAATAGCATGCAATTAACAAATTAAAGGCGGAATCATGCTTGCATGCACTCAAAAACAAAACATCAACCATGAAATTCAAAGCCTAGTAGATTGGTGAACCTTGACTCAACTTTTAAATCAACATTTATTAGTTGAGAAATATTTACCTTTGTAGATTCCTCTTTGCATATGCAAAGGATAATCACCCAAGAGATAGGGCCTTCATTCCTTGCTTCTTAGCTCCATGGATTTGGTTGAAAGAATAGGATTCTCCAAGTTCCCAAAATAGAGAACCTCTAAAGATTCTACACCAAGGTTGGATTGGAGAGGAAATGAGTGACCTTGAGGAAGTAGAATTGCTAGACAATATCCCCCAAGGTGGTTGGCCTCTTAGAGAGAAATGGAAGCTTTGTGTTCTCACCAATTTTCTCTAAAATCAACCACTTATGAATTTTAGGTTATAAAGTTCTTTATATAGTCACTTCTTTAAATGACCTAAAGAACCAAAAACCCTAATTCAACACTAAATGGATATGGGCTTTTGGGCCTTTGTGAATCTTTATTCATTAAGTTGTCATACAACTTAAGTCAATGGGCTTTGACGTTCGAAGCCCATTGGGCCTTAAGGTCCAAAACTATCCCGAGGTCTTTAACGAACTTATTCGTTTGATTAATTAACATATTAATTAATCCTTGCCATAAATAATTAAACCATTTAATTATTCTTACTCATCTCCTTTGTTTCTTCAATCTCCACCTTACACGGTGTACGATACATTAGGTTCCTTTTAGCGAGGCAGTGGGCGATTAAAACCATTTTACATCGATTGTGAATTGAAACTTACTTTCAATTCTCCCTTTAGTGATTACACACGTTTAGGGCTTCCACAAACCATGAGTGACACCTAGCAGCATATCATGGCTACCCAAGCTAATCAGAAGAGGTAGAGAACCTATTCAGTTTAGGATTACAAATGCAATACGGTCTTTCTCTAATCTAATACTCTTGACCACATTGTTTGGTTTGATAGTTTATTTATTCATGTCTACTATCCAATGTGATTCGTTTGCTTATATGATTACCTTGAATGTGAATTGGAACGCATTCCCAAATCTCATTCATGCTCTGGCCAGAGATTTTAATCATATCATAGAGTATTCTCCCTCAAACCATTTTGAAGGTTAGAGATCCCTTGTTGCACATTCACTTGTCTCCATGACTAAGTGGCTTAACCCCAATGATGTCGTGGACACCCCGATGGGGTGACTTTGACATAATCAAAGATCAAGGACTTAACCACAAGACAACAACTGTGATGCCTCAGGTCAAATGACTAATTTGCATTATTCCAACCATGAGTTCTCATGTGACATGAGTATGAGAACTCCTCGTTGATCGTGTTCAGTGGACTCATTCTCTATTGAGCACCTACGTACTTGTCTTGATGTCACACACACCAATGACTCGAGACTAGTCATTCTCCCTGAGAGAAGACATAGCACGTACTGATCTTATTGGACTGTCAATGCCCAATTGGCAATCCTATGATCAGGAACGTTTAGGATGTGTCTACGAAAGAATGGTCTCATTAATCTAACTTCATTAGATTGCATTCTCCCAATCACATATTCCTTGGACTTTATCGTTTAAGCATATAACATTTATATGAGACGCCTCAAACAATAATGTTTGCCTTTTATATGTAAACTAGATTAGTTTAACATGTGAAATGTCCGTAAAGTATCATCATATGATTGGCTTTAGGGCACATTTCCAACACCACGCGCAGCCACGCGCCGGCCAAGGCATGGCCAAACGCGCCCCCACGCGCGGCCAAACCCTAACTGAAGCTTAACTGCCGTTAGGAATATTCCGTTAAATCTTAACAGAAGTTAACGGCATTACCTGACGCCGTTAGAATATTCCGTCAGACTTGACGGAATATTCTTCTTTGTCTTCCTTGGATCGCCGGAGATCATCGTCGGCGCCGGTTTCTGGAAAAACAATCAAACCTTCATATCTTCTTCGATTCTTAACCAAAATTCACAAAATTTATACCAATTTGAAGCTTAGGATGAGAGGAACAAAACCTTACCACTTTAAAGCCTTAGAATCCATGGGATTTCGCCGGAGAACCCTCGATAATCCAGCCAAACTTGAAACTTGCCAAACTCGACTTCCCGACGTCCAAAACACTTCGGTTTTCTTCTCCGAGCTTCGTGAAGATGTCCTAAAGCTCACTAGCAGATTAAAATCTTCTAAAAACTTTGAAATCACGAGTGCATGAACAGTGCTTAAATCGGAGATTATGGTTTCTCGGGATTTTCACGTCCAACCATCACTACCATTCGACTCCTAAGCTTGCAAGGAGTCTAAAAACATCGATCACAACCTCGATCTGTGAAGTTTGAAAGGGTTTTGAGGGTTGTCCGTACAGGTTGTACGGAAATGGCAAGAAATTTGAGGGAATGAGGAGAGAGAGAAATCAACGGGAGTGGTGTGTGTGAGTGTGAGTGTGTGGTCCAGTTTTGGGCTACTAACAACCACAAAACCATAATTTTTAAGTTCTAAAAACTTAGGAACTAATTAGATTAGTCTAACACCCAAACTCAAACCACAACACTACACCATATACTCAACATCCAAGGGTATTCTAGTCAATTCACACCATCGAAAAATATATTTCGGGACGGGCTGTCACATATATATATATATGGCACATTTTATTCCTAATAAATATTTGTGCAATGATTCACCTATATTATTATATAAAATATAGATAAATTTCTTTTGAATCAAATAACATTTCTTTAATTTTATAAGTAAATTATTTTGCATGTATTATTACTGGACAAATTTTATAGTGCCCTTTCAGATTTTCATTTGGGTAAGAAAATGACAAGATCAAATTAAAACAGTCAAATTTTATGCAAATTTGAAAAACAATTACAAAATCTTAAGGAAAGTATAACATTAGTGCTTTTTTTTTGTTCCAAGAAGCATTAACATACAATTTGTTATGATATATTAATATGCAATGATTTTAAACATTAATGCATTTTTTTTCATTAATCCCTCCCTTCAAATCTGCATAAAATTTAATGTATACATTAAAACTTTAATTAGGGGTGTTTTAGGCATCTAAAAAATGCAAAATGTGTAAAGGCAAATAGAATTAATGACTTTGCTTATGTGGAGCCTAGTCATTGGGTTTTATTCAGGTAAAAAGACTATGTCGGGTTTTATGTAAAGAAACTTGAGTTTCAAAGGCTAAAGTCATATTTTCAGTATATATTTTTACTCAAGGAAGCCTCTATCTCTGCATATATAGATAGTTGTTGACTGTTGACGTATGTAATATTTAAGGTAGTTGACAACTATTTGATGGCATTCATCAAGTCGTGAATAATTGACGTGTTTGGTGTTATGGTATATTGCTCTCATGCAGGTTTCAATGAGTTCAGAACCTCCTCTAGGTAGCACTAGAAGGAAGAAAGCAACTAAATATATGTCCTTTGACTTTGCACACCCACTTGAAAACATAACATGGGTCTTCACTGACACTGAGAATGATGGATGGAGGCCGTATGTGGGAGATACTATGGTTCCGGATCTGGTGAAGAATGTTTGGGCCGACACATTTTTATATGTCAGTTTAAGAAATGTATGAAGAATCTGTTGTTATTGGCTTGATGTGAATGATCACTAGACATTCAGAATGCTTTTCAGTTGTTTTCTTCAATATCCTATATAATAACAGTTATCCTATAGATGTTAGCGTAATTTTGTCTTTTTTTTTTAATAAGATGCGTTATTGAAAACGAAAAAAGAAAACTAACATGATTATCAGGAACAAAACAGAAGAAACGCGCAAGTGTAATCAATTTCCAATCCAAAATACCATCAAGCCATTTGGGAAAATACTGTAATTAAACCTAAGTAGAGGATATATTATCCAACAGAAATATATCTTTATCCAAGAAAATGAGAACTGGAGTATATTATATTAGTGAATCTTTACTTGGTCCTTAGAAAAAGCTATATAACTCAATGTCAATGATGGACCTTTGGATTCACTTGTAATTTTTTATTTGTTTTTAGGGCTTTCCATAGGTGATCGTTTGATTCCTGTAACATTATTTATTAGTTTTTTTTTTTTTAAAAAAAAAGGGGACCAGATTCGCCAAGGCAGTCCACCTTTTCAGGAGCCAGAAAGACTCACAGAAGCATTTCAGCCTTCCCCTGTCTACAATCGTGTGATTCACCATTGATTCTCTCTAGCATTACCCCCTTCTCAATTCCAAATTTTATAAGTATCACTCTTCATGAGTTCAAAATATAGAACTAAAAAACAAGTCACTTTTATTGCTAAGATTTTCAAGTTCACTGTAGGACTGATTTCTATATTATTAGCTTCACACTCGGTTTTTTCAGACCATTGTGAAAGGCCTTATTCAGTAATAAGATTAATCATCATAACCTTTACTATTTAGTACCTTTAAGCATGTTTGTTTAGCTTCACTAAATTTCACTAGACTAGATTGGACTAAAAGTTAGTGTAGTCCAGTGTTTGTTTGCAAGAGTGACTAAGTTTAATGAGATTAGGTGGGACTCACTCCAACTAAAACACTCGCTAAGTGGTCTTAGCAAGACCCCCCGAGAAGGAGTGGAATGCTAAGACCTCTTCTCCTTAGCTTCGCCCCTACCCAATCCCCCCTACTTTCTTTCTTTATGCATTTCCTCTCTTTCTCTCTTTGCTCGAAGCTTCAGACATTCATGGTAACCCAGATTCTTCCATCGCCGACATCAGCCATGGTGGCTGGACAACAACTACCTTGTTGCTCATGGTGACCCAGATTCTTCCGCTGACAACATTGTTGCTCAAAGATGGTGACCTGGAATTTTGAGCCAAATTTCAAGCAAAGGTTGGGTACAAGATTGAAAACTTTAGCATCAGGTGCAGTGACTCTGAGTGATTTTTCTTGACCAACTGTGATTTGCCCAAAAAATACAGGTACCAAATCTGAAGAAAATGAAAAAAACAAATACAAATAAAGCGTTGGGAGATGGGACAATATACAAAGGTGAAACGAGAGAAAAAAGAGAGAGGAGGGAGACACTCGTACAAAGAAAAAAATGGGACAAAAACGGGGAAAAGGCGAAAGGGGAGGAAGAGGCGGAGGAAAAAATTGAAGGTTATAGAGATTGGAGAAGAAGATGATTCTAGAAAGAAAAAAACGAAAAAGATAAAGTACAAATAAAATATTAATTGATATATACTAAATTAATAATAAAATATTAAAAGATAAGGATTAAATAATATAATATTATAGTCTTGCTCGTTTGTTCAAAAATATTACAGTCTTACTTCTTAGTCCGACACTTCACTAAATAAGTTTAGCTTAGTCTATTCTAAGTCAGTCCAGCTTAGTCAATTCTAAACCAATTCAGCTTAGTCCTTGAAGTTAGTCCAGTTCGAGATAGTCCGATGCAACAAAAGTACCTTTAATGCTAGCATTTGCACTAGCCTTTGCATTTGAATTTTTTCACTTCTTCACATAACACATACGTGTTATTTTTTTATACAAGAAAAAGACATTTAATGTTTTTGAAATTATATTTTTCAATTTGTAATTATTAATTTATTATTATTTTTTTTTTTTGTAAAAAAAATGACATGTGTCATTTGAAGAATGAAAAGATCAAGTGCGAGTTACAAAGATTGCTAGCACTCTGCTTTTTGAAATTTGATTTTCAAACAAGATTTTTTTTTTCTGTTCATTTTAATTGGGAGAGTAAAAGGTTCAACGGTACACAACCAGACTCTATGCAGGGCCGTCTCTGAGATTTTGGGGGCCATGTGCGAAATTTATAAAAGCGCCCCTCCTTAAGATAGTCTTAAAAAATGTAGGACAATGTATTGACGCTAGAAACCAATCACTTAAATCAAAACAAAGTTTAGCATTCACTGATTGCAAGTTTAAAAATATCATTAATAATAAGTAAAAAGAGCTACAAACATAATGTTCACTAAATAATAAAAAACAGTTCAATCTTATACAACCAAACAAGAAAACAAACTTCAAAAACTCTAACTTTAAAGTTTCACTTGAATATGTAACATTATTATATGATAATATTGAAAAAATACCATCTTTTATGGTGTATTATTAGCACTCAAAATGTCTTATTGTACTCTAAATTTTTATATTTAGAAAGGAAAAAATTACGCTTAAGATGAGATTTTAAAATGCTAACAAAATCAATTTTTGAATATAGAATATTATTTCATAACAAAAGCAATTTTAAATATATAATATTAGTACATATAAATATTAGGTGACAAAAATTTTGAGGGCCCCTTCAAATTTGGGACCATGTGCGACTGCACCTTTCGCACCCCCTCAACGCCCCCTCTAACTCTATGTCAGACCTAAGAAAAACACCGAGTAAAGATTCATTTCAGCCCACAAAAAACTCATGAAGTATAATGTCAGTTGTTGGTTTCATTTGCCCACAGTATAAAGGAAACATAATGGCCTAATCATGTAGTGAATTGATGAGTTTTGACTAAATTGGCCCTCTCAAATTAAAAAATGTAACCAACTTTTCAGACAATTTTGGTAACGTAAATTAAAGGCTTAAATATCAAAATGGTCCATGTGTTATAGTTATATGACCAATTTAGTCCCCGTGCTTTCAATTTTGCAATTTTAGCCCTCATGTTTGTCTTTTTTAGCCAATTAAGGACATTTCATTCAATCTCTCTCAAAAAATTCATAAGAAAAATTATATGAGATATAATTACCCTTTCTCTTTACATAAAAATGCAAATTAATGAGAAATAACACATATAGGAGATAAAACTTCCAATCTAAAAAATGATTAAAGTTGTGACATAGAAAAGAGAGGGGTAATGTTAGGAAGGAGGTCGGGGAGTTGGGAGAAGAATAATTTTTCTTTTCATTTTTAATTTTAGTCCATTTTTTAATATTTTAAATCAAATAAATAATTTTATAATAAGTTTATAATAATTTATATATATATTTTTTTTTTACAGAATATGGAAATGTTCTTGATTGGCTAATGAAGATAAACATAAGTACCAAATTGGTCAAATTGAAAACACATGGACTAAATTGACCCAAACCCAATGACTAAAACACATGGACCATTTTAACATTTAAGCCTAAATTAAATGGTTTGCATTTGTTCAAAAAAAAAAAAAAAGTTTCCAGGTTTAGGGGCCGCACCCGAACGAAGAATGGTTTAATTAGATTACTAGGGGTAAACTCTTGGGAAAATCCCGTTAGAGCAATATGATATATACATGGCAACATATTCATATTTGGATTTGGGACAATGAATGTAAATGTGTGACGAGAGAATCTGGCTCAGATTTTATCAGGCACTTTCCCTCCATTTGCCAATACCACCTTTCGTAATTGGTAACAAACTGAAAGCTTTCACCTAACCTTTTTTGCAGGCACTGTTTGCTGAAGGTGCATGAAGGTCGACCCTCTCTCAGCCCTATAAAACTGTAACACTTTCTCTTCCCCATCCCATCCCTTCTGCTTTGCGCCTCGTATCGCTCTCTGTCTTTTAGTCTCTTTAAAACTCTCGCTCTTCCGCTCTCGTTCTCTCTTACTTTCTTCATCAAGATGTCTATGTCCGCAGAACCCTCATCTCTTGATGTATTTACTGAATCTGAAAATGACCTCTCTAAATTCCCAGAAGCCGAGTTCGTGGAAAGCCATGAGATACAAGCCCGTGTTGATCCAAAAGTAGTAATTAGACCTATGGAGGGCTATAGTAGTAGTATCCGAGAGCAAAAATTGCAACAAGTCAAACGCTTGCTTCGGAAAATGATTTCTGTAAGTCCTTGCCTCTTGACTAATTCGGACCCTCAATCCCTAATTAAAAGTACTTGGTATAATGGGAATTTGAATATATGTTAATTGTCTCACCATTTTGCATTTTACACAGGCAAAAACAGCAGAGTTGAAGGCGAGGTGGTCTGATCATGAAAACATGCAAATTGTAGTATACCAACCGCCTAAATACCCCATGAATATGACACCAAGCCTCCAAGTATAATTTCATTCGTTTAATTATAACCCTATAATATATGTGTGTGCGTTTCACTCTCACCTAACTTTTTTTTGCATATCCACCCTTAGGTAGCACAAGTCCAAGACAAACCGACAAAATCACCGACCACGGTGATCGGAGAGGAGGTGGTGTCATTTGAACTGCCCACAGAATTCTCTGAGGATTTAAAGACGGTATGTAAATACATATAGCTTTACTATTATATCAACTAATTGTAGTGTGAAATGTCTAATAATAATATCATGTGTTTGTGAATGGCTACAGTTGATACCGGAGGGGCCTCCTCACCGATTTTCTTTCTCTGAAAGACTAGATGGCTGGAGGATTACTCAAAGACGACGAACCAAGGGAGGGAAGGACACGGTAATTTAATTCATTCCCTTTATATATAATATAGATATTGAGTTTTTTTTGTTGTTGGAGAAATTCATTAAGTAATTTTGAAAACTTAGTTTTCTTTTCTTTTTCCCCTAAAAACCCTAGATTTATAAACTGTTGATTAAAATCTTTAAAATCCATTGGAGTAAAGTAATGTCATATATTTTTTTAAATTGAAATGTTTCATGCAGTTCTATAGACATGAGAAATCAAACTCTTGGTTGATGAGATCGATTGTCGAGGCGGTTAGATTTATAATGTATGAGAAATTCCCTAAACAAGGAGGGGCAAGCTCAGATGACGAGGTGAGTTAGATTGATCAATTTAATATACGTAATTGATTTCATTCACTATATATATTGTATATATTTCGCGTATAAAACTCTGAAATATATAATATACGCAGTTGATTTTGCTCACTATACAATATTTCTTGGTTAATTTTTAGGAGAGAAGGACAAGTTCAGCACCGAGACAGAGAAAAGCTTCGGATGTTGACTGTTACAACAATAAAATTTCAGAGGAAAATATGCAGGGTTTTGATGGCGAACCCTATACGGAAGAAAGGGTGACAGAATTTTTTAAGTCAGCCTATGAAAACTTGACGAACCTGAAATTTATTGATAAAATGGAGACCGAAAGAAAACCTGTGAAGGTTCCGCAGCAAAACCCATCTCCACCAAGCATTTTTTCCTGCAGTTCTTCTCGAGAAGGACATGCTAACAGTCCTTCCGGTCCTTCTATGTTCGGTGGTGTAGAAGCAAGAGCAACCGCAACGGCTGAGAGATTACAGGACTTTACAGCCGATATGAGTTATCCGAGATTAGAAGACATTCGGATCACCCCCATGCGGCCTCTGTCATAGCCCAATAATGTAACTTGTTATTTGAAAGAGTAAACTGCCGATTTGCCCCCTGAACTATCACCCAACTTTCGATTTGCCCCCTGAACTTTTTAATTGGAAAATTAAGGACTTAAACTAATTTTTTTTGCCAATTTGCCCCCTGATGTTAATTTTTCATTTATTCCATCCAAATTTTTGTTAAATGGAAGCATATGCACAACATGTGTGGGTAGTTCGGTCACTTCATTCTTTAAAATAATTGAAAACCTTAGATTTCTAAAATATAAACCTATGCAAATATGTGTGATTCTATAGCTTTTTTGTCTAAAGGTCTAGTGAAATGACGCTTTTGTCCACAAATGAGAGTTATGTGGTTTGCACATGATAAGAGTTAACGTTAATTTGGATGAAATTTATGAAAAACTAACGGTAGGGGGGAAATCGGCCAAATAGTGTACCTTTTTTCTTTATTCACACCATACCACCAACTTTCCTAAGTAACAAAAGTTTATTCAAATGAAGGCCAGAAATGAGGACCATGGGTCTGCTGTCCCGAACTTGATGTCTTCTCTGTGTCTCATTTCTTATTTCTTTTACACGTGTTCAGCCATTTAAACATAACCTTAACTTTTAATAAAATTAAAAAACTAAAACTAAAAATAAAGAAACTCATAGCCACCGCTTTCCCACCCACCTCGGATCTCGACAGTCTCCCGCCCTAGCAACCCAGGCAGTTCCACGCCGGCCAACCCCATTCCAGGAGTGGCTACCCCAACTCCTGTTGCCAAAGCCTCCTCCATCTATCTCTCTTTCTCTCTTGGCCCAAGATTGAAATAATTATCTTCCCATTCAATATCCACAGTCAAATCAAACTTCTGTCAAATTAATTTCTAGGTAGAATCTATTGTTAATTTTCTTAGGAATAATGTCACTGATTACGGATATACTCTGAGCTTTGGTTGAAAATCCCAATAGAACATATCTTCTGTAAACGTTCTAACAAATCCTGAAAATAATGAAAGAAATTTGGGGAGGATTTGAGGGTTAAATATGAAAGGGAAAGTGAACCCACAAAGAGGGGAAAGGAAACCCAAGAGTAAAATTAATAATCAGTGGGTGGGTTCATCGGAAAGAGAGGGAAGAGTAAAAGAGGCTTTGACGGCGGTGAAGAGAAGCGTCGTCGACGACTATGGGATGGTGTGGTTTTGTGAGTGACCATCGAGAATGCGTTGTTTTTTTAATTATAAATTTTTACTTTTTTTTTTAATTCATTCTTGAAAGATTAACGCTATTAAATTTGAGGTTAAAGTTCAGGACAGATGTCAAAATGGTAAAAAGGAAACACATAAGAGACACCAATTTAGAGACACCTGTGGCCAGAAAGGAGTTCTATTTTATTTTTCAAGAGACTGCTATATGTGCTCATTGTAAATGCCTTTCTAAGAGCAAACACCTCAATTAATTTGATAAGAACAAAATTAATTTTGAAAACCCAAGTGAGTCATGACAATTGGTGGATATGAATTATCTTTTGGGACATTGAATGTAAACCTACAATTTAAAAAAATCGTCAGATATATTTCTAACATTTTTTTTCTTTAACCTTTATCGACCCACAAACTTTCCTAATTGGCAAAAGTTATCCAAATGAAGCCCGCAATAAATTCTATTTTTTCAAGAAACCTATGTGCTCTCATTGCCCATGCCTTTTATGCATGTTTTATTTGTTTTATACCTCTGTTTTATTTGCATGTTTTATGACAATTGGATTGGGAAAATATGACGAATTTTTGGGACATTGAATGTGAACATGTAATTTAAAAAAACTAAGCCAGATATTATTTAACATTTTTTTTATTCAATTTTACAGCTTCACCAACTTTCCTAATTGACAAAAGTTTATCCAAATGTGGGCCCCGCAATAAACTCTTTTTTTTGCAAGGTCCGTCTTTGCCATAAATTTAGACCTACCCCTTCTCTTCCATACATCCGTGTTCAATTTCTCTCCTCTTCCTTGTACTTTTGTTGCTTATATTCTCTTCATGAAGTACTCTCTCCCTTTCCTTCTCTCTCTCTAGATCTCTTCTTGTCTAAAATGTCTTTTCTATGTGAGAAAACTATATCATCAGCAGACAACTCTGTCGAGTTTAGATTAAGGGCTGGGAGATCAAGCGCACAAATGGAAGCTAGAGTTGTTGAGGGCTCTAGTTCTAATGACCAAAGTCATGAGTTGCAAGTCAATCTTCACAAAGCATTGTACAATTAAATTCTCCAAGTAAGTCACTGTGACTCTTTCTTCTAGCTAATTAAAAACCCTGCTTGAGTTTGGTATGTACAAATTATATATATGTATAAGATGAGTTTTAGAGGATTTATTTTATACCTTCAAATGCTAATAATTAAACCAGAATTTGAACATGCATGCGAGGTGGCTTGTCCGCTCATCTGATCTTTTTATCAGTACATATAGTGACCATATAATTGACTTTGATATACATATATATAGAGAAATATAGAAATGTTCTCATGACTCTCACATAACTTTCTTTGCCTTTCATGTAACAGGAAGGAAAGAAAGCCAGCACTACTTTGGATGGGATAAATATTGTCGACTCATTCATGCTTCCGGAAGATCTCCCTCTGGATGGTCTCGACATTGAGAACGTAAAGTACTTTTCTGTATAGACAATGATCTATATCATGACATGCATATTTTTTCTCCAGCTGATTGTACTTGTTAACTGCAAGAATTCTATGAGTAGTTCTCTTTTTCTGAAAATGAATGTTTACTTTGCAGTTACTCATACAGAACAAATGAATTATCTTCTAGGAGTTGAAGTGGTTACCTTCATACTTTATGAAGCATACCCATCTGATAGACGAAGGAAAAGGAAGGCGGAAGTAAATGCTGAGGAATTAATGGTTGATAATGAAAGCTTGTTCAAAGGACTCAGGCCGCTAAACGGGAAAGATTTCAACCTACCAGAAATTTAGCATACAATTATTTTTCAATTACAAGCGATATTCTGCACTAATCTACACTATAGGGAGGTGGAGTTTGAACCTGAAACGCAGTGAGTCGAAGAGAAAGACGCTAACCATCAAGAGAATCCACCACTTGCAGCCGACAAGTTTCTTTGGTTTGTCAGTTGTTGGATTTTAACACCTATGGATCATTATGTGTCTAGGTGAATGTAAAATACCAGACAGTTTTTTGTGCAGTTATTATCTACTTCTTTTTATATGAGTATTGACATGGTTATAGAATTATTGCATATGCCAATGCTATATAGATTAGCCTTGATATTGCATGACGATAACGACAATTTGAATCTCTGTTATTCAATTTTTCTATTATTTATGAAATTGGTGGCATGCATGCTCACTGATTCATTATTAGAATTGGAAGAAATGAAAAGAATAGGAGTTGGATTGAGGATAAATTAGAATCCGAATTTTTATTAAAGTTGTTTACTACCTAGTAATAGAGTATTAAATTTCCTTATTCTAAATAAGAATTTTTTATGCTAGTTGATAGAATTTAATTTGCATAACAACATATACTCATAAAATCCAGTTTATCCATGTTGATCATAACAATTTATCTGTCGGGACAACTATTGATGGACGAGCTCCAGCCGAGTTGCTCTCCGGCATCTTTACGAGCGCACCCTTGTAAAATTCGAACTTCATACGGGAGGCTCGACCGATTCTGCTATGGCTTGACTCAAGCTTCTCATTCAATTTTCTTATTGGTCCAGTAGGCTGGCCCAACAGTTCCAGCTCAAATTAAACGATCCTATGTGGGAGAGATTTTTCAATGTGACCGTCACCGTCACACGAGAAAGTACATCACGTGTCTCTATATAAATGGTGGGATATATGTGTTAAAAAGTTAATAACTTAAAAAATAAAATTTCTCACCACTTACATAAAAACATGTGGTATACCACTCGTGTTTCCGTCACAGCTAAAAATTTCTCCCTATGTGGATCATGGAATCTGTAGAGCGAAAAGGTAAGACGTAGAGAAAATTTTGTTCCCTTTTCCACATGCAACACCCTTAGCCTCTGCACTTTGTTGGACCCCCTCTTCCTCCAACCTTGGCACCACCGAGTGCGTTAGGTAAGCTTAGGGGTTGTATCTGGTGGACTTCGTGCCACCAACACCACCTCATCACGAGCGTCGTCCTCTCGGCGCTCTATGCCTGCCTCTTGTGGGATATTCATCATCATCACAAAACGGCTATATTCCTTGATGTAAGAGAATGCTTGCACAAATCCGAACCTAATACAAGACACCATGAGATAGTGACACATGGAGATCGAATAGCATGTAAGCCATAAACTAGGAATGAATCTAAGAGTTAAACTTGGGCATCTGATCTCGAGATGCTATCCTACAAATGAAAACATAAGGACAACAGGACAAAATTCTTGGAGCAAGCACAGTATGCTAATTAATCTCTAACACTCCCTTCTAATTACTTACTGACTTAACTCCAAGCATTTCACTGAGATAAAGATATCTGCCTATTGTTCCTCCATCTTACGGTAGACTAGTTTAATCACGTTCTTTCACAAAGCTTACCTTATGAAATGATATATATCTTCAATTGACGTGCTTTATCTTTTGATGATAGGATTTCACCAAAAACCCCCCATAGATATAAAGATCAATGACATAAATGCTACCAACTCTCAAAAGTCTAGAATCAATTTAAAATTTTGAGCCAAATATTGTTTAATACCTTTCCCTTACTTTCCTAATCGACAAAAGCACAATGAAGACAAAATTTCACGAACTCATAAAAACTAGAGGACAATTGGAACTGGAAAATATGAGTGAATTTTTTAATGAATTTTTTAGACATTAAATGTAAACATGTAATTTGAAAAAATTGAGCCAGATATTGTTTAACCATTTTTTCTATAATTTTATCGGCCCGTCAACTTTGCTTTTGCAAAGCTTTATCCAAATGAGAGCCCGTAAGAGCAACTCCACCCTTGGAGCCCTTCCCCCTGGCAATCCACTATTTAATCCACCCCATGAACAGTATCTGCCTTTAATGAACAGTAATTGTCATTTGCATCTCCACCCTTATTAGACCCTCCCCTGGCAATTGATAAAAAATTATTAGTATTTTATTGATTTCTCTTATTTTATTTATTTCTCTCTCTCTCTATCTCTCTTCTCTTCACAGTGGCTCCTCTTCTTCTTCACCTTCTTCACCTTCTTCACCCCCACCTCCGTCCCTCACCTCATCAGCACCACCATCCCCCAAACCCTCCCCGCCTCCTCCCTCAACCCCACCTCCGTACTCCCCATCCCGCCCGCCGTCCTGGACGCACCTCCGTACTCCCCATCCCGCCCGCCTCACGCCCTCACCCGCCTCACCGCCGTCCTGGACACACCTCCAGAACCTGACAGAAAAAATATTAAAAAGCCGTCTGACGTCAGCTGACGTCAGATCCACCTCAGGCGCTCGGGCTGGCACAAATCCACCGGCCTAGCGCTCGGGCCCTTTGCTGGAGCCTGTCCCCCGAGCAACCACCAATGGTGGACTTCCTCCCACCGGCCCTCGGGCCCTTTCCTGGAGCCTGTCCCCCGAGCAACCACCAACGGTGGACTTGCTCTAATAACTTTTTTTCTAATTTCAAATACCTTCGTGCTCAATGTACATGCCTTTATCAAATTAATTGAAAAGTTTTCTTAATCAATTTGATAAGAACAAAATTAATTAAGAAAATGTAAGTTTTTGAAAACTTTCAAAGCAAGTAATTAAGCTAAGAAAAAAACACATAGAGAAAAAGAACAATGATAGAAATATCACTAACTCTTAAAATCTTAGAATCAGTTTATTTTCAACCAAAAATTGACTAATACTTTTCTTTTAATTTGTTACTGGCCCACCAACTTTCAAAATAGCAAAAGCACAACAAAGACAATGTCATCAACTCACAAAACACTCAAGCCGTGACAATTGTAACCGGGACAGATGAATGAAGTTTTGAG
Organism: Malus fusca; assembly: GCA_035220775.1. NCBI lineage: Eukaryota > Viridiplantae > Streptophyta > Magnoliopsida > Rosales > Rosaceae > Malus > Malus fusca. The sequence goes on from CM069070.1 coordinate 21,955,727, forward strand.
ACATTAAATGTAAACATGTAATTTGAAAAATTGAGCCAGATATTGTCTAACAATTTTTTCTATGATTTTATCGGCCCGTCAACTTTCCTAATTGGCAAACCTTTATCCAAATAAAGGTCTGCAGTAATTTTTTATTTCAAAATACATTCGAGTTCAATGCACAAGCCTTTATCAAAAAATCGCCTCAATCAATTTGATAACAAAATTAATTTTGAAAACCCAAATTTTTGGAAACTTTAAAATAAATGTTGTCTAATATTTTTCCTTTCGTTTGTTACCCACCCACCAACTTTCATAATTGACAAAAGCACAACGAAAATAATGTTACCAACTCACAAAACGCTAGAGTTATGACAATTAGAATCGGGAAATATGAATGAAAATTTTGAGACATTAAATGTAAACGTGTAACTTGAAAATTTGGGCCAGATACTGTGTAATGGTTTTTTCTATAATTTTATCGGCCAGTCAACTTCCCAATTGGAACGCTCACAATAAAATTTTTTTTTTTCTAAAACATCTCCGTGCTTAATTTACCTGCTTCCTACGCAGGATCCTTCTTCCCTATAAATCTAGAACCAGCATTTGTTCCCTACATCTTTGTGCAGTCTCTCCATCGGTCCTTGTACTCTTGCTTATATTCCTTTCACAAAGTAGTTCTATCTCTCCTTAAATCTCTTCTCCAAAATGTCTATCTCTCCTTAAATCTCTTCTCCAAAATGTCTTTCTCATGTGATATAAGTATGCCATCAGGATACCTTTTGAAGTTCTTTCGAATTTAACTTCAAATGGTGTTCAAAACATTTTTGTTGCACCATCCTCCACATCTCAAATGGTATTTCGAGAAGTCCTACCCTTTGAAAACCATGAGATACAGGCCCCTGTTGATCCAAAAGGTATTATTAGCCCTATGGAGGGCTCGAGTAGTACTATACATGAGGTACAGGCCCCTGTTGATTTCTGTAAGTCCCTGCCTCTTGACTAATTTGGCCCCTCATCTCTAATTAAAAAGTACTTCTTGGTTTAACTGGAATTTGATTATACGGTAATTGACGGAACATTTTCAGTTTACAAAGGCAAAAACAGCAGAGTTGAAGGCGAGGTGGCCAGAGAATACAGACCGTGGAAACCCCGTAAACATGCAGATTGTAGTATACCAACCGCCTCAAGATGCTGACCCCATGAATATGACACCAAACATCCATGTATAATTTCATTCGTTTAATTAACCCTATAATTTGTGTGTGTGTGTGTGTATGTTTCATTCTTACCTAACTTGTTTTGCATATCCACAGGTAGCACAAGTCCAAGACAAGCCGGCAAGATCGCCGACCACGGTGATCGGTGACATGGGTGTCATTTGGACTACCCAAAGAACTTTGGGAGGATTTAATGACGAGGTGAGTTAGATCCATCAATTTAATTATATACACATTTATATGTATATATTTTTGACATGTAAAACTTTAAGATATATATAATATAAACAGTTGTTTTGTTCAGTATACGATATTTCTTTGTTTGTGTTTAGGATGAGACAAGATCAGCACCAAGGAAGAGAAAAGCTTCAGATGCAGAATGTGCCCCAATCTAAAGAAAAAAACAGAAGCGACGGGAACAAGAACTGAGATCGCCCATATGGAGGAGTGCGAGATGATTAATCACAAGATGTGCCCCAACTTGGAGGACACCGTGATGTATCTCCGTCCCATTGCCTGGTGATCTCGATGCATGAGATTTAAATGAGAATATATTGATTCAAAACTATTAAGTTCTTTTTACTTTCAGTTTGTTTCATCATAAGACTATAATATTTTGGCTACTTAATACTATGGTCTAGTAATATTTATCTGTTACTTGTAATTAAGTTAAAGGTATTAAGTACAGATATGTGAAATGACGAGTTCAATACTAATATATTGTTGCGAGTTATATATTAGTTAAAGTATAAATAGTAGTTTATTGTCCCACATTGGTGAAGTACATATGTAATCCCAATTGTAACTCCTATATATACTCCACTTTGGAGATTAATGAATATATAAGAAATTCTCAAATATTGTCATATATATTTTTGGTATTTACCATGTTTAGTTTAATATTGGTATTTACCATGTTTAGTTTAATATGACATCAGAGCATTTCGCTCTTGGTGACATGTGTGCTTTAATTTTGTGCCCACATTTTTTCGTGATTTCCTCAATGAGAAAAAAAAAATTTGAATAGTGTCACAGTACAACACTTGCTACATTGCCTGAACAGTGGTATGGTCTGTTTGCGAACAGTGGTCCTCTACAGTGTCATGAATAGTGCTCTGCTACAGTGCCGTGAACAGTGATTGCTACAATGTTCTGGTAAATTGTTTTCATTCCGCTGCGTATCTTTTGTGTCTTTATTGTTCGTGATTTTGTTCAATGACTCAATATAATCATAGTGTTGTTATGCATCTTGATGTAACAAATAAATGGATAATTGATATTGGGGCCATTGATCATGTGACTAGTGACCCTAGAGTGTTTGATGAGTTATGTGACTATGTTCGTGATCCGTATATTACTAGTGCAAATGGAACACTTTACCCTGTGAAGGGTGAAGACACTATCTCTCTGACTCCAACCTTATCAATGGTCCGTGCTTTACTTGTTCCTGATGTTAAGTGCAATCTTTTGTCGGTAGGAAAACTTCTTGATACCTTATATTGTTCTGCTCACTTCTACCATACGTATTGTTATTTTCAAGACATTCAAACTCAGAAGATAATTGGTCATGGTGAAAGTGAAGGAAATTTTGTGAAAAACATGTTTCTTTGAGCAACATCAATAGCATGCAATTAACAAATTAAAGGCGGAATCATGCTTTCATGCATTCAAAAACAAAACATCAACCATGAAATTCAAAGCCTAGTAGATTGGTGAACCTTGACTCAACTTTAAAACAACATTTGTTAGTTGAGAAATATTTACCTTTGTAGATTCCTCTTTGCATATGCAAAGGATAATCACCCAAGAGATAGGGCCTTCATTCCTTGCTTCTTAGCTCCATGGATTTGGTTGAAAGAATAGGATTCTCCAAGTTCCCAAAATAGAGAACCTCTAAAGATTCTACACCAAGGTTAAATTGAAGAAGAAATAAGTGACCTAGAGGAAGTAAAATTGCTAGATAATTTCCTCTAAGGTGGCTGAATTTTTGAGAGCAAAGAGAGCTTTTGTTCTCATCTTTTCTCCACAAAAACCCTAAGGATGAAAATGGCTATGAAGTTGCCTTTATACCACCTCACAATGGAGTGGCAAACTTGCAATTAAGCCAAGTTCACTACCCTCCTTAATTATGGGCTAATTGGGCTAATTGGGCCTTTGTGAATCATTATTCATTAAGTTGTCATACAACTTAAGTCAATGGGCTTTGACGTTCGAAGCCCATTGGGCCTTAAGGTCCAAAACTATCCCGAGGTCTTTAACGAACTTATTCGTTTGATTAATTAACATATTAATTAATCATTGCCATAAATAATTAAACCATTTAATTATTCTTACTCATCTCCTTTGTTTCTTCAATCTCCACCTTACACGGTGTACGATACATTAGGTTCCTTTTAGCGAGGCAGTGGGCGATTAAAACAATTTTACATCGATTGTGAATTGAAACTTACTTTCAATTCTCCCTTTAGTGATTACACACGTTTAGGGCTTCCACAAACCATGAGTGACACCTAGCAGCATATCATGGCTACCCAAGCTAATCAGAAGAGGTAGAGAACCTATTCAGTTTAGGATTACAAATGCAATACGGTCTTTCTCTAATCTAATACTCTTGACCACATTGTTTGGTTTGATAGTTTATTTATTCATGTCTACTATCCAATGTGATTCGTTTGCTTATATGATTACCTTGAATGTGATTTGGAACGCATTCCCAAATCTCATTCATACTCTGGCCAGAGATTTAATCATATCATAGAGTATTCTCCCTCAAACCATTTGAAGGTTAGAGATCCCTTGTCGCACATTCACTTGTCTCCATAACTAAGTGACTTAACCCCAATGATGTCGTGGACACCCCGATGGGGTGACTTTGACATAATCAAAGATCAAGGACTTAACCACAAGACAACAACTGTGATGCCTCAGGTCAAATGACTAATTTGCATTATCCCAACCATGAGTTCTCATGTGACATGAGTATGAGAACTCCTCGTTGATCGTGTTCAGTGGACTCATTCTCTATTGAGCACCTACGTACTTGTCTTGATGTCACACACACCAATGACTCGAGACTAGTCACTCTCCCTGAGAGAAGACATAGCACGTACTGATCTTATCGGACTGTCAATGCCCAATTGGCAATCCTATGATCAGGAACGTTGAGGATGTGTCTACGAAAGAATTGTCTCATTAATCTAACTTCATTAGATTGCATTCTCCCAATCACATATTCCTTGGACTTTATCGTTTAATCATATAACATTTATATGAGACGGCTCAAACAATAATGTTTGCCCTTTTATATGTAAACTAGATTAGTTTAACATGTGAAATGTCCGTAAAGTATCATCATATGATTGGCTTTAGGGCACATTTCCAACAATCTCCCACTTGTACTAGAGCCAATCAGCTTGGTCATCTGTTATGATTCCTCTTCTGTAGTCATTTCATAAATGGCTGAGTAGTAGGCCTAGGCAATGGATATCTATATGTTATCCATAGAAGCAACCTTGAGAATATCGACGTCACCATTATACATGATTCTCAATCATGTGGTTCAGTCTCTCATATGAGTTCGGATCTTGATGAGACCTTGATTCCCTGGCTTGAGCTATCGCCCCATTAGTGTCGTAGTGTCAGTACACTAGATACACTTTCTGGTTGGAACCGAATAGAGAGTTCATAAATGAACTTTCCCATCCAAACAACATTGTTGTAAACTTCTATATGGCAATATATTTTGCTTTCATAATGGAACACACTAAAGTCATTACTTTAATGTTTCCATCCAAATATCTCTTTAGTCATAATAAAGAGATATATGTTTATCTCTTCATTCATAATGAAGAAACATCCAATGATGGATTAGATTCATAATCTAATACATTTACGCTTCCATTACGTTACTCTAATTCTTCCTCATTCTTCGAGGAACCTATCATTTAGTATTTCTTAAATACTTAAGGACTCACTTGACAGTTACCATGGTTCTGATCCTGGGCTTGCATTGATATCGCCTTGTTTACGCATTATTTCTTTGGGAGTCAAAGGGTACGTTCCCTTTGAGAAGAACTACCTCCTAGTCTCACTAGAGTTGTTCTTCTTATTGAAGTTTATCATCATATGAGAAACTTCCTAGCATCCTTTTGTCTATTATTAGGGCATGATATAATCCAATTATATCCTAAAATCTATCATTATAGATTTCCATCCCATGTATATAGACTATGTCTCCCATATACATTCTATCGTTATAGAAAGTTTAAAGTCATAACTTTAACAATGAAGTATTCTTTTCATTTCCAAAATTAATATATCATGGCTAAGAGTCATCGTGCTTCCTTTCCCGTAAGTGATTCTAAAGCTACTTTGCCATTTGATTTGATACATTCTGATGTGTGGGGTTCGGCAAAAGTTACTTCTAATGGATTCCGTTGGTTTGTTACTTTTATTGATGATTGTACTCGGTTAACTTGGGTGTTCTTGATGAAGAATAAGAGTAATGTTCCGTTACTTCTTCAAGAATTTTGTACAATGGTGTCTACTCAATTTCAGACCAAAGTTAAGGTCTTCAGGTCTGATAACGAAGGAGAATATGTGAATCACACTTTGGCATGTTTTTTTCGTGATCATGGTATTATTCACCATACGACTACTCCGTTTACACCCCAACAAAATGGTGTGTCCGAACGGAAGAATCGTCAAAGTAGGGTTCTTGATTTTCAGACACCGTTTGATGTGCTACAAAAACATGTTTCTCTTGTTTCTGTATCAACGCTTCCTCCGAAAGTGTTTGGGTGTATTGCGTATGTGCATGTCTACTCTCATCAGCGAAGTAAACTTGATGCATATGCTCTCCGATATGTCTTTATTGGGTATGCTAACAATAAAAAAGGTTATAAGTGTTATCATCCTCCGACTCAAAAAACTTATATTACCATGGATGTCACATTCCATGAGGAAGTTTCGTTTTTGTGAAGCCATCTTCCGACTCTCCACTTCAGGGCGAGAGGGGGAGTGAAGTGTAGATTCGAAGAGATGGTATGGATGATGTGTTACAGGCAGAGTTGGGAACAGAACCTATTATGTTGCGTGATATTGATCAGTCGGCTACAGATAGTGATCGGTCACCTTTCATTCCCGGAACTATTTCTACTGACGACAGATCAGATGTGCCCAGCGAATTGCCTGTTAGTATGTCCGATGAATTACCTTCTGATGATCGATTGCCTGATGCTGATATGTCTAATGAGTTGCCTGAATATGGTTCGTCCAGTGATGATTCTTCTAACAGTTTGGTACAATATGGTGGCATACATGAGGTAAATTCTGACGATTCTTCTACTTATCAATTGTCTCCACGAGCTAATTGTGGAAAACCTAAAGTACAACATGAGCCTGATATGCATGCCAAAGCCAAATATCCTATCAACAATTATGTGTCTACTCATCTTTTATCCAAACCATATGCATCTTACATATATCAGCTATCTAGTGTATCAATTCCAACAAAATTGCAAGATGCTTTGTCTGACCCTAAATGGGTTAATGCCATGAAAGTTGAGATGGAAGCTTTGGAAAAGAATTCTACTTGGGATTTGGTTCCTTTACCAAACGGGAAGAAAGTCGTTGGATGTAGATGGGTGTTTACTATTAAGCACAAAGCAGATGGTTCTATTGACCGGTATAAAGCTAGATTAGTTGCTAAGGGTTATACTCAAACCTCTGGGGTGGACTATCAGGAGACCTTTGCTCCTGTTGCCAAACTTAATATTGTGCGTGTTCTTCTGTCCTTATCAGCAAACCAGGATTGGCCTCTGTTGCAGTTTGATGTTAACAATGCTTTCCTTCATGGTGATCTTAAGGAGGACGTGTATATGGATCTTCCACATGGTATTGGAACATCTCCTGGAAAAGGTGTTATATGCAGGTTACGAAAGGTCTTGTATGGTTTGAAACAATCTCCTAGAGCGTGGTTTGGGAGGTTTACAAGTTCAATGAAGAAGTTTGGGTATATCTAGAGTCATTCAGATCATACTTTGTTTCTAAAACGACAAAATGGTAAGCTAACTGCATTGATTATTTATGTTGATGACATGATAGTGACTGGTGATGATCAGAAGGAGATACAACACCTTCAAAAGTACATAGCTACTGAGTTTGAGATGAAAGAATTAGGTGAATTGAAGTATTTTCTTGGAATCGAGGTTGCACGATCCAAGCATGGTATTTTTCTGTCTCAACGGAAGTATGTTCTTGATTTGTTAGCTGAAACAGGTATGTTAGATTGCAAACCTGTTGATACTCCGATTGAGCAGAATCATCGTCTGGGCTTATTTCCAGATCAAGTTCCTACTCATAAGGAACGGTATCAGAGGCTTGTGGGGAGATTAATTTATTTGTCTCACACTCGCCCTGACATTGCTTATGCATTTAGTGTGGTAAGTTAGTTTATTTACTCACCTAGTGAAGCTCATATGGATGCAGTAACACGTATTTTGAGGTACTTGAAGATGGCTCCTGGCAGAGGCCTGGTTTTTTTCAAGAATGGTCATTTGAATGTCGAAGGGTATACAGATGCAGATTGGGCAGGTTCTATCACTGATTGGCGATCTACATCTGGATACTTTACGTTTGTGGGTGGTAATTTAGTTACTTGAAGAAGCAAGAAACAAAAAGTGGTGGCTAGGTCAAGTGCAGAAGCTGAGTTTCGTGGTATGTCTCATGGTGTATATGAGTTGTTGTGGTTGAAAAAATTGTTGAGAGATCTTGGGTTTAAACCCAAAGGTGATATGAAACTTCATTGTGATAACAAGACTGCTATTGAGATTGCTCATAATCCAGTGCAACATGATCAAACAAATCATGTGGAGATTGATCAACATTTAATTAAGGAAAAATTAGATGCTGGAATTATTATGTTTTCGTTTGTGGGATCTGAAGATCAACTTGCTGATGCTCTTACTAAGGCTGTGTCTAATAGTGTGTTTTTCCAACTCGCTTGACAAGTTGGGCATGCGTGACATCTTTGCACCAACTTGAGGGGGAGTGTTGCAAGTTATATATTAGTTAAAGTGTAAATAGTAGTTTATTGTCACACATTGGTGAAGTACATATGTAATACCAATTGTAACTCCTATATATACTCCACTTTGGAGATTAATGAATATATAAGAAATTCTCAAATATTATCATATATATTTTTGGTATTTACCATGTTTAGTTTAATATTGGTATTTACCATGTTTAGTTTAATATATATTTTGCCACTTGTTAATCTAAATATATCGTTGTATAAAAAAATGCATGGATCTAAAGGAGCGAGACTCATTCATTTGGTCATTTTTATCATATTTTTTTCACTACATATTTTGCACATAATCGATCATGGAATGCATAAATGAACAGTACCCGTCAAGAAACAACATGATAGGTGAGGAATTGATGATTAGAGTTTAATTTGCAACGAATTATCAAATGTGGTTATTTTTTTAACACGTTTGTAAAACCTCTCTGTAACTCTATCAATTAATAACCTTAAAGTCATAAAAAAATTATAGTCTCAATTTGGGCTAGTTATGTATAGGAATAAACTCCACATTATAGTAAGTTATATATTTTCTAGGTCTTGTTTTAGTGAAACTTGTCTCCACATAGTAATGATTATCAATAAGTATAAAAATAATATGCAATGTCATAATTTAAAGTTTAAATGAACTAATATATTTCTTTAAAGTTGTTTTTGCTTTAAATTTTTAGAGTTGATACCACGTCTTTAAGCTTGCGGATACATAATACCTCGTCAACATGGACATCTTTTTGTTGAAGCCAAATATCTCTAACTTCTGAAACATGTTTACAGCTTCTTGGTATGGGGGATCCCTTTCACCAAATTCATCCAATCACCTAAGCTGGACTCTTGAAATTTGATTTAACGGCTAAAGTTATTATACATTTTAAAGGGGCTCCATGTTTGTAGTTGTTGAAACAAATTTCAAGGACCCGAATTAATTAATTTGGTGAATTTGGTGGAAGAGCTCCGGAGATGATCCATTTCCTTTGATATGCTACTTTTGGTACCATTGTACTGTCATCCTCAGGATTAACTCCTCGTTCTTGTTTGATTGCATTAAAGATTTCTTCTTATATTAAAAGGAAAACTAATGAAAATGGTTTAAAACTTGAAAACTTTAAGTTTTAAAATGACAAAAATGTGTTGTAAGTGAATAGTACCAGAATTGACTTTTTAGAGTAAAAATGTATTTAACGTTAAAAGTGAACAATACCATGAGTGTTTCGTTAAGACTCCCTATGTCAAAAGCATACACAACTTTTTGCATAAAACACGAATAATTTCAAATTGCATTGGGTGTATTGTATGTATTTATGTAATTTGCTTAGAAAGAGAGGTATGAAAGACATCATACATGCACTAATTTTGAAAGATTAGATGTCTTTCTTTTTCTATTGTTACATCTTGAAGCCAAAGCACAATGACAACAGTGTCACCAACTCTCAAATTACTAGAGTCATAACAACTGGATTCGGGCAATTATGAATGAACATTTGGGACATTGAATGTAAACATATAATCTAAAATTTGAGCCAGATATTTTCTTACATTTTTTCCTTTAATTTTACCCGCCCACAAACTCTCCTAATTGACAAAAATATCCAAATATATAGCCCCCATGATAAATTCTATATTTTCTTTCTGAAGATCCGTGCTCACTGTACATGCCTTTTATTTTAAGGAAAACTAATTAAAATAATTTGAAAACTTTGAGTTTTAACGATAAGGACAAAATAAAGGGTAAAGTGAATAGTACCAGGTTTGACTTTTTAGTGTAAAAATATGGTTTTTCGTTAAAATGAATAGTACCAGGAGCTTTTCGTTAAAGTACCCTTTATTTTATGAAGATTCCATCTTTGTTATAAATCTAGAGCTGACATTTCTCTTCCATACATCTGTGTCAACTCCCTCCTCTTCTGTTATTGGCACTCCAAAAATCTCATTGTGCACTTCAAACTTTCTATATTTAAAAAGAAAAATATACTTATGAAAATTCATGATGAGATTTTTGGAGTACCAATAACATTACTGTGGATGCAAATTTCTGTCGTCTCTTCCTTTGACGAAAATGCACCTGCAAAATAATAACATCTAAGATTAAGGTCATAATCCTTACGCGCCCACGATGAATGGGGGGCTTTGGCCGAAGAATTTCCAATGTCAAAGTTATAATTCTAAAAAGAATGTGTTTAGGAGTTTATGGGTAGCAAAATGGCTTAGCATTCTAGAGGGATGGTAGGGGTATATATAGGAGAGTGGCCCGCCCCTTTTGGTGGAGAGTGGATGGCCATGTATGGTGTAATTGGTGTGAATAATTGCAAGATATTATGTGAAATAATATATTGCAATTAACATGACAACTATTACTAAATTAAATCGGAAGTTTTGGGAGTTACCTTTTGAATAAAATCAATAAGGAATTGATGAGGAGTGATGAGAGGAATATGAAATAAATTTCATATTGATCACTTTTGACTGTTCCTTGATTGAGCTGTTATTGTCTGTAGCATACGTGTGGGAATCCCGGTGTACCTCTAGGGTAATCTTATCTTTTTTATCCAAAATTCCAAGTGTTACCTCCATGATTTTTTGGATTATTTTTTGCTCCACAATTACCCTATAAAGAGCAACAAAACTTCCTTAGAATAAGAGAGAGCAGTGGCAAGGGGATTTGGATTTGCTTGGCAGGAAGAAGGCTTGTCCATATAGAGAGCAGCAGAGCTTCCTCTGTAAGGAACTAGATCTCAATCCGTTCTCCTTGTATTGACCCTGCAAAAATTCACAAGTTCAAAATTTAGACAACGAGTTAGATTCACCCTTTATATACTCTATGTCAAAATCGAAAACAGATAAAATGCCTTGCCATCTAGCAAATATTTGCTTTGAAGCCAGGTTCTTGACATCTTTTAATAAAATATCCTTGGTTGCCTTATATTTCATCGTGATCTTGTTTATTGAGAAGGTCACTTTCAAAATTTTTGACTGACAAGTGATAGAATTTCTTTTTTTACTAGGGACTAATTCTTTTGTGCTGGTTTTCAGACTCTAGAAGTAAAGTGAACCAACCGTTCTTTTCCATCTCTAGTTCTTTGTTTCAAAACTCATTTGTACCCTTCATCAGAATCATCAGTTTTAATTATTTTAAAATCTTCTGGATTAGCTAGAGCTAAGCATGGCAACCCTTGGAGTTTTCTTTTTGACAGTCGAACAACCTGAGTATGACTTTCAGTCTAAAGAGCAGGGGTTTTCTTCAAGCTCTGGTATAGGAGCTTGCTATCCTTTGCAAGATCCTTATAGAAGTCAACAACATAGTTAAGACTTCCCAAAAATCTTTGAAGTTTCTTTTTATCTAGAATTTCATTTGGAAATTTATCAGCAAAAGTAATGGCTCGACCAATGGGTAACTCAACCCCTTGTGCATATTATGACCTAAAAATTGAATTTTTGTTTGAAAGAGTTTCATCTTTTTGGCTGAAACAACTAAACATGCGTTCTTCACCACTTTCAAGAAGATATTAATGTGTTTGAAGTTTGTTCCAAAGAGTTAGAATAAACCAAAACATCATCAATGTAAACAATAGTGAAAGTAGTATAAGGATTGAAAATATCATTCATAATTTCTGGAATTCGGGAGGACCATTTTTCAATCCAAAAGGCAACACGTTCCTTTCATAATGTAATGGCACATCAAATGTAGTTTTATACCTATCCTTTTCAGCAATTTGAACCTGCCAATAACCATATTTCATATCGAATTTTGAAATATTACTACTTAATTCAGCATGTCTAACAAATTCTTCTTATTAGGAATGAGATACCTTTTCCACCTAAGACGTTTATTCAAAGGCTTGTATATTATAACTAATCCGGGAGCTCCACATTCCAGTTCAACCGCATTCTCCACGTAAAAAGCTAAGCAACTTCACAGCCAGTAGGTTTTACGAATCAGCTTCTTGTTATTTCCTGTTGACAGATTTCCATTAACCTGTTATTCATTTGAATGGGTCGAGCCTTTGTTGGAATCTTCTTTTTATCAAAATCAGGCTCACAAGGTAACTCAACAATGTGCGTTTTACCATCCCAAAAAGCACTAGAAATTTCAGAACAAACTTGATTTTCAAATTCCTTTTATATGGACTCAACCTTTTCTTTAACTATTTTAGTAGTAAGTTGTTCTTTAGTCCTTTTAAAATGTATTTCTTCTTTCAAAGAACAAAAGAATTTTTCTTTATTTTGAATTTTTTTTGTTTTTTGTTTTTTGTTTTTGTATGTAGTTAACATACTGTGTCTAGGCCTCTCTAGAGAATTCAAAATTTCCCTTAGTACCTTCAACTTTAGTTTCTATGCCCTATTTAGAAACTTTAAATGGGTACAACATGTTAATAAAGGGAGTTTCTAAAATCACATCATGGTTTAGACCTTGTACTAAGGTGTTTCAAAACATACCCCATCCTGAAGCATCTACATCTGACACTTGTATTGAATACTCATTGGCTGGTCAGTTGCATTTTGAAGATTGTGAGAAGTTTTTGAGAAGTACTTTGTGGGTAAAACTCCTTCATTTATATAGTTAAGGTCTGCTTCAGAATCAATCAGTGTTTCAACTTCGCCCAACTTCTCCAAGTCTAAACTCCGGCTACCACCACATCATACCTTTCTCTCGACCACACCATAAGCAAACCACACACACATACAATCTCTTTCCTATTCTCTCTCTCTCTCTCTCTCTCTCTCTCTCTCTCTCTCTCAATCGAGCAACTCTGAAGCCCCAAATCGAGGTATTTATTTCAAATTAATTTCAAAATCTAGGGTTTTGCTTTCTAGGGGTTTTTTTTTTTAATTTATTTTTCTGTGGTTCATTTTTTTGGTTTGTGAAAATTAGGGTATCCTCAATTTTGATTGTTTCTGGATTTAGATTTCTGCAATTGGATTTGTCAATTTGAATCAATTAATCTTGTCGGAGGAGGAAGGAAGCAACCTTATATGCATCAACCTCTCTGTGAAAGGAGGGGAACCCCCTTTGCTTTGTAATTGATCTATTTCCTGAACCGTACCAAAATACCAAAAATTATTCGGAATCCCAAAGGTAGTTGAGACATGCATCAGCATTAACAGAAACCAAACAAGAACATGAGGCATTACAATTGCTCGTGATTGTTCTATGGTCTTATGAAGTGTACTTTATAGACATTATATGTGATAACCCGACCCTAACTTTACGATTTTACTGATTTTAAATGAGTGAAATTACGAAAATGGCCTTGAGGCAAAGGCGTTGATTTTTTTGTTGGAGCATCATCTTGTGCCCACGTGTGTGGCTGAGATGGAAAGAAGTTGAAATAAAACAAAAAACAAAAAAAAAAAAAACAGATGAGACGCTGCTAGAGAGCAGCGAGAAAGATGGGAGAAATAAGGGAAAGTAAGGGCTGCCCAATCAGAGAAGAGAGGGACAGACCAGTTGGGAGAAGAGAGGAAGAAGGTTACCCAATAGGAAGATAGGAAAGGAGGAGAAATGAGGGGAAGGGAGGGACACCTGATCCCTTGCCCGGTTTTCTTCTTCGACCCGACCCATTAGGATTCACAGTGACTTTCTCGTCGTTCTTCCGGCAAATCAAGGTAAACTACTACCTAGAAACAATTCCCTAGCCTTCCCTCTTCCATTTCCACCCAAAATTAGAAGGAATTTGGTTTTAATTTGGTGGAAAACTCCCTGACGGGATTCATGGGTGTCGGCGGCAATTCCGTCATCGTTTCTTCAGGTGCTACCATTGATCACCACCCTTGTTCAACTCTTCTTGAGGCCTGGATCAAAGCCCAAACAAGTTTGGGGGCGGCGGAGCTACGATTTCAACGAATTGAGGAACACCCAAATTCTAGGGTTCCGGTAGGTTCATGGCGATTTCAAACTTTTCCCAGCCAAATTGGACTTGGCCACAGGTACAAAACTTGCTCTACTTGTTGAGATCTACATTCCTATAAAATTTGAGAATTTTTTGAAATAGTTGAATTTTCCGGCGACTCAAGGCGGCGCGTGGGCAGAGACACCACTTGACCTCCCTAGGATAAAATGGGTGCCCCGATTCCATATTAGACATCCGATTGATGAAATTCCGTTGTTTGGTTATATTTCCGTTAAGGGCCGCCACTTGGTTATTATATAATTTGACGACTCGACCATTGGATCGTCACCAAACTTTAATACGTAATAGTACATAATATTTAAGGATATTAGGAACTGACGGATCGGGAATCTGACGTACGGATTTTCCCGGATGGGTTTTCTAAGTTTGTAAATCTAAACATTGGCCGCCACTTAATTTTAGCAATTAGTGGATATCCGACCGTTGGATCGTTTCAAAACTTTAGGAGGTTGTTCTAGAAGCTTATTAAGACTGTTGGGAAGTTACAGATCGGAAATTCGAGGTGCGGATCTTTCAGATCTAGTTACGTAAGGTTATGGACCCTACCGTCGATAGGGATGGCAATGGGGCGGATCGGGTTCGGATGTGCCATCCCCATACCCAAACCCGTTTATTTTCCCCGAACCCGAAACCATAGAATCATCGAATGAGTTTTCCCCATAACCGAACCCATTGGGTAACAGATTTTCTATCGGGCAACGATTTTTCCCATTATAATATTTTTATATTTTTACATTATTAATTATATAGTAAATTTTAAATAAAAAAATTAAATAGATTACCGATATAATGCATATACAGCATATATTAAATAAGATTAAATATTAAATACTAAATAGTGTTATTAATACAATTGATACAAACAATGCATGTGATAACTATTGTTAAAAACGAGATTAATACTATTAATAATTGATAAGAATATAATTTATATTATTAATGATTATTGATAACTCTCTTCTCTATATAATAAATATTGATATTTTTTTTATTAATTCAAAACAGTTCGGTTTCGGGTATGGGTTCGGGGCGGATACCCCAATAACCATAACCAAACCCGAAACCCAAAAATTTACCCGACGGTTACCCATAACCATAAAATACCCGAAATTTAATCCCCAAAACCGAACTGTTCCGATCGGTTACCTACGAGGAACGAGTTTGACGGGTCAAATTGCCATCCCTAACCGTCGACCTTTGACCGACGATTGACTTTTGGTCTATAGGTTACAAATCATTCTAGAACGTCTTTGGGGATGTGTTTTATGTAAGTTACGTGTTCTATCGATAAGAATTCTCATCGACGATGATTCTTTATTTTCAGGCCCACTCACCCTTGTTTTTTGCCCCTCCAGGTTTTAGTAACGAAGCTTTCTTATCGACGAGGATTCTTGGCAAATCTTGGTGTAGATGATTACCTTCGATGGTATAATTCTCACTTTATCTTACTGTACTGTACTTATGCTCTGACATCACATGTGAAATGGGTTCATTCCCGCTCACGGCGCACTCTTATATTTAGGCACTTTTAGATTTAAACTTATTCACATATTCCACCACACTACACTTTATGGCTTCGTCAACTTCCAGGTGTCGGCCAGCACAGCTCGCTTCAAAGTTTATGTGGACATTCTAGGTCGGGGTGTGTCATTATCTAAGTTTACAAGGAAAGAGTGAGAGAGCAATAGTGATTATATTCCTAACATATGAAACTTTTTTGCTGCATATTTTTACTTGTATGGTTATTCATCGTTATTGTTTGTGGGTTTATAAGTGATTTCATGCACGATGTGATGATTGAGACGGCAATACTTATTATACTATCAACATAGAAAAGTTATTTTTGCATGTTTACATGGATAGCTATCAGTCATTAATGTTTGTGGGTTTATTTAGTGATTGCATGCACGAGTACGATGTGATGAGTGAGAACAATAGTGATTATATGCCCAAGGATGTGATGAGTGAGAACAATAGTGATTATATGCCCAAGAAAGTTTTTTCTTTTTTTTCTTTCCAACACTACATGGATGGTTATCAGTCGTCAATGTATGTGAACTTATTAAGTGATTGCATGCACGCCGGTAAAATTCCTCAAGTAATATTAGCATTGATGCTATTGTATGTCCATTCAGGCTTCACACATCAAAACCCTCCTCTAATTAGACATTCAAAAGAAGAAAAAGACTCCAGGCCACGGATTGATGTATGGAGTCCACTGTGGAAACCTAACAAAGGATACTCAATACTCAATACTCAATATCTTTACCCAAAGAAATAAAGGATACTCAATGCCCGGTTAGACTTGTCCTTGTAATACGAAGAGTTCAAATCCCCTTCCTCGTAGTTAGATTTGTTTAAAACAAAGAGCTAGATCATTTTTAGTTAGTTTTTAACACGGAAGCATAAGTTTTCGAGAAACAGGTAAAAATATAATTGTAATAGCTGCGAAAAGATAATACAGTCCTTCAGTCCAGGCCTATAGGCAGTCGGTATAAGCAATTAGACACCTATGACAGCATTTCTGAAGAGAATACATACGAGATCAAAAGAAAGAAAACAGACAACAGAAAACAGAAATTCGGACCTCATACGTCCACAATGAACATGTATAACACATATTTCTCACCGACCATTAGGCTCGGCAATCATTGGTCTGCCTCCCATCTGCTCGAGAAACTTGGAGAGACGCGAATGCTTTGCGGCCCATTGGTCAGCCAACTTCTGCTCCTTCGCTTCTGCATCTCTCCTTAGCCCTGCTAATTGTTCCCTGTATTCTGCTTCGATCCTGTCAAGAGCAGCGTTTTGCTCTTCCCTTAGAGCCTTTACCTTCGTTTCAATCTCTTCCATCTTCTCCCTCCTCCGACTAGCCTTCTCTGAATCCAGTTGCAACTCCACCCTTCTTAACCTCCACGATGCTTCCTTCTTATGCGCTGCCCAAGCACGGTGCACTTCCTCCAACTCTCTGGAGCACTCCAGCAACTCGGATATCACTAAGTTCTCCCCAGAAGCAGGAACCACGCCATGATGGGACAAATTCCCCAAAACAAAACTACTATCTGATCCTCTATCCTGCTGCAGCCAAGGGATTGGAGGAGAGGGTGCCACTGCCGAGGACAGACTCAGGGTAACAGAAGGAGATGGTGGCCTCACATTGGAGGACACATTGGAATTAGAAAGCCAAGGAGGAAGAATCGTTGGTGCTGGAGATGACGTTTCGGTATGAAGATAGGCCCCATTTGAAGTACCCATGAGATAGGTTGGGGCAGCACGCTCCTTCACTAACTTCTCAGCAAAAGTTTCAAGAATTCTATCGTATTTACCCTCCACAATAGGGTCAGCTGTCTTGTTATTCTTCTGTTCTCTCTGCTGCTTCTCTTTGAACACTTCCCACCACTTGCCCAATCTCTTAGCCGTACGACCAGGGACTTCAGCAGCAATTTTCTTCCACTTATTTCCGTGTTTGGCTTGAAGACAAATGACTAGGCGTTGCTCCTCTTCCGTTAGAGATCCTTTCTTAATGCCAGGTTTGAGATAATTCTTCCACCTTTCTAAGCAAGATTTGGCATCCCTGTCTAGGGGTGTGTTCATGCGCTGTGATACAAGGTTCCACTCCCTTGGTCCATATTGCTTCACATATGCACTTAACAAAGTGTCCTCTTCAGCACTCCAACGTTGTCTCTCCTTCATTTCCAGGAGCAAGTATAACTGTCCATTGCCTCAAACCGAAACTCCTCATAATGTATCTGGAATCAAGAAGTCGCTATATTAGTCCATCTTCTACTGTGATGCAATGACATGTTAACGTCCAAAATGAAATTAACATCTGGATGGGAATAAACTAAAACAGCTAATGTTATGAAACAAAAGAAGCAGATACACCAACCAGCTGATCGAAATAATGAGGCTAATGTCTGCATCAAACAATCAATTTTCTTTAAAGGAATGAAATTGCAGCAACTACTTGCATGGTCCTTTTGAAACCACAACAACAATTTCATCACCGATGCATGCTTTTAAGACAAGAAAACAAAGGAAACTCCGTAAATTCCTAGTGCCTTCACCAGCCATTCAACCGCTAATAGCAAAATACAGAGACGGCAAAATATTAAAAAGATGAGCATTCTCATTGGAGTTCAACGGTTGAAACATCAGCAAAATAACAAACTGACAGTTACTGATGGATTTAACTTCCCAATCTCCTCTCCTTCACTTCTCTTATTTATCTTTGTATTATCACCTGAGCATCAATCTAGCTAGACTAGGGCAACCGTTGAGTAGACCACAGAACAATAGAAGAGTAAGCAAAGCAACCTTATGAATAATTCAATTATTTCATATTTACAATTTATATCCTACTTATTAACTGGTGAACTAATATACAAGAAATGGACGATAAAAAACAGGGTGATGCTAGAGAGACCATCTTTTTAGACCATATTTTGTAGACCACATGATGTGGCGTTTAATGGTTGGATTCCTTCTTTGAATCATTAAAAATGAAATTCATACATCAACCGCCACGTCATGTGATTTACAAAATATGGTCTAAAATGATGGTCTCGATCCCTAACATTTTCCTAACAAACAATAAGGACAAAGACACACAATTGATTAAAAACAAGGTGAAAAACGAAAACTGATCTCACTAACAAGCAATGCTCAAAAGTTGATCTTATGAAATCAAATCAAGAAACCCAAATGCTCAGAAACAAGGTGACAAATGAAAACTGATATTCACGTTTGGGCAGCGGATAGACGTTTTTAGCTATCCAATGTTGATGTTAGGGTAGTTTATTTATTCTTTCCAAACAACCTCTATGGCTTATGGTAGGGGAATAACCCAATTGAGATTTTTTCTCTTTTTCTTTTTCTTTTCTGTTTCGAAGTTCAGATTCATAAAATGGGTTAAATTCACATTTAAGCCCAGGAATATATCAGACTTTAAAGAAAAACGCTCCAAAATTATTAGACTTTATGATGGGAGAATGACACCGAATGAAATTCGACAACTCACAAGAGAATAGCGTTTTAGTATAAAAATTATAATTATCGAGTGTTTTTTTTTTCTAATTTACTATCATGAAAATTTAATCAATAAATATGATAAAATTTACCACACATTCTTTCCTACCCCCATCAAATTCATCAACATATCAAAGTACAAGAATTAATATAAAAAATGAGACAACACACTTAAAAATCAGTAAATTCCAATCGTCAACCAAACCATGCAAAACAATTGCCACTAAATTTGTCTATTACAGCAAAGTTTCGTCAAAAGAAAACCAGCGAAACAATTAAAAAGCACTTCTTTCAGTTTTAAATAAAATAGAGACTGTAATTGCAGATAAAACTAAGAACAACCCAATATCTTGTTTCGGTAAAAGATAATGATTTTCCTCATAACCCCACAAACCAAATTGCAGAGTCGAAGAAAATCAAAACTTTTAAGCTATAAAGTACGGAACTTTTTGCAAAATTATATGAAATCCGGAAATTAGGAGGATGAGAGAGAGAGAGAGAGAGAGAGAGAGAGAGAGAGGAAGAGTTACATTTCTGCTTAAGTGCACGACGGAACCAGACTTCGTCTACGACGCATCCCCGCCTGACTGATAACAGTGAGAATTGGGATGATGATAGAATAGAGAAAGACGTGATCTTTCTGTGTTCTTGAAACAGACAGAGAAAAGGGTGAGAGAGGGAGCACAAACTCCAAAAACAACCCTAGAGAGAGAAAAAAATCCCGGGCTAGAGAGAGAAGTGAAGAAAACGGACAGAAGAGACGAGACTTATATGTAGAGAGAGAGAGAGAGAGAGAGAGAGAGAGAGATGGGATGAGACGGAACGAAGAGGAGGGGAGAAATCTGACAAAGAGCGTAAAAGGAGGGCACGCGAATGGAGAGCCAAGGAGGCAAATACAGCCGATGACGTCGTTTTTATTTCTATTAGGGGGAATTTAATTTAACTAAAATCAAACAAATAAATATTATTAAATTTAAAAAAATAGAAAAGGAAAAGAAAAGCAAGATTTATGCTGCTGTGTTTGTTTGAGCTCCACCACCACCGTCGGCAGCCTCAACGACAGTTCAAAATTCATAACACACAAAAAGCTGCTGGGCTCCTGCTGCTGCTGTGTAGAGAGAGAGAAAGAAACAAAGAGAGAGGAGAGAGAGAGAATGTGGGTGATTGGTGGATGAATAATAATGTAGGAGGCAGAGGGAGACGCGTACGCGCTCGATATCAGCGCTTATATTGCGCCCCCCACCGCATGTAGTGTTTTGCGGGAGTAATATAAGAACATGATGATTAGGTTTAGGGTTAGCATTTCCTCTTCCCTTCTAACTAACTATACAAAACTACTACCTGCAATTACACATCATATCATTCATGTGTCATGCAAATCTTCCTGCGTTAATTTTTTTATTATTTACTTATAATAAGATAATTCACTTTAAATTCTTTTAAATTATAAAAATTTAAATTTAAATATGAATGCAAATAATACATTGTTATAGACAACTTTTTAAAAATAAGTACAATATTCATTAACGAAAGGAAAGATGTACAAAGTAGGATGAAGATAGCATGCATATTGGGCCTCAATATTGATCGATTAAGCTTATTTTATTTTCTTGCGTTAATACTCAAGCAGCATTTGGCATACTCTCCAGCAACATAATATTTTTACTTTATTTTGAATCATTTAATGTTTACCAAACAAATAATAATTATATAACATATCATTACACTACATTACATGGACGTCGAATTATGGAAACAGACACACTACAAACTAGGGTCGAATTTGGTGAGTGAATCAATGGCACTGGCACCTTGGGCCCTTTTTGGTCTATAAGTGGTTTGCTGAGGAGAAATGTCAGGTGGACTCTTTAGTAAGTGAAACTTTTTATGAACTCCTTGTCACTTCACAATTTAACTTTAATTTCCATGTCACTATTATAAAACATGGAAGAGAATCCTCTCCATATCAAATCTATCCCTATCCGGAAGATCAGCAAGTCCTAATCGTTTAAAATAGATCTTATGGTCAGAAATTTCTTTTACTTTTTCACGCACAACACTCGCATCCCTGAATTCTCTCCCTTCTTGCTTGCAGTAGTTCCGAGTAAGAGGATTGACACCACCGACCAAGTACGCAACGACAAGGAGTTCGACGGCCAAATTGGGCTCTTCCTCACCAAACTCTGGGCTGGTTTGGTATTGATGTGCTTTGAAAAAAAACTGCTTCTGCTGTGCTGTGAGAATAAGCAGCTGTGAAATAAAGCAGCAGAGTGTTTGGTAAACTTTTTTATAAAAGTGCTTTTGAAAAAAAAAATAGTATTATAGTGTTTGGTAAACTTTTATGTAAAACAGATGTGAAAAAAAACCGGTTTTGCAGCTTCTTGTTTTTGGCTTTTTTCACCAAAAACTGTGAAAAAAAACTGAAGCTGAATATTTACCAAACACAAAAACAGCTCCCAGCTTTTTTCAGAATCACCTCAGTACCAAACCAGGCCTCTGTGTTGTAGCAGAATTTCTCCTTCACTTTCACATCTTCACCACTCACCACTCACCCACCGCCATGATTGTCGTCATCCCACCCCCATTCCCTCCTTCCTCTCCCATCGCCTGCATCCTTTCCCCTCTAGTTTCATGGCTGGACGATAACATCGCTTACACCCTTTCTCCTCTGGTTTCGTGGCCGCACGGTTAAATTTAATGGCTAGAATTAATGGGTCTCTTTCACCAAGGACACCAGATTAAGTGAGTCGGGCCTTTGACATTTCATCCAACGGTCAAAAATCATTATAGCTTTTAAGGGGTTAAAATAAGTGGACCGTTGGATAAAATTTCAAAGGTCCGGATTATTTGATCTGATGGCTTTGGTGGAAGGATCTCTTCTCCCAATCACCAATACAACTGCATATGGGTTGCGGGCCATATCATTGCACCTGTCATTTAGTAGGTGAAGGTTTTTGAATTCGGGTGCATTTCTGCTCACCACCCTTAAGCAGTGGTAATGTTCACCATCCTATTTATTATCATTTGATAAGTTTAATTTGAAAATTTGTGTTTATCAACTACAAATATCTCAAAATTTAAACTCATCTAATGATGATAAATGTGGTGGTGAACATCGCCATTACTTGAAAATGATGATTAAAAATATTTCCCTTCGAAACCCTCCTCCCTAAAACAACTCAAAATCTGAAATTTCCTTTTCTTATATTTGATTCAAAGCATGTTTGGACTAGAATTTGAGATCGGCTATTGAGGACAAAAACTTCAACATTATGTATAGTATTAAGGTGATTCAGCATATCTGTAGTGCACAATAACTACACTATTCCACGTAACTCATGTTCGCTTGTGCGAATTAAACAGAAATGTTTTTTTTCAATTTTCAAGTGACCAAAGAATGTTTATGGTTACTTATAGATGAGAGTATCTTTAATGTTTTAATCTCAATTAAGAGCACCCGTGCTTGCTGCATATCTGACCGTCCGTTAAAGATATCAAGAACGAATTGAGAGAAAATCCTCAGATTCCAAATCCATTGACATCAGGATCCTCCCAGAAGAGACAGGGCTACAGCTAGGGTTGTTTTGATGCTTCTACTTCTGCATATTTATCTCACACCGTATTAATTAGCACCCTACCCTACGAACCCATCTCATCACGATAACGACAAAGACTTATGGTACGATACTCTGTTGCTAATCATATAACGTTTTACATTAAGTTTGTTTAGGTAAAGCATTATATCATTCACACCGGTTTTGGAGGTGAAGAGAATGTAGATGTAAATTTCCGTTCTTTTTTTTTTTTGTGATAAAATTACACTTACAAAACAATTAACATCTTTGGTAAAGGTCAAGAATCTCACGCGCTTACGATGAATGAGGAGACTTTGGCTGAAGAACCTCCGATGCCAAAGTTAGAATTTGAGAGAAAAATGTTTAGAGAATTTAGAGAATTTTGCAAGAGTACTGAACTTGGTTTTTTTTAAGAAAATAGGGTGGTATTTATAGGGTGTGGCCGACCCCTTTGGGAGAGATGGGAATCGGCCACTTTAGTGGTTTTGTTGGGTGTATTCACAATTCATTAGTTAATTAATGAATTAATTGAGTAATATATCAATTAATTATCCAATTAATATAATTTGAAAGAAATAATTTGAGAGTTACCTTGTGGGAATGATCTGATGAAGATGGATAAAATATGTTTTGAATAATTACCTATTTTGATCACTTTTGACCTTGATTGAATTGTGATTGTCCGCTGCTTGCGCGTACAAGCTTGGATGTACCTTAATGGTAATTTTGTCTTTTTCACACACGAGGTCACGGGCCAATCAACTTGTCCTATTCCTAAAAATATTTAACTCGATTAAATCGGTTTGCAGTATTCATTATAAAAATGAAGAAACAATAAAACATATATGGTTCCAACATTTATATTATAATATGTAATGTATCGGCCTGTATTCTGAATAAATAGAAAAATCTTAGGTAAATTAATGAAAAATGTTTGAAAATTTTGAGTTCTAAAGATAAAGACAAAATAAAAGGTAAAGTGAATAGTATCATGATGGACTTTTTAGTGTAAAAATGTTGTTTTTTGTTAAATTGAACAGTACCGGGAGCTTTTCGTTAAATTTCTCAAAAATCTATGCTAGGGTAAGACGAGTGAGGATTCTCGCCGGATTTTCTTTGTGAAGATATTGGGAATTCTCAAATTACATCCGTACATCGTATATCGTGTGTTTAGAAATTATTGTAAATTTTTTATTTAAAATTGAATATATATAATACTTAACAAAAATTAACTGCACGATATACAATGAACAGATATGATTGTAGGATTCTCGACATCCTCACAAAAAGGATCCGAACCTCTCTCGGGTAAGACTGCTAATATCACGTGTCTGGTGAAGAATTTATAAACCCTAGTGATGATTAGAAGAGAGTAGAGCAGGAGTAGTAGGCCCTGTTTGGGATTGAGGTGATTTTAAAAAAAGCCACTGTGAAAAAAAGCTGAGGGTCATTTTTGTGTTTGGTAAACTGAAAAAAAAAAGCTTATTTTGGAAGCTGCTGTGAAAATAAGCTGAAAATCAAAGGAAAAGCTGAAGCTGCTATATGCTGCTTTGAAAAAAAGCCAGTTTTTTCAAAGCACACGGAGCTACAGTGCTCCTTTAATGAAAAGACACACTATCATCCTGCTTTTTTTTCTAAAAGCACTTTCACAAAAAATTTTACCAAACACTCTACTGGCTTTATTTCACAGCTGCTTATTCTCACAGCACAGCCGCTTATTCTCACAGCAGCTTTTTTTCAAAGCACAGCAATACCAAACCAGCACGTAGTGTAGGCAGGCGTAGCAGGGGATCAAATATCAAAGAGGGAAATGCCATCATGAGGAGGTGTGATGGGACCCAGCGGGGATGTGGAGGGGACTGTAGTCCGGGTTTCGCGGCACAAGGAGACGAATGTGATGGAGACTCGACCTTCTGCTCCGCTCAGATGTCAGTGATGCGTCTCACGTCCATTTTTATCCCCCTTTTTCTTTAAAATTATAAATTTTAAACGCTCTCTATTCTCTATTTATATTTTCGTCCTCACAGCTTGTTTTCTGTTTGCATTTTCATCCTTATAGTTTTGTTTCATCCAATGCGCGTGAGCTTCATTCCTTATAGCTTTACACCACCGCCGCCAACTTTCCTTCTGTCAAATGAGGTAAAATCTCTTCATGCAAACTTAGCTCTGATTGATAATTGATTTCGTTTTTAACTTTCAGTTTTACTTTTTAGTTTTAGAAAATAAAATTTGAAAATTAAAAGGAAAAGTTTAAAAAGTTAAATGGGTAACCTCCACTTTTTGGTTGTCAATTTTCATTATTTACAAAAATGAAATTAATTACCAAACAAATCTTTTTTTTTTTTTTTTTTTTTTTGGTTAAACGATAGATTTTGTTAGATTGGATGTTAGATTACTCACCGACGGGATTTGAACCCACATCGTCATGTAAGAGCTCAACACATTTCCACCAAACAAATCTTTAGTTGAGCCATATGAAAGCAACACGAAACTACAGCGATGAAATGGAAACAAAAAAGTTACAAGAACCAAAGTGAAAACTCAAATAAACTAGAGGGACTCCAACTGCAATATATATCCTTTGGTTTATTTACTGCATCATCTACCTCAGCTGCAGTAGTACAGTGGGGCGTGGGGGTGGTGGGGATCTTTTGTTTTGGGGGTGACAGCAGCAGTGAGGAAAAACCCAACAGGCCACCACCTTCCACTTCCCCCTAACAAGCAATAATATTACCACTGGCAGTCTGCCATGCCAGCCGCGGCTGAGCTGCTGCCACCATCTCAATTCTCACATTCTTTCTTTTCTAAATCTGCCCCTCCCACCAACCCACTATTTACTCAACTTACCATTTCTCGCATCTCAGATTCCTTTGCCTTACTATTTATTTCTTGGGTCCTATAAAAATCCTCTCCCTGTCTTTTTTTGTATATGAATCCTAAACCCTAATATGGGCAACACTTTTTTTTCACTGCCTGTTCACTTCGAATTTTATACTAGGATATATAGATTAGGAAAATTGTTGAAAATACTGGTGGGTTAATGAATGCCCGCAGCGATATTGAAAACATTGGTAGAATTTTCAATGTACACACAAAGTGATATTGACTTGGGAAATGAAGGAGGATCGTATTGTCAAAAGGTGTGCTGTAAATTTCAATATATAGTTAATATATGACTGTTTGGAGTTGCTCTATAAATAGAGCGCTCCGTATACTTTCAAGATACACATAGAAAAAAGAAAGATCAATAACATCAGTATCTGTTCCTCCGTCTTTTATTTGTTATCCCCTTGTGTTATAGTTGCAATGTGATATTTTACACATGCTTCGCTCCTGTCACTAGTCAATGTTATCTCTCTAACTTTTACCTATTTATAACAAAAATCACATATCAATTAGTCAAAAAGAGACTGTTTCATTACGCTCCTACATCGATTGCATGGAGTTTTTAGGCAATAGTAGACAATGCTCATATTCTAGGGCAACATTTCCGTCATCTTATGTTTATCATAAGGATGGTGCCCATGCATAGAGCGGAAATTTTGGATTAAACCGGTTCATAGCATGTATATCAAGCGAATGAATGACTGAATGTTCAGCAAACGATTATGATTAATGATTAAAGATCCGTCCTCTTGATACATGATATGTTCGTGTTCATACGGAAAATCTCTACGTAGAGAAGGATTTTTAAGACTACTCAAAAAAGTGTAACGATTAGAAACGAAATTATGCACCTTTTCTTTTAGTACTTTTTTATCCCTTTGGGAGATTTGGGATAATTACAGTTTTACCGTGCATATACATATGACTTGGGAGAGAACACTGTTACAGAAAGTCACTGCTTTTTCTTTATCGTTTTGCTTGGTGGGAGGGTAGTAGCGTACCGAGGTTAGGGCAGAAGGGTTGGGTTGCTGGGCTTTGATGACAGACAAGTACATGTACATGCAGCTGCTATAGAAGAAAAAACAAATTTCATAACATGAGTACACTGATATCGCTAGTGGTAGGCTTGGAAAACCAAAAATCAAAATAGAAAAAAGCCCGAACTGTTTATCTAAACAGCAATTTCATTTAATTTAAGTGAACCGAACCCACCCCTAGTTATGTACAAGTTTCTTTCACCAAATATTTTATAATGCTCCAGAGTATCGGAATATCTTATACTCCGGGGCTTTTAACCGTTAATCTTAATTTCTATATTTTTAATATACAATATAACAGTTAAAATTCAAAAATATACAATGTTGCGGAACACCACAAAAAACCAACCTTTTGTATAACATTGCATTATCAAAAGAGATCACATTAATAGTGTAACTGTGACATATAAATTGATTTCGTGACATATAAATTGGACTCGAGGCAAACTTGTACTTAGAAAAAAAAAAAAAACTAAAGAAATTGAAGTGACACATCAAAGGCATCAACAAACACAAGACATAAATGTATAAAATTGAGGGAGATCCACCCCTACAATCTCATCCTCCAGTCCCTCTGAGCCCCTGATCCCACATCTGAATTTTCCTGAAAACTTAAAAAGATTATTTTGTGGTAGGAAATGAGAGAATAGGAATCAGTGAGAGGGGAAAAAATAGAAAGAGGATAAAAAATGGGAGCCCGTTTAACCTCGGTTGGGTGAATATCAAAAATCTTCAAATCCCTTTCTACAAATTCCCCCCCCCCCCCCCAACCCCCTTCCCCAAAACCCTACAATCTGCACTAAAATACAAATCAAGTGGTGAATTGTCCTTGCTGGCAAATATTTTTTGTCAACTCACTGTGTTTCAGGTTCAAACTATTATTTAAAAAAAATATAATTTAGAGTAGTTTTCGGGCGCTAAGCCTCTGATTTAGGAGAGATTTTTCAGTATGACCGATACATGAGTGGTACACCACATGTCACTATACAAATAGTGGGATATGGTGCTAAAAAGTTAATAACTTAAAAAATAAAATTTTCCACCACTTCTATTAAAACACATGATGTATCATTTGTATTTCCGTCACAATGAAAAATTTCTTCACCTCTATCTTATTGCCCACCGGCCTTCTCGTATAAGGTTCTTCGACACTCAGGCATGACATCCTCCGGTTCCCGTAATAAAAATAAAAAAAACTTGCACAAAAATACACAAAAACAAAAAAACATTGATGATTTTATAATAATGTTGGTATCAAAAAATCTAAGATAAGGGGTTATGTTTGTGTGTTTCTTAAACATTAAAGCCCAAGATTGATGGTCCTAACAGAATTTGTCATTCGAAATTAGAAAATCCATGTTGGTAGTAAATTGTCCAAAGAAAATGGGCTAATTTTCTCAGGCCCAAATTTGGATGCTCATTTTTGTAAGGGGAATTGCACGTATTTAGCAGTTTAGTTGACGAATAAGAGGTTACATGCACAAAGTAATCAAATAGGAAGAGAAGGATATCTAGAAGGCGAATTTAAAATCGCATTCTACGATATTCTGAACCTCAGATTTCTCACTTACAAATAAAAAGGAATGTCAATAGATCGTAGTAATAAGTAGCATCTCAATTTACATCTCGGATGCGATAATTTTAAAAATGACGAGATTTTTAGCGGGCAATTAAGGATGCCCAATTCACTTTCTAAGTTCTGTTGAGAATGAGTCCCACATTTAAGAGAGGAGGGACCTTACATGGGCTTATAAGAGGTTGGGCTACTCCCCATATTGCCAATTGGTTTTATGGTGGAACCTTAACTTTCATCATGATATCAGAGCCAGGTTGTCCCACGTGTGAAGCCAAACGGCCACACGCGCTTCACGTCACCCCATTGTGTTGTCCACTTGTTAGGCTTAAAAATTCGTCACACGGAAGGGGACGTGTTGAGAATGAGTCCCACATTGATGGGAGGAGGGACCTTGCATGAGCTTATAAGAGGTTGGGCTACTCCTCATATTGCCAATTGGTTTTATGGTGAAACCTCAACTTTTTTCAAACCTAAGGAGGTGGAATTGACAAATTCTCATGCTTCTCCTCCACTTTCTTTTATCGCAAATCCTTTGCTTCTCTTTTCGCGTCTATTTCGCTTTTCTTCGACAAATTTTAGCTTTGATCTTCACCAACTTTAAATCTCAAATCCTTTCCTTTTAACCTTCTTCAACACACCACGTTTTCAATGTCATAGATTTGGTGTTGAAAATGGCTGAATTTGGCACATAATCATATGCGAGCCTTGGTGGACGGCAGGTGGGACATTTGTCATGAATTTTGGACATGTGTTGGGACATTAATCAAACATTGATACAATACAACACAAAATATAATAATTGTTGAGAAAATTACATTTTTTATGGATTAATGTACAAATGAATGTGTATTTGTAGAGTTTTGAAGGAGTTTTGGTGTTGGATTTGATTTAGATTATTTAATAATATTTTGACCGTTTGATTTAAATTTGAGCCGTTATATTTTTTTTTATTACCGCTAAAATTAATTAAATTGGATTTGAGTTGTTGGATTTAAAAATGATGTAGCTGGGCGCGCTACACTGGATCAAAACCCAGGAGGCCCCACAGCCAATGGATGGCAACGTATGCTACTAGTCCTCACGTCGGCTCCTCTTCCCATGTTACCTTATTCATCCACCCCTGGGGGGTGGGAGGGGGGGGGAGGTGGGTGGGAAGGGGAGCAAACACAGATTCCGACCTCCAAACTTAAAATCCCAAAATTATCACCCCAAAATACACCATCACTAAACTATAGTAACAAATGACACCTCGATTTACATCTTGGATGAGAGAATTTAGAAAATGAGATAGGGCAAGTAAGGAGGCACAGTCCAGTTTGTAAGTTCCACCTAAGCAGGCGGAATTGACAAATTATCTTGCTTCTCCTCAACTCTCTTTTATCGTGGATCCTTCACTTGTCTTTTCATGTCTCTTCCATTATTTTATTTTTTTTTTTTGTCGAATTTTAAGCTTCGATCTTCAGCAACCTTAAATCTCAAATCTTTTCCTTTTAACCTTCTTCAACCTTACATCACACTTGCTAAATTTGCACACCACGTTTTCAATGTCGTGCCCTAATCAAACAAGAGGTAGATTTGGTGTTGAAAATCGCAGAATTTGGCACATAATTATATGCAAGCCTTGGTGGACGGCAGGTAGGACATTAGCCATGAATTTTGGCCATGTGTTGGGACATTAATCAAACATTGATACGACACAAAATTAAGGTGGGCCGAAAAAAATATAATAAATAAAATGTGGGAGCTTAATAATGTTGTTTAATTAATATTGTTGTCATCACAATTGACAAACTCATTACCAACTGCGAACTATCATGTCTTCTGATCATCAAGAAGCTTATTCATTTAGTTTATGACTGTGAGGGTAAAATAGTAAAGTGAAATTATGTTAGAAAGTTTTAAAAGAATTTTTTTTTAATCCACATAAGACTCGTCTAGTGTCTATGATTAGATTAGAATGGATTACGTCTAATTTGGACGTGTAAATACTCATAAGAAAAGTTATCTATTATTATCTATTCCAAAATTCAGTTCCTGTCAAATGGTAAAATTAGAAGACATAAATTTCATTCATATCTAATCCTCTTATGATCTCTTAAAATAAAAACTTATTTGTCTCTAGCATCATATATCTTGGATTTTATGAATTATCTAATCCATTCAAATCTTAAAAATGAACCCTTAAATCTCATACTTGGTGATGGTCGAAATCAGTGGCTATAGCCCACTTTTCAGTTCCTATCAAAGGGCTCGTGGGCCCCACCGGGCCACAATTGGAGAATCAGGCCAACCGGCTGGCCCAAACTAGCGAGCCAGCCAGCCCCGGCCGGTCCAACATTTTGAATCCCAACGACTACTTGTTGACGTCAGCTAGCTGTTAAATTTGATTTTTTTTTTTACAATTTTTTTTGTACAAATTTTTTTCCCCTATAACTACCTAAGCCATTAAATGACATTAAGTAACATTAAACAACATTAAAAAAAATTATTGACATTCCAAATCCAACATGTGACACTTGAAATCCGAGACGTAAAATTATTGAGATTCCAACTCGAAAAATTATTGACATTCCATCTCGAAAAATTATTGAGGTTGTTTAATTTAAGTAATCATATTAATTCAATTAAAATAATAAATTATGTTTGGTCATATGACCATTTGGCCCCCTCGGTTGCAGATGGTTTTTTGTCATAGGGCTATGTTTGGCCTATGACCCTCTGGCCCCTCAGTTGAAGATGGTAAGAAATATGGCATGGCACTGTTCATTAAAATATTAATTTCTTGGAGGGCTAGAGGGCTCCAAGATATTAATATTTTAATGAACAGTACATTGTCATATTTACCTCTATCTCCAACCGAGGGCCAAAGGGCCAAACATAATTTATTATTTAAATTTAAAAACTACAACAACTTAAATTTAAAAACAACAACTTATATTTAAAAACTACAAATTAAATTTAAAAACTACAAATTAAATTCATAAAAATAAAAAAAATGAATCCAACGGTAATTAGCCGTTGTATTTGAAATTTTGGCCTACCATCCAATAGGAATAAGTACAATGATGTCGGATATAACCGACAGGAATAATGAAAATTCTGGCCCAGCCCGGGGCTGGCTGGCTGCTTTGGGCCAGCCGGTTGGCCCTTTGGCCCTTTTTTGTCTAGTGGGGCCCACGAGCCATTTGGCCTAACCCTCGATTGGAGACGGTTTTCGGGCTATTTTCGGCCCTCTGGACCCTTCGGTTGGAGATGGCCTTAGGTGGCCACCTCTTCCAGCTCTCCTCAGGGTCGGCTTTGACTCTGGTCTATAAGTAAGAGCAATCATATTATTTCTTTATCAGTTTATCCTCCTAATCAAACCATATTAGCATTAGATATGAAAATTTCATGCTAGTTAAAAAGAAAGCAAAAAGAATTAAAATCGATTTTTTGTTCCAATGTAAAATAATGAACGGTTATTACAAGTAAAGAAAGAAATAAGTTTGAAAATCCCATCAACTTATGAATTTTTCAGTTAATTAATCTCCCCTTCTAGAAACTCCAAATTTCCAAAAGGTTACCATTTTATACCTACTAATACTGTTCCTCAAAATTCTCAGAATCCAATTGACATATTTTCGCACGTCAGTTTTCCATAAATAAATAAATAAACTCCACCAACAAATTGAAAAATGAGACCCTTATTTCACGACATGATCATAAATTAATTAATATAATGTATAAAATAATCAACTAGATTTATCAAATAATTAAATAAATACAGGATGGTGATCTAAATTCGACTACATACACAACACAAAAATAATAAATATTAACGAGACAAGGAAATGGTCTTAAGTTTTATTAAAAAAATGGAGGAGAATATAACACCACCAAATACCACACACCGACAAACTCCAATGATTACAAAATATTCATGCATCCGCGTGACAAGTTTAAGTACTAGACATGCAGCAACACAATAAGTATCATGAACCTGCATCACAGCCATCGTAATATTGTAATTAATGAATGAGTATCAATTGGCTTATTAATTAAAACAAAATACTCTTAAATCACGGTGGCGAAAACAATCATATCTACTTTGGTGCAGATTTGTTATCCACTGACTTTTCATCCCCCCTCCCCTCCCCTTCACAACCACTTTCTCCGCGTGATCATCAGTTGAGAAGAGAAATAGAACACTTTTTCCGAATAATCTTCACTTGAGAAGAGAGATAGAGACAGAGAGTAGTTAACTAAAATTGACTAGCCTTTAGGACTCGTTGGAGATACTTTTTTAGAAAATACTTATGATCATATAAACTTTTTTTTCTAAAATAATTTTATTAGAAACAGGTTGAAATTTTTATTTAAAATCTAGATGTTTCTTAAACAAACACTTGTAAGTACTCTCGTAGAAGTATATGACAAAGGCATTTCGAAGTTTCAATCACCCAAAAACACCTTTGAATATTTTGTCACGCCTAATCAAATTCTCTTTTGGTTGCCGAAAAGAGCTTTGGGAGCATGTTTGATATTGTTTCTTTATATACGCTTCTTTTCTCATTAGCACTTATTATGCAAGATTGCCTTTTTATCATAAACCTATTGACATTGTGGCAGTTACAATAACAATGTCAATGGTTTTTTTTCCTTCAATTTTGAATCCATTGACATTGTTACTGTAACTGCCATGTGCTTCTTTAAAAAGCGCTATGAGCTAGAGCACTTACAAGTTTTTAGCCAAACTTGGTCATAATTTTTTAGTCATTCGTCAGAATCCTAATAATTACCTTACTCATTTCAGAAGTCTAAACATGCCCTAAGTCTAGTGTGTGTTGTCTTCAGCTAGTTAGACGAGATTTCAAGTTTGATTCGTATTGATGCTATGATGATGTTATGATGAAATTGATACTTGATTGTGATTAATCCCATTATAGTGCCGCAACTTTATTGACAATGTATTGTCCCATTTTGGCTTATTGTAATAATGGTTTTCAAATTTTACTCCTAGTTTAATTTTAGTCGATGAAGTTTCATATTAGTTTCTTTAGTCTTCAAACTTAATAATGTGTTGTATCAGTGCTACAATTAACCCTCCCATTTTAAAATATTTTTGTACACATTTTATCATTTGTCATGAAAAACCCAATTCCATAATAATCTTTTTTCCAGAATTGACATTTTAACACTAGAACAATGATCTCTCTCTCTTTTGAAGATATCAAAGTATCTGTACGGACTACCATTTTTGCAAAAAATCATATGAACGTTGATTCCAGCCTCTAATTATGTAAACATTGACTGATTCTCTTCTAAGATGTCGTTCTCAATAAACCACATCTACTTACAAAAAACGAAATGTAAAAATTAGCACACACAAAAACAAAACCAGAGGATGTTATTATTATCCAATTTTTAAACAGCAATGAATGCTTCTGTTCTGTTGTAGTAAAAAGGCAAAGAAACCAAAAAGCAAGTCAACCGCGCGTCTAGGTCTGTGTACTTCCCCGAAGGTCTACATAGGCAACCAAAGAAGCTCCAATGGCAAGACAGCCTCATAGCAACTTCCATTTTTTTCCTCCTCCTCGTTTTTTGTTAGCTTCTCATCCAAAAAACAAAACCCAAAAAAGTAAAAGGGAACCAACCCAAAAGCATCAGTGGTCTATGCTATCAGCTACTGCTAGCTATGATCTCTGAAAAGTAAAAAGTTGAGATATTTTTCGTGTCTGAATTGCAGTTGGGTTCTTGGTATTTATGTTTTTTCTGGGGAAAGAGGAAAAAATCTTGCTGGCAGATTGAACCCAGAAACAAAAATCTCAGTCTGCAGGGAAAAGAAGATATTTGCTTATTTTGCTGTTGGGGTTCTTTTGGTTTGGATTTTTAAGGTTTATGTTGGATTTGAAGACCTTGGTGAGAGAGAGATTTTGGGGAACTTTTGTTTGATGGGGGTTTGCTGGAGCAACAAAATCAAGGCCGAAAGTCCTTTCAATACAGGTATTTTTAATATTTTTCTGGAAACAAAACAAGTCAGTTGTTGATTTTACCTCAGAAATTATTGAACTTTATTCAACTGAATGTCTTCTTTTTTGTTTGACCAGATGGGTTTTTTAGTTTTTGTTTTGAGGTAATTTTATATGTTTTTTGTTGATATTTGCTTAATGTATTTTAGTGAGGCAATAATTTCACTGCTTTTATATCAGTTCATCTGCTTTGTTGATGGGGTTTTTGGGACTTTCCAAATTTGATAGAAATATAGAAATCATGAGTATTTAAAGGTTTTGTTTTGGCGAAATTGTTTTGGTGATGAATGATGAAGGTTTATGACTGTATAGTATGAGTTCACCACTACATTGTGAAGTGAATCTTTGGTGATATATGTCAATCGGGTTGCTTTCTCTGCAGGATTCAATTCGAAAAATGGGAGTGGTTCAAGTAGCAGGGCCTCGTCGACTTCCATGCCCCTGACTCCTCGGAGCGAGGGTGAGATCTTACAGTCCACTACCTTGAAGAGTATCAGCTTCAGTGAGCTCAAAACCGCCACAAGAAACTTCCGTCCTGACAGTGTGCTTGGAGATGGGGGTTTTGGTTCTGTTTTCAAAGGTTGGATGGATGAAAGTTCGCTTAAAGCGTCCAAGGCCGGGACTGGCATGGTGATCGCTGTGAAGAAACTCAACCAAGATGGATTCCAGGGTCACAAGGAATGGCTGGTAAATCCAATTACCTCGTTTTCATTTTTATGAGTTTTGACAGTGGTCTGATGTATCTTCTTTGTGAATTATATACTTATAACTTCGTGCCGTAATGGTTTATTTCTCTTAAGTTTATGAGAATGCAATTTGAAATTATCCGGAACAGATTATTTCTGCTAATGCTTGCAATTCTTGGCTAGATTATAGATTGTCGATTTTGCATTGTTTTCGGAGCATTTCTCAATACCAGAGTGATTAATAGTACTACATTGTTGGACATACAGACAGAAATCAACTATCTTGGTGAGCTGCATCATCCCAATCTTGTGAAACTCATTGGTTATTGCTTAGAGGATGATCACCGGCTCTTGGTTTACGAGTTCATGCCTAAGGGCAGCATGGAAAACCATCTATTCAGGAGTGAGTTCCTTACATCCTCCATAGCGGCATTCTTTTTTAACAGTTCTCCTCCCCCTTTTTCTCCTTAGAGAAAGCATATTGCAAGTTGCATATGATACCTTGTTACTGAAGCATTAGCTATTGTTGCAACAGGAAGTTCTCACTTTCAGCCACTTTCTTGGAGCCTCCGAATGAAAATTGCCCTCGGCGCTGCAAAGGGACTTGCCTTTCTCCACAATGCTGAAAGACAAATCATACATCGTGACTTCAAGTCATCGAATATTTTGCTCGACTCGGTTTGTAACTTGATAACCTATTTTCATCAGATTCAAGTATGTTTTGATATGCCAAGTTTCAGGGTCCCCCCACTGACATCTTGTTTTAATTTCAGAACTACAATGCAAAGCTGTCTGATTTCGGGTTAGCCAGGGATGGGCCAACTGGTGACAAGAGCCACGTCTCTACTAGGG
This sequence comes from Malus fusca, assembly GCA_035220775.1. NCBI lineage: Eukaryota > Viridiplantae > Streptophyta > Magnoliopsida > Rosales > Rosaceae > Malus > Malus fusca. Next base: position 21,991,567 of record CM069070.1, read on the forward strand.
TCATTGGAACCCAGGGATATGCTGCTCCGGAGTATTTAGCCACAGGTACTACTTTCATACTTCATCTTCTCTAAGACCCTTTGCCTGTCTGAACCTCTTTGGCTTTTAGAAACCAAGCTCGGGTCGAATGTCTTGCTTTAGATGATATTTCAATTTACGGAGCTAATAACTAGCTCTTTTCAAAAGAATTCAAATTTTATACCTCACAAGACAATAGTCTTTCAAATTAAGTTTTTAAGATTACCCTCACAAAATAATGGCCCCTTCAATCATAAAAGAGAATGTGAGCGGGGTGATTTCATTTAGTTTCTTCCATTAAGTATACCGGTTCACGGCCTTCTCTTATTTTGGTCTCTCAATGCATCAAACGCCTGAAAAATAATCTGTCAAATTACCTTCGCTCAATTGTTGGCCACTGTTGTATTGCGGCTGCAATTGCCAAAGTAAAGGTATTAAGAATTTAATAGAACCAAAGTTCAGTTAGTGCTTATCTAATTGCTGTTTTCCTCGGCAGGTCATCTTACTACCAAGAGTGACATATACAGTTTCGGAGTTGTTCTTCTAGAAATGTTATCTGGACGACGAGCTATAGATAAGAACAGGCCAACTGGAGAACACAATCTGGTGGAATGGGCAAAACCATACTTGAGAAACAAACGCCGAGTTTTTCGTGTCATTGATCCTCGCCTTGAAGGCCAGTACTCAGTCAGTCGTTCCCAAAAGGCTGCCGTCCTTGCACTTCAATGTCTTGCTGTAGATCCCAAGTACAGACCTGACATAAATGAAGTGGTAACTATACTGGAGGAGCTTCAGGACACAAAGGACATTCCAAAAAGTACACAGAAAGAGCACAATGCAACTAGTCAAGGCCTTCCTAACGGTGCGCCCAACTCCAGCAAAAGGAGTGTTGACGACGCTCCCAGCGTGACTGCTTATCCCCGGCCTTCCAGAAACCCACTTTTTGCTTGAAGGGAAAGCTTTCGTGTTGCCCGAGATATAGGGAAGGTGTGAAGTGAAGTCTTGAATCTTAATCTTGAGAGTTCAAATTTGTACATACCCAAGAATTGTTCAAGTAGTGTGCAGTGATTGTGTATAATGTCTTTGAGTCTATTGCCTTCCGGCATTTCGCAGTGATGAACTCACAGAATCACCGACGGTGCAGAATTCTGTTCTGGTTACTGAAAAAAAGAAATGCAGAAGTGCAACATGTGTATGAGAAATGTGATTCAGGTTCAGCTCATTCGGGTATTTTTGGTATCTCTCGAAATTATGTGACCTTCATAACATCCTCCATGAATGTCCCATATGGAGTCTCATTCCCAAATGTAACATGCAAGTCGTAAGCTCCCGGTGCATCGGAGATATTATAACTCCGAACAGCGGTTATATAAATTTTTATTCATAATTCAACAAGAATCCATTGTTTACATGGCCTTAAATTAGAACACCTATTAAAGATCCAATTAAAACCCTAGCCGTCTAGAGAAAAACCAAAGGAAAATTCTCTGCCGTCGATCCATGCTTTTAGCTTTGAGGTCGGCGGCAATCTTCTTCAAAATTATTTTTGGTCTCTTTCCTCCACTTTCCGTTTACTTTATCTGGTGTTGAATTGTCGTCGTGAAACATTATAGTCACCGTGATAATTGTTGTCTTATGGCCCAGGCACATAGTTAACACAAGGTTTTGGATCCAATTATCACCTTCGATGGAGGGTTGAAGCTGGAGGACATGGACGATGTTAAATTGTGTCAAGATCATGTTTAATCGGTACCAACACTTTGGGTTTAGCTGGTGCGGTGATATGGCTTTCGGATTTCCAAAGGATATGGAGCGGCAACATGATTCTATCCTTTTATTTTGTTATCGTTTAATAATTTCCAGGAGGAGAGTTTGCTGATTTGATTGCTCTATGTAGGAGAGTGCTTGATTTTAACTTTGGATTTGGTGCGCTGCCTCTTTTGGATATTTGTGTGAAGGGTGGAGTTGTTTGATTTGCTAGATCTACTTCATTTGGTGTTCTAGATCATGGTGGTGATTATGTGATGCGAGCGACCCATGGCATTGTACTCCTTGTCCTAATTTATGTTTTGAGATTTTGTTCTCACATGATTTCCATGTAACATGAAGTTTAACGGTTTTATTGATATGTGTAATCGTTTGGTTCTTGATGAGCTCTTACAAGTGCTTAGAGTATACTTGTTGCTTTGCGAGCGATTAGTGATACTTTATTGTAATATTTGTAGATCTAGTTTGCAAGGACCCTTTTGGGCCAAGTTCTTCATAATTCATATTTGTAATGCTCTTTTATCAATAAATGAAATATCGTACTCTTCTTAAAAAAATAAATCAGACAGTGAGATTAATTTTTTTTTTAATTAACTTTGTCAAAACTTAAACCATACCCAAGCTATGTAGAATCTATGATTATTCCCTAATCGTTTATATAGCTTTTGATTCTTTTTGTAAGCACATGAATCCGCTGTAGCACATCTAACAACGGATAGCTGTTTAACCGGGTTCGACTCCCGGCAGCGGAATTGCTGTTTTGCTTTTTTCAACATTTTTTATTTTATTTTTATTTTTAATGAAAAAAGAAAATATTAGGAAGATTGAAACTGTGGGGAATTTAATTTTGACAACATTTATATAAATTTTAAGGCTGAATTATTGTGTCACCCTTTGGAAGTCATTTTGACTCAAATCAAATGGATCAAATGGTTTGGAATTTTTATAATCCATATTCATTATGCTCATCTCTTAATGGAGGAGTGGGTAAGCACACCCATGGATTACCCAACAAACCCATGAAATTCTAACTAATACAAACGACGTACGCTGCTTCTTTTGCTGGTCGATCTCTCTCTCTCTCTCTCTCTAAGATTCAGGTCGGGCATCAGTGGGATGGGTCGTGGAGGACGGGGTGTGCGGGAACCGGAGTTGACGGGTGGTGGATAGGATCGCGGAGGGGAAGGTGGCGGAGGTTGGTCGCATAGGGTGGTAGTTCTTTGGGTTCCCTTTTCTTTAAATCACTATCATTGACTTTCATCAATTCCATTTCTTAGTAGACCAGCTAACCGAACGAACATAAAATTAAGTCCCTTGCAAATTTCGTTAAAAATTACCTGCTATCAAATTCTTCTGGTTGGCAATATTAAACAATTAATAAACAGCACAAAATTCAAAAGCAATTATCCCATAGAAGTTTCTGACGTACCAAAACAGATTACAATGCGCAGCCGGAAAAAAAGAATTAATTAGTTATATATATAACACCAATTTGCATGGGACGACCATGACTTATGATTCCATTATCCACAGGTTAAACCATCGATCCAGTTTGAACTTCCCACAGAGAGAGAGAGAGAGAGAGAGAGAGAGAGAGAGAGAGAGAGAGAGATGGCAGGTGGTGTATTGGAGGTCACATTGGTTGAAGCTCAGGGCCTCAAGAACATGGATTTTTTTGGTTTGTTTAATTGCATAATTCCATCATTTCAGTATTGCTTTACCTCAAATCTTTTTCCATGTTTAATTACTGTGTTCATATATTCTTGAAATTTGCAGTAAAGATGAACACGTACGTTATAATCCAATATGGAAATCAAAAGCATACAAGCAACGTGGCCAAAGGTCAGAATCGTGACTAATATGTAATTCATGACATATTTTATACTCATATTGCTACTAGATAGATTTCATATGTGCCGACCAATCAAGGATAAGGACCATAAATAATTGGCCCGTTCGCATGTTTTTGGTTAATGATCGCAAATGAAATTAATTGGGTTAGTACTATATATATTCAAATGCAGGATCAGGAACGAAACCAATATGGAATGAAAAGTTTACATTCAACGTGGAATATCCTGGAGGCGAAGATCACAAATATATGCTTTGGTTTCGTATCATGGACACCCAAAAGCTCTTGGACCATGATGTAGTTGTCGGTGAATCTAAGTAAAGTCCTATGCATATATCATTGTCACTTTTATTAATTATATTAATTGGCAAACATAAGATTTGAATTCAGAACTTTCTCAAATAAAATAAAGATTAAACGTCAATAGACCAAACGTTGGATATAGTACATGCAACATAACATCTCTATTATAATTGGTGATTGGCATGCAGGGTGTACGTGAAGGATGTGATAGCGTTGGGCACAGAGAGAGGAAAGGCTGAACTTCGATCTGCAAAGCACAGAGTTGTCCTTCAAGACAAGACTTATGCCGGAGAGATCTCTGTTGCTTTAACTTTCACCTTAAATTCATAAGCAAATTGTTCTTCAAAATCCAAATGTTCCCAGTTCGCGAATAAATAATCATTATTTCTTAATATTTCGAAGAGCCGTCTTAGCTCAGCTGGTAGAGCGCGTGGCTTTTAACCACGTGGTCGTGGGTTCGATTCCCACAGACGGCGTTGCGATTTTACTTTTTGGGTTCATTTAAATAGAATAAGAAAATAAGGCCCAATCTATTTGAGGCCACTATAAGGTTAGTCCATTGGCCTACAAAAGAAAGATTATGTTGGCGCCCCCCCCCCCCCTTTATAAAATTCTTCACTAAATTTAAATGTTGGACAAATTTTAAATTCATTGGTACTTAGGCCATCTCCAAGGCTCTTCAAGAAATTAAGGGTCTGTTTGATACTCTACTTGCATCTAACTTTTTAAACTCAAAAACAATTTTTAAGTTTTAGGCCTTAAAAACTTGTTTGGTATGACTATTTTCAAAAATTGAACTCAAGATTAACTAAAAAATATAGTCTATTATCTAAAAACATAAAAAGTGAGTTTTTAAAGTTTTTAAACTTAAAACTCACTCCTTTTTTTTTTCTCCCTCCTCCCCTCTCACTCGAAATCTCTCTCTTTTCTTCTTTCTCTCTCCTTTTTTTTTAAAAAATTTTTCAAATTTTTCGTCTCTCATTCAATTTGTTCTCTTCATTCTCTTAGTTCTTTCTCTCACTCCTTCCTCTCTATCTCGTCCGATTCTCTCTCTTCTTTCTCTTTCCTTCAATCATCTATGACTTTCTTTCCTCGTCTCTCCTCTTTCTTCCTCTCCTGCAACCCCCCTCTTTTTAGATATCTTTGTCTAGTTTAAGTCGTAAGATATAAAAATTTGAAATTGCAAACCAATCAAGTTTTTTAGTTTTAAAGAAAATTATTTTCAAGAAATGTTTTGAGAAATAATAAAAAATTTCAAAAGGATACCACCAAACAAGCCCTAATATTTTAATGAACAGCCCTGTCATAAAAAACCATCTCCAACAGAGGGCCAAAGGGCTATAGTATGAAATGTGAAGAATTGAAATAAAATGAGGTAAGATATTATGAAATGGTGAAAAATATGTGAGAAATGGTGTAGAAAAAAATTAGAAATTAAAAAAAAAAAAGTGTGTTGGGCATAAAAAAAAAAAAAAAAAAAAGGGCTGGGACAAAAATAAAACCTAAGCCCTAAACCCTAAAGTGGGCTAGGCAAATGGAAAAGAACATAAACAAAAAAAAAAACAAAAAATGAAATTGGGCTAGCTGGCTAGCTGAAGATGGCCAGCAGGTAGGCCTTTTGGCCCTTTTTGTCCAGTGGGGTCCATGAGCCATTTGGCCTGACCCTTGGTTAGAGACGGTTTTTAGGCTCTTTTCGGTCATCTGACCCTCTGGACCCTTCGGTTGGAGATGACCTTAGGCCTCATTTCAAAACTCTTTAGAGCTCGTTTGGAAGTGATTTTCACCAAAAGTGTCTTCAATCATTTTAAAAGCATTTGCAAACGAGCATTTAGTCCTTTATAAACATTTGTCAAACGAGCTCCAAATAGTTGAGATTGTTATTGAAAATATTATTTTCGCACTTCCTTTTTTATCTGCACTTTTATGCTTAATTCGATACTTTTCCTTTCATTTATTCACTTCAATAGCTAAAAAAATGCTAGAGAAAAGCGAACATCACTCCTCTTAAATTTTAAAATGATATAAACAAGGTAAAAAATAGATTACCTTACAAGTAATTCGTGGCCTCTTGACATTGGCGTAGGCTGCACTGTAAATTGTAAAATTGAAGAAACTAGTTTTTGATAGGATTCCCAAGTATATATTCGTATTCTACCAATCTCCATGGATACGATAGATCTGCCCTCACAACCTCAAAATCCAATTTGTATAAAGATTCCAAATATGTGACTACTTGACCAAAAGCAATATAGAAGGGATAATATGTGACTAGGTCAAAGAATTTTGCTTTTTACAAAACAATATTTTATTCTAAATTACTTTAATTTACAGAAACGGCACTTCAAATTTAAGTATTGAGACAAACACATTGCCCTGACCAACCAAGGGCTAGTCTAGGGTTGCAATACTTTTTCTAAAAACTGCTTTTGTTGTGCTGTGAGAATAAACAGTTGTGAAAAAAAAAATTAAGTGTTTGATAAACTATAGTCCTAAAAGTGCTTTCAATATGAAAGTTTCATCAATTGATATTGTTCACCTACCTCCAATGAAAAAAAGGTTTTTGTGAGAAGCATATGTAAAGCTGCTTAGTTGTTTTGGACCCATGATTTTGAAACAAAAAACGATTTTTTTTTTTCTCATTTTCCAAACACATTAAGGCTCCAATTTTTTTTAAAAGCTGTTTTTAAAAAAATTTAAGCAACCCGAAATCAGCCCTAAGTTAGCGAACATATGCTACGTCAGAAGAATATAAACCGTTAACAATTGACATCCTAAACTGCATTAGTCTTTGCACCAATGGAGTTTCTTTTCTTAAACCGAAAGTTGTGAGATAATGTGGTGGATAAGGTATAAATGCCACCAACGTTTTCTACACATCTACATGGAACCTAGCACCGCCCTCTAGGGTTTGCTTTTGAAGCATTGAGCTTTTAGTTTTGGAAGCAAATAAAAGAGCTTCAATTTCAGCATCTTTGACACATCCATCTTTGGTTTTGTTTCAATGAAATCATCACCGTCCGTTCGATGTTTTGTGTGTTCTTTGGTCATATATATGCACAAAAAGGACCACAAAAATTGATTGCAAGAAAGCAAGTAGACAACCAATGTTAATTGCCTCCGAGGGGGTGTGAAATTGAAGGGCATTCAAGATATTAGCAAGCTGTGACCATCTGATAGGAACCATTTGACAACATATTTTAATTGTTCTTTTGAGAATATACTTCTATAGAAAACATTTCGGCTCATAAGTGCTATTAAAAGCGCTTTCAGTTACTAGCTCTCTTACAAGCTAAACATGAATCAAGTTTAAACTAATGGAAAATGGTAGTTCTGTGGATGCTTTAGGTAAAAGGAGTAACTAGGACGAGAAAATGTCAAAGGTTGAGGATGGACATCAACAAAAAATTTATGGTGCTTCGAAGTATGAGATACTCTCAAGCTTTTAATCGTTAAATTTTTATTTTATGCTTTTCACAAGAAAAATTATCGTTAAAAAATCTAAAGTATCTGATACTTCAAATCACCATAAAAAATCTCTGTAGCATCATATCACGTTTGCCATGGTACAACATGGTTAGGAAAAGAAGAGTAATTACGGACAAGTCTGAGTGGCAGTTGCAAATGGTATCCAGCAGATGTACTCACCAATAAGGGTGTGCCACGCGCACTGACTACCTTAAACTAGTTGGTGCTAATCTACCAATCACATATACTCAATTTTATAAGAGGAAATTGTAGCACTGGTTCCTTACTTCTAACCCTTGGAGTAATGGTCTCTAACTAAAAATCTGTGACTATTGTTCCTTTTACTCGTCAAAATATGTAGCTATGGTCCTTTTCGTCAACTTCGTTAGAACTTTCGTCCTAATGTGTCACGTGCCACGCACGTGAGGCTGAATCAAGGGGCAAATGAAGAACCAAATGAAAAAAATTGTAGCAATGGCCCTTCAACTTTAACCCAATTGGAGCAATAGTCCCTTAACTTTAACCTAATTGTAGCAATGATCTTTCCAACATGACTCATTTTGATGGTATTCTGACGGAGTTGATGTAAATGATCATAGCTCTATGTTTTTATGAGTTAAGAGATTGATGGTCATGAAATTTTAGTTGAGGTACCATTGTTCCAATTGGGTTAAAGTTGATGGACCATTTGTACAATTTTCTCATGCTATAAAGAAAATGGATGATCCTAGAGGGACCATCTACTTAAACCATATTGTGAAGGGCATATGATGTGGCGGTTGATGGTTGGATTCCTTCTTTAAATCATTAAATTAGAAAACACAATCATTAACAGTCACATCATGTGGTCTACAAAACATGGTCTCCCTAGCATTTTCCTAAAGAAAATGCTTTAAAACTTCCTTTTCAGTTTTATCTCCATTCCTAAAAGAAGATATTATTGACGCTTTAAAAAAAATTATGCATTCGTTCTAGTGTAATTTTTTTCCTATATTTCTACGTACTTGAAGTGCATGATGACTTCTATGAATTGCCAATAACGGCTCCCCTCTTAAAAGGAATTTACTGATATTACGGGACCTGATTCATTTGAGAGAGATGAAACATTAGAGTATTTCTATTAAAAAAAAATTAAGAGAATAAGAACTGCCACAAGAGTCGTTTGGCATCTCGCTATCGAGATTCACAAGAGGCCTTCGGCAACACCTATAGACCAAAAATTCAGTAAGTTAGGATAGAATCCTCTTTGATCTCAAAATTTATGGTTCATTAGTTTCTCAGAACTTAATTCGAGCAAAGTAGCTTTTTCCTATGCCAAATCTCTCAAAACTCAAGTCCAAACACTCAATGCTAGAGATTTTACCAAATTTAAAATAATAGAAAAAGAGAAATAATTTTTACATTATCTTTTTTTATTCTAAACTCTTGTGAATATTTGATCTTCAGTTTTTCTGTACTTTATTCATTCCAATAGCTATCGATAATAACTTGTGCGAATATTTGATCTATAATTTTTCTGTATTTTATACAATCTAATGGCCATAAAACATTGTTGGGTGTCAAAATCATTTCGCATGAAAATCTACAAAAACCTAAATCAATACTTATTTCTAGTGAGAGTGGGTTCGACGATGGCACAACGAGGCATGAAAGTGGCAGCGCTGTAGCAAGTATATGGGTCTTGGGCATGGTGGGGGCGTTGTACTGGTGTACATCAATAATTTTGAGAAAAATTATAGATTTTTTTTAGGGAATTTTAATGAAAGGAGTTTGGACTAAGTTTATTTTAACAAAAAATCATGGTATAAACTTTATTTAATGAAAAAGAATTAAATTTTAATGAAAACCCCTTAAATTTTAATAAAAGGACAAAAAAACTTAATTTTTAACGAAAATGACACAATTTAAAAAAAAACCAAAAAAAAAAAAAACAAAAAACCTGACGCACGCGCAGTACATGTACACTGTTTATGAAATTGAACATTGTTTATAAAACTGAACACTATTTATGAAACTGAACGGTACTATACTATTTATTGGTTCAATTTCATAAATAGTGTCTAGTTTTGTGTCCACTTTCATAAAATGATGTCTAGTTCTTGATCATGTTTCATAAATAATGCCTAGTTATTGAGTCCAGTTTCATAAATAATGTATAGTAATTAGTACAATTTCATTAATAGTGTCTCTTTCTTGGTCCGGTTTCATAAATAGTGTCTAGTTATTGGTCCACTTTCATAAATAGTGCCTATTTCTTGATCATAATTCATAAATATTGTCTAGTTCTTACTCCAGTTTCATAAATAGTGTATAGTCTAGTGTTCAAATTATGCCTAATTTTTGTTTTCATTTCATAAATAGTGTCTACTTATTGATCTAGTTTCATAAATGATGTCTACTTATTGGTCTAATTTCATTAATAGTGTCTACTTATTGGTGAAGTTTTATAAATAGTGTTTAATTCTTGGTTCAGTTTCATAAGGTTTGAAACTTAGACCCATATTGGTCAAGTTTTATAAATAGTGTTTAATTCTCAGTAATTATATTTAAAAAGCTGTTTTCAATTACCAAATTAAAATTTCCTCACTTTTTTCATATACCTACAATAATAAATGTAGTTTTCCATCCAATTTCTTGAGCTTAGGTGTCATCTTCGAGAAATTTTTCCTTGTGCCCGTAACACAAATGATATACCACATGTTATTATATAAGTGTGGTGGAAATTTTGATTTTTTATGTTATTAATTTTTTAACACAAGATTCTCACAACTTGTATGGAGTGTACCATCCCGTGTTCTGGGCACATTGAAAAGTTTCCCATCATCATGACTATTATTAGAAAACAACACCACAAAAATAAAACAGGAGAATGTAATTCAATTCGAAGTTTTTTTTTATTTTTTAAATTCTATGCAAAAAAAAAAACTATTAATGTAGCTGAATGATGGGACAAAAGGTAGGAGAAAAAAAGTGGACTGTGGGGGGGGTACGCGCCCAGCGCTAGTGGGTTTGTTATGTTTTTTTTTTTTTTAGTCTTTTGTCCTTATTATTAAAATAAAATTAGTGGGTGTTTTTTTTTATTAAAATGTAAAGATTTGAAGCCCTTTCATTAGTTTTTTTTTAAGTAAATGTACAACGATTTATATTTTAGAAAAATTTGTACCGACTAACACATAGTCTTATTAATCAAGTATCAAACTCGTGATCCATGTGAATCATACTTTAAAATCCTTCATAATCTAATACCAAAGGAGGCGTTTTTTTTTGGGGGGGTGGGGGGTAGGGGAGCGAAATGTGCAGTCGCACAGGGCCCCAAATTTGAAGTGCCCCCAAAATTTTGTCATCAAATATTATGTAATAATGTTCTATATTTAGAAAATGACTATTGTTAACATTTTAAAATCTCATTGCATTCCTTATAAGAGTTTTTTTTTCCTTTTTAAATATAAAAGGGCAATGATAGGAAGACTAAATTTGTAAACTAAATGATGTGTCACGAATAAGAAATGAGCACGTATATCAACTCATATGTCTAATTTACAAAATTTAGTCTACAAATTTAATCTCCCTAGCATTACTCAATATAAAAATTTGTAGTACAATGAGATATTCTGATCCTCAATAATAATAGGAGGGGCCCTTTTATAAATTTCGTATATGACCCGAAATCTGAGAGACGGCCTTGACTAATACGTGTAGAAAAATACTCTTTATACTTTGCATTGGAAGAAGGGCACATAGGAATTGGAAAGGACAAGTGAATGGTTAAAGGATTTTTTTTTTCCTTCTCCAATTGAGTTGTTGAAGTATTCTTTTAAAACACTTGAAGTTGTCAGGTTGTTTTTCAATATCTTGGAAATGCGAACTTTGGTTTGTCAACAGAGAAAAGAATTTTGTGACTGACAGTTTAACGAGTTATAGTCTTGATTTAGATTTAGCTAATTTTTATTTTGATATTCTTCATTCTTGTTCAATTAGTTTTATTTGTGATGATCGATTAGGGATGTCCCGGTCTAGATTTATAATTGAATAGGTTTGTTTGAGCTCGTCCCCGTTTTTCAGCCAAAAAAACTATACAATGCTTTTATAAAATGTATATAAAAATTGATGGATGATCAAGGAGAACAACTTACATGGCACAAGTATACTAGTATCGTAACCTCTCATGCCTTGATACAATTGCAATGTTTTGTAAAGAAATATTGACACATTGATTAGCTGACGTATCAGTGTCCCCGTGTCATGTAAATTCTACTCGTAATTAACGGATCGTTCATGAGAAGGACATTATCTTGTTGAGTGAGGTGGTAAGAACCAACTTCTGAAATCGGGGAAAGAAAGGACATGCATATGCTTAGCATCTCCGAAAGGAGGTAGGATGGGCAAAATTCCAAGAGGCCATGAATGCGCCTGTGCAGAGGAAGTTGCAAAGGTGAGACGTGATGCAGTTTTCCTCCGGGCAATCTGGTAGATATGTTCATATGGAGCCATTTCTTCCCGTCTATCATCACTACCTTCTAGGCAATAAACGTCATGGCCCTCCATCCAGTTCAATTCAACATTATCATCAATTTTATTTCCATTTTTCGTGATTTATTTATATGGACAATTTCCGAACATTATAGATGCAGTGATTTTTATGTGGTGGCCGTAATTCTCAAGATTTAGACTTATGGGTTCTTTGTTGAAGAATGCAGTCCTACTTTAGAAATGTGATAGAATAAATTAAGAATCCGGATCCTCTTTATGAGGATTTCGGGAATCCGTGAACGGTGTTCGTTCATCGTACATCGTGCAGTCAGAAATTATTTTAAATATTTTTATTTAAAATTAAACATAAACAGCATCTGACAAAAATTGACCGCGTGATGTACGATGAACAGACACGATTCACGAATCCCCAGGATCCTCACCAAAAGGATCCAGAGAGGATCCCGTTGGATAAATTACAACCTATATTGAATTATTCATTAATTAAAAATTGAAATTTTGAAAAAAGGAACCAAAAAAAAGTACGCATTTCCCTTCTATATCTTGCATCTATAGTATTTTTGTTTTGATGGATCTTTCTCTCATTTAATAAAAGTCTAAAATCTCTGTTTACTAATTGGTGGAATACTAGGCAATCCGAAATATTTTTTTTAATGATATTCAAGAAAATAGTATTCTAAAAGAATTCTTAAACTTAGAGGAATTTGCTGTCCCCCCACCTTACCGCTAGACCATTGCCGCCAAAATGATACAAAATATATGAATAAAAAATTTCCTTTTGCCTTGTATTTTGAATCTGAATCCCGTTTCCTTAATTCCTTGTTTAAATGAAATCTTTCTATTTTTGTTAGGGTTTGTAATAAAACTCAAGACCTGCCGAAAAATGAGGTAATTAAACTGGAACATTATCAGTCAATATGATTAGTAATGTGTTGCGGGTTTTGCATTGTGGAGGTAATTAAGGTAGCAATCGAGCTTAATTTGGGTGACGTACGTATGTTTACAATACATTTTTGAAATTAGTTTTCTGCAGACGGTTTGATGTAACGTTGAAATTTATTTAATACAATACATTTTTTTTAAAGAAAAACTAATGAAAATGATTTGAAAACTTTGAGTTTTAACAATAAAGACAAAATAAAAGGTAAAATGAATAGTACCAAGTTTGACTTTTTAGTGTAAAAATATGATTTTTGATTAAAATAAACAGTACTATATCCTTCCACCAAATTAAAAGATAAAGTGAAGGAAAAAAATCATCTCCGGATCCATTCCACCAAATTAACACAATTAATCAATCCGGATCTTTTAAATTTGATTCAACAACTACAAATTAACTTTTTAATGTAAAAATATGATTTTTCGTTAAAATGAACAGTACCATATCCCTTCCACCAAATTAAAGGATAAAGTGAACGATAAGGACAAAAGTAGGAAATGGATCATCTTCGGATCCCTTCCACCAAATTAACACAATTAATCAATCTGGATCTTTGAAATTTGATTTAACAACTACAAACAAGATGTCATTTTAAAAGTTATAATAACTTTAACCGTTTGATTCAAATTTCAAAATTCCGGATTAGATTAGGTGATTAGATGGATTTGGTGAAAAAGATCATGAGAGTATCTCTTTCCATAAAAGTAACCGATACACAAAAATTAACAGACTAAACTCAAATATATTAGATTATATATTAAAAAGGATATAGAAAGAGCTGCGGGCTGCATGTTCATTCTTTGCAGCCTCTTCAACTCCTTTTACACATATATCATTTGGCCGGATCACTTTAATTTTTACCAGCCTCCCACTTAAGCAAGAAAAAAGGCACCAAAAGTAAAAAAAGTAAAAGTTGCCACACACAACACACTCGAAAAGTAAGTCACTTTTCTACCTATCTAATCACCCAATTTTAACTTTTGCCCCCACATCATCTACTACTTTACTTTTAGCTCCCACCACTCTAAATTTTCCCGGGAAAATAGAGGAAAATCCGAAAGCGGGAAATTAAGCTTTGGATAATTTAAAAAAGAACAAAATTAAAGATAGTGGATAAGCTTTTCTTTTTCCCTTAATTTTAGACGCGGAAATTCTTCCCGGTGAAAGTTTGTCCGAACTGCCAATGAGCGGGCGCCACGTTGAGGGTGGTGGAGGTGCGCCTGTCACTGCCCGTGACTCTGAAGGACAGGGTCTGGCCCACCAGGTCTGCGTTGGATTGCCAGTTTTGCCCCCAGTTGCGGCTCATCGGCATCCACCCCGTGTTCGCGCCTTTCACGCTCACCCTCACGATATCCCCTGCGCCCGCGACGTTGGTGATCAGAACCAGGTTGAAGTAACGGAAACCGTTAATTGTGAATCTCACTCCGCCTTGCTTTCTGCACGGAACTCTGTAGAAAATAAAAAATACAACAAACAGAGTCAAAGTTTAGTAACTGTGGTGACTTGGTTAATTACTGCGGTTAAAAAGTCAATTGGGTAGGTTTGACTGGTAAATTTCCGATGCGGGAGTTGTGCAACTTCCCATAAAGTTAGTACCTTTTCTATACACGCGTCGAACGGCGTAAAATATCTACAGTAACCCTAGAAATGTCAAAAGACTTCTATACCCTTCATGCGTTGGGTAAATTACACTCTACACTAAACCAAGGCACAAGGGTGTCCGGGCGAGGCTAGTTTGGTCATTTTGAGCAAAGTGGTAAAGGGCAAACGGGTTCCCGTTGGTTATTTTCGGGTAAACGACGTAAAACGGGACGGATGATTAACTAACACAAGAAAGGTTCTGACATTAAGGTCTGTTTGGTTCGCGAGAAAATAAAAACATTTCTGCTGTTTGGTTAGTTAGAAAACAAGAATGTTCGTAACAGAGGAGCACTATATTCTACCCTTATTTATTTATTGGCCAAACAGGATTTTAGAAAACGTAAAAAGAAAGAAACGACGAGGGTATTTCCGTCCAAACGAAAAAGAAACGCAGAAAGAGCGAAAGAAAACAGAGACTGACTGACTGTGACAGTGGGGTTTGATATACTCACCGGCGGTAAGAGACTGGGACGATGCCGGCCTTGTACTCGGCGATCTTGAGGAACATGGGCATGGCGAGGTCGAAGTGGGTGCGGGGAGGGTTGCACCAGCCGCCGTCGTCGCTGGGCTGAGCGAAGTTAGGAGGGCAGAAGTTGGTGGCGGTGACAAAGATGGAGGGGTTGCCTGGGTGGCACCACCTGGGGTCGTCGCCGCACTTAATCTCAAAGCAGGCGCCGCAGCTGAGGCCATTGTTGAACAGAGCAGTGCTAAGCGCAGCCGTGTTGACGCCGTAGCCCTGGCTGTAGAGGTTGCCGTACCCGCAAGCGCCACCTGAAAAAACAGAGAAATGGGGGTTTTAGGAGACTCAGATTTTGAGTAGAAATTTAGAAAATAACACGGGTTTTGAAAACCAGAGAGAAAAAGTGAAGAAATGAGACAGATTTGTGAAGAAAAAAAGTGAGAAATGAAATGGGTTTATTCTTTTTTGAAATTTGTGAAATGGGGTTTTGAGAAAAAGAAAATGGGGACGTACCCATGGTGCCAGAGGCGTCGCTGCCGCCGTAGAAGGTCGCGTGGGCGCCCTCCCATGCGCCACCAGTGTAAACCCCTGGGATTCTGGCGTTGGCCGCCATGAAGAGCGAGAGCAGGGAAGCAATGCAGAGCATGCGAAGGAAAGCCATTGCCGGAGAGAGAGTCAGAGAGGGAGAGAAAGGAGTGAGAAAGCAGAAGGAAGAGAGAGAGTGATGGATATAGGATTGGCGTTGGGGCGAATAGAAAGCGGGAAGAAGGTGGGGGTACTTATGGAGGTTGCGAGCAGGGCATCACAGGTCTGGATATAATTAATGCCCACTCTCATATCTATTTTTTTTATTATTATTTACTTTTTTATTTATTACAAAAAAAAAAAAAAAGGTTTTATTTTTATTGTTTTTATTTCTTATTTTCCAAGTAATTTTTTTTTGGGTCACCATTAATTGGGGAAACATGAATTGATGTGCATGTGCACACATGGGCTCTCTTCATGTTGATTTTGTTTGGTCAAGTTGGGGGCAAGTTGAAGGGCCAATGGGGAGAGAGGGAGAGCCGATCAGAGAAACGATAAATACATGCACTTTTTTTCCTGTTATACACTCATGTTTAATTATATTTATTATTTTCGTTTGACTTATTCGATAAGCAAATTAAGATTTAATTAGCAAGAAATAGATTTTGAAGCTAAGGAGGCCAACCCATTTGATTTTCACATTGTTGATGTGAACCTTAAGTATCATTGATCCAATGGGTTGACATAATTTCTTTAATTAGTTGTGTGATATCCAACATTACAAGCATTTTAAGTGAAAAGGAAAAGGAATTGGAGAAATATATTCTTGCATTTATTTTCTATGTTTATACACTTATGCATATTCTTGTCTCTTGAATCTCGAATATTTTATTTAATTTAAACACCAAAATTAACAAATGGGTGTATGGAGAGATAACAAGTGTCCATTTTATAATAATTTTGGATGTTTAGTAATCAAGACAATATCTTCATCGATGTGTCATCTCAGTCATCAATTTATTCAATTATTTTTTAACTCTGTTTACCAAAAGCATGAAAATCTTGCATCGATCCACAATTTGTCTTATTTAAGTTGTGAGATTTGTTCAAATAACAACTCCATCAAGGTAAAACCAAATAGTAGTGAGAATTATTGGTCCTTTTAGCTCAAACAATGCTTGAGAATATGTACTTTCACTCTCTCTCTCTCTCCCTCCCCCTTATCTTTTTAGTATATGAACATTTCCCCAACTTGTAATTTGGGAAAGAAAAAAAACTCAGTCCAACCAAAACAAACACTTTCTAAACGATAAAAAAATTAAAAAAAAATGCAGTGAAAATCCTATATATATATATAGGATTTGTTCAAAAATTCATGAAGAATAAAACAGAAAAAATAGTAGTGAGTGGAAGTCACATTTGTGCTTGGATCACAAGCTGAGCCATCAGCAATGGCTGCAATTTGTTGAGAAAATTGGCATCTTTCCCTTTTATTTAATTTTTAAAATTTAGAAAAAAAACTGTAAAATTGGAAAAACGATAAGAAAGATGAAGGTGGGAATCCAAAGCCCCGAAACCACATCCTCCGCCTACACTCTAACCTTAATTGCAAGGGCACAAACGACAAAATAGCAATCTTGAGACAGATAAGTAAAGCGCGTAAAATGTGGGTCCCAATCTGTCCGTATATCGCTAGCAGCAGGGTAAGATGATTAAAAGGGTGGGGCGTAATTTTTTTTATATGTATCGAGTCATTTTTATTTTTATATTATTGAGACATTATTTCCTATTCACGTTATAGTTAGTATGGATTATTTTTTTATCATCATTTAAAGATAACCAAAAGAAAAATTCATTCTATTTGGAAACCATTTTGTCATCTGTATAAATCACTACAATTAACCGTTCATCATCAAAATGTTATAAACAAAATTGTTGATTTGTTTGACAAATGTGAACAGTTAAACAATCTCTAAATTGAATAAATTTTTCTAAAAATAATATTTTAGATGATGATAAAAAAAAGTGATTAATTCTGATTTTAACGTTTGTATGATAAAACGATGTCATGTCATCTTTGACAGATAATTGAATACTAACTTGTAATAAAGAGCCAAGCGTTGTATGTCAGCCAGCCACATTGCAAAGAACAACTTACTTAGAACGAATTTATTGTTATTGTGATGCTCTTGTTCACTAACACAGGTCTAATGAAAAAAAAACATAAAGAAAACATTTTATTACTTAATCTGGACGCAACGTGAACCCGTTTTGTATGAGTCATCCTCTATCGTGCGGCACACTTGCCATGAGCCTTAACCGTAATTAGGACCCACCTTGGAGGGTTCACGGTGCATGACTCGTGCTTACTGCGGCGGGGTCAGGCTTTTTTCCGGGTTCTCGTGTCGTCCTTTATAGTCTTGTTGCCTATGATTGGGTTGCGCACATGGCACGTCCACCAATTCCAACTGCCTGCCCTCCTCTTTTGTGAAAATCCATTTTAATTGCCTCCATTTATTTTTCCATTTATAAACATCATCTATTTATTTCCGGAGAAAGGGAATTCAATTATCTACTTCTTATATATATATATATATATATATGTGTGTGTGTATCTACATCTATATATCAAGAAGAGAAACCCAACTTGAGAGCCACTTTACAAATATAGTAAATTGCTTCAATTGTATCTTGGATTTGTTTTGGACTAGTGTGAGCTTATCTATTTCTTTGCCCTTTTGGTGTCTTGTAGGTTTTTAAGGAGGAAAACCTTGATTTCTATTAACTAGTCTAGTGACGAAAGATTTATGAATATAATTGAACATCACTATGATGATTCTTTTAACGAGTCATGTTAGGTTGCAGAGCTCTTTGCATTATTCTAACAATTAAGAATCAATCAGATTATGTTGTTACATATACTGCTTCTATCTAAACTCTGATTGGAATTTGTGACTCGTATTAACATTTCAATAACATATCATGGTAAATGAATTTACGGTGTATTAATTAAGATACTACTCAACTTTAACCCTTATTAGAATTAGTAGTTGTAGGTTGTTAGGTATATGTATTTGGTGTGAATCAACTATCCATGCTACGAAGGCAAATGGCCATCAAAGACCATACGGCGCCGTGAGTCAAAGGGCGGATGGAGGGAAAGACCGAAGAGTCATGATGATATTTAAGGTTTTTTTTTTTTTTTTTTTTTTTTTTAATGGGACAATTGGTGGCAAGTCATGGTTATCCATTCCTTCCGCTGGCTGTAAAGACTCACAGAGACATTTTAGTCTACTCCTGATCACAAGTCTGACTTCCACACCAGCAACGAATTTCGAACCCAAGATCTCCGATTTTTAGTTTTAAAGTTCAAAGCTTGCTAGCTCAAAGTTGAAACCATAATTGCTGAAATCCTCATCCAAAAAGGTTCAATATCTGCACGCGAATGGAATTATTGCTTTCTCTTTTGGATGAGGATTCTCTCCCCACCCTTTTTTCCTCCGCTTCCGCCCTTCCTCTCATAGTTTTGTTTTCTTCTTTCTCTCTCTACAAAGGTAAAATCTTGAGTGTTCAAATAGGAGAAAAAAGGAAAAACCTTGAGTGTTCAAATAGAAGAAAAAAGGAAGAAAAAAAGGGGAGAAAATCCTTGTCCTCGTTTTTTGCTTTCCGTATATGTCTTCCTCTAGACTCCTTTCCAATCTCCATATCTCACTGCATGGTGCATGCATGTGCCTTCACTAATTGCCACCTTTCCCTTTTCATTTCTCTTCCTTATTTTCCCCCTAAATACACCAATTAAGTCTTTCTCTTTCTTTTTCCCTACTTAATTTCCTATATATTGCATATATTAATTGTTTATTGCATGAGTATAAATTATTAAGTTTGTACTTGAAATATCTTAAACTTGTCTTACATTAGGTTGTTAATAAGAAATTAATGTGTTTTTATGCCGATTCACTTAACTTATTTTCGCACACATTTTGCATCCATTTATCATATATATATTAGTTATCAAATAAACTAGGTGGGTAGACATAGCATCACTTTAAAACATTAAGTAACGGCATATAACATGTAATGTAATGCGATGCTTTTTCTTTATTTATACTCCAATGGTTGGGAACGAATTTCAGACATGTATTTCACACGGCACGTTCTAAGTTCGATTATTGACGCTGGTGAATCACACGAGGAAGGCTGAAATGCCTCTATGAGTCTTCCCGACCCCCAAAAAGATAGATTGCCGTGACGAAGCCACAATGTGCTATATATGGCTAAATAAATTGAATAAATATAAGCATATATGTTAGCATCGTGAGATAAATGGAGAAACATGTAACATGATCAAATGATAATAACCGCACACTAAATTTGACAATATAAAATTAATGCATGGATTAATTCTGCAGAATATTCCACAAAGAGTCAATATTATAGTCTGTATACGTGCATTTTTAACCTGCATGCATGTTATGTGTTTTGTTCCCCTTCTTTTGTTAGACTTTGGTTCTTACTTATCATTATCACGTGACAATGTGTCACAAAGGGGCACATATGTTGCTTTCACCACCTCATTTTATAAGCCAATTGATTTTGTGCGGAGTAGTCCACCTTCTTATAAGTTATTGTAAGATTTTTTTCTTTCACCGATATATGATTATTTTACCTTCACACCGAATGTGTATATAGGAAACATTTTGTTTATAAAACGCTTTTACATATCGAAAGTTCTATAAAATTTGAAGGGCTTTAATTATGAATAAGTACCTCTCCAAACAACACTAAAGTGCTTTTATAACATGAAAATACTTTTAAAGTTTTTATTAAACAATAAAGAAGCCTATTTAGTTATCTTTTTAGTTTTTTTTTTTTTTAAACAATTTGGAAGAAACCCTAAATCAAAAGTACACATATTGGTGATGATATGGTTGAGAGGGCGTGTATGGGGACTGGTGGGTGCAGCCAGCTAGCTGGTACTTTTTGACACGTAATGTGTTAGGAAGCTAAAAGGTGTCCCACTTATGCGCGCACCGACCGACTAGATCTAGCAAATCTGCCAGGTCATCATCATCATAATCGATCGGCAATGGAGTTATGAAGGTTGGCTTTTGCCCCAACTAAACAGTACCAACCCCATTCCATGCATGGCAAGACATGTGAACGTGCCACCCAGATCTCCTTAGATCTCTAGCTACCTCTTCATCTCGATCTCCTTCTCCTCCTCCAAATTTTCCACGCACGTTTTAATGTGAATTTGTGAGGGGGATTAATAAAGCATATGAAATGTGTAATGTATGGTGTTGCTTTTGCTTAGTACGTACGTACTCAGCTGCTGCATGCTGCATGGTGCAACGCTAGCAACGCTAGCACCACTCTGCCCCAGCTCCCCCATACGGCCTTCATTTTTGTGTGTACGGAACTCAAACTTTGTTAAGTAATTCAAATGTATCAAGTTAGTTATGCATGCATGGGGCTTTGCTGAATTAATTTGTAATTTGATATCATAGGACATGATAATTTAAAATTAATGATTCCCATCACCTTGTCTTTTAATTCTTATTTATACATATTAATTGGATGTATTTATAGTTAATTAATTATTAGTATCTGTTTTAAGAAAGAAGGGTGAAAATTTGAGAAATGCAAAACAAATTGCACAACTATGTACGTTGTAAAGTTTAAAAGACTATCGGTGAATAGTGCCATCTCTTTTCTAACTTATAAATTGATGTAACACATAACATGGCAGTTGCTTATTTGATGCAAATAAGTGAGGTTTAAATATAGAGAATAGAATAATAGCGTTCATGTTGAATACCACGAGTGTGTATAATCATTTATATATTATATCTTAGTGTGTAACTGAGACATAGATTAAGACTATAACTAATCTCTAATAACATCTAACCAAACTCCACTAAACAAGGCAAACTGTTTTGACTCCTAACTAATAGAACTGACTTTATAACTAACTGTATGAGCCGGTTGATAGGCTTTCACTACTTCAGTTAAGTTCATGTGCTTAGTGAAAACCTAATTTGAAGTAGTGAAGAATGGTGGATAATAAATTAGGATTAAAACTAATCTAAAGTTCGATTCTCTACAATGTAAGAAAATGTAAATCAGAGTTAACGAGGCCAAAATATAAACAATATATGAAACATTTCAATATTAGTTGAGAGTCGAACAGAAAAGTTTTAACATCAATTGGTACTTGTAGAATTGATAGATCAAATTCTATCAAAAGATAAAACTGATAAACCAAAGCAACATTTGATTTGGGTTTTCAAAAATTTCTTTGTCTCATTCATCATCTGGAACTGGATGGTGAGTGATTGGTTTCTAAAAGGGTTGACTATGATTGCATTGCATGTGTAGTTTTGTACGGGTGAATACATAATAAGCTTCTTGGGATCCAAACACGATCGCATGCAATTTTATGATTATATATTTCAGAAGAGAATTAGAAAATATTCTTTCATCTTGGGGCGATGTAATTTTATGGCTTTGAGAATAATTGCACTCCAGTGAGATAGCCCTAATCGTGAGCTCTCTACGTATTGCGCATCATCATTGTAAAAGTTTGCTCTTGGTAGCTATGCCTCCCACTTGCATATATAAGAGAAATGCTAATTAGGAGACTCTGTCAAAAGTGAGATTTTTTATGGACTTTCTATCACCTCATATTTTTAGCATTATGTTCTATAATGTTGACATAAAAATTGAAGTTAAAGTGTGAGATGGCAGAGAGTCTCCTTAGCATCTCTCCATACAAAAATGATATTCTTATCATCTATTTGTACCATCTCTCCAATAGAGATGAAACCCACATGCGTTGGTGGGTCTTACTTGTATTCCCACTTTGGAGGATGAGCTTATTTCTCCACTTGCAATATCGTAGTTTAACTGTAGAAATTTCACCATCGGAGCCGTTCAATTTCTTAATATTCATTTAAAGATCATCCTTATAAAAAAAAATAATTAGAACAAAGTTCGTTTACTCATCCAAATTGATCAAATAAATCAATAATATATAGGTATCAAGTAACATATTTATGACAAACCGTATATTTATCTACTACATTTGGATGACTAAACGAACTTCGATTCAAATAATTTTTTTTATAGGGATGATCTTCAAATAAAGATTAAAAGAAATTTAACATCCTAAATATGACATTTTTATAATAAAGATACGTTATTTGTAAGTGGAAAAATGAACTCATTTCTTCAAAAGGGGAACACAAGTATTATCCTTTAGGGGATTATATGTATTTACCTCCGATTCCAATCATGTCTATCGAATATCGATTAATGGGAGCTTGTATCAACTTTGCTTCAAAAGTTAGTTTGATGAATTTTTTATATGAGTTAAATCCCACTATATGTCAAAGTCAAACAAAACAATAAACCAATGCTAATAAAATGGGCTAGTTTGTGTTTTTTAACAAAATGATATTCAAAGAAGTAGTTCGACAACAATTTTTTTTTTCAAAATTAAGCCAAAATTTGATAATTCACCGTATTAGGTTTCAGCTTTTGCTTATCAATTTTTTTTTTTAACGAAAGCTGATAACAATGATTAAACAAGTTTTTAGTTCTCAAATTTTTATTACAATGATAATTAAAAATTGAAATATTTATTAAATGAGCCTAAATTACTTTAATATACGAAATACGCGTTGGAATAAAGGTTTGGTATTTTGCTCTGACCAATTGTTCTGTATGCATTATAATGCTTAATTGGGTTCATTTTCTTCTTTTTTTTCAACTTTGTTTTGGGTATTAATTAATGGGCTTTGTTGTGAATAGACGGTTCAATCTCATGTTGATTATGCTGGAGAATAGAATTCTACATCGGTTATATGACAAAATAATATACAATTAATGTATGAGAGTTTTCACTCCTAATATCACCGAGGAATTTTGCGATAAAAACCAAGACCTAGCAGTAGGTGGTAAAGTTGAGACAACATCCTGATATTAGTTGTGGGTCATGTTGTACCTATAAAGTTCATCATGGTATCAAAGCAGACTATTCTTTCAACACAATCTGGGTGCGGTTTACTGGGCTTAAGTTTGCCTCCTTAAGTTGGGTTTTCGAAAAGTTGCGCAAGCTTCAACTTAAGGATATTGAATGATTGGACCCTCAAAAAATTGTGTTGATTTTAGTCTCTAAATGATGACCATTAACTGGGCTCTCAAAAAGTTGCGTTAGCTTTGCTATAATGATTTGACCAGTTCCCGATGTAGAAATTGATTTCCCTTGTGACCCCTTGTAGGGCCACTTGTGATGGGGCGCGTTGGAGGATAGGATTTCATACCGGTCATATGAAAAAAATATATATATAATTAATATTTGGGAGTCTTAACCCCTAATATCATTGAGACATTTTATGATAAAACTCAACACCACCTAGCTATATATAGTTAAGTTGAGACAATATCGGTATTGATCTAGACCATACTGGGTCTATAAAGTTTATCAGATCCAATCCTTATGCAGGCAGCCTGTAAGACCTATGTTAAAGAAGTATCTCACAAATTCAAAATAATAACACTAAGCTTGTTTATTGATAAGTAGACACCAAATGTAATATATAAATTGGTTAATATAATCAATAAGAGAATCGATTCTCTTTTATTTACTTTCTATTTGGAATGTTTAGGCCTACCTAATTCATAAAAAAAGGGGGGCTTGCTGTCCATTTCGAAATACAGCAGTTGATGATCATCAACAAATAATTAAATGAGTAATGAGAATTCTAAATGCATGCACCTAACATATTTTGATCCTTATAAAAATAAAAAAACTTTATATATGCAACAACAAAAAAAACCAATTCAATATACGTTTTATTCTAATTAAAAAATAAAAAATATTTTTGAACACAGCCATGCATGACTGGCAGAGACGTGAGGTGCCTGCTAGTTGACGTTAATTTTTAGTCATTAATTTTCAATTTATTTAATCTGACAACCGAAAATTAAAAGAATGTATAAGAAATAAAAATGTGTGTGTAAATAGCGCAACCCAAAAATGTTCCATTTATGTATAGTATGAGAGGTGAGTTAGCCAAGGGCCATATATGATATATAGCTAAAGTATTAACGTATATTATTTGAGGTTTGACCATTGTTTAATATTTTAGGTATGATCTGGAGCAGGGAGTGACCATGTTCAAATTAATTCTGCTGTTTTCTAATCAAAGGACGGTACTCCAAATTTTCCGTACCCTCTTAAGCAAACGTACTTTCATGTCGGCATCACCTGCTTTAAATTATGTGTATCGATTACTCTAATTAATATACATTTGTTCATATATAATACAAACTTTTTCATTAATTAAACAGCATTGGTATTAGTATTTTCTTATCTGCAGAACACAGTAACATGCTAATGGTGTTCTAAATTATATACATTATTTGGGTGCATGTATTGACTTTGTATTTATAAATGCAGTGTCGAATTTTTGACCTTGTATTTCTAAATGGTAACGGTATTCTAAGTTATATAATTTCTTGTTTGACACCACCTTGGACTTTTAATTAACAAGAAAAAGAAGGTACACTTTGTAGAAACAGATAATGTGTACGGCTAATTATATACTGCGAGTTATAATAATACTCTATAAAAGAGAACTCGGATTTCTTATTGACCACTCTTTCTCGGTTGCACGTTGTTAAAAGCATTTGTAATTTTCAATGGAAAATATGCCTTTCTTGTCGAACTAGCTAACTAGTTTATGAAAAAGTCTTTGCCAACTGATTTATATATGTAACCCTTAACATAGGCATCCTCATGAAAATATAGAATTGTCACACTTTTAATCATCCTAATATAGTTAATATTATTAGCTCAATTCATCAAGAGTAATGCTACGTAGACAATTTTTTTAGACCACATTTGCAAGTCATGTGATGGGTTACTAATATGAATTAAGTACCTTAGTCAATACTTAAGTAATAATTCAATCATCAATAATCACATCATATGGTTTACACATATGATTTAAATTGATGGTCTCCTAGCATTACTCATTCAACAAATGTACAATTAAACCATAAAATTTATTCTGATGGTGGGGATTGACTCGAATTCATCAAGTTGTGCTACAACGGATTTTGGTGCTTAAAACTAAAACCTATATATAAATACACCTACTTTTAACAAATACATTGTTAAAAATAAAATCATATTTTGTTGTCTAGATTCAAACCCGAATTAACGTCAACTAAATAATCAATACTATTCAAGAGTTGTCGCAATTTATATTTGCTAATAATATTATCTACTTTCAAGTTTCAAAAAATACATTGGAAAATAGTACAGGAATAACAATCTATATAAACTATCCC
The DNA here is from genome assembly GCA_035220775.1 of Malus fusca. Lineage (NCBI taxonomy): Eukaryota > Viridiplantae > Streptophyta > Magnoliopsida > Rosales > Rosaceae > Malus > Malus fusca. The sequence continues at coordinate 22,017,388 of CM069070.1, forward strand.
ATATCATAGAGCTAGGTGTGTGAATATGCCATGAAAATTAACTAAGAACAAAGAGTGGAGTGGATGATGTGACAAGAAAGATCTACAGTAGCATGCCTCTGAGGACCACTTTTCCCTGACCTATCATCCATCAACAGAACTCTTGCAGATTTCTGCTCTTTCCATGTGATCTCTCACTCCTCTGCAACCGTTAATTTGTCCAAGCACAATTAGGTTTTCTACCCAACCAGAGCGGTTGCGACCTCTCTTGATCGGACACGCACAGCACGAACCCTTTCATATTTATTATTTCCTTTTGTACATGCATGCATGCTTATGTAGTTTGTTATCATTTTTAGTTCAAATTAGGGTTCTACGCTGCATATGGAACCAACAATGTACAATGTGAGTTCGTAGTGAATGTTAACACAATTTGGTTGTTGTGATTAATCTATACCGTAATAGAGAAGAGCGAATTGCATCAGTCTTATGATGTCAATGTGTCTGTATTTAGAGGAGAGCCATATCCGCCAATCTAATGGTTGCATGTGTTATATTCAGTGTGATTTTCTACCCACTACAAGAAAATGGAGCAATAATCACGAACCAAGCGCGACTGTTGTTGGAGTAGTTATTGCTAAAAGCAAGGTAAAGAATCAGACAAAAAGTAAAAAAATTATCACACATTGGACTGTTTGTCACGCGTTTAACAGTAACTATGCCAACAATAATTATACTTGCTATGTGGTTGTTGCCAACGGAGGTTTTGGAGTTTACATAATAGTAGGTCGGTATAGTATGCATTGTAGCATACCTATAGAATTTCTTTCTGTAAGCAAACTCTAATGTATGAGGAAAATAGCCATATACAGAAGCCATCAAGACAGAGTCTGATAAAGTATCTAGAAGGAGACAGTTATTGAAATGACTTATTGACAGAAACACCAAAATGAGGTAAATATCATCGTTATTCCCAAAGAATATAGGAGTTAAATTTCTTGTATGGTCGTTTTATTATGCGTGTATCATCTTCTGATGTGATTTACAAACAAATTAAAACATGTGCTTGCATCAGTGCATGTCAGATTAGCATGTAATTTGGCACAGAGTTTGGGACACCTGCAGAGAGGCTGGCTAAATAAAAGGACATGTCAATGAGTAGAGTACCCATCAAACTTCTAACTTGGATCGGACCAAAAATAAACTCCTAATGTTTTCAACAATAATGTTGGCCCTTTTTGAAAGAAAAAGAAAAGGCTAACTACATTTTCCACTTTTCATGTTTGGGACGATTTTTAAAATAGGTCAGAATGTTTCAATTTTCTCACATTACCCCATATATAAGGTTTTGAAATTGTATTAATTTAAACATTTTTTTCCAATGAATTGTTTAAATCTTTACTAAACTGATGATACAGTGAGCATGAAACCCGTAACTTGTGGTTGACATGTAAACTACATTTGCACCACATAGCCTAAAACTCATAAATAATGACTTAGTTGACATGTAAACTACATTTTCACCACATAGCCTAAAATCTCATAAACAATGGATACTGAGACGTTCAAATATATAAGGTGTAAATTGATACAATTTCAAAACTTTAGGGACAATTTGTCAAAATTAAAACCTCGTGCCCAATTTAAAAATCATCTCGATCAAATTTTGAGGGTGTTAAATGGAGTTAGCCTAAAAAAATATGTTGGCCAAGTTGGCCCTCTAATTTCCCCGTAAAATTAGTAACCAAAAGTAATCTTAGGCTGGAAGTAATACAGATGATCAAGCTTCAATTCAATGAACCAAACAAAGGCTCGATCTGTGTGTTTCTGGCCAGCCCCTACCACCACTATCAAGTCCCACATATGTCAATCCATCAAACATGTTGTAAAACCCTTTGTTTTCTTTTGGATCGATGCATGAACCCATCAGACGATATCACAGCTCAACCCATGTGTTGGAGTTGGTTTTACTTGCCATAGCTCTTGTCTGCACAAAAGAATGAATCCCTTCCTTTTATTATCAAAAAAAGGGGAGTCGAACCCAGAATCTCGTCTAACATTGAGAAGAGAACTACTATAGTTCTACTAGACCACATTGTTCATGCTTCTATAATAGTATATACCAAGTTTTGCGTTTAATCTGGATCAGCTATGATCTTGCGATTTAAGCAAAACAACGTTGATTTTAAGCAATGTACGTTTCACCGTCTGTCTTCATTTACTAGAGAAACATCTAGGGCATTCGTTAATAAATGAGCAAATTGAGAGGGTCCTCCACCTGTTAAGTGCAAACACCCTCTCATTTGGTTGCTAGCTAGCTACCTCATCATGCATGCTCATTTGAGGACCAAACAGAAACCAACCCTAGCTAACAACCCTTCACATTTATGCCCTAAAGGGGTCAAAGCAATTAGGTAGAGCCCCACAAATGGGGGACAAAACAAGAAAAGTTTGTCTTTGGTATCCATTGAGATCCTGTGTCAATGTTTGTGCACTACTACTACACATGACTGCATGATATGAGCACAAAAAAACCCTAATTCTTCACCATATATCATGCACCTTTTAGCACTTTAATTTAGGAACAAAATTTTCAGCAGCCATTTCTGCTTTCACCCAATCAAATCTGAACACGTGTCGAATTTATGTTTATAATTTCAATTATTTGAACATATGTCTAAATCTAATTGGATAAAAGCAGAAGTGACTGTTGAATTTTCAACCGTCAACTATTGTTCTTAATTTAGCCTCTGAAACATGTGAAACCCTAGACAAAGCAGCTTTGCGATTTGATGATGGAGGATCCCTCATCCCTGTGAGGTGAATTTCCCGATATAATTATTCTTTGAATTAAATATGAAGCAGCACACAAGTTTATAAGCATGTCTTCCCTGCCGTTCGCAGTCTGAAGGTAATTATCACTGACCTTTTATCCTCTCACGTGACTGACTATAAAAGCTAACATGCATGATGCGGCTATAGAGATCTTCCCAAAATAAAATAGAGGGGAAAAAAGACGAAAAAACTAAAACATCATAAGATATTTGGTAAGGTTGTCTGATTTTGCCAGTATTTGGTAGGAGTGCTTAATTAAAACAACTTCGAGTAAAAATGCACGGAGTCGGATGAGACTAAAATATAAAATGAGTCACTCTTTAGTAAAAAATGCATGCGAATGACATTGTTGGACACCTATACCTAAGTCTGTTATACTCGCATAAACCTGTGTAGCTATCCTAACGTCTCTAAAATTTTAAAAGCATATATATGTTAAAATGAGTGGCGAAAAACATCCATACTTACGCACACTGGTGCAAATTCGATCCCCACCGCTTCTCCTCCCCCTAACAACTAACTATTTAACCCACTAACGCTATCGGTCTATTAAAAGATAGTAATGTCAAGTATCAAACTGAAACAATCAGATCCATTTTTCTACAACCTTGCGCAAAGTGACAAGCCTTCACCAATCCACAAACAATGAAGGTCGACTGAGAACGGAAAAGTAACATGTTTTATTGATAAGATTTACAATGCACCACTTTTTCGACATTCATTAATACAAGGATTCGGAAGTATCTCCAGTTTTCTCAAAAGTACGCAAATTTACACCACTGTCTGTCCTGACATCTTCAAATTTTCTTATTCATATACTATTTCTCAAACTTCGGCTAGTTACGAATTGAACAGCTGATTTAGATATGCTTACTTCTAAAATCAATCAAAATTCGACACCGGAAATACACAAAACTTGTTAGGAAATGGCAATCCCCTGGTATAATGCTGACCTACGATTTCTGCCATGTATTGAGCAATACATCCCAATAGATTGGATGCCAATAGCGCGCCCACAGAAAACAAGTAGAGTACGGGGCACATGCTGAGCTAAGGTCTTGAAGCGAATTCCTGTTCCTCATGTTTGACGGTTTTCCAATAACGCTCGGGCATCGTCTGCTGCAGATGACGATGCTTACAATAACTCCTCACAGATGGTGTAACAAGAGAGCATTGCTTGCCCATAGAGATCATTGTCATATCAGCGACTATATGTCTCTTTGATGACAAAATCCAGTGAAACGAATGTCTCTTTATCTCTCAAATGACAACCTCTTTAAGTAAAAGCACATCATCCCGTGGATGAGCTTCTTCTATCCGAACAAGAACTTCATCTCCAATTTGGGCTCCCACGGATACCCACACGGAAGATTGAAGTCCCACCTGCAAAATTTCAAGTTGGACACAATTGACGTAAGTGCAACAAATCAGCAATGATTTGCAAGTGACCAAAATCAATTAAAGCTTAAGAATATCACACTCACAAATAAAAGAACAGTTGAAAGCAAGATAGAAGGGAAAACACAAAAAAGATAATAATCTCAGTTGACATATACCATATATGTCCACACGCGATCTGCAGAGTCTATGGGATATTCCATAAAAGTCGTTGATATAATCTATCAGGAAACTTTACAACTAATTATTTGGAAACTATCCTAGCATGTAATTCTAAATTCTACTACGGTACTTGAAGTTTCAAACTACAAATAACACGACACGAATATCTGCATTTACAATTAAAAGATGCAATGGGATACTACCTCAACTAACAATATGGCCGCAATCCGATCCTTAATGAATCTAAGAATCAGCGCACGATATTTTTTTTCTTTTGGCTGCCTTCTCAGATATTCTAATATCCAGTAGCGAAGACTGCTGCTAAAGAGCCTCCTTGCTACTCTAACATTCATGTTCACAATAGATGCCATCCCCTCCAACTGACCAGCTGAGAAAGGAAGAGGTTCCCCTGCAACAAATGCTTTCACCTACATAGCAAATGGATTCATCAATGATTAACAACATTAGTTCAACAATGTGGCTGAATACAGTGTAATTTTTTCATAAAACATGAATAAGTCATAGCACCTGGCCCCACCACCTTCACTAAACTCTCTGACCTTGGCTTTGTCGAATTTATAAGATTTATGAGGAAGTTTAAATAAATGTGTGCTCAACTAGCACGATATTACGTATAAAACTGTTCCAGCTTCCCCGTGAGAAGAATATGGCTAAAGACCAGTTTAAAAAAGGGTAGATACATAAAATACCCGCATTTTTATTCTGCGTGGCAAATCTGTCCCACAGAGGGAATATAGACAGAAATATGATTTGATTACCTTCGTAAGTCTGGTTTGAACAATAGACTCGACATAGCAGTGACACTTAACAGTTTTGTCTACTTGCAAAGGGAAAACAAGAGATAAAAAACACTACATGATTTTGTTGATAGCAGACCCATTAAGGGCAAGGTCCACATTTTACATTTTAGATCATTAAGAACTATACTTGCATGAAAAGAAACTCACCTGATAGTGAGCTAGTAGATCCATATATCTACGGATGGGAGATGTAAACTGAACATAACCCGGAAGCCCTAAAATTCCATGACGTATAGGTTTTCTGAAATCAATTTCAGCAGCACGCATTAGTTTAACAAGAGCAGAGCTTCTAACAGGTCCTTCTGGAAGATGTGCATATACAGAGGTGTCGATGTTGGACTGGGGTTGTCCTCTGTAGGGTAAAGGAATGTTATTTCTAGAACCAAAAGTGGCTATAACTTCTCCGCAGAGTACCATCATCTCAGTGACAAGTCGCATTGCAGGGTCTGCCTGGTTTTCTACATACAAATTAATCACAGGCTCCGGATCCTCTGGATTAACCACTTTGATGCGTGCTTCCAATGTGGCTGTGTCAATTGCGCCCTGAGAAATGCACATATAGTTATTATCAGAAGAATTGGAGGGTTACTGATACATATCATGCCTACAAAACAATCCTTGCTGAGATCTTAAATCAACATTTTCCATTAACAAATGTAAATGCATGTTTGTTTTATCAATGAAACTGTTTGAAATGAGTTGTAAATCTTTTCTTTTTTCCTGACAGGTTTCCGATTTTTTTTCCCAATATGTCGTGATCTTACGATTTTGCCCAGGATTAATATTTATAGTAGAATCTCTATAGGGTCCATGTTATTATGGATAGTACAACCATGATCATGAGGATCATGAGACACCAAAAATATACATTGAACTTTGAATCACACTACAAAGGTTCGGAGTTAAGTTGGCTCTGGTTCTTTAAGTTCAACCTGTTCTCGACGCCATATTGACCGGAGAGTTGCAGCCTCAGACAGGATTTTCAGTTCAGCCTCTTCTTGCAGGTTCAAATGAAGAAGCTCAGATGCACTCTCATATGTCAACATGTATGTTGGTTTAACGATTGAGTTGTCCACTGAATATTCTGCAATACTGTCGAACCCCAAAGAAGGTGGAGTTAGTTCAATAGTAAAATTTAGTTGGCAAAAGGAAAACTACGCTTCAAATTAGCGAAAGCTATAATGCTTTAAAGAAATATCGACCCAACTTGTTCCGAATGATTATATAATCCTTGCGGTGTAAAAAGCCTCAAAGGTGGGAACATTCTACATATGTAGTTGGTAATAGAAGACTCCTAGATTAAGTTGGATTTCCTAAACTCCTATGAACTTCCAAACATAAGTTTAACATACAGGTTGCCATTCATTTTGGCTAAGAGACATAAATATGGTAGTGGCATAAAGCTAAGGTCATAATACACATATCCAGGTGGGACGTAATATGGATTTTGGAATTATCTTATTGACAACAAGAATGATTTATTCATTTCACTCTGTAGAATAAGGATTCACTCAAATTTAAAATATATCTAACCACCACCTTCAATCCCAATTCCATGGCAATCAACTACCTTTAAGTAGTAATGGTTCCCAAGCCCTCTGTGTAGCTCCATTAAACTAAAATACAGCATCAATTGGGATGAGATCTCAAAGAGGGGGGCCAATTGCAAAAAGCAAAGTTTTACCTTCCATCGGAGTGCAGCACCACAGATACAGTAACCGCATTGCAAATCTCTCCTTGTTGCAAACTCATTCCCTCCATGGCAAGTTTCTCCGGGAACATAGGATAAGTAGCAGTAGGCAAGAATACAGAAGTTCCTCTTCTCATTGCCTCCCTATACATCATAAATTAATAAGAAATGAGTGCAACACAAACATTTATCCATTTTTTCTTGTAGTGTTCAAGAGCTACCTGTCTACTATGCTCCCAGGTTGGACAAACCTAGTTGCATCTGCAACATGAATCCATATTTTAATGCGTCCATCTTGTAGCCTCGTTGCACTCAGGGCATCATCGAGCTAACATATTACAATAAAAAATTTCACGAGAGGTCAAATTTTGATGCGGCAAATTTTACTTTTTTGACAGCAGAGGGATGATATCATTGTTAGGCATGTGAAAAACATACCTCATCAGCCTCGTCCACATCAATAGCATAGACCTTCAAGTGAGTGAGATCTCTCCTTTCAATCTATAGCAAGAACATTTACAGAATTAGTCTAATTATTTAACTAATTATTTTCACACACACACACACACACAAAATGGTTCCATGTAGAATTAAGTATGTGAAATGAAAATTGTAATACTGTATAATATCTTCCCCCATGAGTATTACTAATTTACTACATTTATAAAAGAAACAGGCTAACCACATCTAAATCAGATGAATCTGACAGAAGATGTTCTGCAGCTGATATAACTTCATCTGAATGATCAGTACGGATGTTCAACTTCAACAGGTCAAGATTCACGTGTACAGGAAAATACCCAATGTCTATGAGGAGATTCAAAGCTGATGAGGCTGTTTTTACCATCCCCATTGTTCTTAGGATCTGACAAAAATGTGTATACAACAAGATACAGATCAGGAACAAAGCATCATGTATTATCACACAAAGAGCATTAAAGAGAAATAGGGCATAACATCATTCAAGATCTTTAGCTCCTGAAATATCATATGAGGATAACTTTTCTCTTGGCAACCCATACATTTTCAGAGCTTAGAAGTAAGTACCTATTACAACAGTAAACTAAAACACTGTCGTTTAAGTCAGACTTACTGTTCCGGCTGTTTTCCTTTGGTCATCATTTGTGCAAGCATCAATAGCATAAGCTTCAAGAGACTCAATTTTGTGTCTGATTTTCTCTTCAGCCAACCAAGAAGATTTGGGAGGTTTAGCATTTAAGGGCATTGCCTTAGCAGATTTCAGTAATTGTTTAAACTCCTGCAGTTCTTTCTCAGCAGCCTCCTTTGCAAGCTTCCTACGCAGGAGCTCCTCAACCTAAAAGGACTTTCATGTTAAAATTATTGGAAAAGCGAACAAGTAATCAAGATGAAGGTTATCAAAGATAACTCAACCCAATAATCTTGCATTTACTTCTAACAGGTGTCAAGAATAACTGGCTTTTTTTCTTGTCAGGCCAAAAACAGGGCAAAAGCACCTTACTCTAAAAATCACTACAGTCAATACTTGGTCGCGAAATGGTCAATACAAGGGCACCATCCTATCCCTCTCCATGAACAATGAAGCAGATCCCCTCTTATGAAATAGCATATGACAAGAATCACTCCTTCAAGCATACATCAATCTAGATCTAGAATCACTCTTTCTTGAAACACATCTAACATGAGGAGCCCTAAAGATAGACATGTTCAAACCAAGGCAACATATCTAATTGGCCTCTGGACCCACATGAACCATTTTCTTGGACAAGATGTTGAACCAATGTCTAATGTACCTGTACAGCAGGTCGAGGTCCATACATAGAGCGAGAACCTTTTGTCTCCAGAACAGTGAAGTATACTTCGTCTTCTGAAAGCAACAGATGAGCACAGTAGCATTCAAGAGGCTCCACACTACCAAATATCATCTGTATGAATGAGATAGTGTCACTGGAAGGAGCAGTAGTACATAAAAACCTTAACTGGAATGTACAGTACCTCAGCTAATTCTTCTGCCGTCACCCGCTTATTCTTTTCAAGGAGCTCAACCCAAGCAAATTCAAGCAGTGCTGGATCCTGCACCAATCAACTAATATCCTTCACCAAAACACAAACCACAAGAAGGGAAAACAAAAACATTTTTATCCGCAACTACTTTTGGGCAGGAACCAAATCACCAACCGAGTTAGCTTGAGCTTTCTGAATAAAGTCTGATATCTCTGTGTGGTCAAAATTCTCAACACCGGGAACAATATACGTAATCTGTTGTGGTTTAATCGACGACGTAACACCATTCTGACATAAGTACAACAATCAAAACACAAACTTCAGAATACCAGCAAAGAAAACAAGCTATAATCTTTGCGTTTATTAAAGTTAAAAACAACGAACAGTGAGTTTTCCAACACCTAGCAACCTATTAATATGCCGCATTAGTTGTTTTGTGTTTCTAGTAGAACCTGATCGGACACCATCCAGTTCTTCTTGCCATCAGGCTTCTGCGCAACGGCCAGCAACACTCTCTCTGCATCCTTCTTGAATTCAAGCAGCAACCCTTGCTGCAGTGTCCGGCTCACAAGCTTATCTTCTACAATCCCACCACTACTTGTCAGCTCCACCCTTCACAACAGTATATCATATATGCATTAAAGATATGCCTTTTCTTTCTATTCAACCAAACACCGCATAATTACTTTACTCTAGGCTTCGTTTGGTGTCTAGGATTGGACTGGATTGGAATGGATAACCTGAAAAGGTTTATCGAAGGTCATTTCGAGGGGATTAGAATGGGATTGTTCTCCCGTCTAATCCTACAATGAATTAGTTTTCTTCGAGTAATCCATCTCCCGCCACATTTAGCCCTTTCACATATCCAATCCAATCCAGTTATCTTTGCCAAACGAAGTCCAAGTTCTCTAAGTTCATAATTAACGATAATTAGAAGAAAATTAGGAGAAACGTGATAATTTTGTGAGGGAGAGAGAGAAGGTACTTGGCGGCAGCGGGAACTAGTCTCCGTCTGCGCAGGGCGCCGAGCTCTTCCATGACGCTATCGACAAGGCTGTGGAAAGAGGTGCTTTGAACGCCGCCGCCATGGCCGGGAGCTAGCTTACCGGACCGAAATATCGGGAAGCGAATGCCTAATTTGGAGAGTCGGCCGAACTGGAGAGTAGAGAAATGGCAAGGGCAGCAGCGGAAGGGAAGGAGAGTGGGGGAGGAAGCGGAAGAGGAGGCGGAGCGGAAGATTGAGCAGCTGCCCACAGTGGCTCGAACCGCCATGGCCGATGAAAGGTTTGGTGAAATGCGAGCGAGTTTTTGGGTTGCTCTGCTTCTTCTTGTTGTTGATAAAATGGGCTATCACTTCGTGATTGCGAAATGTTTGTTCCTACACCCGCCCTTTTGTTTGAGTTTTTGTCACACCCAACTCTTGTTTTGAAATGAAACGATTAGATTCATAATCATTTCGTTTTTTATTTTTTTAACAAACGATAACGTTAGTATGACGTCATTTGCAGTTTTTCGGTTTGTTAATATGTATTTACATTAATACTAAAAAACCGTTTAATAACTATTTCTGTTGTAAAATTGTGAGGATGGATGCACACATGCTTTTAAGTGAGAAAGACTTGAAAACAGTAGTGTAATTGTTGTTATATGATGTTTTCAAAAGGGGAATAGTAGTGTAATTGTTGTTGTGTGATGTTTTCAAAAAGGGCAATCATTTCACTTTTTGGTTTGTCACGGATGTAGCTCTATATAAAGAGTACTCTGTGTGTGATTACAATACACAGCAAAAAAAAGAAGTGAAAACAATAATATCAGTATCTCTCCCTTTCTCTTTTTACCTGCAATCATTTTGTGTTATAGATAGTTACGAAACTAAACAATATGATATTTTGCACCAGTTTTTCTCATGTCCCTATCAAAAGTTATCTCTTTAATTTTTGCCTATTTATAACAATTTCTATTTTTTTCAATTTTACAATAAAAAGGTGAAAATTAAAAACGAAATAATTATCAAACGACCTCTCAAAGGTAAAAAAAAAAAATCTGATCGATTTGATAACTATTTTGTTTTGAGTTTTTCTGTTATAGTTAAAGGAGAAGTCTGGGAGAAGGGAAGAACAAAGAATGGAGAAGAATGCGAAATAAAAGTGTATAAGGACGCAAAATGAAAATAAAAATTTGAAACTAAATTCTTGTTATGCAATGATATTAGGTTGGGGGTTGGAATAAGTCATACAATGGGTGGCAATAGTTGGATTAAGCCGCACAATGGGAAGTAAAAATTTGATATCGAACTCACGATTTATGAGAGTCGAACATAAGGCCTCTATTTAAAAGTGTACACAAATCAAATTCCTACTGATAGTAAAGATCAAGAGTCGAGATTACACGATGATATGAAGGTATACATCTGAGCAACTCATGGAACCTCTTGACTGCAAAAATCAACTGCAAAGCTGAGAGCATAACCCCTGGATCTGAGAACTGCTTGCATTTGGAACCGTATACGTGCCGTTCTTACCGTTGCTCGAGCAAGTTAAATAGATTTGATCACCCATCTGGTTTGTCTGCAATGAAATCATCGCGCACAGGAGTCAGATCGATGCAGTTATCACACGGTAAGTACTGGACAGACTGTTTTTGCTCACCAGTGCCATACGTACATTGCCTCAAAACATTATTTCATAGTATATAAACCGACTTTTTCTAATGAACAATTCCATTTAACGCACGGGAACTAGGACAATATGCGTCTACTAATAACTTAAGAAGTTAATCCAGTTTTAGAAAAATGGTTTGGATTGTAAAACTGATTGCTCGTCTTAAATTATATGCACATGTAGGAGCAGGTGTAGAGTGTTAGGTACCGTGCAGTATGCAGGCTCCGAGTTGCAGCTCCATCTTGAAGTAGGGACACAAGATAAATAATGACACCAAGAACAATGCTTATTGGCATCAACTCCGCGAAGAAGCATAACGAGGCCAACTGTAAACCTGTCATATCAGCAAAAATCTGTTTAGACTGTAAATTTATGATGCGTAATTGACTACTAAATTTTCAAATTACACAAACTTTCCCAGCCAGGCGTAAATCCAAACTACCTAAGTTTACTATATATGATATCCCCCGGGTGCACCAATTTTGACATGAACTAATAGAAGGAGAACATACAACCAAGAAGAAAAGCAAGAACAAAAATGAGGGTGCTGAGTGTTGCAAAGCCTCTCCAAGTATACATGTTTCACTTCTAGAGAAACAAAGATCACGCCGAAGAAATATACTGATATAGAGCTCTCCTCGGTCTCGGTCTGAACCCATGTCTCCAATCTAATTATTACTCCGGAGTAAGCTGCTACCATGTTTCGAAAAGGTTCTCTGCCAGTCTATATGTAGGCAACAAAATTGGCAAAGTTTCTATTATTAGTTTCCGACGCTTTGAAGCTTATTCCTAGGTAGAAGAAACCAAGAAAAAGCTTCAGCCAGGAATGGGAAACTCTACACTAATCTGGTATTTGAAATAGGGAAAGTTCTGTTTCATGATTACGTTGAACTCCAAAACCTAGATTTCAACATGTAGGCAAGTGTGTGTTTCTCTTTTTACTTGGTACAAGAACTTTAGAAACTCGCTTTCAATACAAGTACAAAAAAAAATTCCGGGCTGAAGCTGGTAAGTGAGCAAGACCTGAAGTCCTAAAGGAGCTGTATATCGCCTAAAAATAAATTGTTAAAAATGTTAATTGGGTAGAAAGAAGTCCGCACGTTATATTTTTAGTTAGTAGTAATCTTGTTTTTGATATACTTTTACTAGTACTATGGCAACCTAAATATGGAAACATGAAGTGCACAGAAGCACACAAGCACAGAAACAAATTGGCTTACCCAACAATTAAAACGATCACAGAGAGGACCCACAAAACGCACTGATAGGTCTTGAACTTTGATTTTGTTTGAGATGAGGCATATCCTGGACCTGGAGAAGTATATCTTTGGTTAACCCATCCAAACTGGGGGCGGATAAGAAACACAAACCCAAGAAAAAATCCCGAAAGGAATCCTCCAATATGAGCAAAGTTGTCAACGTGTGGGAGTGTTCCCACTGCCAAATTGATTGCTATGATGATCAGGAGGGTGAAAAGTGCTCCAAACTGAACAAGAATAACGAATTAGATACGGGTTCCTGAATGTCACCAAATTTTTGTTTTCTGAAGTATGAAGCTCCTTTAAAGTAGTTCAACAATTACCTTACTAGCATAAATTGTCCAATTAGTGATAAGTTCAGAAAGCATGGCTCCCAGCAACCCGAAAAGTGCACCAGAAGCACCAACAGAGATGTTTGTTTGGATGAAAAGTGAAGACAACAAACTCCCACCAAGTCCAGAGATGACATATAGCAACCCAATCCGGACTGCAATAGAAACACACGAGAATAGCACAAACGACATGAGTAAGTTTACTGAGATGAAGTAAAATAAGCAAAACCTACATCACCAAATCGACTTGACTCGATGATAATAAAAGCCTAACTTGACTAAGTTGCAGTGCAAAGAATCATCAGTCGATTCCCTTGAATGATGAAAATGCTTATGATCACAAAGTTCTTTGAATTTGCAGATGATATATACCACAGAATTAGACTAAAAAAACTAATTTTCGAATACATACCGAAGCCGAACTCTTGCTCTAACCGATATCCGATGACTAAAAGGCTCAACATATTAGCCAATAAATGGAAAACACCCCCATGTAACCAATTGCAAGTGATGAGAAGCCACCCCTGGTGTCTGTCAACCACCTTATTTACATCCAAAGCCCCCATCTTCTGCAACCTAAACCAACGAAAATCCAACACAATACCATGTTATACTTACAATCTCAATCAATTAACAACCTTTAGAGCAAAAAGGGTCCGCCCCAATTGAGATTAAAACATAACTAATCGAAAACTCTGATTACAAACACCCACCAAATGATTTCGGATCAATCCCCAAACTTGTAAAACATCTTTTTATGGAAACAGAACAACGGAAAGTATGCAAAACTTAGAACCAAGTGGTTTTCTTAAAGCACAAAATTGGGGCTAACTCAAACAAAATGTATCAAATTAACAATATGCAATCAATTAACAATGTCATAACAAAAACAGCTAAGGGGTCAGACCCAAATGAGATTAAAAGTTAGTACTTCACAAACCAATTGAAAATCTAATTCCAAAGTTCCAAATACCCACTAAATGATTTCGAATAAAGTTCTAAACTCGAACACATGTTCCCAATACATAACAATGAAAAGTAAAGTACGAAATTTTTAAAACAAAGGGTTTGCAAGTGGTGGACAGGGCCTTTCTCTTCAACCCGCTGCGTCTTCGGGTTCAAACCCTTCCGCACTGGCCGTAGTTTAGATGAATTTAGTGTACATTATCCTATCGTTTGCCAATTTTGCTTGAAATGTAAAATCGAAGCGAAAACAATCAGAATCATTCAAATTTAACAACAGATATTACGAACTCACGTCGATGAGGACGGTCCAAGAAGCGGGTTCTCCTTAAAAGGCTGGAAGGAGAACCTCCCCAAGAACGTGGCAATGCAGGAGACTGAGTTCTTGGGGCAGTTGTTGACATACATGGTGATGATGAACATAACGACGTTGGCAGCAACAAAGACAGGAATCAGCCAGACAACCCATTTCTTGAAATGCTTGATCTCTCTGTACACGGGCGGAGACACGGCCGGAGCTGGGGAGGCTAGCGGCGTCTGAATGTCTACTGGGTGGACTACGTTGTAGTGCCGCCGTGAGTTCACTCTCATTTGGGCCCCCGATGACGGTGGCTCCCCCTCCATTGAAAGAGTAAAATGATTGATTGGTTTGGGAGATGAAGGTTGTGGAAAGTGGAGAGGGAGGGGAGATGATGAGAGAGAAAGAATGGAGGTTTTAGAGAGAGAGAGATAGTCAGGGAAGTGTAGTTGGTTTGGTCAACGTTGGAGAAGCTGCTTGCCTAAAATTGAACTGGTTCGTTTGGCCGACAGTGTCCTCCATACGTGTCTTCGCCTACCAATTCTTTACCTTCAAGCCATTGAATTTGTTTGTTCGAGCTTTTGACGTAGTGTTACGAAATTGAAAATGATGTTATTAGCATTTCAAAATTTTCGTTTTACATTTTTTATAAGTGTATTTTTCTTTCCAAATATATAAAGTTTGGAATGTAGAATGAGATTTTTGGAGTGATAATAACAATTCCTTACTACTATAAGATATAAATTTTAGAATAATGCAAAATGCTAATTTTTTTTCTCCGTACAACATTTTTAAGTAAGAGGGTTTAAATTCGATCCACATTAGTAACAAATTTAATATTTAATTAGATTTTTATTTGTTTTTAATCTTTAAGTAAGAGGATTTTTATATGTTTTATCAATTTTTATCTTTCTTTTTTTTTTTCTCAAAATAACGTGTTAGCTAGCTTTTACTATCAAAATAATAAAATTTTAAGGTTAATTAGTCTCTCGCAACGCCGCTTCTTGACTTTCTTGACTTTCTTCTCTTGTATTAGGCATTGGTACACCTTATACGTGATTGGGCCATGCCATCCCTTGAGAACCATCATGTGTTCTACGTTCGGTCCTCCGGCACTAGTACAACGCCTTGCTAACTAGAAGCGCCTCATAGAGAGAATATAGTGATTTCTCTTGCATTATGTTTGGATGAGGGAAATAAACTTGAAATTTGGGTAAAAAGTCAGAATTTATAAATTAACATGCATCAATTCCCTTGTTTGGATTCATAAACATAGAAATTTAGAATTTCTGCGTGGAAAAAAAAACTTGGAATTTGGAACCTCTAATTCCCAAGTTTAAATTTCATGTAAATATGTGTCATTTCCCAATTTCTATGATTGAATTTGAGAGTTTAAAATAATAACTCCGTACTCAATTTCATTGTTCTTTTAGATTAACCAAACAAGAAAATTCAAAAATTCTAGAAAATAAAATCTTGTCATTTTAAAATTTCTTAATAATCTTAAATTTCTTCATCCAAACATAATGTTAGATCTATTAGTCTAAGGCCCCGTTTGGGATTGAGGTGATTTTAAAAAAAGCCACTGTGAAAAAAAGCTGAGGGTCATTTTTGTGTTTGGTAAACTGAAAAAAAGGCTTATTTTGGAAGCTGCTGTGAGAATAAGCTGAAAATCAAAGGAAAAGCTGAAGCTGCTATTTGCTGCTTTGAAAAAAAGCCAGTTTTTTCAAAGCACACGAAGCTACAGTGCTCCTTTAATGAAAATACACACTATCATCCTGCTTTTTTTTCCAAAAGCACTTTCACAAAAAAGTTTACCAAACACTCTACTGGCTTTATTTCACAGCCGCTTATTCTCACAGCACAGCCGCTTATTCTCACAGCAGCTTTTTTTCAAAGCACAGCAATACCACACCAGCCCTAAGCAGGAGACCTGTTCGGAGTGGGGTCAACTCTATATCGAGATACATTCATTAAGGATTTTATTGCACCTTTTGTTGTGCATAACAACTCGTGCATTGTTGTAGCTAAAGAATGAGGATCCTCTTTAGATCTTCTTTGTGGAGATCCAGAAGATTCTCAAACCATGTCCGTTCATCGTACATCGTGCAGCCCGTTTTCGTTAGGTATTGTTTATGTTTAATTTTAAATAAAATATTTAAAATGACTTCTGACCGCACGATGTACGATGAACGGACACGATTTAAAAATCTTCATGATCGTCACAAAAAGAATCCGGATATGATCCTCATTCGTAGCTAAAGGGTTAAGTATTCCGCGTAAGCGCGTTTTTTAAAATAAAATAAAAATTACTAAAAAAGGTGATAAATTTGGCAGTGAAAGATAAATATGCACATTCTAAAAAGCATAAATGAAGGACTAAGAACCAAATTAAAAAAAAAATGACAAATTGAAAAGTGTCCTGTCTGTCCAGGTCAAAAAGATTAATAAAGTAATGAATAACTCCCATGCAAAAGTTAATCATTTACTATTAAATTATTAATCAGTGGATTTTATATGGACCATGATTTTAATACAATTATTTTATTAATTCCAGCTACTTCCAGTGTCAAAGCGTGAATATTAAGGGTAGCAAATTCAGTATACTTTTGTATTATGTAACAAACAAAATATCAATGACCAAAAAAAAAAATATATATATATATATATATATATATATTTAAAGAATTCTGTGGTATATTAATAAGATTAAATATGAAGCCAATTCACTATATATTAAACAAAACTTGTATAGTATATGAAGATAAATAAGTCAATGTACAAGCTACTTAGTAGTACCGTTTAATGATATTGCTAGTTTATTGTGATGTTAAGCAATTCTCCTCCCTTTAATGTATATAATATCGTTTGTTAAAAAAATTAAAATACAAACGACGAACCACAATTGCTTGTTTGCTACACCATATAATTAGAGATAACATATGCATAATGCATGTGCAGGTCCCAGCCTTGCTGCTACAAACATGGATTATTGAATTTTACAAAAAATACAAATTTCTTCTAAACAACTTTTGTCTAGGGTGTTAACCAAGAACAAAGCCAGAGATCTATATGAATGGAAAATCCTTAAACAACAAAGTCATAAATTAAAAAGTTAAATAATTACTAACAAAATACTTATAAATTAATCCATAATATTTTTCGTACAACATATTACAACCTCTCTCCACGCGTTTTCATGTTTTAAAAACGTTGTATGAAAACTTCATTACTAATACAATCAAATATATCTCACTATAAAAATAATCATATTACCATTCATCCGTTAATTACTCTCCCATTCGATTTATTAATCATTTGTTCAGAAATTTCATGGCCTAAATGCTCTTTCAACATTGACAGTAGCAACTAAAAAAGTTAATGTTGATGTCACAAGCAATTACATTTTTTTTACCACCCAAAAAAAAAAATTGAGTGGGGGTGTCTGCCCCTGCTGAAACCAAGGTGGCTCTGTCCATGGCGCTAACTCACGCCGCAACTCACAATACGGCAAGTTTGGATGAAACTCACCCGTAAAGAGTACCATGCACTTGTTGTTGGACAATTTAAAATTATTTTTATTATATTAAATTAATTAATTGAATGAAAATTAGAAATGATGCCCTTTGTTAGAAATTATTTCAAACCCTGTTGTGACTAATCTAACATCTAATCTAACAAAATATATCGTTTGACAAAAAAAAAAATAATGAAGATTTGTAGCTTTTGACTCTTCATGAATGATCATATGTTTTCCAAAGAGATATCTCAAATTCTATAAATAGGGAAGCCCCCTATAAACATAAGATAACTTTTCATTTGTTTTAAATAATCATACGTAGAGTGCACTAAATATTAGAGAGTCTCATTGAATCCATATGAGAGGGTTTTCAACACAATCGTGGTTCATAGAGCCTTGTGATTTGGAGTGCTACTATTATAAGGACGTAGTCGTTGTATCTTGGGAGACATGCGCCGATCAACCATGAGTATCGTAGTGAGGCGTAAACTTGTTTTAAGGACAAAGTGTCTAACACTCGCCTCGACTGAATTTTCAGGTTTTTCTAATTCATTATGTTATGTTCATTTAACATTTGTTACTCATGTGCATGCATTAATTTTGATATATAATTGCATCAATTATTTATTGATTTTCCATGTGATTTAATATAGCAATTAGACCCTAACACTTGTGTGCGTAAAGAGTACTGTGACGTGCGTGGAGCTGCCTTATTTTAGATTTCTAGCATTTTTTTTTTATACAATGATATATTCACACGAAGGAGTGGATAGGTTTAAATCAATAAAAACTCATCATTCACGAGATTAGAGATTCAAGTTATCTTGTGAATTAGATGCACAAAACCAAAGTTCTAAAAGACACTAGGCACTAGTCGGACGGCGGGTTGGGGCCTATCGCCTATGCGGACTAGGCGAATTTAAATAAATCTACTATATTTTGTGTAAATAAGTGTCTGTTTATACTTAAAGTATATGTAATTTCATCATAAACTACAAAATAGAATGATATATATATTATGAAGTATTAGAACATATTGAAAACATGGGTAACATGCATATAATGTGTGTTCATTCAAGTATTCAACAAGTCTCTCACAATTTAAAATAATCTATTAGACAGAATGAAAATTATGCATGTGGGTAACAGGCATATATGCATATATGCATGGGTAACATGCAAAATGAAAATTATCTATTTTCTGTCTAATTGAGTCGCAACCTAAGCTGGTGCCTAGACGGGTCTGGGCGGGTTAGGCGATCTAGGCGTCCTTTCTTAATTTTCAAAAGCATGGGCATTAATTGGGGCGGTGACTAGCCGCCTAGCGCCATGATTTTTGGAACAGTGCACAAAACGAATGGAATTGACATGTTTGAATAGAAGTCCACAAAATAATACTTCAAGCAAAACCTTGTTAATCAAATATGCTTTATAACTAAATGTGTTTTTTTGTTGTTGCTGAAAATGAGGGTAAAAGCAAGAGTTCAACCAAACTACTGAATAATAAGGATAATGTTAGGAAGATCAAAATTTTAAATCAAATGATGTGTTATCAACAAGAAATAAACACGTTAATAAAAACTTGAGTAATAATCTAATTATTAACATACACATCATTTTGTTTGCAAAATTTGGTATCCCTAGCATTACCCCAATAATAAATCAAGACGGGAACATCCCAAGTCGATCCTCATGAATAAAACTAACTGAACAAGAAGGACGAGTATCAAAATAAAATATCCTAAATCAAAATTAAGACTATAAATCGCTAAACTATCCACTACAAATTTTTTTTCTCTATAGACATGACGAAGTTCGCATTGCCAAGGTCTTAAAAGCATTTCTCGGTAGGCCAAAACAAGGGGACCTAAATGATGATTATTGTCAGCAACTTACAACACCAAATGAACTGTGACTGCAGAGTTTGATTATGTCAGTAATTTATCAATCCTTAATCTCCATGCCAATTGTAAGCCTAAGTAGAGACCCTATAGGCAAAACTTTTTTTGGGGGCTTTTTATACAATTGGACTTCGTTCTTTGTAAATTTTAGTGTGTGTGTGTGTTTTTTTTATTTTTTTATTTTTATAATAAATCTACCGCTTTTACAAAAAAGAAAAAAGTATACTTTACAGCAAGTGCCATATTATCAGATTTAATAGCGTAATGATCAATTGCAATTTGCAACATGTATCAATCGGTGACTTTACTGATCACCAACCTTTGGAAGATAATATTGATAAAAATAAAAGGGAAGAAGAGGACAAATGCTCGGTTGCTTTAAATTGAGGTTTAAGTTTGAGAGGAAGCACAAGTAATCATGTTTTTTATTAGTCACCAAAACAAACCAACCCCATAACTTTATTATCCGTTGGTGGCAAAATGATGTCAGTTTCTTCGATTCGTTCGATATGATGGTCAAAAAGTGAGAGTGATGTGTAAGAAATAAAAATGGGTGTGTGAATAACACTATCCATATTAAAGTTAGTTATGACTGAAATAAAAACAAAGTTAATAAAAGTGGGAATATGAAAGCAATGTAATCGTCATACTAATCATCCGTACCCTCCATATAATGAGAACAGCTTACGTAAGACGAATTCATTTTCATTGTAACACCTCGATTCAATATTGAATTCCCCTTGTCCATACCTAGAATTCCCATTAAATTGTCTTCGTGGTGGTGGTGGTGCGTATATTCATCAAATGAGTTTGCCCTCACATTTTCTCTTCTCTTTTGGACGAAGAGTTCGGCCTTTGCATAAAAAAGGTAACCAAAAAAAAGAAGAAAAAGGCCGATAAGAAATGGGCCTTAGTTGATTGAACGGGCTATATTCCGGCCCAACGTTTTTGTCTTTTAAACCCTGTTTAGGCCAGCCATTTAGTCCACCAACCCAACCCATTTTACCATCTTGATTCCCTGCCGGTGAGAACAAAGCATGGTGATCCAATTGCATGGTAACAAAATAAAATTGACTTTATTTTATCAACTCGAGGGATCTCTAAAATCCGATGTCGTAGGTTTAAATCCTACAAAGAGTGATTATGTGTCACTACTGCCTATATTTCCAATTAATATAACAAAATTTTAATTTGCTTCAAAGCGTCGTAACATATTACTCTATGTCTAAAATCTAACGACGACCACAAGTATTCCACATCTAATTTGTGTTGTTTACCCACATGGCTTAATAACACGTTCAATGATAATGGACAACGGGGCGGGGCGAGCCCACCCGATTCTTCTAATTTGCACCCACGTGTCATACGCGTCAATACACACATGACACATCTTTCTTTGCTTTGCTTGCGCTGGCGGCTTTCCAGTGTTGGGACTTGGATCGATTCGATGCTTCCGCCAGCCGCCTTTACGGATTTCTTTCCCACTTCCCACGCTCTTGCCCAAACGCGTCGCCTCCACAAATTCACTTATACTCTTGTACAAGTCATAATAAATTGAATTTTCATACTTAATTTACTACATTTGTACCATTTATGTTCACGTGAATTAAATATAAGACATCTTTTAACAAACTGAAGGTAGACTGATAAAGCTAAAATAACTAATAACATGTATACGTCGATCGCCACATAAATATTTTCACAATGAGTTGTTGATTTGTTCATAACAAATTACAAATGAACCACAACTTACCGTTAAATTTTTTTTCCAGTATACTGGTCCATAAGATAAACTAATATTTAACGACTAATTTGAGGCTGTTATAATCTAAACAAGGTAAAATACACCGATACATTGTAAAATTTCTAAAATTGAAAATGCGAGTACTCGTCAAAAGTTTGAAATAAAATTCAAAGGGAGAAAATATCCTTCCGTTGAAGTTGACTTCAAACACAAGTAGCGCCACCAAGAGTCGTTACTAAATACTAATCCTCGCTGTTTCCGCTCTTAATTTAAAATCGTTGGAAAATCCAACATTTCCACCTCGCCCCTCTCTTTCTCTCTCTCTCTCTCTCTCCCTCGCTCGCTCGCTTTGTATTCCTCTTCTCCAGAAGCTGCTGTGAGAGCAAACCAGAATATAGGGTTTTTACATCCGCGATGGCTTCCAATCCCGAGGATCCGAAGCAAAGCGGAGGTTTCTTCGCCTCCATGGCTTCCACTTTGACCAATCTCGGTAGCGCCATGACCAAATCCGTCAACGGGTATAAGTCAAATCCCTTTTTGATTTCATCTTTCGAGCTGATTTGATTCGTTTCGAGTTTTTGGGCACGGGGATTTGGATTTTTTTTTTTGTTGAATTATGCTTTCTTGGTGTCACTTTTTAGCTATGTTACTGTTAGCTGTTAATATGAGCTTCCAATCTGGTTCAGTTAGTTACTAATTTGGGATTTCTATTGATTTGTTTTAGTGTTTTGATCAAATTGGGTGTCTAGTTTGCTGGATTTGGGCTGTACTTGGTGCTTAATTACTAGTAGTTCTGCCTAGTTTGGAATCTAATGTCTGCCAAATCGAGGTTTTATGTTATGTGGTTGCTCCGTGCGGTTCTGATTCAATAGATTAGTAATTTATACTCAGTTTACTAAATTCAAGATGCATGCTCAGAAACTAGTTTTCGATGTGTGTTGATAAACTAGTTTTGGATGTATTGAAGATTCAGATTATGACAATCCCTGGTGTTTCAATGTGCAGCATAATGGGTTATGAGGGGCTGGAGGTTATCAATCCAGACGGAAGCCATGAAGATCTTGAAGATGAAGCAAGGAAAGGAAGATGGAAGCTGGAGGTACACTATTTGTCATGGAAATACCAATTTCTCTATACGATAGTAGACATAGAGTTAATGTCTTGGGTTTGTTCTAATATAGGTGTTAGGGGTGCAATGAATATGTTACATTTGCATTTTGAGCACGGTGGTCTGCCCTCATAGAACCTCGTCTTTCATGGCCTTTGAAGCAGCGTTATTACAGAGGACCATATTGTGTACAAAAATAATCACATAGGTGATTTAGTACACCTCTAAAATCATGCATCATGACATTTTGTAGTTTTGCATTGGAGAAGGTGGAGTATCTTCTTTATTAGGTGACTCAGAGGAAAGTTCTCGGAAGAAATGAAATACCCAAAACTAATGATAGATCACCTATGCATTAAGCAGAAATACAATTATTTTAATACTAAAGGAATTTTAGTATTGTTTATCTCATGACGAGGACAGAGCATGATCACAGATATTAGTTATCCTATCACCATTAGATTGTTTTTGTTTTGGTTAGATAAAATTAAAGGACACAACCTTCGCTAAACCTGGAAGGTATTTCAAAAGATTTGTCAATGTATCTAGCAGCAGGCTGCCCTCATCTGGGCTTATCACCATTTTTTTACTTAGCCTGTTTCATATTATTTTTTTTCCTTCAGCATCAAAACCATTTTGCTGTAAGAACTCTTTGGAAATCACCTTTTATGGCCTTGAAAAGTTTCCAGCTTAGTCTTTCCAAGTCTAGTAATTCAATCAGAGCAACAATAAAGCACATAAGATGTCATTTTCTTGTATGGCAGCTTCTATGTGTCCCATAGATTACTTTTATAGTAAGATTGTATTGGTGGTGAAAAAACCTATAAAATAATTCTTGCAAATGCTTTCATGCATACTCATTACAGAAGCTCTTCCCCTTTTTTCTTTTTTTCAGGATCGGGATAGTTACTGGAAGATAATGCAGAAGTATATTGGCTCTGACGTCACCTCACTGGTGACCCTTCCAGTACTTATTTTTGAGCCGATGACTATGCTACAGAAAATGGCAGAGGTTTGTGTTATCTGTAATTAAATGGTACTAGAAAATCTTGGTTCAATCCAATACTGTTCTGCCCAGAAAATCTCACAGTTTTCCAATCATGTCACAGCTTATGGAATACTCCCATCTGTTGGATCTTGCAGATGAATGTGAGGATCCATACATGAGATCGGTATATGTTGGTATGTATTCTCTGTGTGTGTGTGTGTGTAGACATAGTTGTTTTCCACTCTCCTCTCTCTCCTCTGCTGTTTGGGCATGCACTGTTTGGTGACTAACTTACGATTGCTGTTTGCAGCATCATTTTTCATTTCTGTCTACTTTGCCTATCAACGAACCTGGAAGCCATTCAATCCAATACTTGGTGAGACTTATGAAATGGTTAATCATGGGGGCGTTACATTTTTATCAGAACAGGTGTGTTCTAAGCACCAAAACTATCAATTCTATGTTTACTTGAGATTTACGATGCTCAGGCATGGAAATAAAGGAGTGTATTTTGTAAATGAATCTCATATTGTTTGGTTTGTACTTGAAGGCTTACTGTGATCATATAATTGTTGCTGCAATTTGTATTTTATTAAACTTATATTCTTCTTTTATTCCTTCCAGGTCAGTCATCACCCTCCTATGAGTGCTGCTCATGCTGAGAATGAGCACTTTATTTATGACATAACTTCAAAGGTGAAAACCAAGTTTTTGGGGAACTCAGTTGATATCTATCCAGTCGGAAGGTAACCCTATATGATCTTTCTCCGTGGAGCTGAAATTGCATAGTGAGCATAATCTTTAGTAATAACTTATGCAACCCTTAAATGTTTTTCAATGCAGGACGCATTTGACCCTCAAAAGAGATGGTGTAGAATTTGAATTGGCACCCCCTCCAACAAAAGTTAACAACTTAATTTTTGGACGAACATGGATCGATTCACCAGGAGATATGGTTCTGACCAATTTGACCACGGGGGACAAAGTTGTGCTGTATTTTCAACCATGCGGTTGGTTTGGGTATGACATCTTTCTATTGTAGTGCTCATCACTTGTAACATTGTTTGCATCATATGAAAGCTTATTTGGTAACATCTTGCGAGAGGGTATTTTGGCCATACAGTCAAAGTTCCAGGTCAAAGGATAACCTTCTAGGCTTCTATTAAAAAGACGTTATTCTAAAATTGCGAGTCTACCTTTATATTGTCATGTTAGTTACCTACTCCTAATGTGAACAGTTATATATAACTATTTTCTTTAAACACCATGTATAACTTCGTTCTTCCTTTGGTTGTGATTGTGTTATTCAAATTCATGCACCATACGATTACTTATAGAGCATGACTGGTAAGTCACACTATTCACATGATGCGATGATAAGAAACAAAAATCTGCTAATGCTACGTTTTTAGACAAAACTGAGTGGCAGGGGAAAATTCCAAGGATTGAGACCAAACTGGTTTGAAAAAGACATGTAACTAAGCCCAGTCTTTTGGGATGAAGACTTGGTTTGGGTTCAAGGATTTTAATTATTAGTTATCAACTAGTGCATGCTCTATGTTGGTTTCCACTTCTATCTGAAGGAAATTTTTGGTTGCAGATCTGGTCGCTATGAAGTAGATGGATATGTTTATAGTTCTGCCGAGGAACCTAAAATATTGATGACTGGAAAATGGAACGAGTCAATGAGTTATCAACCCTGCGACGCAGAAGGGGAACCACTTCCTGGCACTGAACTGAAAGAGGTTTAGTTTCTTACCAGCTACACGTTGCAGCTTGTTGAATCTTATTTAGGAAAACCTGGAGTGAGCTTCTGTACTGTGCTTGTAAAGTGGAATTGCATGCACCGACTCCTAAGGAATTGAAAGCTATATTTGTCCTTTATATATCTGGTGTCCAGTTGATGTTTGAAGTTGTAGAAACGAATAAATCTTTACAGTTCATAGGTGCTCCTAATGGTTTTAATTGCCATTTTAGAGAACATTCGTTAGCTATTTATAAAGTTTCGGTTCGTTTCCGATAGGACAAAAGAAACGCTAGGAAATTATTCTATTTTTTCAGTACAGGAAGTTATCCTAGTAAGCTCATAGGAAATTATTGTATTCCTCCATTACAGGTTTGGAGAGTTGCTGATGTTCCACAGAATGACAGTTTCCAGTACACACATTTTGCACACAAAATAAACAGCTTTGACAGTGCCCCTAAGAAGTTGTTGGCATCAGATTCTCGCTTGCGTCCTGATAGATACGCACTGGAGCAAGGTGACCTATCCAAAGCCGGTTTTGAGAAGAGCAGGTCTCGATCTATCTTTAATTCTCTCTCTCTCTCACACACACACACACACACACACACACACTCACAAAATACAGTACTGAAGGGATTACGGATATCCACAGCAAGCTTGATGCTTGTTTTGACTGTACAATTTTACATCGATTTAGTTACACTAACCCGAATGAGGAAACTGACATCTTAAATACATCTACCTGCTCTTTGACCAGTCTGGAGGAGAGGCAGAGAGCTGAGAAGAAAAATCGACTGGAAAAAGGACACGAGTTTACTCCAAGGTGGTTTGACAAAACAGATGAAGTCTTCAAGACAACATGGGATAACATGGAAGTGTACCGTTACAATGGGAAGTACACCGAACACCGGGCTGCAATAGACAACTCAGACAGCGTCGAAGCGATTGACATCAAATCAATAGAGTTCAACCCCTGGCAATACGAGGATTTGGCTGCTGCTTAAGGTGTATCGTGTGATTGTTTTTGCCTGTATAATATTTTTTTTGTTCTTATTTGTTAGTCTTATTTGTATACTATAAGACTCACAGGCTTTTCCGACTATGATATTGCTGTGTTGTGGTGTATCTCTCGCGATCGTTTATTTATGAATAGAAGTTAAAAAATTGAAGCCTGACTTCTTGTTTGCCTGAATTTCTTGAAATCAAGTAGCATTGTCTGGTGGGAGCATTTTAGCTCACCACCTTAACTGTAGGTAGGTGTGTATGACTGCTGCATGGGTGGTGTTTTGCCTTTTCGCAAGTCAGTTTCCTGATGATGGTTATATAAGACGGGAGAGAGAGGATTCTCGCCGGATCCTCTTTGGGAGGATCCTTCATCGTATATCGTGCAGTCAGTTTTTGTTAGGTATTGTTTATATTCAATTTTAAAAGAAAAAAATTTACAATGATTTTTTATCTTACGATGTACGATGAACGGATGTGATTGGAGGATCCTCGCCTTACCAGGCGGGAAATGATTTCTGTACACAGTTTTTCTTCTTGTAGACATGGATGGATAGGCTTTTCCTGCTATGACACGTGTAAGACAGCGAGCTACTTCCAAAGTTCATGGCGATGGAGCCGTTTGTTCAGAGAAAGATTAGGGTTTTGTCTGATGTAAAAAGCGGGTGGCCATGCTGTCTTTCTCTTTCAGTTTCTTTGTCCTTCCTGTGACTTCGTTCTTTCTCAAAAGACCTTTTCAGACTTTTGCTTTCATCACTTGGTCCTCCCTTATCCACTCTCTCTCTATCACCACAAAAAATTAGGCCTCCCCTTATCCCCTTGTTCTTTGCCTTTAAGTTGTGAGCTTGGACCTCATTCTATTGCAAAATATGTGGATTCGGGGTTTAATTAGGCTCGTCTGAAAGTGTTTTTAAACTCAATCCTTAATAAAAATGTAAGTGAATTATAAAAAAACACTTGAAGTGTTTTTGAAATCCAGAATTATTTTCTATAAAAATGCTTTCAGTCGTTTAAAAAACATTTTCTATAAAAACATTTTAAGTTGTTCATATTCATCCGCTACTCTCTTTCTCTCAAATTCTTTAACGCACATTTAACAGTTAAATTCAACAATGTATGTCATACATGCATTGATGCACACTCGAATTTTTGTGTGTGGGCATTGGGTTTCCTGGAACTTTCATATGACCAGTCATTCTTCTTCTTGCTTTTTGAAAAAATGCAGTTAAGTTTTATTCACGATATATTGACAACCACATTAATCGCATATCGATAATTGTAAGGCCGAAGTGCGAGCATTATCAATAGTTTCAAAAGTATTATTCAAAAAGTTCATTAAAACTCACATTGGATAATCATAATGATCAATCCACAACCTCAACGTGAAATAAAAAACAAAAGCACAATTTAATTTAAAATAAACGAAGGTACGCTTCTTGAATATAATCAGAACAATACTAACATTGACAATAAGGGTGTGTTTGTTTGACCTTCTTAGGTAGGATTGGACTAGACTGGACTAATTGCTAGTGTAGTCTGGTGTTTGGTATGCACAAGGATTAGGTTTAATGAGATTAGGTCTGACTCGCTAGGATTAAACCCCTCACTATGAGTTCTTAGCGAAGCACCCCAATCACCCCCGGACTCGTAAGACCTCGCCTCATGCGCTCCTGCGAGAGAGAACCTCGCTCAACCGTCGCTCAACCTCGATCCTCGTCGTGCTCCCTCCTTGCCCTGCTCCCTCATCGTCGTCCTCCTCATCTTCATCTCTGCGTCCTGCTCACCCTCAGCTCCATCATGCTCGCCCTCATCTGGTAAACTTCGAATCCGACATTATTTCTTCGATTTTTTTTTTGCATATCGTGATATTACTGGGCTTTATTTGATTTAGGTGTTTTGGGTTTGAGAAATTTTCAATAATAGACCTTTGCACTTGAACAAATTAGGGTTTTGAGGGTCAAATTGAGATTAGAATTTGGGGTTTTCACATTTTATGCCATTTTCAGTATCAAAATGATGATAATCATCACGAATAGCTATATGGGTAACGGGATGCAGGGAGTGTTTGGTAGTCATTTATTTTGTGTGAAATAAATTGGGATGTCTTGGCCTTTTCGAATGGTTGAGTAAACAAATGAAGAGCTAAATCTCAACAAAGTTAACGAAGCTGTCCCTTTTCTTCAGTAGCCTTCTTTTTGCTCATTAATTTTGAGAATCAAAACTCGGGTCAGTATCAAATTTGGATAATAATTGAAGTTCCCAGTGCACAGATGTGATTGATACATTCTGTTAATCAACAAATAGCTCTTAAGTTAGTCGTTTCTTGAAGAGTGGCGCACTGATTACCTCTTCTTTCTGCATTCGGTGTCTATTTCTGACTCATTTTTTCTACATCGTGGTTTGTTAGTCATTTGGTTTGTTTGCAAATATCATTTTTGGTTTTTTGTAATTTGTGTATGCTAATATGTTTGGATTTTAGTTGATTTTATTGTGCATTGTGGAAATATGAGTGTTTGGAGGGTATGTTTGGTTGCTGAGAAAATTAATGGAAAGAGTGAGAAAGTTAAGCGCTCAAGTCCTTTTGTTTTTACTTTTTAAAGGTATGCTGAAATTTCTATGAGTTTTGAATTTCTGTGGTCTTTTGGGGAATGTGGTTGGGTATGTTTTTTCCAGTTTTACTTTTGAGTTTTAGGGTGTGATTTGAATGACTAATTGGATGCATCAGATGCAGATACTTTTGAAAGGGATAGCAGGAATGTGAATTTTTGTTTAGAGCACACGCATTGCATATGTATGTTTGTACATGAAATGATGCATACAGATTGTCCATATTTCATAATGTTCCCATAGTTGGCGGCAATAGTTTTCCATGGTATCATTACTGGGAATTGTTATTTTTCAAGCCTGAGTGTGGATAGAAGGAGATGGAAGTAATTTGGGATATTTTCTTTGCTCCAACCATTTTCTGTGATTTGAAAAGGCTAAGCACTTGTAACTTGATGAGTGGACTTAATTTTTGTCCTAATGTTTGTCCTTCTCCCAAATGATGTTTCATGTGTTGGGATTGTAGACCAGCTGTTTCATGTGATAAGAATGGTAATTTAGGTCTAGTTTCAACAGATCCCTTTCAGTTTTACCTTGTTTTTGTCAGTTTGAATTGAAATTATATGAAACAAAACCATGTGAATGCATATTGTTCATATGCCTAAAACTGTAGTACGGACCTTTTCTTCCCTTCAGCCAAAAATGCATATTATAATGTCATCTTCCCAGAAACGCAACACTAACTGCCATGTTTTTTGAGTTCCCGTAGCACCCTATTTGTCTGGTCAACCACTTTTCTTACTAGAGTTTTTATTAAAACTAATCCAAAAACATAGTACAAGATGTCCTCCCTTGGAAGACTATCGTGTTTCCTATGCCTCACCATGTCCAGTGATTCTGTTTTCCTTCAATTTTTCGCTTTTCATGTTTTTGCATGTATTTGTACACATATGGTAAGGTCTTAATGAGAACAATTTTGTTGCTCACTACAAAATGGGTGGTTAAATTCGAAGGATGAAGGAAACTTAGAACTATTGACTAATGTGTTTAGCCGAGAAATTGTTAATTTTCTCTTCATGTTTTGCAGGACCAGCTCAGAACTTCTGCTAAATCTTGTAAGAACCATCTTTTTGGCATGATAAAGATCAGTCGCCGCCACCCTCTTTTTTCCCTGTCCTAATCTTAATGCTTAACAAAGTTGGTTGTTTGCCTACACGTGGGAATGTGGGAGTGTTCAAGTCAATAGATTTAGAACTTAAGAAAGTGTTCATCCAAAGGCTTTTAAGCGACAAAGCAAGCGGATGAGTATATTATGTGGTGCCTTTTGACATGGATGTATTTTATTAATCGTACAATCTTAGGTTATGGCTTCTAACTTAACCTTGCACTGTGAAATATTTTGGCTAATGTTAACTAGGATTTTGTAAATTATGGGGATCTACTTTGGAATGCTATACTATAGTTAACTAGCATTTTGTAAAATATCCTAGAGGAAAGTTTAGTGATTGATGTTTTAGAGAGTCATTCAATGGCAAAGATTGACTTGTGCAATGAAATGAAATGATGAAGTAATTGCTCCTCTCTTTCTTTTGCATATTGTTAATAGAGGATGTTGTATAATTACTAGTATATATATGTATATATATGCTTAATTAGACAAAACAAAAATTCAATACACATGATTATTGTTATTACTAGCTTAGGAATGCATAAATTGTTCATGATCTCTTCCTTTTGCATATTGTTACTAGTTTTCTTCAAATTAGTTGGAGCAAGCCAATTTACGTGCTAGGAATCCAAATGTAGCAATGATCAATGCGCAGCTATCCATTTGTCATTGTGCCTCGCATCATTGTGGTCTTGGGATTGAATACAATTGTCACGGTATGGACTGAAATTGGCTTATACATACAAGAGCAATTCCAAGTAATTATTTCACAATTGAGTTAAAAACTGAACTTGTCATACATCAATTTTCATTCTACTCAAATACAAGTATAAACCAACATCTTTAACTTTAATCTACAACTTTAAACCAAAGGTGAATAATTAAGAAAAGCATCATGAACCTATCGATTGTTGGGAGAACACTTTGTTATATTGATGTTTGAAACAATGCTACTCTTGAATCATGTATGTTTCTTTCGTTGGCAAGAAAATTTGGTTTTTGTATTTTTATTGAGTCTCACTCTCATCCAATATTATTAATTTTAATAATATCTTTAATAAAAAAAGCAATTAAAATAGAACAATAATGTAGTCCTAGTTTGAGCAAACACCAAACTGGTGAACATTACTGTTTTCATTATCCTGTTTTTTAGTCCGATACTGCACCAAACGCTTCATTAAACTAGTCCAGCTTAGTCTAGTCTAAGTCAGTCCAGCTTAGTCCCTGCAGCTAGTTCAGTCCGAGACAGTCCGGTGCAACAAACGCACCCTAAGAGTTTAGCTCTCATAACTCAATGCATGTATTTATTGAACTAATAAACTTGTTTCAATAAAACGTTTATTAAGCACGTTATAAACTTTTTTATTTTTTTTTATTTTTTATAAAACGACTAATTTGACCTTCTAAATTGAATTATTACCCATTTTCTTCCTTTTTTTTGGGTAAATGCAGTTTTATCCATTTTCTTCCTTTCTTTTTTTATGATAGATTTTTCAGTGTGACTAGCAATGATACACCACATGTTACTATATAAATAGTGAGATATGTGTGTTAAAAAGTTAATAACTTAAAAAATAAAATTTATCACTGCTTATATAAAAACATATAATGTACCGTTTGTGTTTCCGTCGCAATGAAAATTTTCTCCTTTTTTACAAACGATTTGGTTGGTCAAACAAAAAACGTGGAAGTCCGAGGAAGAACCTGAGCAAGTGCAGCAAACGTCGCCTCCCACGTACGTACAGTAAAAGTATCCGTACAGGTACAGTAAATTTTACATTATTTGCAAGTACAAATTTACCACAAAGACATGATTTTATGTGAACGAGATAAGATTTTAACCCAGGAACCCGGAGACAGTTACACGTGTCGAAGACGCAAGTGATGTGGCTCAAACGTAGGAACTGGTCCAAAGAGGTTTTGGTTTACCAGTGTAGCCGGTAAAAACCCCCACCAGTTACCGGTTGGCTCTGAAATATGGGGACGAGGTTCAAAACTTTATTGGGGGTTTAAGAAACAAGAGAAAAAAGTTGGGTGGTTTTTGTGGGGGGTTTTTGGTGATCCGACACGGACAGACCCATTGTCGTAGGTGAGAACATTTGCGTTTTTAGACACGGATTTCTGTGTCTTTTTACGAAGAAACAAGTATAATTCTCTCTTTTGGTGCAGAGATTTTTGGTTTCGTTGATGAATTTTGAATTGGATGGGTGCTTTTCTTCATGAAAATGAAAACCCAGATCAGATTTTTGAATTTATTTATGTAAAGTTGATTTTTTTTTTGTTTAATTTTGTTTGCTCTGATGTGTTTTTGTGTGTATGTACATTTGAATTTCTTGGAATTTTTGTCTGCCTAAATCTGATCCCCCTGTCCTTCTCCTGTTAAAATTAAAATATATGAATTCTAGAAAGTCTCTCTCTCTCTCTCTCTCAAATATAAATATGATTTTTGAGACTGAGCGTACCCAAGTTGGATAGACCAGGAGAATTCGGATTAGATAAGAATATTGCCCAAATAAAAGTATATAAGTATAATTTTGTGATCTGCCATTTTACATTCTGTCAGGGTTTAATATTTTAGTTTCATGCTGTGTTATTAAAATATTACATCAATATATATATATATGTATATATATATATTTTTTTTTAATTGTTGGTTGCATAAAGAAAGGTGTGATCTTTCATTTTTGTTGGTTTTGCAGAAACTGAGGTTCCATATCAGGCTCAAGTTATTATATATTGTAATCTGCAATGGGTTGAATTGAAGGTTTTCCAACTACCCCTTTTACCTGTAAGCCTTCTTTTACCCTTTCGAGTTTCAACTGTCAGCCTTCTTGTCTGCATTGATGCATTTTGCATTAATTTTTCCTTTTTTTATTTTATTTTTATACAAATGATATGAATTTAGGTCCTAATTCCTACACTCACTTATTTTTTTCCTTATTCTGAAGATCTGGAAGTAATAAATAAAATGTTTGGTCAAGAATTAAAACTGCATTGAATCCTGAAAATGCTAAAAAAAATAAATAATTAACTTCCCAGAGTAAACGAGAGGGAAGCAGGAAAACTACATTTGCTTGCACAGAATTTTTGGAATTTATTTTGACTATGATCTTTCGTTGTTCAGTGCTTTACTTGGTTGAATTGGTCCCGAAATTAGTCTTCTGTTTGTTTCAGAGCTCAATTTGGCTTTAAAATGTCGGGTTTCGCAGCAATTGGGACAACCACTTAGGAGCATACAAGAACTTATCTACATTATATCAGTGTTGTTAAAAAATAGTATGACTTGTTTGATATATTTCTGTCTTAGTGTTGTTAACCAATTTCCTCTCGAACCTGGTGCGTATCTATTTCGATTATTTGGCACAAGTTCTGTTCTTGTTTCATCAGGATAATCCCACAATCCACTGCCCAGCTTCACACCATGCGTTTATGATGTGTCCTATCTATGGAACATGACAGAAACGTTAACCTATATTCCGAACGTTAATTGCTGATGAACTTCTGTCGTCTTTTTTTTTTTTCTTCACATGCATTTGATGCAGGACTTTCCTGGCTGCTAATTTGCTAATTCTTTTGTCTCCAGTTTCTGTTTTTTATCTTATTGCAGCGGAGGATGTTACTTTTAGCGGATGACTCTTTGTACTTGCGATGAATGTCTGAGATATGGTATTGCAGCGGAGGTTGGAATATGGCTTCAATGGCTACCGGATGCCTGAGGTTCCTCGAGCTTCTAGATCAGCTAGGGTAAATAAAGGCTCCCGTGACCCATCTTATGGTCGTCTATTGACAATTTTTTTCATGTGTATAAGGAGTCCTGATCGCATTAGTCATTATTATCTTTATTTTAGGGGAGGGGACCCATCAGGAGTAAACTTGAGGCCAAACAGATTCGTGCGTTTGAGAGTTTGGCTAGTGTAGCTGGTAAACTATTGCAGGAGAGCAAAGACCCTCTACCAACTAATGATTCTTGTGGAAAGGAGCCGCATTTCAAATTTGACGTTATTACTAAAAGCGAACAACAGGATAAAGGAAACTTGTTGAAGGAAGAACCTTGTGAGTTGGGAAGCTGTGATGAGGAAACCTTTTTATACGTGCACGGGTTGCCAGAGCGCCGAGAAATCTATACATTGAATGGGGTTTCACATTCTCAGGAAAATTTTAGTTACGAGATCAACTCGGTGTCAAAAAGTTTAGATTCAGAGGGAATCAATATTGGTAAGGGATTGGGTCCAGTTGATAGCAGAATTTTTTGTGGAAGCTGTTCTAACAAAGTAGTCAATGACTCTCCCTTGTCTGGAGAGTCCATTGCAGATCTACTTAAGAGGAAGCGAGCGACTGAACCATCACAGGATACCAGTATAAAGGAAGACAGAATCGAGTTTCTAGGCAGTTCAGAGGATGTAATGGAAGTGGAAGAAAGGCCTCATGAGCTGGTCAGTTCTGGACATGATGTGAAGACACTGTTTTCAAGGGACTGCAAAAATCAAGGTCCTTTTCTCCGCCACCGTTCTAATATTAGAGTAGTTAATAGAGATGATGACAAAAACACCATGACAAAGGAATTTGAACACCCACCAGACAACGGTGATAGGACAATAATGAATCTGGCTGCATCCGGGCATGGTAATCGGCTTTACAATGCACTGTTGTTTTTAATGTAAAGTAGGTTTTGGGTTCTGTGGTAGCAATTCATGATCATATCAGTGTTCTTGTCTTACAATGGAAACTCTTTTTCTTGTGTACTTTCATTGTAATCACCACACCTTTCTGGATTTTATGTTATTTATGATAAATAATAGCTCTGATACCGAATTGATGGTTTCAGATGGGAAAATAAGGCAAGTTAACTGCAATTGGAGAACTTGCTACGCACATCAAAGGTCACAAAAGATTTATCCTTTCAAAAAGAGAAAGCTCTTTAATTGGAGTCCACTTAATACATCTGATAGAGGGTGTAACTGTGAAGACATATTCAACTCCCCCGACAAGATAGTAAATGGCGACAACTGCTGCGCAGGTTCAATGATCTGTCTGCTTTCCGTTTTCAACATATGTGTAGATAGTGATATACTCTGCATTTACGTTTAGGGTATAGATTTTAGGATGTATTCAAGTTTGTCTGAAAAGTCCTAGTTCTTGAGTGCAGCAGTTGGATCATCCTCAACGACGGGTCAGCAAGTGCCTCCCAAGTCTAACAATTGTAATGTTATGAATGTCTGCAGT
Organism: Malus fusca; assembly: GCA_035220775.1. Lineage (NCBI taxonomy): Eukaryota > Viridiplantae > Streptophyta > Magnoliopsida > Rosales > Rosaceae > Malus > Malus fusca. The sequence goes on from CM069070.1 coordinate 22,052,710, forward strand.
AAAGCTCTACAACATAATTGTCGTTTTATGTTATGATTGTCTTACACACTTATTTCTTTTGTTAATCAGTGAAGCTTAGTATTAAATCCTTCAAGGTCCCTGAGCTCTTTATTGAAGTTCCTACAACCGCAACTGTTGGTTCATTGAAGGTTTGTGTTATTGGCTTTTCTGATATGTTCATACGTAAACTTTGTGTGCATATTGTTTCTTTAGGCCTAGTTCTATCTTTTGAGGGGATGGCGGAGGTTAAAACTAAAACTACTGTGTGGTTTTTTGAATTTCATATGAAACATCAAGTCAAATCAAATGTGTTACACCCGAGCGATTGAAGATTACTTCAATTTGTGTCATACGATTTTTTGACATTATTCTGGTTTTCCTTGAGCTGGATAAATTAAGCATGGTTGTCATATATTGATTTGGGTGATTGTAATTTCTTACACCGAGCAAGGTTGGTTGGGTGGAGTGTATAGTTTCAGCCCTGGGTTTATACTTTTTGGGAGCACTAGTGGCTGAAGTAAGGAGGCATTTCGCTTTTTTGGTTGTTCATTGCTGGAACTTAACTACTAGGTTATGATTAAGAATCTGCTGAAGGTATGCAAATTCTTTCCTTAATTGTGTAGGGGAACAAAAATAGATCCATAATACGGTTCAAGATATCTCGTTCTATCATTTTGTCTAGATTTATTTGGTGATATCTAGTTATGTAATTTTTCTGCAGAGGACAGTAATGGAGGCAGTAACGTCAATACTCGGAGATGGATTACATGTTGGCATCCTGGTCCAGGGAAAAAAGGTCAGAGATGACAACAAGACTCTACTTCAGACAGGGATTTCTCAGGATGACAAGCGACATAATTTGGGTTTTATATTGGAGTCCAAACGGGCAAAGCTTACGTACCCTCCATTCAGTGAAGATCCATCTTTGGTATCTGGCAGGTCTCAGGAGTTAACCAGGTGACCATATAAAAATGTGTTAAAACTTATGATTTAAATCATCATATTGTTTATATTTATGCCAGTATGTTTTATTGTCAGGCATTCGACATCTTTGGTGTCACAACCGGGGACTTCAGATGTCTCGATGAATCCTCCGGTACTCAGTTTGGGTGGCTGCAATGATGGAGACTTCAAGGAAGTTCCTTCTCTTGCTAGTACTTCGATTGGCAAAACTCCGCCAACATGCCAAGCTCTTGTTGCAGTTCCACCAATTAGCATGAAGGCATTGGCTGTGGTTCCTTTCCATCGGAAATCTGGGCATCAAGAGTATGTACAGCGCCGAATCAGGAGACCTTTCTCTGTTCCAGAAGTAGAAGCATTGGTTCAGGCAGTTGAGAAACTTGGAACGGGAAGGTTGGTTTGAACTTTAATTATAATTATTTATTTTGTTATGGCTGAGGAAAATTAGTGGCTCGATGCTGATTGTGAGAATTTTCTTCGGTTGCAGGTGGCGTGATGTTAAGTTGCGTGCTTTTGAAAGTGAAAAACATCGAACTTACGTGGATTTGAAGGTTAGTGTTTTATCTGATAATTTTTTAGTAGAAGCAAAAAACGGAATGGTTTACAACATTGTTGCCATTTAACAAAATGTGGAAAATGGGAATGGGGCAGGACAAGTGGAAAACACTGGTGCACACAGCAAGGATCTCCCCGCAGCAACGGAGAGGAGAGCCGGTTCCACAGGAGCTTTTGGACCGGGTCCTTGCCACCCATGCCTACTGGTCTCATCGGCACGCCAAGCAGCAGGCGAAAGCGGCGGTCTGAGCCCGGAGCTTTGTAAAAGAGAACTGGAAGGAGAAGGGTATATTGTCTATATGTAAAGATTACAGACAGAAAACTTGACATGTAAATGTGACTTGATGTAAAATGCTGCCTTTAACTTGACCCGCAAGACACCAAATCTTTTTAACTTGACCCACAAGACACCAAATCTTTTATTTCCCAGTTAAGTAGTGTCTTGTGATTCAATGCACAATTAAATTTCCAAAATTTTGAGGGTTGTTTCTGGCAACATTTGAATTGTCAGGTATACCTTAATCTTGTTGTGTCTACCTAATGCTTTGTTTTCTACCCTCTGTCTCCCTAAAAGTCAATTTCGTCAAGCCATTTGAAATAATAGTTTTTGAGTTATTCTTACACTTGAAAATTCGAGAGATACTCTTTTGTAATTAATTTGTCACGCGGCAAGTTTTTATTGGACAGGTGGTTCGATTTTTTCAACACGTGGCAAATATTGATTGGTTGAGTGACGCCACGAAATTTGAGACTATGAATAGATTATAAGATTGAAATTAGGTGTTCATAACATTAAATCAATCAAATGAAACAGTTGATAAGACGGAAGCCTAATCATCAACAGAATCACAAACACACATTATTAAATACATAACTAAGATCTATAAACAAGAATCCTCAGGGTGTTGTACTAGATACACGTGGTTCACCATTGGTGAGACAAAGGAGCATGTGAAGGAATTTCAATTGGTGGATTTCTCATCTGTGTTTTGGGAATCCCATGTGCTTAACTTGAGTTGATCACTTAATTAAGCACTAATTAAAACTAGAATTATTATTTAAATTGAGTATTAGGTAGGATGATCCATAATTAATAATTAGAGGATTCGTTTATAAGAAAGTCTTGTGTATTTGGTTAATGGAAGTTGTGTATAATGCATTGAACTTATAAATTTGATAAAGTATTAGAGTTAATCTTTTGCATCTGCAAATCACGGTTAAATTGTTTGTTTGTGATGAGAAAATTTGTGTAACGGTCACACTGTTACATGGAAGCTATTGGTAGTTTGATACGTGTCTACTTCACTTAGTTCTACGGTCTGGTGATATTTTTTTTTCACTTGCACTTAAGAGATTTTAGCTAATGGGAAACATTCCGATATCATAATATGAACCGAAAAGCAAACTCTAACAGACCTTCTTCCAAATAACATAATTGTTTTTTCTTCGATCTTTTCTTCTTATCTTTTAATTTATGTATCTTATGTATTCATCTTTATTAATTTTTTTATTCATAATATTTCTATTTTTGGTCTCATAAATGAAGTGACGGATTCGATTTTAATTTATTCATGTCATCCTTTAGTGTAAATATATTAGCGTATAAAAATGTGATAGTGATTAGACACAAATCTAAAAATTTAAACTGATCGAATAATAACAGATACAGTGGTGAACAAAAATATTCGAAGTTGAAAACTGGCACTAACACTTCCTTTTTATCCTCTTGCATTTGCCCTTTTGTTTTTAAGTGCAGGATCGAACAAATCGATGAATGATGAACAAAAACAAAAAAGAAGTGCACAGTACACAGACACAAACACACAAACACACAAACACACAAACACATGACCAATCCAAGTGAACGAGTCAACCTCCGATTGGAACGCTACGTTGTGGAAAAGCATTTTCTATCACCGTCTCTCGATGGGAATTAAAAACTCATCCTTTTCCCTTGGTGACACTTTCTGTTTCTGCTTTTTGAAAGATGCCCCCATTGTCATTTCTCCTGCTACTTCCACTGGCTATTTCTTTCCAACCAGTTACAGAATAAACAATTTAAGTTGACAGGCTGATAACATAGCTTGGTTACTGTTTAATTAGATAAGATGACGTCATTAAACGACACGAACATGACAAACATGAGATTATTGCCAAGTTTAATATCATTTGTATGTGTATACACACAACTAGAGAAGGTCAAACTGTATTGGGGTCCTTCACTCGATCTCTTTCACCTTCCCTAGTACATGAAGTCCTCTTAAATATTGTGTGGGCGTATGAATGACCTAGTTCTAGACCTTAACGCAAGAATTTCTCGATAAATAGAGGGTTTTTTTTTTCTTTCTTTTCAAAAGTGAATGAAACGGGAGAGCAATTTATAAAGATGGGTTTGTGCATTTTATGGTGTCCTCGTCTTTGTCGTTATTTCTCTTTTGACCATGTATTATTAGACCAAAACACGACATTAGTAGTATATTTATTTTATACAAGTCATTCAGGATTTTATGATGAATTTTTCTCCAAAGTTGAAAAAAGTAATGAGCCACGTGGGACAACTCTCTGTTTTCATATCAACACGTGGCCACTAGGAATAAACACCGTAGTTGAAGTTCATGAGAGATTTTAAATGTGCTCCGAACACGGATGATATTCAACATGTCATTACACAATTGGAGAGACATAGAGCTCGTTTGGATGTGATTTTAAAATGACCGAAAGCGTTTTTGGTCAAAATATTTTTGGAACCAATCCTTAGTAAAAATGCAAGTAAATTCTGGAAAAACACTTAAAATACTTCCTGAAAGAAGCATATAACTAGTGTTTTTGGAACTAAAAAATATTTTCTCTAAAAACGTTTTCAATTATTTTAAAAACACATTTAAACGAACCCATAAAGTAGATAGAAAACTTTTCTCCACTTACATAAATACCCGTCCAAGTTCAATGGACTCCAAATCGACGGTTGCTGTTCCTCCATTAACCACAAAGGACAACCTTAAAATTCTAAAACCCAAACCTCAGATTTTTCCCTCTCTCTCTTCTGTAATCTCTCAGTGAGCTTCAGAGCTGGAACTTAAAGGTAAGTTTTTGTTAATTTTGTTGTTCAATATAATCATAACCCGTTTAGCGGTTTTGTTTGACCAGCATTCCTGGGTATTTCAAGCTTGTTCTGTTCGTAGTTGACTTTATATTGAATTAATTAATTATTATTATTTTTTAATCGAAAAGTTTGGTCCTTTTCTTCTCATATGCATTAGTCAGTGCTTTTCATCTGTCAAATGTAAGGTTTCTGCTTGCTTTTTATGCTTTAGTTTGTGAATTTCTGAGGTTTTAAGGTTTCCATATTTGTAGATTTACTTGCAGAGGTTTTTATTTTCATTTTTGTGTTCTAATGGATTTTAGGGTTGAAGAGGGAAACTGATTTGGTAGGAAATTCTGCTGCTTTTTTGGATTTGGGTTTTCTCTCTTAGTTGAGATTCTAGAGAGAGAAACTGTAGAGAGAGAAATTACGAAGTAGATGACAATGGATCCTCGTCTTAGGGCTTTCTCTGATTCTTTCAATGGAGTTCAATTGGGAAACCAACCTTTACCCATTCTTTCACAACCAACCGCTGTAGCCGGATCCCGATTCGATAGTAAAACCTGCTTGGACAATAATTACAGAAATTTCGATTACCCTCAGCCCGGTCTTACCCCGAATAGTGTATCTTCGTACTCGAGTGTGAGTCCTGAGGATGATTCTGCCGAAGATTGTGACTTTTCGGATGTAGTCTTGAAGTACATAAACCAGATGCTCATGGAAGAAGATATGGAGGAAAAAACCTGCATGCTTCAAGAGTCGTTGGAGCTTCAAGCGGCCGAGAAGTCATTCTATGAGGTCCTTGGAAAGAAATATCCCCCCTCCCCTGATTTATACCGGGGTTATGCCAGTCAATATGGTGAGAGCCCGGGTGAAAGTTCCTCTGGAACTTGGAGTAACTATATCACTAGTAGTTGCAACAGTGGTGGTTATTTCGGTGATAATTCCTCGATTCAAAGTCCAGATGGATATTCGTCTCAGTTACAGGGTCTTCCGGATTATAGCATTTCTCAATCATTTAGCGGGTCTTCAACTAGGGTCGGTAGCCTCGACGGGCTGGTGGATGCTCCTAGTAGTAGTATTTATACCCCAGATTTGAAGACTGAGAGCCAATCTGTTTGGCAGTTCAGGAAGGGGGTTGAGGAGGCTAGTAGATTTCTCCCTTCCGAGACTAATTTGGTTGTTGATTTGGAGGCAAATGGGATGTCGGTACGCGCGCCAAATGTTGGGACAGGTGCGCCATTTGTCAAGGCGGAGAGAAAGGATGGAGGAGAATATTCTTCTGGTAGGTCAAGGGGAAAGAAGAATCTATATAGGGACGACGAAGATGTGGAGGAAAAAAGGAGTAGCAAGCAAGCCGCTGTTTCGTTTGAATCTCCTCTGCGGTCAGAGATGTTTGATGTTGTATTGCTTTGTAGCACAGGGGAGGGTCGGGAGCGTTTGGGTTCTCTTCGTGAGGCCTTGCAAAATGGAATGAGCAAAAGTGTGCCACAGAACGGGCAATCCACAGGATCTAATCGAGGAAAAGGTCGTGGTAAGAAACTAAGTGTTAAAAAGGAGGTGGTGGATTTGAGAACCCTCCTAATTAGTTGTGCACAAGCAGCTGCAGCTGATGATCACAGGACCGCAAATGAACTGCTAAGGAAGGTCAGACAGCATTCCTCACCTTTTGGAGACGGGACACAGAGACTTGCTCATTGCTTTGCTAATGGCCTTGAGGCACGCTTGGCTGGTACTGGTAGCCAGATTTATAAAGGTCTTGTTAGCAAAAGGACATCGGCTGCCGATATCTTGAAAGCTTATCATCTGTACCTTGCTGCATCTCCATTTAAGAAGATGTCTAATTTTGTTTCAAACGTCACAATAAGGAATTTAGCAGAAAAATCGACAAGGCTCCATGTCATTGATTTTGGTATCCTTTATGGTTTCCAGTGGCCCACCCTTATTCAACGGATCTCATGGAGGGAAGGTGGACCCCCAAAGGTTCGGATTACTGGAATTGAATTTCCTCAACCAGGATTTCGGCCAGCTGAGCGAGTTGAGGAAACAGGACGACGTTTGGCAGCTTATGCTGAGAACTTCAAAGTGCCGTTTGAGTACAATGCTATTGCAAAGAAATGGGAAACCATTACACTTGAGGAACTCAAGATTGACAAGGATGAAGTTCTTGTTGTGAACTTTTTATATCGGGGTAAGAACTTGCTTGATGAAAGTGTGTCTGTGGATAGCGTAAGAAACAGGGTTCTTGCTTTGATAAGGAGAATCAATCCAGACATTTTTATCCATGGAATTGTTAACGGAGCGTACAATGCCCCCTTCTTCGTCACCAGATTTCGAGAGGCGTTATTTCATTTTTCTGCGCTGTTTGATATGCTTGAAACTGTTGTTCCACGCGAGGATCAGGAGAGGATGTTAATTGAGAAAGAGATCTTTGGTAGGGAGGCTATGAATGTTATAGCCTGTGAGGGCTGGGAGAGAGTCGAAAGGCCAGAAACGTACAAGCAATGGCAAGTTCGTAATTTGAGGGCTGGATTTGAGCAAATACCTTTTGACCGAGAGCTTGTAAAGAGGGCGGCTAAGAAAGTGAGCTCTCTTTACCACAAGGACTTTGTCATTGATGAAAATAGCCAGTGGCTGTTGCAGGGATGGAAGGGACGAACCGTCTTTGCCCTCTCTGCTTGGAAACCTGCTTAAGAAATGTCAAACGGTACAGTGCTTATAATCTGCTTCTCAGCTTCTTCAACACGGATGCTTGGGGAATTAAAGGTAATCATGTTCCTGGATTCATGTTTTTGTAATCTTTAAATCCTCGTCTCTCCCTCCCTAATCCTCGTCTCTCTCTCTCTCTCTCTCTCTCTCTCTCTCTCTCTCCCCTAACATATGTTAATATGTGGCAGGTAAATGGGGTTGCTGACTTTAATTGTTGATTGTTAATTACGGATCAAGGATGCTAAGAGATGTTCATTAGAGATGCTTCGTCTCCTTGGTAGAAATCTTGGGGAATTATCGAGTAACTCTTCTCTTCGGTCAATTTGGATCGTGTGATGCACTCTTACCATGGCGTCTGATAATCCGATAGACCCCTCCAGCAAATTACAAGTTCGTCACATGTCCGCAATCTTGTTCGATTTTAACAACCAGAACAACATAATGTGCAGTTTTACACTAGTTGTATTAAAGAAACTCTTTACTTTTGCTCATTAGTCTCCTTCCTCCTTTGTGTTTTTAGTTAGAAAGGAGTGCAGCTGCCTATTTTGAAGTGTTAGTAACAACTTTCGTAACGTATTATTATTATTATTTTTGGTACTTCTGGAGTTGTCCTGCATATAACATTTGGTATAGTAGTCGGCATTTCCCTTGTTTCTAAAGCCTACATGTCACGTAAGTGATTGTCGCACGCCCTTTGATCTCTACTTTTGCTTTTGGATCGAATAAATCAAAACGTAGACAAAATAGAAGTATGGAATGAGAAAACTGGTGTGCGGCAATCAATTTTCCAACATCACAATAATAAAAGAAGCCAACTCTTTTGGGATCAAATGCAAAAATGCCACTTTGATCCTTCACTTAGTACATGAATGATAAACAACTGTTAGTGACCATTATCATTTTGTGAGGCAAACCCATAAAATAATGCAATGTAAGCTCATCATTTTACATCTCTTGGCGAGTCACTTGGATGCGCCAAGGGCGTCACACTGACGGTAAACTTGTTCTAAGAAAGTCATTCCGCTTGGACAATCAACCACAGGTTTCCATGTACGAAACTTTCTAATATTTTGGGAGAATCTGCTGTCTTCCGATGTGTATACACCAAAATCTCTGTCTCACTCGTCAAGTTCTTCAGGCAAACTTGGCTCGTCGAACCATCGAGGAGGATCATATCCAGTCCCACCTAAGAAAAATGAAAAATGAAACAATTCACCTAAACTTAAGAGACCCAGAAAAGGATTAAATGAAATCCCAACAAAGTTAATTAGGAAAGTGTTAAGTTAATTACCAAGAGGATTACAACGACAGATTCGCCAAGCAGTCAAGATGGAACCTTTTGCAAATCCATACTTCTTGTAAGCTTGCATCGAGTACTCACTGCAGGTTGGTACGTAACGGCAACTCTTCAACATCAGAGGTGAGATTTCCCCTGCATTTTTTACCCAATTAATTTACTTCATTTTTCTTTTGACAAGCGATATTTTAACTATTCTAATTTAAGTCGAATGGGGAGCACGAACTGCTTTAGCTAATTGGTCTAACCTGAATTGGCTATTAATCGCGTTTTTCTAATACAATTAGAGGTGAGATTTACGCTAAGATACGCAGTACACCAACCATAATTTAGTATCGAAGTCGTCATATATGGGAGTCCATCGCGGCCTATTAGTCTTAGTGAAGAGAAATGTAATGCTTACGTTTTAATAAGCGATAAATAATAATTAGAAAAGAAACTTACTTCTGTAGAATTTGAGTAGAGATAATGCAGCTTTAACCCCCAAACTGTCCACTTCCTTATCTGATTACAAGCAAACTGCCTTCTGAGCATGGAAATGTTCAAAAATCGAGATCGAGAGAGAGAGAGAGAGAGAGTACCTTGTGGATTGTTTGGGTCGGACTGCGAGTCTCCATTGGCTCCATGGATTATTGGGCGACGACGAGCCGTACAAGAATTGTATTGAATGGGGTAAATTTTGCGGGAATTGAAGCTAGGGTTTTGGGATTGGGGATGAACAGCTATAGCCAGAGGTTTATGGTAGTTAACCAACATAACGACCGCCATCTTCAGCTACCCTTTTCAGTCATGCGTGCTTATGATATTTTCTTCCTTTTCTTTGTTTTTTATCACTTTTTTTTAAAATAATAAATATCAATATGAAATTATTTGGAGAAACTTATTTGAATTTCTTAAATAGTGCATAATATTGAATGATACAAGAATGAGAATATATTTTATAGTGCTTTTAAAATGACTTAAAATTGCTTTTAATGAAAGTGATTTTGAAATTAATTATTAGTAAAAATACAAGTGAATCTTTGAAAAGCATTTGAAGTACTTTTTGTTCAAAATGCACTTTTAAGTGCTTTGGGACTCAAAAACACTTTTACCAAAAGCACTTCAGTAGTTTTAACACTTCCAAATAAATCATGAATGGCTGAAACTGAATATAAAAGATGTTTATAGTAGAAATCAAATTTAATAGTTAAAACACTTTTGATATTGGATAATAATGTCTTTAACATTATTCAATAAAAATATTATTTACAAACAAGTAGCAAACAGTTGTAGCCATGAACAACAAAAAGCAGAGGCCAACAAAGCTGCACCAAAGTAGCAATAAAAGACGGAAAGAGTACACCAAGTAAAGCGCAACAGACAAACACTAACTATTCATGGGGACATTCCATTCCCATGAAATAATCTCATTAGCATTGGAATGGGCAATTTCAAGAAACTTATCAAAAGTCTAATAGTGGATCTAATTCAATTGAGAACCACAACAGCCGGTTGACACTTATTATTGAATATACGTTTGTTCCGCTTCCTCCAAATATAAAAAACGGTAGCAGCAAGACACAAATACAAACGACAATAGAGATTTTTCCTTTCAACTGTAAGCAACCCACACAAGAAGAGGAGGCCAAGGGAGCTTTAGCCAATACAACACTCGAACACCGCCGAATACTAAATACCGTCAATATAAGGACACCGAAAGAAGAGGTGGCAATGAAATTCCGTAGCACTAGAGTAAAGGACGCACGCGTGATCGGAGGCAGCATAGCAAAAATCAAAATCCTATCCATAGTGAAAAGCTTGCATTTAACGGCCAACCAGAGAGAAGAAACTCGTCTGGTGAATATTTTGATTATACCCGACAAGTTTAGACCAATATACATAAGGCTTAGACTGCCGAAACCTATCCAAAGCAGAATAAGCAGAGTAGATGCCAAAAGACAAAGGAGTCCATTGAATCATATTAGCCAAGCTAGGATTTTGAACAATATTAGACAAAAATTTGACTTTCCAACCACTCATGAGAAGAAGTATGAGTTCAACACAAATTAAAACCATTCAGAATATTACAAACCAAAGCAGTTTTAGGCAGTGCGGAACACAATGATATTGCAACCCGAATTGACAACAAGATGACCAACGGATGCCAATTTTATAAAAAATATTTTACCTAATGTGAGCTTTTATATAAATTTAGTTTGCTTAATTATTTTTCTCTCTCAACGCTCAAGGTTGAATATCTATGGTTAAATGAATATCGTATTTGTTAATATGGTTAAATGAATATCGTATTTGTTAATAGTGGCATGCTATGAAAACATTTTATGGCGTAAGCTTAAAAAGGTTTGTTTGTACCATACTTCATTAATCTTGAAACTATCAAGCACCGTCAACTTTATACATTCAATGACCCATTGAAGGATTGTGTTGAGGCACCCCTGCCGAAGCACAATAGTTTCTCTCCAACAGGAGACCAATCACAACACAACACAAGTCAACATTAGAATAAAACTCCTAGAGTTCCACATCGACCGTGAATGAAAGCCGAAGACCCTCCTCAACTATAAAAGGAGATCTTTCTTCCTACAATTAAGGGCGAATGCCATTATTGTACTTAAACTCATCATTAGAACTCACTAATGATGATTATGTTTGAACGTATGTATTCTGTAAACTCTTCACTATTAATGAGAGCTCTACTTCGTGAACGTAGCCCGACTTAGGATGAACCACATACATCCTGTGTTTGCTTCCCTATCTTTATCTTTCTACAAATTCACCCACTTAGTGACTGGAGCAACCATGCAAAGTCGCAAACTTGATACTTTACGTTGTTCCAAAATCTCACAAATTTTGTGCATCAACAAGGTTAAAACTTATTATTCCCAAACACGACCACATCCTACATATTTTAATAAGTAAGTTTATGGCTCGTTTGGTAAGTGTTTTTAAATGACTAAAAACGTTTTTAAAGAAAATAATTTTGGAACCAATCCTTATTAAAAATGCAAGTTAATTATGGAAAGCCCTTAACGGGCTTCCTGCAAGAAGCACATAACTGGTTCTTGCAAGAAACACTTCAATTGCTTTTAAAACTCAAACATTTTCTCTAAACGAGCTTTCAATTATTTAAAGGCACTTCCTAAACAAGCCTTTAGTTCTCAATTGGTAAGGCAGACACTGAAGGAGAAACTAAGGTTTCCCTGTCAAAGAACACCAAAATTCATAAGCCAAAATAAGAGAAAAGGTAAAAACAAGCTCTGGCGCATTATTAAAAGTGCAGGCACAGTGACCTGCTAGTTGCTTGATCCCTACATTACAAATTAAAAACTGTTCAAGCTACATACACATATGCTACTTCATTTTCTACCCTTTTTGTCCCAGTATAAACAGAAACTCATACGGGGAGATGTTCGCTTTGGCATTACAGAAGCCAAAAATCAAAATCGGGTAGTGATCTGGGAAAATAAAGCCTTAAAATCCTTGGTCGGTGTCCCAGTTCCCTCCGGCTTTGAGGCCAAATCAAAAGCCTTGAACTTGGCCTCCTCGAACTGCAGTGCCTGATCAAAATATAAAACGCAAACAGTTCAGTACAATGCATAACAATTGCTCGAAAAGTTGATACTGAGATGCATGCTAGCTTTGAGGTAAGCAGAGAAAAAGGAAACAAAGAAATTATTTATTCGCACACCCCTGTACACAATACCTGAATGCAGACTTCTGCAACATCAGGTCTAGCAATGGTTCTTGTTTCGGTCTTAAGAAGCTCGTCATCCTTCCCTATAAGTAGTTCACGGATGCCTCCTTCTTTGTCTTGCAAGCCTCCAGCCCTAGTTTAACCATAGACGTCTAAGTCAGTTGGAAGTCAAGGAAAAAAAGGAGACCAGATTGAGGCATAACTAGGTATAGAATTTAGTGATTTGAACTTCTGTTGACACTAGACTGATGCACATAACAAGCAGACAATCTTTAGTAGGAAATGAAATCTAGGTATCGTTCCAGCAGACGAGATTTAGTATCTGTATTCATGAGGGATCACAACAATAAAGGGCTGTTTTGGTGTTTTAGAAGTTTTCAAACATTGTGTTGGATAAAAATATAAAACCCAATGCAAAGTAGCATAAACAATGGCTTCGTATATCTTCATTGTGAGGGTTGTTGTCATAAAAAGACTTCTATTTTTCCGGTAACAGTAGCAAGGAAAGCAACCAGTGATGTTACAAAGTCTATTCAACACAAACATATTGTTTGAACTGAGTCTGAATATAACTGGACCAACCTTATGATTGTGTATGGAATTCCGGAGTCAGCCAAATACTGCTCAGCCTTCCTCTTCCAAACCTGTGTAGTAATATATTGCATAAACATTTATAATTAACATATAAGCAGGAAGGAATAGATCAACAAAGTCAAATTCCATTTCCACAAACAGAAGGCCGAAAAGCAACCACAAAAGGTGGTAATTCAAATGTAGAAAGGGATTACTAACCAATATGTTGCCATTACCCAATTTGTTCAGGGGATTGTTGAGATCTGTTCCGCCCATAGACCCAACTAACACAATCTGCTTCGCTCCCGCAGCCTTAGCTGTTCACATTTATCATATAATTCAAAACTTACAAGTTGAAATGAACCATGTTTCGATTGAATGGAAACAAACATAAAAATTCTCACCAGCATCTATTTGGTTTTTCTGTCCAATCCAATCAACCTAAGATGCAAACCATGTATCAGAACAAGGAGCAAACCAGAGATTCTGAACACCACCGTTGTAGAACCACCTACTTACAGTGTCCTAAAGTCATAAAAATGACAGAAATTACCTGTTCAGGATACGACCCGTCTTCAAAATAGAACTCAGGCCTCCCACCTTTGGTTGGATCAAAGCCAGGTTTCATCTTAGGCACAGCGCTTGTAAGGATTATGAGAGCATCAATGCCTTGGATCGCAGGTAGAATGCTGTCAGCATCCCTTATATCTCCAACATAAAGATCATCTGCTCCGCCAATGCTCTGTTTGCTCTCTTCAGTCCTAACCAGACCCCTAGCAACATACTGGTCTGACCTCTCCTTTAACTTCTTATAAACTAGTTTACCTGCCAAGTTTCCACCAATAATACATTTCAATCAGAAACCTATCCTTAAACAGAGGGGAAAGACAATTTCCTCTCCTGCTTCTGTCGCCATAGATGTTGAGCAAATATAACCCAAACAAACACATTCACAGTAACAAAACATACTTCCGTTGCCATAGATGTTAAGTCAACTCAAACTACACACATTCAAGATAACAAAGCACGCTGACTGTTACCAAAATCACAAAACCCCAAACCCTAAACCGGTCACCTTAAGCTTACAGCGTGCAACACACCGGGCATCTCTCCCACTCAACAGACATGCTTCTCCACAAAAAACACCAAATTATCTCACACATTTCTACTCACACACTATGGGACTGCACAGGTCCCATTACCCCACCATTAATCCCACAACCCAAATACTAAAATACACATCTTGCAATGCTTTGTACTACAAGTTCTTAAATTTATTGAGTCCATGATTCACTCAGCATTACAGATTCATAATCTAGGAAATATAAACAATAATCCACTCGAATTTAGGGAGCTGTTACGCACTCCAAAAAACTCATTTTGCCCTGTGTATTTTTCTTTCTAAATGTAAAAAGTTTGGACTGCTAATAACAATTCCTAAATTTATTGTGTTACAATTTATTAGTTTAGATAAATTTAGTTTAATTATCTTATCGGTTTTAAAAAAAGAAAACTTGAATCTAGATTAAAACTAGGGATACTTTGGATACAATCCCTAATCTTAACATTCTTTGACTAAAACCTTAATGATATTCAAAGTTTGATCAAAGTCCCTTGACTTTGTACACCTCATTATATTACAATTAATATTTTTATTTTTATAGTTTTGACATTAATTGTTTGATATTTTATGAGATTTATAATCCTATAAATTTAAAATCCCTCATTATAATACTATTAGAAACGGTTACAATAAAAAAATTCAAACATTTTGATTGAATAAATGGATAAAAACTATGTAAAAATAAGAAATAATAAATGACAAAAGAATGTATCCATAGTGTTAAAAAAATTGGTACATTTCACATATAACAAAGTGGTACATTAATAAAGAAGAATGAGTACATTATAAATAAATTAGGGTACAGATAAAAGATTAAAAAATTATGAGTACAAATGAATTTTTTAAAAATATGGGCGCTAAAAGAAATAAAAAATAAAACTAAAAAGAAAATACTACAAATTTAAAAAAAATGTTGCAAATTAAAAGTGGGTACAAACTAAAAATATAAATATATGATACAAAGTTTAGGCATAAAACATAAATATACCATATGTAATTTTTCTATCATTGATTAAATATACAATGTCATGTGACGGTATACACATGGGTACAAACACAAATAAAACTTTAAAAAATATGAGCACAAAAAGAAACTAATATATGGGTACAAATTAAAAATAAAAAAAATTGGTACAAATAAAAAATAAGTACAAACTAAAAATAAAAATATATGATAAAAATTTAGCCATAAATATAAATATATTAATTGTAACATTTTTACCACTAAAGGAATATATTTAAAAATAAAATTATTTTATTATTTAAATAATTAATGATGTTATTAATACTAATGACCTTAATAAAAAATTGAGAATGAATATAATTTTAATTAATGAAGTAGCAAAAACAAGATTATAAACCTAATTTCTCCTTAAAACTATATAATCTATAAAACCGAGCGCCCAATCAACACTTATTAATTAATTAAATTAATTTAACACAGTCAACTTCATGTTTAAAATTCTTGTTCAATAATTAACAATTAAAACTTCACTTTGAAAAACTAATTAAAAACGAGAGAGAGAGAGAGAGAGAGAGAGAGAGAGAGAGAGTACCAGTTCTACCACCAGCTCCAGTGACAAGGACGATGCTTGCACCCGAATCCGCCATGGCCTTCGTGACAACTCCTTCTCTCCCAAAACCCCTTCTCGCCCTTCTATAGATAAACAAGGATACAGCAGAAAATGAAGTGGATTGAAAAGAAAGGGTCGATCTTTCTGGAACTGCCACCCAACTACATTTTTGACATTTACGGACGCCATTATTAGAGATGACCAAGGGGACACGTGGTGCCACCGCCAACGTTGCCATCATCACTGATGAGACCCAAAACTTAGTTGTGTGGACCAGTTTCCATGCACCCTTCGTCACTCGCAACTGCCACCAACTCCGCCAGAGAGAGACTGAGGGATTTGCTGAATTGTTCTTCACTGGTACCTGTTAATTCAATGAGTTTGGTCGGTGGGTTGCTTATCCTTTTGCTCTTGTGAAATTTTATTACCTTATTACGCGCCTTATCTCTTTGTCATTTGGTCATGGTCCATGGAGACATGAACTTATATGTGTAAGATTTTTAATATAAAATTACTTATTAAATCGACATACATTGTGATGATGAATTTAACAAGGTTTTTATTTTTATTTTTTATTTATACGATTTAGGATGATTTTGTGAAAAATTAATAAAAAGTTACAATATTAACAATAGATCAATAATATTTATGTTAATTATAAATAGGTCAATCATGTATTGTGATACTTAAATGCATTTAAAATAAACAAAAATTACAAAAATACCATTACAACTGGCATCCATTTCAACTAACACTCCCTTTCTCATAGTTTTATATTTGGAATAAGTCAATAGGATCATACACTGCAATGCAGTGTCTATTTCGTGATTCTGCTTTTGCCATCATTCACATGCCTCTTACATGTCATTTGTACATTTGGATTCAGACACTGCGTTGCACTGTCCGTTTTCTAGTTCTGGATTTCACTTTTGGATTCAGACTCCTGGTTCTATTTTTGCCATCACTCACACGTCTCCTACACTTCACACCTCATGCAACTCTTGATTTTTACATTTAAATTCAGACATTGTAATGTAGTGTCCATTTCTTGGCTTTGTTTTCTACATTTAGATTTAGACGCTGTAATACAGTATCCGTTTCTTAGTTCTGTTTTTTTACATTTGGATACAGACACTACAATGCAATGTCCGTTTATTGGTCCAGTTTTTTTTTTTTACATTTGGATTCGGACACTGCATTGCAGTGTCCATTTTCTAGTTCATTTTTTTTTAGTTGAGTAGACTCCTCCATGTAAATGAAGGGCGAGAGAGAGTGATAGAATATACATGTTCTAACTATTTACAGGATTAAGTCTTCTCAAGATTAGTTCCATAGGAATAGGAATTCAACGGCCAAAGCCTCTTCCCCAGCCTCTCTTCCCCCTCAACTCCTATTTCTCTCTCGCACCCCCACACCCCACCGTTGTTAACAAATCCAATTCAATTGCAGGTCATCTGTGCTCTAAGTCTAATTTATTTTTTTGCTATCCCTTACTGTTTTAGCTTGTTATTTGTCATCTCTTTCTTCTTCTTCTTCATTGAGATTTCTCTCTATATAATTCTTCCATAGTTATGAAAAAGATCTCTGTAACTAGAAGACATTGGTTTGCACGACCCATCTCCTTGTTGTTTCCTTAACATCAGCTGAGATTTTAAGGTCAAGGGACTTGCAATTGAGGGATGTGGCGGTACTTGGGCTGATTTTTGAGAGGGTAAGGTAGGACGGTTGTGGGTTGGGTGGGTTGTGGTAGTGTTGGGGCTGATTTTGAGGTAGGGTTGAATTTAATTTGGAATTTGAAGAGTTGGTGGTTTGAGGTTGAAAGCTTTGAAGTGAGGGAGAAAAATAAGTGTTGAGGGGAAAGGAGGAAGGATAAGAGATTTTGGTCGTTGGATTTGTATCAATGGATGAGATCATTCGGTCTGGAGGATCTCCACAAAATTAATCCGGAGAGGATCTAAATCTGTATTTATAATAGCTTAAACCCATATGACATTCATAGAAAGAGAAAGAGAGAGAATGATAGAATAGTCAAATTCTAACTATTAATAATGACTTAAAGCCTATGTGGTAATGCATCATTGACTTGTGCCTAACTAATAAAAATATATTATTATTAAGTCCAAAACAAAAATATAGCATTGATATATGGCTTAATAGTAAAATTTTTATTGACTTTTGGCTAAATTACCTTACGATTTATAATCCCATTAACAAGTTGTAATAGAGAAACAATCAATGACAGATCTACAGGGTCCTCTTGGGTCCCTGGATCTTATGAAAGTTGAAAAATATTGAGAGAAAGTCACTGGTGGAGCCTATGCTTATTTAGTATGGGACTTGAGCTTGTCCACAAACTGTTCGATGAAATGCTCCTTAAATAGAATTTGACAAGTTTTGGCAAGTGATGCTCAACTGACTTTAGGTGGGACAAGCCTTGACAGGTAAAGCTTGGCATCATGCCTTGGAAGTTGTAAAATAGAATATAGAAAATAACGAAATGGCCACTAAGTGTAAGACTAAATTTCTCAATAAAAAAGGTGAAAAAAATTGGGGTGCTAAACATGCTCGAATCTTATACATTGGGACCCTATGAGGTTAGAGTTCCAGATCTGCCATTGAAAACAATAATCAATTAGATGCAAGTTAATTGGAAAATCATACGAGTCTCATTTACTTTTCAGCAGAATATGGAAGTTACGCATTTTCACACAATTTGACACTTTAGCATTCCTTTCTTGGTGACACGTTGCGACTATTAAAATCCTCAGATCTAGAATGGGGCAAGGTGAAAAACAAACGGAATCAAAATCATGCTTGAAGAAAGAAGTTTGGACTGACACTAAGATCTGGATACCATTCTAGACACGACTCGTCACTTTCTCATCCTTAATCCGATCAATGCATCATAGCAAGTTTGGAGCAAAGGATTTTTTAGGGGTTTTAGACTTGGCACCAGAGTAGGGTGGTACTTTTATTATCCTAGTGGAAATCTTTATAAACTCTAAGATTGGATGGTAGCATTTTTTACCGAGGGGAGTCTAAAGCTCTATCCCGGGCCTACAAGCTTATTCCTATTTCACTTCGTTGCTCATTTTTTTGAAGTTAATTTATTTCAAAAAGATTGTCAGATTAAACTATATTCCGCAATAAGGAGGCAAAAGACGAAAAGTTCCAAGTGTTTTACTCTAACAAGCTTAATGACTTGAGTAAAATAAACTTAACAAAATATCTCCTAAGGCATCTAAGTCATTCCAGGAATACAAAGGTGCATTCTGCTTTGCATCCAGCTTTTCAGCTATGCATGTGGAACTCTAATCATAGGTCTACAATATAGTTAGGAACTCCAAAAGATCAGATCTTTTGAGAGACAAGCAGAAGGACGAACCAGAATCAGCTAGCTCCAAGTCAAACAATTAGTTTGAAGGTGCCACGCCCCGGACCCGAGGTTGGTTGAAAAATAATCTCGAATTTGAAGCGCGAGCTAAAAATTAAAATAAATAAAGAAATATAAATAACGAAGTGAAAAATTAATTCCTCTTATAAAAACAAACTAAAGAATTCTTTACAAGGCCACAAAGAAAATAAATAAATTAAACTTCTCTGTCTCACATCTAATCCAATCTCATCCCATCTATCCTCTTAGACAGTTTAGTTCGTAAACTTACATAACAATAGAGGAGTGAGCTTCAACAGCTCAGTAGGGACATAACCTTATCACAATAAATTGACAATACTAAATTTAGTGTCTTGAAATCATATAACAAAATACCAAATTATTAGCAATAACAATGCATGAGTGCAAATGCAAACTCTTCAACTATTCCCGCTAATTCATATAATAAAACACGTGGAGCTGCAGGTCATATATCGTGCATTTTACCTCTACAATGGTGATTCAAATGTTCTATTATACAAATTAACCTCATGTAACTCAATCATCTCAATTTCTCTTTTTGTTAGTCATCTTGCAAAACTCTTCATCGCTAATCCCGAATTACCCTAAAAACAACTGTGCATTGTGGGCTCACCTGAGACTTGGTACCTACTAGGCTGGTTTGGTATTGCTGTGCTTTGAAAAAAAGCTGCTGTGAGAATAAGCGGCTGTGAAATAAATCAGCAGGGTGTTTGGTAAATTTTTTTGTAAAAGTGCTTTTGGAAAAAAAAGCAGTCTAATAGTGGGTCTTTTCATTAAAGAAGCACTGTAGCTCCGTGTGCTTTGAAAAAAAGCCAGTTTTCCAAAGCTGCAAATAGCAGCTTCAACTTTTTCCTTTGATTTCAGCTTATTCTCACAGCAGCTTCCAAAATAAGCCCTTTTTTTCAGTTTACCAAACACCTAAAACCCTCACAGCTTTTTTTCATGGGTGCTTTTTTTTTAAGCACCTCACTCCCAAACTAGGTCTAAGAGTTTGGCTTAACTACACAAAAGATCATTTCCATTACCCTCATTTCTAATTCCATTCTCAACACGAAAGCTCCAACCACATGACACATCATGAGTGATTTACAAATGCTTTCATTTCATCATTCACATATACCACAAAATATTCTCAACCAAACACAATTCCCTAGTCAATAACAAGCATACACCCAAGAGAAACATTTAACAAATTAGCATCAAATCACATTAATCAACCAATAAGATCAATAATAATAACATAACACTTCACGAAATTTAATATAGCCAATCTCCGTAAAAGTTTGCCGTATTTCCTCTACATGGGCTCCAAAGCATTGCACAACTTTCTATTACAAGAGTTCACCACCTTGATAAAATCCTGAGATTGTAGTACTCTTCTCCATATATCCGTAGACGAAAACGAAATCAAATTTGAGATGAAGTATGGTTAGGGTTTGGGATTTTTCTTTATTTCCACCTAAAGAGCATAAGAAAGAAATGAGAGTTTTCTCTTTGATCGAACTCTCTCTCTCCCTCTCTCTTTCTCTCCAACTCGACAAGGGTATATATAGGCATCATCATCTTCTTGATTTCCACTGCTTGCAACTTCTTATTCCTTTGGGTTCAATCATCACTTGCCATGTAGCTAAATTTCCACTAACCTAATCAGAACAACCCACTTTACTGTCTGATTCTAGTTGCTGTCACGTGGCAAGCTAGCCACTCATTGGCTGCCACATGACGCTTATTTATTGGCCCAACACGTATATTACCTTAAAAATTCATCGAGTTAGGAAAGGTAATTGAAAATATGCTAAGAACTTGTATTAACGTCCACTATCTTTTTATGAATACCTTCTCAATAAATAATCTAAGCATTTTTTTTTTCAAATATTTCTCGTCATTGTTAATAAATCCTTGGGATCTCACAAAAGGTCATTTGTTACGCATTCTAGAGAAGTTATTTTGGGATAGTTCGCTTATGGTCTGTTGGAAACTATCTATCTTCAAAGCAGAGTACTCTTAGAAGCATACACTACTACAAAACTACCCATTACTGGCACAAATAAAAACGACAAGAAAAGGTTATTACTGAGGGATTTTAAGCAAAATCCGACAGAAAATGGTTGCAGTGACGGATATAATAAGCGACAGAATTGCCGGCGTCAGGAAATGAATTTTCCGACATAAAACACACTAAAACCGACAGAAATTGTGTCAGATATAACCGACAGAGAATATATTAATAATGAATAAATAGAAGCATTCTTTGTCGGTTAAAACCGACAGAAAATACTAAAACCGCCAAAAAGTGTGTCGGCTATAACCGACAGAACATATATAAATAATAAATAAATAAAAGCATTCTTGTCGGATAAAACCGACAGAAAATATATTAATAATAAAAAAAATATACTGATACATGCTTTTATTAATAAATATATTAAAATTGCAAGTGGAGCACGCAAACCACTCTCAGAACGCATGCTTTTATTTGTTGCATTTTCAGGACAAATACGAAATGGATGCTTCTTCGTCCATCTGTGATTCCTCGACTTTAATTTTCTTTGATTTTATGAATCCATTAGTCTTAGAACAAGAATCGTTGAAGCTAGAGTGGCTTTGTATCAGTGTAACCTTAGTATGTTAGTTATGCAGAGCTCGGGGACTGGATGTAGACGGCTAGGGTCACGGAAGAGCAAGCACCGCCGACGCCCTAGCCACGGTGACGACACCGCAGAAGAAGAAGGTAGATCCCAGGGACTGGATGTAGACGGCTAGGGCCACGGAAGAGCAAGCATCGTCGACAACCTAGCCACTATGCCTGGCAAACAGGTCGTGTCTGTCGTGTTCGT
This sequence comes from Malus fusca, assembly GCA_035220775.1. Classification (NCBI taxonomy): domain Eukaryota; kingdom Viridiplantae; phylum Streptophyta; class Magnoliopsida; order Rosales; family Rosaceae; genus Malus; species Malus fusca. The sequence goes on from CM069070.1 coordinate 22,074,532, forward strand.
GTCGTTTTGTGTAACACCTGTTATCTTAACGGGTCGTGTCGTGTCACACCTGTTATCTTAACGGGTCCTTAACAGGTCGGGTCACTTTACCCAACGGGTAAAGTGACCCGACCCGTTTTGACCCGTTAAGAAAAATATATTTTTTTTCTTAAATTTGCACATACCACACATTACCACATAAATATTACTTCAAAACATTAAAACATATTTGTCATTTAAGTACTACATCTACACTCGAAAATAAGAGCCAAATAAAAAACAAGTTTGACGGTTGGATCGTTAAAATTAGTTTCATATAATTCGTATCTCATCAAAACGATAGATTCACTAACACTTAGAGTTTATTTATACTTTCATTAAGTATAACATAAGATTTTGTGGTATCCACTTGTGTAAATATTTTAAATTGACGATCAAATTCATTCATTGGATTCGTATAGGGTCAAGGAGTGTAGTTGTAAAAAATCATCAAAATCGGAGTTAAAATAACCGTTAAATCGTGAATTTTTGTTTTATAACTGTCGAAAAGTTTTGTCTCATTACTTGATCTCTGAATGTTTGTTTTTTGTGATTTTTGGCATATGCGATCTCGAAGCATATACAAACAAGTTTGACGGTTGGATCGTTAAAATTAGTTACATAGAATTCGTATCCCATCAAAACGATAGATTCACTAACACTTAGAGTTTATTTATACTTTCATTAAGTATAACATAAGATTTTGTGGTATCCACTTGTGTAAATATTTTAAATTGACGATCAAATTCATTCATTGTATTCGTATAGGGTCAAGGAGTGTAGTTGTAAAAAATCATCAAAATCGGAGTTAAAATAACCGTTAAATCGTGATTTTTTGTTTTATAACCGTCAAAATGTTTTGTCTCATTACTTGATCTCTGAATTTTTGTTTTTGTAATTTTTGGCATATGCGATCTCGAAGTATATACAAACAAGTTTGACGGTTGGATCGTTAAAATTAGTTTCATAAAATTCGTATCCCATCAAAACGATAGATTCACTAACACTTAGAGTTTATTTATCCTTTCATTAAGTATAACATAAGATTTTGTGGTATCCACTTGTGTATATATTTTAAATTGACGATCAAATTCATTCATTGTATTCGTATATGGTCAAGGAGTGTAGTTGTAAAAAATCATTAAAATCGGAGTTAAAATAACCGTTAAATCGTAATTTTTTGTTTTATAACCGTCGAAAAGTTTTGTTTTACTACTTGATCTCTGAATGTTTGTTTTTTGTGATTTTTGGCGTATGCGATCTCGAAGCATATACAAACAAGTTTGACGGTTGGATCGTTAAAATTAGTTTCATAGAATTTGTATCTCATCAAAACGATAGATTCACTAACACTTAGAGTTTATTTATACTTTCATTAAGTACTAGTATAACATAAGATTTTGTGGTATCCACTTGTGTAAATATTTTAAATTGACGATCAAATTCATTAATTGTATTCGTATAGGGTCAAGGAGTGTAGTTGTAAAAGATCATCAAAATCGGAGTTAAAATAACCATTAAATCGTGATTTTTTGTTTTATAACCGTCGAAAAGTTTTGTCTCATTTAGATATCCCTGAATGTTTGTTTTTTGTGATTTTTAGTGTATGCGATCTCGAAGCATATACAAACAAGTTTGACGGTTGGATCGTTAAAATTAGTTTCATAGAATTCGTATCCTATCAAAACGATAGATTCACTAACACTTAGAGTTTATTTATACTTTCATTAAGTATAACATAGGATTTTGTGGTATCCACTTGTGTAAATTTTTTAAATTGACAATCAAATTCATTCATTGTATTTGTATAGGGTCAAGGAGTGTAGTTGTAAAAAATCATCAAAATCGGAGTTAAAATAACCGTTAAATCGTGATTTTTTGTTTTCTAACCGTCGAAAAGTTTTGTCTCATTACTTGATCTCTGAATGTTTGTTTTTTGTGATTTTTGTTGTATGCGATCTCGAAGCATATACAAACAAGTTTGACGGTTGGATCGTTAAAATTAGTTTCATAGAATTCGTATCCCATCAAAACGATAGATTCACTAACAATTGGAGTTTATTTATACTTTGATTAAGTATAACATAAGATTTTGTGGTATCCACTTGTGTAAATATTTTAAATTGACGATCAAATTCATTCATTGTATTCGTGTAGGGTCAAGGAGTGTAGTTGTAAAAAATCATCAAAATCGGAGTTAAAATAACCGTTAAATCGTGATTTTTTGTTTTCTAACCGTCGAAAAGTTTTGTCTCAATCCTTGATCTCTAAATGTTTGTTTTTTGTGATTTTTGGCATATGCGATCTCGAAGCATATACAGACAAGTTTGACGGTTGGATCGTTAAAATTAGTTTCATAGAATTCGTATCCCATCAAAACGATAGATTCACTAACACTTAGAGTTTATTTATACTTTCATTAAGTATAACATAAGATTTTGTGGTATCCACTTGTGTAAATATTTTAAATTGACGATCAAATTCATTCATTGTATTCGTGTAGGGTCAAGGAGTGTAGTTGTAAAAAATCATCAAAATCGGAGTTAAAATAACCATTAAATCGTGATTTTTTGTTTTATAACCGTCGAAATGTTTTGTCTCATTACTTGATCTCTGAATTTTTGTTTTTTGTAATTTTTGGCATATGCGATCTCGAAGTATATACAAACAAGTTTGACGATTGGATCGTTAAAATTAGTTTCATATAATTCGTATCCCATCAAAACGATAGATTCACTAACACTTAGAGTTTATTTATACTTTCATTAAGTATAACATAAGATTTTGTGGTATCCACTTGTGTAAATATTTTAAATTGACGATCAAATTTATTCATTGTATTCGTATAGGGTCAAGGAGTGTAGTTGTAAAAAATCATCAAAATCGGAGTTAAAATAACCGTTAAATCGTGATGTTTTGTTTTATAACCGTCGAAAAGTTTTGTCTCATTACTTGATCTCTGAATGTTTGTTTTTTGTGATTTTTGGCGTATGCGATCTCGAAGCATATACAAACAAGTTAGACGGTTAGATTGTTGAAATTAGTTTGATAGAATTTGTATCTCATCAAAACGATAGATTCACTAACACTTAGAGTTTATTTATACTTTGATTAAGTATAACATAAGATTTTGTGGTATTCACTTGTGTAAATATTTTAAATTGACGATCAAATTCATTCATTGTATTTGTATATGGTCAAGGAGTGTAGTTGTAAAAAATCATCAAAATCGGAGTTAAAATAACCGTTAAATCATGATATTTTGTTTTATAACCGTCGAAAAGTTTTGTCTCATTTCTTTATCTCTGAATGTTTGTTTTTTGGGGTTTTTGGCATATGCGATCTCGAAGCATATACAAACAAGTTTGACGGTTGGATCGTTGAAATTAGTTTCATAGAATTTGTATCTCATTAAAACGATAGATTCACTAACACTTAGAGTTTATTTATACTTTCATTAAGTATAACATAAGATTTTGTGGTATCCATTAGTGTAAATATTTTAAATTGAAAATCAAATTTATTCACTGTATTCATATAGGGTCAACGAGTGTAGCTGTAAAAAATCATCAAAATCGGAGTTAAAATAACCGTTAAATCGTGATTTTTTGTTTTATAACCGTCGAAAAGTTTATACAAACAAGTTTAATGGTTGGATCGTTGAAATTAGTTTCGTGTATCCCATCAAGTTCAATGGTGTGTGTATATATATATATTATGTAGATTTAAATCTATTTATTTTGTACGTATAATTATTATAGTTTTTAGGGGTATAAATTTAATTTAAAACTTAATATATATATATATATATAATTATTATAGTTAATATTTTGGGGGTATAATTATTATAGTATATATAATTATTATAATTATTTTAGTTAATATTTTGTGGATATAATTATTTTAGTTAATATTTTGGGGGTATAATTATTATAGTATATATAATTATTATAGTTAATATAATATATATATAGATAAAATTATTATAGTTTTAAACTTTTTAGGGGTATAAAATTGTTAAATTAATATATATAATTATTATAGTATTTTTTAGGGTTATAAAATTATTAAATTAATATTCTGCTTATCGTGTATCGTGTTACCCACGTGTATACCCGAACCAACCCGTTATCTTAACAGGTGCTTATCGGGTTACCCGATAACACCCGATTCGTTATCGTGTCGACCCGAACACCTGTTAATTTCGTGTCGTGTCGTGTCGGGTTATCGGGTCGTGTCAGGAATTGCCAGGCCTACTAGCCACGGTGACCGCGCCGAAGAAGAAGAAAGCAGATCCCAGGGACTGGATGTAGACGGCTAAGGCTTTGTCCGGCGGGAGTGTGAAGTTGTTTAAGAGAAATATGCAGCGCTCGTGGACTTGATCATACACCTCCCCTGCGCACATTAGAACCATATGTTAGAATGATATACTGCGGCACCGAAGAAAAAATTGGAAATAAAGGGGAAAATAGGGAAATCTACCAACGAAGGTGTTCATGTCGAGAAACCAGTGGAAGGTGTCGATCTGGGAGAAGAAGGAGATGTCCATTGGGAAGCTGCGATTCGGGAAGACGACTCCGAACATTTTCTTGACTCTGTTGTGATGAAAGAGGAGAGAAAGCATGAGAAGAAAATGAGGGAAGGAAGGGGGAAGGGATGGACGGATTTTATTATGGAAATTTTATTACTGTCGGTTTTAACCGACAGAAAAAAAATTTAAAATAAAAACCGATAGAAAATTTTCATTATTGTCGGTTATAACCAACAGAAGAAAAAATGGAGGCAAAAATTCACCCAAAATTTTAAATTCCCTCCCCCAAAATTTGAAATCCCCCCCCCCCCCCCCCAAATTTTGTTCCCAGCCCACCCCATATTTTGTTACGATTTTAAAACATAAAATAATAATTGTTTGGTTTAATAAATAAATAAATAATATGTATTTAAATAGAATACGTTTTTGAAAATTAAATAAATAATTGTTTGGTTTAATAGATAATAACCCATGTAAAATATGCGATAAAAAAACAAAAAAATAACTGTACGATGAAAATGTCATCACACAAACTAAGTATTGTCTAATCAATACTTGAAAAACATAAATAAAAATTTAGCACAAATTACATTTCCCACTTCAAAATTTAGGCAAATTTAACGGAGATATGCATTCTACGAAACTAGTTTCCATGATCTAATTGTCAAACTTGTTTGTAGATACTACAAAATCGCATACGTACAAAATCGCAAAAAAAAAAACATTCATAGATTAGGTAACGGAACAAAAGATTTCGACGGTTATAAATGAAAAATCACAATTTAACGGTTATTTTAGCTCCGATTTTGATGATTTTTTACTGCTACACTCCTCGACCCTATAAGAATGCAATGAATAAATCCGATCTTTAATTTAAAATATTTACACTAGTGGATACCACAAAATCTTATTTTATACTTAATAGAAGTATAATATTAACTCTAAGTGTTTGTTTAATCTACCGTTTTGACGCAATATGCATTCTACGAAACGTTTTTCAACGATCCAACCGTCAAACTTATTTGTACACACTTCGAGATTGCATACGTAAAAAATCGTAAAAAAAAAACATTCAGAGATTACGTAACAGAACAAAAGATTTCGACGGTTATAAACGAAAAATCACAATTTAACGGTTATTTTAGCTCCGATTTTGATGATTTTTTACAGCTACACTCTTCGACCCTATAAGAATTCAATGAATAAATTTGATCTTTAATTTAAAATATTTACACTAGTGGATACCACAAAATCTTATTTTATACTTAATAGAAGTATAATATTAACTCTAAGTGTTTGTTTAATCTACCGTTTTGACGCAATATGCATTCTACGAAACGTTTTTCAACGATCCAACCGTCAAACTTATTTGTACACACTTCGAGATTGCATACGTAAAAAATCGTAAAAAAAAAACATTCAGAGATTACGTAACAGAACAAAAGATTTCGACGGTTATAAACGAAAAATCACAATTTAACGGTTATTTTAGCTCTGCTTTTGATGATTTTTTACAGCTACACTCCTCGACCCTATAAGAATGTAATGAATAAATTTGATCTTTAATTTAAAATATTTACAGTAGTGGATATTCTTAATGGAAGTATAACATTAACTCTAAGTGTTTGTTTAATCTACTGTTTTGATGTGATACGCATTCTAAGAAGCTTTTTTCAGCGATCCAACCATCAAACTTATTTGTACACACTTCGAGATTTTATACGTAAAAAATCGTAAAAAACAAACATTCAGAGATTAGGTAACGGAACAAAAGTTTTCGACGGTTATAAAAGAAAAATCACAATTTAACGGTTATTTTAGCTCCGATTTTGATGATTTTTTACAGCTACACTCCTCGACCCTATAAGAATGTAATGAATAAATTTGATCTTCAATTTAAAATATTTACACTAGTGGATAACACAAAATCTTATTTTATACTTAATAGAAGTATAATATTAAGATATGCATTCTACGAAACTAGTTTCAACGATCCAACATTCAAATATGTTTGTATATACTCTGAGATCGCATACCTAAAAAATCACAAAAAAACAAACATTCAGAGATTAGGTAACAGAACAAAAGTTTTCGACGGTTATAAACGAAAAATCATAATTTAACGGTTATTTTAGCTCCGATTTTGATGATTTTTTACAGCTACACTCCTCGACCCTATAAGAATGCATTGAACGAATTCGATCTTCAATTTAAAATATTTACACTAGTGGATAATTTTTTATACTTAATGGAAGTATAACATTAACTCTTAAGTGTTTGTTAAATCTATCAATTTGATAGGATATGCATTCTACGAAACTAGTTTCAACGATCCAACCGTCAAATATGTTTGTATATACTCCAAGATCGCATACCTAAAAAATCACAAAAAACAAACATTCAGAGATTAGGTAACAAAACAAAAGTTTTCGACGGTTATAAACGAAAAATCACAATTTAACGATATTTTAGCTCCGATTTTGATGATTTTTTTACAGCTACACTCCTCGACCCTATAAGAATGCATTGAACAAATTCGATCTTCAATTTAAAATATTTACACTAGTGGATAATTTTTTATACTTAATGGAAGTATAACATTAACTCTTACGTGTTTGTTAAATCTATCAATTTGATAGGATATGCATTATACGAAACTAGTTTCAACGATCCAACATTCAAATATGTTTGTATATACTCCGAGATAGCATGTGTAAAAAGTCGCAAAAAAAAAAACATTCAGAGATTAGGTAACGGGACCGTGAGTGAAATTTTTTTTTTTAACCATTTGTTTATTTATTTATTTATTTTTAATCAATATAACATTTTAAAATAATATAATAGTCAATTTCTGTCTGTTATAACCGTCAGAATAATAAAATAATAACCGCCAGAAACTAAAATAATAAAATAGTCAATTTCTGTCGGTTATAACCGCCACCATTAACTTAAAAACCGCCAGAATATGTTAAAAATATTAAAAAATACTGAGGGTTAAATCCGCCAGTAAAAATCCGCCAGGAATTTCTGTCGGATATATCCAACAGAAAATAACTTTAATCCGACAGTAAATAAATTATGTGTCAGATATCTTTTATCCGTCAGAATGGCTTATTAACCGCCAGAATCGTCCGACACCTAAAGCTAATATTGTAGTAGTGATAGTTATAGGTGGCAAGAAAGGCACCTCGGGTGGCAAGAAGGACCGTAATGCACATAGCCCATGAAGTTCAAAGGTCGGACTAGCTAGGCTTCCTAATCCGAATCAGAGTAAGGTATTCGAACAGGTTGACTAGTTAGAGGCATAGTTAGACATCCATTTCACAAGTTGCATTACTTGTCTCAAGTACAGAAACTCTAGTTCAAGTCCAATTAGGATATCTTGGTGATTAGGCAACTTAATCATTATCCTATAAGGATTGGATTGCTTATCCTAGACTCATTCCTAAATAGTCTCCCGATCTAACTGGGATTACTTTCCCTACAAGGACTCCCAAGGTCTCTATAAATACCCTAACTTGGGTATTTATCAAGGGGAATCAATCACATCTGAAGATACATCTCTTTTATATTCTCTCTACGACTAACAAAGGCTCATCTTTCTACACGTTGCCATCTATGCGTAAACATGTCCACGAAGAACTCATCTCATCACGCCCTTCCATAGGTTATTCATCAAGAATGTATTCTAATGTATCATACATCATACTTACTCCTTTCTTAGAACTACATTTGTGGTTTTATTCTCCTTCGGAGATATGTAGACAGTCCAATCAACCACACCCCCAAATAACCCAATTCTCCCCTTCAGCAGAGATCATGGGTCATTCAGCCTAAATCCCGACTCTGTCAATAGATGTACTCGATTTTAGTTCCAACAATGAACCCTATTTATAATTGGAACCATAGTTACTTGCTAACTACTCACACAAGCTTCATTACTTATCCGAATTTTTATTTTCCGGTGCACCATTCCTATGGTGTAGGACTTCAAGTGCAGTTATGTTGGAGTTGAGCATCTGAAGTGACTAGGTTCATTACCTTTAATTATCATTTATTTCAGCACTTCGATTTGCGAGCCTACTAGCTTGTTTATTAGGTATTTATCTATGTATTTTATTAAAGTACTGTATCAATTTGAATTTTATTTTAGTTATACAGTTATGTCCTGACTCACATACACTAGACGAAAAAAGCTCATCTATCACGGTGAAAGCCCATGATAAATTGCAATCCACCACGGACACTATGCCCGTTAGTATTCTGAATGTGATAAAAAGTCTCAGTTTTTACCACGGGCAATGCCCGTTGTCAAATGCAATATAACCACGGATTGTACCCGTTGTAGATTGCGATCTAACACCACGTGCTATGACTGTTGTCGATTACTAATTGACCACAGCTAATGCCCGTTATAAATTATTTTCCAAAATTAAAAAAAAAATAAAACTATATAACAAATATATATATATATATATATTTTTTTTATTACAGAATAACCAAGAAAATTGCATATTTACTACAATATAATAACTACCTAAAAATTACTTGATAATATTATAACCTAATTTAAAAATACTTGAGTTTCCAAATGAATACATAAACAATGGAAGTCATAAAGTACCATCCATGTAGTGCCTAATGAATACATAAACAACAGAAGATCTATACTGCCTCCCTGAGATCTATAAAGCCCCAAAATCTCACCCACATGCCGTGCATTTTTTAACTGCCTCTTCGGGGACCTAATAACAGCAGTAACGAAATAAGAAAGAAGGCCAAACAGGCGTTGATAACAAAATGATTAATCCAGCTGACCTTCAGTAATTTTCACATAGAACAAAAGCATCATATACATCTCAAAACAAGTATCAATGTTTATACATCTCAGTAATTTCCAACCTGTATAGTTGCAGAAGTCACTGTATCAAAAAAGGTGTTGGTAGTGTAACTATTTGACTGCAATCTAATACGCATTGGCTCAATATCCACAGAGCTCTTTGACCAAAAGGCAAAGGTAGATGAGTCGGTTTTCTGCATGAGAAAAAAAATAAACATACAAATTACTTTTACCTCAATACATAAATTAAAAGTTCCTTAACAAACTTGATGCTAAAGTAAAATGAACTTACATCACATCTTGTAACGGTGTCAAGGGGATATGAGAGAAAACATCGTTCGAATACATGTCTGCTGGAGATTGTGAAATGGGTTAAATACACAATATGAGAAAGATGCATATTTGAATCATGCCATGCTCAACAAAGTCAATATAGAGTTTAACCGTTGGGGGGGTTTCAGTAAACAGGTTGAAAGCGTCTTTCTATGTTTCATTATTATTACATGTGTGGAACAAAATGTTACTAGAGAAATCCTTCTTCTTAACAGAAATCCCAGGAATAAAGGCAAAAGCCAAGAGGAGAAATTAATACCAACATCCACAGAATCTAATGTACCTTGCCTATGAAACCTGCTGAACCACCCAGTCTTGCGACTCCAACATCGACATTAGCAGGAGCACCACTAGGAGCTTTCTTAAAAGCAAGTGCTTCAGCAAGTGAAACTCCACCAACGGTGGGCACAAAGTCAATTAGCATTTTCCCAAAGCAAACAACCAGGGACTTGTCATCTTGTGACCCTCCTTTTTTTATGGGAGGATGCATCTTTAGAATCTTCATACAAAACCAATTTTTTGTCCAGAGCTGCAGTCACATCATTTAAGCAGTATTAATCAAATTGCAAAGAAGTTCAACAAGCTATATCTACGCCTCAATGTTGCATATGCAATAGTCCGCCATGGACATATGTTTAACGTTAATTAATACGAAAACTTTCCCATCGTCTATGCAATTAATTAAGCTAAAAAACACAGTTGCTCCAACTGGGACTATGTTAGAATCAATTCACCTTCTTTTATCCAATTTTGGTACTAAAACTAAAACTACAGATTAACTGATTCGGAAACTCGAAACTGCATGTTTAGTAAACAAAAATTGTTCATCTTTACAAAGCATCTGTTACCGGACTAATCCTTTATTGTTTTAATCGTGATTTTTCAAATAGATAACAGATCAACTACCGAACACACGTGTAGTGTAAATCGTAACACAGTGAATCCATACGAAGCAAGAAACAATATTTCGAATACAATAAGATTCCAAATCACATACTAGAAAGCATATACAGCCATAACATGAATTTTTCACTTGAAAGAAGTTAATTTTTAAGAGAGATTCCCAAGTGGGTAAACTTTGTACCAGAGATTTCATCAAACACGTAAAGAAAAAGATTGATTGCTGCGAAAGATAGATAAAAAAAATACAGAAACTCAATACAAAGAAATGCCTGAGAATTCAGAAAACATCAATATTTTTTGCAAATCAATGATCTTTCAGCTAAAAAATGTAACTCAAAGAACCCAGATGTGAAACCGCCCAATATAATACTAATGGATTGAAATCCCAAAATTTAATCAGGACGTACGTATATGATCAGAAGCATCGTATACAATCAAAACATGGAAGGAAGATTTAACGAACCTGGAGCGAGATTATTAGCCATTGCAGGAATAGAATTATCACCTCCGTAAGCATAAACACTGTCGCCCTACCCGCATCGGGACCTGCATCATACCACTTCCCATATGGATCCGAACCCAAATCGGATCGGCTTCGGTTGTATCCCCCATACCTATCATCTAAATAGGAGCCGCCGGAGCCACCGCCGTGATCGAATTTCAGAGAATTCTCGTATGGATTTTCATATCCAGAACACATGGTGGAGGCGTTTGGAAATTTATGAAGAGGAAAGGCAGAGAAGTTGCGAGAGAGAAATGAAAATGAGGAGGGAGAGCTAACGCGATCTCTTTGAAAATAGGGAGTTAGAGATTTTGGGCGCTATGCCAAAATTTTGGCAGCCCTCCAAATTTTTAATCTCCCGCCTCCTCCAAAAGTTTTCAATTATGAAAATAAAATTAAAAACATCTATCTTAGGCCAAAGGCATGATGAATTCACAAAAGACGATGTGCTAGTTTGAAGTAACCACGAGCATATTTGGTGGTAATTATGATATTCCATCACAAATATAAATGTCTGTTGTAGATTATTCGTTTTTAACAACGGGCCAAAATTTGACTGTGGTGGATTAATGTTATCTACCACGAGTTAAACTTGACCGTGGTAATTGAATAGTTTTTACCACGAGTTATATATGCCCGTGATAGAATTGATGTGGTGGATGAAATGTTTTGTTCTAGTGATATCTATCCTAAATATATCTCGAGATTGGGGCGTGACACTTGGTCACCCTTGAAGGGGTGGAAAGGTTAAATTCAGTTTCCTTTTTTCGCTTGTCTTTTTCTTTTCCAGAATGTTTGAGGTGTTTATGTTTCACTAAATAAGGTTTAAGTTTGGATGGTATTAGTCGTCTATATATACTCTTATCCACTTATTATCTATTCTAAAATTGAGGAGGAATTGACTGTTCATTCAGCTATAGTCAATTGTTTGCCCCTTGATTTTATCTCATTTACAATAAACCATGAGATTTGGGCTGGGTTTGAAGGGTACTTATTAGAACTTAGAAGGGTAATTTTGTTTGGAGGATTTAGGACGGATTACCCCTTGATTTCACCTTATTTACAAGAAACCCATCAGATTTGGGTTGGGTTGGAAGGGCAATTTTGTCCTCTCGGGTTTGAGCGAATTCGGGGGTTGCCGTGTAGGTTTTTATTTAGGGGTGTGATATCCACACACCTCATTTTACTTCTCACACACCTTTTTAATTTTCGGCCGTCAGATCGGATGAATTGAAGAAGATCAACGGACATAAATTATCAAAGGGTGTGTGAGAAGTAAAATGGGGTGTGTGGATAGCACACCCCTTTATTTATTGTCCTTCAATGAGGGTTTCGGGGGGATGGAGGCTCAGAGAGAGAGAGAGAGAGAGAGAGAGAGAGAGAGAGAGAGAGAGAGAGAGAGAGAGAGAGAGAGAGAGAGAGAGGAGACTGACAGATATCGAGATAGATGGCGATGGAAAGAGAGCGAGGGGGAGGGGTATGGGTGATGGACCGAGAAAATCATACGGGTCGTCTGGATCTGCCGCTGCATGCTTGGATTTCCAAAGGTAAGTTCCTTTTTTTAATTTGTTTTTTTTACTGTCAGCTTAGATTGTCATTGTTTTTGCCTTTTTGTTGTGGATTATTTTCAATTTTTTAGTGTGTTAGGTCAGGTTTTGGGGGATTCATTAGAGATATTAATTTTCCTTATTTGTTTTGTTTTCTCTCATTTTGGACATTCATCTCTCTTTCTGTCTGTTTGTTCTCTGTTTTAAGGTCAGTTGCTTTTTTTATTAAGGAAACTTTAACGAAAAGCTCCCGGTACTGTTCACTTTAACGAAAAACCACATTTTTGCACTAAAAAGTCAATCCTGGTACTATTCACTTTACTCTTTTTTTTGTCCTTATCGTTAAAACTCAAAGTTTTCAAGCTCTTTTCATTAGTTTTTCTTTTTTTTTTTGGGTTTTTTTATGTGGCTTTTTATTTATTTTTCCAGGTTATGGATCTTATGGTTTTTAGTATACCAATCTTGGTTTTGTTTTTCCTGGAAAATTGTTTTTATCGGATTGTGGGTTCATGAGTTTTAATTTCTTTCGTTTGTTTCAGGTTGCAAAGCAGGAGGTTCTGACTTGAGGGTTTAGTTCAAGGTACTGTTATTATTAATTTTAGTTCTTATGGTTTAATGTTTCGAACTGATGTGATGATTTGGTTGTGAAATGTGGGACTTCTGTTCGGCTTCTGTTGCCTATGCGATGTTCTCTGTTTTTATTGCTGGGTAGAGATTCCATATATTCTAGGTCTATAGAAAACACCTCTTTAGTTCTATGAGAGGAACTAAATAACACATTTTTCCTGAATCCCATAAGCCTGCAAGAAGCAAAACAAACTAAGAGTCATTTATACAATATAAACACATGAACTCTGTTCGAATTCTTACTCTTATTCTCTGTATTTTTTGGCTGTTTAGTTTGGACTCGCATCGCAGCGTCATCATTTTGGTATGCATATGTGGTTCTTGGCTTGAAGAACAAAAGTTACCTTTGTTTTGAAATTGCAATTTAGTTGCTGTCTGTGTCTGTGTCTGGTTGCTCCTTAGGGAGTGAGTGAGGGCACACAGTAAGCAATCATGGGACTCACTCCATGCTGTTCTAGGAGAAAAGAGAAAAGGGTTTTATTTTCTTTGCCAAGGAGAAATGAGAAAAGGGTTTTATTTTCTTTGCCAATCTCTGCAAAAGTTCTCAACTTTATTAATTTTTCTACACTTTGTAGGTCTGAGGCGGTGCGGGAAGAGCTGCCGTCTGCGGTGGCTAAACTATCTGAGGCCAGACATCAAACATGGAAGCTTCACTGAAGAGGAAGACAGCACTATCTGCAGCCTCTACAACCAGATGGGAAGCCGGCAAGTAAACAAATTTAAATGGTTATTTTTTTTAATTTCTTAATTTATAATCCGCAACATTTAATTCCTTTACCTGATTTTGTCCCTGAATTCGTTTAAAGATTTAAAATTTCTCTTCACTCTGTTAATGGGTTTGATTTTTCCCCATCTGTTTTGCAGTTTGAGTCTACTGAGTTCTGTGGATTCACTCAATTGGAATCATCTCTTCTGCAAGTAATCTCTACCTTCATTGTTAGATGTATTAATACTTGGAATGTGGTTGATCATATTGCCATCTGTTTCGCAGTTGGATGTAATAATACTTGGAATGTGTTTGATCATATTGCCAGTGTTTGCTTATTTTTTACAGCACTTGCACTGTGAAGTCGATGAAATCGGGTTCCTTTTGTCCAGTTTATAAAATTCCATATCGGCGCGGAGGTATGAATCATGATAATTTTATGTTTGTGCTGAACTGTTAGAGGCTACAATTGTTTTATGTGAAATCATTTACTTTCATCATAATGAGTTTACTTCCAGGGCAGTGCAACCTTTAAAGGGAAAGGATACGTTCAGACCAAAAAAAAAAGGGAAGGGATACATCCATTCTTTTGTTTAAGATCAAAACTATTTATGAGTCATATTTATAAGCAAGTGCTTATATTAGGAGGTGGTATGTTGACTAAGCTTTTCAGTTAGAAGGTGGAGGTGTTTTTGAGGTTTAATACAATACGTTAGTGGATTCTTTAATGTTAGATTAGATTTTCAAATTTTTTAGTACGTTAGGTCCGGTTTTGAGGGATTCATCTCTCTTTATTCCCTTATTTGTTTCATTTTCTCTTATTTTGGGGATTCACTCTCTGTTCTGTCTGTTTGTTCTTTGTTTTAAGGTCAGTTGCTTTTTTTTTTTTGGGTTTTTTTTTTGTGGGTTTTCAGTTCGTTAATTTGTTTAGTTGTTGTTAATTTTACGGTTTAATTGTTTCCCCTAATCTGGATTGTTAAGTTTTGGACGTTTTTTATCCCAAAATCCACATGAACTGAGCTTTAGTGCTTAAAGGAGACCTGGGTTTTATTTTGTGCTGGAGTTTATAATGTATTTAGATTGGGAACACAATCTTTGTTGAATTCTAAGTTTTTATCCACTTTTGCTTTTTGTCCCCTTCAATGGTTTCAATTAATTGTTGTTTTCGTATAACTATTGCTCTCTAAGCTGCGAAATTACGTGTAAGAAAATCTTTTGTATACTTATATGGAATTATTGATTTCCATAGAAGCTAAGGATATGTATAATTGTATTCTGGGCTTTTGGATCTGTTGGCTTTTCTGTTTGGTCAAAATTGTTGATTTCTTTTGTGGAATTGGGTTTTAGCCTCGAATCGGAGACGTGGGTGCTTGAGAACGTTTAATTTTTACATGCATTGTAAAGTGTTTGTAATTGTAAACATGTTTGAATCTTATACTTTCTATTTTTCTCAATTATATATTTTAGTGCTTTTATGTTTGTCGTTCAGTGCTGGAAAATTGGAAAGCTCTTGAAACAATATAGTTCTTGAGCTAATGTGAAGATTTTGGGTTGAATACTTTGATTCCGTTTTTCTATTTGCACTTAGAAAAACAGAGGATTGTGGTTAATTGTGGTTAATTATTGTGCTGTGAAGCTTCTATTTTTTCTTTTCTATGAATATTATTTATGGTTTGAAAACCCGCAGTAAAGCGCGGGCATTCTTGCTAGTTAGTTCTATAATTGTATGATGGGCTTGATGATTATTTAAAGGTTTGTGGATACTTTTGTGGATTGATAGAATAAACAAAATTGGAGTAAAAAAAGAACCTAAACCCAAACCATCCAACAAAAACTGGGATTAAAAAAAAAAAAAAACCCAAATTGTACAGTAATTTCAATTCGATTTTCGGTTTCGGGAAAAAACCGAATAGATTTAAACTAAACCAACTCTTACTGGTTTGTAGGAATTGTAAGGGATCATTCACGGAGTATTGAACAATAAATGTAATATAGATGTCTTGGTCTATATACCCCTTGAACTTGTACACCATGTCAGTTTCTACTTTGAACTTTTATTTGGCTAATTACTCTCGTGAATGTTTATAAATAGTTAATTACTTCTCCACCATTAGACTACTCAACATCGCATCCAAAATTCCTTTCATCTTTATCTTTTTCACGTGGCATCACGTGAGCCAACTAAAAGGGTAAAAACGTCTCATACTTAGATAGCCATTGTTATATACTATATAGGGATTGATAGATCAAGATGCCTACACAATCTAAATGGTTGGATTTACTGTGGGGCGAATAGTCATTTTACGCTCATAATTTGGTCATAGGTTGTGCATATGACAAATATGAACGAAATGGTGAAAAATTTAAAAATCTGCTGGCGATGAGGAAATTGACTATTTGAAAAAGTTCTGAAGATAGTTGGTTAAAATAAATTCAGGCTATTAACCAATACGACAAATGATTCGATCACAACGTAAGGAAAAAAGTGGAGAAATATTAATGCAAACTTCTGAATACTCTGGGATACAAACTTGGGATTTGCGATCCCAAGTAAGACCGGTATGTAATCATGGGGCAATTTTCTCTTAGATAGGAAGGGGTCTTGCACAAAATATATGTTTAAGTAATTGTTCTATAGGCCTATATGAAGAAGAAATCATGTAACAAAAGAGATTCTCATGTATTCAAATGGTAATTTGAACTTGGAACGAGCATGAAAAAAATTAAAAATACTTAACATTGACTTAAAAATAAACCCTAATATTTTGAAGTTATTATGGGCTCACAAATACATGACCCTGGGTTATCTTGTCTTTCCAACTGCCATGTCGTTTCCTTTCCTACACGGCTAATTCTCTGATGAAAAAAGGAAGCTTTTTCACAGTATTCATCTGAAATTGAGGACACGTAATGCAGCTAATTCAATTTCTCTCTTACTTTGGCTAACTCAGCAGATTCATGTGATTTTCCAAGTCAATGATGCCGAGTGTGAAGTGTCTAGTAGTAGTATCCAGAGACTCAAGAATATGGTGATACTATTGAGAGAAGTATATTACTAATATAGTAATAATATGATGAGTAGACTTTTGAAACAGTAAACGCATATAATATTCACCTGTAATCTTGAACACATCATTTTCCCACACTGTTTCTTGCGCATCAATTATGCTACACAATTGAGTTGTTAATTATAATTAATATGAGTTTATTGAGTATGTCCCTTTCATTACAAATGTCGACGAAAATACGTAGAGACACACACACCTTATGATTATTGTATACCTAGCGTGATTAGCATGCAGTTCCACTAATAATTGTACTTGTGATTAAATTTTGACTCCCATACATCAGGAGTAAGAGGTACGTGATTTTCCTAACCACAACAGTGCGGTATACGTTAATGTTATGTTATTAAATTATTTAATTAGACAGATTTTTATTTGAATTTTTTTATTCACGGGAATGTGATACACGTTAACACAAAGTTATTACATTGATTGACTAGCTCTTAATTTTGTGGTATTTCTGGTTTTTTTGTTAAAGAACGAAATTTTTAAGTGAGTCGTTATTTGAATTTTTCTAATCATGAGAGTGTGACATGCGTGATGTTATTAAACTAATTGATTTGGTATGTGCAAATGTAGTGGCTCATAGGCTTGGAAAGTATAACTATTTAAAGGTGTTTTTTTATTTGTATAATGTGCCCCCTTCATTTTATTATTAAACAATTTTGTGAATCGTCATTTGAGTTTGTCATATTATTAAATTGATCATCGTGAATCGTTATTTAAATTTTTTTAGTATTAAATGTTTGATTCAAATTTACAATACGAAAGCATACAATATATATTTTATTATAATTAACATCGGATCACAATGAGACAAGGAAAATGAGATTTTTTTTTTTTTTTTTTTAATGATGAGGAAAAATGGGATGGTAAAATCCCAAAAACATGAATATTTCCTCATAAAAACTTAGTGCATGTAGGGCACAAATCTAAGCTGTGACTGATGTCTCCACTGCAACCTTCCCAGAGTAACCAACTTTAGATTTCCTATCAGCCTCCCAAAGCTCTGGTATTGCCTCCCTGAGGTTGTGAATGCTTTCCAAAGCATAATCTGCACCTTTTACTCTCTGAGATGTGCCAACCTGTAACATTCAATAGTGACAATAAGATCGCATCAGCTTATGACCAACTTTGCCAACCTGTACTGCTGTACAAGTTGATTGATGATTATTTCTTTCGGAGTTGTGATGAGATCCGTTGTATGTGAGTGAGTATAATCGCATCTGAATATTTTTGGTATAAAGTTGTCAATAGCTTACCAATACAGTTTGAAGTCCCACTCTTTTGCCAGCTTGTATGTTGCGGACACTATCTTCAAAGAACAACTGAAAGAGCCAAAAATACCAACCAAATATAGGCATAAGTGAATAATCTAAAGAACCTGGAGATATTCAAATTTTGAGAAGAAAATAGAAAAGTTTCTTACTGTTCTCTGAGGGTTAATGTTGGCTATCTTGAGAGCCCGTTCGATGGCATCTTCGGATGGTTTGCAGACAATTGGAGTTTTGGGTAGTTTGGAAGTGGGGTTTGGTGTAGCAAAATGGCCAATGATGTCAAAAATCTGGGAGCTGCTAGTAGTGGTGGTAGTGCTGCTTAATCCCACGAATTCTATGTCATCTTCGTCGTCAGAGACCGTGTTTTTGTGAATCGGATTGAGGGTCTCAAAGCAGATAATCCCTTCAAAAATGTCTTCCAATCCAAGCCTGCTTAGTGCTTTAGCAGCATGGATCTTGTCTGCATTTGTGAAAATCTGTTTCACAAATAAAACAGAAATAATTAGCATAAAGAAAAAAGCTTCAAACTCTTGTCACGTGATGTGAGAGACAGGGGAATAAATAACCGGTTACACAGTAGGTGCTTACAATTTTCCTGTAAGGCAGGTTCAGCAAGAGGCTCCTCAAAACCGGGTCTGGTTTTATGTTCTCATAAGGTAATCTTCCATGGACAAAACTGTGATATTCATCGTAGTCAAAGTCATAGCCAATTGCCTGCAAAGAAGGACCCCCAAAGTTATGCATAATTCATTTGAAAAGCTTAAAAATAAATTAATAAAATGCCAAAAATATGGGAAGAATTTAGAAAAGAAAAAAGTACCCTGAGACCAGCCATTGTTGTTCCATAATTCTTGTACAGAAGGTTACCCAACTCAGGGATTATGCTCCTGTCAATGCCAAGCTTTTCAACCATATAATCTGGAGGAAAAGAAAAAGGGAAATCATCAGTACAAATTATATTGATATGAAAAATGCGGAACGGAAGGTTTCCTGATCAACTACCCTAGTCATCTGGCCTAACGTTCCAAGGCCTAACTTAGAATAAAAGGTATTACCTTCTATATTGATTCTGCATGCTGTAGCAATGCCACTACTATAGGGATACAGTGTATCATCAAGATCTGCAAAAGTTCAAACAATAGTGGTCTAAGATGATTGCTTTACAAGTGAACTCGTATTCGTACATAAATTTCCAAAATTAAAAGGCTTACCGAAGAAAAGGCAGTCGAACTTAGTCCTCTGAGCCTGCATGAATCGATCGTCGAATTCCATTTCAGGAAACCTTCAGAAAACGGCGAAGAGAAGTGAACACTAAGTTCCATGAAAGCTTAAATCGACACAAGTTTATATCAAGTTTCATTTTCAGTCTCAAACTAAACTTATCCATCATCATATATGGATGACAAAAAAAAAAAAATTTGTGGCCCCAATTGACTCAGATTACCACCAAAAGAAGAAAAGGGTTTTCAAAGGTGAGTAATCTGAGGCCAATACCTAATAGCTTAGCTTGGAATTGGATAAGGGTTTCTTAATTTCTGAATGGACAATCCACAGCCGCTACTATAAATTGAATCAAGAGAGAAGGTGGACCAATGCCTTTATGGGAATTTAGGTTTGGATATAGATTTATATTACAACCTAGTAAAAGTTGTATTTGCTTTGTAAGATCAGGCGTTAGATTAATGCATAAATCTAAAAACGAAAGTAAATTTAAACAAAGTTTGATGTGATTATTTCAAGCACTTCCCGTAGTGTATCATAACTTTAGGGAACAAGAACAACTCATTCAATAAAATTTTAGAACTTAAAACTATATTTAATTTGAATCACAAGAAAAATTATTGGGTTCATTGGGCGAGCCGCAATGTATGAATTGCTTTAGATAATGATTGGGTTCATTTGGTGTAAATTGGATTTGATCTAAGAACCAAAAATTTTGTGCAAAGTGGATGTCATATGAAATGAAATGAACCACTTTTGCTTATATAAATGATGTTTGAAGGAAACCCAAATCTCCAAAAAATGGGTTGGAAATGCATTTGATCAAAAGATTGAATATTTGACTTACCAGATTAGAATGCCAATACCAAATTGATGAACTAGAGAGAAAGAGAGAGTTTCTTTCTTGCAAGAAGAGAACTCTGGGAAGAGAGAGAGACAGAGAGCACAATGCTAAAGGTATTGAAGAACGAAGGAGTGGGAGGAGGAATGAGAGGAGAGGAGGTGGGTTTAAATAGGCAAAACCGTTGAGAAATTCCCACGAGTTTATGTATTTTAAAATGTTTAATTAGATTATTAATTGTTTTTTTCATCTCAAATCACGTTCAGTTAAATTAATTTTTAAATGTCAAGACTCAGAGAAGTAACAAGAAAATGAGAAAGAAAGAAGGTAACAGGAAGAAGGCAAATGCAACCGGTTTCCAAGGGTTGAAAAGGTTGAACCAAACGTTGTATTATGTGGACTCTCTTTGTCGAGACATTTCCAGTTTTGCCACAATCTCCATCTCACCTCCCTTCACGGTCCAAATTTACCCTTGTAGTTTATTCTCAATATTCCATAAATACCCCTGCATTTGAAAGCTAGTAGTAACTGGTAACTTGTTTTTGAAACAAGTGGATGCCAAAGATTGGTGCCAACAATGATGACAAAGGTGGTGGGAAGGTGCATAGTATCCTTTGGTTTGATCTAAACTCTCTAAATTCAGCAATCTTGCTAAGAGGTATATATGCCAAGATAAATATTAATGAGGTTTTCTCAAAAGTGGGACTTTTTATGAATTATGTCACCTCATGTTTCTGGCACAATATTTTATAATGTTGATATATGTTGATGTTAAACTGTGAGTGGCGGAAAATTCATGAAAAATCCCACTTTTAAAACCCTAGTATTTCTCGCTTATCTAATATGCTAAGAAACGGCTATTCTAATTTGGGAAGGAAAAAATTGAAGTTGCTTACAACATACTCAACAGGATCCCAAGTATTCTTATCTTATCTATTCATATGCTTGATTGTTAAAGGTGTAATAACTAATATTTATGACTTGACGGAAAGATAATTGGATTCATTAAAGTTGTCAAGGTGATCCTCTTAGTTTATACCAGTTGTGATTCATATATTTTTATCGTACACGTATTATAATTTGAATTGATTATTTTCTTGAATATCATTTAAAGAACAATTTTGACAAAAAAAAATTCAATGAAACGATAAATTATTTAATCTATGTATGAGCAAATTCATGGTATTTGTAACAATTAAGAACTTTAGGATGAACCGGCTATTTTATTTTATACATATCAATGATTACATTTGATTGAATTTTTTCAGCCATGTTCTTCAAATGATGTTTAAGAAAATGAACAATTTTATTATGACATTTGTACGATGAAAATTCGTTAATCACAAGTATTTCTCTAAGGATAATAATATTAACTAAAGAACAATACTTATGTGATTTCAGGACGTACCTTATTGTTCACCTTGTTGTGATCAACAAATTCTCGATTATACATATCAAAATCGAAACCGTTCATGACACACACAAAAAAAAAACATTTCTTTGTTTTAATAAAGGTTACGAAGAAATTATAGAGCAATATTAGTAACAATTGTTTAGCTGCCACTTAGTATTATGGTCTAGTGGTACTTTTCTTCACTTGTAAGTGATAGGTATTAGGTTTGATTCTCGCCAAAGACGATTTCAACCACATTATTGCTAACTTATTATGATGCTTAACTCACTTCCTTAGTGTAGATAAAATCGTTTGCTAAAAAAAACAATTTTTTTGTTGACTAAAGTAAATTGCAAAATAAAAAATTGGGGGTTGGCCGATTTAATTGGAACCCAATAATCTAGATGCTTCTGGACACAGGTTGCATCTAGGTGGATCTGATATTTATATGTAGGGGTGTGCTATCTACACACCCCATTTTACTTCTCACACACCCCTTGATAATTTTTGTCTGTTGATATTCTTCAATTTATCCGATCCGACGGCCGAAAATTAAAAAGACGTGTGAGAAGTAAAATGAGGTGTGTGAATATCACACCCCTATATATATCACCAGTTAAAATGAGCTCTAGTAAGTAGTAGAGACAAAAACCAGCCTATGGGATGGTCTCTTTCATTCTCCACCTTCACTCACACAGCTTTAACTTTACCTAAACAAACTGGTTGTGCAAGCTACAATTATGAGCCTGGACACATGTCATTGCATATGATTTCGTTCATACTTTTCTCTTTTCTTTTTTTTTTTTTTTTCCTGAAAGAAGGCAAATTTCAACAAGGCAAACAATGATATGAAATGGAGTCTAAGGATTAACTTTAGGTCAATCAGAAAAATGATATTTTATGCATGAAACTAGACAATCATTGAGGGTGCTAATTAGTACATTAATTGGTTTAATTAATTATAATATTTGTGGTTGAAAATGAATCAGGAGTGTCTCCTGAGCATTTCCCTAGGGATCCTAGGGATCCCGCAATCTTGTCCGTTCATCGTATATCGTGCGGTCAGTTTTCGTTAGGTACTATTCATATTTGAATTTTAAAATTTAAATTTTAAATGATTTCTGACCGCACGATATACGATGAACGGACAAGATTACGGGATCCCTAGGATCCCTAGGGAAATGGTCAGGAGACACTCCTGATTCGTTGAAAATGCAGCTAACTTCCACCATTTGTGGTATGCATATAGTGATGATGGTTATAAATTAGTGTGTCACACTTTTTTCATGATTTACAAACCCCTCTAACTCTATTTTTTTATTCAGTGTTCTAAAAATCGGCTTTGTCAGTCGCTGACATCTAAGCGTAAGAGTTAGGCGGTGGTCAACTACCGGAATTAACCTATAAGTGGGGGAGAAAAATCGAAAAAGAAATTTGGTAGTCGCCTAAAAAGTCTAGATGAGCGCCTAGACGACCTAGGTGACCTAGGTGGTCTAGGAGGTCTAGGCGTGGTTGAAAACTCTACGAAAATCAGAGTACGATCATTATGGTTTCAAGATTTTTTCAGAAGAGAATTGCGCGCAGAGCTTCAGAAAATGTGTGTCTCTCTCCAATTCCCACGTGACTATCTCTCACCCTTTTCTCTTTTATATTTTAACTGTTATCCAATGAGGCCATGCCACCCAACATTCTAATTAACAAAAGGGTCAGCCACCTTCCACTCAGCCAATACTTTTTTATACCACGTATTTGATGCCGTTAGTACATCGATATTTTTATACTAGGATGAAGGGAAGTTCTGCTAAGCCACATAATGGGCAACCTAATTTGATATTGAATTCTAAGCAAAGAGGAATACCAATAGACCGTAATACTGAGTTGCAAATAATAAATTTAATTAAAATAAAAAAACTGCCTAGAACTCGTTTAGGCCCGCATAGGCGTTTAGACGCTATTTTTAGAACATTATTATTTTTTAATATAATGATATATTACACTAAGAAGTGTGGAATTTGGGTAGGATATCATAATAAGTTAGTCATAATAATTTGATATTAAACTAGTCATATGCAAAAGTCGAATCTAAGACTTTATATTTACAAGTAAACAATAATAACACAAATGCTAAGTGACTACGTAACATGAAGTTTAAAGCAAACCATTGCGTCATTTACATGATGAACACGCACTAGCTTGGTATCTGACACAAATATAAACAATTTGATAACTTGTATGATATGCATCAAATATTGCCCAAAATATTCAATATCAGCTCCATTCAGTGGATTGTGGAAGATGTCTGCATCTTCGATTTGTATGAATTATATACCATAAATTTGAGAGCCTAACCTCCATAATTGAGGGATGGTGGGGAAAGTCATATCCAAATTTTTTTTTTTAATAATTATAGATGATAAATTGTATGAATAATTGTTGAAATTAACCTTTTAAATAATACAGGTGTCACCACAATATAGAAGATATACATGATCAATTTGGAATAATTTATAACTTTACATGCCCTTAGCTAGTTGTAAACGCAAGATATATATTGGATTACTTTGTGATCTATCTTGCTTCCTTTAAATTCATCAATATATATATAGGTAGCTCAAATATATGTTAATTAATTAGTAGTTAGTGTCATGCGTTAATGTGACACTAACTACTTATTTTGGTGCACTCTAGAATATACTCATATGATAGAACTGTTCATTTTAAGATCATATTGTAAAAATTCACTGAAATTGAAAAATTCTTTAGCTATTTGATGATTATTATGAATATCGTCATAAGAGTAGTGAAGTTTTGCAAATATTTCTTTGATGACCTAAAACTTAGATATGTTGGAGAATCGGATCTCACATCGGTTGTATGACTAAATAATGTCCAATTAATATTTGAGATTTTCCACTCCTAATATCATTGAGGCATTTTGTGATAAAACCACACACCTAGTAATTGGTTATGTTGAGATAATCAGTAATATTGGTGGTGGACCGTGTTGAGCCTATAAAGTTTGTCAACACATACAGTTTGGATTATATGATCATTATTTAATCGTCAGGTTTACTAAAATTACTTGTTCGCCTATTAATTAGAAAACTAAATTATATTGTAATCTAGTATTGAAGTTTGGCAGAGTTGTATTTCAATGAGAACTAAAACTTAAACATGCAGTTTGAATACATTGTAAAATAATTATAAAAAAAAAACGAGTGGTTAACACTGTATTAATTTATTAACTCGTTTACACTTGAATGCTTAGCTATATATAACATCAATAAACATTTCTAAGTTGGCCTTATTGAACTTTATTTTATTTCAACATATGATGTATGTGTATGTACAGACATGTATCTAAGATAAATAATATGGCCACTTACCATTGAAGCTTGTGCCGCCACTAATACTAATAAAGTGCAAAGGCCACCATAATTTATAGAGGGCCATGACAAATGAGCCTTGATATTTTAATGTGCCACGAGAAAATGATTGGATGTGACGATCCGTTCCTAATTTTTCATGTAATTTTCTCTTCGAGTGTGTAAAATGATGTTTATGCCCTTTTTGTCAAAAGTGGAACCTGACGTGGACGTAGTTATTCGGCTTCAAATTATTTTTCTCATTATCGTAATTAAATAGTACTCATTGTTACGGTTGCGTGAACGCAAATTAGACCCGAATCGAACTTGTAACGAAAAAGTTACGCCTAGTTAAAGTGAGTTAACAATGGGTAGATTTTGTACACGTGTGTGTTAATTATTCAATGTTTGAAAACCACTATTTTTTATAAGGAATGTTAGATTTCGCGTGATTTCCACTGTACAAAACCCTATCATTTTTCTCTTTAAAAATATGACCCGTGCCTTGCTTTTTCTCACCAACCAATTAGCTTTTCTCCTCAAAGAATATAGAGAATATTTAGTTAAAGTTAACAAAATATTCTGCTGCCGTTAGACTTAACAGAATATTCTGTCAGAATCTGACGGAATATTCCTTGGAATCTATCAATTCTGCTAGCGCGTGGCCCGCACGTGTGGCCGTGACTTGGCGGCGCGTGAGGGTGCGCCCAGCCACTGGCCGGCGTGTGCTTTACGTGTACGGGTCTGTGATGTCGAGTAGAATGCTTTGGTATATTTAAACCCTCTGTTTGAGCAAACTATGAGGGTTTTTCCTAGCCTTTATGTTTATGTCCTTATTAATTAATTAGTTTAGTTATTTCCCACATTGGTGAGACTTATCCCAAGGACGTACGAGGACAAGCAAGGCTAGGAGGCTACAATCCATCGATGTATCAGTGAGTGGGCAATTGTTTTCGTATGTGTATATATATATATATATATATATATATATATATATAAACTTTATAGTTTCCACAAATACTTTTGGATTGATTTATGCCTATCATGCCATGTTTTATTTAATTTTAGAAATGTTATTACGTGGTTGAGATTTATATACTGTCATGGCTTGTTCATATGCATTTTACCTGCTCATCATACATTGCTACACCTGGTGTTAGTGCTCGCCCAAGGCCAGGGCCAGTCTTTCACGTGTATGTTCACATTTGCACTGCACGCTCGTCTTGGATCCAAGTAGGTGCCAATCTTGTCGTATAAGTTGCAATAGGCAACTTCGACTTGTATGTGACCGCGAATAGCGCCAGTCTTCATGTGATTGTAGCACTAGAGCGTATATTATGATTACACCCAGTCATGTTCTTGTCAGAAAACCCTCTGCATGAACTCGTGTGTCAGCATAGATTGATGAGCACCTGATTTTATTATACTACTGTTGAGATATGGTGATTTGGCATACTTTTGGATTTACTATTGATTTGCATTTAGAAAATAAATGAGTTTTATAAACCTTTGTTTTTTCCCACTCACCCTTTTGTTTTTCACCCTTCCATGTCCTAGTTAGCTGAATTATTCTGTGGCGTATGAGGAATATCCGGCGGTTCTAACATATCCATAAATAATGCAGGGACTTTTCCTGTTGTGTAATAAGTACTTAACTAGTTTCGACTGCACTACTTATGTCATCTATGCTCTAAACATTTGTGCTTTATGGGTTCTTCCCACTACTGCGCACTCTCTACTTTAGTTTAAATAATTGTTAGTTTTAGTTTAAATTTATCCATATTTTTATGCTTCACTTCGCTTTTTGGTTACGTCACCTTCGGGTGATGGCTAGCATGCCTCGACTCCGATCGGGGTGTGTCATGGAAGGCCAAATATTACTAGAGGGAAAAGAACAAAACAAGTAGATGAAAAGGGCTCCAAAGAGAAAATGGGTAGACCATTGTTAAGTCATTCTTTCCCATTCACCATATCCTTAAAATTAAAGGGCAAGATCCTTACATTTATATTTGGGAGTTTCAGTCCTTTGAGAAACACTCGACACACTTTATGTCGTATTTTAACTATATAATTGTTTATTTATTTTAGGTCTTTCTTCAAAATTATCTCGGTTATAAACCACTTAAATAAAAAATCCTATGACCATTGTTTTGAATAATAGGCATTTTAGTGTTCTTTGAAGTACATCATTCATCTATTTTCTTAACTACAACATGTATTTTTTAATTTATTATTAAGGGAGAGGTGATGGTTCAAAACTATTACAATAATTTAGGGAAAATGAGAGTTTCAAACTCGGGACGTATGGGTAGAAACTAAACACCCTATCCATTAAAATACTGGACTACATGCATTGCAACGTGTATTGAATTTTTCTAATTTTTTATAAAAATAATCTAAGAATTGGTCAAGTTATAAATGACATAAAAGGAAAAAAATATTGCAGAACTTGGCGGTGGCTTACAACCAGATGGGTCTTATGAAAGGAGCATTTCTGACTCTTTCCCCCTGAATTATTTGAACTACCTGGGCTGGCGATGACCACGACCCTTGTATTGTTGTTATTAGTATTACTACTAATATACTATGATTTATAATAGTATAATTATTTGGACTCCTAGCCTCCAGTTGGTGAGGTTGTTTAGGAGAAAGCTACACCAACGGAGAGTTGTAAGAACCATGATCTGTCTGTCAATATTTTACTGTTGCATTCGTTTCTATGCACTCGATCTAGGAGTTGTTAGGATTTTTATTTTATATATTTTTTTTTGCATAAAGCCAAACATGGGTCGCATAGTTTTTTGGTTCCTCTGCATATAATTTGGTTTCAGTACATTTGAGAGAAAATTTTCAAAACTTTTCTATCACGTACGTCACTGTGACAATGTCAACTAATTGAACACTCTAGTTAAATTGAGCGGCAAGAACAATCCCACGTAAATATTTCTCTATACCATGAGATAAGTATCGTGTATGAACGTATAAACGCAATAACGGTAGCATTCGCAAAAATATCTTGGTCTATGGTCGTAGATTTATTGGCCTTATATCAAATCCATGTTTTGTACGGCAGCACCAATAGCGAAAGGCCTTTCATTTCCAAAGTAGTTTATTGATTTCTTTAAGTGAAAAAATGGAGTTTAATATTTGATTTAGCGAGGGAATTTCTTTTGCAGAATTGAGAAGTAACATCGGGGTCAAGCTTTTACTAAATATATTTAACCAATCAAGAGCAGGTAGCATAATAACAATCAATCTGGATTTTTTTAAAGTATTTAATTTGTTCTTGAATAGGCTAACTGTTGTCTCGTGGTGCATCAGATGAGAGGAGCCAGACGTAGACAGCCAGCCTACCCGCAAGCGGTATGCGTACAGACTAAACCATAATAACCATACAGACTACAGAGTCGTTTTACTTACTAATATATTTCAAAGTTTTGAATTCTACGTACATGTGTGTAAGAGGTATGTTATATATACCCCGTGCCTTGTAAGAAAGCGCAAACAGACTAAACCATATGATTCGCCTTCGTGTGTCTGTTTCACCATATAATCAAAGTTATTAATTTAGTTGGAGTGTTTAGATTGGCTCCTCCAAAATATTATTTGAGTTTCGAATATTTGTACTTTCGTGCAAAGGCTTTATACATTTAGCACTATCAAATAAGAAAAGAACTTTATCTTATTAAACATAAAAAAAAAGTGTCAATTAAACTCACTTATTTAAATTCTCCAATTATTATGAGAGTTTTAGAAGTGCTAAGCTTTGACTGTTGGGGTTTGGTAGATCAATATGTGTTCGGCAACTGGGAGCATAATGTAATGGTGCATGCCGCAAACCCTACGATGTGCTCAACTGTTGAGATCACCGGAAACCCTAGGATCTGCTCCTTGACAATTATCATCTCAACCATTCAATTTCCCTCGACACACCATCATTTAATCCAATATATGATTCACTAACACTATTGTCCAGTAATATTTATGTTCACTTGTAATTAAAGAGGTCATAAGTTCGACTCTCATGAATATGGAGAGTTCGTAATCAGTTATTAATTAATGGTCCATTGTGTGACTTAACTCAATCCTCACATTAAAATCATTGTATCAAAATTTAAAATGTTATTATGTTGTGTATATAAACTCTCTAATAAGCTCTTAATGATTTGATAATTGTGGTAGAAAAAATATGTTGTTTTCAATTTTGACAAATTTGTACCTACAAAACAATTAAACACATTTGATTAAAGAACAAAGCCACACGCCCACGTAGTGGGGAGAGGGGGGGGGAGGTTTGGCCAGTGAATTTATGATCCCTAAGTCAATTTCTCTAAAAAAAGAGAGTTTAGGGCTCAATTACATATAGAAAAAGTTTACTAGAAATTAGTGTAGAATGTAGTATTTATAGGTAGACCTGGCAATTTTTGACACGACACGGTGACACGACACGAAAACGACACGAAAATAACGGGTTTCGGGTCAACACGATAACTTATCGGGTCACTATCGGGTGACCCGTTAAGAACCCGTTAATAACAGGTTCTTAACAGGTATACACGCAGGTAACACGTGGGTAACCCGTTTCGACCCGTTAAGAAAAAAATTATTTTAATAATTTTAAAGTTTAATTACTAAAAGATTTATTATAAAATACAATAGTCATATTAATATATACAATATATTCTATATTAAATATATAGTTTTGTATTATTGTTCTATATAAATTTAAAAAAAAATTAAAAAAAAAATTTAGTCATTATTTATTTTTATTATGAGAGTTCCTTATTATCATTACTAGGATAAATTTTACATAACATATTCTTGTCCAAAATTAAAATATACTAGTATAGTATTTGTATATGCAAGAACTAAGAAGACATACATACAAGTATGAAAAATGTGAAAGAATATATAAACACTCGTGATTTATCATTATTCCTCCACGAATAGATAATTGTTACACTTATATTATCGTTTAGATTTTTAAAATCCTTCAAACCCTCATGAATAATGTTTTTTATTTGAGGGCAAAATTAATAAAATTAATAATAATTATTGTAGAAGTGTAAAAAATGTAAAAAAAAATATATACAATCACTCATATATAAAAAATGTAAATACTTTAAATTAAAGATCAAATTTATTCATTACATTCTTATAGGGTCGAGGAGTGTATATGTACAAAATCATCAAAATCGGAGCTAAAATAACAGTTAAATTGTGATTTTTCGTTTATAACCGTCGAAAACTTTTGTTCCGTTACGTAATCTCTGAATGTTTGTTTTTTACGATTTTTTACGTTTGCAATCTTGGAATGTGTACAAATAAGTTTGACGGTTGGATCGTTGAAAAAAGTTTGGTAGAATGCATATTGCATCAAAACGGTAGATTAAACAAACACTTAGAGTTAATATTATACTTCTATTAAGTATAAAATAAGTTTTTGTGGTATCCACTAGTGTAAATACTTTAAATTAAAGATCAAATTTATTCATTACATTCTTATAGGGTCGAGAAGTGTATCTGTAAAAAATCATCAAAATCAGAGCTAAAATAACCGTTAAATTTTGATTTTTCGTTTATAACCGTTGATAACTTTTGTTCCGTTACGTAATCTCTGAATGTTGTTTTTTACGATTTTTTATGTATGCAATCTTGGAATGTGTACAAATAAGTTTGACGGTTGGATCGTTAAAAAAAGTTTTGTAGAATGCATATTGCGTCAAAATAGTAGATTAAACAAACACTTAAAGTTAATATTATACTTCTATCAAGTATAAAAAAAGATTTTGTGGTATCCACTAGTGTAAATACTTTAAATTAAAGATCAAATTTATTCATTACATTCTTATAGGGTCGAGGAGTGTATCTGTAAAAAATCATCAAAATCGGAGCTAAAATAACCGTTAAATTGTGATTTTTCGTTTATAACCGTCGAAAACTTTTGTTCTGTTACGTAATCTCTGGATGTTTGTTTTTTACGATTTTTTACGTATGCGATCTCGGAATGTGTACAAATAAGTTTGACAGTTGGATCGTTGAAAAAAGTTTCGTAGAATGCATATTGCGTCAAAACAGTAGATTAAACAAACACTTAGAGTTAATATTGTACTTCTATCAAGTATAAAATAAGTTTTTGTGGTATCCACTAGTGTAAATACTTTAAATTAAAGATCAAATTTATTCATTACATTATTATAAGGTCGAGAAGTGTATCTGTAAAAAATCATCAAAATCGGAGCTAAAATAACCGTTAAATTGTGATTTTTCGTTTATAACCGTCGATAACTTTTGTTCCGTTACGTAATCTCTGAATGTTTGTTTTTTACGATTTTTTATGTATGCGATCTCGGAATGTGTTCAAATAAGTTTGACGGTTGGATCGTTGAAAAAAGTTTCGTAGAATGCATTTTGCGTCAAAATGGTAGATTAAACAAACACTTTGAGTTAATATTATACTTCTATTAAGTATAAAATAAGTTTTTGTGGTATCCACTAGTGTAAATACTTTAAATTAAAGATCGAATTTATTCATTACATTCTTATAGGGTCGAGGAGTGTATCTGTAAAAAATCATCAAAATCAGAGCTAAAATAACCGTTAAATTGTGATTTTTTGTTTATAACCGTCGATAACTTTTGTTCCGTTACGTAATCTCTGAATGTTTGTTTTTTACGATTTTTTACGTATGCAATCTTGGAATATGTACAAATACGTTTGACGGTTGGATCGTTAAAAAAAGTTTAGTAGAATGCATATTGTGTCAAAATAGTAGATTAAACAAACACTTAAAGTTAATATTATACTTCTATTAAGTATAAAAAAAGATTTTGTGGTATCCACTAGTGTAAATACTTTAAATTAAAGATCAAATTTATTCATTACATTCTTATAGGGTCGAGGAGTGTATCTGTAAAAAAATCATCAAAATCGGAGCTAAAATAACCGTTAAATTGTGATTTTTCGTTTATAACCGTTGAAAACTTTTGTTCCGTTACGTAATCTCTGAATGTTTGTTTTTTACGATTTTTTATGTATGTGATCTCGGAATGTGTACAAATAAGTTTGACGGTTGGATCGTTGAAAAACGTTTCGTAGAATGCATATTGTGTCAAAACAGTAGATTAAACAAACACTTAGAGTTAATATTATACTTCTATTAAGTATAAAATAAGTTTTTGTTGTATCTACTAGTGTAAATACTTTAAATTAAAGATCAAATTTATTCATTACATTCTTATAGGGCCGAGGAGTGTATCTATAAAAAATCATCAAAATCGGAGCTAAAATAACCGTTAAATTGTGATTTTTCGTTTATAACCGTCGATAACTTTTGTTCCGTTATGTAATCTCTGAATGTTTGCTTTTTTACAATTTTTTTCGTATGCAATCTTGGAATGTGTACAAATAAGTTTGACGGTTGGATCATTGAAAAAAGCTTGTCATTACGAGTGTTTATATATTTTTTCTATATTTTTTTACACTTCTACATTAATTAAAAAACTATTAAAGACTTTAGGTAAGCGAAAATATACTTAAAACAAAATTGCGTTTTTATGTTTTGGATTGATAATATGGAATGTATATACTTATTTAGTATTATGTTTTTCATTTGATTATTTATTGATTTAAAATATATTTTCCTTAACGGGTAACGGGTCGGGTCATATTACCTGTTAATATTATCGGGTCGATTTCGGGTCGGGTCACTTTACCCGTTTATTTTAACGGGTGTTACACGACACGACCCGTTAAGATATCGGGTATGACACGAAAACGACACGAACACGGAAAACACGACACGAATGCCAGGTCTATTTATAGGAGATGTGGCCGGCCATAAGGAGAGGGATCTCGAGCCATGTGTCAGTGTCCAGTTGGCCAAGGTATGTCATCCGTTGGATGGAGGAGCGAATTATCCGAAGATATTATTTAATTAATATTATCTTAGAATTATCTCGTAAAATTCTTGATTAGATTTGATTGTGATTCCTTACTTGATTGGGTTGGTCCTTAATAAGGAAAGCTTAGAAATAAGGATTAGTTATTAATCCTATCTTAAATTCTCTTGTCTTATCTCCTTGTCATCGACAGTAGAGCTTAGAGAAGTCGTAGTCAGTAGCTCAGGTCTTTTTGAAGGTTGAACTGCGCATGGAACAAATGTGGGCCTCCAATTTAATGAGGGAATTCCCGTCACTTGTGGGAAAAAGTCCACATGTTAGCTCCTGGTTTTTTTTAATTAATATTATCTTAGAATTATCTCGTAAAATTCTTGATTAGATTTGATTGTGATTCCTTACTTGATTGTGTTGATCTTTAATAAGGAAAGCTTAAAAATAAGGATTAGTTATTAATCCTATCTTTAATTCTCTTGTCTTATCTCCTTGCCATCGACAAATAAGGAAAGCTTAGAGAAGTCGTAGTCAGTAGCTCAGAGCTTTTTGAAGGTTGAACTATGCATGGAACAAATGTGGGCCTCTAATTTAATGAGGGCATTCCCATCACTTGTGGGTAAAAGTCCACGTGTTAGCTCCTGGATTTTTTGAATTCTTTTTTGCTCCATGAAGGCCCCCACACCTGCCGTATTATTCTTAGGAAGTACAAGAGGTGTAAAAATCCCAAGTTAAGTAGGCTTGTCAAAAATGGATTTTTCGACTGCATTGATTTTGAGCTATGACTTGTAGTAAAAGTCTTCTAGGAGATGGAGTCCAATTGCCAGCAAAATTTATTTTAGGGGTTGTTGGATATTACACTACTACAAAAGGGCCCTATAGTGTCAGTTGTTGCGTCGGTTTAATATAATATAGTGGCGCACAAGAGAGTTGCGACACCCACTGAATATGACGTCGGATTTAGAAAGCCTGCGTCGCTTTTAAACCGACGTAAACATTTAATGTCGCTTATAACCGACACACATTTTAATAATTTTAAATACTGGCGTCGCTTTAAATAAAACAGTGTCGCTTTTAAGCGACATAAAGTATGGGTGTCGCATATAGAAGCGACACTAATTGATTTTTTTATATATTTTAAATCATGCGTCGGTTCTGAGCGACATATATTTTATTTTTTTAAATATTTTGAAACCCGGTGTCGGTTGTAAGCGACAGATTGATGGTCTTTATATACCCTCCCCCGTGTTTTCTTCTTCTTCTCTTGCATTTATCTCATTCTCACGGTTTACAAACCTTCTGATGTTTTCTCTCTCACCTTCCGAGTTCTTCCAAGTTCATTCTTCACAAAGGTAAGTTTTTCTTGCTTGTAGTATTTTTATTTTCTCCTCTTATGTTTAATTTTTTGATACAATTTATTGTTGTAGGGAATTTATTTGAGCTGGTTGAGTACATAAAGAATTGATCGACGACGGAATTCTTCTATAATTCAGGTTTCTAACACTAAATTCTTTAATTTTTAAATTGTATAATACACAAGTTTATTTATTTAAAAATTGTAATTTAAGTAGTTAGATAAATTTCTATTATTTTTGTTAAATTAATTCATATTTAGGCGAATTAATTAATTTTGTCACTTGAATTGTTATGAGAAAATGGAATGAATATTATTTATAAGCATTTATGTTAAATTAACAACATTAAATATAACATAAACTTATAATATTGAGTAATTTAAGAATATATTATGTTAAATTAATTTTTTTTGCACTCTAATTGTTATTTTAATTTGTTGTTATTTGATAATTTTTTGTTGTTATTTACTAGAATGGATTAGATGAGAATAATTTGAATTGTTATGAGAAAATGGAATGAATATTATTTATAAGCATTTATGTTAAATTAACAATATTAAATATAATATAAACTTATAATATTGAGTAATGTAAGAATATATTATGTTAAATTAATTTTGTTTGCACTCTAATTGTTATTTTAATTTGTTGTTATTTTGATAATTTTTTGTTGTTATTTACTAGAATGGATTAGATGAGAATAATTTGAATTGTTATGAGAAAATGGAATGAATAATAATTATAAGCATTTATGTTAAATTAACAATCTTAAATATAACATAAAATTATAATATTTAGTTATATAAGAATATATTATATTAAATTAATTTTTTTTTGCAATTTGAATTGTTATGAGAAAATGGAATGAATAATATTTATAAGCATTTATGTTAAATTAAAAATATTAAATATAACATAAACTTATAATATTTAGTAATATAAGAATATATTATGTTAAAGAATTTTTTTTTTGCAATTTGAATATTTATGAGAAAATGGAATGAATAATATTTATAAGCATTTATGTTAAATTAACAATATTAAATATAACATAAACTTATAATATTTAGTAATATAAAAATATATTATGTTAAATTAATTTTTTTTTGCAATTTGAATGGTTATGAGAAAATGAAATGAATAATATTTATAAGCATTTATGTTAAATTAACAATATTAATATAACATAAACTTATCATTTTTAGTAATATAAGAATATATTATGTTAAATTAATTTTTTTTACAATTTGAATTGTTATGAGAAAATGGAATGAATAATTTAAATAAGCATTTATGTTAATGAATTTGGATGATCGAATTCTTGATAATGAAAATTTTCATACAAGGGTTGGCGTGGAAGAGACTCCTTTTCTTGAATCATTAGCGTTGCCCACCGAGTTCGTTAATCATGCCAATGTCCACGATGAGCTAACAGATGATGACGGAGAATAAATATGTTAATTATTTTATGTATTAATTATACTATCTTTCATTTCGAATGTTATGATATCTTATTATCAAAATTATATTTCTGTTTTTTTTATTAAGTATTATATATAAGTTAAACTTTTTTTTTAATATTGGGTTATAAATTTTTTTTATTTTTTTTAGCTTGTTTCCTGTCGCTTTTAATCGACGTCGGTTTAATTGAAATATTTTGGGTGGCACTTTTCCCGGTTTTTTTCATTCAGTTGGCGTCGGTTTTAACCGACGCAATGAAAGCTTATTTCGACACAGAGTGTCATGTTGGCGTCGGTTTGAACCTACGCAACCTAAGCTAATTCGACGCAGACTGTCATGTTGCGTCGGTTTTATCCGACGCAATGTTAGCCTATTTCGACTCAATGTCAGTCTATTTCGACGCAAGATAAAAACCTGTTGTGAATTATATGTATTAATGCGAAGAACGGATGATTATTTTTTCTTATTTACAGTTCACGAAATTTTTTGAGCTGTTAATTACACTATTTTTCTTTTTATTTAACAATTTTATACTTCTAAAAACTATAATAATTATATATATATATATTAAATTCTTTTATTTAACAATTTTATACCCCTAAAAAACGATCGATCTTCAATTTGAAATATTTACAATAGTGGATATCACAAAATCTTGTGTTATACTTAATGAAAGTATGAATAAACTCTTTAAGTGTTAGTGAATGTATCGTTTTGATGGAATACGAATTCTACAAAACTAATTTCAACAATCGAACCGTCAAACATGTTTGTATATAATTCGAGATCGCATACGCCAAAAAATGCAAAAAAAAAACTTTCTGAGACAAAGTAACGGGAAAAACTTATTCGACGGTTATTAACGAAAAATCACGATTTAACGGTTATTTTAACTTCGATTTTGATGATTTTTTATATGTACACTCCTTCACCCTATATGAATACGGTGAATGAATGCGATCTTCAATTTGAAATATTTACAATAGTGGATATCACAAAATCTTGTGTTATACTTAATGAAGGTATGAATAAACTCTTTAAGTGTTAGTGAATGTATCGTTTTGATGGAATACGAATTCTACGAAACTAATTTCAACGATCGAACCGTCAAACATGTTTGCATATAATTCGAGATCGCATACGCCAAAAATTACAAAAAAAAAACATTCTGAGACAAAGTAACGAGAAAAACTTATTCGACGGTTATTAACGAAAAATCACGATTTAACGGTTATTTTAACTCCGATTTTGATGATTTTTTATATGTACACTCCTTCACCCTATACGAATACGGTGAATGAATGCGATCTTCAATTTGAAATATTTACACTAGTGGATATCACAAAATCTTGTGTTATACTTAATGAAAGTATGAATAAACTCTTTAAGTGTTAGTGAATGTATCGTTTTGATGGAATACGAATTCTACAAAACTAATTTCAACGATCGAACCGTCAAACATGTTTGTATATAATTCGAGATCGCATACGCCAAAAAATGCAAAAAAAAAACTTTCTGAGACAAAGTAACGGGAAAAACTTATTCGACGGTTATTAACGAAAAATCACGATTTAACGGTTATTTTAACTTCGATTTTGATGATTTTTTATATGTACACTCCTTCACCCTATATGAATACGGTGAATGAATGCGATCTTCAATTTGAAATATTTACAATAGTGGATATCACAAAATCTTGTGTTATACTTAATGAAGGTATGAATAAACTCTTTAAGTGTTAGTGAATGTATCGTTTTGATGGAATACGAATTCTACGAAACTAATTTCAACGATCGAACCGTCAAACATGTTTGCATATAATTCGAGATCGCATACGCCAAAAATTGCAAAAAAAAAAACATTCTGAGACAAAGTAACGGGAAAAACTTATTCGACGGTTATTAACGAAAAATCACGATTTAACGGTTATTTTAACTCCGATTTTGATGATTTTTTATATGTACACTCCTTCACCCTATATGAATACGGTGAATGAATGCGATCTTCAATTTGAAATATTTACACTAGTGGATATCACAAAATCTTGTGTTATACTTAATGAAAGTATGAATAAACTCTTTAAGTGTTAGTGAATGTATCGTTTTGATGGAATACGAATTCTACAAAACTAATTTCAACGATCGAACCGTCAAACATGTTTGTATATAATTCGAGATCGCATACGCCAAAAAATACAAAAAAAAAACTTTCTGAGACAAAGTAACGAGAAAAACTTATTCGACGGTTATTAACGAAAAATCACGATTTAACGGTTATTTTAACTCCGATTTTGATGATTTTTTATATGTACACTCCTTCACCCTATATGAATACGGTGAATGAATGCGATCTTCAATTTGAAATATTTACAATAGTGGATATCACAAAATCTTGTGTTATACTTAATGAAGGTATGAATAAACTCTTTAAGTGTTAGTGAATGTATCGTTTTGATGGAATACGAATTCTACGAAACTAATTTCAACGATTGAACCGTCAAACATGTTTGCATATAATTCGAGATCGCATACGCCAAAAATTGCAAAAAAAAAACATTCTGATACAAAGTAACGGGAAAAACTTATTCGACGGTTATTAACGAAAAATCACGATTTAACGGTTATTTTAACTCCGATTTTGATGATTTTTTATATGTACACTCCTTCACCCTATATGAATACGGTGAATGAATGCGATCTTCAATTTGAAATATTTACACTAGTGGATATCACAAAATCTTGTGTTATACTTAATGAAAGTATGAATAAACTCTTTAAGTGTTAGTGAATGTATCGTTTTGATGGAATACGAATTCTACGAAACTAATTTCAACGATCAAACCGTCAAACATGTTTGTATATAATTCGAGATCGCATACGCCAAAAATTGCAAAAAAAAAACATTCTGAGACAAAGTAACGGGAAAAACTTATTCGACGGTTATTAACGAAAAATCACGATTTAACGGTTATTTAAACTCCGATTTTGATGATTCTTTATATGTACACTCCTTCACCCTATATGAATACGGTGAATGAATGCGATCTTCAATTTGAAATATTTACACTAGTGGATATCACAAAATCTTGTGTTATACCCAGATTAATACAAATTGGTACGTTATATTTAATATTTGTGCATGTTATATTTCATAATTGTATGTTAATATGATGTTTATATGTTTTTATAATTTAATACAACAAATTATTTGCATAAGAAAAATTCATTTTAAACGAATAATGATAAGATAAGATAGGATGTTTGTGGTGATTTTAGAATATTTATCATACTATTTTATGAACTAGTTGGTCAATTATTTACAATAAAAATAAAAATTTTAATTATAAATTAACCGAACAATGTTTGATCAAAAGTTTCAAAGTTATAGATGTTTGATTAAAAAAATTCAAATATAAGGCATCTATATCAAAATGATCCTAAAATTATATTTCTGTTTTTATTAAGTATTATGTATAAGTTAAATTTTATATATTAAAATATTATATGAAATAACATAACTGCTTATTTTTTAATTTTGGGTTTAACTATTTTTTTTTTCTCCTGCGTTTCCATTTTTTTTATAGTTAAACTCTTTTTTTTTTGTTGGGCGGGAATTTTCCCGGTTTTTTTTGCACGGGGAAATGGATTGGAAGAATTAGGGTGGAATTGGACGTGCGAATGAACCGAAGCATCGAAATAATAAGTGGTTGCGTCGAAATAATAAGTAATGGCGTCGGTTTTAACCGACGCAACTACTTATTATTTCGACGCAACCACTTATTATTTCGACGCCTCGTTTCATACGTCGGTTAAAACCGACGCAACCAGTTATTGTTTCGACGCAGGCATTTATTATTTCGATGCCTCGGTTCATTCGCACGTCCAATTCCGAGGCCACTGTAAATACTGTCTGTCAGAAGAACGTCGGTTAAAACCGACGCAATTGTCCTCTATTTCGACGCTAGGTAAATCTGTCAGACTATAACATCGGTTTTAAGCGACGCAATATTACCCTATTTCGACGCCAGTCAAAAGTGTGTCAGAGGTTGTGTCGCTTTGAAGCGACGTAATGTTTGCATATTTCGACGCTAAGTTTTTTGGCATATTTAAGCTTCTACGACCTATTTCCGTCTCTCTCATTTCACTCCCTTCACTCCCTCATTTCACTCCCTCTCCTTCTCCATCTTCTGTATTCCGCATTTCTTCCGTGATTCCTTTAGTTTTGCTATGGATAGTAGTAGTGATTCTCAACGTGATGAGGAACTTCATGTGGAAGAGGAGGAGGTCGAAGCTGGTTATTTTTCTATATTATTATTAGTTTCGTTTTTTTTTTTGTGTTTAATCTTCTATTATTCTTATAAACTGAAAATTTACATCTGTTTCCAACTTTTTTGTTGTGTTTTAATTGTGGTTTTTGTATGAACAAGGAACATCTCAACGGAGGCGAGGACCCTCAGTTCCCAAATGGACGAAACAGCTTTGTTCGTTTGATATGTCCGGAAAATGCGTTAGTGATAACTCTAGTGCATTTTCAAAATATGTGGCATCGGAGGTTAGAGACCACAGAATTCTCCCATTGGCGAAGCATTGGCGTAAGATTAAGGATGTAGATAAGGAAGCTTTCTGGAATAGAATTAAGGTATAGGTATTTTTATTTTTATTAGAAAATAAAAGAATAATTCAATGATTGTTATAATATTTGACTTGGTTGATTATTATTATTATTATTATTTTTTTATGGATGTAGGGAAATATTGTTTTTGAAGATGCTGATATACCAAGATTGCCTTTGATCCGCTTTATGACGCTTAAGGTTGCTGAGCATGCACATAAGGGTTTAGAAATAAGTTAAAAAAAGTATTATACCAACAGAGCTGCAGAGGAGCGTCGCCAGCCTCCTCCTGATGTGAATGGGACCCAATGGGGTAATTTGTTGGCATACTGGAGTGGAGATAAAACAAAGGTAAACGATGTAGTTTATTTCGTTATAACTATAAATTTGTGTAATAATTTTTTTATTTTTATTTTCAGGAGGTTGCTGAAAAAAACAAGATTAATCGGCAAAAGAAAACAATGAACCATACTACTGGTACAAAATCTTTTGCAAGAAAGCGGCAAGAATATGTATGGATTGTACAATTTGAAGAAATGTTATTTTAAATATTCTATAGTTATAAATTTTAATTTTAACGAGGTTTGCCTAAAATTGTTTGTGTGAAATTTTTTTTTTGGTAAAACGGAAGAAGCATGGGACAGAAGCCGATCCTGTAACCTTTTTTCGTGAATGTCATATGCGAAAAAATGAAACTTGGATTGATGAAGAATCGGAGCGTACAAGGGTAATTTATTTTACTGTGTTGGTATTTCATTGTTATTAATTTTTATTATCTATAGCTTATTTTTCTGTTTTACGATTGAATTTTTATTTTTAAAAATTGTAATGCTAGGCAACAATGGAGAGCAATCTGCAAACTTTGATTCAGTCGGGGCAAGAGGATAATGAAGATCTTAGGACCCAATTGTATGTTGATACAATGAGTCCTGAGAGGTATAATAGAGTCAGAGGATACAGTCATGGTGTGACTCCTGATATGGTGTCCTATGCGTCTTCTTCGTCTTCTACATCAATTTCCTCCAAGAGGTCATCTAACAGTGCAATGGCATTGCTGATGACTCAAAATAATGAGTTGAAATTGAGGGACGAAAATAACAATAAACGGATTTCGGACCTAGAGAACAAGCAAAGTCAGATGTTTGCGTGGCTTTTCCAAAGATTTCAGCCACAACCACAACCACAACCACCGTATAGCCCGGGAACCCAACAGTCAGGCCAGAGTCAGCCTCCTCCTCCTCAACAGTCGGGTCAAAGTCAGCCACCCCCTGCATATCCGTATGCTGGCTATAATCAGCAACCTCCGTATCCTATGTATCCGATGCCTATGCAGCCCACGCCATACATGCAGCAACCGCCTATGCCATACATGCAGCAGCCTCCCATGCCTTACATGCAGGAGCCGCCTTATCAAATGCCAGTATATCGACCCGAGATGGCTGCTCCTTGTCCTGAATTTCCAGCTGGGGGGTTTGCTGAAATGCTTGCGGGTGTTGGATCTGATGTGGACTTGTCGAGGATGTTGGCATCAAATATAGGACCTCAAGGAAGAGAAGGATCTGTGCCACGTTCAGGCGCAGATTCGGTTCCGTAGTTTATTTGGTTCGCTTTCTTGTCGGTTAAATATGACACTTTAATCGTTCTATCTTTTTTGTTTTTTTATGTTATGTTTGTAATGTCGGATTTAGTAGTTGTTATGACAGATGAGTTTTTGTATATTAAGTGGAACGTTAAATGTACAATATTTGTGTATTTTGGCACTATTTTTATTGTTAATTATTTTCATTAATGTATGTACAATATTTGTGTATTTTGGCACTATTTTTTTTTAATTATTTTCATTAATGTTTATTTTGGCCTCGGAATTTATTAATATAATTATATAAATTTTTTCTGTTACAATGAATTGAAGAAGAATGCGGTTTGTCTGTTTTTTTTTTTATTATTAACAAAGGTGGTGTCGGTTAAGACCGTTATTCGTTTGCATATTTTATTTATTTAATTGTTATTTGACTTCGGTTTATGGGATATTAAATTGATTTAATATTATTTCAGTGTCGTTTAAAAGCGACAGTAGGATTTATATTTTACAATTAAATTGCTAATGAACGTCGCCTTAAAGCGACGTAACGTGTAAGTATGCGTCGGTTTAAACCGACGTTAATTTTAGTGTCGCTTTAAAGCGACGCTGTTTAGTGTCGGTTTAAGCCACGAAACCGACGCTAAAGCCCTTTCGTGACGCTAGCAATAGTGTCGCTTTGAAAATGCGACATTACATTGTTTTATGTCGCATTTTTGCCTAAATTGGGACAGAAATCGGATTTCTCGTCGGTTTTTGCTCCGACGGTGATAGCATATATTGTAGTAGTGTTAGGGCTTAATAAGATGACTCTTTGAATATAAACTGAAAGGCTTTATAATTATGAATTGGAAATGGATCCTCTCTGGATCCCTTTCACCTAATCCTCATGACCCACAAATCTGGGCTCTTGAAATTTGATCCAACGACTAAAGTTATTATAACTTTTAATGGGGCCCCCTGTTTGTAACTGTTGGATTAAATTTCAAGGGCCCGGATTTGTGGGTCATGAGGCTTAGGTGGAAGGGATCCGGAGAGGATCCCTTTCCTTCTGAATTTAGTCTTTGTTTAAAAATAGGTAGACACATCATCTACAATGATATCCATAGATTTTTCTATTATTTACAAGCATGCCAACCTAGTGTCATTAATGCTAGATTTGTAGTGGAATGCGGTTATATCCCAAAATTGGAAAGTATAATTTATCAAGTTAATGCAAGAGTCAATTTTCAAATTAAAAAAAAAAAATTGCTATATGTTAACGCCATATCTAATGCTTCAAATCTTTGAATACCTTTTTGCACTCTTCGTCCCACTTGTTCTTCTACACCCTCTTTAAAGCCTTGAAAAAGTGTTTGCACCGGTTAGTTGATCTTAAGAGGAGTTTGAGAACTGTTGCTCATCTAGTTAGACTTTGGTTATCTTTCAAAGTGAATGGGGACTTCATATGCAAGATCGCTCGAATCTGCTCTAGATGTGTTTCGTTTGTGGTCTCAATGCGCTGGAAGTTGAGGCAATGGTGCTTTTGGTTACCCCCGACGATGGTCTGCAGGTTTATGTTGCTCTTCCCGGTAATCAACTCGTTCGTGTGTTGGCTGCGGTACACGTCGTTTGTCTCTAGCTAGCGAGCAAACTGCTCATGATTGTCTTTGGTGTTGAGCTCAAGTTGAACTTGAACCTGACTACCCTCGAGTTTCTTCATGTTCCCTCCGTTGCCTGCTCCGATGTAAGGTGTGAGGAATTATCTTTGAGCCAAGTCGAGAGTGGAAACTGCACCTAGATTCAGGGTTTAAATGTTCATTAGAGCGTGGGCCCAACCGTGAATGTACACTCGTTTGTGAGCCAAGTCGATAATGAACACTTCTCAGCACACTAAGGCATGAGATAATGTTTTCACAAGGGCCAAGGCGGGATTGCACGTTGCCTAAACACCTAGTTCGTGGCTGATTTAGTGGTTGCTTGTCGAGACACCTTTGGAAAGAAATATCGTCATCATCTCATATCCTGCTTCGGGTTACCTTGTCAAGAGTGTGCTGCATTTCGATGTGCTTAAGGAGTAGACTTTCCAAGCCAAGTCTGCAACCTGTTAGGATAGTTTAGATCGATATTTGGAGTGCTGGAGCTCAGTTGGTATGCATCTTCGTGACTGGTGGAAGTGTTGTGAATAGCGGGCAAGAAATTTAAGTCGAATGGGTCAAATTTTTTGAAATAACGGGACTTAAAAAAACCTTCGGCTCAGTCGTTAGTCCAGATCAAGCCTACAAGTCCAGTCTGAACGAAATTTGATCTGGAGACTAAGGGCCGATCCAGTTGAACCGCTCTGGGACCGAACCAGGGCTTGGGAACCGAGTCGGACATGCGAGCGGCTGGAATAGGTTAGGTCGGCCCACTTGGCCTTGGGTTGGCACGACCTAGGCTTGTGAGGGTTAGGCTACGCTAGAGCTGTCTACGTGTGGACTTAGGCCTGCTGTGCTTGGGTTGCTTGTGTAGTTGTTGAAGCTGCTCCGTGGGTCTACTAGTTCTAGGTTGTTGTTGTCTGCACATGGGTCTGTTATGACTGCAAGTTTTAAGCTGCTAGAGTGGCAACATTATTGGATGTGGCTGGTGGTAGGGGGCGTCCAGCCACGAGAAGTGGCGACATGTGGCCATGTCATGTCCCTTATTATCTAGTCCA
Source organism: Malus fusca (assembly GCA_035220775.1). Classification (NCBI taxonomy): domain Eukaryota; kingdom Viridiplantae; phylum Streptophyta; class Magnoliopsida; order Rosales; family Rosaceae; genus Malus; species Malus fusca. The sequence goes on from CM069070.1 coordinate 22,119,273, forward strand.
TGTCCATGTACATAAGGGATATTATTTATCATGATTTCAGAATTTTCAGTCATGTTTTCCTTCTCTAGGCCAACACCCGAATCAAATAATTAAAAATTTGAAGATTAGAAGCACCTAGCAAAATTCAAAGAAGGGGAATTTTGAAAAGAATTTGCGCAAGAGATTCTTCGAGAATTAAATCAAGCTCTCAATGAAAAGCACCAATTTGTGGTAGCAAAAATTCACCGTCTTCAGTCTTGATGAAGTTTTACCTATAAAACAATTAAATACTTTTGATCAAAGTGTGTCGGGTGGGGGGTGTTTTGCTAATGGATCTTCGATACTTAAGTTAGTTTCTCTGAAAAGAGATAGAGTTTAGAACTTAATTGCATAGCAAAAGCTTACCAGAAATTAGTATAGAATAGTATTTATTCGGAGATGTGGCTGGCCATGGATAGAGGGATCTCGCGCCATGTACAGCGTCTAGTTGGCCAAGGTGTGTCATCCGTTGGATGAGTTGGTATTCAATAACGAAAGCTTAAAGATAAGGATTAGTTATTAATTCTATCTTTAATTCTCTTATCTTATATCCTTGTAATAGGTAACATAGCTTGGAGAAGTCATAGCCAACAACTCATGTCTTCTTGAAGGTTGAATTGAGCGTGGAACAAATGTGGGCCTCGTTAATTTAATGAGGGTATTATCATCACTTGTGGGTAAAACTCTACGTGCCAATTATTTTTAGCTCCATAATTATAATTGACTACAACTTTTGATATCATGATAACAGATAACATGACAACTCATATGTTCATTAACAACTGATCATAATAATTGACATAATTAGTACAAATCAATAAGCATACATGTACCTAATCGAGTAACGTGATCCGTTAGTCTCAAAGCATATATCGACAACTCAAATAGATCTGACATGCAATTAGATGATATGTCAATTTGTCAATATTACTAGCCCCACAAATTATTGGTGATGAAATATTGTGATCACCAACTTTGTTTGCTTTCCAACAAGGAGGCCATTAGGGTTTGGATTTTGATGAGGGTTTTTTTAGCCTCAAAAGGCTGAAGTAGTTTGTCTATTTTGATTTACTAGGAAGCCAATCAACAGCCTTCATTCTATCTAAAGTCCCTAGAAAAATGAAAGTCCCACACAACAGCTATTATATATATAGATTGTGGAGTACAAAAACAAATGCATGCAGTTCTATCGATCCCCGATTCCCATTTGTCATAGTCTTTGGTTAAAAAGGAAAGAGATCCCTCATCGTTTTTATTCATTTACTGATCTAGGTCAAATACATGCAGCTAATGCTCCTTATTGTGAATGCAGTGTCCCTATGAAGTGTACGTTCCTTGTTACAAGAGCCCAATCAGAATCAAATACTAACCAGATAATTATTGAGTTGGGAGATGTAAATACTTGTAGGATTCAATAAATAGGAACGAAAGGTCAATTGATTCTAGAGAACAAAGAGTCTCGTTTGGTAAGCATAATTAGATTGAAATTCCGAAAGGTCACTTGGAAGACATGTTTGAAGATATTACAACAAGCCGCATATTTGTAAATTTACCATCAAACTTCAGGACCTAATGAAAACAGCTGTATGAGACACACTATGAGACACACTTTTGTTATATTATATGTGAGCTCAACATCACAATCAACATGTAAAGTCGGTTCCTCCCAAGTAATTTAAAAAAAAAAGGCATTCGTCCATTTCTCCACTAAATAAAGGAGAAAGCAACAGAGTCCTATATAGTCAGAATCATCACACATTCACTATGAAAGATGCCTGAAAGTGACCCCTCTCATCCAGAAGAAAAGAACAAAGCAAAGAAAACAAAAGGCAGTACCGCCCGTCGCTCCTCCTCCATGAAACTCAAAGTCCATGCCTAGATTAGTAGATTCTGACTTCTAATCCAAGTGTCAAGTCCTAAACCCTAGATCTACTGCCACAACGTTCACACTCATATAAGCTCTAAGACGACTATAACTCATCACGATCCATGAGACATTTCGACCCAAAAATAGAACAACGATCCATGAGCCTGAGAGCTCAAGCTCAACGATCGGTGTCCAAGGGCTTCAAGTTAAGAATAAATGTTTTTAGAGAACTTTAACGAAAAACTCCTGGTACTGTTCAATTTGACGAAAAACCACATTTTTACACTAAAAAGTCAATTATGGTACTATTCACTTTACCCTTTATTTTGTCCTTATTATTAAAACTCAAAGTTTCCAAGTCATTTTCATTAGTTTTCTTATGTTTTTAACCACTTCAATTACAAATTGTCTAGAATTTAAATATTTAGAATTACTTTTGGGAGTTTCTATGGCCACCCCCGAACTATTAAAAACACTCTCACACTGTGGAGACACTTGTTTTCTCTAACATGACATAACTATGGAGGTCATCATGAGTCGTAGTATTTGGTAGAAACCGTATGAAATTATGTAATAATTCAGTAGCCAGCGAATAGAAAATCTTTAAAAATTTTGGTTGATTTCCTTTAATACGAGAAGTCCAACACGAGTCATTCAGTAGCAACCAACCGAAAATTGTGCACATGAATCGTAGCTAGAAGCTTAGTATCCTCAAAATTTTCTATTGCTCCCTATGGAACAGTTTCAGTGGTTAGCACCACTGTCACCATAATCGTTGTCTTCATTTACAATGGAGGGTTTTATAGGTTCTGGAAGCGGTTCACAAGCTAAATTCTAAGTTGTGTGATGTAATTAATCTATTTTGTCATGGTAAACGGATAGTTACTAAGGGCTTTTTGAGGGAGTTGAGAGGGTGATTTTAGTTTTTTCTTTCCGAAATAATAAACTTCATTCATGATTAGGAATATTACAGCCTTATATAAACAAAGTAGATAAAAAGAGTAAAGGGATCAAAGTTAAAGAAGAGCTACAACACCAAACAAAGAGGGAGGCCAACACAAACTTAGGTCAGGAAAAATAAAAGACAAACAACCATAACAAAAAGAACCCTAAGTTCCAAAGCAAAGTGCAGCTCCCCGCCGCCGCCACATCTACTGAGCCAATAGCCACCAGGTCGACGCCAATAAGGAAATAATCCGAGGTCGAAGCCAAAAATAGCATTGCAGCACCACACTAACCCCAAAATTTAAAAAAGCACCCGTGCCAAAAAGTCACCCTCTCTAAAATCAAGGGAGATTTTAGTTAATACATGATTTTAAGTGTATGTGGAAAGTGCAATGGTGGATTACCCTAATGATTAGGCTTCATTTTCAATCTATTGTGTCTTGGATTCAAACAAGTCCTCCTCTCCTAGTGTGAATAATAGGGTAGTGTTATCCACACACTCATTCGTACTTCTCACACATCGTTTTCAATTTTCGACCGTCGAACCGAATCAATTGAAGAAGATCTATGGAAAAAAAAATAACAAAATTATGTAAAAAGTAAAAATAATGTGCGAATAACACTTTTTAATTTGCATTTTAATTTTTTTTTTAAAGCAAGAAGGTATGTGGAAGTTGATTTTAGTAAGGGGTGCCTTCAATAGAATTTTTTATTATTTTTTTATTGGTCACCGGTGCCTTCAATAGAGTTTTTATTTTATTTATTATTTGTCAACGGTGCATTGAATAGTTTTTTTTAATTTTTTTATTCTTGGTCAACGGGTGCCTTCAATATTGAGGGTAATAGAAGTTATAGAACCACACGTCTTAACTTCCAATTTGAACTATTTGTAGTAAACTCGCTTATAGAGAAGAGAACCACACGTTTTTCCTTCCAGTTAGAACCGCACTAACAAATGCTTATAGGACAATTCAAGCATTTGTTAACTTACATGTGAATTCTTCCGGTAAGTCATGATTAGGAGTGTTTGGATATTGTGATATGCCATAAGGAGTGTTTGGATCTTGTGCCTTCTTTTCTTTTTTCTCCTGCACAAAGATATAATGCCATAAGGAGTGTTTGGATCGTATGCTTTACCTACCCATTCTCTAACTTCACTGTCAATTATTGCACTGGTTTTGCTACTGTAGGGCTTCGTCATCTCAAATGAATCGTCCCTCTGAGGAAACGAAAGAAGACCTACCTTGTAACTGAAGTCATACACTGCAACTTGAGCATATGTCATTTTGGTCACTTTCTCCAAGTCGTTCTGCGCTCCAGTTGAAATCTTCCCCAACAAACCCTACTCCAAAAATATCACCGCATTTAATGACAAGTTCTCCAAGTCGTTCTGAGGCATTGTGCTTGATCAATTTAAGACAATTGGGTTATTGTAACACAAGACTGTCTGCAGTCGGAAACTATTCAAACATCGCAACACAACATATATTAATACAAATTATAAAGATTTAAAGACAAAAGGCATCATATACTTTCGGAATTAACTCTTAGAAGTTTTCTTTGTTTCCAAGATGGCATCCTTGGAATTTTAAACGCTATATTTCAGGTGAATCCGTACTTCAATGAGTGTGAGACCATACTAAAGTGCCTTTGTAACGTTTAAGCATTGAACTAAAATCCTAAATTGGGAGCGTATAAGTACCATTCTTTAATAAATCAAGATTTTCCTTCTTAATTATAGAGCTTATCAGAAATTCTGGGATAGATGGAGCTTCACCTGCTCAGCAGCTCGGCCACCAAGGGTCATGCATGTCATATCAAAAAGCTGCTCTTTGGTCACAAGAAGATTTTCATTGGGAACATACTGAGCAAACCCCAGTGCTGCAGTACCACGCGGAACAATAGTTACTTTAAGCAAAGGTTCTGCATGTTCCAGGAACCAACCAGCAACAGCATGACCAGATTCAAGGTAAGCAACAGTCCGTCTTTCCAGCTTGCTTATAACCTGCATAAAGAGTCCAGCAAACAGTTAAATATCTTGGTAAAAAATTTAGAAAGTCTCTCATGATCAAACAGTTGTTTACACCATTGTTTTAGGTCGCGCAGGTACAAACTTAGAATTAATGATGCCAAAAAAATTATCCCATTGTTGCAGGTCCATAAAAAAATCTCCTAATTCTCAGCTATTAATCTTTGAATTATAAAGGATTCGACAACTGTACAGATTACCATGCAGTGGCAATAGATACCTTGTTCTTCTTTTCTAGGCCGCCTATCACCCTGTCTATAGCCGCCTCAAAATGTTTCATGGTGATCTTTGGACTTTCATTTCTTGCACCAATCAAGGCAGCTTCATTGCAGATATTTGCAATGTCTGCTCCAACAAATCCAGGAGTGAGAGCAGCAAGCCTCTCAGAGTAAAATGATGGTTCCAAATCCAGCTTGAGCTTGCTCCGATATATTTGAAAAATCTGGTTACGACCTTTGATGTCTGGTTTATCAATAGTAATCTGACGATCAAACCGACCAGGCCTCAAGAGAGCTTTATCCAGAATATCAGGCCTATTAGTGCCAGCAAGTACAACAACTCCCGCAGTGGTTCCAAATCCATCCATTTCTACAAGCAATTGATTGAGAGTACTTTCACGCTCGTCATGGCCACCTGAAAAGCCTCCACGCCCTCTTGCCCAGCTAATTGCATCAATCTCATCAATAAATAGTATACTGGGTGAGCACTGTCTTGCCTCTTGAAATAAGCTTCGAACCCTTGATGGCCCAACACCAACAAACATTTCCATAAAATCTGAACCAGATATAGATAGAAAGGGCACCCCAGATTCACCAGCAGTTGCCCTTGCAAGAAGCGTCTTTCCTGTTCCAGGAGGACCAACAAGAAGAGCACCTTTTGGAATTTTGGCTCCCAATTCCTCATATTTCTTCGGATGTTTTAGAAAGTGCACAAACTCCATTATTTCTTGCTTAGCCTCATCGCAGCCAGCTACACCTTTAAAGAGAACCTGAATCAAAATGTGGACACTAAAGAATTGTTATGTAAATAACTGCGTCTATGTTTGAAATGCATACTTAACCTTGTTCTTAGCATTCTTATCTAACTTCGTGACCTGTGCTTTGCCTATGTTGAATATTCCTCGGCCGCTTTTTCCACCTGGACCACCAATGCTAGGCATTTTTCTGCTCATGAACCAAAGGGCTCCCAGAAGCAACACTGTTGGCCCGTACCTTAACAACTCTTTGGACCACATTACTTGGGATACATAAATTATGGGAACAAATCAAAATCATGACGGTCAATCCCTAGAGCTTCTTGGGCTTCCTCCAACTTTTCTTGAAAAGATTGAACACTCCCAATGTTAAAATAATATTTAAACTGGGTTACATTTCCTTCGGAAGGAGAACCATTAACAGTATCAGGGACAGAATCATCACTATGAACTTTTTCACGTGCGGAGCTCCTCACGTACACTTTTGCAACTGATTTGTTTGCAACTTCAATGTGATCGACCAACCCAGGTTCAAGTAGCTTATTTTTAAATTCTTGGAAACTCATCTGGGAAACAAATCAGCTTAAGCAGAAATTACTAATGAAAATGAAATGGAAAATAAAGATATAGAGGAGAAGACACAGAGGCCTCAGAGAGGAACATCTGTTTATTCAATCATTCGAGACTCCCTTTACTGAACTATAAAGGCTCTATTATATAGGCCTTGCTAGAAACACGAAAGTAAACCTATTCAACAGGAAAGTAATCGTTTTTTTTTTTTTTCTGTCAAACACATGAAGGTAATCTTCATCCTACGCGAAAGCAATCCAAATAAACCAGTTTCTCTAAGCGTAGTGATTACCTCCTTCGTTTGATGAGGATTAAGGAATAATGATGTGACAATAAAGCCAATGAAAATTAAAGGAGCAATAAAATCTTGAATCTGCTTGGAAAACTGTCCCTGAGTATTCCCCTGACCACCTGCACTTGATCCCTCTGACGAAAAATGAAACTAATGGGCATACTAAAACAATGTTGCACTTACCAAAACACATCAATGGGGAAAAACCTACAAAAATCCAAATGTGGCACACCTTTGGACGCCGATTTCTGTTCCCCCTTTCGGAATTTCCTTGTTGTTTTTCGGATAATAGTTTTTGTAATCTATAAGACCAAACCATTGCATGTTATGATCCAATTCCCTAGGCCCTTAATCAACCTGCAAGTAACACAGAGGATAGAGAGGAACAGGGAAGGAGGAAGGTAGAAGGAGCAGAGCTCCAATATTTTTGTTTATATTTCTTTTTGTGTAAATTCTGATCTGTTTTCAAACCAAATAGCAGGTGCTCTTATACAGGAAGTGTGACAACTGCCAGCTGGCATTTCTAACAAATTCCCCTAATAACAAGTAAAACCCTCAATTACAACTAACTTGACTCTTAATTAAAGCATAAACCTCAATTACAAATTGGGTTCATAACATTGCAAACATCCAAACATAAACACATTATGCTAAGCATCAAATTTTATCAAACCAAAATAAAATTCTTAACTTTTGGGCAGAACGCCTTACTTTTTTTCCCGGGGCCTTGGCTGGAGAACAAGAATTCTAGGGATTCCGAGAACAAGAATCCCTACGCAGCCATCAACGCACGCATTGCCGAGCGGCGTCGATGACGGCGAAAAGGAATCGTGCAGCAGCGTGTTCCTCCCGTTGTAAGTACCCGAAATCACATTCTACGCAGAAAAATATCAAATTTAGCAACCAACTAAAAAAGAGAACTTAAGGGAAAAAAAAATTTCAAAACTTAGGATTTTTTATGTTAAAGTTCTTACTCTTTTGAGTTTGGAACGAGCCGAGTGGGTGATCGAGCGTCTGATGCTTGAGAAAACCATTGTATCGAGCCGCGGGAATCGTTTGAGGTGGAGAAGGGTATTTTTGAAACCGTAGAGAGAGTTCTGTGGGTCTGTTTGGTTGCCGAGAAAATTTCTGGTGGGAAAGTTTTCTAGGGTGTGGCAATGGGGAGAGAGAGAGAAAGAGAGAAGTTTGCTGCAATTGGGAGTGGGAAAGGGGCAGGGGCGGAGAAAGGGAATTGTTTGCTGCCCAGAATCAGAAACCGACTTCTTATTACTGAATTACGTATTTGACCTTTGTTATGGGACAAGGGGATGTGAGTGGAGTAAGGTTAATTTGGTCAATGTGCAGTGTTTCTTCAAGGTTTTTTAGAGCCTGAAAATTGGTAGCAAATATGTATGGTTTGGTTTGGTCACCTCAGTCCCCTTTCAACAGAATTGTGTTACAACAATAGTAAAAATATTTATGGGATTAAAGATTAATGGATTTTGCAATAGCTAAAATAAGGTCCTTCACTCCGAGTGAGGATCCCGGAGATCCTCAAATTACATTCGTTCATCTTACATCGTTCGGTCGTAAATTATTGTAATTTTTTTTTAAATTGAATATAAACAGTACTTGATGAAAACTGACATCACGATACATGATGAACGAATGTGATTGAAGGATCTTCGGGATTCTCACAAAGAGGATCCGGCGAAAATCATTTCTCCTTCACTCACACCTAGAGACAAAGAGGGAGCCAAAATCAAGTGTATGGATAAACAAAAGATTGTTAGGCTCATTTCCCGTTGAAAAGGGGTTTTTTTTTTTGACAAAATTACAGTTTAACGCATATACATAAAGAAATTGTAAATATAAAATAACAAAATTTTTGTACACGTATCACATTGTAATATGTCGCTTGAAAAGAACAATGCATAAAGACACAAAGTCAAATATTTTCTGAAGAAAAGAGAAATGATAAATGCACTTAAAATAATTTGGTGCCTTTTCTCATCGCTCACGTATGAATGCATTCAGCCGACTTTAGAGTGCAAATAATAGTGGTAAAAAACATTCTCATACAAAGTTTTGTATGAGTTTGCTTCGCCTTATGATATGCGAGGCGAGGAGCAAGCAAATACTCACTATACTTAGATTGAGATACAAACAAACATAGAAAACAGCAGTGTCGAATTGCTTCCCTCGAGAGTAATATAGTCTACATACATAAGTTTTACAATATAATGAAATAAGTAGCAAGGCTTAGAATCAGTCTCATTGTTGTTGGTTTAAAACGTGAAGAATTTCGAAGAAAATATGAGAATTTCAAAAAAAAATTTGATATGAAATAACTGTTGAACATTTGGTCTAGAATTGTAACTTTGATATTATCTATTCTAAAATTTAAGGGGGGACGGCACTGTAGCGGCCTCATTCTTTGCCACTCGATTTCACCCTATTTACAACAATACCGGCTGAATTGCATGGGTTGGGAGGGTAATTCTCAAAATTTCAGAGGGTAATTTTGTCCATATGGTTTATCAGGGAGCCACTCGATTTCACGCTATTTACAACAAAACCGTGAGGTTTGGGCTGGTATTGGGCCTGGGTTGGAAGGGCAATTTTGTCCTGTGCGTTTGAGACGGATTGGGGTGGGTTTGGGTTTGCTGGCATTCAGTGAGGGTTTAGGGGATGGGAGGCCATGCCTCCGATAGAGAGAGAGAGAGACAAATAGCGAGCGATAGAGAGAGAGAGGGAGGGGGAGAGGGAGAGATTAGGATGTCAGTGCCCCAATGTTTGATATGGTGACTGGGTGGGTGACAGTGAAAGAAAGAGGATGGGTCGTCCGGATTACGGGGAGAGAAACAGAGAGGGAAGGGTGGGGATGGTGAACAGGCCCAAGCATGGTCCCTCAGTCCGGGATTCACTCCCGATCGTCCATGCCATGTTGCATGTTCAGATAAGTCTCTTTTTCATTTGGATTTTGAACTAAAATCTTAATTTTTTATTATTTCTTGCATTTGTATCTGTTGGCATTTTTTAGTACGTTAGGTCAGGTTTTGGGGATTCATCTTTCTATTTATTCCCTTATTTGTTTCATTTTCTCTCTTTTTGGGATTCATCTCTCTGTTCTGTCTGTTTGTTCTTTTGTTTTAAGGTCAATTTTTTTTTTTTTTTGGGTTTTCAGTTTGTTAATCTGTGATTCTGTGTTTAGATTTTTCTTTCGTAGATTAAATCGTTAATGGGTATTGGTTGTTGAAATATTTTCTTTTTGGGGAGAATTTGTGTTTGGTTGCCGGATTTGATTTGGTTTTTGCTTTCAGGAAAACTGGGGTTCGAATTTTGGGGTTTTTGATGTGGGTTTGGTTTCTTTCACCACAGTGATGTTTGATGTTCTTCTTCAGGTGCTTCTTGGGGATGTTGGAGTTCGGAAATCAAGTCTGGTGTTGCCCTTTGTAAAAGGACAATTCGTTGAATTTCAGGTTTGTTCTATATCTTTCAAAGGAAGCATTTTCTTTTTTATCCATACCTCTACTTTTATAGTATGTTATTACAGGAATCAATTGCCACCCTTGGTGGTATATTCTTTACAACAAATTCGAAGCAGCAAATAAAATCGCACTTGCTATTTGTTCTGTCAACTAGACTAATAATGTAGAACTATAGAAATATCTGGTGAAAGCAATGAAGAAATCACTATGATTGATCTTCAAAGAAGCTCTAATAAGTTACAAGAGAGAAGCTAGAGAGAGAAGTCTACACTTCCCTTTCGAAGAGAGATAATTTATTTTTTCATTACTTGAACTAGATTATTTCCATACATCAACTAATGCAGCTCATCAATAACTAAACACTATTAATTAACTTTAGTACAACTGAATGATTTAATTGTCTAACTTAATCATGGCTGAGTTGGCACTTGATTGAGCTCTAGACTGATATAGTAATCTGGTACAATAGAGCCGATGCTAACATCTGGTTCTGTCTAGACTCTAAACCACATCTTTAGTCGTTATATATGTGTGTACACATCACTTCAAGTAGATTTTTACTTACTTTTGGGCTTTTAAATTCATTTTTTATCTGCATTACTTTATGTACACATTATACATTTGACATGAAAGACTATTAAATAACATTTTTCTTTCTCCAGTGGTGGATATGGTAATTCCATGAGAGCTTTCTATGTTCATTGTCTTTATGCTGACTCACACTCATTGGTGTAACATCTTATTTGCAGGGCTATTGTGATTTTCTCACATAGGAAAAGTTGCTGCAAGCAGTAGAAGTTGGGCAGGTTGTTACTTCTTTTGAGTATGTGGTCTATGTGTTGCACGAGTTGTATTATTTGCTGTGTTCTGTAATTTTTTTATGCTGTTTGCTGTTCTAAACTTTTGAACTCTTTTTTGGATTAATCTTTGTTATTTTTGTTTTTGGGGTATCTGATATGCCAAGGTTGCCAAATCTTGGTTGTACTTTTTTCCAAGGCAATGGCACCTTTGAAACTTTGAATTCTTGATTTTATACAAATTTTAATTCTCATTAGTTAATGCTTAATATTTGGCCTTTTGTTTTGAGATTAGAATGAAATCATTCTATTTTTTTGGTGTATTTTTAAGTGAGGTTTGGGATATGTTATACGTTTGGCCTATGTGAGTGACACTCTGCCTGAGGTTTAATTAGCTTATCAAATCTCTTTAACCTCCTTAGTTATTATCTATTCTAAAATTGAAGGGGGGACGGCACTGTAGCTGCCTCATTCTTTGCCACCCGATTTCACCCTATTTACAACAATATCGGCCGAATTGCATGGGTTGGGAGGGTAATTCTCAAAATTTCAGAGGGTAATTTTGTCCATATGGCTTATCAGGGAGCCACTCGATTTCACGCTATTTACAACAAAACCGTGAGGTTTGGGCTGGTATTGGGGCTGGGTTGCAAGGGCAATTTTGTCCTGTGCGTTTGAGACGGATTGGGGTGAGTTTGGGTTTCCTGTCATTCAGTGAGGGTTTCGGGGATGGGAGGCCATGCCTCCGATAGAGAGAGAGAGAGAGAGAGAGAGAGAGAGAGAGAGAGATAGAGCGACAGAGAGAGGGAGATGGATGAGTGGGGATCTCAGCACCATTGCTGCAGATCCTCGATTTCATAAGTGGGAGATATGTTTGTAGATTTTTTTTCCCACTTTTTGAGGGACGGATGGGCAGGGAGAGAGAGAGAGGGAGGATTGGGGTGCGTTTTTTGGGGTTAACGGGCTACCCCACGGGGTTGGTGAGCAGAGGATGTCTGGGGGAGGTATGGGAGAGGAGAGGGTTTTCAGTTTTGTCATCTGATTCAACAGGTAAAACACTATTCAGAAATCATTATTTATTGTTTGTTTCCCATTTGCTTTGTTAAAACTATGATTGACATTTTTTTGTTTCGGCAAAATTGTAATGGATGTTTATAGCCTGTTTAGTTGGGTGTTAGGAAGATAAGTCTGTTTGGTGCACTGTTTTGTACACTGTTAGCGTAAGGTTGTGTCTTTTAAACTTGGGGTGTTGCATTGTGCTCATTTCTGTTTTCTTCATGCTTTGCTGCTGTTTCATTCTCAACAAGTTGAATTCAGGTTCATTTTCTGCTTTTCATCCTTTGAATATCCCTCTGATCATGTGCATTTCACTGTTTTGGAGCATTGCAAAATAAATACAATACACAATCAAATTAGGAAAAGATAAAGGAACATGCTTGATGACTGATTGGTTTATGGATTAGTAGTATTATTTGTGGTGTAGATCATGGTTTTCAGGTCTTTTACAATTTTAGTGGTTGTGCTTAAGGGTAGATGATGATGATGTAGGATGGAGATAGTTTTTAGAGAATGCTGGATATACATTCGTTAGAGTACATTCAAGTAGTTTTGTGTTCCTGTGAGGTATTTGGTATTCCTCATAGTTTCGTTCTTGACCATATTCCTTCTCGAATCTTCATCGATAAAATGTTTCCTTGAGCATCTTCTTTAAATTTGTCTTTTATATTTGATCCAGTTATGATTTTCCCTACCTTTGTGTATTTATAACCGGAAGAAGTGATTTTTGTAATTGTGATAATTGTGCCCCATGTTTTGTTGAGGACTTTGATATTCTAATTTCTTCTTGATAATACATCATTTTTGTAAGCGTATACGGGTACTTATTTTTCGGGATTGTTTAAAGATCACATGCTTTACTGAATCTGAAAATAGTGACAACTGAAAGCTTTGACCCCTTCAAAGGCCTATGGAACTGAAAGTATTTCTTTGTGGTTAATTACTGATAGAAGTTTAAATTGGGAAAAGAACATGCAAGTGGATTACTGGTTTATCATGAATATGATTTTCAATTTGTTGGTGCTACAACAAAAACGTGTCCTTAACTGTAAGAGGAATCCTACTTTGTGACTTTGGTTACCGATTTATGATGAATATGATTTTCTTAGCTTATTATCAGGACAATGTTAATTTCACTTGATTATTTCACATTTTCCAGGTCAATCTTTGATTTTGAGTCTTTCCGAAAGCTGCTATCATCTCCAAAATCCTTATTCTGGTATGTAGATAGCTGCTAAGTGCTGCAACTCACTAAGTTTGGCCACATGCCTTCATTGTAGCATATGCCCTTTGTGACAAGTAAGCATTATAATTCCACTTTGTGGATTGATATTAAGTTGGGTTATGGAATAATATAAGGTCGTGTCATGGTTGAACATTTCTACATTCTTTATAGCTAGGGTTATTTTTTTTCTTTGTGAAATTTTGACCTCTTGCTTTTCAGTTAAGAAGCCCGATTATTGTTGCAATTTTATGGCGTGTCACTAATAAATATTTGTACATTATTTTGATTGACCAATTTTCTAGGAAAATGGCTTTTGTGAATTGTGGTTAGACAGAGTATTTGAATTTTTTTTCCTGTTGAAAATTGCAGGGCACAGTTAATAATTACTTTAGTTTGATTTAGTATTGTGCTTTAGAGTGAAGTTTGAGTGTTGATATATGTGTGAGTAGAGTTGTAAAACAGAGAGAGAAAATGAACTTTAAACAGATGAAGGAAACAAAATTTGAGCAAAAACTTCCAATCTTTAAAACTGTGAGGCTTTTCAGTAGGTGTGTTTTGTAAAAAGGTTTTAATCTTTCTTAGAAATGTAGCTTTCTCAGTTATGCAATGCTTTTAATAGGTGTATTTTTATCTTTTGTGATTGCTGATTTAATTTGGGGTTTGTTAATAGTTTAATTTGGAGTTTAATTGAAGGTTTAATTCAGGTTTGTAGTTGGGGATTAATTGAGGGTTTAACTTTACTTAGCTTAAATTGCAGAATGTGGCTATCTTTGCAGATTACAGAAATTTGGATTGTTTGAGGAAGAAGTTGGTTTCATGCTGTTTTGAGGTATATAATTATACACCATCATTTTTGTTCAAAGCCTACTTAGCTATCTACCTTTTTTTATTTATATTTGTGAAGCTTTCATGGTTAGATTTTAAATATATAATTCAATTTTTGTCGTTTGAGCTTATATTGGAACTGAGTTTCTTTCTATTTAGTGTGCGTATCAGTATTTGCCCATTTATGTCAGGGTTGAGATGACTAGGCATCCATTTGGTCGTTTTACGTTAGAATGGAACTGGGCAATAGATTAGGTTGCAAGATAAATTTCTAAAGTTCTACTAGCTTAGGTACAAATTATTTTTTAGAAATCAAACATGCAAAATTTCTATGCATGTTTTGAAATTGGTTGTAGGAAGTGGGCTTCCAAGTCTTAACAATTATGGAGACTATGAAATCAGGGTAACCAATTAGGGGTAACTATATATTTCAAAAACGCAGATTTTACACACACACACACACACACATTCTGTCAAGAATCAGTTTTGATTGGCACAGATGAAGATGAACAATAAGAGGGTTTTCTATTCAAATTTACTTTTTGTAATTTTAGGGGTTTTGATCATACATGTGTATTTAATTTGGTTTTGTTTTCAGTTTCAGGAGACTCTGGTTTTTCGTTTTTTGGGCCTTTTCTTTGCAGCCTAGAAAGCCCTCTGTGCTCAAGGTAAACAATTTCAACTTTTTACTTCTAAAGCGTTGCTCTTATTTAGCGGTAGGTATTCCATTGTATACAATAATATGTTTTGTGTTATGGTAGGAACCCTGTTTCCCCTTTTTGTCTTTCTGTGCATTCAGAAAACAAGCCACCCTAATTGAAGCTTTCTATCTTCAGATCACCAGCAATAATCTCATCAAGGTCCCAGGAGGAATCACGAGGATTCACTGCCGAATTGGTATGTACTTATGCTTTTGCAAAAAGCCCTTTTCTTGACATTTTTCTGTTTTAGAATTGGGACCAAAATGATTATGAGTGATTTTGAAAAACACTGAGATAGAAAAAATTGCTATCAAGCAAGCAGGTTGTGAGTATTCAAACATGTAATTTTCAGTCAAATGAAATAGTTGGCACCACAAGCTTTTAAGTAGGGAGGGATGTTTGATTATATATTTTTTGGTTTTTATTTTTTCTCCTCAGTTGTTATTTTCCTTTTACTGTATATTGTATCTTCTGTTTGCGAATGCCTCTGTTTTTTTACTTGCTGAGAATGCCTGTCAGGGGTGGCTCAACAGGACCGGGAAATCTGGAGAGGGGTGAGGGGTTAGCAGAGGGGGGATTGTGCATGTAGCATCAGGGCTAGGTTACCAAGATGGTGTTTGGGTGGGTTTGACAGTGGGTCATATGGGGGACGGTGGTGATGCACTCCGAACTCACGAAGGTGCACAAACATTACGAGTGCATCACCATAAAAAAAATTCATATTTAATTGTTATACCCTTCACAGTAAATAATTTCCACATCAGAGTTTTTTGAAACTGAGAAGAGACCGGAAACACGATTCGCATAGCAGACTAGCTTATAGATGATATAATAGTCGGATAACAAAGTTCTCAACTGAAGGTTCAGAGAGACTCATTTCTATGTCCAATTATGAAGCATCTTTTGATTTTTATTGATATAAAGACCTTTTCTTTCTCCAATTAGGCCTCTGTCAACACTTTTTGGTTTAAATGCACTCAATAAGTACTCACATTTATTTGATAGACCAGATGAAAAAAGAGGGAAAATGGATTATATATGCACGAAGGGCACCACAACAAATTGTTTTGGAATTTGAGTTTGGATTGGAATTTAATTTCGATATACAAAAGCACTCACCTTAAACACAGAGGAATCAGATGCTTGAGTTAAACAATTAGCTGATCACAAATTGGTAGGGGTTTAATTTGAAGAAATGGCATTTAACACTTTTAATTGACTGAATGCTGAAATTCTCCCTTATGCACCAAATTGGATTCATAAACAGAATCTCATTTTCATGTTCTGTTTTCGTTCGGTTAACAGAGGAACTGCAATTTCAATGGATATCATTTTTGTTGCTCTTCCATATATTTTGGTCATTTAGCAAGAATTTTTTAGATTTCCTCTTTTAAATTTGAAAGTGTCTAAGTTGCTAACGGATCTACTTTCTTTGCAGATTACAGAGATTTGGATCATTTGAGGAAGAAGTTGGTTCCATGCCGTTTTGAGGTATATAATTATACGCCTTCATCTTTGTTCAAAGGCTATTTAGCTATCTACCTTTTTTTTTTAATTTTTTTTTATATATTTGTGAAGCTTTCATGCTTAGATTTTAAATGTATAATTCAATTTTTGTCGTTTGAGCTTATATTGGAACTGAGTTTCTTTCTATTTAGTGTGCGTATCAGTATTTGTCCATTTATGTCACGATTGAGATAACTAAGCATCCATTTGGTCGTTTTACCTTAGAATGGAATTGGGCTTCTTTCTATTTTGTGCACGTATCTGTATCTCTCTATTTATGCAAAGCTTGAGATAGCTTAGCATGTATTTGTAACAAACCCTGTTCCAATTGAATGATTGCTGTATTTGTTCCAAACGCCATTTGAATTGGATGATTGGTTTATTTGTTCTAAACCCCATTAGAATTGTATTTGCTTGGATGGGCTATTAGTATAGGGATAGTTAGATTAGGAATTTTGTTTTGCCATTTTGTGATTGAGATCTAATTACAGGTTTTGTGTTGCATGTTTCCGTGTTTCGGTGTCTGTCCTGTCTGTGTGGTTAGTTTGGGCTGTGTTTAGATTCTTAAATGGTGCTGCTTAATATTGTTTGTAAGATGCTGTGGCAAATAAACTTTGAGTTGTGGAAAAAAAAAAAACTTTCGAAAAAAAAAACTCTCCCACAGGCTATTTATGTCACCGAAACTGCAGAGGCAAAATATGTGTGGAGTGCATCTTCCTTCTCTAACTTATGGAAACAAGCACACTACATCTTTGTTGCTTTGAACATATATGCTTGAAAGATTAGCTGCTAAAACAAAAACAACCTACTTTTTCACCTTTCACTCATCTATCCTTTTTATTCGTTCATGATTTTGTTAATTTTTTTTTTCAAGTTGCATGTGTCTAATCCGTGTACTTAAGATTCGTGCATTCAACTCCCGCAGCAACGCGCGGGCATTTTTGCTAGTTTTCACTAAATTTGAAGAACTTTAGAAATCGAATCGAAAGAAAGATTGAGTTAAAGAAAAAATGGTGTAGAAATAATGAATATCAAATCAGAGTTAGACGTTAGTTCTCTTGATACCATGTTAAGATGAAGAGCCAAAAGTTGAAGGGAAGTGCAAGGAAAGGAGAGAGTACACTTGTGTATCAAAAAATAGTTCAAATGATTGCAATGAGTCTAAGTTCTTCTTATATCTCTTTACGTACATGAAGGCATAACCACTCTTCTAATAATTATGTCATGTCATAATCACTCTTCCAACAATCACTAACAATTTCTCTGAGGATGGTGTTGTTCACTCACACTTTTCATGCACATTTTGTTAATTTCTATCGTTTGATCATATTTAATTTATCGATCTGATGACTAAAAATTACTAGGAGTTTGTGGAAGGTAAAAACAAATGTGTGGTTAGCACCACCTTTCTCCTTATACTGACGATAAAATCTACATCGCATTTTTTAGCATACATATCATTATTGTTCAACATTGTACAGTTTACGTCTATGGATTCATCCAAAATTATGATTTATGCCCACGTCAAAATAGGAAGAAACCCATGATAGAGAAGAAGGAGAGGTTGGAGATGAACGAGAAGAGGAACATGTAGAGTTTGAAGAAGCACTTGATGGTTTAGGGTTCCTAATCATGAATGGCACCATATCTTGAAGCAATCCTTGTGAGCTTCTTTCCTCTTCCACAAACCCTTGAAGCCGGCCCGGAAACGGGCCGGGTGGCAGATCCCGAACTGGATCGGGAGTAACGCTTCGCAGACTTTCTTGGGCTTCTCGGTCTTGGTCTTCGGCTTGAGGCTCCGAGCTTTTCTTCTTGGGCTTCATTGACGGGCTGGAGTTTTGGGCCTGGTTGTTGAAGTCAAAAAATGGATATGCGAAGTGCAAATGGAGCCCTTCATAGGTGATGATGAGCGTGTCTGGGTCCTCACTGGACCTCTCTACTTGCTTTTTGGCACTGCATCTTGGATTTGTGCACCTGTAGTAGCTCCTATATACAATTAAAAAAAAACTTGGTAAGAAATGTAAATTGAAAGATTAAAGTAAAATAAATCATTTGAAAGTTTTTTTTTATTTTTTATTACAAGCGATATTATTACTTTAAGCTATAATATGGTGAGGATGAATGGTTTGAACTCAGTATACAGTGAGTTGAAGAAGAAGGTCTTATCCACTAGAACAATCCGTCGGCCACTTGCAATTGAAAGTTTAATGTAATTGTGTGATTGTAGCAATATGTCAAACCTTTGTTTAATGGCCTAGACCTGGCGTAGGTAGAATATTTAAGGATAATCTACCTTCTTAAGGTCTTGAATAGGGTGGTTGGCTTCATGCCGCAGCACTAATTAGAGAGCATTTCGTGAGCTAATCAGCTTAATTAGTATTAAAGTGGTATAAGTCATGCAGATTAAGTCCGACTCTTACACACATAAGATAATGAAGTCGTTTACGATGCTTATAGGTTTTTCAATGCAAAGTTTATTCGTTTAGGTACCTAATAAACAAATGACGCGACTCTTGTTCAACAATTATCATTTGTTTTAAGTTAATTAATAATTATATATTTGTGGTTTTTTGTTTTTTTACTTTTCTAATAGGAACGTCTTATATCTTTTATCAAAAATAGCGTTAAACACTTTTCTTGAAGTTTTTCTTGCATTATTCTTCGTAAGAGCTTATGGACAATGACTTTGAAGTTGAAGTTTGTTTTATAAACAAGCAATATTAGAAGATGGAGAATCGGCGGCCTTAGATGTAGAACTGAGTGCTCATAACCGCTTGAACTACACACTTACTATGGCTGCAATAATATCAAAACCCTAAAGCTTTTAAAAACAATTTCAGATAAAGGGGAAGAAGAATGAGCTATATATGGTAAATATTACCTAGGATTTGGGCTATTCTTAATGGATTTCTGGCCATATTTCCTCCATTTATAACCATCATCAGCCATTATTCCATTTCCACAGCTTTTGATCTTCAGAGTATACTTATGCTCAACCTTACTAAGACCCCTTTCTAGCAACGACAGCCTGCAAAATAAGAAAATGCATTTATAGCAAACTACAAAAAATAATCCCAATCAATTAAATTCTACAAAAGCGATGAACATAAAATTATTGCAACATATATATACAAACCTGGCATTTGAAAGTTCTTGGGGCTGGACTGTTCCCGTTGTGACAGACAAAGCAGTCTCAATATCTTGGATTGTCGGACCAGAATAGACGTTAGGGATAAACCCGTTGATAGCCTCTTTGCCGAAAGCACTAGTCGTTCGGGACTGCACAGATTCCTCCGGTAGCACAAAGAACGGTGACTCATTGTCCAGAAGCTCCCTCACCAGCTCTTCCTCTGAGCCGTCCGACCACGTAGCACCCATTGCTTCCTCCATTGCTAATAGAAAAAGAAGAAGAAGAAGCGGAGAGGAAATGAGTTGATAAGATAAGAATTATAGAGTGTGTATTATCTGGTGAAGAAATAAAAGAAGGGAAAAGGTGGAGCAGATGAAGAAGGGAAGTTGTCACGTCTACGTGTTTGCCTCTTGACTTTTAAAGTAAGAGGGTTTTGGTTTCGTATGCATTCTACTTAGACTTAACTAAGAATTCTATTCCCGTCAAACAGTAAACATATTTGGTAAACTGAACAACCCTAGCTACGGGCTTTTTTTTTTATAAAAAAAATGGGGTCATTTTCCTTGCGCATATATATATGCATGCTAGGGTAATTTCAATGCCTTCCCTCCAGAGATCAAATTCAAGAACTATAATTTTCACGATTGCATCAAATTCAAAAAATAATTCTGGTATGCAAAACACAGGCTTCATGATCATCTCGATATTAATTTACCGGAAAAAAAGTGGGTGAGGTAAATTGTATAAGAGAGGCCATTAACCCTAAACCCTCTCTAGTTTCTATGGATGTATACATTTGTTTAATTTTTTTTGTTGAATTGAATAAGTCAAAAGAGAATAAAGTGTCAAAAATAAATCGAGAGCGTGTAAAAAGACAATCTAAATTGTAGAGAAGAGGGGATTCAAAATCTAGTTGCATATGAAGAAATACATCGATGTAACTAAATCCATATTTGAGAAATCGCATGATAGCTAGTGTGGAAAATTATTTACTTTTTTTTTTCAAAAAAAAATGAAAGGTAGACAAAGCAAGAGTCAATTTTCTTTCAATTAATCTTCTTTTGTTGCTTTGCAGCATTCTCTGTGTTTTCATTTAGTGTGTTATATTTGTCTTGTTATAATGTTTTGATGAGAAGAAATTTTGAATGATAGAGGCATCAAAGGTGGACCAAAGCTACCTGAACCATGACCCAATTTTCAACCCAAAGCAAGAGTCAACCACTAAAGAATCAATAAAAATATACGTTTTCATTATTTTCAAAGAGATTACATTCTCTCCTTTCTTTAAATAAACAGATTAAAAACTTGAACTTCATTAATTATCACTTCTTTTCTAAATTCTTTAAGGAAGCATATAATTGCCCAGCTGAATAGTTAATTACTATATAAAAGGAGTAGATATGAACTGTGATAGACTTTTTAACAAGAACTTCCTAATTAGAGGAGATGAATTATCATGTTATCAATTCATCACATGTCAAGTGTTTATTAGAAGAATGGTTGGTTTTAACATTTTTAACACGTCACATATATTTATTAAATAAGTGACGTCATTAGAACTGTATGTTGATTGCAAGAGAGAATCTCTCCTATTAAACTGATGAAACTATAAAACCCTACTTTAGTTTTTCCCTCAACTTTCTTTTCCAACTCTCCCAAGTCTCGATCACGTGAGATGAGTAGCATGCAAAAAGAAGATATATAACATAATTAGAGCCTCCCGTAATTAAGGCTTATATATACTCATACAAGCTAAGCATGCATGTTTATTGAATATTGCCAGAAAACCGATCCGCATTAATTCCAAGAGTTCGCATTTTGCAATTTCCAAGTCTCTACGCTTCCATTATTTTAGATTTTAGAGAGATTTGTTTTTGCTATTTGATGGGCTGGCGGTGCAAACACTCAGTGCCTATGTCTAACAACATAGTGGTCCACATACATGCATGCATGCCTCGATCTTTCTCACAAGAAAGAAAACAAAATTAATTATTGCAACTAATTGTCCACCCAAATTCATCAATTAGGAGACCATTAGAAGGCTAATAGTATTTTGTTAACTTGACAACAATTCAAACAAAATACAAGTGATCAATGATATAGCTTGAAAGAAACAAAGCTATGTATATATACAACCACGTATATTGGCATTCCACCACAAGTACTTCGAAAAATTATTGCATGACACTAAAATACAGTCAAGTAATATAAGTTTACGTGTTACGTGCATGACTGATGGATGATTGTCTATGCTTTATAGTGTAGTATATATTAGTTAATTATCAAATTCTATGTTATATCACTTGTTTAATTATCTTACAAATGTATTTTAGTGTCGCACAATAATTTATAATTTTTATCACCCAAAATGATTTAGAAAATAAACAATAGAAAAACTGAAAGAAAACAAAATCTTGTGTGGTTCAACCACCGTCACCATAGCTAATATATTTAGAAAGTTTATCTTGCAACACGAGGGGAACCGAATGGTTTCTTCAAAGTGAGGGCAGGTTTTGGAGGTTTGTGGCTTTGACTTTTGTTAATCTTAGAAACATAAACAGAGGGTGCGTACTGTCTCCCTCTCCCCTACCCTACCCGCGTAAAAACACAAAACTGGGGTTGACCGTCAGACAATCGGAAAGAGAGAGAGGCGTCGGTTAGCGGATGAGGGAAGAGGTGGAGTGGGCGCAGGTTAAGAACCAAACAAACCAAGTTATCTTTGGTTGGAAAAAACTTGGACATGTTCGTTCGCCAAAGTCAACCCTTTTTAACGTGGGACCATGTGGGGGACACGTGTGATTGATGGGGACCCACTGGTGTCCAGCTTCACGAATGAGGGGTAGGGGCGCCTCGAGCTGTCGAGGTCTGTGGTGTCGGAGGAAGTGGAGGAGGAGGGGCTTGATCCGAGCAGTGACGCTGTAACTCATCCTTTGGGGTTAAAACAAAGAAGAGAAGGAAGGGGTGGGGTCCTAAAGAAAATTGGGAATGCTTAAGGGCACATGTCCTAATCGATCGTCCTTGGCAAGGGCATCTTCCTCTAGTACTGCTAGTCAAAAGACTCGAAACCTAGTCTTCTAGATGCGATGGCTACAAGTGGAAAACTGCCACCACTGTTTCTTTACCTAGGTAAATCCCATCAAAACCTTGCCAAGGACAATTGCCCACGCAAGGAGTGATTTTCTTTCAAATTTGGTTTATAATTTTATTTACATCACCCGTGAAATCAACGCTAATTATGTGTTTAAAAAGTAATCTCTTTGTCCAATAAAAACTCAACGCATGGCACGCTTAATTGCATGAGAATATCTCTTCCATGCTAGAACAGATTTATTATTACATTTTAAGTTGATGCACAAAACCGGGGGGGTCTCGGAACAACATAAATCCGACCGTGAATCTGCAAGAAAGTAAAGAACACAAGATGTATCGTGGTTCACCCCAATGTTTAGGCTACATCCACACTGATGTTGATATTGTTTTACTCTGAATGGTGAATATACAAGAAGGCTAGAGGCAGTGTGCTCTCTAGCCTATTTGCCCTCTCTGAGATGTTTTCTCTCTTCCCATGGCCTAAATCTTGACCTCCCCTAATGAGGAGAGTGAGGAGTCCTTTTATAGAATAAGGGCTCATCACTTATTACATATTTGCCCCTTCATTTATTACATAATTACATTTGAGTCCCTCGAGTATTTATACGAGGTCTAAATACGGATGCCCTAAATATGGTACAAACAGTAGTCCCCCAAGTCTTCAGTCAAGAGAGTCTTTTGGCTGGAGACTTGAAATTCAGTCCATGTGTGGGCCGAAGTAACTAGATGTCGCCTAGAACTGATACTCGATATGAGGCGGTGCTCAATGTGAAATGATGCTTAACTAGAAGTAGCACATATTGCGAGGCTGCTCGGCTTGTGGCTTATGTTGCCTTGGTTGGCTCGGCTTGTGGCGTTTGAAGGTGAGGGAGTCCATTTTATAGAATAAGGGCTCGATCCTCAATACATAAATGATGGGCTAGAGTTGATGCTCGCGACGAGGCGGTTGCTCAGCAGGCGGCGATGCTCTCTAATGATGTTGAGGGAGTCTCTTTTATAGAATAAGGGCTCGCTCCTCAATAAATAAGTGATGGGTTAGGAGTGATGCTTGCGGCGAGGTGGTTGCTCAGCTGGCGGCAATGCTCTCTAATGAAGGTGAGGGAGTCCCTTTTATAGAATAAGGGTTCGCTCCTCAATACATAAGTGATGGGCTAAGAGTCTCTCTAATGAAGGTGAGGGAGTCCCTTTTATAAAATAAAGGTTCGCTCCTCAGTACATAAATAATAGGCTAAGTCCCCCAAATATTTTTCATGAGGCCTAGTTGCGGAAGCCCAATATATGGTACATAGTGTAGTCCCCCAAGTCTTCAGTCAATAGAGTCTGTTGGCTGGAGATTTTAAATTCAATCCATGTATGGGCCGAAGTGGTGGTTGTTCGGATGCGGTCTTTGTATACCATGCACTAAAGCTTTGTAGGTGAAGCTTTGAAAGTGAAGTTTTATAGGTGATGCTTTGAAAGTGAAGCTTTGAAGCTGGAGCTTTTGTAAATGCAGCTTTCGAAGCTGGAGCTTTTGTAAATGAAGCTTTTGAAGTTGGAGCTCTGTAAATGAAGCTTTGGAAGCTAGAGCTCTGTAGATGAAGCTTTCGAAGCTGGAGCTCTATAAATGAAGCTTTCGAAGCTGGAGCTATGTAAATGAAGCTTTCGAAGCTGAAGCTCTGTAAATGAAGCTTTCGAAGCTGATTGACATAAGTGATGCTCATTAATGTTTATGTTGATTGACATGAGTGATGCTCATGGATGTTGACATGAGTGATGCTCATGGATGTTGACATAAGTGATGCTCATGGATGTTGACATGAGTGATGCTCATGAATGTTTATGTATGATTGACATGAGTGATGCTCATGTATGATGGTGATTGTCATGAATGATGCTCATGTATGATTTTTTAGAGGACGGGTTGTACTTTTGATCCCTGGTTGGTGATAATAACGGCAGACTGCTGAATAATTTTGGAGTACTGGACGTACTTTTGATCATCTAGTTGGTGATAATAGCGGCAGGCTGTCGAATAATTTTGGAGTACTGGACGTACTTTTGATCACCTGGTTGGTGATAAGCAAGTTGGTGTCCGGTTAGACAAGAGATCACCATGAGCACGTGGTTCATCAGTCTATAAGTTGGTAGACTTCTTTAATCAGCAACAATGTTGATCAGTGAATCTAGTTGCTTAATAATTTCTGACAATAAATGACAGTATAAGTACGACCGTATAATGAATAAATCAAATTGACAAAGTTTGTCAAGGCAAAATATTGTACTGTGTGCCTTCTGTGAATAAATGATTTATTCAGTTGTTTGATAAATGATTTGTTGCATAAATCAATAATATATTAAGCATATAATATATATATATACCAACGGCAATTTTTTAAAGTGGCAGGTAAGTGGCAACCCTAAACCCTATATATATATATATATATATATATATATATATATATATATATATATATATATAGACACACACATGGCAGACAACTTTGAAGGTGCCATTATATATATGAATAATATAATAAAGATAAAAAATACTTATCTTCATAAGTCTTTGCAGAAGGTGGGTATGGCAGATGGTTGGATAGTGGGATAGCATATGCAGCTAGCAGTTGCCGGGGAGGGCAGGGCCTGCTCAATGGGTCACACCCATAATTCCCTTCTCTGCAATCACACCATTTCACCAACGCAATTATCTCTGCTTTTTCCTTCTTTTTATCTTCTTCCCTTTAATGCTTTCCTTCTTTTTATCTTCTTCCCTTTAATGCTTTTCCAATCAAGTACCTGACAGCTTGAGATATATTATAATCAAGTGATCAGGGAGTAGGACTTTATGATTTTTCAAGGAATCTAGGTTGTCTGGCACAAAAGTCTGATCCACAAGTGAAAACAGTTTCTGCACCATAAATCTTGCCGAAAGTGTGAAATGAAAGCGGCACTGGCGACGCCCGCACTGACGATTGCAGGTCTTGCTTCTTCGTATGTGAATCAAGATCTATATGATCTTTCATCGGCTTCAAGCCCTCTTTTTCGAATACCCTACCTCAGTGGATTAGCCGAGTGGATGTCGACGTCGCATTTAGAGCAATTATAATGAAGAAAATGCTTGTGCAAGACTAGAAACTCCACATACCACAATGACAAATGCTCCCATGTCCACACTGGGGGTGTAGGTCACCAAATTTTTCCCACGGATGTAAATGGCAATTGTGGTTGCCATTTGTCCAAGAATCTTGTATGTGGCATCAACGATAAACCACGGTTTGTCAGTATTCATGTGGTCTGCAGCTTTTGGATACCATGTATTATTCCAAATGTTAGGGTCGTCGACTTCGTAGTCTTCAAACATCCATCGCTAATCCAAATGGACCCGAACGAAGTCCTTAGTTTTGCTGCTGAAGACCTCGAAGCTCCACCATGTGTTTCCTTCATTGTTGAAGCTCAGGTCGGTGGTGGAGGGAAACTAGAGCTTTTGTGGTGGCGCCACCGAGAACCCGACAAATGGGGTTTTAAAGGCGGGTTTTGCAGAGGATGAGAATGGGGGTTTTGGGGAAGAATAGCAAGTGGAGGAGGATGAGAGCAAGGAAGAAGAAGATGAAGCTGCGAGCGAGAGTACATACATCTTTGTGTCTCAGTCTCTCTCACTCAGTCCACTTTGTTTCTGTGTTGGGTTTCTGGAGATTCACGGTGGATATTGTGGTGAGGTTTCACGGTGGTGAGATGAAAAAATGAAAGAGAACCGACATAGCTTTTCGTGTCGTTTCTCACAGACGGCGCCAAATGTTGATGCACAAAACCGGAGGGGGGTCTCGGAACAACATAAATCTAACCGTGAATTTGTAAGAAAGTAAATAACTCAAGATGTATCGTGGTTCACCCCAATGTTTGGGCTACGTTGATATTGTTTCACTCTGAATGGTGAATATACAAGAAGGCTAGAGGCAGAGTGCTCTCTAGCCTATTTGCCCTCTCTGAGATGTTTTCTCTCTTCCCATGGCCTAAATCTTGACCTCCCCTAATGAGGAGATTGATGAGTTCTTTTATAGAATAAGGGCTCCTCACTTATTACATATTTGCCCCTTCATTTATTACATAATTACATTTGAGTTCCCCGAGTATTTATACGAGGTCTAAATACGGATGCCCTATGGTACAAACAAGCTATAATTTTCTTGCTTGTAAGTTGCAACGTAGCATTTCTCTTCCCACTAATTTGAGAAGAGTAATGTTGTTTGATACTTTTTGAGACCTAGCTACCTTAACGGCTAGAATTAGAAATACCCCACTCACAAGTCATATCCTAACATTTTTCAACTACTATGAAGAGAAGAATATGCTAGCTTGACACATTAGACCTAACGGCTACAAACTGAACACTCTCATCTTCCATTGCACTATTTTGACAGTCAAACAACCAACATTTACATGGTGTTGTCAATTAACTTATATTATAAAATGTGTATTTATTCATTAAACATTATACATATCCATGATATATGACGAATGTGAGCATTCCAGTAATACCGCCACATAGTTCCGATTCTATGTGCTATAATATAGGCAGACAACATATATAATATTTCATGGATCTAGAATATACGATGGAACGTGAACACTAAATGGCGATGCAACAATTACATTGAAAAATTCTTTGTGCATTTGATTGTGGTTTGTATTATTTTTCCACTCGTCTGCAAGAAGATGTGAACAATGTCCCACATTGAAAATTAATAAACCTTACAAAAACTTATACAAAGTTGAGCCACTCCTTCATTACCAATTGATTTTAGGGGGAAACGTCAACTTCCTTCATAGCGTTGGAGCAATTAGCTCAAGAGGGGGATTTGAGGCATCAGAAAATTCAGACAACTTTGCAACACAGTGTGTGATATGAACCTCAATTTGCTTGTGTCAAGATTTCAAAGGTGGTCTAATGACCATTGCTATTGGTCCAGCACCGATATTATCTCTAACTTGATAAAAGGGGGTCTAATGAGTATAATTTTATCATAAAAATACCTCAGTATAATAGTAATGAAACCATTCAATATAAATTGCACATTCTTCAACACTCCCATCATGTTGGACCCATACTTTGAGAGGATTTGGTTGGTCATGGACCTCAATTGGGTTTATAGCATTAAATGGTATTGGGCCTTCTCATTCCATTGTGCACTCCTAGATGCAGGCCTCCAAAGTAAAACCCATTTTATGTGCCTATTTTAATGAAAAGTGGGCCCAGATACTTAAAACTAATAATAACTCCACGTTTTAAGGACATGACCCATTAGCCGTATAGGCCAAGGCCTACCCTTAAAATTCCACTTGGACCACAAAACATTTAATTTAAATTTCAGCTCACCAAAACACATTCAAACAGATTCAATTTCCCGCGCAAATGACCGACCCAAAGTTGGCGCAGACATTAAATATAGAAAAATATACAGAATCCGCTGGATTCGTACCACGTGGAAATGCACGTAGGTACAAACTCCCAGTAACAGTCTGACACGTCGTCCCGCCCGCTCATGCTTAGCTGTCATTCCCATTTTCCAATTATTTTTTTTGCAAATTTGATAGTTTTATATAAACCGCGCGCTCCGTCGTCTATTACATATTTGAAGAGTGACTGATCGAGTGAGGAGGAGCTGGATTGAAAATGGAGGAGGATTGTACGACGCCGAAGTGGCGAGAGTGCCGAATTCCGGAGATGAATATGTGTCCGCCGCCTCCGAAGAAGAAGGCAGCTGGGGAAAAGAAGCGGGAGCCGCCGAAGAATGGGTACTTCCAGCCGCCGGACCTTGATGCTCTGTTTTCTCTGCCTCCGAGAACTCAATCGTGTGCGTAGCAAGCTCAATTTGTTAATACAAGATGATTTTATTTGTTGGTTTTCCACGGTATATAGTTTTTTTTTTTGGAATAATTTCCCTTCTTTTTTTCTTGAATTTTTGCATAAATTGTGATGATATCGGAGCAAGGGTGGAGGGAGAAATGTAGAGTGCCCAAAAGATGAAAACAATAAAATAAAATTTTGCAGTCTTTTCCATTACATGAAAATAAATAATTTACGTGATAAGAGAATCTATTCGACAATCGGAATATAACTTATGTGGCTACAGACACTATGAGCGTTGTAGAAATAAATAGAGATATAGTCAAAGTAACTAGCAGACTTAGGTTTTTAGTATAATATAATTGTTTCTGGGGATAACCTTGCGAGAATAGAACAAACTTTCCGTTTGATAGAGAACGAAGAAATGAATCTTATTGAATTGAGAACTTTAACGAAAAGCTTCTTGTACTATTCATTTTAACGAAAGACCACATTTTTACACTAAAATATCAATTCTGGTACTATTCACTTTACCCTTTATTTTGTCTTTATATTTAAAACTCAAACTTTTCAAACATTTTTCATTAGTTTTTCTTATTGAATAATGTGATTGTGTCGATTATATGCATTACCACATTTGCCTATTCACCAATATTGTATACCCCTTTTGTTTTTCTTTACTACAAATCAAAGTAATCGAGGAAAAGATACATAGAATGCAATGCTTTATCCGAATACATGATGAAAAATATTTTCTTTGCAAGTGAAGATGAAACAAAATCCAGCTCAAGTTTGATTTGAAAGGCTTGATATGGATGGGTCATAAATATTAGAAAATTAGAAATCAAAGAAATTTATGTTGGTTGTTAGACCACATATAACCGCAAGGATCCTCGCTGGATCTTTTTTCTGGGGATCTAGAGGATGATGATGAACGGTTACGATCATAAATAGTACTTAACGAAAACTGATCGCACGATGTATGATGAACTGTCACGATTACGGGATCCTTCGGAAAATGATCCGGCGGGAATCCTTTTCCCACATATAAGTTGTATAACTAGATTATCTAATACTTTTACATATTGTCATTCAGTACTACGGTTTAATGATATTTCTCTTCACTTGTAAATGAGATGTCTTAAGTTCGAATATCGTGGATGGTGAATTTAATACTAAATTATGTTGCTCATTGTGTGGCTTAACAAAATTCTCCTTATTCTTAGTGTAAAATATATTGATGTACTAAAAAAAGAAAATTACTTCTAAATATTACATAATATTGGTGATTTTCACACGTGGCACAGATCGGATGGGCCATCACTCTCATTCAACGATTAGGACATTGCACAAATGATAGGTGGGTAGACTACCCAGAACACGTCCACCGGATGTTTTCGAGAGGATGAGAGAATGTTGTGGATGTGGATGATTTAAAATTGTTTTAAATTTATTCCTTAGATTCCAAGACAGAACAGTTGTGGACAGGCCCACGGGAGGCCCAAGTAAAGATTGCAAATAAAGAGACCTTACATGTAGCCCCACTAGTAAGCTACAATTATCATTATGCTCCCATCGACAAAAAAAAAATCATTATGTTCAAACCATTGACTACTTTTAGGGCTCCAGGGCAAGTCTTGGGATGTTGACCATTTGCTTGTTGAGTAGGAGGAGATGTATTGGGAATGAATCTCACGTAGACACGAGGAAAGATTTTGTATGAGTTTATAAATAAATTGGGTTGCTTCTCATATTGTCAATTAGTTTTATTGTGAAATTTGAACTTTCTTCATGGGTATCAGAGGTTGACCCATATATGAATCCCAACGACCACATGTGCTCTACGTCATCATGTTTGCGATGTTCACATATTAGGCTTGAAAATTCGTCACACATGAAGAAACATGTTGAGAATGAATCTCATATTGATGAGAGGAAAGAATTTGCACGAGCTTATAAGTAAATTGAGATACTCTTCATATTTCTTATTGGTTTTATGATGGAACTTTAACTTTCTTCAATAGATTCCTTTAAATTCTCTTGTCTGAATATTAATATGGATTGAGTCATTTATCTAACGTGACATTATTTCGTTATGCAAACGTTATAATTGAAATCATTCATTTTTTTATCATCATCTAAAGACTGATTCTAGAAAAGTTCATTCAATTTGGAGACCATTTAACCCGCTATCCATATGTATCAAACAAACCAATTTGAAAAGCAAATAACTCATGCCCGTCGCCCTGAACAGATTTTGTCTGAATGCGTTATTGGTCATCCGACCATATAAGTTGGTTCATAATAGATTTTCGCATTCGAACGTTAATTTACCGATTTCGTTCAGAAGCGTTATCACTCATACCAAGGCCGCTCAACTCACACCGTTTTCATCAAAATTTCTTCTCCAATTTTTTATCCCATTCTCGACAGGTTTAATCATTCAACTGCATAGATTGGAAACAAAAAAAAATTCACACAGTCAGTCGACCAATATCGATACTTGCATGAAAAAACTGGTTATTATCGCCCTGTTAAGAGACAAACTATTAAATACATTTTCCAAACAATTAATTATGTATTCTTTTTAGCGTGTGATATAAATTCACAATTTAACAATATAATGTTTCACAAGCATCCAATTTCATTGCAACAACTTCAATTTCATTGACACCATGTTAATTGTATTAGAAAGAAGAGCAGCATTGTGTTGTGTAGTTTGGATTCAAAGACGAAATAGGAAAAGAAAGATGCTCGCTTCCTAAATAATGTGACATCTAAAACACAAATGAATTGAATGTTCAACTTCATAATCAAAGAAAACTTGACAATTTCTTGACCACAACATGAACTTTGGTAGCAAACAGCAAAAGCTAATTATGATAATTAATCGGTGATTAATGCTGATGGAACTGGTAAAATCTTACTTAATCCACACTCTAAAGTTCAGCTCGACCAACAGCAAAGCGGAGCAAACAAGTAGAAACCATCTCAACAGTGAAGTTGAATGAACAATTACATTTTCGTTCCATCTCTATCCAAACTCTCCTATATTATGGTACCTCGACTCTCTCTCTCTTCACAATATTACACTCTCATTGTATCAATCTAGAGAGATAGAGAGAGAGAGAGAGAGAGAGAGAGAGAGAGAAATGGGTTCTTCTCACCTTCGTTGTTCTACTTCAATGGCACCTTTGCTGTTCGGTTTTTGTGTCGTGGCATCGTTGATGCCGGAGTTTGCCGCCGGCATAACAAGGCACTACACTTTCAACGTACATTTTTTCATCACAACTTGAGAGACTCAATATTTTAATTTAAACTACATTTTTTACTTTTTTCCCTAAATTTAATTTCACTAGTTTGTAACTGTTTTCTTTTATCGATATATATACAGGTTAAGTACCATAACGTTACCAGATTGTGCAACACAAGGAGCATTGTAAGTGTGAATGGCCAATTCCCAGGGCCTAGATTGGTGGCAAGGGAAGGTGACCAAGTCCTCATCAAAGTGGTCAATCATGTCTCAAACAATGTCACCATTCATTGGTATGAAATCTACCTTACTTAGTTGTTTATTAACAAGGCAATATATTAAACTCCGGACGTTAGTTGCATGGTTAAATGCTCTATTTACTTGAGCTACAAGTTTCTTGTATGAAATATATTTATTCTTTTTAATAAGACGATATATTAAACTACTCTAATCTATGAAGGAGATACAAACTCGGCTATAAAAAAAACAAACGTTATTCTAACCAACTTAATTCACATCTGCATCATCCAAAATCCATTTATTTGAATTAGCAAATGTGGAGAGTGAAAGGATGAAGCAAAACTACTAATTCAAGTTTGCGTTTGTTTTGTATGTGAGAGCAGGCATGGGGTGAAACAACTTAGAAGTGGATGGGCAGATGGTCCAGCTTACATTACCCAATGCCCTATACAAACAGGCCAGTCATACACATACAACTTTACCATCCAAGGGCAGAGAGGGACTCTCCTATGGCATGCTCACATCTCATGGCTGAGATCCACCCTCTATGGACCTATCATCATTCTCCCAAAGCTCAATGAGTCTTACCCTTTTGTGAAACCCTACAAGGAGGTCCCCATTCTTCTTGGTAATAAAGTATAGCAAGCTAGCTAGAATTTGTGATAATTGTAAAAATTTGGACATTAATGTTTCTGGAAATTGTTTTGATTAGCATGGATTTGGATTTGTTGCAGGAGAGTGGTTTAATGTAGACCCTGAGGCTGTGATTAATCAAGCTCTTCAGACCGGTGGAGGGCCTAACGTTTCGGACGCGTACACCATTAACGGTCTTCCGGGCCCCTTATACAATTGTTCGTCAAAAGGTAGTGTGTTTTTGACATACTATTATGTGAGCTGATCTCTTCCACCAAGGCCACCGAATCAAGGGATCCGGGCCTTTCAAAATTTATCCAACGGCCAAAAATTATTACAGCTTTTAAGGGGTCAAAACAGGTGGGCTGTTAGATGAAATTTGAAAGGCCTCGGATCACTTGATCCGGTGACCTTGGTGGAAGAGATTCAAAGAGGATCTCTTTTCCTATTATGTTGTCAGACTATGAATTAGAATGCAAACTTGTCAATCTGTTTGAAAACATAACAAATTATATTATAATGCATTTTTATGTGGGTGGGTGTTTTTTGCAGATGTATTCAAGCTGAGGGTGAAACCAGGGAAGACGTACCTCCTCCGATTGATCAACGCTGCACTCAACGACGAGTTGTTTTTCAGCATAGCCAACCACACTCTCACGGTGGTTGAAGCCGATGCTGTCTACACGAAACCCTTTGAAACCGACACGCTTCTCATCACCCCAGGACAAACCACGAACGTCCTCCTCAAAACCAAGCCCAATTCTCCCAATGCCACCTTCCTCATCCTCGCAAGGCCTTACTTCACCGGCGCTGGAACCCTAGACAACACCACCACGGCAGGAATCCTCGAATACGAGCAGCCGGTAACCACTCATCACACTTCCATCAAAACCCTTCCTCTCTTCAAACCAAGTCTTCCACCCATCAACGCCACCAAGTTTGTCAATGTCACCCAATTCGTCCTAAACTTAGCCAATAAATTCCGTAGCTTGGCCTCCAAGAAATTCCCAGCCAACGTTCCCCAAACCGTGGACCGAAAATTTTTCTTCACCGTAGGACTTGGAACATCCCCATGTCCCCAAAACTCAACTTGCCAAGGACCCAATGGCCTAAAATTTGCAGCTTCTATTAACAATTTCTCTTTTGCCCTTCCATCAACAGCAATGCTTCAAGCACATTTTTCTGGACAGTCCAATGGAGTTTACACCACAGATTTTCCGGCCAATCCGCTTGTTAAATTTAACTATACCGGAACACCGCCAAACGTAACAACTGTGGCAAATGCCACGAAGGTATTGGTGCTGCCATTCAACACAAGTGTGGAGCTGGTGCTGCAGGACACTAGCATTCTTGGTGCCGAGAGCCACCCTCTCCATCTACATGGGTTTAATTTCTATATAGTTGGACAGGGAATTGGGAACTATGATCCTAACAAGGACCCTGCTAAGTTTAATCTGGTGGACCCTGTCGAAAGGAACACGGCTGGTGTTCCGGCTGGTGGCTGGATTGCGGTTCGTTTCTTGGCAGACAATCCAGGTACGCTCAATTCACAATTCACAGTCTAGTAATATAACATGTCGAACTGTCTTAACAAGTAAATTACAACTTTTTTTAATGGTATGTGTTCAGGGGTGTGGTTTATGCACTGTCACTTGGATATCCATACAAGTTGGGGGCTGAAGATGACGTGGATCGTCCAGGATGGACCGCAAGCGAATCAAAAGCTGCCACCTCCGCCGTCCGATCTACCAAAGTGTTGATTTTGACTTGCCATCTACTCGGATTTCCTTTTTGTTGAGTGATCTTGTGTTGATTTTCCTCCCTTTTGGCATTAACTTAATAGCCATAATAATTTGAGTCTTGAAAATAATAATTACGGATTTTCTCTTTCTCCGAAGAGATGCTTTTTTCATCATGTAATGTTTTTGGAGTGAAAGTATTCCTTCATACTATTGAAGAATGTAAAGTTTCACATCGGAAGCGAAATTAAACACAATTTATATTGAATGGTTCGACTAAGTATAAAATCCCACTCACTGGATTGCCCGTGTGGTTGAGTCGGAGGTCGGTCATCTGATCATCTTTGTAAATATCTTATCGTTTATTGAAAAAAGAGCTGGACCTCCCTGGTGTGCCAGAACCAAAACTCTTTTATGATTAAACCTCGTCAACATATTTATATATAAAATATATAAATAAATAAAAAAACTATACAGATCTATTGCTGTGAAGCAATGAATTCTACAGCATTAGGGAGGAAAAATACTGCTCGAATTCTTGATCGATGGTTGCCTTCCTGCTGCTGCCTGATTGAGCCTCTGCAAACACCACGACGAAAGTTCTATGCCACTCAGTAAATGGTAAAAACAAAGATTAATTCCACATGTAAACGCAGATAGAAATTCCTAAAGCAGAAACTTTCAATAAAACACCTGAATTATCTTGGTTCACATTCCATCTTCCCGATGAAAGTACATATGTGTTTGGGTTCAAACCGTTCGGGTAGATGAGATCTTCGCAACCCGTGTCCACACATTGCTCAATGCAGTCATCTCCATATTCTGCGAAAATGTAATCCACTTGGTCTCCAAATTCCTGGATGTGCTCTTCAAGATTCTGAAATTCTTGTATTTCACCATGAGGATCCGTAGGTTGATGGTCTCCGTTCGCATATTTTAGTTCATCTGCACTATGGCTGATGCCGTTCGCTGATGAAGTGGAAGGCCTATCATATTGGCATGTCTGTGCATAGACGGGTCCAAGTTTTGAATCACCATAAACCGACGTTGCAGAATCAGAATCTCCAACGAAACTGTTGCTACCTCTTCCCGAATCAGGTTCAGACCCGTCATCCAGGGATGCCCCGTCTATCTTTCTCTTCAGGGTCTGTTTTATCATGTTCTTTACTTCAAGGTTTTCATCAAACATGGAGATGGATTGACCAGATGGAAATACCCGTTCCAAGCACCTGTTCTTAGTTATTGGCAAGCCCAATTGCTCCCCGTGAAATTTTCTTTTCTTCATCGGACATAGAACATTCATGACAGGGAAGCTGTTTAAGGCAGTAATAGCAGAACAAGGATGAGAAAAGCTGCAATTACCAATAAAACTTTGCCAAACAAGAACAACCAACTATTTCAGGTTTCCTAGGTTTATAACAAAACGAGGGATAAGGTCGACACGGGCCTTGTTTGGGAATGCTTCTGGAAAAAGAGCTTTCTGACAACCAAAGCCTTACCCCCTGGCTCCTACATTTGACTGAAAAACTTAACAGTGCTTCAGGATTATAGAAGCACTTAATGGAGAAACACCAGCATGGGTTTTTGACATGATCTACTAAAAGCACTTCTAGCAAAAACACATATGAGCATATGTGCTTCCTAAAGAAGAAGTACCAAACAGGTCTTCCATTGAGTCTCATCTAAAACAAAGTGGAACTTAGTCAAATCACCAAAAAATTAAGCATACGAAACTGATCAACATCAAGAACAAATATACATATGGGACAGAAACGCAATTAATATATCACAACAACGAAATAAAGAAAAAGAAAACCCGAATATATTTAAATCCACAGAACTGAAAGGTATAAAAGTACTCAACTTCAGCAAACAAAAACAGTGAAAACATAAATAAACTAAATTCAGAATCAATCAGACTTCTACGGTCATTCAAACACCACTTAGCCCAACTTCCCCAGTGGAAATTAAGAATTGACCACTCTAAAAGGCGTCGCGAAGTTGGCTAGAACAATTTGCTCTCCTGGTCACCAAGTTCGAGTCTTTCTCCTCGTAGTTTGGATTAGATTAATTAGAATATCGCTCGAATAAAAAAAAAAATCAATCTTTAACATGAATCATTGAGCAACTGAGGCCAGGGAAGCAACAGTTGGGGATCCAGTTCATCTCTACCTCACAATTGCTTCCTATAAATCCAAATAATTATCCCAAAAATGATAAGTAATTAATAACACGTTCTAAACTTGGCTACATGCAGATTAACTCAGCAGTAACAATTAATCAGCTCATCAAATTTAGCTACTTGATTAAGCCAAACAATTAACAAACAAATATTGATCTGAAAAATGATTAAAAAAGGATTACGTTAAGCAAAAAAAATAATAAAAACCCCCAGAAATTAAAAACCTGTGGATCTCAGAAGGGTTCTCTTTGAATCCTTCCATCTCCATGTCGATCCAGAGAAACGAACTCGACGAGTTAACTCAACTCAGCTCAACTCAGCTCAACTCAGTGAGACAAGAAAAATGACAGACACGGCTTCGAGGATTTCTACCTACAATGCATACGGGAGAGATATAGATAAGGCTTTTTAGTCGAAATTTGCATAACTCTATCATTTGATCATAAGACTTGAAAACAGGTAATTTTGAGTTTATCCATCATCAATTATTTTAATTATTTTATAAAAAAAAATTCTATTAAATAAGGTTAAAATGATTGTAAAATCATTTGGCCCATTATTTATTAAATTAAGAATATTTTTATTATTTTGATCTTTATTTAATATAATTTTTCATAGAATGATTAAAATTATAGGAATTTTAACGAAAAGTCCGCGATACTGTTCACTAGAAGTCAAATCTAGTACTATTCACTTTACTCTTAATTTTGTCCTTATCGTTAAAACTTAAAGTTTTCAAGTATTTTTCATTAATTTTCCTTAAAATTATTAACAAACTCAGATATCATTTTTATTAATTTTAAATATCAGAGATAAAAATGAAGAGTTATACAAATTTGAGATAATTTTTTGTTATAAAGCATATTCCTCTCTCTCTCTCTCGTGTTTTTTGCAGTAGAAACTTTAAACGGTTAGAAGGTAGCGCGTGCAATCCAGGCAAGGAGATTTACTCTTGAGCGTGGTACGTTTTGCATGGGAGTCGCGTGGTGGATGCTGAGCCGGATAGAGCCAATGCGAGTCCACGTGGTTTGGCGCGAACATCCTTGCTTCAGTTAGAGCCTCATCATTTATGCATTATTTACACAAAATCACCAATTTTTTAATCAAATCGTACCACCACTTACAGCAATGCTGATAGCAACTTTCTTATTTTTTTCTTTTCACCTCTCTTGTCACGTAGACTTCACTGGCACTAAAAATTAAAATTTTAATTATATTAAAGCAGAAGGTTCGGTAGCGCAATGGCAAAAACAATCATGACTATACTTTATAGTAATTATATTTATCGATTTTTTTTCTTCCTAACCATTAATACTATGACCTACTAACGCTTACTTTTCTAAAAAATATATCTATTAAAATCTCACCATTTTCTTCTTCCTTTATCTAAATTACGTATTAATAAAAAAAAATTTGTTAATAAAAAAATGGTGAAAATATATTTGTCTTTTATCACAACAAAAAAGTTAAGAACAATAACGTAATTTCATAAAACAAAATTTTGATGTTTTTCGTTTAAGTCTCACCTATATGTGATTTTATCATCTCTAATTCAATAAATAAATAAATAACATAAAAAAAAACCTCTCTAACTCCCTCCCTCCCTCCCTCCTCCCATGTTCTCTCTCACAATCTCACTCTCTCACTCTCTTCCTTCCTCCCTTAATTTTAAAAACATAAGTACAAAATTTCACACACACTTTATGTGTGGGCATGTACTAGTTAGTATAATTAAAATTGTAATTTGTCATTAAAAAAGTAATTAAATTTTAGTCTTGTGCCTTAATGGAATACATATGACATGAGTAGAAATAAAAAAGGTAAGTCAGTAAATGAGAAGATTGCTAGCATTTCCTAAAGACCTTTGCATATACCTAACATAAAACCGGGCGTGGCGTCAATGTTAATTACACTAATTGCTACATATAGTGTAACGATCTGTCCCCAAATATTACGAGTTTTATAATTTTAAAATGTGATATTATGAAAATGCCCTTCGAGACAAATGCGTTGATTTTTGTTGTTCGCCTTGTCGTGTCACGTAATATTCCTTTTCTTGGCGTATTTTTGTAGTACTCAATGTTACGAAAGCGTGGACGTAAGTGGAACGTAATTTGGAGTTATAACGAAATAGTTATTAATGAATGAAGTTGAGGGCAAAATGGTCATTTGACCATAAATCTGGAAGGCTCCAGATTTTGTTGGAGCATCAATCTGGTGCCACGTGTGTGGCTGTGATGGAAAGAATAGGAGAGAAATGAGGGGGGTTGCTGCCCAACCGGGAATGAGGTGTTGGATGCTGACCAATCAGAAGAGAGAGCAAGGAGGGGAAATGAGGGATGAGAGAAGGAGGGGAACCCGGTCCCTTCCCTTTGACCCAGCTCCTCAACATGATTCGTATGCACAGCCTGACGCCTTTCACAGCATTTCTCAGGCGAAATTCATCGAACCACCACCTAGAACCAACTCCACGACCTTCCTTCTTCACGTTTCACCCCAAAATCAAAGGAATTGGGTCCTAATTCATGAAGATCGAAGCCGACGGCTTCGAGGACGCCACGACGGCAATTCGTCGTTTCTGCAATCATCACTGTCGACCATCACCGTCGTTTGACTTCCCTGGAGGCCAAGAACAAACTCTAAGCAAGTTTAGGGACGGCAAAGCATCTGAGGAGAAGAATCGATAACCACCCATTTTTAGGGTTCCGACAGTTCGTGGTGGTTTTCAGGCTAATTCCCTGCCGAATTAGACTTCGGTCCAGGTATGAAAGTTGTTCCTCTCATTGAGATCTTCATTCCTATAAAATTTGGGAATTTTTAGAGTTATTGAATTTTATTGTCGACAACCGTGTGCGGCGGCACGTGGCCTTCCGGGCCGCCACCTTGTGGCGGCTCGTGCGGCGACATGTAAGGGAAAACCCAAGGTCCTTCCTTAGGTTTTTCGATGTGCTGATTCTGAATTCGCTGTCCGTTTTTCCAAATTCTATCATTTGGGTTTTACTAAATGGTTCCTAATTGTGGTTAGGCGCATCGGTACAAAGTGAGTCTATTCTCGCTAGCTCGAGCGGTTCCCAGGCAATGAACATTTGTGAGTGGACCCATTCTAAACTTGCATGTTTTTATAAAATATTAGGCTTGCTTGCATTGCATATTACATGAATGGAGCATGATTTATAATATGTTTTATGAATTTTCATTCTTATGATTTAATTACATTGCTTTTAAGGGATATTTATGATTTATCGAATTTATGTTTTACAAAAGGATATGAATTATTGGGTTCTTGTATATGAAATTCTATGGCTTTTGAATATTATTTATTTTATGGATTTATGAATGTACGATATCATGGATTTATGGAATAAGGCTTTGAGCTTGTGAGCTCCGGATTTTATATGAGTTTTTGAGGTATGTTTTCAGTGCTTATCTAGCGTGTTATCATACAACACATCCACACAACACGGGTATGTAGATCTTTATGGCCATATGACACAGTTGAGGATATCTATGTATATATTTCTTCTCCGGTGTAACCCAGAGTCATACAGCTTCACCTTCAGGTGATGAGGCCTACCATGTTTCTTCACTGGCGTAACCCAGTGTCGTACAACTTCACCTTCAGGTGATGGACAGGTACTGCCTTCGGGTGAATGAGGAGTGAGATATTTATGCCATACCCCCAGCTTCACTGGCGAAACCAGTGTTGGACAGCTTCACTAGCTACGGCTAGTGTCAGTGTGTGATGTATATATTTTCTTCTAGGGCATAACCCGGAGTACAGCTTCATCTTCGGGTGATGGGGCCTACCATGTTTCTTCACTAGCGTAACTCAGTGTCGTACAACTTCACCTTTGGGTGATGGACATGTATTGCCTTCGGGCGACTATGATACCTCTAGAGAGTACATTATGGATGAGATTTACGAATTTTCCTTCGGGTGGTTTTACTACCATATTCGAGCGTTGTTTTACGCATACATGTTTTACGAATGATTTCATGGCACGTTAGAGTTTTCAGAAAATTTACTATACGTAGTACTATATGGATTTTCAAAACAGGGGGTTAGTATGTTAAAAAATAAAATGATTTTCTTATTAGTATTATTATTATAAGTTAGGGTCCACTCACCTTTTCTGTTTTACTCCCCCTCAAGAGTTAGATTTGAGGCACACAATCCCGATGTTAGGGTACGTCCACATAGGTATATTCGAGTCTTCTCAGTGTATGACCATTCCCTTCATTCATACCTTTTTATTATAATTCTTTCATATTATTCTTAATTAGTTGTATGCTCTGAACACGTTCTTGCATTAGCATTTTCGTTCTAATTATGTATTTTCTTTATAGGCATGTTTAAAATGGCTTCATCATCCTTGAGTGTCGGCTAACACGTGCCCATCCTGGTATTAGGGAAAAATCGGGATCGAGGCATGTCATATAGACCATCGATTTTATTTTTTTCAACAATTAAATTGTTTATTTTTCATCTCAACTTATTCATTTTCTATATTATTCAATGATATATACCATAAGAAAAATTACACAAAAACTTCGTTTATGATTTTTTTATTGAAGCTTTTATTTGCAAGAGCTTTTTCTATAGAGACAAAAACACATAATACATTCATATAACTCCACTAGTTTCGAATTATTTCAAGGAGAGACAAAAAACCCAAACTCCAACAAACCTAGCACAAAACAAGCAAACCCAAATTTTAAAATTCCAATCGTGCTCCCAATAGACTTGTTACTTAACCAAGCCAAAACTACAAATTGACACCATCTATAAAAACTTCAAACTAAGTTTACATCCGTAAAATTAATTTCTGCAAGATTAGTTTCAAAATACTAGCATTTCTGCAAGATTAATTTCAAAATTTTCCACACTTTTGCATATCAATTTCTAAAATCCAACAATTATGCAAGATCATTTTCAAAATTTTTAGTACTTCTACAAAATTAGTTTCCAAATTCTAGCATTTCTACAAAATCAATTTAAAAATTCCAAGAATTTTGCAAGAAGTTTCAAAATTGCATTTTTACAATATCAGTTTCAAAAATTATGTACCTAAATCATCAAAACCTCAAAAACTAAATAATTTCAAAAAAAAAAAAAAATCAAATGTTCCAGTTGTTCTCATAAAAGAAATAAAAAATACTAACAAATCTAGAAAACAGAGAAGAGAGAAAAGTAAGAATAAGAAATAGGAGAGAGAGAGAGAGAGAGAGAGAGAGAGAGAGAGAGAGAGAGAGAAGGAGAGAGAGAGAGAGACAAGGATTGTCTGCCCTCCACTTCCGGTGTCTTCCCCGTGCCCTTCTGTTTTGTGTGGTTACGGTTAAGCCACGTCAACATTTTATATTATTTTTTTATAAATATAATAAGACAAAAATAAATAGTAATATAAAATGTTGACGTGGCTTAACCGTGACCACACAAACAGGAGGGCACGGGGAGGGCACCGGAAGTGGAGGGCAGACAATCCTTGTCCTAAAGAGAGGTAGGAAGGACAGAGAATGTGAGAGGTAGGAAAAACGAGGAGAGAGAATTATTGAAGAAGAAAGGAGAGAGAGATAAGGAGATAGAGATCCATCTTTTTAACATAACAAGTGATGCTAGAAAAATTAAATTAATAGATTAAATTTACAAACTAAATTATGTGTCACCAATAAAAAATGAGCACGTTTATCAACGTTTAAATAATAATCCACTCATCAACTTCTATGTTATTTAGTTTACAAATTTAATCTCCCTAACATTACTCCTAACATAATAGGTAACTAGCAGATGAGCACACACTCTGTGTGTGTAAACAATCGCCCACCTTCTCCTACTTTCTCCTCAAGCGCAACTGCTTCAGTTCATTCAAACTATCCAAAAAACATCATGATTTCACTTACGTGTATGAAAAAATGATGGTGGGACAATTTCTTTTAATAAATGCATATTTTTTATCTTATGTAAATATTTTGATATAAAATTACTATTTTGCCCTTATTATGTAAATATTGTCCATCAAAAGTGAAGGCAAAATAGGGAAAAAGGGGAAAAAGTTCAAAAAAATACAAAATTACTATTTTGCCCTCCTCATGTCAACATTGTGTATTCAAAAGTGAGGGCAAAATTGGAAGAAAATGGGGCAAAAAGTCGACAAACCCTCTTCTCTTAATAGAATATAATAGATATTATAAACGCAAAGACAACTAGAAAAACAGCCATGACAGAATATTACAATAAATAAAAAAATGTTGTCTCTCCAGACGAGAAATCTATCTAATCCCTTCAAGTTGATGACAATTTTTTCTTTTCGTATTGCAGATTATCCATCGTCATCCATTCTAGACACCAAACGAGGCTATAAATGCAACTTTGAAATTGAAAAATCCTAGCAGTTTCAGTTAATAACCACAATTTCTCTTATTTCTTTAACGTTACAAAGGATTACAACTCTTCCAAGTTACACAAACACCCCGCTGTCTCCTCTACAAAAGGTGCCCTTGGCTGGTAAAAGCTGGGATGCTGATTCCCCCTCTCTGTACAAAACCCTATCCACTGAGACCATGCTGTATAACTGTAAAACTATGGTTCAAAGCAACTACCCGACAACAAGCTAAAAAAACGAATCCACACATCCTCAGCCTAGTTTTTCTCAGAGACAGATTAGTTTTGGCTATTGACAAGGACCTATAATCAACTGTTTCCCCTAAAATCGCCTCGTAGAAACAACCATGAATTCCAACCACACAGTTAACTCACCAATGCAAACCAAGATGATGAACCGGGGAAAAATTCATTCCAACGCTGATGCTCCGGAAGGGTAATCATAAGCTGTACGAAAGCGAAGTCCGGATCCTATGTGTCCTGATGTGGGGAGTGCCCAACAGCAGATATTTGGACCCATTACCTACAGCAGTCAAATATGACTTGAATGTAATCAATTTGTAAAACAAAGTAAAAAAATCCGAATTCTACCATAAGACTGAAAAAGTAGATTCAGATTGCACTATTGGTACTTCAATTTGGATTGGTCATACTTCTGGCCTAGTAGATAATCATTCTAGCCTCTAGCTTTTAGGTTCAACAGAGTAGAGAAGCTATATACGCTAAATATGATCCAAGTTGTCACTACAGAAACTAAAACTTTAAACCACGAAAACAACATTAATGAAGAGTCTGCATAGTTTTAACCTAGAAATAAAAGTAAGCGGGAAAATACCGTTGTTAAATTTTCATAGGCACCGAGATCATATGGATGGGAATAGATTTGCCCTCCTTTCTCTGCAAGCCACATCGCTCTCACTCCTTCATAGTACTGCCAGAAAGAAGGAAAAAGAAGTGCTATGAAATAGCGGTTCAGATATCTAAATCAGGTTTTTCACTAAAAAGAGAACAATGATATAC
Source organism: Malus fusca (assembly GCA_035220775.1). Classification (NCBI taxonomy): domain Eukaryota; kingdom Viridiplantae; phylum Streptophyta; class Magnoliopsida; order Rosales; family Rosaceae; genus Malus; species Malus fusca. Next base: position 22,163,037 of record CM069070.1, read on the forward strand.
AATTTGTTAATTCCTAATAACCTCAATTGTGGTCTTGTTTTGCAAAATGAGGTAGATATGCCAACCTAAAAGAACACTCAGTGCCACACATAAGGGAACTAGCAACAGCCCAGAAATGACCTGAAAATTGAAAATAGAAAAATGATAAGCAAGCTGTGTCTCGTATCCAAGGCTCAACCATAAACCCAGCACGTAACCTTACATATGCAGTTCGAAAAGAGTCACCAGTTTCCTGGTCATCTTTTTCGGGATCATAAGTTAGGCTACCCAAGAGCAAAACCTGAAAGTTTTAACCGTAGATCCAATGTTAAACATGATGAAATAAACAATGTGAGGCTAAACCCACCCCCTCCCCCTTAATGTAGATAATATCGTTTATTCAAAAAAAAAATGATGAAATAAATAAAAGAAAGGAAAGAAAATAATATCTTAAGCATTCACCATCTTTTCACTACAACAAGATTCACCTTCTATGGCTGCAAAACTAATGTATGATTAAAAAGAAAGAGGCATATTTTCTATGCCAGAAAGGAAAGAAAATTCCCAGCAGTCAATGCAAGCAATTACAGCAGTCAGGAAAAAAAATGCCAATGTCCAGTTGGATTTAATAACATAATAACTTACCAGGGAATAGAGGCATGCTATTACAGCATAAACAACGAAGATGAAGAAGACCTTATAGTTTGCATGGCCAACGCAATTATTAATCCATATGCAATGATGATCCTTTACAACCAAGAGGCAGCACGTTAACACATTATCGAGGACATACAAGGCATCAAAGGATAACATAGATAAAGCATACCATTCGCAATACACATCGTTTGCATACACGACAATGATGTGCACGAGCTGGCTTATAGTGAGAACACTTTTGGCAATATCTTAAATCCCCTCCCTGCAAAACCATTCACCAAAAGTCATCTAAGATGCAAAGACTCCCACTTTCTATAATCTATCCTGCGGCAAGTAAAAACTACATGTATCTAAGAACTTTTGCAATCTATGTTTACTTTTCTTTTCTAAATAACAACATTAATAACAACTTTCAATAGCCAACTGAGATGGAACCTTTATCAAACAAAATAGAAAGAAGGCAACATATAAAATTCTCAGAATCTTTCCACAAGATACAGAACGTAACTTTAAAATCTAAAGGAGTGAAATGCAAGGACAGTAAATTCTTATTAAAACATAATGCAATAATACTATTTTTTTTAGAAAATTAGGAAAACCACCCTAACAACCATAAGTTCTATAAGAAAACACTTCAAGAGCTCAATTGTAGGGGGAAAAAACCCAACTATCACTTGTCATGTTCTAATTGGTTCTTAGTTGTGGTGCCCTTCTTTCATTGCAAAGCAATAAGGATGTTTTTCTAAAATATTAGGTTTGAGGTGTTGTTCTCTAAACTGTAATCTTATCAAGAGCTTTTATGTGAAATTCCCTTTTACAAAAGAAAGATATTATACCCAGGGGCCTATCTCCACCTCAACCCACCCCATCCCATGTCACCTTCGCTAATGCCTAAGGGCCTCGTTAGGTAAGTAGGATTGGATTGGAATCTATAACTGTCCAATTTCAAGGCAAATTGAAGGTAGAAGTGAATATTTTTCATTTGGAGGGGATTAGAAAAGGATAAGACGTGAAGAAAACTCATCCCTTCTAATCCTACCATTTTGGAAATGGTTGGAATGGATAAGTTGCCTTTATGAGTAATCCATCTACAATCCTCTAATTGGTCATCATTTTTTTCATTTATCCACTCAACATGCCCCAAGCTTAGGGAGTTGTCCATTCCAATTCCAATCCAATCCTACATACCAAACGAGCCCAAAGATTATTCATCATAAGAGTACAATTAGGCACAAGTACATGTGGCAGCGCAACAGTGCTCTAGCTTGAAAACGGCATACTATCCAGAACAAAAAACATTGAAGTTTGGATGTTTCGTTCAGCCAATCGAGAAATCACACCAAACCTCTTGATGTCCACTAATGCTATTGCGGCCTAAGGAAATTGGAATTTTATGCAACAAACTGTGAGAGGTTAAAATTAAAAAATGAATATTGGAGGATAAAATCGGTTAGGGTTTCCAAATATTGATTTTCCATTTGATGCATGCACATCCATAGAAAGATCACACCCCCCTTGAGTATCAGTGCTTGAGCATACTGGCATACATGTGAGCAAAGGAAAGTTGGCATTTTATGCAAAAACTAACTCATTAGGTGATGCAGCTAAGTCTGAATAACAAAATCAGGGAGGTCTAAATTTAGAGAGAAGGTTAGTTAAATATAGATATGCCATTGATTTCAGTGCAGTACACAAAGATCATAGCCTCGAGTATCAACATTGGGGTATGCCGACAAACACGAGTTTGAAGATTGATATAGGAGACTAAAGATCACGACATGCAATCGTAATCTTGTTTCTGAACTTTCCTTTTTGGAAATAAAAACTGACGTAAGACTATGCCATTCAAAGACAGTAGAAACAACAAGTATCAGAAGTTGGAACCACATGTCCATGTCGGCTTCGCAATTAAAGCACTGCATTCACTGATTCATGGAAGGCAATATAATTAATGGCACTTCTTTATATTTGCAATGAACATTAGAAACCACGACATAGATGCACTGCAATCTACAGTATACCAATTTCCAAACTTTCAAAATCCAAAACTCATGCAGTCCATCCTCGAGAACAAAGGGTGACACAAAGCGTGGAGCACACGCGCCAAGCTATCTACTTGCTCATAATCTACAAGTTCCTTGGCATATCGTGCAGCTTCATTACAAGTTTAAAAGTGCAAACTTTTTTACTGTTTCAGGAACAACAGTTCATCCCCTGTATATGAAAAATATATCTTTCCTTTTAAATCCATCTTAATTGTTTTGATTCTATTGCGAAACCAAAAATACGTAACCAATGGTTACAAATTTTACTAAATCAGGATACAAAGTGACTCGATGACGTTACACAAATTGCCTACTACAGTCTACAAATATGTTATTTTGCTGATTCCCCGACGACTCGAAATCAGCTCACATAAATTAAGCACCAATGCAGATCCTAAATTCTTATATTATTATCTCCTCCATAGTTTCTACAATGTCTAACAAGTTAATCCAAACTAAAGCACCCTGCTTTCGATTTCTGGCCAAAGAAAAAAAAACCCCTGATCTCCCAAACCATATAATTAACATAATTAATCAAATTCAATTAACAAATTCGAAATATATGCAGAAAATTGGCGTCACCAAAATCACAAAATTCCAATTTTACAGAAATGAACAAGAGAAATTGGTTCCGCACAAACACGACGCAGTTTTGAGATAGGAAAAGGCACGAATTCGATACCTTGCGCTTGATCTCGTGGATAGGGTTACCCGAATCTTCGACGTCGGGCATATACGTGGAGGGAACCCTACCCGGATCCGTGAAGACGGAGACGAAGTAATTGAATACGCACATGACGGCCACGCCGGTGAAAACGACGGCGTTCATCAAACCTGGCGACGACATGAGACTGAACCAGCGGTCTATGAAAATGAAGACTGTGGAGAAGTAAATGTATGCGATTGCCAAAACGACGACGGTCACGGGTAGAGAGAAGCCGAGGCTTCGCGTCATTGTGTATTGAACGTTCTCCGGGGGTGGCGGAGGCACCGGCGTCAAAACGACGGCGTCTCCCGGCGAGGGGGGTGTGTCGTTTTCAGCTGGCAGGATGCGAGGATTTGGATGTTGGTGGCTCGGTGACCTGGTTTTGCAAATCTAAAGATAGTGCCGGTCGTTTATGATTTTACGGTATTACCCTTCATATTTTACCTTTCTGACACTTGAGACCTTGTTTAATATGGAATTGGATCATAGGATTAATTGTTTTTCATTTTTAGGTAAATAAATATTTTGTTAAACAAACAAACAAACACCAAGGGACCACACCGACAAACCATTACCAAACCCAAAGGTGGATAGTTGAGCAACAAACTGAAAATTACACCACCAACAATGTTACTTATACAGAAATTTACTAATTCATTCTTATTAAAACATATGTATTTATTTAAGAGTACAATACTATGTCCATAAAAATGTCAATTATATCTTCACCTATAATAAAATACGTGAATTAGTAATAACAAGCACCAATACGACTATTCGACCCAAAAAATCTCACAATAATTGGTCAGTCTCGCGTAATACGCATGTATTTGCACCAAAATATTAGTACCCAATAAACAAAATCGAAACATTGCATGAATCAAACAAATGTAGATGAGTGCTTCCACTAGTCACCCGCGTGCACGTGAGTAATTTTAGACCGTAAATACATGTGAATCTCATACTATAAAGCTCACATGCATCAACAATCAGAAGTCAATTGATGTGAGTTCCTACTATTATTCAATAGAAATCGAACCAATATTTCAATATTTAACTAACATGTGTGGGAGATGCATGAATGAAGTAGAAACTTGAGCTGAAACCAGTCCATAATTGAGACAGACATTGCTTAAAATAGAAATATTGATATTCTATTACATTTAAATATTACAACTTTTGATTGGCATTACAAATCAAAACCCAACCCAAATCTTTCACAGGAGAAGGAAAAACGAAACTACTACGTACTAAAGCATAACCTAAAAGCCTGAAAACCCATTTCCACTACGATCCCTTTTCTGGGGAGCAACTGGACGAAAAGAATGAAATGAAAACACAAGAAATCTATGAGCAAAAACGTGAAATTAACACTTGGGAAGATCGGACGGTGGAGGAGGCAGCTTTTGGTTGCGTCTCTTTCCATCCAAGACCACCCAAGCCATCTTCAACCCCCAGCTGGTGTGCACTTCTAGGTGGCAATGCATGAACCAAACACCTATTTGCATCACCATATACAAAAGAAGAGACAAATCAGATTGCATAACCCTAATTCCATGCCAAATTTCTTCCCAAGTTTAAAGATATATGATATTTGTAGGACCAAATTATCAATCATAGGATTAATCAGATTGCATAACCTTAATGTGACGGCTAATCATTTTGCTACGTTAGCACATTATTTAAACCTTTATGAACTCAAGTGACCAACTAACCATGTCAACAAAAAAAAAATCATAAGATAAGTAGGTTATGATGATATTGTGTCAATTTTGTAGTGATGATAATATATTCTATCTGCTACGGATTTATAGTCTAACAGCATAACATGTCAGTTAATTGATAAAAAAGATTACCTGGATTATTGGCGAGAAACCGAATGGCAACCCAGCCACCAGAGGGGACACCGATGGTGTTCCTCTCTGCAGGATCAACCAGGTTATACTTTTTAGGGTCATTTTTTTTATCAAAGTTTCCAGAGCCCAATCCCAGCACAAAGAAATTAAACCCATGTAGGTGAAGCGGGTGGCTCTCAGCCCCAATAATGCTAGTGTCCTGCAAAACCAACTCCACACTAGTGTTGAAAGGCAGCACCACCACCTTCGTCCCACTGCTCACGGCAATGTTGTTGGGTGGACTCCCTGTGTAGTTGAATTTGACTGCTGGGTTTGCTGGGAAATCTGTGGTGTACACACCCTTTGATTGGTTGAAGAAATGAGCTTGTAGAAGAGCTGTATTGGGTTGGACAAATGTCACATTGTTAATGGCCGCTGCTAACCTAGTATTATTTGGGTCTTGGCATGTTTGTTTTTTTGAGCATGGGAGTATCCCAACCCAACAGTGAAGAAGAAGCGCTTTTCTACAGTTTTTGGGACATTTGCCGCCGGGAATTTGGGACTAGCCAAGCTGAGAATTTTCTTGTTGTATTTCATGGAAAATAATGTATCATTGAACTTTGGAGGCACTGGTGTGAAAAGCTGCTTTTTATTGTTCTTGCTGTTGCTTGAGGAAGAAGAAATTTCATATTCTAGTAATCCTGTGGTTGTGGAGTTGTCGAAAACAGCTGCGCCGGACACATATGGGCGAGCTGCCATGACAAATTTTGCATTCGGGGACTTAGGTTTTGTCATTAGAAGCACATTTGTGGTCTGTCCTGGTGTGATCAGAACAGTTTGGGTTTTGAATGGCTTCACATAAACTGCATCTGCTTCGACTACAGTTAGGGTATGGTTGGCAATGCTGAAGAAAAGCTCGTTGTTGAGCGCAGCGTTGATCAACCGCAGCAGATACGTCCTCCCCGGCCTCACCTTGAGCTTGTATATATCTGCCTCAAATATATGGTACATTGTATATTTTAGAATCCACATGATTAATGCTCTAATTATGCATTAGGAATTGTTGATTACTTACCTTTGGTTGAGCAGTTGTACAAAGGCCCTGGAAGACCATTGATGGTATAGGCATCAGAGACATTTGGTCCCAACCCTGTTTGTAAGGCTTGGTTGATTACTTTTTCTGTGTCTGCTTTCCACCATTCACCTGCATTTCAATATACATTTTTGGTTCAGAAGTTTTTTGAGTAGGACATTTCTGCATTTCACTCGAAAATGTATTGATAATATGTCAATACTTTTGGTTGGCGACAATGTTATCGATACATTTTTGCTGGCATAATGACAATTTTTAATTAAATGATAAATTATATAATGTTCATTAATTACCAAAAATGATGGGAACTTCTTGGAAGGGTTGGGGGAAAGGGTAAGGCACATGTCTTTTAGGGAGGATGACTATAGGTCCATAGACAGTTGCCCTAAGCCAGGAGATGTGGGCATGCCAAAACAATGTGCCTCTTTGGCCTGTAATAGTGAAGTCGTAGACATAACTTTGCCCAGTCTGAATTGGGCACTGTGTGATATATGCAGGTCCATCTGCCCATCCAGTCCTCAATTGCCTGATCCCATGCCTGCAAATTTCTCCAAATTTCAAGCATTAATACTAAAATATTAATGCAAAACTACCAAAGGTAAGTTCACCAGACAAGAACTTCGTACCAATGGAGTGTGACATTGTGCTGGACATTATTCACCACCTTGATCACAAGCCTGTCACCTTCCCTTGCGATGATCCGAGGCCCCGGAAACTGCCCGTTGACAGTCACAATGCTCTTGGTTTGACAAAGCCTTGTGACACTTTGTGATTTTATCTGTGCAATGTAATAAACAGAGAAATGATTGAGTAATGGGTATCATTAATATACATACATACATATATATATATATAGAACCGGTTTCAAACTTTTTAATAAACAATAAAACTAGGACACAAAACTGGAAATAATGTATATAACCCACGGTTTAGTGGCACTTTATTATTTGTTCGTAAGTATCCGTACGGTTCAGTTGGAAAATGAAATGCAAATACATACATTAAAGTTGTAATGCCTGGTAACCCTAGCATGCTTTGCAAGTGCAGGCTCAGAAAACACACATATAAATGCACAAACTGCAAAGAAGATTGCCAATGAACTTGAACCCATCTCTCTAATCTCACTGATCACTCGATCTGCTGAATTCTTTTTCAAATGCTGATGACTTTGAGCTGTAAGGATGCAAGAAAGATTTAGATAATCAGGCATTTTACAAGAATTTTTTTTTAATTAATTAGGTAATAAAAAAATTCAGTTAGATTTCATTGCAGGTACCTTCAGCAACAAATTACATGTTTAAAATCAGACCAGACTACGAGTAGAGCTGCTGGTCAAGTTTTACTTTAGAGTGCTGGTCAAGCCAGATAATTATGTTTATTAATTAATTAATTGTCTCCCTAACGGTCTCACTTGGTGTTACTGAAATGCCCCTTGCAGTTTACATTATAGTATTAGTTTATCAACACTTTACATGGGTATTTAAGTCAAGTTAAAGTGAAAGCAAATAGCAATGACTGTCGTTTTTGGTATAAGATAAAATAATGGATTGATTTGAGAAAATGGGGCGTAAATGGCATATTTGCTTGGTAGACTTCAACCTCCTACCGTTGATGCTTACCGATCAAGGCAAGAGTAGAGAAGGAAGGTGTTAACAAAACCATCTTGTTGGCTGTCGTTTGTTATATACTTATCACTACTTACAATCCTAACAGCTTTGATGTTATTGGACTTTGTTATGCTCTTTACCCTTTCAAGTTTCAATGGCTCATTTTAGAAAATCCACATCTGATTTGCCACCAAGCCAGACATTTCAAATTAATAGTCAGAAGGAGATTGAAGATAAGTTTGTTATGAGTATTTACCCGTTGCACCCAAAGTCTTGAGTTGAGTTTATCCCTTCCCAATTATTGCTTGTATAAGAAAAATAATGAAAGTTTACAACTCATTCATATGGTTATTATGATTGAACGAGTGTGGTTAGCAACTTGGTATAAACACGTGATGGGATGAGTTTGACCAACACCTGATGGGATGACTGTGATTTGTGTGTGCTCGATGTTTGTAAGAAATTTTTAAAAAAGCGAGGGTAATTTTTCTCTTTCTATTAGGGTTAGAATTCAAGCCGTTTGGATGATCAACTCAATCCTAACTCATAATTTACCATTCAGATTTGAATTTGGGGTTTAATGTCATTAATTTGGAAGCCCAACCCAAGGTGCAAGAGTAGAGCAAAGACTTTTTACATTGGTGGACTATAATTTTTGTTTTGAAGGATGGAGTGGGGCTGATTTTCAGTTGAGTGAGGTGGGATAATTTTCACCAAATGGATCAACTTCATAAGAAAAATCAATTACTTAAGTTTTGTATGGGGCACTAGAGCCAACCATAACCTAAGGACTTACATGTAATGGATTTAACCACCATGTGGCATTTTCATTCAACCACTATAATGCCTCGAGGCAGCCAGTACAAGAGAAGTCAAACAATAAAGCCTGCCTAACAGGAGCAAGACAAGAATGAAATCAAACATAAGCAGAATCAATAGAATGCCATAGTTGACAGGACCATCAACAACGAAGTTTGCCTCTCCAAATGTGGCTAAACCGGGTGCTAAAAAAGGTAAATTGCGGTTCAACCCCCTGAACTATCACCTCAGTTGAAATTGACCTTCTATTTTGGTAAATTAACCCCATGAACTATTTAAAATCAGTCAATTAACCCCTTGATGTTAGATTGCGGAATCAATTCCATCAAATTCAAGGGTAAATGAGTCATTTCATCATTAATTATTATTTCTCAGCTATAATCACCAATAAATTTTTGACATATGGGCACAAAATAATTCAAAAATATATAGCATAATGAGAAACCATAAAAAACCAAACGTTTACATAACGGACCATCTCACATTGTCATTACACATTATTTTATTTTCACATGTCATAATTACATTGTTGGTTATAGTTGACAAGTAAGAATTGATGAAGGAAAGACTAATTGTCCTTTGAATTTGACGAAATAGTGGATGAAATCTATTGACAATGGGTCAATTGGCTTATTTCAAATAGTTTAGATGGTTAATTTACCAAAAATATATTTCAGGAGGTCAATTTCAACTGGAGTAATAGTTCAAGGAGTCAAATGGTAGTTTACCCACTAAAAAATTAGGAAGCTAAGAGGTGAATGCCTCAAAGAATAGTCTTGAGGAAGCCAAGAGATGATGAAGAAAGTTGAGGTTCCACCATAAAACCAATTGGTAATATATAGAGTAGCCCAACTACTTATAAGTACATGCATAGACCCTTCTTTTCCCAATGTGAGATTCACTCTCAACACACACTCTTACTTGTGAACAATTTCTAAGCATAACAAGTGGGCAACACTTGTAAGTGAGAGGTCTTATAGGTTCGATTCTCGGCAAAGGCGAATTTGAACCACATTATTGCTAGCCCATTGTGAGGTTAAGTTTACCCCATCTCCCTTAGTGTAGATAATATCGTTTGCTAAAAATAAAATAAAAATAAAAACAAGTGGGCAACACAAATCAGGTGACGTGGACCATGTGTGGCCGTTAACATGCGAGACAACCTACTCTGATACCATGGAGAAAGTTGAGGTTCCACCATAAACTGGCCAATTAGCAATATGAGAAGTATCTCAATTACTTATAAGCACATACAAGGTCTCTCCTCCCGTCAAGATGAGATTCATTCTCAATAGGTGATGTTTGAATTCAAACGATATGGCACATCTTAGTGGCTTCTAAATCATGGGCGAAGCTACATGGGGACAAAGAGGGGCTGACACACCCTGATCCCGATATCTCTCAATTACTCAGATGGGCACGTGCTGGCTGACACCTTCGTCACTCTTGGGTGTCGGCCAACACGTTCCTATCTGGGTAATTGAGGGATATCGGGATCGGGGCATGTCAGGGGTGAAGGAAAAATTTTGTCCTAGCTAAGAACATGTATGAACATTTGAATACATATGCTAACAATTAACTCTTTAAAGTAGGCATGCATCCAAAAACAATTCATGAAACCCATGACTTTCAAAGCCTAGTATATGGTGAACCAAAAGACTCTTTAACAACATTAAAGATAATTAAGAATTTAGAGATTCTTTACCCTTGAAGCTCATCCTTGATTACACAAGGGATTCACCCAAGTGGAGGGCCTTCAAGTCACCTCCTTGCTCCTTGGATCTTCCTTGTGATTTTCCTCCTTTTAGTGCTCCTTTGCTTCTTTGAGGATTTGAGGATTAGTTCTCCAAAACACCAAAAGTTTGATGTCTCTATGTCTCTTCACCAAGGATGTAATTTGTGAGGATGAAAATGGATCACTTAGGGAAGTTAATTTGCTAGATAACTATCCCCAAGTAGCTTAGAAAACCCCTAATTGAAAACAAAGCTATAAAGATGAATTTATACTTCATTTCTTAGGTGAGTGGCAAACTTGCAATTAAGCAAACTTGCATACCCTCACCCTAAATGGTTGGCCTATATGGTTATTGGGCTTATTGCCCATTTTTGTTTTAGTTGTCATACAACTTAAACATAATGGGCCTTGTGGACCAAAACACTTTTGGGCCCCGAAGCCCTAAAACCAACTTAAAAGCCCAATACGAACATTTCGTATAATTAATTAACTAATTAATTAATCTTGACCATTCTTCAATTAAACAATTTAATTGCTTATCCATTTCATTTAATTGCTTCACATATATCCTTATTTGGTGTGCGATCCATTAGGTTCCAATTAGCGAGGCAGTGGGCGATGTTACTCTTAACTATCGATTGTGAATTTGAAACCACATTTCAATTCTCCCTTTTTGATGATTAGTGTTTGCTAATCAATAAGGCTTCCACAAACCATGAGTGACACCTAGCAGTATGTCATGGTTACCCAAGCTAAGTAGAATTGGTTGGAGAACCTATCCAGTTACAATTACAATGCAATACGGTCCTTCTCTAATACAATACTCTTAATCACATTGTTTAAGTGATAGTTTGTTTCATGTCTACTATCCAATGTGATACTTTCTTATATGATTCCCTTGAATATGATTTGGAACATCTTCCTTAGTCATATTCATTTGCTTTGGCCAAAGACTTTAGAATCATATTTTAGAGTATTCTCCTTCCACCATGGAAGGTTAGAGATCCCTTGTTGTGCATTCATATGCCTACATGACTAGATCACATGACCCCAACAATGCCGTGGACAATCCGAGGGAATGCCTTTGTCATGATCAAAGATCAAGGACCTAACCATTAGACATCTATGATGCCTCAGGTCTAAGGACTACTTTGCATATTGTAACCTTTAGAGTTCGTACATGACATGTATGTTTGAACTCTCATTAATCGCAGTTCAGTGTACTCGATCACTCTTTCGAGCACCTATGTGTTTGTCTTAGTGTCCAACACCAAATGACTTGAGACTAGTTCATACTCACGTTTGAGTCAACATAACACATACTAACCTTAGCGGATTGTCAATGCCCAATTGGCAATCCTATGGCTAGGAACGTTTTAGGAATGAGCATAAGAGAAAGGTATCCTTAATCTAACTCATTAGATCACTTATCTCTTATGTCAAATACATCCCTTGGATTCTCTTATTGGTTAAACACATGATACTATAAATAGTGATTAACAATAAGTATTGCCCTTCCGTTAAACGTATCAAAGTTTAACATATTAAGTATTCCAAAAAGCTATTACATCAAATGAGTGGCTTTATGGGCATACTTCCAACAATCTCCCACTTGCACTCAAAGCCATCCTCCCATGTATCTAATACCCATCTTATCCATATGACGATCAAGCTGGATTTGAGTCATTGGCTTTGTCAGTGGATCTGCTACCTTATCGGCTGAAGCAACTTTGAGGATGTTGACTTTCCCCTCGGCAGTATATCATCTAATGATATTAAAGCGCCTATCAAAATGCTTGTTCTTTTGATGAGCCCTGGGTTCCTTGGCTTGAGCTATCGCCCCACTATTATCACAGTACAAAGTTACTGGTGATGTGATGGTTGGAACCACTCCAAGTTCAGTAATGAACTTCTTCATCCAGAACGCTTCTTTGCCGGCTTCAGCTGCAGCGACATATTCAGCCTCTGTCGTGGAATCAGCAATTACACTTTGTTTCTTGCTTTTCCAACTGACAGCCCCACCATTCAGAGTGAATACATATCCGGAGTTGGAACTTCTATCATCGACGTCAGATTGGAAATCTGCGTCTGTATAGGCTTCCACTCGCAACTCTGCTGCTCCTCCATAAACGAGGAACATGTCCTTAGTTCTTCTTAAGTACTTAAGGACCGCCTTGACAGCTGCCCAGTGTTCTGATCCTGGGTTAGATTGATATCGACTAGTAATGCTCACAGCATATGCGATATCAGGCCTTGTGCATATCATGGCATACATGAGACTCCCTATGGCGGAAGCATAAGGAATTTCATTCATTAGCCGTATCTCTTCAGGAGTCTTAGGTCCCATGGACTTAGAAAGGTGAATTCCATGTCTCACAGGAAGAAAACCTTTCTTAGATTTTTCCATTTGGAACCTACTTAGCACATTGTCAATGTACATAGATTGGGATAATCCAATTAATCTTCTGGATCTATCACGATAGAGTTTTATCCCAAGTACATAAGATGCATCTCCTAAATCTTTCATGTGGAAGGTTTTAGACAACCACACTTTTACAGAAGAAAGTACTGCAGTGTCATTCCCGAATAGTAATATGTCATCTACATATAACACTAGGAATACAACTGCATCCCCAACGACTTTTTGATAAACACAATTGTCGTCTTCGTTTTGAGTAAAACCAAACGTTTTGATTTCAGTGTCGAAACGAATGTTCCAGGTCCTGGAGGCTTGCTTAAGTCCATAAATGGACCTTTGAAGCTTGCATACCTTAGTCTCTTCAGACTCGGACACGAAACCTTCGGGTTGAGTCATATAGAGCTCTTCCTGTAGGTAGCCGTTCAGAAAAGCTATCTTCACGTCCATTTGCCAGATTTCATAATCATGGTACGCAGCTATAGCAAGCAAAATCCGAATCGGATTTCATGGCCTCTTGCCATCTCTTTGAATCAATGTCGGACATTGCTTCAGTGTAGTTCCTAGGGTCCTCCTTTGTTTCATTGTCACCTAGAAGGTACAATTCATCAAAGTCATTATTTAAGCCAAACCTCATAGGTGGCTTACTAACCCGTTCAGATCTACGTGGAGCTAGGGGTTCAGGAACAGGGTTGTCAATATGTCGAGTGCTTGTTTGTGGTTCATTATTAATCTCATTAATTTCCATCTCTTTGCTTCTAGTTCATTTGAGAACAAATTGTTCCTCTAGAAACATAGCAGTTCTGGCGACAAAGACTTTCTGGTCGTCAGGATGGTAGAACTCATATCCCATAGTTTCTCTAGGATATCCCACAAAATAGCATCTTACTGATCTCGCTTCAAGCTTAGTAGCCTCAAGCTTCTTGACATATGCTTCACAACCCCAAATCTTAATATGATTAAGACTTGTGCTTTTACCATGCCATATCTCATATGGTGTTTGTGAAACTGACTTGGAAGGTACTCTATTAAGCAAGTAAGCTGCTGTATATAGAGCGTATCCCCAGAATGTTACTGGTAGATCAGCGGAACTCATCATAGAACGAACCATGTTCATCAAGGTTCGATTTCTCCTTTCAGAAACTCCATTAAGTTGTGGAGTTCTCGGTGGAGTCCACTGTGATATTATTCCACACTCTTTGAGATAATCTAGGAACTCATTACTCAGATATTCACCCCCTCGATCCGATCTTAGGATTTTTATCTGTTTCCCAGTTTGCTTCTCAACTTCATTCTTGAATTCTTTGAACCTTTCAAAGGATTCTGACTTGTACTTCATAAGATATACATAGCCAAACCGAGAGTGATCGTCGGTGAATGTGATATAGTATGAGAAGCCTTCTCTCGACGTAGTAGACATAGGTCCACATACGTCAGTGTGGATTAACCCTAGAATTTCAGTGGCACGCTCTCCTTTTCCAGTAAATGGAGATTTAGTCATCTTCCCTTTCAAGCAACATTCACAAGTACCCATCCGGTCATTACCTAATGGGTGGAAATATCCGTCTTTCGACATCTTGCGAGTCTTATCAAGGTTCACATGTCCAAGTTTAAGATGCCACATCTTTTCTTGGTTAACTTCTTCTCTAGCCCTTTTGGGTTTTGAGGTATTCCCGCTTTCAATACAGTGCATCCCACTATTCGTCTCTAGGTGAAAAAGTCCCTCTATCATATTACCATGAGAGATAATACGACCGTTCAAGTATAAAGTGCAACTCATTTTGTCAAACAACACTGAGTGCCCATCTCGTAAAAGCTTAGAGATGGAAATCAAATTCTTTATACATGAAGGAAAATATAAACAATTTTTAAGTTCCAGGACTTCCCCAGAGGGTAGGTTAAGCATATAGGTGCCTATTGCTTTTGCAGAGATTTTAGTGCCGTTCCCAACTCGCACAACCATCTCCTCATTGCGCAGTGATCTGCTCCCTGTTAGTCCCTGCAACGTATTACAGATATGTTGACTAGCGCCTGAATCAAATATCCAGGAATTGGAGCTCACTGTAAAAGCACTCTCTATGACAGAAATAGTCTCTTCAAAAGTCCGTGTCATAAGGCTCGCAATGCGCACCCTGTATTTCTTCTTCCAACGTTCATCCTTTCCACAATGAAAGCATGTTCCTTTGGATTTCTTTGCCTTCTTCTTATGTAACCTTTTCCTTATTATTGCATTCTCACTCCCACTGTTCCTTTTGAAACCTTTTTCAAATTTACAGCACATGTCAATCATCTCTTTCAAAGAATGATCGAATCTATTCACTTTATAGTTTACGATAAACTTAGTGAAATCATCCGAGAGAGATGCAAGGAAAAAGTCTTGGGCCATTTTCCCATCGATGGAAGTTCCTAAACTTTGAAGATCTTGAAAGATCCTTTCCATCTTTTGTCCATGTTTATGGACCGATGTCCCCTTTGCCATTTTGGCATTCATTAGACTACAAATATTTGAGAATCGTACATTACTAGTCTCAATGTCATGCATCTTATGCAAACTTTCAACCATGGCACAAGAAGTGTCCATGTGCTTATGTAGCTTCATAAGCTCCTCACTAAGTGAAGTGAGGATTAAGCATTTGGCTTGTAAGTCATCCTCATAGTGTCTAACATAATTTTGACACTCCTCCTTTGAAGCTAGTTTCGTAGGAGGTACATGAGGAGGGGATTGCTTAAGTACATACAATATGTCTTTCACCTTTGAGACATTCTCAATGTGGCGATACCAAGCAAGGAAACGTTGGCCCTTTAGGCCCTTTTTTGTCAAGTATAATGGTGGGTATAATTTTAGGCATGTCGTTCACTACATAACATAACAGAAATCGAATTAGCATTGTTGTTTAAAACTATTTTGATTGGGTCTTTTAATCAAATAGTATCACCCACCATTTTTGGCAAATTCCACATCCCTCAATAGAATTCGAGAGTTATATTGAACTCTTAGTGGGTTATGGGAGACTCACCATTACCAAGCCCACCTCACGATGATACGATGTTGGCTAGCAAAAATAATGATGAGAGAATAACGCATTATTCATTTACAACCTTTTGTAATTACCCATCTCGTTTGGCCTCTAGAGAATGTTGCCTCACGATGATACGATGTTGGCACCATTGCACTTAGTTTAAGTTATTCCCACCATGCTTAGTTCGTGAAGGGGTTCAAGAATAGCCTCACGATGATACGATGTTGGCTATCCTCGTTGCCTACACTCACCTCATCATATGTATATGGATTCCTCCTGGATATAAGCACATGCTTTGTACTCCCCCATGATAGGGTGAAGCCGGTGCATGAGTCACAAACGCTTGGAACCCACCACGGTGGAAGGCCTACGAAGAGATATTCTAAACATCTCTCGCTTATCAACTTAAATATTTGTTTGAGGGAATAGCGTTGGGCTACATCAAAACATTTTAATCACATTAAAAGAACTTGGGCCTATCACAACCATTGGTCCAAGTTTATATGAATTAGTAGTATATAATACTCCCACTGTTTCGTTGAAACAAGCGAGACTATATGGAACTACTAACGAATGCTTTGCATCCTCATATGTACTATATAGTCATATTAGGTTTTAGGATGATTATGAACCGTTTGATTTGATCCAACACGAGCCTTGTGTTGGACCTTGGGTCTAAGGTATGTAGTTGTTGATTTTAGTTACGCGTTTAATCCAATTAAACCGTTATTTCCTATTGGGCGTTGGACCCAACTATTCCATTTTGCATACATTTAAACAAAAGGAATACATGAAATAATAATAAGGGCTTATGCCCTTTTACAACACAAATGATGGACTTATGTCCATTTACAACAAATTGAATTAATCAAATTACATTCAAATCTACACTACCAAGCCCAAACATTCATAATGTAAAGCGGCCAATCACATAGCTCAATTATCGAGGCATTTGGTTCATAATCACCCTTCTCTTAATCAAACACATTTAATTAAGAAAACAACTTTAAACAATTGGTTTTCGGATCCATAGAATTGATTTAAATGGAACTAAATAAAATGAAAATCCAATTCTCATTTAAAGAGACAAACCATTTTGTTCTCATCTAATTTGGGCCAAAAACAATGACCACAACTTTTGGGCCATTTTCTAAAAACAAAAACTTTTGGGGTCACTTTGTAAAAACACAAGAGTCCACAACTTCATGTAATCACAACTTAGAACCCAAACATTTTTAATAATGTCAAAACATCATTAAAGGAGCAAAACAATTTGTCCTTTAAAGTTTTTGGACCTTAACGTAAAAACGTAAACTTTTGGGCCAAAATGCAAATACACAAAAGTATCAAAACTTTATGTAAGTGCACAAAACACCCAAAAATACCCTATTTTAAAAGGGTGGCCTGCCATATAGTGTTTTATTGATGAAAATTCAAATTTTATACAAAGTTTTGTAAGTGGGTTATGTTAGGTGAGGTAAAGATGAAATAAAATTTTGTAAGAAATGATTTATGTCATTCTTTAAAACAAAGTTTGTCTCCCATTAAAATTACTTAATCATTAACCATCACCCACTAAAATTAAATCAAAACTTTATGTAAAAACATAAAACTTTATGTAAAAACATAAAACTTTTTGAATCAAAACTTCAAAACTTTTTGTTCTTGGCAAGAACTCCAAGAACATTGAAGAACACTTATGAAAACTCAAAATACATGGCACCAAATTTTTAGTTCCAATATTCATGCTTAAATGAAATACATCTACAACATTTGAGATGCTAAATTTTCTAGCAAAATTTATATTCAAAGCAAGAACAAAGCTTGTAACATTTACAACATTTAAATCATAAAACATGAAAATCACAAAACCCAAAAGGATCCACCATACACTAGACCTAGGCTCTTGATACCACTTGAAGGAAAAATTTTGTCCTAGCTAAGAACATGTATGAACATTTGAATACATATGCTAACAATTAACTCTTTAAAGTAGGCATGCATCAAAAAACAATTCATGAAACCCATGACTTTCAAAGCCTAGTATATGGTGAACCAAAAGACTCTTTAACAACATTAAAGATAATTAAGAATTTAGAGATTCTTTACCCTTGAAGCTCATCCTTGATTACACAAGGGATTCACCCAAGTGGAGGGCCTTCAAGTCACCTCCTTGCTCCTTGGATCTTCCTTGTGATTTTCCTCCTTTTAGTGCTCCTTTGCTTCTTTGAGGATTTGAGGATTAGTTCTCCAAAACACCAAAAGTTTGATGTCTCTATGTCTCTTCACCAAGGATGTAATTTGTGAGGATGAAAATGGATCACTTAGGGAAGTTAATTTGCTAGATAACTATCCCCAAGTAGCTTAGAAAACCCCTAATTGAAAACAAAGCTATAAAGATGAATTTATACTTCATTTCTTAGGTGAGTGGCAAACTTGCAATTAAGCAAACTTGCATACCCTCACCCTAAATGGTTGGCCTATATGGTTATTGGGCTTATTGCCCATTTTTGTTTTAGTTGTCATACAACTTAAACATAATGGGCCTTGTGGACCAAAACACTTTTGGGCCCCGAAGCCCTAAAACCAACTTAAAAGCCCAATACGAACATTTCGTATAATTAATTAACTAATTAATTAATCTTGACCATTCTTCAATTAAACAATTTAATTGCTTATCCATTTCATTTAATTGCTTCACATATATCCTTATTTGGTGTGCGATCCATTAGGTTCCAATTAGCGAGGCAGTGGGCGATGTTACTCTTAACTATCGATTGTGAATTTGAAACCACATTTCAATTCTCCCTTTTTGATGATTAGTGTTTGCTAATCAATAAGGCTTCCACAAACCATGAGTGACACCTAGCAGTATGTCATGGTTACCCAAGCTAAGTAGAATTGGTTGGAGAACCTATCCAGTTACAATTACAATGCAATACGGTCCTTCTCTAATACAATACTCTTAATCACATTGTTTAAGTGATAGTTTGTTTCATGTCTACTATCCAATGTGATACTTTCTTATATGATTCCCTTGAATATGATTTGGAACATCTTCCTTAGTCATATTCATTTGCTTTGGCCAAAGACTTTAGAATCATATTTTAGAGTATTCTCCTTCCACCATGGAAGGTTAGAGATCCCTTGTTGTGCATTCATATGCCTACATGACTAGATCACATGACCCCAACAATGCCGTGGACAATCCGAGGGAATGCCTTTGTCATGATCAAAGATCAAGGACCTAACCATTAGACATCTATGATGCCTCAGGTCTAAGGACTACTTTGCATATTGTAACCTTTAGAGTTCGTACATGACATGTATGTTTGAACTCTCATTAATCGCAGTTCAGTGTACTCGATCACTCTTTCGAGCACCTATGTGTTTGTCTTAGTGTCCAACACCAAATGACTTGAGACTAGTTCATACTCACGTTTGAGTCAACATAACACATACTAACCTTAGCGGATTGTCAATGCCCAATTGGCAATCCTATGGCTAGGAACGTTTTAGGAATGAGCATAAGAGAAAGGTCTCCTTAATCTAACTCATTAGATCACTTATCTCTTATGTCAAATACATCCCTTGGATTCTCTTATTGGTTAAACACATGATACTATAAATAGTGATTAACAATAAGTATTGCCCTTCCGTTAAACGTATCAAAGTTTAACATATTAAGTATTCCAAAAAGCTATTACATCAAATGAGTGGCTTTATGGGCATACTTCCAACAAGGGGTGGCCGCCCCCTCAATCGCCGAAAAGCGCCATTGGGAGTGAGGATTTCACCCTTATGGGCCTCTGAATTGCTGCTGAAATATGATGTCCTACTTTGCTGTTTATGTGTTTTATGCTGCGGTACTTGTTCCTTGTTTTATTTTTTGTAAAGTCGAAGGTCGTTTTAGTTCTAGGATAAAAAAAACATAGAACGACATCATCAAGGAGGACTACGGTAAGGCTATCATTATTCAATAGTATGTTAAGTTGTTTGATAGTATGGAGGAATTCAGTTTGAAGAGAAGTTTCAAATCCCATGAGGCTCTATTTAAGGCCATTATGCGCCACAGTTGGTAGGCATACACATAAATTATGAGTCACTAGGTCATGCATGCAAGGAGCTATTGTAGAGAGAATCGAGGGGAAGATACCTTGTATCTCTTCCATAAATGATGTTTGAGTCAAGAGGCAATGATGAAAAGCCTGATAATTTCACCATTCTCATTGCTCTGAAGGCATGTGCGAGGTTAAGGCACTCACATATGAGAAAATAATACATGGGTTTGTGAAGAAACAGGACAATGTTGCTTTGAATATGTTTGTGGGTTATGCATTGATTGAATTGTATTCCAAATGTGGAGAAATGGGCGAGGTTGTGAAAGTTTTTGACGAGTTTTCGCAATTGAATGTGTTTTTATGAAGTGTGATAAAAAGAAGGTAGAAGCTTCTACCCCTTTATATTTCGCCCTCCCCTCTGACAATTCATGGCTTCGCCATGTTCGAAATGATGATAAAAAATTAAGCAACCATCTTAAACAAAGGAAACTAGTATGCTTGCCAGAGAAAAAAATTACTTATCACATTTTGTATTTCTCTTGGTGACCAGCAACACATAACGAATCGTACTGATTGCTTGCAGGAGAAGAAAAATTTGCCTATCAACTCACTTTGTGACAAGCGAGACAAAACTAAACATGTAAAACGTGTTTTATGAGATATTTTCTCCGATTGCAGCCTTGCAAGCTTCACCATTATCTTAAAGTAACATTGAGTTAAATAGGTAACTAAATTATAAAAGAGATAAATAAAATTTAGGTGCTCGTGTGTTGTAACTAACTTGCGAAATCCAATAGACAACCCGTGTAAATTGTGAATAATATAAACATAACGTTCAGGGCGGTTGCAAATGTTATGCTGAATTGTTCGAGGGCAGGAACAGGACTCATGTTGTTTCTTGCATGATTAGTCTCCATTTCTCCAAATTAATTGCTCCTGCGTCCTGTATGGCTCGTGAATTAGAAAATTGAAATCAGGAATAGGAATCCTATTATTGAGCAGGTAAGGGACCATGTTAATTTCATGCGTAGAATAAAGCTATTTGCACGGGAAGATTGGAAAAAAATTATATCTACAATTGGAATGTCAGTATTTAAGCTTTGTTTGAGATACCATCATCAGTATTTAAGTTTGGATGAAGAAATTTAAGATTACTAAGGAATTTTAAAATGACGGAAATTTAAATGATGGAAGTTTATTCTATAGAATTTGTGAATTTTCTTGTTTGGGTAACCTAAAAGAACAATGGAATTGAATACAGAATTTGTTGTTTTTAAACTCTCAATCATAGAAATTGGAAAATGACACCTATTTACATGGAATTTAAACTTGGAAATTGGAGGTCCCAAATTCCAAGTTTTTTTCCATGCGGAAATTCTAAATTTCTATGTTTATGAATCCAAACAAGGGAATTGGTGCATGTCAATTTATAAATTCTGTTTTTAATTCAAATTCCAAGTTTATTTCCCTTAATCCAAACATAGTGAGAAGTACAACAGTTTGTATTACATTGTCGAACAAACCAATAATGGAATGACACGTAATCGTTCTCTCAACTAGCTATCCTGTAGTGAAGCCCTTTCAGTATTAGACTTTTAACTTAGGAAGAAATATCTCTTTAAATTGCTTCCTTCTATTTCACTCCACAATTTGCTCAGCTATTCTTGAAATTGCAGAATAAGTTCCAATAATAGAGCACACCACCCCCACACTGATAATCATAATGCAAGTTGCAATCTGAAAATTAGAACAAGAAAACATTGTGAAAACCCTTTTATAACAGAAGACTTCCAGTAATTAAATTGCATTTAGTACTAATTACAATGATGGCTTGCTTCTTAATTACCTGCAACTTAGTTAATCTACCACTGTGTAGCTTGAGATAACACACGCATGGGAAGACAACAGCCTGCAAAGGAACAAAAGAAAAAGTAAATTAATTTAACTCGTCGATAAACTGCATGCAATACTCTAGGGTTATGACTTATGCGCACATATAAGAAAAGTTACTCACCACTAGCATTGCTACAAAGGATCCAATCAATGCCATCACAGAGCCTGCATTCCAATTCACAAAATGAATTTATATTAAGGGTAGTGCTTTTCACATACCCTTGTTAATTTTTGTTCATTGATCTTCTTTGATCATCCCATCCGAAAGCCAAAAATTGAGAGAGGTGTGTGAAATGTAAAAATGGATATATGGATAGAACCACCCTATTTTAAAAAGGAAATGCTATCATACAGTTTGATATGCTATGTCACTCGATTGTCAATTAAAACTCAACAAGATTAACTTTGTTAGTAGTTGATATTCACAGTCCAACAACTTACCAAAGTATGGAAAATTCATTGCCACAGCCAAAGTTGATAGAACTAGAAGTGTTCGAACGATGATCGAAACTAAGTGAGATCCCATCCAAGCATCGGGAAAGAGTTCCTCCAAACTCAAGGCCACTGGTGTCATCGTCAAGGCATACTTTGTCATTGGGATCACAACCTGTATAATCGAGAAAAAAATGACATGGTGAAAACGTATTTCGAAACTAGGGCATAATTCGATAATTGGGATTCATATATGAAAAGGAACCAAGTTTCTTGCACCATACTGTTGTCCACACTGAAATTTTAGAAGCAACAAATTGTTTGGGCATGTTTAGAGTGAACTGAGAGTGGATTGAGTCTCCAAACATCATAAAGCCACTTACTGCTACGCCAGTGTATATGAAGAAGCAAAAAGTAATACTGCAGCACGAGATAAATATAAATTACTATGTCACACGTTTTTGAAACCTTGAAAAATAAAATGTCAAGTCTTAAAAATAACGCCAATGGAGGTCACCTGGTTATTAGAACTGCTGAAAATTGCGATGGTTCCCTCATCGATGTGTAGATATTAGGGAAAACCGAATGGCCGGCGAAGCCAAAACCATATATTCCAATTGTGACAGAGATATCTGCAAGGTTTAGGGCTGATCCTTTGTGATGAAATCCAACTTGGTTCACCACACCCACCCACAGCAAGCAAAGGGCAACCAAGATTGAAGCAACTACTCCTCCAACTGAAAACATTGGTTCAATTGTACATTTTTTCTAGGGTTTAATTAGATGTCCAAAAACATAAAGAAAATTACAAATAAGTTGACAAGAAATTATCAGATAAGTGATGAGAATATGAAACCTGAGAGGTAGGAGAGCAAACTAAGGTTTTGAAGCCATACTGTTGGAAGAATTACAAGGGTTGATGTGATGGCAAAGATTTGGTGGCAATCCAGATGGATACCAGCAAATGTCATATGTGTGTTTGGAAATGCTGATGCCAAGTTATCACTCATCATAGTAAAAAACTCTACACAAGCAGCCTACTAGAACACAAATGATCACCCTTTAATGCATAATATTGTAAGAAGGAATAATATATCATATCTTTTAATAAAATAGACAACAACTCAAAAGCCATAGGAGGTGCACTTACATATAGTTCTAGATACAATATTATCTGCATGACCAGAACCCTAGTGTTAGTTTTGCTTCAATGTTCAAACTTCAAACATAGAAAAGAGGGCTTGGTTGTAATTCAGTCTGGCAAAATAAACATTCTTTGCAACGTTAGACTTACAGATAGGAAAAAACGGCCAGCTGACCCGAACGCTGCCTGGCCAATATCCGGGTAGGTTTGGAGTCCCGGACAGCTTTCTAAGCACCTCTTCAATAAAATTCCAGTATAGCAACAGATGACACCGAAAAATGCAAGCAGTATAAGGCTCAACCACCCTCCTTCCCTAATAGCATATGGGGTTGTAAGGAGCCCTATCCCACAAAGCACATTGACTCCTGCATAAATGACAAATAAGAAAAGTTCATTTTTCTTTTTAATATAAGCGGTAATGTAGAGTGGGGTTGTACACAGGATATTGGTATAAATATTCCTAACCAACTGGGCTAGAATGCAGTTGCGAAATATGGAATTTCTCATCTAAATTAGCATGAAGTTTGATAGTTATTACCATTGATTACAGCCTGAGAAAAAGAACAGCATCGCTCTTGCGGTGGTGACAACTCATTCAGGGAGGAGCATTTTGAGACGTAGGAAGAGTAAAGTTTGGCAGCTTGGGAAGGTGAGGGAGGAATTTCTTTGTCTAACCAATTTTGAGAGATTAGTAATCTAGTAGAACTGGAATCAGAATCAGATGATATTGAGTGCCTCTTGTCAAGGATAGAGAAATTAGATGTAATACTGGAAGCTCGTAAAAATACGAAGGAAGGTGGTGTCACACTAGTGTACATATCGATCGATTGCCTGCGGATATGCAATAACGAATTGTTATCAAGAGTTTACATGTGAAAAGCCCTAAGAAAAATTGTTGGTACCTCCATTTGTTTGTAGTTTTTCTTTTGTAACTTTTATTTGACGAAACAACAAATTTTCATTAACGAGTGAGATCAATCCATGCTATGACGTTTTCCATTAAACTATCTATTATCAGGCTCTATTTTCTTTGTTAAATTGAAGGGAATTGAACGTAAATTCAGTCATAATCCTAACTCATTGTCTCATCTTTTCTCACTACTAGAGCAAATTCCGAAGACTTTTTATTTGTCATCTTACGCTCATGACTCTGAATCCAAAATTCCTATTTATTTTGCAAGTGCCTTGTAACTCAAGTCGTTAAAATGTTTGAAGTCCCCCTCTCTAATATCCCTGGTAACAAAAAAAAAAAAAATCCTAATAGTTTTGTTCCCGTCACAAACTAACAAACTAACCATATATAGTAAAATACTGGTCATGAATCAATTAATAATTCTTTTCTTATTTAATCAAGAAGAAGCGATCCATACCTAGATCTCATCTGATATTAAAAAATACACTAAACAAAAAGCTTGTTGATAAATTAATTCACATCGTGATATAATTTTACAATTTCACAGCATAAAAATCTTCTAAAATGTTGTTAATCATGTTATAATCTGTGAAGGAATTACCTGTAGCTTTGAGGCCAAGCATTAGTATTAATGTCAATGGAGTTCTGTGATAAGTTTGGTGTGGGAACTCTGATGATATCGGATTCGGAGTCGGTTTCATACTGCTCACACCCCCTGTGTGCCTGGTTTTCTTCATCCTCGGTGTGAAAGTGATCGTCCCCGCGATCGGGACCGAGATCCTCGTCCATCTTCGTCCCACTCATCATGATATATGAAGCACTCTTTCGTCCGTGATTACCCTTAATCAAGCACAATTAAAATTTTAATTAACACACAATGTTTACGAGCTTCTTGGTCTTATCGTCACGGACTAAGAAAATTAGAAAACCTAATGAGGATTGGAGCAAAAGAAAAGAAAGGAAGAAGAAGAAGAAGATTAGCACTAAACTGGTTGTGTCAGATTGGGAATTTGGTTTCACCATCTACGTATGAGTCCTACGTTTTAGGAGATGACAGAGTGCATGTTGCTGTATGTGTGTGTGTGGCTATTAGACTCTTTCGTGAATCAAGACGTACGCGAGTCGGTCGATTATTTCGCCTCTCGTTCCGAACTTCAGGCTGTGTTTTAGACTTTTAGTAATACTAATCAAATTTGGTTTGTCATAGACTCCATATTCGTGTAACGAATTTATTGTTAATACACAAATTTATTGCTAATACTTTTGCATGAAATTACATTATTGTCCATGATTTTATTTTTTAATATTTATTATTGAAATGTAAATAAAGGATCAAATCGTCTTTTCACTTCCATCATTTTATTTTTTAATATTTTTATTGAATTGTAAACAAATGACCAGGTTGTCTTTTCACTCTCTTTTGATTCACAAATAGCGTTTTGCTTTGTCCCCCCCCCCCCTTCAGATATGCATTTAAGATTCATATCCATATTTATTCCTGAACAGAATTAAGGGTTGAAAAGTCAAGAGAAAATAAGAGACTGAATTTGGGGTGGGTGGGGTGGACGGAAGAGAGAAGATGGAGGGGGGATGACAGAGTTAGAAAGGGGTGAGGGATTAGGAGACAAAATGGGGATGTTTGATTCATTTCTCATTTTAAGTATTTCTTTTTTCTTTGACTTCAAAGAATATGTAACAGAGCTTTTGAAGTCTTTTTACATATGGTTAAATTTGATATTAAACGTTGTTAAATAAAAAATGTGTGAATAAAAGTTTCATTAAAAAGTCGATCGGGAAACAAGACTATGGGGTGAGTATATCAACACTTTGATTGACCTGCCCCGACCTCGATATTCCAATATACCAGAGTAGGCACGTGTTGGCCGAAGGGTGACGAAGCCAATTTAAACATGCATACAAATAAAAATATGTGATTATAAGGAAATATACTAATGCAAAACTGTGTTCAGAGCATACAACTATTCGTTACAATGGTAGATCCAAGAATAATAACTCACCAATGGTGAAGATTCACTAGATAGGATGTTGATTGGGTGATTGAAGGACTGATGATCTCAACTAAAACTTTAACACTTGAGTGGTCCTCTTGGACAGTCTGTCTACTTCATAAATGATACGAAGAGCAATAAGGTAACCCAAGATTGATTAAGATATCTTTTAGTACCAGGAGGTGAAACTAAGATTACGAATAAAGCTAGTGTGGATCAAAATGTCAGAAAGTCTGAAAGATTCAAGAATGAGGAATTCCGCCAACTAGTTCAAGGTATAGTCCTCACGGATTCATGGATAGTACATTGAATGAGATGGTCGACAAACATCGAATCATCATAGTGGAATCCACGGAGGGGTGTCATCAGGTTTTCAAGTAAAGGTGGTAGTTGTTGACTGGAGATAATAGATAGGGCGGTTCACTTCATGTTGTTCCAACGTCGAAAGGCATAAACGTTACTTGATCATGCTGCATCATCACAAGGCAAATCATTCAGTAAACATCACCGTCGGATTTGAAATTTATTGGTATCATCGAAGAGTGTAAGAACAATGGTAGGGTGAGGCAACACCTTGAACAAAACTAACTTGTTTTCTAGTCGAAGATGAGGGTTTAGATTATGGTCAAAGAATCGTTGGCAGCTGTCGATAAAAATCGACAAGACCAATGATATTTCGTAATTCATGACAATCGAGAAGGTTTTCGATTTCCAACTGTCACGACCCTGGATTTGGTAAGAATATCTTCTACTACACTCACGTCTCCCAAGTAAGGTACGAAATCTAAGCAAGGTCAACATTTGAGGATTTTGGTATAAAGCTGGTTGTTGACGTTTATTAAATTGAACTCGTGGCTGGAGTAGACAAGGATATTATCCGTAAAACAATCACGGAGAAAATTTCTGAGGGTCCACACGAGTTCCCTCAGGGGAAACGGTAAACCCAAGGAAACTGATTCGGTATACCCTACAAATACTTGCTAACTTCGCCTACAACTAGTGATTTCTTAATTTTCTCTGACACATACTTCAGATGTTTTAAGCGATTTCCCAATGGATACGCCTATGCCCACCATTCCAGAGGAACGCATGCCGTAGAGTACCATCATCGCCTTCGATCCTCAACTGGTCCCAATTAGACTTCCCCCCACTAAGATTTCCTCTAATTCACGTCACTTTTATGTAAAACCGACTCTGCCTGCCATTCTTAGGGAACGACTGGCGCAGAGTATCGGTCCGACATTGAAAGTCATCCATCAAACAATTACGTCAAACTTGAGGCACAATCCCGACACGAAATTATTATTCTTCAATAAGATGTGAGTATTCAGGCAAAATGAGGATTGCACACCGTGTCGAAAGCCATCAATAAACAGAAATCGTGACATCCAAATGATATCAAGGCCGACACATTACTAGAGTATGAGGGGATCCTAGGTATGCTCTGATACCAAACTGACACGTCCCGACCCCGATATCCCTATGTACTAGGGTAGGCACGTGCTGGCCGATACCCGAGGGTGACGAAACCAATTTAAACATGCATACAAATAAAAATATGTGATTAGAATGAAATATACTAATGCAGAACTGTTCAAAGCATATAACTAATCAAGAATAATGTGAAAGAATTATTATAGAAATGTACGAATTGAGGAACGAGACCTACACAAAGGAGGCTCGAAGATGCCTAAGCAGAAATGCCATGACGTCGGGATCGTGTGCTTCGAATGAATCTAAATCATAAAGGGAGTGCAAAACCAAAAGAGTGAGTGGACCAAAGTTTATAATAATAGTACTAATAATAAGAAAACCATTTTCTTTCTAAACATACTAACCCCATGATTTGAAAACACATATATAGTACTACATAGTAAGTTTTCTGAAAACTCTAACATGCACTGAAAAACGTTCGTTAAACAAGTACGTATAAACCAGTGCTCAGTAAAGGTAATATCGCCGCTCGAAGGCAAATCTGTAAATTTCATCAATCATGTACTCACTAGGGGTATCATAGTGGCTCGAAGGCATAACCATCACCAAAGGTGAAGTTGTACGACACTAGGTTACGCCAGTGAAGAAACCATGGTCTATCACCCGAAGGTGAAGCTATACGACTTTGGGTTACGGTAGAGAAGAGGATATAACACATATATATATATATATGTATATGCAGTAGGTCTATCATCCGAAGGTGAAGCTGTATGACTCCGGGTCACGCCAGAGAAGAAAGGGGGGTCCATCACCAGAAGGTGAAGTTGTATGATTCTGGGTTATGCCAGAGAAGAAACATATACATATAACATATCACACCGACACTAACCCCAGGCAAGTGAAGCTGGGGGTATGTAATAAATATCATCAACTGTGTCCTATGGCCATAGACGTCTACATACCCGGTTATGTGTATGTACTGTATGATAACCTGCTAGATAAGCACCGAAAACATACCTCAAAACTCATATCCAATCACCGAGCTCAAAAGCTCAAAGCCTCAACACATAAATCCATGATAGTTCACATCCGTAAATCCAGAGAATTTCAAATACGTGAATCCAAAGATTCATAACCTTTAGTAAAACGTCAATTCGATAAATCATTAATATTTCCTTAAAAGCAATTTAAATAATTCATAAATTCTCCTCAAATCATAATTATAGAAATCCGTAAAAATATAATATAAAACATACTCAAATCATGAAATATGAAATGCATGCAAAAGTAATATTTTATAAAAACATGCAATTAAGAAAGGATCCACTCACAAGTATTCTGCTACCAGAGAGCCGCTTGAACTAGCGAGGATGGAGTCACTTCCCAATGATGCACCTAAACACATACAGAGGTCATTTAGTAAAACTCTACCAAAACGACATAATTTGGGAAAATGGACAACGGATTCGGATTCGGATTCGGCATGTTCAAAAACCTAAGAAGGGACCTTGGGTTCCCCCACGCGCCGCCACGGGGCGGCAGCCTGGAAGGCCACGCGCCAAGTTGAGTCGCCAACGCCGCCGTGGACGGCGACGGAGGCACGTGTGCTCTACGCGCTGGTCATAAAGCACACCCATCCGCGGCCCACGTGCCGACCGTGGAATTAGGCTTGAGTCGGAGTTATTGGATTGGATATGGGTCGGATCAAGTTATTAGGTTAGGCCGAGTTATGGAATTAGGTTGGTTATTGGGCCTAGGTTACTGGCTGAGGGTAATGGGTTATGGGTTTGGGCCGAATTATTGGATCAGGTTTGGGCCTAGTTAGGGTTATTGGCCGGGTTTGACCTGTTTGGCCTCGCGGATCGTTGGACCAAAGAAGAAGAAGGCCGGAATCGCAGGGAAATGGTCGGAAAACTTCAAATAGCCATAACAGGTTCATTTCTTAACCAAATTAAATGATTTAAAAATGAAAATGAAGCTCAAGAAGTAAGGAACCAAAATATCTAAGTGGGACATGAGTCGTGGCCGGAGCTGGCGGAAGAAGGTCTGCAACCTTGCAGACTCGTCAGAATCTGGGGAGAAGTCCCCACGTCGTCTTTGTGAAATTCCACGGTCTATAACACATCGTCACGATCAATAATAACTACGAGGATAAAAAGGTAAAGGTTAAGAGAGTCATGAGGCTTACCAAGGTTGAAGTTGTCGAGAACCTCACCAGAGTAACTCGAATTCGATCGTTAACCTTTGTTGGTTTTGAACAGTGATCACACTCGAGAGAGAGAAATAGGGAAATAGGATGGTGGTGGTCTAGAGCGTTCGCTAGAGTGGAGAGGTGGTGTGATGGTGTGCGTCTGTGCTTGGAGATAGGGAAAGAGTGATGAGTGAGAGGGAGAGTTTGAAAGGGAATAGATGAGAGCTGAGGGAGTTTACAAAGAAGGGGGGAGAAACAAAGAGAGAGAGAGAAAAGTCATGGGAGGATGGAAAAAAGGCACCGGGAAGATGCCACATGTCAGCTCGGGGGTGGTCCAAAGTGGAATACTTGTAAAATTACCAAAATGCCCGTATCGTACCGAATTTCGTAAAATCTCCGTTCTAGCTCCAAATTCAATTCCACTTGCGCCTACGCACTCGTAACGATGGGTACTACAAGGATACGCCAAGGAAATTAATCTTACATGACACGACAAGGCGGTCAATAAAAATCAACGTTTTTGTTTCGAAGGACATTTTCGTAAATTCACACTTTAAAATTATAAAAACCGAAATTTTTTGGGACGGGTCGTTACATTGCTTATAGGCAGTATAGATTATAGATTATTGATAACATGTCAATATGTTTTGTTAGTTACAATAATATCAACACAATATTAAGAACATAACAATTTGTTCTCTAATAAAAATGTGAAGGATGCAATCCCCTTTCTCTCTACCGATATTGTCATTAAGTGATAACATGTTGATACATTTTGTTGGCTACAATGATATATCAACACAATATCAAGAACACATCAACAATCCATTTTATAAGCGGACTATATATCTAACAGCCAATGTATATGGCATGGTGATAATTAACCAAAAGTTTTATGCTAAATGTTGAACAGAAATCTTGTTTATAAGCTTTGACAGCAGGTGAGATTCAAGTTACAAAACAGAGAAGGTTGTGACGGAAGGGGCATAGAGAGATCTATCTTTTGTCGACTTGGTTGAGCTTCCCAAGGCCATTGCAACGAGCACAGACGATCTGAGCCTCGTCCTTCCTCGCTGCATTTGCTCTCAAAGTTGCCCCTCCCTTCCGAACGAAACCTGCCCCGTCGCATTCTGGACACCTAAAGAATCAACACAGCAAGCACAATTCAAGCTTCCATATTTAGGGTTTTAAATATCCATAAAAATGGAATCATGCTTAGAATAATTACAGGTCCTTCCGGGAGAAGAGGATTGGAAATGCAGTTCCAAGCAAAGCAACAGCAGCAGCACCGGCAATCAGGTAGGGCGTTCCATCAGCTGATACATCTCCAATGGCAGCAACCACCGTCAACGATTTCTTCTTTTCAGAGTGCATTCTGAAGAGGGAGAGGCTTCGACCGACCGCTGCTGCCGACTGTTTCAGCGGCTGTGCAGAAATCATCGTCAGAGGTGAAGACATCGATCCCATCTCGGAGATAATTTGGTAATTTGAGTTTCTTAGGGTGGAAGAGCAAAGGTTCTGATTTTGGTTCAGGGTCTATGGATATTTTGCTTAAATTTAAATGGATAGGGCCACGTCAGCACAACTCAAAGATATCTGTGGCTTTAGAGATAAGGCTGGGTCCACGCCATTGACGCCAACTTCACTGATTCAATAGAAAGCAGACAAGATGAGTGCATTTATCTGCATAAGACGTTTTGGGTTCGAATCTCACCGCCAAATACCGTTTTGTAGAAAAAGGAAAATAACAGAGGTCCACGGGCGCCTTACTCTTTATCCTTTTCCTCAATCTTGTGGAGGCCTAGTCCGAGCCGACTTGGACTAACTCGTGGTTGGAAGTAAACGAATTGTTGGGAGATTCTGTGGCTTTTGAAAGCAATGAAGTAAAACCTTGCCGACAGGCTGTGGCAGCGATTGAGAGGCAGCACTTTGTGGGCAGTGACACGTTAAGAGCCAGGGGGGGGTGCATTGCTGTGGATGAGCAGGACCCTCAGCAATGAGGGCGATGGCACGAGACTAGCATTGCTATGGCTCAGCATCTAATGTCCACATGGTCAACTATAAATTCCATGGAAGCGCAGAGATTTTTTAGTGGAACCCGTTGTGTACAATCATATGTCTTATCTCGTTGATACGGAAAATGTTCTCCACCTCATGAGATAGATACTTGGTTGTTACACATAAAGGTTTGGTATTGCATATTGCATACCAAGAAACTTGCTCAAAAAAGAATGGCCAAGGAGAAATACTTCTTTTACAAGCAAACAGATTAGACCACATAAATGTCTCCTCTCCATAGCCTATAGCAGCAACTCAATTCATGTTTGTAGGGTGGGAATGAAATCTTTGGTAGCATCAAGGATCTTTAGCTAGGATGATATTAATACTACCTTTGTTAGTTGTTGCTATGTTCATAGGAGAAATGATAACATTGTGTCCAACCTGAAGGCAGAAGAATTACTCAATAAGGAAACTTATCGATTCCAATCCCCGCAGAACAGCACGATTAGAGGGAATAAGTTTCCTTCATGCTGTAATCCCCTCATAATGAAAAAACATTCACCTCTACCTTCAATACATTACGCCTAGGCACCAAACGAGCCCTTAAACACGTATCAAATCCATGCTACATAAGACGAGCAAACTCACACCCCTAAATCCTTCCTGGTTTTCAATGAACTGGTACCTAGTCATCTAGAATCATGGTGGCAATGGTTGAAATTGAGTTTGTTATATGGATTTGCGATTTGTGAGTGATTACGATCGCCTCATTTCCAACTGGAATAAGAATTTGAACATACAAATCTCAGAAGTTAGGAAATTAGTCACAAGCTACGAGGGATGAATATAAACGATACAGAGCATCTCAAATCAAATCTTGCCTGAACGTAAAAATACAACTCAACAGCATACAAGAAGTGAACCAGTAAACAATTTCAACTAAAACCAGAACAATACTATAACAATGCTAAAGTACAACAATGAAAAAAAAAAAAAAACGGCCATCGGCTTCTATGTTAATCACTGCAAATCTGCAACAAGCAAGGGCCAAAAATCCTAACAGTAATACAAACAATAGCACAAAGCCTAGTACCTCGGTTAACTAACTTTCGAATGCAATGCCAACCGGCCACTCTAACCCCTTTGGCTTTACTTACCCTCCTCCTCCTCCTCCTCCTCCTCCTCCTCCTCCCCCAAATGGGTGGAAACTAATTCCCTCTGTACCAATTCAAAAATTACATCTCTTCGACGGAGCCCCAATTGAGAGACTCTTCAATTCCCTGTCATGTATTGCTATTTACACCAAACAAATAACAAATGTACAAACTTTGCCTTCCTTAACAAAGACATTAGCACAACGTAATAAAAAATACAAGAACCCGAATGACAGAACACTAAACCTCAATCAGTTGTCTTCCAAAGCCCAACGCTGGCTCCTCCTCCGTGATGGTCTACTGAACACATTGCCAGACCGACTTCTCGAGCTTCTCAGCCTGCCGAAAAAAGAGAAGAAATTGCGAAAGGCCTGAGCGAACCCCCCACTCTCTCTAGCCCTTCTTCTAGAAGCCCATGAAATTCTACTAGGAGCACCGGCCGTATTGAACCCACCATCCATCTCGGTGTAAACAACTGGAAGCTCGCGCTCCGCAGCTCTTCTGCCTCCGGTGAACCTCCCCACAGCGAATCCGCCACCAGGCAATCTCCAGATAGTCAACCCCACTGTCTCTTCTTCTCCAACCACGCCATTGTTCTCTGGCGAAGCCATGCCACTGCCACGCGGGCCTCTCACATCGGTGGGGAGCTGGTGCCGGCAAACCGGGCACGAATTTCGGATCGAAAGCCATGGGAAGATACAATCTGAGTGGTAGATGTGCTTACACGGCATCTCCCGAGCTTCAGAATCGAGCTCGAAAGCCTCTTTGCAAACGGCGCAGTGCGACTCCGTCGAGACGTGGCTGTCGGCGATTTTGATGACGGGCATCGACTCGATCGCGGCTTTGGACGCCGGAGGGTGGTCGAGCCGCGCGACACCGTTTTCCAATTGGGTCAGCTGGTGGAGCAACCGGTCGAAACCCGAACCCATTAAGATATCCGACATCGACGACGGCAGCGGGCGGAGACCCATCCCGGCTCCATCGTCATAGAACAGCTCGAAACTTCCCGGGTCGGATTCTGTGTCGGGTGGGCCCCGGAGAACGATGACCGGGTTAAACTGGGACCGGTCGCGGCCGTTTCTCTGATTCCGGCGAAGTATAGGCGGGCTCGGACTCTGCGAAGCCGGGGCGCTGTCGAGGAACATCGCGGCGGTGGGAAACGGGTGGTGGACCGGAGACGATCGGGTCGGGGTCGGGATCTCTTCGATAAACCCAGCTCCGCAATCGGGGCAGAGGATCGAATCTTGGGTCCGAACCCGAACATGAATCGACCGGCTACACGCGTAGCACCAGTAGGACGATGCGGCCATGGAAGCCATATGAAGGTATCGGAAACCCTAGAAATTGCAGAGAAAGAGGGAAAGATGCTTTCTTTCTTCCGTTTTCGAAATTGGGAAAAGATTGAATCTTTGTTGAAGTGGAATCAAAGCTCGGCGACCCAGATGAATGCAATTGAAATCTCGGAAGCTCAGATCGTCGAGTGGGATTGGAGGCCCAGTGAAGCAAGAGCAAAGAGGAGAGAGAGAGAGATGTAGAGAGAGAGGAGGGTGAAATATGAGAATAAAAAGCTTTTGAAGGGGCTAAAGCGAAGGGTTGCGCGTTGTACGTTAAGGCGTGGTACTTACGCTGTACATGGCCTAAGCGATGAAATGAAATGAAATAATTTAAGAAAAACAAAAGATGCAAAGAGTTAACTACATATATACCCCTGACTTTTAGTGCTTGTTCTATTTTGGTCTTCAAAATTTTAAAATGCTCTCAAAAGTGGAACTTTATGTGGATTCTCCACCACCTCATGTTTTTGACATAATTCTCTCTCCAACATTATAAAATATTGTGTTAAAAACATAGTCAAATTAGTTGGAGTTGTCACGCCTTGAAAATCTGGCATGTGACATCACATGTGTCGAGCATATAACAAGTGAGCATTGTGTTTTCGGATTTGAGGCACATGGCGTTGTCACATGGCCGGATTTTCGAGGCATGATAGGAGCAAATATATTTTTTTTTTCGGTAAGTATGATTCCCTCTGCATGAATTTCATATAAGTTCAAAATAGAACTGTGAACACGAAATTTTCCTGAAACGAAAGAGACAGGAACAACGTGCACAAACAAATATTTGTGTTTTGATGATTTATGGTTACAATCTCTCTCAAATTTGATCCTCTGATTCGATCTCCGTAAGGTGTGTATTTGTGGATGTGCGATTGATCCAAGGGCCGTTGAGGCTTGATCTTGGATGAACGTTCTTCAAGGGCCGTGGGCTTGATCTTCGAAGGTGGATTTGAGCGGATCCTCAAGGAGCTGTTGGGGCTTGATCTTGAGGATGAATGTTTCTTCAAGGGCCGTTGAGGCTTGATCTTGAATAACGGTGATGAACGGATCTTCAAGGGCTTTTGGGCTTGATCTTGAAGAACAGTGATGAGCAGATCTTCAAGGGCTTTTGGGCTTGATCTTGAAGAACGGTTGGATGTGTGGATTTGTTGATGTTGTTGATCCAAAGGGCCGTTGGGGCTTGATCTTAGGATGAACAGTT
This sequence comes from Malus fusca, assembly GCA_035220775.1. Lineage (NCBI taxonomy): Eukaryota > Viridiplantae > Streptophyta > Magnoliopsida > Rosales > Rosaceae > Malus > Malus fusca. The sequence continues at coordinate 22,198,719 of CM069070.1, forward strand.
GTGTGGATTTGTTGATGTTGTTGATCCAAAGGGCCGTTGGGGCTTGATCTTAGGATGAACAATTGTGTGGATTTGTTGATGTTGTTGATCCAAAGGGTCGTTGGGGCTTGATCTTCGGATGAACAGTTGTGTGGATTTGGTGATGTTGTTGATCCAAAAGGGCCTTCGGGGCTTGATCTTAGGATGAACAGTTGATGAAAGATGAACACTTTCTTCAAGGGTCGTCGATGCTTGATCTTGAATTGGTGGAAGTTCTTCAAGGGCCATTGGGGCTTGATCTTGAAGGAGGATTTGACGAAGAACGAAGAGGGTTTTCTTGATCCTTTGGGATTTGCTTGAGAGCTTTACAGTTTCAAAGCTTCAAGGATTTTGGATGTGTGGGGAGTATTCTCTTCCATTTTGGGGGTAGAGAAATGTATTTGTGAATTGGTGAATGATACCTTGATGTAGAAGCCTATTTATAGGCTTTGAGAATGAATCACCACCACAAAATATTTTTTTCTTTTCCAAGCACCATTGCCTAATTTCCCACTTAATACAATTTTAAACTTGAAGTGGTAATTTTATGGCCTAATTTTCCACTTAATATCATTTTAAACTTGATATGTGCATGCTTTGTCATTACCCAAAATGAGAAGAAAATACTTGTGTAATCCTCCAAGGGTATTTCTTCTTATTTTGTCGAGTCACACACCATGTGTACAATTTGTATGACACGTGGCATATGCCATGTATGCCCTGACACATCAAAATTTTAATGCGTTGGTGAACATTTATTTCACCGCAATTTCGATGTCTGCAAATGCCCCCACTTCAAGGTGCGTCGTATACATGTGCTTGTCACGTGTAGAAGATGCGTTTTGAAGTACCTCAATGTAGACGTCGATTCAAGGGCCATCAAGGCTTGATCTTGAAATGGACTGGAAATTTCTTCAAGGGCCGTTGAGGCTTGATCTTGAATTGGGCTTGAGATTTCTTCAAGAGTCGTCGAGGCTTGATCTTGAAGGTTGAAATTAGACCACAAGGAGCTTCATGTGGTAGATGATCTTTGGCTTTGGTAGTGGATGAATTGGCACATATTTGTTTTTGCGCTTGTTGACTTTCCACAGCTTATTCTTGAACTGGATTTGATTTAAGGGTGGTGGACACTTGATCTTAAATCGGACTTGTGATTTCTTTCAGGGCCGTCGAGGCTTGATTTTGAATTTGGCTGGAAACTTTCTTCAAGGGCCGTGAAGGCTTGATCTTGAACTTTGTTTGAAATTCTTCAAGGGTCGTCGGGGCTTGATCTTGAACTTTGTTTGAAATTTCTTCAAGGGCCATCGGGGCTTGATCTTGAATCGGATTAGAATTGTACGGTGAGGCTTTGCTCTTTGGCGATGTTGAAGCTTCTCGAGTTCTTGGTTTCAACTCAGACTCCTTCTGCTGGGTTGATTGAGTGTGCAGGCAACATTCTTCTCTGCTTGTTTCTTCTGCACGGAAGGTAGGCACTAGGTGTTGGAAGTATGCCCACAAAGCCACTCATTTGATGTAATAGCTTTTTGGAATACTTAATATGTTAAACTTTTATATGTTTAACGGAAGGGCAATACTTATTGTTAATCACTATTTATTGTATCATGTGTTTAATCAATAAGAGAATCCAAGGGATGTATTTGACATAAGAGATAAGTGATCTAATGAGTTAGATTAAGGAGACCTTTCTCTTATGTTCATTCCTAAAACGTTCCTAGCCATAGGATTGCCAATTGGGCATTGACAATCCGCTAAGGTTAGTATGTGTTATGTTGACTCAAACGTGAGTATGAACTAGTCTCAAGTCATTTGGTGTTGGACACTAAGACAAACACATAGGTGCTCGAAAGAGTAATCGAGTACACTGAACTGCGATTAATGAGAGTTCAAACATACATGTCATGTACGAACTCTAAGGTTACAATATGCAAAGTAGTCCTTAGTCCTGAGGCATCATAGATGTCTAATGGTTAGGTCCTTGATCTTTGATCATGACAAAGGCATTCCCTCGGATTGTCCACGGCATTGTTGGGGTCATGTGATCTAGTCATGTAGGCATATGAATGCACAACAAGGGATCTCTAACCTTCCATGGTGGAAGGAGTATACTCTAAAATATGATTCTAAAGTCTTTGGCCAAAGCAAATGAATATGACTAAGGAAGATGTTCCAAATCATATTCAAGGGAATCATATAAGAAAGTATCACATTGGATAGTAGACATGAAACAAACTATCACTTAAAACAATGTGGTTAAGAGTATTGTATTAGAGAAGAACCGTATTGCATTGTAATTGTAACTGGATAGGTTCTCCAACCAATTCTACTTAGCTTGGGTAACCATGACATACTGCTAGGTGTCACTCATGGTTTGTGGAAGCCCTATTGATTAGCAAACACTAATCATCAAAAAGGGAGAATTGAAATGTGGTTTCAATTCACAATCGATAGTTAAGAGTAACATCGCCCACTGCCTCGCTAATTGGAACCTAATGGATCGCACACCAAATAAGGATATATGTGAAGCAATTAAATGAAATGGATAAGCAATTAAATGGTTTAATTGAAGAATGGTCAAGATTAATTAATTAGTTAATTAATTATACGAAATGTTCGTATTGGGCTTTTAAGTTGGTTTTAGGGCTTCGGGGCCCAAAAGTGTTTTGGTCCACAAGGCCCATTATGTTTAAGTTGTATGACAACTAAAACAAAATGGGCAATAAGCCCAATAACCATATAGGCCAACCATTTAGGGTGAGGGTATGCAAGTTTGCTTAATTGCAAGTTTGCCACTCACCTAAGAAATGAAGTATAAATTCATCTTTATAGCTTTGTTTTCAATTAGGGTTTTCTAAGCTACTTGGGGATAGTTATCTAGCAAATTTACTTCCCTAAGTGATCCATTTTTCATCCTCACAAATTACATCCTTGGTGAAGAGACATAGAGACATCAAACTTTTGGTGTTTTGGAGAACTAATCCTCAAATCCTCAAAGAAGCAAATGAGCACTAAAAGGAGGAAAATCACAAGGAAGATCCAAGGAGCAAGGAGGTGACTTGAAGGCCCTCCACTTGGGTGAATCCCTTGTGTAATCAAGGATGAGCTTCAAGGGTAAAGAATCTCTAAATTCTTAATTATCTTTAATGTTGTTAAAGAGTCTTTTGGTTCACCATATACTAGGCTTTGAAAGTCATGGGTTTCATGAATTGTTTTTGGATGCATGCCTACTTTAAAGAGTTAATTGTTAGCATATGTATTCAAATGTTCATACATGTTCTTAGCTAGGACAAAATTTTTCCTTCAAGTGGTATCAAGAGCCTAGGTCTAGTGTATGGTGGATCCTTTTGGGTTTTGTGATTTTCATGTTTTATGATTTAAATGTTGTAAATGTTACAAGCTTTGTTCTTGCTTTGAATATAAATTTTGCTAGAAAATTTAGCATCTCAAATGTTGTAGATGTATTTCATTTAAGCATGAATATTGGAACTAAAAATTTGGTGCCATGTATTTTGAGTTTTCATAAGTGTTCTTCAATGTTCTTGGAGTTCTTGCCAAGAACAAAAAGTTTTGAAGTTTTGATTCAAAAAGTTTTATGTTTTTACATAAAGTTTTGATTTAATTTTAGTGGGTGATGGTTAATGATTAAGTAATTTTAATGGGAGACAAACTTTGTTTTAAAGAATGACATAAATCATTTCTTACAAAATTTTATTTCATCTTTACCTCACCTAACATAACCCACTTACAAAACTTTGTATAAAATTTGAATTTTACCAATAAAAACCACTTATGGCTGGCCACCCTATTAAATAGGGTATTTTTGGGTGTTTTGTGCACTTACATAAAGTTTTGATACTTTTGTGTATTTGCATTTTGGCCCAAAAGTTTACGTTTTTACGTTAAGGTCCAAAAACTTTAAAGGGCAAATTGTTTTGCTCCTTTAATGATGTTTTTGACATTATTAAAAATGTTTGGGTTCTAAGTTGTAATTACATGAAGTTGTGGACTCTTGTGTTTTTACAAAGTGACCCCAAAAGTTTTTGTTTTTAGAAAATGGCCCAAATTAGATGAGAACAAAATGGTTTGTCTCTTTAAATGAGAATTGGATTTTCATTTTATTTAGTTTCATTTAAATCAATTCTATGGATCCAAAAACCAATTGTTTTAAAATTGTTTTCTTAATTAAATGTGTTTGATTAAGAGAAGGGTGATTATGAACCAAATGCCTCGATAATTGAGCTATGTGATTGGCCGCTTTACATTATGAATGTTTGGGCTTGGTAGTGTAGATTTGAATGTAATTTGATTAATTCAATTTGTTGTAAATGGACATAAGTCCATCATTTGTGTTGTAAAAGGGCATAAGCCCTTATTATTATTTCATGTATTCCTTTTGTTTAAATGTATGCAAAATGGAATAGTTGGGTCCAACGCCCAATAGCAAATAACGGTTGAATTGGATTAAACGCGTAACTAAAATCAACAACTACATACCTTAGGCCCAAGGTCCAACACAAGGCTCGTGTTGGATCAAATCAAACGGTTCATAATCATCCTAAAACCTAATATGACTATATAGTCCATATGAGGATGCAAAGCATTCGTTAGTAGTTCCATATAGTCTCGCTTGTTTCAACGAAACAGTGGGAGTATTATATACTACTAATTCATATAAACTTGGACCAATGGTTGTGATAGGCCCAAGTTCTTTTAATGTGATTAAAATGTTTTGATGTAGCCCAACGCTATTCCCTCAAACAAATATTTAAGTTGATAAGCGAGAGATGTTTAGAATATCTCTTCGTAGGCCTTCCACCGTGGTGGGTTCCAAGCGTTTGTGACTCATGCACCGGCTTCACCCTATCATGGGGGAGTACAAAGCATGTGCTTATATCCAGGAGGAATCCATATACATATGATGAGGTGAGTGTAGGCAACGAGGATAGCCAACATCGTATCATCGTGAGGCTATTCTTGAACCCCTTCACGAACTAAGCATGGTGGGAATAACTTAAACTAAGTGCAATGGTGCCAACATCGTATCATCGTGAGGCAACATTCTCTAGAGGCCAAACGAGATGGGTAATTACAAAAGGTTGTAAATGAATAATGCGTTATTCTCTCATCATTATTTTTGCTAGCCAACATCGTATCATCGTGAGGTGGGCTTGGTAATGGTGAGTCTCCCATAACCCACTAAGAGTTCAATATAACTCTCGAATTCTATTGAGGGATGTGGAATTTGCCAAAAATGGTGGGTGATACTATTTGATTAAAAGACCCAATCAAAATAGTTTTAAACAACAATGCTAATTCGATTTCTGTTATGTTATGTAGTGAACGACATGCCTAAAATTATACCCACCATTATACTTGACAAAAAGGGCCTAAAGGGCCAACGTTTCCTTGCTTGGTATCGCCACATTGAGAATGTCTCAAAGGTGAAAGACATATTGTATGTGCTTAAGCAATCCCCTCCTCATGTACCTCCTACGAAACTAGCTTCAAAGGAGGAGTGTCAAAATTATATTAGACACTATGAGGATGACTTACAAGCCAAATGCTTAATCCTCACTTCACTTAGTGAGGAGCTTATGAAGCTACATAAGCACATGGACACTTCTTGTGCCATGGTTGAAAGTTTGCATAAGATGCATGACCTTGAGACTAGTAATGTACGATTCTCAAATATTTGTAGTCTAATGAATGCCAAAATGGCAAAGGGGATCTCGGTCCATGAACATGGACAAAAGATGGAAATGATCTTTCAAGATCTTCAAAGTTTAGGAACTTCCATCGATGGGAAAATGGCCCAAGACTTTTTCCTTGCATCTCTCTCGGATGATTTCACTAAGTTTATCGTAAACTATAAAGTGAATAGATTCGATCATTCTTTGAAAGAGATGATTGACATGTGCTGTAAATTTGAAAAAGGTTTCAAAAGGGACAGTGGGAGTGAGAATGCAATGATAAGGAAAAGGTTACATAAGAAGAAGGCAAAGAAATCCAAAGGAACATGCTTTCATTGTGGAAAGGATGAACGTTGGAAGAAGAAATACAGGGTGCGCATTGCGAGCCTTATGACACGGACTTTTGAAGAGACTATTTCTGTCATAGAGAGTGCTTTTACAGTGAGCTCCAATTCCTGGATATTTGATTCAGGCGCTAGTCAACATATCTGTAATACGTTGCAGGGACTAACAGGGAGCAGATCACTGCGCAATGAGGAGATGGTTGTGCGAGTTGGGAACGGCACTAAAATCTCTGCAAAAGCAATAGGCACCTATATGCTTAACCTACCCTCTGGGGAAGTCCTGGAACTTAAAAATTGTTTATATTTTCCTTCATGTATAAAGAATTTGATTTCCATCTCTAAGCTTTTACGAGATGGGCACTCAGTGTTGTTTGACAAAATGAGTTGCACTTTATACTTGAACGATCGTATTATCTCTCATGGTAATATGATAGAGGGACTTTTTCACCTAGAGACGAATAGTGGGATGCACTGTATTGAAAGCGGGAATACCTCAAAACCCAAAAGGGCTAGAGAAGAAGTTAACCAAGAAAAGATGTGGCATCTTAAACTTGGACATGTGAACCTTGATAAGACTCGCAAGATGTCGAAAGACGGATATTTCCGCCCATTAGGTAATGATCGGATGGGTACTTGTGAATGTTGCTTGAAAGGGAAGATGACCAAATCTCCATTTACTGGAAAAGGAGAGCGTGCCACTGAAATTCTAAGGTTAATCCACACTGACGTATGTGGACCTATGTCTACTACGTCGAGAGAAGGCTTCTCATACTATATCACATTCACCGACGATCACTCTCGGTTTGGCTATGTATATCTTATGAAGTACAAGTCAGAATCCTTTGAAAGGTTCAAAGAATTCAAGAATGAAGTTGAGAAGCAAACTGGGAAACAGATAAAAAATCCTAAGATCAGATCGAGGGGGTGAATATCTGAGTAATGAGTTCCTAGATTATCTCAAAGAGTGTGGAATAATATCACAGTGGACTCCACCGGGAACTCCACAACTTAATGGAGTTTCTGAAAGGAGAAATCGAACCTTGATGAACATGGTTCGTTCTATGATGAGTTCCGCTGATCTACCAGTAACATTCTGGGGATATGCTCTATATACAGCAGCTTACTTGCTTAATAGAGTAACTTCCAAATCAGTTTCACAAACGCCCTATGAGATATGGCAGGGAAGAAAGCCAAGTCTTAATCATATTAAGATTTGGGGTTGTGAAGCATATGTCAAGAAGCTTGAGGCCACTAAGCTTGAAGCAAGATCAGTAAGATGCTATTTTGTGGGATATCCTAGAGAAACTATGGGATATGAGTTCTACCATCCTGACGACCAGAAAGTCTTTGTCGCCAGAACTGCTATGTTTCTAGAGGAACAATTTGTTCTCAAAGGAACTAGAAGCAAAGAGATGGAAATTAATGAGATTAATAATGAACCACAAACAAGCACTCGACATATTGACAACCCTGTTCCTGAACCCCTAGCTCCACGTAGATCTGAACGAGTTAGTAAGCCACCTATGAGGTTTGGCTTAAATAATGACTTTGATGAATTGTACCTTTTAGGTGACAATGAAACAAAGGAGGACCCTAGGGACTACACTGAAGCAATGTCCGACATTGATTCAAAGAGATGGCAAATGGACGTGAAGACGGCCTTTCTGAACGGCTACCTACAGGAAGAGCTCTATATGACTCAACCCGAAGGTTTCGTGTCCGAGTCTGAAGAGACTAAGGCATGCAAGCTTCAAAGGTCCATTTATGGACTTAAGCAAGCCTCCAGGAGCTGGAACATTCGTTTCGATACTGAAATCAAAACGTTTGGTTTTACTCAAAACGAAGACGACAATTGTGTTTATCAAAAAGTCGTTGGGGATGCAGTAGTATTCCTAGTGTTATATGTAGATGACATATTACTATTCGGGAATGACACTGCAGTACTTTCTTCTGTAAAAGTGTGGTTGTCTAAAACCTTCCACATGAAAGATTTAGGAGATGCATCTTATGTACTTGGGATAAAGCTCTATCGTGATAGATCCAGAAAATTAATTGGATTATCCCAATCAATGTACATTGATAAGGTGCTAAGTAGGTTCCAGATGGAACAATCTAAGAAAGGTTTTTCTTCCTGTGAGACATGGAATTCACCTTTCTAAGTCCATGGGACCTAAGACTCCTGAAGAGATACGGCTAATGAATGAAATTCCTTATGCTTCCGCCATAGGGAGTCTCATGTATGCCATGATATGCACAAGGCCTGATATCGCGTATGCTGTGAGCATTACTAGTCGATATCAATCTGACCCAGGATCAGAACACTGGGCAGCTGTCAAGATGGTCCTTAAGTACTTAAGAAGAACTAAGGACATGTTCCTCGTTTATGGAGGAGCAGCAGAGTTGCGAGTGGAAGCCTATACAGACGCAGATTTCCAATCTGACGTCGATGATAGAAGTTCCAACTCCGGATATGTATTCACTCTGAATGGTGGGGCTGTCAGTTGGAAAAGCAAGAAACAAAGTGTAATTGCTGATTCCACGACAGAGGCTGAATATGTCGCTGCAGCTGAAGCCGGCAAAGAAACGTTCTGGATGAAGAAGTTCATTACTGAACTTGGAGTGGTTCCAACCATCACATCACCAGTAACTTTGTACTGTGATAATAGTGGGGCGATAGCTCAAGCCAAGGAACCCAGGGCTCATCAAAAGAACAAGCATTTTGATAGGCGCTTTAATATCATAAGATGATATGCTGCCGAGGGGAAAGTCAACATCCTCAAAGTTGCTTCAGCCGATAATGTAGCAGATCCACTGACAAAGCCAATGACTCAAATCCAGCTTGATCGTCATATGGATAAGATGAGTATTAGATACATGGGAGGATGGCTTTGAGTGCAAGTGGGAGATTGTTGGAAGTATGCCCACAAAGCCACTCATTTGATGTAATAGCTTTTTGGAATACTTAATATGTTAAACTTTTATATGTTTAACGGAAGGGCAATACTTATTGTTAATCACTATTTATTGTATCATGTGTTTAATCAATAAGAGAATCCAAGGGATGTATTTGACATAAGAGATAAGTGATCTAATGAGTTAGATTAAGGAGACCTTTCTCTTATGTTCATTCCTAAAACGTTCCTAGCCATATGATTGCCAATTGGGCATTGACAATCCGCTAAGGTTAGTATGTGTTATGTTGACTCAAACGTGAGTATGAACTAGTCTCAAGTCATTTGGTGTTGGACACTAAGACAAACACATAGGTGCTCGAAAGAGTAATCGAGTACACTGAACTGCGATTAATGAGAGTTCAAACATACATGTCATGTACGAACTCTAAGGTTACAATATGCAAAGTAGTCCTTAGACCTAAGGCATCATAGATGTCTAATGGTTAGGTCCTTGATCTTTGATCATGACAAAGGCATTCCCTCATATTGTCCACGGCATTGTTGGGGTCATGTGATCTAGTCATGTAGGCATATGAATGCACAACAAGGGATCTCTAACCTTCCATGGTGGAAGGAGTATACTCTAAAATATGATTCTAAAGTCTTTGGCCAAAGCAAATGAATATGACTAAGGAAGATGTTCCAAATCATATTCAAGGGAATCATATAAGAAAGTATCACATTGGATAGTAGACATGAAACAAACTATCACTTAAAACAATGTGGTTAAGAGTATTGTATTAGAGAAGGACCGTATTGCATTGTAATTGTAACTGGATAGGTTCTCCAACCAATTCTACTTAGCTTGGGTAACCATGACATACTGCTAGGTGTCACTCATGGTTTGTGGAAGCCCTATTGATTAGCAAACACTAATCATCAAAAAAGGAGAATTGAAATGTGGTTTCAATTCACAATCGATAGTTAAGAGTAACATCGCCCATTGCCTCGCTAATTGGAACCTAATGGATCGCACACCAAATAAGGATATATGTGAAGCAATTAAATGAAATGGATAAGCAATTAAATGGTTTAATTGAAGAATGGTCAAGATTAATTAATTAGTTAATTAATTATACGAAATGTTCGTATTGGGCTTTTAAGTTGGTTTTAGGGCTTCGGGGCCCAAAAGTGTTTTGGTCCACAAGGCCCATTATGTTTAAGTTGTATGACAACTAAAACAAAATGGGCAATAAGCCCAATAACCATATAGGCCAACCATTTAGGGTGAGGGTATGCAAGTTTGCTTAATTGCAAGTTTGCCACTCACCTAAGAAATGAAGTATAAATTCATCTTTATAGCTTTGTTTTCAATTAGGGTTTTCTAAGCTACTTGGGGATAGTTATCTAGCAAATTTACTTCCCTAAGTGATCCATTTTTCATCCTCACAAATTACATCCTTGGTGAAGAGACATAGAGACATCAAACTTTTGGTGTTTTGGAGAACTAATCCTCAAATCCTCAAAGAAGCAAAGGAGCACTAAAAGGAGGAAAATCACAAGGAAGATCCAAGGAGCAAGGAGGTGACTTGAAGGCCCTCCACTTGGGTGAATCCCTTGTGTAATCAAGGATGAGCTTCAAGGGTAAAGAATCTCTAAATTCTTAATTATCTTTAATGTTGTTAAAGAGTCTTTTGGTTCACCATATACTAGGCTTTGAAAGTCATGGGTTTCATGAATTGTTTTTGGATGCATGCCTACTTTAAAGAGTTAATTGTTAGCATATGTATTCAAATGTTCATACATGTTCTTAGCTAGGACAAAATTTTTCCTTCACTAGGTAGAGGTGATGGTCTGTTTCTTTGTTCAATCTGTCCAAGTGCCGACCGATTGCTTTCTTTCTCCTTGTCTCGTAGGCAAGAGCATGGGTAAAGGAAAAGCATGCCATGAGATATCTTTGCCTTTGACTCTGATGATATGAGATACTTTTGCTTTTGAAGAAGTATCTTTCCACAGGTTTATTCTTGAACTGGGCTGGGGAACTTCTTAGCAAGGAAAATGAGACTTGATCTTGAAGATGCATTAGCACGTTGTCTCCACATGCTTCAAGGTATCATTTTCACTTGCCTTATCTGTTCTCCAGGCAGATGTGGCAGCTTCTTGAGTTCCTCAACTCAGACTTCTTCTGCTGAGTTGACTGTGCAGGTCGCATTCTTCTATGTTTGTTCCTTCTACACGTTGTCTCCACATGCTGCAAGGTATCATTTTACTTGCCTTATCTGTTCTCCAGGCAGATGTGGCAGCTTCTTTGGAAGTACAGCAGCAGTGGAAGACGAGTACTCGAGAGCAGTGCTAGGTAGACAATCAGGGAAGGGTTCCAAGCAGTCGGTTCCTTACCCGAGTTTGAGTGGAGGTTCCGGCATATTGTTTTCTTTATCCTTGTCTTTGCAGGTAAGAACAAAGACAAAGGAAAGGACAGGGAGAACGCATGATATGAGATACTCTTGCTTTCTACCCTGGTGATATAATATACTTTTGCTTTGGTGTCATTTGTTTGCAGAGGTACCCCAAGGAATAAGGAACATTGAGTGACTCGAGAGGCTTCATTGGGAAGGCATTCTCGGAGATGAAGAAAGGTTCTGTATGTCTGCCTTGCTATGGAGGGTGAAAGTGGACAGTTATAGGAAGTTCTTTAATACCTGTAGAGGTACTATTCTTTCACTCGTGTCGGCAACCAATGCGTGATTGATCAATATGGCTTCACGTGCTTTCTTCTTTATCAGAAATCTTCGACAAATTGTCCGTAATTTCCGCCAAGCTGAGTGTGCATGTGACAGGTGTTGACGAGGCTGAAAAAGACTTGCGCCTCTTCGATATCTGGGATCGGCGCTTCGACAAATTGCCCGTGATTTCCGCAAAGCTGAGTTTGCGTGTGACAGGTGCTAACGCGTTTGGAAAAGCAAGATGCTTCTCCGATTTCTGAGCTTGCCTCTTCGATTTTTGAATTGGCCTCTTCGAATTCTGAGCTCGCCTCTTCGATCTCTGAAATCCCGTCGAGTGCTGATTTTTATAGAGGCGCGCAGTTCGTTTCAAAGCACACTTGAATTTTCGCTTGTAGAAACTCCCTTCTTGCACTTCTAAGATCTTGATTTGTCCAACCTCTTCTTTCTTCAATACATTTGAAAATGTCTGGACCCTCCGACCGTCGTTTTGATTTGAACCTTGATGAAGAGGAAGTCCCGCATTCTCCAGACAACATATGGCGCTTATCCTTCATATCCCCTACTGGTCCTCTTACCTTTGGGGATTCGGTGATGAAGAATGATATGATTGCTGTGGTGGTGGCCCGGAACCTTGTCACTCCCAAAGATAACAGACTGCTTTCCAAACGGTCTGATGAGTTGGCTGTTAAGGATTTTCTGGCTTTCAGTGTGCAGTGTGCAGGTTCTGTGTCTAATATGGCCCAACGTCTATTTGCTCGAACCCGTCAAGTTGAATCATTGGCGGCTGAAGTGATGAGTCTCAAACAGGAGATTATAAGGCTAAAGCATGAGAATAAACAGTTGCACAGGCTCGCACATAACTATGCCTCAAACATGAAGAGGAAGATTGACCAGATGCAGGAATCTGATGGTCAGATTTTACTTGTCATCAGAGGTTCGTGGGTTTGTTCCAACAGCATTTGCCTTCGTCTTCTGGGGTTGTACCGTGTAATGAAGCTCCAAATGATCAACCTTCGGTGCCTCCTCCCCCTGGGGTTCCGCCGAGTGATAAGGTGCTAAACAGTCAACCTCCGGCGCCTCTTCTTCCTGGAGCTTCACCGAGTGGTGAGGCTTCACACGAGCAACCTTCGTGAAGGCTCCCTCCTGTTTGTTTTTTTTTTTTTTTTTTTTTTGACTGATGTAAAATGTACATTTCTGTAAATTTTCAAAGAAATCAATAAATGAGCCTTATTTCATTCTTTGTGTGTGTGTGTGTGTGTATATATATTTAGTGCCAAAAGCATAAAGAATTTATATATATATATTTTTTAATTTTTTTTTATTAATTTTTTTTTTTTTTTTTGGAGATGGTACCTGATGCAGTTTCAGCTCATGCAGGCAATGAGCTTTGGTGTCGCCTTTTATGCTTGTGCCGACCAGAAGCTTTGGTTGTCACCTTTTAGGCTCGTGTGGACCATGAGCGTTGGTATCGCTTTTTATGCTCATGCGGATCAGGAGCGTTGATGTCGCCTTTTATGCTCATGCGGACCAGGAGCGTTGTGCCATGCAGTTTAGGCTCGTGTAGGCGAGGAGCCTCGTGTCCTACAGTTTAGGCTCGTGTGGACAAGGAGCTTTGGTTCGTGCAGTTTAGGCTTGTGCGAATAAGGAGCATTTGCGGTTTGTCAAGCGATCCGAGAGAGTTGTTCCTCACAATCTTCATAGCAAGGAGCCTTGACTAAGTAGTTGAAGAAGTCTTCTGGAAAGATGTCACGCATCGTGATGAGGATGGATGATCTTCGTGTCAAAGTTTCATTATCTCCAACACTTTCACATTGTTCTGGAGTTTGACAAGAGCTGCTTTGCCCCCTTTTCCATTGGTGAACTTGTGGAAGAGATGATTGCTGCCTGGAGAGGCGTTCCTCGCAATCTTTATAGCAATGAGCCTTGACCGAGTAGCTGAATAATTTTCTGAGGAAGAAAAGATCGCGCATGGTCGATCTTTGTGTAGAAATTTCCTCATCTTCAACACTTTCACATTGCTTTAGAGGTTGGCGAAAGCTGTTTTGCCCCCTTTCCGATTGGTGCACTTGTGGAGAAGACATATGCTTCTTGTGCAGTTTATTCGGAGTGACATGAGTCCATCCTTCAACTTTACTCGGCTTGACTGACATGGTTTTGGAGCATGCCCCCAGCGATTGAGGTGAAGATTTTGAGTTGACAGAGCCGGAAGTGACATCTTTTTCTGGGATTTTGTCTTCTTTGTCTTCTTGGGCCTTCTGTCGGTTGACTAGTGCTGCAATTTGCAAGTCTTTTTCTTCCACAGTTCGGGTTAGCCTTGCGATTGCTTCATTCATTTGAGCCAGCTGCTAATCGATTGAAGTTGCTCCAGTGGTCATAACTTGCATGGCTGAACTGCCGCTTGAATCGGCATCAGAGAGCATGGATTCAGAGTATTTCCTTGGGCTTTCCCCCCTTGGTGCCCTCAGTGAGGCTAAGGTGATCACAGGCTCGTGCCTTGGGTGCTCTTGTTCCCTTGGCAGAGTTGATGCAAAGGTGAAAGAGGCGGCAGAAATAGCTCTTGTCTTGCTTCGAGTCGTGATGCCCAAAGTGACACCACTTGCGACGAGGACGCTCTTGTTCTTTGCGCCGGTTGCGGGAACAGTTTGAGCCTTCCTTGATGCCATTAATTTTGGAAGTGCGCTTGAATTTCTTGAACGGAGAAAGAGATGAGAGGCAGAGATTGTCCCACTGGGCGTGCCAAATTTTGTGAACACGAAAATTTCCTGAAACGAAATAGACAAAAACAACGTGCACAAAATAATATTTGTGTTTTGATGATTTAGGGTTACGATCTCTTTTAACTTGATCCTCTGATTCGATCTCCGTAAGGTGTGTATTTGTATATGTGCGATTGATCCAAAGGGTTGTTGGGCTTGATCTAAGGATGAACGTTCTTCAAGGGCCGTGGGCTTGATCTTGAAAGTGGATTTGAGCGGATCTTCAAGGAGCCGTTGGGGCTTGATCTTGAGGATAAGTGTTTCTTCAAGAGCTGTTGAGGCTTGATCTTGAATAACGGTGATGAACGGATCTTCAATGGCTTTTGGGCTTGATCTTGAAGAATGATTGTGCGGATTTCTTCAAGGGCTTTTGGGCTTGATCTTGAAGATGGATGATTGTTGATCCAAGGGTCGTCGGGGCTTGATCTTGGGATGAACAGTTGTGTGGATTTGTTGATGTTGTTGATCCAAATGGCCGTTGGGACTTGATCTTAGGATGAATAGTTGATGAACGATGAATACTTTCTTCAAGGGCCGTCGGGGCTTGATCTTGAATTGGTGGAAGTTCTTCAAGGGCCTTTGGGGCTTGATCTTGAAAGTTGACGGATGAATAGATCTTCAAGGGCTTTTGGGCTTGATCTTGAAGAATGATTGTGCGGATTTGTTGATGTTGTTGATCCAAAGGGCCATTGGGGCTTGATCTTAGGATGAACGATGAACACTTTCTTCAAGGGCCGTCGAGGCTTGATCTTGAATTGGTGGAAGTTCTTCAAGGGCCGTTGGGGCTTGATCTTGAAGGAGGATTTGACGAAGAACGAAGAGGGCTTTCTTGATTCGGGATTCTTAGGAATTTGGGAGGTTGGATGCTTGAAAGCTTTAGAGTTTCAAAGCTTCAAAGATTTTGGATGTGTGGGGAATATTCTCTCTCATTTTGGGAGTAGAGAAATGTATTTGTGAATTGGTGAATGATACCTTGATGTAGAAGCCTATTTATAGGCTTTGAGAATGAATCACCACCACAAAATATTTTTTTCTTTTCCAAGCACCATTGCCTAATTTCCCACTTAATACAATTTTAAACTTGAAGTGGTAATTTTATGGCCTAATTTTCCACTTAATATCATTTTAAACTTGATATGTGCATGCTTTGTCATTGCCCAAAATGAGAAGAAAATACTTGTGTAATCCTCCAAGGGTATTTCTTCATATTTTGTCGAGTCACACACCATGTGTACAATTTGTATGACACGTGGCATATGCCATGTATGCCCTGACACGTCAAAATTTTAATGCGTTGGTGAACATTTATTTCACCACAATTTCGATGTCTACAAGAACATCGCTAGTATAAAAAAAAAGCCCATAAAATGAGTAGAATGATGTTTTATAGACATTGCAGTAACTCATCTGTTATAATCAAAATTCGCGTCATACAACACATGACCTTATCATTGGGTAAGCATTTATTCTTAAAACGAACAAAACCAACCAAATCAGTTTAATTGGTCTAATTTAGAGTTGTCCTTATAATCGAAAAAATATACTCTGAGCTTCATGTCCTCATCAAAATACTTTCAAATTCTGAAGGACTAATTTAAAAGACCAAATTGAAAAATCCCGAAAACGTTAGGGGGCAAATCCAAATAACTAAAAGTGATAAATAAGGAAAATAATTGGTACGTGCTACGCAACTGCATACGCAACATAATGTCTCGACTGCCGTGGCAAATGGGCCACACAAAGACGACACGTCGTGTGGAAATTATTTTTTTATTTTTTGAATAAGCGAAATGAGTGGATTTAGCCTTACGGATTAGCAATAATCCAGTTCAAATTCGTTTTTGATAAAAATCGAATGTAAGAACTCACACTTAAAAATAAAGAAAAATATCACTAAATCGTAGTACTAAATGAAAATTATTTTAGTAGATTACAGCCCATTGAAGGAGAAATTTTTAAATGTGATGGGAACACGAGTGGTACATCATGTGTTTTTATGTAAGTGATCGAAAATTTTATTTTTTAAATTATTAACTTTTTGACATACAAATCTTATTATTTGTATAATGACACGTGGTGTACCACCTTGTGTGCCAGTGAAAAATCTGGGCTTTTTTAAGAGGGCAGCAGGAGTGGCGGCTCTCCTACTGGGGACTTAACCGACCACATACCAAAAGACATCGGTTTATTATCATCCGACACGGAATATTACACGTTTCCACCACCATTAAATAATACATGGTATAATTAAAATACTATAATTTTTTTTGGAATGTGATATTCACACATTCCTTTTTACTTCTTTCACACATTTTTGGCTTTCGGCCATCGGATCGGATGAATTGAAGAAGATCAATGGACAAAAATTAACAAGGATGTGTGAGAAGTAAAAATAGGTGTGTGGATAGCACACCTTTTTTTTTATAGACATTAAAGTATTTTCCACTTTACTTTTTTCTTCTCCCTCACCAAAGCATAAGCATGTCTCTAACTTAGAAAAATAAAAATAACCCACATTTTCTCTCTCAGATTTTTCTCCAACTATATATATATATATATATATATATATATATATATATATATATATATATATAATTTTGAGTAATTCCCACTTTACTTCTCTCAAGTTTTATCAAAATCACACTTTACTATTTTTACTTTTTTCGTCTTACTTTCATGCTTAAAGTGTGATTTTTTTGCCACTTTAAAACTTTCGTTAACCTAGTCGTTAACTAATAATGTGACATGATCTTGACCCACTAATTCTCACTTTACTACTTTCAAGCATCGTGAAATTCGCACTTTTCTACCACACCTAAAGTCACGTTTTGCTCCCAGATTCATACTTTAGTTAGCTTGAGCATTCAGGAGCTCTGTTAAAGTGTGACCTAGCGCTTGACTGAACGATAATTGTGCAGAAAAGTGGCAATCTGGGCCCCGTGACATATGAAACAATTAAAAAAAAAATGTTTCTTTGGCAAAAAAATAGAATAAAATAAAAGAGTAAAATTTTTTGCCATAATTGGGCTTCTGTCCACGTGTCATCATATGTTGCTCTTTATATTTTTGAAAATTTTTAATTTGCCAAAAACTTATTTCAAAATTTTCTCTTGAACCATCTTGTACACCTTGTGGCGACTACAATATTAAGCTTCTGCATAGATCGTCCATTCAAAGCATGACGTGGCGCTTGACCCACAGTGCCGCAAGTCTGCACAGTTAAGCGTCACGTCACGCTTTAGCGGAGCCCATGTTGCCCAGACTAACAGAAGTATGAATTTTGTGTTGGCAGTGTCCTTCTGCCATCCTCTTGTAACTCAAACGGTAAATTCATTCTCACCATTTCTTTATTAGTTTTGATTTTTGGAAGAAATGAAAGGGAAGACGAAGAACTTGTTGGAAGGAGGGAACGTCAGCGGAAAAACCATATGCTTTGATTTTGGGTTTTTATTTTTTGAATAGGTGTAAAAATAAATATACATATTGAATTAAGTTTCTGAGAAGTGTTCAGCTTAAAGAGATATTAATAATTTAATTAAAAATAATACGGATGTAAAGAGTAAGTTATGTATAGAGTGAGGTTATATGAGCTTAAATAAAATTTTCTCTTTCCTTACTACTTTGCAGCTGTTGCTGTCTAATTGCATCAATTGCTTTGTGTTTTATCTTTCTTTCACAAACAGAAGACACCAAAAGAAAAATACACTTGCTTCTATATTACAAAAATATTTTAATTGAATTACAATGAGAGGGGAAAAGGTGGAGGTACAATTACAAAGAGGGGGACTCCGGAGGCTTGGAAGGTGATGACAGCATGGAATGTGGTGGTGATTTGGGGAAAAAGATTTTATTTGTATTTGTAAAGAGTTTGTATCCAGATAAAAGGACAAAAAAGTCTTTCAAAATCCATACAAATCTCTAAAGAGAAATTCTCATAAATCATCTAGAATTTATAGGAGTTTAAGAAAATCTATTAAAATTCAGTAAAATGTGGACTTTTAAAAAGTCTTGAAATCCTTCAGAATTCTAATTGACTACACCCTCTAAGTTTTAGATACACTCTCATCAGTAATTCTACATATTGAAGAAAGTTGAGGTTTCATTATAAAACAAATTGGCAATATAGAGATTAACCCATAACTTATAACCATATGCAAGGTATTTTCTTTTCCCGATGTAGGATGTCAAGCCTCAACACATACCCATTTTATGGATTATATGTTTGTTCTTTCCGTCACCTGGTTTTTATATGTGATGAGACGATAGACACATAGTTGTATTGCACATACATATTGTAAGTTTGATATGCATTGGCGGTCTATTATAATATAAAGTTTAAACTTTTGAAGTTGGTGGCTGTCTATAAAGAAAGTTAGGGTTCCAACATGAAACTAATTGGTAATATGAAGAGTAGCCGAACTTATTTATAAACTCATGCAAGGTTCCTCATCCCATGAATGTGAGATTCATTCTCAACACCCGCTCACATGTGGAGAATTTTCAAACCTAACACATGCACCCCCTCACATGTGGAGAATTTTCAAGCCTAACAAATGCACAACACAAACGGGGTGTGGAGCAATTGTGACTGTTGAGTTTCACACATGGGACAACCTGCTCTAATACCATGAAGGAAGTTAGAGTTCCACCATGAAACCAATTGGGAATATAGGGAATAGCCCAACTTATTTATAAACCCATGCATGGTCTCCCCTCCCGTAAATGCGAGATTCATTCTAAACATGCATGTTGTTTGGTATCAAGCTAAATACGAAAAGACCTTTCAAATGAGGTTATGGGTTGAGCACTGTGGATAAGCGGGTTCATCTTCTAAATCACCATAATCTCCAAACATTGACTACATTTTTGTTTGGGCATATAGGATTAATAACTCACTATATTTAAAGTATATAGAAGGAAGAAATGAAAAAATTGTGCCCAACTTGAAGATACAATATGCATTACTCATTAGGAAACGTATTCATTCAAATTGGACAATTGTTCAATAATATGCATTACATTAAAAAAACTTATTTGCCTCTATTTTCAACATACCTTAAATTAATGAGCTATCCAATTTCATTCAATCATAGAGACTAAAAGAGGATCTATATATAACCAAGAATGAAAGAAAATAGCTTAGTTCTGGCACAACCAATCTAGTGATTGATTCCATGTATGATTATTAGAGCTTTCTTTGTAAGTGATCATGAAATCATAAAACAATTTTCACTTTTTTGTTAGTTTGCAATATATTCGTGGCTAAAATAATTTGGTCTCGTTTGGTACAGAGGATTGAATTAGAGTGGATAATACTTCAAATTTAGCATATTTGAAGGTAAGATGAGAATGATTTTTCATTTTTAGAGGATTATACATAAAGCAAATGATGTGATTAGAAGTGAGAAGTTTTCTTCTTGAGTAATTCATCTCCTTTCTCCAAGTTAGTCACAATTTTTTCATTTTTCCCTTCACCATACCTTGAAAATAGTATGTTATCTACTTCAATCCAATCTCCATACCAAATAAGACCTTTAAAGTTTTTGAAACTGGTAGTTGTTTAGCACATTGTGGTAATATATTGTTTTGGTTTATATATTTATATGACACACAGCTTGATCAACATGTACAATGATGTAAATTAACAATAATAACTCATTTGATTAATGAACCGAAGAAAGCTACCATTTTATTACGATGATAATATTTAAACTGTTAAACAGTGTCTTGTAAACGTCAGATTTAATAATTATGTAAATTGTTAATTGTATTACGTTGTGTTTGAAATTGCCATTGTAAACACACACAACTGATGTCTTTTTTTCTTTAATTCAACTAGATTGTCATAAGGAATTTATAGCTTAAGTGAATATGAATACTTCATGCACTGGACTTGAAGTCTTTAATTCGATTTAGAGCTCGTTTGAATGTGTTTTTAAAATGACTGAAAACGTTTTTGGTGAAAATGTTTTTAGAAACCAATCATTAGTAAAAGTGCTTCCTGGAAGAAGCATATAATTGGTGCTTCTTGCAGAAAGCACTTAAAGTGCTTTTGGAATCCAAAAATATTTTCTCTAAAAGTGTTTTCAGTTATTTTAAAAGCACATCCAAACAAGTCCTTATTCTCTCTAATCCCACATCTGTAAAAATAAGAAGAAAAAATTAGGTTGAACTCCATGTTCGGAAAATAATTATGTCTATACGCTATGTTGTGGGTTCGATTCTCACTGACTTCTGTCACACTATTTAATCATCTAACTCTATTGTTTATAAAATAAATAAATAAATTCAATGGGCCTCAAAATCCCTAATCTTACTAGCAGCCCTCAAGGCGGCAAGGCCCAGCAACTCGTCTCTTCTTTTCAGTCGTAGAGCAACTCAAAAAGTCCAGAACGTTCTGGAGGTTTCAGGAACTTCAAGTCGGAGCGGTGCTGTATCTCCTCGACGCTTTTTCCTATAAAAATCTCCCGCTCCTTGAAACCGTTTCCTTCATAGTTTCTCGTTCGTTCATTTATTAGCAGAGAAGAGAAAACCAGAGATTTTTTTAGGGTTTAGGGTTTTTGTTTCCGACGAAGCAACAATGGCGGACGGCGGACCCAACTGGGAAGGACTGCTCAAATGGAGCCTCGCTCACTCCGACGGCACTCGCCCCAATCGCAATCTGAGGTAATTATCTCTCCCTTGCCCCTAAGTTCCATAAATTAAGCAATTATTTCGAGTTAGTTGAGATTACATTGACTGATTTGTGCTTTGTGTTTGATAGCGAGGAGGAACGGAAGTGGTTTATGGAAGCGATGCAGTCCCAGAGTATCGATGTTGTAAAGAGGATGAAGGAGATATCGCTTGTAATGCAAACTCCTGAGGACGTTTTGGAAGCTCAGGGAGTTACTCCTGCTGACATAGAAGGTATTTTCCTCCCCATTTTGTGGAATTTGATTAGTAAAGTTCTCATTTTTCGTTCTTTTTCTGATGAGTTTTCGACAAATTTATTAACTTTTTGGTGGTAACTCTTTTGGGTTTGTGGCAGATTTGTTGGATGAGTTGCAGGAGCATGTTGAGTCCATTGACATGGCCAATGGTAACATTTCTTAACCCCTTTCTTGTACTAGATTTTTTATTTCGTTTTAATTCGAGGGATATTCTAATCTAATCTAAACAACGTGAGAATTTGAAATTGGGGCAGAGGTGGCACACTGAACTAGACTTTGTTATCGTATATTTTCAGTGTCTGTTTGTGTATTCATATTAAGGTCTTGGACTAGCATAATGCTAGCTGAAATTTGTAATCTGGCATGTCTCATTGGATGTATGTATGTGTTCTAGATCTTCACTCCGTTGGCGGTTTGGTCCCTCTTCTTGGTTACCTAAAGAATTCCCATGCTAATATCCGTGCAAAGGCTGCAGAAGTTGTGACCACTATTGTCCAGAACAACCCCAAGAGCCAGCAATTGGTTATGGAAGCGAATGGCTTAGAATATCTGTTTACTAATCTAGCATCTGACCCTGATGTCACGGTTCGAACCAAAGCCCTTGGAGCAATTTCCTGTAAGTACTGCATTTGGTGTTATGATGAACTGTGCTGTTTAGTCACGCAAGTTCTTGTGTTTTAGTTTTGCGCGTCTTCTGAAAGGATACTGATGTATAGCTTTTGCTTGGCAAATTAATTACCATGCAGCTTTAATCCGGCACAACAAACCCGGTATCACTGCATTTCGTCTGGCAAATGGTTATGCAGCCTTGAGAGATGCTTTGGCTTCTGACAACGTGAGATTCCAGAGGTAATGGTGTGTTACAAGGATTTAGTTACATCTTCATTTCGTTTCACTCGTACTAAATTGTATATTTGGAAATCTTCTGTTGTTTATGACTTCATTTTTGCCTCATTCAGTATCTCCAATATTGAAATTTCTTGTGAAAATCAATCATTTTTCAGGAAAGCTCTGAACTTGATTCAGTTGCTACTGCACGAGAATAGTTCTGATTGCAACGTAGTAACGGAGCTAGGATTTCCACGCATAATGTTGCACCTTGCCTCTAGCGAAGATCTAGAAGTACGAGAAGCTGCACTTCGGGGCCTTCTTGTGCTCGCTCAAGACAAAACTGATGGGGCCAATAGTAGGTTAGCTGATGAAGATGAGAAGTTGAAGCAACTTCTTCAAGAACGAATTAAAGGTATAAGTTCGATGTCTCCTGAAGATCTAGGGGCAGCTAAAGAAGAGAGGCAGCTGGTGGACTCGCTCTGGAATGCCTGCTACAACGAGCCATCTTCTCTTCGTGAGAAGGGGCTTCTTGTTCTCCCTGGGGAAGATGGACCGCCACCTGATGTTGCAAGCAAGCTTTTTGAACCTCGTCTTAGAGCTTTCTCTCCAAATCCTGCTGATACAAAACCTGCTACGGAGACGAAACAAGCTCCTCCTTTGCTGCTAGGATTAGGTCCTCCATCCGAGGCTGCAAATGCTCAAGGTAGTTCTGGTGACAGAGATGATACGAATGGTAGCTCACATTCAAATTAATGGCGTAGCCATTGCTGTTTATGTTGCCTGTATTTAGCTCAGTGAACTTGTTTTAGTGTATCATACTGTTTTGTTGTAATTTCTGTGATTTTTCCTACATTTCCTCCATGTGTTGGATTTTTAGTTAGCAGGCAAGAAAGATGGCCAGTGTCCTA
Source organism: Malus fusca (assembly GCA_035220775.1). Taxonomy (NCBI): domain Eukaryota; kingdom Viridiplantae; phylum Streptophyta; class Magnoliopsida; order Rosales; family Rosaceae; genus Malus; species Malus fusca. The sequence continues at coordinate 22,221,809 of CM069070.1, forward strand.
AAGAATTGGCTATGGGTTCTGACAATGTCAAAAAATTTCGCACTTTCAATCTTTGCTATTTCTGTGTGTCCCTTCCCCTAGTAATCCCCAATCAGGAAGTGATTAGATAATCACAATATTTGTTATTTACAAACGATAACATCAGTGAGATAATTGTTAGTTGTTAACAGGAGAGATCGGTGGGTTTTGAACTGCGCGTCAGGGTACAGAAATCATTGCTATGTACCACATATAATCACCATATTTGATTTTCTTTCACATCACTTTCGATTTCCCCCCTGAACTTTTCTATTGGAAAATTAAGGACTCAAACTAATTTTTTTAGCCAATTTGCCCCCTACCGTTAGTTTTTCATATATTTCATCCATATTTCCGTTAAGTGAGACCATGTGCACAACATGTGAGGATAGTTAAGTCATTTCACTCTTAAAAATGATTAAAAACTGAAAAGAAATAATAATAATAATTTTCCCTCTATTTTTTCCCGTTAATTCCTATCCTCAATTTTATTTTTCCCTCTCATTCCTATGCATGAGAAATGACATATGATGTTATTGTCTTCATAAGTAGCTAAGTTAATCTTTTTCTTGAAGCATGTACTACCATTTTTATTTTCTCTAACAAATTAATAATTTGACAAATGCTCATGGTGTTATTGTCTCCAAAGCAGTACATTAATATAAGAAACATGTCCATAAAAAAGACTAGGGTTTCTTATATTAATGCACTGCTTTGGAGACAATAGCACCATTAGCATTTGTCAAATTATTAATTTGTTAGAGAAAATAAAAATGGTAGACAATAACATCATATGTCATTTCTCATGCATAGGAATGAGAGGGAAAAATAAAATCGAGGATAGGAATTAGCGGGAAAAAATAGAGGGAAAGTTTTGTTTTTTTTTATTTTCAGTTTTTTAATCATTTTTAAGAGTGAAATGATTTAACTACCCTCACATGTTGTGCACATGGTCTCACTTAACGGAAATATGGATGGAATATATGAAAAACTAACGGTAGGGGGCAAATTGGCTAAAAAAATTAGTTTGAGTCCTTAATTTTCCAATAGAAAAGTTCAGGGGGGAAATCGAAAGTGAGTGAAAGTTCAGGGGGTAAACCGACAGTTTACTCATGCAAAAAAATAAACGATGCATAAGAGATCCTCGCCCTGTTTCGTTTGCGACCGCTCTATACATGTTCAACACTCTTGCACTTCCCATTAATCCATGGAAAAGGATCCTCGCCGGATCATTTTCCTAGAAATTCTGTGATCTCACCCGTTCATCGTACATCGTGTGGTCATAAATTATTTCAAAATTTAAAATTTAAAATTAAATATGAATAGTACTTGACGAAAACTGGTTTCACGATATACGATGAACAAATGAGATCACGGGATCTCTAGGATCCCTAGGAAAAGGATCTGGGAACATATGAGATCACCGGATCTCTAGGATCCGCCATAACAGTAACAAAAAATGAAATCCGTATTCTACCTCAGTAACATGAGTTAACATCTCCCACATTCACAACGAAAGCATTCGGAATTTGCCGATCACGCTCATTAACGTGCTTAGTCATCTATTTTCTTGTCACGCTACATTTTTTTTTGTGTATAATTAATTTATTGTGCGCATAGGCTTATAGTGGAAAGATTCGTGATACCACTTTTTTTACACAACTTTTGACATACGTTTTGTAAGATCTACTTCGTAATGTATTTCAATTATCCGAACTGTCTATGTTTTAGAACATCATTCATAGATCATCCTTGCAAAAAAATTAGACAAATTCAAAACCATTAACACATTCATTTGTAGCGAAGTAAATGGACGGACACATTGCATAGTTTCTTTTCATTATTTTATTAGTACTGCTTACTTACCATATATTTGTATCATTTCTTTAATAAAGACGAAACTTACATGTAGGGGTGGGCAAACGGGTAGAGGAACCGCGGGTCGGGGCGGGTAATGTAGGTTCGGGGCGGGTACGGGCCGGTTCCAAATATTGTAGAAAATAAACGGGGCGGGGCGGGGCGGGTCCATGTCATTTACGGGGCGGGGCGGGTCCTAAACCCTAGAAAAACGGGGCCCCGGACCGACCCGTTTCTAATTATAATCAACGGTCGAGATTGAATGATACCCTATCATCCAATCTTAACCGTTAATTTCTAACCTAGTTCCCGAGCCCTAGAATCAGTCTCACACTCTCACTGTCACTCTCACTCCTAGTCTCCCACCACCTCTCCACCATCTGTCACTCCCTCTCCCTCGACTGCCTCGACTCCGACGACATCCCAAAGAACCCAGCCCATCACCGCCGTCACGACCACCATCACCCCATCACCGACGACATCCCAGGACCCAGAACCGCGATTCTCTCGTCTTTGACAACACCAGCGCCGTCGACGACACTGCTACCGTAAGTCTACTTCTCCAAAAATTGAAAAGCTAGGTCAGCTGGTTAGGATTGGGTCCATTGTGATTGGGATTTCAATATGAGTAGGCAATTTTGAATTTAATTGGAATTTGGATCAAGAACTGAGTTTGCAGATTTGGGTTTTCTTTTCTTCTAGTTTTTGTTAAGGTTTCATGTTAATTGATGCTTAAACCTGCCAAATCTAAACCTATGATGTTAATTGATGCTTAAACGTGCCAAATCTAAACCTATTTCCCAAATTTTGCATTATTTCTTGTGCTAATTGTTATCTGGGATGTATTGGGATGTATGTAGTTTAATCTATTGGGAGGTATGTAATTCTAATGTGGGTTTTCGTTTTGAATTGGACTGTAGTTCTTAAGCTAATTGTTATTTGGATTTAATTCTTCACGCAAGGCATTTTCTCATTCTTTTCATTTGAATGCCAATATTATACTGAAAATGATCTTTTTTATCAAATAATTAGAGTTTCTCTTATAATATATTTAGTGTCAGTAACAAATTATAAGGGAAAAGTAAAGTACTTGTAGAGAATACCCAGAGAAGGCTCCAGGAAATTGCTCAGCCATGGATACATGGCTGCAAGAAATGCCACAACCTTTTCATAATTTCATACCAAACAACGATTAGGATATAGTAGGACAAATCTTAAGCAAACTGAGGTAGACTGTGAGTTCTTGAAGTTCTGTGAAACACTAACAAATTAAACCAACCTTTGTACATGTAATCTGTCACATTTTCCCTTATAAGATGCTTGAACTGGCACTAACAGAGGTAGACTGTGAGTTCTTTACTTTTCCCTTATAATTTGTTACTGTCACATTTTTTTTAGCTCAAGTACCACAGATGCTTGAACTGGCATTGAGACATGGTGCAAAATTGGCTATAGAACTTCATTCATTTACTGGTACATTTAATTTTGCCTTTCTTTTACGATTATATTTATGTTTCGTTAATGAAATCTAGTGTTGTCCATTGAATGCAAAAATGTCATTTGTTTTAGTGGGAGACTAGGCTATGTCGAATCGTACTTCTTCTAGCCTTTTATTTTACAATGATAGGATCAAGGGTATGTGTATCCTCTTGTCAAGGTGCTATTGTAATACCAAATATTGTTATTATTAAAGGAAAATGTTTTGTTTTCATTTTTTCCCTCTTTTCTTAGTCTCTATATGATGCCAAACAATAGTATGGTTGTACTCTTTCACTAGTTGAAGAGATGAAGTTGCTGAGGATTTAGAAATTCAGTGAATTTGTACAGTCCATTACATAAGGATTTATATAGTTTTGAGTTCAGTGCCTTATTGGTGACTGATAATGAAACTTGCCGAGTTCCCACATCCGGTTTATTAATATGTGTGTGTGTGTATAAGAATATATAAGAATTGAGGTGCTGCGCATCCTCAATTTAAAAAAACAGCTCATGTGTGTAGAAGCTTGTGAAACAGATCTTGTAATTTTCTAAAACATGTCTCTGTTGCTGTGCAGTATATAAATTACAAAAAAAAAAAAAAAAAGAGTTGGACCCGTGGACCCGTCCCGAATCGGCCCGTTTGAAACGGGCCGGGTTAGGTCCGGTTCCTAAACTCAAAATCCCTCTACCCGGCCCGTCCCGCCCCGTTACTGTTTAAAACGGGTAAGGTCCGGTTCCTCCAAAATTGGGCCCGGCCCGGCCCGTGCCCACCCCTACTTACATGTGTGTGCGGTGGGTCTAGTACAAAACCGAAACCCAAAAGTAAATGCGGGCAGACTTGCAGTTCATGGGGTCTCGGAATGTGGTACTAATATATCCACGAAAAAAGCTAATGAAAAGATTTATGGAGTATATTAAAAAAATCTAAATATTTGATTGGAAAAAATTTAGAATGAATTGTAATTCAATTAGTAGGGTTATTTTATATCACCTTAATATAAAGGTATTTGTATAAATTAAATTTATTAGGGTAAAGCACAAAAAACTACCTCAATTATTGGGATCACGATAGTTTCATTAAAATTGACAATATCATACCGCATCTTACGAATTTGTGACAATGTCATACCTCTGTCAAATTTTCTGTTAGTTTTTCTGTTAAGTGCTGACGTGGCTTGATTCGGAGTCCACTTTCTATTAAAAAATTAATAAAATAATATTAAAAACTAAAAAAAATATTTAATATTTTTTAAATATTAAAATAATAAATAAAAGTAAAAGTAAAAAAAAAAAAAAAAAAAAAAAAAAAACCTTGGTCGTCCCTTCCCCCCTCCCTCTCAGATCTTCCCTGCTTAATCTTTAACACCAAAAAAAAAAATTAAAAAAAAAAATTGAAAACCCAACCCCGTAACCCCACCCGCCCCCAGGAGAAGGAGGAAGAACCGAAGAAGAAGAAGAAGGAAGAAGGAGGAGGGAAAAAAAATGGAAACTGCAACCCAGAAAAAAGAAAAAAAAACCAGAAGAAGGAAAAGAAGAAGGAGGAAGAGAAAGAAGAAAACCCATCAACTCAACCCCCCTCTCGGCCCGCCCGTGGAAGAAGAAGAAGGAGGCGAAGAGAAAGAAGAGGAGGAGGAGGAGAAAAAAAAAATCCCCAAACTGCAACCCAGAAGAAGGAAGAAGGAAGAAGGGGGTGCGGAAGAAGAAGAAGGAGAAAAGAAAAAAAAGCCCAACCCAACCCAGTTCGTCCCCCCCAACCCAACGCACACTCATCTTTCCTCCCCCATCTTCTTCTTCTTCCCCTTTTCCCTCTACCTGCAACCCAGAAACCAATAAAGAAAAAAAAATTTCGAACCCAGTTTCGGCCCAAGAAGAAGAAGAACCCTCTCTGTCTCCTCCCCATCTTCATCTTTGTCCCCTTTTCCCTGCAACCCATAAACAAAAAACAAAAAACAAAAAGAAAAAAAAATTCATACCCAGTTTCGGCCCAAGAAGAAGAAGGAGAGAGAAGAAGAACGAAAAAAAGAAGAAGATGAAGAAGAAGAAGAAGGAGGAGAGAGAAGAACAAAAAAAAATTGAAATTGGTGGAGAGAAGGAAAGGGGATGCCGCACCCTAGGAAATTTTTTTTTTTGTTTTTTTATTCTTAATTTTTTAATATCTAATTATTAAAAATATGTTTAATTATTTTTTATCCGGCTGGATTAGTGAGTGGGACACGTGTCGGGCCATGTCAGCATTTAACAGAGAAATTAACAGAAAAACTGACGGAGGTATGACATTGTCACAAATTCGTAAGATACGGTATGACATTGTCAATTTTAAAAGATGAGGTATGAAAGTGTCGTGACACCAATAGTTGAGGTAGTTTTTTGTACTTTACCCAATTTATTAACTATGGTTAAGGTTCATTTGACAAATACTTTTAAACACTGAAAACGCTTTTAAATAAAATATTTTTGAAATGTTGTGCTTTAAGAAAGGTGAATGGTAACATTTACGACCCTAGTAAGGATGGTGAGCAAATTCACACTCAATATTACATGTTTTATTGTTGAGTTGATTAGTGGAATTAGGTATTAGTCAACAAGGGTAACGTTTGTTAATTACAAAAACTAATGAAAAGACGTCAAAACTTTGAATTTTAATCAAAATATATCTGATAACTTTATTTCATGATAAAGACAAAAGAAAAAAAAAATGGAAAAAGAAACCCAACCAAAAGCGCATGCAAGGCGCACACCAACCCGTGTTCAGTTTAAGAAATAGTGATAGTACTAGTGTTCAGTTTAAGAAATAGTGATAATACTTGTGTTCAGTTTTTGGAAATAATCATAGTTCATTTTAAGAACTAGTGTAGTACCCGTGTTCAGTTTAATAAATAGTAAGGGAGAAAAGAGAGAGAGCGTGTGTGATGGATGCGCGGGGTTTAGCGTGTCAGTTTTTTATTTGTTTTTTTTATTATATTAAACATTTGTCATTTTATTAAAATTTAATTCAGTCTAATTAAAGTTCATTGAATAAAGTTATTAGATAATTTTTTTTCCTACTAAAAAATTTAGAGGCCATTTTTATTGAAGTTCCTTCTAGAATTTTAAATAAATTAAAAGAATTAATTATTTTTTATATTATTCACATGACACCATATTATAGATTCACTAACATAATTATAAACAAAATCCTAAGAAAAAAACGACATTGATATGCGATTGTCGAAGACTCAAAGTCATGGACCACATTCATCAATTTTCATTGTTAGAGACCATTTGGAATACCAACGTTTTACCAATTTTCTCATAATTTATTTGTTTTTTTTTATGAAATAGTAATTAAATGCATAAACTAATCATAATTAGTTTTTTGAACACGTGACATACAACATAAACATACTCTTCTCACTCATATACCAAAATAAAATCACAAAACCAACACCATACTAGAAGTTATTAATAACAAGCAGCTTACTGAAAGTCATCACAGAAGACAAGATTTAAAATTTTCTTCTAGTTTTTACAAATTTTAATCATTGCCTCAACTTCCAATCTTTGCCATTTCAGTGTGTGCCTTCCCATCGAGTTTCCCCTTTATAGCCTTCGCCATATAATCTCCAAATTTTAATTTCTTGTATATTCTTGATGACTCCACCATATGATCAAACGGTCCAACTTCCGCGTCAGCATGTGGAAAAAGAAATGATGCATAAGATATCCTCAGCCTGCTTTCGTTGGGGACAGCTCTATGCTCAATGCTCTTGTACTTCCCATTGCTCCATATCTGTCATAAAAATAATAAAAATTATGTTTAAATATTAACATTGTACTACGTACATACTCAATAATAACCATGTTTACCTCAAGGGCATCTCCGACATTCACAACGAGAGCGTTCGGAATCGGCTTCACGGGCACCCATTTGCCTTCTTTTCGAATCTGTAATCCGGTGACATTATCTTCTTGCATGAGTATGGTTATGGTGGTTGTATCCGAGTGCGGACTTAGAGCTAGTACTTTATCAGGCATGGAGCATGGAGGAGTGTAGTTCACCCGCAAGGCTTGAAGCACCTCTTTATGCAGTCCAAGAAGAGCATCCTTGTCTAGCTCCATGATAGTAGATAGAGACCTTATGAGTTCCTCCCCAATTCTTTTAACTTCACTTGAATATGCCTCGATAGTTTCCCTATCATCATCAACACACTTATCACTAAATTGGAAGTGAGTTTAGTTTAGTTGACTTCCACGTGTGGTTAATTGAATAGATTTGAAATTTTTTATTATTTTTTTTGGGTATTACTCTACCGACTTGTGGGCTCTCGCTCAAGTACTATGGTTCATATCTATTAACAGTGATAAGAGTTTTTCTGGAATAAGGATGTCTACATTGACGATCATGTTTCTGTCTAACATATGTAATTATTGAAACTGTATCAGAGATTGTTTAGCCAATTGATTGTCCGCATTTTCATTTCAGCTTTATCTATCGAACTTTATATTTTCATTGTTTTACAATAGTTTTAAATATGGATGCTTTTTTGGAGAGATACTCCTAATATATAGATGGCTCCAATCATAGGATACTTTAGAAGTAATCCTAGAGGTTGTTTGGGTGAGGGATTTTCAAGTTTCAAGGGATTGATCTCAAGTTTATTAAAAAATATATAGAATAGAAGGGATTAGAAAAACTCTTCCCTTCATGAGCATTGCAATATGTGAGAGGGATTTGTAAAGGACTCCTCCCCCTGGTTTGTAAATCTCTCTTGGGAATTTCTATATATTTAACATTTTTTAATCTATTTTTTATTAACTTGACCTTAATTCCTTGTGACTTGAGAGGATCCTCTCCAATACACTCGAATCCTCTGGATGCTTCTTCTTTAATGGCCGAGTCGGTGTTGTGGCTTCCTCGGAGTCGGAGTCGTGCTTCCCCGGAGTCAGCATTGTGGCTTCTACGGAGTTGGTTATCGGCAACATCGTAATAAAGAAAAAGTGAAGAAGAAGACGCAGAATTGAAGAAGAAGGTTTATTGCAGAAGAAGAATTGAAGAACGCGGCGAAGCACAAGCAAAACTGCAGAGAAGAGAGAAGAAGAAGAAGGATCCGGATGTATTGAGTCCAGAGAGGATCCTCTCCCTGACGTGAAAATCCCTTATTCAAACAAAGCCGGAAAGACTTTTTGGGGTCTTAAAATACTTTATCCTTGCGTTTGCAACTGAATCATGTTCCTCGTGCTTGCTTGCTGGTAGCTAGCACAAGGACATCCAAAAATAATGTTTCAAGTCCCCGGAAATAAATCGACCCAAAATAAGAAAGTCACAGGAAATAATTTAGTTTAGAAACATACCTGAATCCATTTGGTGCAGTTGGCCAAAACTGAAGGTCTCTTGACTGAGCTGGATAAAGGCTTAGAATTAGTGTGTCGGACCAGTCCATTGTCTGCCCTTCGGAAATCGCATAGGCTTGCCCATAGCCCTCGCGGCCACCTGACATACGTATTTTATTCTTCTCTTCTAGAGGAAGTTCAAAGAACTTGGCCGTTGCATCCTTCATCTCCTGCAGCAATTCCGTTGCCACTCCATGATTAACCACCTGCATTCATGTTTAACTATATATATTATATATTAACTTCAAAGTATCTACCAATTTAGATATCATACTGGTACAATAGAAAATGTTCTGTTTTTTCAAACTGTTTGACAACATAAAACATGGTAAGTTTGGATAGTAGATCGCGTTGATTTTTTTCCAGAATTTGTGTACCTCCACGTTCATCGTTTGTCAACATAAACATTTTGTGTAGCTGTTCAGTATAAATATATTTAGGATACCTGAAAGAATCCCCATTCTTTGCAAGCTTGGTCCAGTTTGTTGAGCTCCTCCTTGTGCCCTCTCGAGAGCAGAGAAAGATCGAGGATAGGGATCTTCGATGAAAGATCAAGCGCGTCTGCCGTACTCTTTGGCTCGTCTTCTTCCTTCCTGCTTACGAGGAATGTTTCAGGGACCTGCAATGGGTTACTTCTTACCATTTCTTGAACATTTGGTGCAAATGCCATCTCTAGGGTTGAAGGGTTTTTCACTCTTGTTTCTTTCTTGTTCAGAAATATTAATGCTTCAGCTTCATTGGTTTCAGATCGATTATTAATGGTGGAGAGAAAGAGAGGGTTCAGCTAAGTTACTTAATTTAGTGATTTGTTTTAGGGGTGTTGGTGATAGATGATAAACTATATTTTGTTCTATATTGATGTTTTATTGAAATTAGGTAGAAATAATTTCTTTTGATCAATTAATAATCATTGCTTGATTCGTACCTTTCCTTTTGTCGCGATGCATAATGATAATATTATTTAACTCCACATGGTAGAGCGAGTCCAAATTTCTTTTGGTGGTTGCATTTTTTAAGTTGCATGTGGGTAGTATTGGTGTCTGTATATATTATCAATCTCTTTTTCCTACACACTAGCGTTTAAAAGAAAGATATATACTAATATATAAACCCAACAGCCCCATTTTGAGGTCACATGCTTCATAAAAATTAATGGAGCAAAAACATCTCTTAAAATAATGCAGGGTTTTTTTTGGTTATATAAACAGTGTTTTTTTATATTAATTTTTTATGCAGTTTTTTTATTTTTAACAAACGATATTACCTACATTAAGGGGAATGAGAGTGAGCTTAGCCTCACAATGGAATAATGTAATTCAAAAAATGTGTAGTCGCGCGTAGCACGCCGTGATTAAAAAAAACATCTATTTAAATCATATGACGTGAATGTCAGAATTAATTTAATTAACTCATCCAAATTGAATAGTTAATTAGTAAGCTAAGGTGGATCTTCTGCCTGCCTAGTTTTAAGAATCTTTAGGTCATCTCCAATGGAGAGGGTTAAAGGTCAAAAAGTCAAAAAATAGTCTGATTTATCCAAAAATTCATTTACAACCAATGGCTAAACTATGATTCTATAGAGCCTACCAGACCATTAATTAGCTAAAGGGCATCATGCTGGCCAAATATAGTTCCCTCTTAGCTTTTTTTTTTTTATTCTTTTGGTTGGAGATACCTTAGTTGCAGAATAGTTGGAGCTTTTACCCTGTTTTTTCGTATTGGTCGTATATACTGGACATTATGGAACTCTGCTTCGAACACTTGGTAAATATCGTTAGATACAAAGCATTTTCCTTTAAATACTGACAACTACCAAAACAAGACAAACAGAAAACTCTTGTAACCAGTTGCATAAGATAACCTCGCCATACTTATTGTACTTCCCATTACTCCATATCTGTCGTATATAGAAGTTAATTAGTCTAAACATATATATATATATATATATTTATATATAGAAAATATATAAGAAGTTCAATAAAGAAACTCTAGCACTAGTTAAACATCTTTGATGCTACATACTTACACAGTACACTGCTCAATAACGTCTCCAAGATTTACTACGAGAGCATTGAGAATTGGAATCGACGGCACCTGTTCTTCTCCTTGACAAATCTGTAATCCGGTAACAGTGTATTCTTGCACAAGTATGGTGGCTGATATTGGAGCCACATCTTGAAAGCAACAGTATGGTGATGGTGTTTTTGTCTGAGTCATACCTTGTACTTTATAAGGCATGGAACATGGAGGATAGTAGTTTGCCTGAAAAGATTGGACCAACTCTTGATGCAGTCCGAGAAGAGCATCCTTCTCCGCCCCAACATGTAAAGATAGAGACCTTGGGAGCTCACCTCCAACTTTCCTTATTTCACTTGAATATCCCTCGATAACCTCCCTTCTCCAGAGCTTGAATAAAAACCAGTGCTCTAATTAGTCTCTGACTAATTTTGGTTTGTATACCGAGCAGCATCCTCATCTTCCCTGATTACGAAGATTCCCTATAATAGTAGACTAATAGAATCATTAGTGTCCTTTCTGCCTACCTCATTCAATTAATCGAAGAATGGAAAATTTCAGATTTCTCATGTTTAGTTCAGGACATTTTTTTGGACAATGTTAGTTGAGACGCTGTCGGTTTTTATTTTTTGGATTGAAGTTTTTGTCTGTTGGTAAAGTTGTAAACTTGGCTCCTCGCATATATAAAGAGTCATACTCTTCCTCGTTAAGAAATCATTGCTCGATATGTGAATGACTCCGTATATGTAAGGAGCCAAGCAGTTTCAGCTTGAATTAGAAAGTTCACTGTTTTGTTCTTCTTTGTACAGAAGTGCATAGGATTGCTGACTTATCCAATTTAAAATGGAAAGGATTTCTTACAGAGAAAGAAACCAAAAGAAATGCCTGCTGATTATTGAGGACTACTTGATTTTAAGTCCTTTTCTTTTCTTTGTTTACTCTGGCTTTTGTAAATAGAAAACACAATTTTAAGTTTCAATCTTTGCCACTTGAGTGTGTGCCTTCCCATCCATTTCATCTTCAAGGATTCCCTCAGATAATCTCCACATCTGACTTTCTTGTACTTCCAAACAGATCGTGGACAGTCCATCATGTGATCGAATGGTTCAATTTCGACATCATCATGTGGTATAAGAAATATTGCATAAGATAACCTTGCCTGGCCTTCAGTTGTGGCAGCTCTGTGTTCAATACTTTTGTACTTCCCATTACTCCATATCTGTCATGACAGAAACAAATGTGAAGCTCACTCCACGGTGCTACTTATATATAGTACCTCAATAACATCTCCGACATTTACAACTAGAGGGTTTGGAATTGGATTGACCGGCACCCATTCTCCTTCCTTCCGGATCTGTAATCCAGTCACATTGTCTTCTTGCATGAGTATGGTTACGGTGCTCGTATCAGAGTGCACTTTGGCCTAGCACTTTATCAGGCATGCAGCACGGCGGATAGTAGTTCACAAGCCAAACTTGGACCAACTCTTTTATGCAGGCCGAGAAGAGAATCCTTGTCCATCCCCATAATTAAAGATAGAGCTCTTATGAGCTCCTCTCCAACTTTTTTAACTTCACTAGAATATGTCTCAATTGCATCCCTTCACAAAAACTATAATTAAAAATATTAGATTCATACTTGGATCGCAAGAAACAATACTCTATTTTTTTCCTGAAATTTTACAAACATATATACTCGAATTCCTTCGGTGTGGCTGGCCAATATATTTGAGCTTTCTATATAGAGATGGGTAAACAAGAAGAGCCAGTAAGTCAGACTAGTTCAGTATCTGATCTTCCGAAATCGTATATGCATGCCCGTAGCCTTGAATGGCGTCCGATGTCATAGCAACCTTATCCTACTCTTCTAATGGAAGTTGAAAGAACTTCGCAGTAGCATCCTTCATGCCCTCATTACTTCTGTTGCCACTCCATGATTTCCCATCTGCAATGAATTAAATTGAAAAGTTAATATCAAATAACGCTAGAGTTACGAAATTTGATCACCAAATGTTAGTGTCTTACTCGTTCGAAGTAAAAGAGATTTAAAGTGGACTCATATTTAATTGAAATGAAAGTTTCGACATAACAAAATTTGGTAAAAATGTTGAAATACTCGTTATAATTAAATTATAGCTGTACTCGATATCAATTACCTGGAAGAAACCCCATTCTTTGCAAGCCAAGCCTAGTTTGGTAAGCTCCTCCGTGTTCCCACTTGAAAGCAGAGAGAAATCAATGGTAGGAATCTCCGAAGAGAGCTGACACATATCCGCGCTCTTTGGCATTGATTCTTAAGAAGGTATCTTTCAGGGACGTGCAAAGGGTTGATCTTTGCTATTTCCAAAACATTTGGTGTCCGCAGAGACGAGCCAAAAGTCGGGGGCACTACAACCTCCTCTTGAACAAGTGCTACATCTGTGTATGAACCCATGTTCCCTTCTAAAAAATTTTCAGCTTAAAATTGCGTCAATAACTCTAAGCATTCGGAGTTTTATAGACCAGACCTCTAAATGGTGCCTGGTTTAAAGATTCTTTATTTGCAGAACAGTTGGAGCTTTCCTTCTGTTTTGTTGTATAGGACGCTATGCAACTCTGCTTCGAACACTTATCGTGGAGCTAATCCTATCATGTGCATGTTAGATACAAAGAATTTTGGTTAATATACTGACAACTACAAAACCAACAGGAAACTGCCGTCTAAAGTTGTTTAATTTCTTTGGAGTATTAGCTGAAGGTTCACTTCTTTTGGTTACGTATTCGCTGATGATAATTTATGTAAAGCGTAAGCATTAACAGTGATGTAATCTGGTTTTAGCATTACTCATTTCTTTAAAAAGTAAATCCAATCTTCTCAAGAAAGAAAAAACAGAATAACAACAGTTTCTTCAGCCATTGGCTACATCCGTTTCAGCCATTCCTCAATGGGGAGGGCAGAAAGTGATGACATACCGCGAAGCCCGGCATTTGTTAAGGCTGGAGGAGTCATCAAAGGCATAACTATAAGCCTTGGGGCATATGGCCTTAAACAGATGTGCGAAAAGGGTCGGTTTGCAAGTGTTTGGGTTTGCATAGCTTCCTGTGCAGCAATACTTCGCAGACTGCATAGCCAAGCAGGCACTCTTACACCCGACCACCCTGCCTCCTCTCCTCACTTCCAACGCAGATGGGCAGCACACGTTCAAATCAACCTCGCATGAGGCAACACCGCACCCTATTCCCCCACCAACCGGCTTCATTGACACGGGCAAGTTAAAGCCATCAACCAAACTCACATCATAGAAATGCAGGGGTGAAGTTGATGTTCCGAGCGTCATTTCAACCACGGTCGCTGGAGGCACGCCTCCTTTTCCTTGGCAATGCAATTGGCCAAAACAATCGCCGGTCTCACAGTTGCCTTTTCCATTACTGTCAAAGGAGCAACCCTGCCTGCCCCATATTCTTCCTGACCACTTCTCAGGTACATCAAGAACTGATTCCTCGCCGCTGCCAAGATGTAAACCGCCGCTTTGAGGAGTGTCTACGCCTGCACTGCCGAGTATACCGGGCCATATGCTTTCATGGCAGTTGTTCACTAGAATCAGTTGAGCCCCATCTGAAACAAGAAACGGAAACAAGAAAACACAATTAGAAACCCAAAAAACGAGGACACAGTGCAGTAAAGGTGGCAATTTCGGACATCACGCGTTACACAACTTGAAATTCTCACGAATTAAAGACACATAACTAACACAATTGAACTCATATTATATTAATAAATTGATAAATTTTCTCGTTTTTATATCGTTTTGCGTGTTGATCAACTAATGAGTTAGACAGAAAGACCAAAATAATATAAATAGATAAATCCGAACACGACCAATCCACATCCCTAAGTAGAAGAAATACATAGAAGAGATGAAGACTTGCTTGTAATTGAGATAGAGATTAGTAGATAGAGTATGGGGAAGAGAAAAGAGGAAGTTGGCATTGATTGAAATTAGGCCTGCGAATGATTGATGTAGTTGAAATGAAAATACTTCTTCAGAACCACAAGCATATATATAAGTGGAGACAACATCAAGCTTTTTAATTGTAACATCCTCTCTTTTGATTTCTTTCTCTTACTTTCATGATGATAAAAGGGCATATATTCATTGCTTCCCATTGAGGGCTTTCTTTTTCTCCCCATATCCCGAGTATAAAAAATCAAAAGGAAGAATATAATCCATTTTATAAATAAAGAATGGATTAACAATAATAAAAAATAAAACATAGTCTAAGGATGCAGAGAGTTGTCCCACGTTGGAAAGTTAAAAAACCTTGAATAAGGTTATAAGAATTTGAGTTGATTGGTTTATAGAAGTTGGGTTACTCCACCTTGTTAATTGGTATTGGGTTGAAATCTCAATTTTCTTAATGATATCAGAGTAGGTTAACATAAGCAAGGGTGATGTTATCCACACACATCTCATTACTTTTCACACACCCTCTCAATTTTCGGTGTGTCAGATCGAATGAATTGGAAGGATCAAATGATATAAATTAAAAGGGTGTCTGGAAGATAAAACAGAGTATGTAAATAACATCATCACCTAAGTAAATATCAACGCCCATATGTGTTCCACGTCACTCAAAAAGTTAAGAAAACCTCTTTGTTAGCAGTGGGGTGTGGCTCCGTGGTAATGAATGCATTGACTTGTAGCCGTATGATCTATCGTTTTATAACTGCTGAATCTCAATGTTCACATTTAATTATTTATTTTTTAGATGTTCAAATGCTCTGTTGCATTGTAGAAAAACTAGATAGCGGTGCGTTCTGAAACTGTAGGGAGAAATGGGAGATGATAGAAAAACATGAAATGCGAAGTTGAATGAAGCAACTGTTATTCGGATTACGTGATCGTCAATTTATCCTGTGAATCAAATGCCTATGGAAGCAGAGTTACTAGGAAGGGGCATATATGATCGCTATTTTTAAATTACAAGTAGCAGCAGTACTTAAATGAAAAGTAATATTTCTGTTGGACGTGAAGCTAAAAACACAGCTATGCACCTCTTTATGTTAAATCATCAAATCTTTCTGTTGTGTAGAACAAGCTGCTTTTAACTGGATTTGGTATGAATCTTAGGGAAAAGGATCCTGCGAGGATCCTTTTTCTAGGATCCTAGGGATCCCGTTATCACGACAGTTCATCGTACATAGTGCGGTCAGTTTTCGTTAGGTACTATTTATATTTATTTTAAAATTTAAAAATGATTTCTAATCGCACGATATACGATAGATGGTTCCGATCACAAGATCTCTAAGATCCCCAGAAAAAGGATTTGGCGGGGATCCTTTTCCGAATCTTAGTGAGTGAAAAAAGTTTGGTTTGTGTATACAAACTAGAAGCTAATACTTCAAATTTTTTTGATCAAAAGTGAATTCATTAACAACCCAACAACGATACAATAGGAGGCTCAATTACAAGTCAAGCACAAAATAAAAATGAGGCCTCCAAGCAAAACAAAGCCCAAACAGATAATTGGGTCCAAATAGAAAAACAAAAAAGACAACCAGCCGAAACAGCCTTAGGGATAACAATTCAAACCGTGAAACCCAATAACCGTGGATAACCATCCGAATGTAGCGGATTTGGGCATGAAAATTTGGGTATATAATGGATATGGGGAAAAACCGTGAACTTTAATCGGTTATGGTTTTGGATATGGTTATAGGGGTATACAATATATATATAACGTTTATGGGAGATATCAACATAATGCTTATGCATCAAACCCTATATTATATTCATTATGCACAAACATAATGCTAATGGGAGATATCAACAACTCACATCATTATTATTTTATTCAATACTCTACAAAATTCATTCATTGTTATGTTTTTTTATTATTAGACGTGTTTGTTTAATGATGAAATTAGTATCTACTAAATTATTGTGCACCAATTAGATGAATATAATTTTTTTGTTTTTGACGAAAATGGATATAACCGTTAACCGATGAAAAATCCGTTATCCGGTGGGTATGGTTATGGATAATCCCCGATAGTTAATTTGCGGTTATGGATATGGTTAATTTTTGTGGTTATGAGGATGGATGTAACATTTTCGTCCCCAAACCGAACCGTTGCCATCCCTAAGCAGCCTGCACCACAACCACCATCGACCGGAATCCACCATCGTGCACCTCCATCCCTGACAAATACGAGAGATCCAGCCAACCAATGTCCTATAAGTCGTGGAAAAGAGAGCTTCAACCTCCAACCTTCCTCCATCAAGCACTAAATAGATTTGAGCCACATATTTAATGAAACCAGAGGGAAAAAGATCCCACCAGTAACAATGCCAATAAAGGCATACACATGGAAGGTGGTGGTGTTTCCACCGAAGCCGGAGTTGTACGCACATTCTGAGAGGTTCGCGACAAGTCGCGTGAAGAAAAATGGCCTGCAGATCCAAAATTGAGTGAGACAGAGGAAGGACAGAGCAAGGTGCGATGGATAGGATGGTGAATGAATAGAAATAAGGATGTGAACGGGAAATTGAGATTTTGGAAGAAGAGGGGATCAGAGCTAGGAGTGCAGGTAAATTGGGTCGAAACAACGGGGACAAAACGAAGGCCAACGAGCACGCAAAAAAGAAAAGGAGAAACGGGAGACAACCACCGACCCTGGACACAACCAGGGCCGGCGACGGAAGAGGGAGGAAGCAGTTAAAAGCAAACTCTCACAAGAGGAGAAGGAACTCTCACGAAGGGAGAGAAGAAACTCTCACGAAGAGGAGAGACAAGGATCAAAATTATGTATCCAAAATTCCAAATTCTTAAAAAATTTGAGTGCCGGGTTTGTAGAAGATTTTTTTAGTCGAATTAGAAGGAATCGAACTCATAACAAATTTTAATCTTAACTTATTATCACATTCTTTCAGTACTTGGGCTAATTTGAAGGGCATCTTTCTTAAAACATAACAATTATGAACATGTTAACAACTAGAAAAAAAAAGAAAAAAGAAAAAAAAAAAGCAAATGGTCCTACCGTTTGGTACGTGGGAAATGACGGAACGGAGTGGGACGAGGCGTTACGTCCCACGTTTGGTGCGCCTAAAACGGGTGGAACGCGCTGTTTCACGGGACAAGTTTTGGGTGAATTTTTGTTTCGCCTCACCCCTGGAATGACTTGTTCCACATCCGTGGAACACAAAATTATAACATCTCCGTCTGCTTCTTCTTGCTCCTTGTTTCAATCTGAGGGCATCTTTGCTCCCTCTCCGTTCCGTCCCATCCTGTCCCGTCCCGTCCCGTCCCATTCCATTCCGTCCCGTCCCGTCTGCATACCAAACGATACATGACGGCTTTCTAACATCTAATTTAACAAAATCTATTAAAAAAAAAAGATAAATTGATTTTTAATTTTGGGGTGTGCTATCCACACACCCCATTTTACTTCTCACACACCCCTTGATCATTTTTGTCCGTTGATCTTCTTCAATTCATCCGATCCGACGGCTGGAAATTAAAAAAATGTGTGAGAAGTAAAGTTGGATGTGTGGATATCACACCCCTTAATTTTTTTGTCCAAAGGGTAAATGAAAGTATGTAATATCTTTCAAACATAATTAAATTGCAGGGACTAACTTCTAAAATAAAATAAAAAATATTATAAAGTTTCAATTTTTCCCAGTCGGGTCCTTTTGGATAATCCAATTGAGGAAGAGAAATCACATCTCCCAAAATGATCCGCACCGCAGTTAAGCTATCACTATCTGCGGCCACCGTCAATCGAACCGCCAAGCTCGGGGTCTCCATCCTTCATCGATCACCGCCGTCCAGACTTGTCCACGACGGGATCAACGGCTTGAACGCCAACCCCGTTGCTCTTCAGATGATCAACTACGCTCTCTCTCACGCTAGGTCTCAGAAATCAGGTCCTTTTACAATCCGGTCATCTGAATTTTTGAATTTGTTCATAAAATTTTGAAATTAAATTGTTTTAATTTGAAATTTGGATTGTGGGAAATGTAGATGAATCGTATGCGCAAGGTGTGCTTGTACTGGAACAGTGCCTTTCGACTCAGCCGAGCGAAGGGCAAGACCCTGCTGGGGATAATTCAAGGGGAATGGTGTTGTTGGCCATGTCCACTTTATCATCTGAAAGGTTTCTTTTTTATCTTTTTGGTGTTTTTCTTTTAATCTCGTACTCGCCATATTCTACTTTAAATTAATCTAAATAGCGGAGAGGGGGATTAGAACTCGGGTGCGTATGGGAACATCCGCTCTAGCCAAGTTTGTTTGTTTTGGGTGATTAGATAACCCAATTAAGTTTTGTGTTTGATGGATTAAGAAACTCATATTACTTGAATTTCAAATTTTTAGAGGAAATTTCGGTGAAGCAATGGAGAAGCTGCAAAGGGTTCAAGATTTAACAAACTCTTCAGTTGGTGTTAGACGTAAGATTATTATTTTTCATTTTTTTTCATATATTTGTGAAGTTTTGCCTTAGTACAATGACCTGTTGACTAATAAAATATTCTGGGTTTTGTTAAAGTTTCCGCGTTGGAGGCTCTTGTCGGACTTCACTTAGAGTTAGAGCAGGTAAGTCGACACTAAAACGATTAAAAATATTTATTTGTGTTCTTTTATAGTTAAATATGTAAATGGTTCTCCCTATATAGGATGATACTTCATCAGTGCTCGCAGATAAATGCTTAGAACTGTCGGAGAACAATGAGCCTGGATCTAATGGTGGAGATTTTATAAATGCTCGCGCTAGAGCAGTAAAAGGGCTTGTTGAACTTGTCCATGGTAATACTGCATCAGGTACAGTTGAAGGCTAGCCTTTGTCTATTTATATACATTTGCTTCAACTAGTACACTGCTGAGAGTCAGGAAAGAAGGAAAATTCTGAATTTGGGTTCTCTGCAGCTGAATCGTTCTTTCAAGGACTTAAGGACAACCCGGCAATCACTGGTGAGGTTCATTTTGTTGGTGATGGTTGTCATTGCCTCAAATACAAGACATCATTCAACATGAGATGACTAATTGAAAGCTATGTAGGTAGTACTGCTTTATCCTATGGAGAATTCTTGCATGCAACGCAGAACTTTTCGTTGGCAAAGGATGTCTACCAGAATGTTATTCAAGGGGTGTCCAAGAATGAAGAGTATAGTAATCCTAATGCATTAGCAGCCTGTAATATGTCTGCTGAGGAAGTTTCCCTAGCCGCCACATGTGCTTTAGGACAACTTGAGGCTCACTTGGGGTAAGTTCTTGACTACTGTTGACCCTATCATTTTTCTGTTTAGAATGGTGGAGAGATTAATCTTTGATCTTTTAGGAACTTTGCCGATGCCGAGGAGATATTGACTAAGGCTTTAACTATAACCGAGGAACGTTTTGGTGTGTTTCTTTGGCATTACTTTCGT
Source organism: Malus fusca (assembly GCA_035220775.1). Taxonomy (NCBI): domain Eukaryota; kingdom Viridiplantae; phylum Streptophyta; class Magnoliopsida; order Rosales; family Rosaceae; genus Malus; species Malus fusca. Next base: position 22,241,955 of record CM069070.1, read on the forward strand.
TATGACTGGTATGGAATTTTTCAGAATTTTTATGTAATGATAAGTTGGTATCCTTTTGGTTCCTTGATTTTTGTGTAGGCTCTCGTCACCCCAAGGTTGGTGTTGTTTTAACCTGCATAGCTCTCATGTTTCGACGCAAAGCAATGCTAGAGCATTCTAGTGCTCTTTTGATTCAAGAGGTTAGAACTTATACTGTATACTTATAATTCTCAACTTAGGAATCTTGCATGTTCTTGCTACTATATTTCTATGGCCTTATTCTTAACTCTTCCACCCCGAAAAATAAAAATGACAGGGACTTTATAGAAGGGCAATAGAGTTGCTGAAACCCCCACCATTGGACTCAGAAGGTATGCGTTAACTGTGCCATAAATTTCTCCATATGAGAGCCGGTAATAATTGCTCATTGCTCTTTATTGGGTTGTGTAGGTACAGAAGCAAAGGTAGATAGAAGTGATATAGTGGCCCTTGCAAGAGGTAATGGCTGAACATCCGAATGTTTCCTCAACATGAGTATATTAGAAATTATACCCAAGCAATGACCATTTTTAGAAAATCAGCCTTGATTTCTTACAATTGGATTTTATTCCATAATGTTATTGTTTACCAGTTTCCGGTCGATCAAATCTAAGCATTGTTTCCTGCACCTGATTGGTGTGGCTTATACTGTAAAATGTGAATACAATCAAGTAGAATAGGTCTCTGTCTGGATATTTGGAAACCTGTAATGGCCTTTATCGCTGCAGATGTTTGACGTGCTGACCTTTTAATCTAAAGATTATAACCAGGTTATCTGCACTGATATGGTTAATTGATTGTGTAGGTGGGTATGCTGAAGTGCTTTGTATCCAACAGAACCGAAAGGATCAAGGTGAAAAAGCAAAGAGTTGGGCGGAGGCTGTATGGAGGAACCGCCGGCTGTCATTGGCCGAAGCACTGGACGTATCTAATACTAGTTCAGCAGTTCCAATTATAGATGCTCGAATCAGCAGGGTCCTCTAATGTCGTCATTCCCAATACTTGCAGTCGCAGTTGGAGGTTCTCTGGTGATATACATCACAAGGAATGAGAAGACGTGCTCCCATTCCGTCATATGCCCTTTGCACTCGTTAACGATGCAGCAAATATGTGAGGATTTGAACCAAGCTTATCTTTACACCATGTGACATCTTGGCATGAATGTAAACGTTATGTACCTATTTTCGGATAATGTAAGAGGTAGCTACGGTGGCCACTATATTTAGGTGAGATGAGCAATCCCTCGGAAATAAATGTGCTATCAAGTGTGAGTTTCGATTGACCTAAACCAGGAGCATTACAGATTCTATGACGTGCATTGGCCGGAGATCGGGAAGAAAGCGTCGTCGGGTTGGACATAAAAAGTTGGGAATATCGGAAGTGTCCTATATTACAAGGGACAGATCTTCACGCATCAATTGAGGTACAAAAAAGAGTTATACCCACTTAAGATGAAGCACAAACTGCATTTTAGGCACTGTTCTAAAAATTCCCGCCTAGCGTCGTTTAAGTTCCGTTTAGGTGCTGCCTAGACGTTTGAAAATTAAGAAAGGGCGCTGCTAAGGCGCCCGCCTAGACACCCGCCTAGCCCGTTCAGACCAGCTTAGGCACCCGCCTAGGTTGTAACTCATTTAGACAGAAAATAGATAATTTTTATTTTACATTTTATTTTTCTCAATAAATTGTAAAAGACTTATTGAATACTTAAAAAAACACATATTAATATTATATGCTTGTTTCTCATATGTTCCAATACTTCATAATATATATGTTATTATATTTTGTAGTTTATGATGAAATTATATATATTTAAAATATAAACAAATATTTATTTACACAAAAGATATTAGATTTACTTAAATCCACCTCGTCCGTCTAGGCGCCCGCGCTAGGCTCTAACCCGCCGCCCGATTAGCGCCTATCATTTTTTAGAACCTTGAGTTTAGGACCAGTACTTGTTGCAAAAAAGACCACATCTTACTTTTTAAGTAAATACCCAAATTGAACGATCACAGAGGAATATCTAATCCTTTTCCAATCTCCACTCCAATCAACTGCAGTATTCCCTTGTTCAATATCTGAAAATCATGAAAGCAATATTAAGCATATCAGCAAAAACTAGTCGTTCTACGGTGCGGTTAACTGCACTTTCTCGACAGCTGTAACGACGAAGTATAAATACTAAACCATAAAAACGCAAAAGAAGAATAATTTTACCAGTTCCACTATGAAGGTTCCAATAAGTCCGATCATACATGCTCTAGAATTCCATATTTCTGCAGTCCTGGTGAATCCAGCAAAGGGGGCCTTAAACTTTGGCTCTACTTTTGGCACCACCACCTGCAAATTTTGATCCACATTAATCTACCTTCTCACAATTATACTTGTGCAACAAGTTCTAAAATTTCATTCGAATTACAAGTTACAACACCATGAGAAAAAAAAATGAACAAATGGATGGCCTGTTTGGAAATTGCTTTTAAACTTTCAGATCACCAAAAACGCTTTTCACAATAATTAAAGAGAAAATAAACTTCTCAACGTGCTTGTAATGAACAGAAGTGTTTTTAAAAGAAGCATTTCCAAACCGGCCCTAAGAACGTACCCCAGCAGGAAGCTTGGCAGCTTGAACTGTGAAGGAGCTGGCACGCCTCCTGGGAACTGGGCAGAGTTGCTGGGTTTGAGGATTTGCTGTTAGAACCCTAGTGGGGAGGAGAGAAGATGAAAGTATGGTAGATGAAGTTGCCATGGTTGTTTTTTATTTTTTATTTAATTTTTCTTTTGGTTGTGATATATGGCATTCTCTCAAGCTATGGCTTCTTTGCCATCCTTATCTACTTCACCCCACACAGAACAATTGGCAAACAACTTTCCACGTCCACATGATTTATATTTTGCGGGGGTATGAATTGACATCGATTTATGCCAGAAGTTATTTAACATATGTATTGGGCCCTGGGCTTTAATTTTTGGATAAAAATGGAAAGTAATTGTAAGGTCCACTTCACGGTGAATTTTACTGATTTAAATTGTTGTTGTTTTATTTTTCCAAAATCGTTGTTTTTTTTTTAAGTTGTATTTCATAGATAATTTTTGCAAAATATTAGGTAAATCGAAATATTTGATGCATCTAAGTGAGTTTAAAGAAATTGACGAATACTTCATTATCTAAGAAACAAGGAAATTTCAACGTGATAATTAAATAAGCAAATATTTGAGACATCTAATTGAGTTCAAAAAAATTGACGAACATCTTTTTACTGAGATGTATTATGTTGAATTAATATACCTAAATGTCTATACTGAAACAGATATACTAAAATATACTAAATGAATTAATGCACCTAAATGAAGAACACAACATGCATCGAAATATTATATGAAACATTAGTTTACCTAAATGTCTACAAAAAAAATATATTGTGACTAATGAAATGAAAATTAGGATTAAATTTAATTAATACATTAAAATTGGGAAGAAAAAAAGAACTAAAATGACAGAGTAGTTCGCTAATGTGCTTGTATTGATGGTGGTTTTGATGGCCAGAATGGCGGCGATGACCATGAAAATGCAATGATCTTAGAGGCAAAACTGATGGTGAAGATGGTGGTGATGGCAAAACTGGTACTGGTGGGTTTGGTGACAACGACTAAAATGGTGAGCGTGGCGGCAATGCCTATAAAATGTGGTGGTCATTGAGGTTGCGGCAACAATGACTATGGTGAAGATCATAAGAATATGGTGATTGTCACGGCGGTGGTGATAGGGATGGTTAGCTGGTGGTGGAAGTGTAATAGTGGTGGTGGTGGTGGTGGTGGTGGTGGTGGAAGTGTAAGAGTGGTGGTGGTGAATCTGGCGATGTTGGCAACTTGGCACATATGGTTGAGTTTTTTACTTTTTTTTAGTTTCAAATTTATTTTCCTCATTCATACAAAAGTTAAGTTTCAAACATTTCTTCAAAATAAAAAATATATTTCGAGCTTCCCAAAGTAGCATGTGCAAATTGAGGCGATAATGTGCAAAGCAAAGAGTCGAAATTTTAAAACTCTATTAGGAAGACAAAATTTCAACTTGATGCTTAGGTTTAGAAGTTAGCTAATTTAATTTCAACTTGTCACTTGATGCTCAGGTTTAGAAGTTAGCTAATTTAAGTACAATATAGTAGTATTCATCTCCACTTATAAGTTAAAAGATCCTAGGTTTGACTCTTGTCGATTATAGGTTTGATGCCAAATTATATGGCATACTCATTGTGTAACTTAGCTCAAAGAGAACTACTAAGCGGAATCTCTCAAAAGTGAGATAAGTCTCACACTCAGCCAGCTATAATAATGCGATTCAACTTTGTCTTTGGCGAGAATCAAACCTAAGACCTCTCACTTACAAATAAAGAGAAATATTATTAAATCATATTACTAAATTGTTAGTTTTTCATTCCTTTGATTGTTATTTAAAAAAAAAAAAACAAACGATATTATTTAAATTAGGAAGAGGAAGTGGGCTTATCCTCACAATGGGTTAGCAATAATGTGATTTAAATTTGCTTTTGATGAGAATCAAACCTAAGACTTCTCACTTACCTTTCGTTTGATTGTTATTAAAAATGAACAAGAATGATTTGTATGTAAGCACGCCTTTTAAGAGTTCGTCTATATTTTATGCTAGCTATGTTTATGCTATATATGTGGGACTTCATTGCCAGAAAACAAAATTGCACGGCTGAAATCGTCAAAATAAAAATGACGAGGGACAATAGTGAAAATAGGTCAGAGTATTCAGCCTTACTTGTTTCTCCGCCTAGGTTCATCCTCCCCGAACCAATTAATTGAATTACACAACGATTCGCAACTTTTTTTCCGCCACTTCATTTCCATATATACACAAAAGCTCCTCTCTCTCTCTCTCGGAACTTGCTTGCCAATCTCTCACAAGCTTTTAGGGTTTGTGCATGGAAACCTCTGCTTCTTCATCAGCGACGACTGCCCAATCATCGACGATTCGTATCTGTCGCTGTAGCTTCTTCAGACGCTGCTGTCGATGCTACTGTTGCTGCTTCTGCACCTAATTTCGATAGTATCAATAGCATCTCGACACTCCTTAGCAATTTTGTGTTCCAATTTTGATCCGGAAATTTGAGAATTTTGGGGATTTTTCGGTGGTCATGGGGTTAGCGGAGGCTCAGCCGGGCCTATCTCTAGGGTTTAGCTCGCATCAGAGTACGAGCTCGTCGAATTCAATCCAATCCATTCCGCTGCAATTGCTCGACCAGAAAGAAGATAAAATTAGGGTTGAGAATGGGGATGATCGTGACGAGGACGAGAAATTCAACCTCTTAGGGCACTCAATCTGCCTGAAAAGGCAGCGGGATGGGTTCACTATGAACCCGAACCCGTCAAAGTTCTTGGCGGTGGAATCGGCGGGGCTGGAGGCGAGGCGGGCCGTGGTTCGGTCTTGGGGGAATCAGCCCCTTTCGGTTGCGGACCCGGAGGTCCATGAAATTATGGAGAAGGAGAAGCATCGGCAGTTCAAGGGTATTGAATTGGTTGCTTCTGAGAATTTCGTGTGCAGAGCTGTGATGGAAGCTCTGGGCAGTCACTTGACGAATAAGTACTCGGAGGGTATGCCCGGGGCGAGATACTACACGGGCAATCAGCATATTGATCAGATTGAATTGCTTTGTCATGAACGCGCATTGGCAGCTTTTGGTCTTGATCCAGAGAAATGGGGCGTCAATGTCCAGCCTTATTCTTGTACCTCTGCGAATTTCGCAGTCTACACCGGTCTTTTGCTCCCAAATGATAGGATTATGGGATTGGATTCGCCTTCGGGAGGGCATATGAGTCATGGGTATTATATTCCTGGTGGGAAGAATGTATCGGCTGCCTCAATATTCTTTGATAGTTTCCCTTATAAGGTGAACCCACAAACAGGGTATATTGATTATGATAAGCTTGAGGAGAGGGCGGTTGATTATCGACCCAAGATACTTATTTGCGGTGGGAGTTCATACCCCCGGGAGTGGGATTATGCCAGGTTTAGGCATGTTGCGGATAAATGCGGAGCTGTGTTGATGTGTGACATGGCTCATATCAGTGGTCTTGTGGCAGCCAAGGTTTGAAATTTGACATCTGAACTCTAGCTCCGTTATTTAGTTTGTGAAGTTTCTGAATTCGTTAGCTATTACTGTTATTATTGCTTCATAGCATACTTCTCACGAACTTGTGGGCAGAAGGAGAAAGCAAATATTTTGACTGATCTACTAAGATATCTTACCATGCTTTCTTATTTGGTGTTCAGTGTGGACAAATTAGCAAGTTTCTGAATTGATTTCCTGTTTCTGTACACGGTACAAGTGTTCTGCTATTATTATTGTGTGGTATCAATTTCTTCACAAAGTTATAGACTGGCTGAGTGGCTGTTGTAGGAGACAGCAGTTTCAGAGTCCTATCTCTTACTTGGCAATATTATGGACCATCATTTTAATGCTTATAAATTGGGCTGCAAAATAACAACGCTAGTCACTGTGGCTGAACCATTTTACATTCTTTTTGACAAAAGGAAAGAGAGATTGAATTGATTTATCAAGATAGCATATCACGATCTCTTGGTTAGAAACTGGTATAAATGGTATTTTATCATTAAGTATCACGGTTGAGCTGTTTATTTATAAACAGTAGTATAATAAGTTAATAACATGCAAGTAGTTCTTTTGGTGGGTATAGGGCGGTCTAGTGGACTTTATGTTGACTTTCTAATATATTAGATAACTGCTGGTTTTCTTTATGGGTGTCAAATTTCCGTTTCAAAGGACATAAATTTCTTGAAGGTGCCTGCTCCACAGTATTTCGTGCCTTAGGTTAGAAACTGGTTTCTTGTTTTTCCTAATGCCGTGTGTTCCATGCTTCTTGTCTCATTTTGTGTACTCTTGTGCATTCTTCAATGTGATGTTTTTTATGCATGGCAACTGTTCTTCATTTGAGAAAATGTCCGAATTATATCATGTTATGAAATGCCATGAATGCTCTAGTGCTGTGATCTAATTTATTGAGAAAGTATAATACTTAGTAAATTTTTTTATCTCTTAGGATAGATGAGGACGCTGTTAATGCTATTTGTGAAACTCATTTCTTTGTTTTGTGTTAGCCTTCTAATATTGATTTGTAATTCTTGTTTAGAATGACTTACCTTCCACTGTTCACCTCTTGTATGGATTATCTGTTTGTAGCTTAAGGTGGGATTTAGCTATTTAAAAGGCCATACTCATATTGGTTGAAAAAGGAGTATCTGCAATCTGTTTCTTACATACCTGCTACTGTTCATTACAGGAATGTGCAAGCCCATTTGATTATTGTGATATTGTTACGTCAACAACGCACAAAAGTCTCCGGGGTCCTAGGGGAGGTATTATTTTTTACAGGAAAGGCACAAAATTAAGGAAGCAAGGTGTACATCATACTAATGACGGTGATAACAATTATGATTTCGAGGAAAAGATAAACTTCGCTGTTTTCCCCTCCCTACAAGGAGGTCCTCACAACAATTATATTGCTGCTCTTGCCATTGCCTTAAAACAAGTAGCCACTCCAGAGTATAAAGCATACATGAACCAGGTGAAGAGAAATGCACAAGCCTTGGCTAATGCTTTGTTAAGAAGAAAATGCAGATTGGTTACTGGGGGTACTGATAATCACTTGCTGCTTTGGGATCTGACTAGTCTTGGTATAACAGGTATTATAGTGTTAGCCAAGGCCAATTTACAACTAGGATTATGAAATTATATTTCCATGTAGAGAACATCTACCGTTTAACTTTCCAGTTTTGTTATCATTTTAATCCGATTGGTTTTTTATAGTTAGGTCAAAATTCAAGTTTATATACCTGTTCATGTTGGCATTACATGATTGCTTTTATAAGCAAAAACATGCCCGAGGCCGGGCGCTTCTCTCTTAAGGATGAGGCAGCGTGGTATTCCACGGGAGAGGTTTATTCGTGGCGCACGTTAGTGCGTTGGGCTCACATTAACAACCCGACTTCTTTCTTAAAAGGGGGTTGCGTTGGGGGCTCCAAGGCCTCTGCTGCTCAAGTTTTTTGCAGCATGTGTGATCTGTTTGCCCTACATCTTTTCCCTTTTTATTACATGATTGCTTTTGTAAGCCAAACAGAAGGTGAGTTGCCTTAAGAACATAAATATGTTTTTTGCGAACATTAATAGTGAACTTCTAGGTCATTGATAATTTTAACATAGAGAGAGGAAATGTCTGCAGAGCTGCTAGTTAGGGGAAGCTACATTTGATCGATCACTATTTTGAATGTTTATGCTCTGGGATCCTCTAAATATTTTAAATTTTTGTGGGTACATGATACTCGGCCCACTTTCTGTACTAGTCTATTTATTAGCTAGTTTATTCCCAAATGTGGATGATAGTGGGAGGTCTTATCTTTTCAATAGTTTAAGAAACATCTTTCATATAATCTTCTTTCTCGCTGTTCCAATTTTAAAGCATTTGCATACATTTTCGCATCCAATCTCCCCTCTTTTTCTTTCTTTCACTTTGCTTAAACTTGCAATGTTATGTAATTTTAAGGTCTAATTTTGTACTTTGCTATCTTACCCCATTCCTATTTACAATTTAAATGATATAGGAAAGAACTTCGAAAAGGTCTGCGAGTTGGGTGACATCACTCTCAATAAAACTGCTATATTTGGTGATAATGGTGCTCCTTCTCGTCGGGGAGTGAGAATTGGTAAGTAGCCTTTGTCATTTGAATTTGATCTATTTCTGAAAGCTGCAGACTATGCCATTTGGCCGATTGAGTTTTTATCATGTGGACATCAGGATCAAACCATCTCCCCATTCTTTTTTAAAGTCGGTGCATCCTTGTCTGTTTTTCCTCCTGTCTCTTTGTGATGTGATGAATTTAATTACTCGGCCTGCTTGTCTCGCAGCTTGTTCTTCTTTTTATTATTCTGTGGCGTAATTTCGTTTTTTCAGGTACTCCTGCTATGACTACAAGAGGTTGTGTGGAGGCCGATTTTGAAACAATTGCAGACTTTCTTCTAAGGGCTGCTAAGATCACTGCTTCTGTCCAGCTGGAACATGGAACATATCATAAAGATTTTATCCAAGGTCTCCAGAACAACAAAGATATTGTTGAGCTCAGAAATCGGGTCGAAACATTTGCGTACCAGTTTGAAATGCCAGGATATGATTGATGTCCAAACGCGTGACAGCTTTCATGCATGTGCAGCTTGTTATCTTTGCTTCTGTGGCTTACACCTTGCCTTCGTGGTAACCTTACACGATCCTTACTTTTTGACCGCCTGTTCTGTTTTCCGATAATCTCGTGTAAATTACAGAGGAATACCGGAAAATATGTTGCTGATTTTCATAAGTAGTTCCTTGTTCCCACATCCCTGCCTGGCAATTTCTTTGTGATTTTTTGTATAAATTATAGCAAAGTAATTGTTAATAATCTGCATCTATGTGAAGGTGTAACTGAAAAGTATCGAGTTTGGTCTCTTTTGTTAGCTATTGTTCTTCGTCTAGTTGGCAATGCCGAACCTCTATGGGTCCGTTCAGTTTTTGTTCCCGAGCAGCGTATTACGCGAACCGGGGGCCTCTGGTTAGTGCAGCAGTTCATGTAACAAAAGTTTGTGTGCAGCATTTTTCTCTTTTATGTACTCTACATTTGTCCGATCAGAGTCGACATTCTGCAGATTTTTTTTTTTTTTTTTTTTGGTCATGCCTTCTGTGAAAGAAGCTGAAACCTCAAGCTACACTTTTCTTTCAAGTGACAACATTTTTTCTCCTGCCAACTGATCATAATAATTGAATATGTGGGTTTAGGCTGATTGAGGAGGACAGTATGGCCGTTTTTTGGCAGTCGAAGTTATAATCTCTCACTCAGTGACGACGAGGACAGTGTGCCTGTCTCTTTTCTGTCGAAGTTATAATCTCTCACTCGTCATCTCAGAAAAGAAAAAGGTTCATTGTAATGGATGGTGTGTTTTTTGGTTGATTTTAGTTGTTTGCTTTCACCAATATTTAATTGATTTTGCTTGCCATGGACTCCTTCAAGGGAGGCAAGACATGAATTTCTTTTCCGGCAAGGGACAAAAAGCATGGGATGCGGTTGAGAAACAAAGAAAGTGACCCATAATTTTCAGCCCCTTATTTGTAATGTTTCTCCAAATTCCCAAAGAAGGTGGAAGAAAGATTAATTGGAAATAGAGACATAGTTGTATACCGGTTGTATACAACTATGTCTCTATTTCCACTTATTACGAGATTAATTGGTGAAGTCTTTCTCGTGAGATAGTTGTGACACCAAAAACCTAATTCTAAAGACTCAGAATTGCATGAAAATACGTGATTGATTTTACACAATTATATATTCGTTGACTAATTCGTGAAATGTAAGTTTTTCTCATCAGCTGATGGGGTAGAAGGGTTAAGAAGAGACGTGGAGGAAGAAGATGATGTGGTGAGAAGGTTGCATCGAAGTGAACCGAATCAGACAAAAGCTTGTAAGGATCAAAACAAGGTGCTTTTTTTGACATTAAAGCAACCAAAGAATCAGACTACAGTCCCAAGCCGCCCCTTTTCATCATTCTTTCACAACTAACCACCAACTCTTTCTTAGTTCATGAAAGCGATTTTTCTTGAGCATCTACAGGCACTGAGAGCTGATATTTTTTAAGGAAAACTAATAAAAATTAATTGAAAACTTTGAATTTTAATGATAAGGACAAACTAAATGGTAAAATGAATAGTATCATGTTTGACTTTTTAGTGTAAAAATATGACTTTTCGTTAAAGTGAACAGTACTGCAGACTTTTCGTTAAAACTTCCTATTTTTTAACTATTAGATAAGTTCAACTGTCACCGATCATTAACTTTAAGTTGCTAGATTAACTCCAACAAATAATTGTGAAAGGACACTCAGTGTTTGTAGGTACCGAAAAAAGTGAATTGCCAAACAAGACCCCAACAAGGGAGATATTTTCAAAAGAATTTTTTTTTAAAAATTTATTTATTTATTTTTAGAACAGACCAAAAGAATCATATGCTCTGATAAATTAATGGGATATTATCAAATAAAAAGTTTGAATAAATGGGATTTTGATATTGCCCTTAAGTCTAAAAGATAATATGACAGAAACTTCCATTCCTTCTTTTTCCTCTTTTGTTCACCCAATCCGTTTTTACTTTCACTTTTTGTTCTTTAAAATTAATTCTTTGACGAACTTGCAACTGCATGAAATATAGTCCAAAATTGGATTTAGCACTAGGTCTTCTCAAACCCATAATTGCATTTCTTTTTATCCTTTTTTTTTATATAAAAAAAGTATTAAATGATAGCTTTATCATGACCGCTCCCTCTCAGTGGGTCAGAAAGACTCATAGAGGCATTTCAGTCTCTCCTTAGCTACAATCGTGTAATTCACACACGTCAGTGATCGAACCCAGAACGTGCCTTGTGAAATAAGGATTTAGAATTTGTTCATTACCCCTAGGTTTTTTTTTCTTTAAATATAACGATACTCCTATTTTAATTCACATTATAGAAAAAAGGGAGGTAGGAGTTTGAAATTGAAATGCAGAAAGTTGAAGAAAAATTCTTACTAGACAATCCAACACTTGCCAAAAATTAAATATAATAATAATCAATAATGAATTATATTTTACAAGACGGAGTTGAAAGTTTCTCCAAATACTTTAATCTAATGAAAGAGGACGACGTTCAAGTACACATTGACCTAATGACTTGACGCACATCTGCAACTGGTAACTTTTTATCCTCTTTCGATATGAGAATATTCAATCATAATCTAGTTTAAATTACAGAACGAGCCATTCGAACTTGAATTAAAAAAAAAAAGCACACCATTACAACAAACTTAGCAACCTCCATATCAACTGCTAAAAACATGAGGCGCCAAAAACAAGAGGACATACTACGTAAATTTTTTTTTTTTGTTTTCCAACAACTCTTTTTTTTTGTTTTTACCTGTGACTGCAAAAGTCCAAGAGCTTCTTCCTCCCCTCAACAATTTCATCAAACAAATCATCAAGTTGGCTCACAATATTCTCAGAACCAGAAGTCAACCCCCCAAAACACTCTCTCAGATGCTCCACTCTCTCTCTAATCCCACTCTCCCAATCCATCACTCCTCCCTGTGAGCCCCTCCTCTCCTCCAGTTCACCTCTCAGCTCCTCCATCGCCGCCTTCGACCTCCTGAACTCCCACACCAGAATCCCAGGCCTCTCGCTCATCTGCCCGATCTCCGCCGCCACCCTCTGCTGCAGTCTGGCCGTCGATATCATGAACGGTGATCCGAAGATCATGCAGCCCTCGTAGTCGTCGTCTCCTTCCCTGCAAAAGGTTGAGTCCTCCGGCGAGCAGAAGACCAGTCCGTACAGCAAGATCATGAGAAGCAGAGAGCTCACGTTTCTCATTGCGTACAGGACTCCCCTGAACCCGCTGAACCCATTAAGCTTCGATTCGACGGCGACCCTTTCGTCGAATTTCAGTGAGAGTGGTTGGATTCTCGTTCCCATCAGCGCTCTGTTCTCTTCCTCCAATCCAAACGCTTCCCGCCGCCACCGAGAAATCGCGCGCACCACCTGCTGACATGACAGAACGCATGAGTCTTTAAAAAATTAATATGAATTTTGAGAGAAGTTTGAAGATTGTGATCAGAATTGAAGACCCACCTGGCGGGAGAGCTGAGGAGTGAGATGGTGAGAGTCGAGGAGGGTGGAGGTGATGGCGTGGCCGGAGGTGTAGAAATTCTCCATGGCAGAGACGGCGGATTTGAGGACATGGCAGGCTTCCCAAAGCTTGGAGCTTTCGTCCATGTACTCGTCAAGCCACTTGTCCCCAACAGGCAGATGGAGCTTTTGGACAAGAAGGGTCAGCTGGGAGTGGAAAGATCGAAGAAGGGTAAGAACCCCTTGAAGGAATTGGATTGACATGAAGTTGCTGGAAAGATAGACCCTTTCGAGATCGTCCACCCCACGAGCCAGGAAGGAAAAGAAGCCATTGACAGAGTTGGTGGAGGAAGGATCATCCATGTTTTAGCTTGTTTTCTTTTTCTTTTGGTGCGTGGAGTAAAAAGAGAGGGTGGTATTTGAATTTAAATGATGGGAGGATTGGAAGGAGTTGAGGTATGGAAAGGAAAGGGAATGGAATGGGATTGTGGGAAGGGGGGAGAATCTTACAAGGAGAGGAAGCTCAGGTTTCCAAGGTTGAAAACGATTGTTGTTGGGAGCAATGATGGGTGTTTCCTATGGAGGGGAAAAGGATGCCGTTTTCATCGTTTTAATGGGATGATTGTTAGGGCTGGAAAAAAATTCCAAAATTTCCCGATCCCGACCGAAAAATTCCGAACCCGAAATCGAAAAATTGCCAACCGACAAATCCCGAACAGATCGGTTACCCATATCGAACCAAAACCGAAACCTTTGGTACGGATTTTAGTATTCAACCTGCCTTCGTTCGAAAATTCCGAACCGAACCGAACAATTTTTATATATAATTAAATATATAATTTTAATTATTATAAGCCGTTGAATTTGGTTGAGATTAATCTCAACCTTTCATTTATAATTAACCCTAACCTTTCTTGACCTCTCTCTCGACTGCTCTCTCTCTCTTCTCTCGACTCCTCCCTAATTCTTCGTCTGTCAGTCCTCGTCTCTAATTCTCCTTCGGTCGATCTCAAACCCAGCCACCAGCACCACTCTGTCGGTCGATCTCGAACCTAGCCACCACCACCACCACTCCGTCAGTGGATCTCGAACCTAGCCACCATCACCTTCGCCGAGTCTCGACTCCGACCACCTCACCATACCCTCTCATCTCGCTCCAGCCACCATACAAACAACAAGCAAATCAGGTTCAGCGTATCCAGCAAGCAGGAAGGAGTAGGAAAGAGATGGCCCTAATCACAAACTCACTAGTATCAGAATCGAAAGCAGCACCGGATTGGTTCGAACTAATTTTCTCTGGTTGATGCAATTTTGTTTGAATTAAAATTAGATTTCTAGGGTGTGTGAAAATTGGGTACTAGGATTTGTATTTGGATTTGGATTTTGTTTCAGTTTCGATTTTGAGATCCCGTCCAGAAATGAATTGGTTTGAGATTTGGGTTATCAGTTTCGGTACGGGATCCTGACCCGAACAAGGGATGTGTGAAAAATTAAAACGTAGCCTCAAAATACCCAAAAAAAGAAAATATTGTGTATTTGTGAATTGAGAGAGAGACGTACAACAAAAGGAGCAAAGAAATTTTCATGAGCTCAATTGCTCATTATCATCAATTTTAGACGCATGAGAGTAGGCAATATGAGAAATTTTTTGGTAGGACACTCTAATTACGTCATATCGTACCCTCTAATTACGTCATATGTATGTTAGCTACGACAAATAAGTAAGACCCATTTTAGAATTCTCTCTCCTCCTAATCTTTTTCTCATTTCTTTTCCTCTTATTTGAACGGTTACGGTTTAGCTACGTCAACATCTTATACTAATTTTTTTATAAGAACAATAAAACAAAAAACAATATGTGAGAGGAGGGGAGAGAAAATGATGAGAATAGAATGAGAGAGAATCTTATTTCCCATTCTATTTGGATTATACTCGCCCCATCTTGGCCCCAAAAGTTGTTGTAAAAAGAGTTCGGATCCTCTTTGTGAGGATTTTAAGAATCTGTGAATCGTGTCATTTCATCGTACATTGTACGATCAGAAATTATTTTAAATATTTTTATTTAAAAATAAATATAAACAGTACTTGACAAAAATTGACCGCATAATGTACGATGAATGGATACGATTCATGGATCCCCAGAATCCTCATAAAAAAGATCCGAAGAGGATCGTGTTGGTTGTACAAAATAAAGTGTGTGAAGTGGAGTTGCAGCAGGTTCAGTGGTACCATGGTGCCGAGCCTTATAATGAAATGCTGCGTGAAGATAAAATTATGGGATACTTTGGATTCGGTCCCTAATCCTTAACATTCTTTTAATAAAACCTTAATGATATTCAAGGTTTGATCAAAGTCCCTTGACTTTGTACACCTCATTATATTACTATTAATATTTATAGTTTTATAGTTTTGACATTAATTGTTTGATATTTTATGAGATTTATAATCCTATAAATTTAAAATCTCTCATTATAATACTATTAGAAACAATTACAATAAAAGAATTCAAACATTTTGATTGAATAAATGGATAAAAACTATGTAAAAATAAGAAATAATAAATGGCAAAAGAATGTATCCATAGTGTTAAAAAAATTGGTACATTTCACATATGTACATTAATAAAGAAGAATGGGTACATTATAAATAAATTAGGGTACATATAAAAGATTAAAAAATTATGAGTACAAATGAATTTTAAAAAATATAGGCCCTAAAAGAAATTAATACATGGGTACAAAATAAAACTAAAAAGAAAATACTACAAATTTAAAAAAAATGTTGCAAATTAAAAGTGAGTACAAACTAAAAATATAAATATATGATACAAAGTTTAGGCATAAAACATAAATATACCATATGTAATTTTTCTATCATTGATTAAATATACAATGTGTCACAGCCCGTCCCGGAATTTCATATTCGAGGATGTGAAGTTACGAATCTATCCTTGGTCGTCAGGTGGTGACTTACATGTGACTTATTTAAGTTGGATTAATTTTGTAATATTGTTAAAGTTTGACCTAAAGTGAACTAAGGACTTAAAGAAATTTTGGCTTGTGGTTTGAATTGGTTGGACCACACACACACACGGGACACACGTACACACTTACCCCGTACTCTCTCTCTCTCCTCCCTCTCAGTTCTCTCTCTCTCTCTCTTTCGAACTTGTACGGACAAGGAACCAAACCCCTCAAAACTTCGCAGATCGATGTCAAAAAGGTGAGTTCCTTCATCCTTACAACCTTCTGAATTGATTGGTACTACTTTTAGAACTGGAAACCTTCGAAATCACGTCGAAACCGTAACCCCGTTTGATATCACTGTTCACGAACTTCGTAATGGTTGGTTTTTAGGACAATCCAAGCTCACAGTGAGCTCTAGGAGGTTCCCACGAAGCTCGGGGACGTTCGTTTGGAAGTTTTGGACGTCGGGAAGCTCTAGTTCGAAGGTGGCCGGTTTTGGTGAAATTATCCCGACGAGTTTTCGAAGGATTTGGAAGTTTTAAAAGGTATAGCCTTCTTCCTCTCGAAATTTGTGAAGTTTTGGTGAAAATTTTGTGGAAGTGCAAAATCGAGCGAGAAAAGGGCGATTGCAGGTCTGCCCAGTTTCCGGCGCCGGCGAGATTTTCCGGCGTCTGGAGGGAGGGGATGACGCGCGTGGGGGCGCGTAGCACCGTGCCTCTCCCGGCACGTGGGGGCGCGTGCGGCGTTGAAAAATTATTCTAAAAATATCTCGACGTCCGTGACGTCGAGTAGGTCACTGTGGTATATTCATATACCCAAATTGAGCATCGTATGAGAAGTTATTACGTATTATTGGTTATGTGCTTTAAAATAACGTTTTTATAGTTGTTTCGCATTTAGGTGAGACCTATCCCGAGGACGAGCGCATTCAAGGGCGTCACGGGGGTTACGACCCTTCGACTTTCCAGTGAGTGGGCAATTATTTTCTGTATATACTTATATACTACTGATTTTTCCCAGAAATTGAATTTAAATGAAAGTATGTTTTAAAATGCCATGCATGCATATTATATGAAATATATGAACTAGTATTTGATGCATATATGTTAAATGGTGCTATGGACGCACATGTGAGTATCATGTGAGTTTATGTTGTTCATGTGATTTATTGTTTGATGTGATTTATGTTGAGAGCTCATAACATGCACCCCCGGTGTTAGTGCTTATATTATTCACCCCGCACCACATGCTCACCTTGGATCCAAGTAGGTGCATGTCGTACAGACCACTAGAGGTGGTTCCGACATGTCGTACAGACCATTAGAGATGGTTCCGACTTCTAGGTGACTTTAGATTATTATACAGATGTTGATGAGAGAATCACTAGAGCGTATTCTTACACCATTCTTGTTGTACAGACTACTTCAGATAGTTCCGACTTGTGTGCAGAGTAGTGCCGTACAGGTCACAGTTGTTGACTCCGGTTGGATTGGATATTGAGCTATATAATTAGTCGTACAGGACAGCTGCAGGGTCTCCGGTTGATTCCTTATATCACCTGTTATGTTATTGCATCCTTATTATGTTTTGAAGCATAGCATGGCATATTTTCCTGAAAAGTGTTAAAGACTTGTGATTTGAGTTATTTGCTGTAATATATGGTTATATATATATACTATTTTCTAGGAAAGTATACAGGTTTTACTGCGAGGGGTTAGAAGTGTTGTTAAATGAATTATTTTCGAAAAGCTTTGTTTTACTGAGCCACTCAATCTTGTTTTGCGCCCCTCCAGGTTCTAGTTAGCAGTGTTGGTGGCTCACGAGGATTTCCACGGCGTTCTGACAGACCACTTAAATGTAGGACTCACCTTCGGGTGTTGTAAATTAGTAATAGTCCTACTTAACTGCACCTAGTGCTTATGCTCTGATTATGTGTGTTTTACACTTAAACTCACTCTAGCATGTTAGTTGGGTATTAATGCTAGTAGTTGGTTTTTATTCCTTCGTATTTCTTTTACCTTTTTGCTTCCGCGTCGCACTTTTGGTTACGTCACACCCACGTGACGGCCAGCACGCCCTGATTTTAGGGTCGGGGTGTGTCACAATGTCACGTGACGGTATACAGACGGGTACAAACACAAATAAAACTTTAAAAAATATGGGCACAAAAAGAAACTAATATATGGGTACAAATTAAAAATGAAAAGAAAATTGGTACAAATTAAAAAATATTTGCAAATTAAAAATAGGTACAAACTAAAAATTAAAATATATGATAAAAAATTTAGCTATAAATATAAATATACCAATTGTAACATTTTTAACACTAAAGGAATATATTTAAAAATAAAAATATTTTATTATTCAAATAATTAATGATGTTATTAATACCCAAGGACCTTGATAAAAAATTAAAAATGAATAAGATTTTAATTAATGGAGTAACAAAAAGAAGGATGTGAACCTAATTTCTCCGAAAATTATATATGATAATGTATTATTAGTTCAGAACGTTACGTAACAGTAAATTTGTTTTGTGTAAGTTCTTTAAATAATCTTTTGATTTTTTTGAACAATCTTTTGATTTGAGTGTTGTTTGGCTTCTTCCTTCCTCCTTTTCATCCTCGAGCTACTAACTTGGCTCCTTAATCCACCTCTAATCTATTGAAATTTGTGGGGTTTGTTTTTCCTAGATATTTCCTGTTTTGTTGATTTTTTTGAAAGAGGAGGGGGACTTCAAATTCCGGACTTGGAAATGGAATGATGAGATTCCTTGCATATGTAATGTGTCTTGTAATTTTTAAACCCTTCTGACCATGCATAAATAATTAGTCTTTTTAGGCCACATTTTCCTTTAATGTATAGTTTTTGCTAATCATTCTTTTCCCTTGGGGACAAAAATTGATGATGCTTCTTCATAAATCATGCCCCTTTAATTTAATCCCAGCCGTTTATTTGGTACTCCTTAAGGACCCATCCAACGGCTAAGAAAGTAAATCTTAGTTTGAAATGATCAAACTGCATGGGTGTTGGAATCCACTCGAGAGATTGTTTAGTGTATTTGAAATATAAATCGGTACATCACGTGTTTGATCATCTCTATCATTTACATTTATAATAATATATGGTGTTTTCTTTTGACGAGTACACATAAAAATTTCTTCATCCAACCTACAGCTATAAATATGTTTAAAGTTGTGAGGTATATGTTTGTTTATTGCTTACAAACAAGGACCAAAATCGTTTTTTTGAGTTACCGATATTTTAATGAGTATCCAATGAGTTTTCTTCATAAGTAATATCGCGATATTATCGATAATATCGATAATATCGCGATATTACTTATGAAATCCAAAAATTCTTGAAAATTTCTGAAAAGTCTCAATTTTGAGCATAGAGGGATTCAAACCCCTCCCATTCGACTCCTTAACGCCTTAACCACCATATCACTTATGTTGTTGTGATAATATGCTAAAATATTTATATATATGGTTTTGTTTTGAATTCTTTTTACAAGAAACAAATTTGCACATATTCCAAATTTTTTGTGGTATTATATTTTAAATTGTGTCAATTAATTACTTAGTCAATGGCATGTGGTTTTTAATTTTTCTATTTTTTATTTGGTCACTTACATGGTAGGGCTGGAAAAAATTCCCGAAAATCCCAAACCAAACCGAAAAAGTCCCAAACCCAAACCGAAAAATCTCAAACCAAAACCATCCTGAAGTTCGGGAATCCCATCCCGAAAAATACCGAAATTTTCGATATGGGATTGGTTTCCAAATCCCATTTGTTTGGTAATCCCGAAAAATACCGAAGTATTCGGTTTCCTATTGACTTTTGGGTTTTGGTTCTTGAAAACCATTGCCATGGTTGCTGACTACTCTTCACAATACACTTACTCTACAAATAGAGATGATGAAGATAGTGAAAATTTTGAACCTCATAGGAACTCTATGTGGTACTAAGTCATTCATGTATCTTACCATGCAATGTATAAAGTGTAAAATATTGTACTAATGCATTATATATAAATGCTTATGGTGTGTTTAAACTTCTTTAATTAATTACTACATATTTTCTACATTCACAATGTTTGCCAGCTCGCTATATAATCAACTTAAATCAGTTATATCCATCATGCAATGCATTTCCTTCCAATTTTTTGGGATAAACTAATAGATAATTGACTAAATAAACATCCTGCAAAGTTTCAATAAAAATTTCCAAGTTTTTCTTACAATTTCCGTGGTTTCCATATTATTTTTATCGATATCGATAATATCCCGATATTTCCATCGATATTTCCGTGTTTTTGGACTACCGATATTTCCGATATCATCGATATTTAATAACTTGCTTACGAAGCACTATACGAATAAGTTCCTTTAAATTTAATATTAATTTCATCTTTATTTATTTATTTATTTATTTTTAATGGGGTTCTTCTTTCTTGATGTGGGGTTTTTTTTTTTGGGGGGGGGACCAGGAAATCTAATATTATGTTGGGGTATGTGATATTTTACTTTGTTTTTATATTTTTCGGGTGCTCGTGTGTTTTTGGAAACAAAAATACGACATCTTAGGAGGATGTTTGGTCTTTTGAGATTTCATTGGAAAGTGAATTAGAAGTTTAGGACCGGTGTTTTAGGGAATTGACATGGGTGTACGTACCTCGCTAGATTTTGGTCTAGGGTAAAAGTGATGACATATGATATACATTGCTTATCCATCCAATTTTTAGTAATTTTATGGTGTACTATGATATTCTATTGAAGTTAAAATATTTGTATATATCTTTTATTATATCACGTACAAATAAAATATATCAATCATGTCGTCTGCACCAAGGTATAAAATATCGATGATATCGGAAATATCGGTAGTCCAAAAATACGGAAATTTCGATGGAAATATCGGGATATTATCGATATCGATAAAAATTGAATAAAAACCACGGAAATTGTAAGAAAAACTTGGAAATTTTTATTGAAACTTTGCAGGATGTTTATTTAGTCAATTATCTATTAGTTTATCACAAAAAATTAGAAGGAAATGCATTGCATGATGGATTTAACTAATATAAGTTGATTATATAGCGAGCTGGCAAACATTGTGAGTGTAGAAAATATGTAGTAATTAATGAAAGAAGTTTAAACACACCATAATCATTTATATATAATGAATTAGTACAATATTTTACACTTTATACATTGCATGGTAAGATACATGAGTAACTTAGTACCACATAGAGTTCCTATGAGGTTCAAAATTTTCACTATCTTCATCATCTCTATGTGTATATTTGTTTCTTGTAAAAAGAATTCAAAACAAAACCACATATATAAATATTTTAGCATATTTTCACAAAAACATAAGTGATATGGTGGTCAAGGTGTTGAAGGAGTAAAATGGGAGGTGTTCGAATCCCTTGGTGTTTTATTTAAATATTGAAATTTATCATAGATAATAAATATTAGGGTAAATTACACAAAACTACCTCAACTATTAGGGTTTTATTTATTTATTTTTTTCTTCTGGGTTGCAGGTAGTGGGTGCGACGTGTAACACCCCAACCCCTAATTATATTTATAATTTCGTAAGTCCCCTAAAGTTTTATTGAGATTTCATTTTGCCCCCCCCCCCCCATTTTGATTAAATCTGGACCCTTTATCTAGATTCCTAAACATTCCCAAACTGCCACGTGGCAGCACCATATCACTCCCCACTCTTCTCTCCTTCCGTCCCCTACCCCGTGACCCTCTTTCCTTTCTCTTTCTTCTTCTTCTTTCTCTGCACTCTATCTCTTTCTCTCGAAACCCTCTATCTCTTCCCTCTATGTCGCCGAGACACACACACGGCAGCACCATCGTGCAAACATCATTACCATCATCATCATCGTCATCAAACCTCGTCTTTCTCCCTCTCCTTCTCGTCTCTGCAACGCGGCGAACGCAAGAACTCTCCGGCAAGCTTCTTAATCTTCTCTGGTTAGGTAAGCTTCGGGTTTACCTCTTTCTGTTCTAGATTGAAGCTTAGATGTGAATTTTTAAGTTCTATCTCATGTATCTCCGACCACCACAGGTCGTTTCACGGCAAACGAAAATGGTTTGAGTGGGTCCTGCTGTCGAACGAATGGGATCCGATGACTGTCACATCGTTGGGAGTCGTTCACCACCACAGAGAACGACGCAGCGGTGGCCGAGGGTCTTCAAGTCACCGATCTTGTTGAAGACGAGGAGGATGAGGGAGTTTAGGAGGCAATCGAAGAGGTCGTCGTCAATGGGGGAGTAGGGTTCCAGACGACAACGACGAATTCCTCCGATAATATCGCGATATATTGACGATAATTAAGTGGATACTTGTGAAAATATCGCCCTCTCACAAAAACGATATTATCGGTGAAATATCACCAATAATATCGATATTTTGGTCCATGGTCTATACATAATATAACACATGGAATAAATACAACATGTGGCGCTACTACCATACTTGAGAAATGCTAAGAAAACTCGCTCAGAGTGAGACTCTTCATGTACTCTCCGCCACATTACAATTCAGAGAGTTTAGAGAGAGTTTCACTTTTAAGAGAGTTTTCTTACTACGGTCTAGTGGTATTCCTCTTTACTTGTAAGTGAGAGGTTTTAGGTTCAATTCTCGCCAAAGCAAATTTAAACCACATTATTGCTAGTCCATTATGAGGCTAAACCCATCCCCTCCCCTTTAGTGTATAAATAATATCGTTTGTTCAAAAAAAAAAAATTTTTTTGAGAGTTTTCGGATTTTTTTTTCTTTTCTTATTATCCTTCAATTAGTGCTGCGATTGTTTGACTCGCTTTTATTTTATTCTACTTTAATCTTCATTTATTTTCAAAAATAATTCTCATGTAATCTCTAGTTGTGTTTAAAATTTTTAATTTCTTTTAGTACAGAGGCAAAATTTTATTGTTTGATGTTATTGTCGCCCCCTTTAATATCTTATTTTCAACATATTTTGTTGAGGAATCACAGTATGAACTTTAAGTTTGGCATAAAAAAATCAACAAGCTTAATTAAACTAAACTTTATGGGTTACCAACTTGAATTGTGCTAGTACCAATTTTGATTTTAAATTCAAAATTATTTTTCTTGAGACACTTTCAGTTTGACAGTGAATACCATGAGATTGGAATGTATTTTTTTCCTGGTCAAGTCAATAGTAATTAATAATTGAACTGTTCACTTGCTGAATCCCATCCCATGGATGTTGTACCCATACTCGCCGTTATAGCAACGCCTGCATTGCCAACTGAACGAGTTGTTGTATAGTAGGAGGAAGAACATATATAACTCTCTTTCTTTCGATCAAGTTTCGGGAGAGACTCTTTAACTAATTATGGAGAGTGATTTCTGCACATCATTTTTCACGCTGTGCAAACTCATGCAACACTCATCATATCTCATAATTATAAGAAAAAAATAAAAGGACAACAACAAAAACGCAGCTCCACCAGATGTATGTATAGGAAGTTCCTATTCTTGCCAACCAAACAAAAGGACTTCCAAGAATCCAGATATTGCCAAGTAAAATAAGGGCAGGTATTGGATTTAGGTTATGGTGTGTAGGTTGAGGGACTTGCTTTATTATTAATGGTAAAACATGAACTTTTCCTTATAAAGTAGATGAAAAAGAATCACAAAAAATAAGTAGAAAATATATGATAGAGAAATACCTGCAGCTGGAAAAAAAAAATTAGGGTTTTGGATTGAGGTGAAAGTAAACGCACTTGATGGCTAGCTAGATTGGTCAAACAGCATCCATTCCATCCCCATCATGCTAATACCAATAAAAGTCGATCTCTATAGAAGAATGTTTCATTTTCCCCTTACTGAGCTTAATTAGATGGATGCAACTGGATGGTCCATGGCCCCCTCAACCATGAAAATGATACAAAGGAATGATTTTTAATTCAAATTCAAAGGATATGGTACAAGGGTTTTGGGTTGTCATGGCATTAGGGTTTTTTTGAGAGTCGGAGACGTTATCTGAGGAAAATTGAGGTTCCACTATAAAATCAACTGACAAAATGGGTAGTAACCTAACTCCTTATAAAGTTTATTCTTTTTCTAATGTAAGTTTCATACTCTCAACACTATCATCCTGGAGCCTTTACTCTAGAATTTTGGACCTCCATGCCTCATGTTTTCAATTTAGGTTTTTATTAAATGGAAAAGGAAGGATCCTTTTCCTAGGGATCCGGGAGATCCCGTGATCATGGCCGTTCATCATACATTGATGCGGTTAAATTTTCGTTAATTACTATTTATATTTAATTTTAAAATTTAAATTTCAAATGATTTTTGACCGCACGATATACAATGAATGAACATGATCACGGGATCCCCTGATCCCTAGGAAAAGGATCTAGCGAGGATCATTTTCCTTATTAAATGTCAACCTTAATCCACCATTCCCGCCACTTAATACTACGGTATAGTTGTATTCCTCTTCACTTGTAAGTGAGAGGTCTTATGTTCGATTCTCGCTAAAGACGAATTTGAACCACATTATTGGTAGCCCATTATGATGCTTAGCCCACTCCTAATATCATTTGTTAAAAAAGAAAAAAAAAATTCCACCATTCCCACATTTTTTGTATTTTATTCCTCTTTCCACAGTCTCCTCTATCCCATCCTCTGTTTCGTTCTTGATCCCGAATTAGATATCTTATGAAGGATATTGGATGAGAGTGAAGAAAAAAATATATTTGGAATTGAGATTAAATTTTAAGTAAATCAGTTGAAAGAAAATAAAGTTGGGAAGACCATTATGGTCTTTCAGCAGAAAAGATGCTCCACTTATCCAGACATGGGCAAGTCACTTCCAAACCAATTTGGTAAAAAGGTAAACCAAATATAGGTTAAAGTATCTCTCTAAGCATACTAGGACATGTGGCAGCGCGAAATCAAAACAACTGGATGATAATCATATTCTTAAGCTTCTACTTTCTTTTGTTATGGGCCAACCTGATGAACTTTACCATCAAAAGGTCAAAGACGTAATTAGATTCGGAGATTTTTTTTTAGTACATTGATATTTTTACATTAAGGAAAGAGAGGGTTTGGCCAAACTATATAATTGGTAGCCTAATTTAGTATTAAATTCGCCATCTACGAGATTCGAATCTAAGACCTCTCACTTCCAAATGAAGATGAATACTATCAGATTCAGAATTTTTTTTAATAAATTAGAAGAAAGAACAATATAAATTTATCCACTCAACATGCAGAATCATGGGGCCTTCTATTCAATGGAACCGGATCCCCTCCGGATCCCTTCTGGACCCAATAAAACTGAGCCTGCTATGCAAGGGGATCCGGGCCGTTGAAATTTGATCTAACAGCTACAAACAAGAGACACTCTAAAAGTTATAATAATTGTAGCCGTTAGATCAAATTTCAACGGCCCGGATCCATTGCTCAGCATGCTTAGTATATTTGGGTCCGGAGGGGATTCGGTTCCCTATTCAATGCCACATATACAAAATATATAAATCTCATTCTATTATTTTCATCATTAACATCCTAAATATTTTTATATCGAACATTAATATATCTTAAGCCATAGTTTATATGCTAGAATTTGCACAAGGTCACCCAATTTGGGATTCCACGAGGACCTGCATATGTGACGCCACACGAAGCTAAAAAGGATTATAAGCGTAAATCCTTGAAGAACGATAATCTGGAATCTAGCTATCAGGTTTGGAGAGTAATCCCAAAGGATGATTGATTAATTGATAATTGATTGACGGATCCAACGACTTAAATAAAGGATTACAACTGCTTTAAACAACTCAAATGACTTTAGTAATTAAAACAACATTAATCGGCATTTACGGAAATTAAAACGTTTTTTTTTGGAAGCCTAAACAGTCATTTTTGGCCTTAAACACAACGAGGTCATGGTTTAACCTGATCGACAATTAAAACGCTTATTCTACTCACGATTCTATTCAAAATCGACATATTATATGCTCAATTCTGACACAAGAATATTGTTTGCTGCAGTTTCTGATATATATTTGTATCCAATAGAATGTATTATTGTTAGTGTGGTTGGACTATACAAAGACTATTGGTTACTCTGTTAATTAGCTAGGTTGTTATTACCATCTGGAGTGCTAAGCTGTCACTCAATATAAATGCGCTCTCTATTGGTCTTCACATATGACTTCTCTCCTCTGTATTTGTTAAGATTTCTTTGTGCTCGAGTGCACACCTGAGAGAGAGAGAGAGAGAGAGGGACGATACCCTTTTTATAGAAACAAAGCAGTAGGAATCAGCTCAGTTAAGGACAGATAAACCATTGCACCGAAATTACTTGTATAAAAAAAGTAATAGGGGTTCTTTAAAATGATGATGGATACTGAAGAACGGGGCCAAGTAAAAAATAGTTAAAATCCTGCCCTTCATCTCACTTTAGATTTATAGACATTTTTCTTTACCAACATTGCTGGTGAGGGTGTCACATCCCTGCTTGGGCCCCCACCATATCTTCGGGCTCGACTCCACCGTAGCGCAATATTGTCCACTTTGGGTCCCCATCACGCTCTCACGGGTTTGTTTCTGGGAACTCGCACGAGAGCAATCCCAGGACTGGAAAGTTCTCGTGCGAACTCGCTTAACTTCAGAGTTCCTACGGAACCCGAAGCCAGTGAGCTCCCAAAAAGCCTCGTGCTAGGTAGAGATGATAATATACATATAAGGCTTACATGATCCTCACCCCTGGGCGATGTGGGATCTTACAATCCACCCCTCCTTAGGGACCCGACGTTCTCGTCGGCACAATTCCGGCCAGGGATTGACTCTGATACCAAATTGTCACATCTCGGCTCGGGCCCCCACCACATCCCGGGCTCGACTCCACCGTAGCACGATATTGTCCGCTTTGGGCCCCGACCATGCCCTCATGGTTTTGTTTCTGGGAACTTATACGAGAACTTCCTAGTGGGTCACCCATCTTGGGATTGCTCTCGTGTGAACTCGCTTAACTTCGGAGTTCCTACGGAACCCGAAGCCAGTGAGCTCCCAAAAGGCCTCGTGCTAGGTAGAGATGAGAATATACATATAAGGCTTACAAGATCCTCATCCCTAGACGATGTGGGATCTTACATAGGGTGTTGCAACAGGCTGCAAAACCCACTTCAAGAGATTATGCCTTTTAATTCGTCCCTTTACCCTCAAAGGAGGAATCTTCCAAAAAATCAACATAGTTCTGCAACCAAGGTGAATATGTGTTAAGGATCAACTAGCTTAGCTAGAACATTTAAAAATAGCGCTTATTTTATAGGCTTTATATCCCACGGGATCTAAAAGAGGAGAAAATTTCATTTGCAACTGATGACATCACGTAACAACTATTTAACGAATGATTAATGTATTATTTAATTACTTGACTATCATCTATGTCGTAAGTCATCGGTAATGACACTAAAACAAGATTAATTTTAAAATAGTTTCTCTCCTAAAAGAGAGCTCCTAGGTGACTCTTTTTCCATGAAGGCTTCTATTACCATAAGGTCCTACACCATGATGCATGCCACATGGAGCCAAATTAATGGTTTGCAACCTCAATGGTTCTTAGCATTACGCTTGTAGAGATATCAAGCATATATGTTTTGATAGCCGACGTGCTTGTTATTCTGACCATGAGTGCCTTACCCAACTCATTATAGTCTTGCAATAATTAAGTCAAAGACGTTCTTTTCGTCATTAGATGATAAAAAAATACATGACTTTTAGATTTGATATTAAAGGTGGCAAATAAATTGATGTACTTTTAATGTTTTAATCTCAATTCATAATATTAAATTTAATAATAGATAACCACAAATTTTTGATCACTAGGTGATCAAGAGAACAAAACTAATATTTAGCAATTTTACATTGTTGAATAATTTAATGGATCATGATGGTAGTTAATGTAAGTAACATCAAGGGCCATAGAAGGAAATAACACCAAAAGTTCTTAGCCAACTGTATGTGGAAAATTTAGTAAGTACCCTTTCAATCATAATCATATTTCTTATACATATGAGACTCACTTGCATAATAGTGAATTCACATTCATGCATAAGAGACGTGATCAACAATGTTATCAATAATACATGATATATATATATATATATATATATATATATATATATATATATATATATATATAAAACTTTGATTATAGCTAGTTTTAGAAGGTTTGAAACCTCCAGTCCCAATCCAATGCATTTCAATAATTTCCTGCAGGGTGGGGTTGAATTTGTTTGTCTCTTTCGTACGTGCAGGTTTAAAACCACATAATGCAAATTTAGATTAACCTTTCAGATCATGAACCTTATATAGTAACCTTATTAATCTTTGATGCTATTGTTCACTTTTAAAGGAAAGTCTTGCATGTCATTAGAAATGAACATCATGTTTCTCTGTAACATTATTATATGACGATGATATGATGAGTGATATAAGAATATAAAGATATATCTACGAAAACTGTATGCAAATTCTTAATCATCTTAAAGCCACGTGTCATTTGTGCAATAGAGGCACCTATACATGTTTCTTTCGTCAAAGTATATTTGAAATTTACTTTACAAAATATCTCTTTAAATATAATTATTGGCAAAGACTAGGTGGCAATTGATTACACAAGGAGAGACTAGTACAGTATTCTTGTAGTTTCTTTGTGTGCTAAGGCTGCCACAGGCAACTTATAGTGCATGCTTGTCAATTGCCAATGCATATTCCTTTACTTACCACTTTACTCCTCCGAAAGAACTTTCAGTACACGAGTACATCAACATTATAACGTTTTGTATCAATCATACAATATCGTATAGACAAAAAACTTATACATGACGTTGTTTCATTAGTACGAGACACTACAATGAGTCAATAATGATGTACTGATGCTTCCAAGTTGCTCTCCTACTTGAGAATCCAATCGAATAATCAGATGCAATAATTGTTCAAAGCCGATAATTATTTTGAACAAGGACATTGGTTTAGACATTGCTTATACTTCTATGCTTGTTAGAGCAATTGAGTAAATTTCTATGGTTACCTAAAAGTCATTGAGTAAATTTACCTTTAAATCATTGCTGGCAGCCTGGAACTGTAAAAGGCTGTAAATTACTGTAATTAAGGTCGGCCAATGTGGAAAGGGATCATTTCCTCCTAATCTACCAAGTCTGGAGATCTAGACCATTGAAAAATGATCCAACGGCTAAAGTTATTATAACTTTTAAAGTGGGCCTCTGTTTGTAGCCGTTGAATTATTTTTCAATGGTTCGGATCTCCAAACTTGATGGATTAGGAGGAAGGCTCCGGATCCCTTTCAGGCCAATGTGTTTGCAGACCTAGACCTAGAGCCGTAAAAGGAGTCGCATCACATCTATGAAAAAAAAGAAAAAAAAAGAAAAAAAGAATAAGATGGTTTTGATTTTGGATTTGGTCTGTCAGGATCTCAGTAGTAGAGCTGCCTTGCCTCTGGAGGAGGGAGAGGACACATATTATTGGACTAATTTAATAGATGTCATGAGATTTTTTACTATGAAATTGTACACGTCTTCCTCAGAGATCAGTATCTTAATGTATTTTTTTTTCTAAAGTACAAAAATGAAATCAAGTAGTTGTTTTCAGTTGATGTGAGAGATTCAATATTTGATCAGAGATGAAATGAAAAAATTGGTATACCATTTTTTCAACCAAAAACAATTTTGATAATTTGTAGCTATGATAGTAATAAAGAAGGGTGTATAGGAGAAGAACAAAACGTGTGTGGTTATCGTTTTCAATAACAACTGGCATGTGTTTATTTTTAATTATTTTTTTAACAAACGATAAGATATGTATAATACGAGATATTATCTCTTGCAATCAGTGACCCCATATAAGACCTATTTATCGGATGACTGGTGTGCTATCTGAATACATGACATCATCTACGTTATTAATGGTGCTATTGGGACAACATATTAATTGCAAGAGAGTTTTTCTAGTACAATGCGCCATAGCCAGTGGCGATCCATGACTCAAGGCTCGAGGGGTACTAGTTAGGGATGGGCAATGGTTATGCGGGCGGGTAACCGCGGTTAATTTACCCATAACCGTTTATGCTCATACCCGCATAACCGTTTACCCGTTGGGTAATTGCCTAAACGGTTATACCCATACCCATAACCGTTTATAAACGGTTAACCATACTCATAACCGCATACCCATTTAATCGTAACCGTTTAATACCTGTTTACCCGTTTACCCATTTATCCTTTTTAACCCGTTTATCTTCTTTTTTTTACCATTACCTTTTTTTCACCCGTCTACATGTTTTTTAACAACTTGAAAATTAAAAAAAATTGTCATAATTTTTTTTTTGACAATTAAACACCGTTATAGGTACATTCATCATACATTTCCATATTTTAATTTTTTAAGTCCTTATACCATTCCAATAATTGAAATAATAGTTTACGGACGATATTTTTAAATGTTACCAATGAAGGTAAATATAATATTTGCTAAGTATTATTGGGTTACAAAAATTGTTTAGAAGACATTTTTGTCAAAGCATTTCTGTCAATTTCACGGTTACCCGCAATGAATTTAAATTAATTTGGCCAATTCCTTGATGATGAGAATCATCATTCCTGTAGTAGTGTTATTGAGAGAAGGACCGATGAATTCCTTGCTAATTTATTGGGTGCTAAGTATTATTGGATCGAGAACATGATTTGTGTTAGTTTTACATATATAAAATAAATGGGTAAACGGTTACCCGTTTATAACCGTGGTTAATACTCATAACCGCCCATTTAAATTTCGCGGGTAAACGGTTATACCCATAACCGTTTATTTATCTAAACGGTTACCCATAACCGTAACCGTTTAATTTAAATGGGCGGGTAACCGCGGTTACCCATAACCAATGGGTATTTGCCCATCCCTAGTACTAGTGCAAAAATTGTACAACCTTTTCGTTGAGTCATATAGTCGATCACGAGGGTGGGCTTGTTAATTGCCATGATCTGTTGACAACTTTCAAAGTCTATCTCAAGGTGTGTCGAACATCACTTGTCAAGATCTACTAAATTATGCCCGAAAGATATTCTATCAAACAATCTGTGAGTATTCAAGTCCCATACCAGATGGGCATAAGGTCATCTGAGGATCTTTCTCCCCATATTTCCAAACTTTTGTAGGATCTAGGGACCCTTGGATCCGGTACCCACAATCAAGTGTCGAACTCATGACAACAATATATCATCCTCATCATTATGTAAGCTAAACCTGATA
The DNA here is from genome assembly GCA_035220775.1 of Malus fusca. Taxonomy (NCBI): domain Eukaryota; kingdom Viridiplantae; phylum Streptophyta; class Magnoliopsida; order Rosales; family Rosaceae; genus Malus; species Malus fusca. The sequence continues at coordinate 22,272,990 of CM069070.1, forward strand.
TCTCATTCAACTAACTAAAGACTGTCGACAACTTTCAAAGCCTATCTCAAAGCCCGTCGAGCATCACTTGTCAAGGTCTCTTGAATTATGCCTAAAAGATATTTTGTCCAACAACTTGTGAGTATTTTCAGGTCTCATACGACATGACCATAAGGTCCTCAGATCCTTCCTCCCCATAATTCCAAATTTTTGTAGAATCTCACAACCTTAGGATCTGTCGTTGTCTATAATAATGGGACCTACAATTAGGTGTCTAACTCATAAAAACTATATATCATCCTCTGTTAGAATATGAGTATGAAACATGACTTAGAATTGGATGTAATATTGGATGAATCTTTGATGGAAAAGTCTTTTAATATGCTCAAAGGAATTCTATTCCTTATAGAATTATTGGTGCTTATAGTAGTCCTTGGTTGTGGGACTTGGTTTTGCGCAACCTTCTACACTCATAGTATGATAAGGTATACTTTGTTGACTTCTGAACTAATTCTAATAGGAGAATAAGTTGGAATAATTCTATATATAACCTCAATCACTGCTCTTGCAAATATCGCTGTTTGTTTTGAATTTATCTGAATACCTATTATTTGGCGAGCACTTTTGTTTTTGCAAAAGAGGAGAAGGTTGTTTGGTTGAGAAGCTGCTATGGCTTCTTCGAGTTTCAATTCTGCAGGCAAGCTTCTCGGCAACTCTTTGATTTCAGTTTATAGCTTTATTACTTAATATTGTTCTTGAAGTTTTGGTTATTCAATTGGTAAATCATTGATCTGTGGATATAGTTCTTGCATCCTCATCATTATTGTAAGTTGAACTTGAGATCTCATTCAACTAAGTGAAGATTGAAAATAAAATACTAGTAAAAGACTAGTTTGTATTAAATGAATAAAAGTGTTTGTACCATACCTGACCAATTCCGAAACTACTAAGCACCGGTCAATGTCATACATTTAAGGACCCACTGAGGGGTTCATGTTAAGGCACCCCTGCCGAAGCACAAGAGTTTCCCTCTAACTAGGAGGCCAATCACAGCACGACACATGTCAACGTTAGAATAAAGCTCAAAGAGTCCTACAATTAGGAAAAGGATCCGGCAAGGATCATTTTTCTAGGGATCCCGTGATCGTGACCATTCATTGTACATTGTGCAGTCATAAATCATTTCAAAATTTAAATTTTAAAATTAAATATAAATAGTACCTAACGAAAAATGACCGCACAATGTACGATGAACGGTCATGATCACGGGATCCCTAGGATCCCCAGGAAAAGGATCCGGCGAGGATCCTTTTCCCTACAATGAATCCCTAATGTCATTATTGTACTTAACTAGTCATTAGAACCCACTAATGATAATTATGCTTAAACTTGTGTATTTGTGCAAACCATTCACTAATAATGAGAACTCTTGTAATTATTAATGAGTACTTCTCTACTTCGTGGACGTAGCCAGACTTAGGGTAAACCATGTACATTTTGTGTTGGCTTCCCTATCTCTATCTCTTTACATATTATCATCACTAGGTGACCAAAACAACCGAGCGAAGATCACCAACTTGACACTTTACGTTGTTCCAAAGTCTCACTGATTTTGTGCATCAACAAAAGGTAACATGTATGTATTTCGAAAACACATAAAAATTAACTTCTTCATGCTCTTCATAATTAATCTCATTCATTTAACCTTTGAATCACGGGGGCTTTTCTTTCTTTCTTTCTTATACACAAACTTGAAGCCCTTTCTGTCTTTCAGTTAAAAGGTATGTTCTCAGATGCTGCGAAGAGAAGAAAGCACGCCCGGTGGGAGTCAGATGCCTTATACATTAAGCCACGGGCGCCAGATGATCGTATTTACCAAGTTAAAAGTTTTAAGCACGAAGCTAAAAGTAGTAATAAATTGAAGGGAAAATTTAAGTTCTTCTTTCTATCAGCTCAAGAAAACAGACGCAAATGCTAGTGCACCAAAAGGAAAAACCATAAGTTTTATCAGCTGTTTTAATTTCAGACTGCACACTATTTCATAGGTTCAGAATTATTTCACAGAGTCGGAAGAACTGAAAGTTTTTATAAAGATATGTCGCACTGATTGCACAACTCATTCATCTGAACTCGAGATATGGATGTTTGTTGAATGGAATGAAATTTCTTGGAGAATACGACTCCAAGTCTGAGGTTTCAGGCTCAAGTTCAAGCTACAGTTTGGTCTTGGCGGGATGTCTCTTTCAAGTTTGAACCGTTTTGGCTATGAGCTATATAGAGTGAGAGCATTGAGCAGCAACCAAACGAAGTCGCTGTGAGAATAAAAAACAAATTATTCGATTGGATATATAATAATATGTTACATAGTTAACAACCGGATCCGTGGCGCAATGGTAGCGCGTCTGACTCCAGATCAGAAGGTTGCGTGTTCGATTCACGTCGGGTTCAATACCCTCTCCGGTTTTTTTAATTTTTTGCTTTCCGCCAAACTTATTCTGATAAGAAAATTTCAGTATATTCTAAACATATATATATATATATATATATATTTATATTCTTATTGTGTGCAACTTTTAATCAATTGTTTACATTGTTATTGGTTGTGTTCATTGACAGTTTTGACAATGTTTTATTTATTATTTATTATATTTAATCATGCAATTATATACTAAAAATAAGTAGTACAATAATATTAGTTAACATTTTTCTGTTCTTATTTTCTCGTTGTTTGATTTGTTAACATGATATTAGAGCATGTTCCATCTCTCTAACTTCAATCCCCTCTTGTTTGGTATATCAATTTTTATCATTTCTTTTGTCTTTTCTTTTTTAACTTCACCTTCAGTTTGTTTTCTCTAGTTCAGATCTTGGGAGTTTGTCAATTTTCTTCGTGGGTTGTTTTGTTTTTTATTTCGATTTAGCTTCTCTTCTTGGTTTTTTGGGTATCCGCTTTTGTTCGTACCTTGTTCTTGTTTTCATGTGTATCTCGGAAAAATGTGGTCTTTGAGCATATAATGCCGTCTTGACAATTTATAATCTTCTCCTTTATTTTAATCAATGGAATAAGAATCAAAGTTTGTAATAACATTTTTCTTCTTTTATTACCCTTTGGTTATAGGTGGACTAGGGTTAGCTTTTAGATGTTATGTCCTTTATTGTCTTTTGAAACTGTAATAAAATTTAAACAAACAATAATTTAATGTGCGTAAACTCAGATGAGTGCGGTGTTTAACCAGAAAAATTCTAACAAAATTTGATGAGGACCAGGTATTATATATTCAATCAGAAATATCTTTTCGTGACCCAACTGTCATTACATAAAAAAAGGGGCAAATCCAGAGGTGGGTAGCAGTCCAGCAGAAGTTCTAATAAGCATGCAGGAGGTAGAGAAAAACAGCTTTGCTTAATTATTTCTTCTCTCATAGATATATATCACACGTTCTGTCAAACTCTATCTCAAGATTTAACTTTTCTTGACGTACAATCTACGGGGAATTTATAAATAAATAGAAGATATGTTCTTAATTAGGGTAGTCATCTTCTCGCTTTCTCTTGTTAATCCCGGTGATCATTGTTTGATCTCTCATCTTAAAGAGAGAGAAATCAACATGAAAATCATAAAAAATAATACGATTCTTCAACAGCACTGTCGTGGGACTTGAAGGGCAGTAATGAAAATCCCGGTGAGCTCTTAAGTTGTCCAAACAATCAACTGATGAATATTGCTCCTCCATCATCATATGGCACTTCACCAACTCACACTATAATAATATACAGGTAGTGGACAAACCAGTCAATAAAACAGTACCAGGAATAAAATGTTAGATATTAATTAGCAAAAAAAAAAAGGGCAAATTAAAAAGGGAATTTGATACTGAAGATTGAAATTAATTAATTGACCTTTTGGTCATGATCCAATAGACTTGTAAGACACGTGAGGTAGGCGTTATCAGATATGGCTTCTGAAAGTTGTATCTTATCCAGACTGCACCTTAGAGCAGATATTGCAACCACACTTGGCCTAAAATCCAGAAGCTTGGAATCTGGAATTTTCATAATAATTTTTGTTTCATTAATTATGAGTACTATCAGCAAATAATAATACAAGTGTTTTATTATAATCGATATTAGTACTCTAAGCTTGATTAATTAAAGAGAGCGAGGAGAGTTTGAACCCAGAACGCAGTGAGTTAAAAAGAAAAACTCTATTCAATAGGGGTATATACTACAACTGTACAACATACATCGAATAATTACGAATAAAAAAAGTGCATGCATATACATATATACCTGAAATAGCTCCAAGAAGCAATTTGTTAAGTCGGCCTATGAGCTTTTCATGAAGTTGGTTCTTCAAAGAGTCCAGAATCCATTCCAACAGTTCTAGGTAAGAGTAAGCTGTTGTAGACGCAAGGCGCCATCCTAATGCATTTAGCACCATCATTTCCATTCGTTGGATTGTGCTTGGCTCAAATGAATGGTCCAGATCTTCCATCTGCGATCAATATGAATTAGCACAGTAGTTAAACCAATGCAGAAACATATGATGGTTACATTCTTCATTAATAACAGCAGCTCATGCACGTAATTGAATAGTTATCACCTGAAGTTCAAGCAGGGAAGGATTGCAGGTATCACTGAACTTGTTGGCAATAGATAAGCAGGCAACAGACACCAATTCAACCATCCAATATTTCCATCCCTGAAAATACATACACCTTTATACATATTAGTTTCATATATCCTTTCAATGTTGTCGAAACAAATAACTAGGAAATTGGAAAATTAGAAAATTTTAAAAAGAATATGAAAGGTAACCATAGAATTGAATTAAATAAATTCATTCAGTGATATACATATATATAATATATATATGTGGCCTTTCCCAAATTAGACCAATTGAATTCTGTCCCTCTCGCTCTATACATATATCACTGAATGATTTTAAATTATTACTATATAACATATAGTCCTTACAGTGCAATGGTTCATGGATATGAACCGATCAAGGTAATTTGCAGCATAGAAAACGGTTCCAAGGGAGAGGTTCAACCGACCTGCAGACTGAAAACACAAACAAAGAATTAAAATGTTATATTGTATTAGCGTAGTAATCATCTTCTAATTAATACAAGGTATATAGTAGTTGTTCCTCAACTAATTAAAAAGCGTAGTTTGATAAATATTAACATACACACACACACACGCACATATGTTATATGTACTGACCTTGATGAACCACTGAATGCATTTTAACCTAGGAATAACCAAATTATTGGAAGATAGGTTCTCTAGATAATTAGGTTCAGGCATGTAGCTGATCTCCTTCTCCATGCATATGGTAAGAGCCTGCTCATACTCTTCCTTAGTTGTATACATTGAGGATCCAAAGTTACTGTGACCGAAAGGCTCAGTAGTCACTGCAGGGGGGCTTGAAGGGCATACCTCATCACAAAGCAAACTTTCCATGCAAATCATGTTTTGAATAATATAAAAGATGCTATGGCCAGTCTAAAAAAAGTACATATGTTTCTTCTTCCCCAATAATAGGGTACTCGAGTGAGAGATGAACAGTTTGAGAAAACGAAAGGAAAATATGGAAGATGGTGAAATGATCAGGAAAGTTGAGGGGAAGTTATATAAGAGTTGGTGGGTGGTTACAAACTTACAACTTACAGATAGAGAAATAAACAGAGGGACACGTCCCTCATGAAATGGGGTAAATGCAGTGTTTTTCTGGTAGTAGGCTAGTAGTGGTGGGTTAAGATTTTTATTTTAATTATTTATTGTGTTGGTATTTTGTGTATTATTTAAATTAGGGTTTTTTATATTTTGACCTGGGTTACCAATTGCGTGAGTCCATGCACGAGGATGTTTCTGTGGGCAACTTAGTGGAATAAATGTTCTCTCTCCCTCTCTCTCTCATCTCATCGTCGTCCCCCTTCAATGCAGGAAACGAGGGCAAATGCTAAGGTTTGTGAATGTGTTGGTGCTGTGGTGGTTTGGTTTGGTTGGCACTGAACTTGAGAATAATATTAGGGGCTCAAATGTGGGCCCCATTTTCAATGTTGATTTTACAAGTTGTGTGTGTTTGGGGTGGGCCCCACTTCGTGATCGTCTTCAACGCTTGATCATGAGGGACTTGGTGGTGAATGGCCAATTCTCAGCTCATCTCATCTCATCAGTTCTCTATTGGGACAATCTGCTACTGCAAGATAGATGATCTGTAATTGAATTGAATTGAATCTCTCCACAGTCTCCACCAACAAAAGCTGCTGATTGAATGGTTTAGATGTTCATATCCTTGAACCTCGGCCAGTTGGATTGGGGACCACAAGGTCCACAACACATACTCTCTACCAGCAGCATTGAGGCTTGTAAACCAGCCGAACCAAATCGAATAACACTTTGCTCAAAGTTTTTGGTTTGTTTAATTTTTTTCAAGCTCAAAATAGGTTTGACTTACTTCTTATACGAACTTGAGTGAGCTTAAAAACTTCGACTCGATACCAAGCTCAAACTTTATCGAGCAATTTATTGCAATAAGTTGGTTTGCTCTAATAACAAAAATTCACAACTTAACAACACATTTTAATAAAAAAAAAAATATAGAACATAAACAACACAACAACAAAAATTCAAAAAGTAATACTTTAAGAGATAGACGCCTCATACTTGTTAATGCTTGTTGTTTGTTTAGAAACAGAAGAAGATGGGAACATAAACAACACAACAAAAAAAATTCGAAAGTAATACTTTAAGAGATAGACGCCTCATACTTGTTAATGCTTGTTGTTTGTTTAGAAACAGAAGAAGATTGGAACAAAATATCAAATTCGTCTTAAAAGTAACCATATTATCCGAAAGAAAAATCTCAAACATAATCTTTCATTACAAACAAACTACTTGAATAGAGCCTAAGTCAAGTTATCTCGTGAAAACTATTCGCTGCTCCTGTTCTTGACAAGTCAAACATACTAATATTCAAACTTAACTTGTTTCTTAACGAGTCGAACCTAATGTAAGTTTGAACTGTTTGAAGCCAATTCACAACCCTAAGAAGCAGTAGCTAAGCTGAGCTTTTTTTCATTCCACAAGGGCTGGTTTGGTATTGCTGTCCTTTGAAAAAAAGCTGCTGTGAGAATAAGCGGCTGTGCTGTGAGAATAAGCGGCTGTGAAATAAAGCAGCAGAGTGTTTGGTAAACTTTTTTGTAAAAGTGCTTTTGTAAAAAAAAGCAGTATGATAGTGTTTGGTAAACTTTTATTTAAAACAGCTGTGACTATGTGAAATGACCAAAAATGGTATAATACTAGATGTGCTATTAATTTAATTTTCTTAACAAATAAAAGTGAATTACTTAAATATACTTTATTTTTAGAAGAAAATTATTTATAAACTTTATATTAAATATTAATTAGTTTGACAAACTACTTCAATTGAAATATTTTAGACTGAATAGCTAGGATTCATTAGTACAATATTGTTAGTGTACTTGAAAGTAGTCTAATTAGATGCATTCATCAAACTTGTTGCTATTCTATTTCTTAATGCCTCTATTTCATGTGATCCTTCAATTTGATAATTTTGATATTCATTGTCATCATCATCATTACTATCGCTCTCTTCACAAAAGTCTCTGGGGTCATCAAAATGACGATCACGTTCAGAATACCTCTGTATGTAGTTATGAAGAGCCATTGTAGCAATGACAATCTTCACTTGCTTATTGAACGGGTAATTAGGCATATCCCTTAAAATTGCCCATTTTTCTTCCATACCCCAAAAGTTCGTTCAATGATGCTCCTAAGAGAAGAATGTCGGTGGTTGAATACCTCTTTATGACCCGTTGGTTCGGCACCCCTACGAAAGTCCGGGAGATGATATCTTTCACCTTTATATGGTCCCAAATAACCTCTCATTTGTGGGTACCCCGCATCTACCAAGTAATATTTTCCTGACAATTGAAAATTTTGTTTTGTATTGTAATAATTATACAAAGCAAGTATGTAAAATGTTATAATAAAAGTATGAAGATTTCCATTTGGAGGCTTGGAAAAGTTTAAATTTGGATTCCGTAGCACGGATAGAAAAACCCTTGTATTGACACGCTCCGACCCTGATATTCCCCGAATACCAGGATAGACACGTGCTGGCCGACACCCGAGGGTGACGACAGCCATTAATTGATACAAAAGCTAAGAATAAGAAATAAATAAGGGTTAGAAATTTAAAATACTAAGAGTTAAAAGTTTTAGGAACGTGCTCAGAGCATACAACTAAACCTAATCACTAAGAAGAATTAAGATAAAATTTAATGAATAAAGAAGTGGGTCCTACATCAAGAGGATCCGAAGATGCTGCTGCGGAAGTGCCTTCACACCGGGATTAGGTGCCTTGATTCTAAGTCCTGAATGGGGGCGCAAAACAAAGGTGAGTGGACCAAGTAATATATATATAATAATAATAAAACAGTTATCAATGTACTAACCCCCACAGTTTATATATAATGAAAACTACTAGCATAATAAGTGATGGATTTAATAAAAATCCTAGCATGCCACAATATCTCAAAAGTCATATCGCAGAAATCAAAACAGTAAACGCATCATAAATCGTCTCGTAAACGCGGTGTGCTGCTAGAAAGATCATCGAATAAATATAACTCCCGGCCCAATGCCTGCTCCGTGGTCTCTGCGCTCGTAGCCAGAGATTACCAACTCCCGGCCCAATACCTGCTCCATGTCCCTCAACCCGTAGCTAGGGATTATTTCTCCCGGCCTAAATGCCAACACCAGTTCCTCGCCCCAGGCGGCATAGTGTCTACTAGGTACGCACAAATAGTTACGCCTCTCATAAATAACCACTTCATAGTATAAAGTCATCCATCGTCTATACTATAAAGAGGGGTTTCTAAAACATGTTCTAGCATCTTATCGTCATCCATCGGATAGTCTACCAGTTCATGGTTTTTATAGAAAATACGATATATTAAAATATAGCTCAATATAGGCCAACAATGAATTCCTCACCAAAAACACGAGACGAAAATCAATATATTCAGTAAACAGGATTGACATAAATCAATTCATAAATTCGTAGGCATGCTAATCATTTATGCAATTAATTCATAAAATCATGTAATTTTAGAAAGGGTCCACTCACAAATATTCCTTAGCAGAAGAGTCGCGCAAATAAGGATTAAGAATTTCTCCATTAGCAACATTACCTAAGCACAAAATGGTAATAATTAAATAAAAGGATTTTCCTAAAAGATTGGGTTTGAAATAAATAAAATAGGGAATTTGGGATTGGATGGGTTTAGGCCCTAATAAGTTTTAGGATTCTAAGGTTTTGGGTTAAAATGGTTTTAGGGTGGAAAAATTGGGGTTTGGGCTTTAGCCCAAACACACACACACATGCACGGCATGCATATACACACACGCACACATGCACTAACTCACACACACATACACGGCCCGCAGGCCTTAAACCCAAAAAGGAAGATTGGGCTTTAAGCCCCAATTTAAAAGGACTAGGCCCTAAGGCCCTTAGGTGTTGAGTTTTTAAAAAAAAAACATAACCAAAATTAACAACTGAACGGGCCAAGGTACTGGGCTGGCTTCAAAACGGGTTAGGCCCGTGGGGAAATTTGGGTGGCCTGAAGGCCTGGGTGTTTTCACGGAAGGGAAAGCCGGAGCTGCTACAGCTCCGGTAGGTGACGTCCTAGCAAACTAGGGTTCAAAACCAACATTAAAATGAAGAGGAGAACGAGAGGAGTAATTCTATACCCTTGCTTCGTTGTTGAATGGACGTGTGTGACCGGAAAAAGCCCACGAAGGCCACTGTTCGCCGGAAAGTTTGGGGGTTCTTTTCTTCTGTGGTGGCTCCGCCTTAACATTGAGAAAACAACGTAAATCACCACACACAACCACCAACAACAAGAAGTTCTTTGAGGAAAATAGATCGAGGTCTCACCTAACCGAAAAATAAAATGAAGTCGCCAGAGATTCGTTTCTCCGTTTGGGCCGACTTTAATGCAACGGGGAGAGGAAAATCAGGGCAATGATGGTGAGTGGGCTGCTGGTCTTGTGCACAACCTGCAACGCAGGTTGTTTGGGTTGCTCACGGTGCACCAAAAAAGAGAGATGAGAGGGTGTTGAGCGAGAGAGATAGGAGAAAGATGGGAGGTTGGGGACAGAAATCAGGGGTGGGTCCCCTTGGCTCCCCATTTAAGACCCAAAAACAAATTTTAAAAAGAAAATAAATCCCTAAACTTGGTGAAAATACAAAAATACCTTTTTTGTACAGTAAATCCCAGGACGGTTTATTACATGTATCATGTGCAGTGCCTTCCCATCCGACACAAGCAAATGTGAATTGCATGTCAACATTACATGCAGCCATAACATTTTGAAAGTCCCCTTAACATTGTTGAAAAGGACAAGACCCTAATAACAAATATAGTTTTTCCAAAAAAAAAAAAGGAAACTATCATAGTTGGGAAATCGAAGGATTCCATGAGAGTTAAATTCAAGAGTATTCAATCAAATGCGATTCAAGGGATTTTAAAACAGAAAATTGACGTGTCCTTGGTGGATAGAGATCAACAGGTACGAACCATCTGCCATTATTTTTTGAAATGCATTAGCCAATGAAGAACATTCAAAAAGCTAGCTTCCCATTGGCGTATGAAATTAAAATGTTCTTCTATAAAGAGAGGAGTCATAAAATTTGAGGTGAGTCATGAAGAAGGAAAATTGCCAAAGCTAGCAACCGACGAGGAGGAAAGAAGAAGCAAATCAATAAGAGTCGAGAATTCAAATGGTGCACAAGAAACTAACACACACAAGAAACAGATGAGTCAACAACACTAGCATAACAACAGAGGGGGAAGTTTCCGCCACCCTTGTCTTCGCCTTTTCTACCCTTCCTGCCTTCCCTTTTTTCCGCCCTTCGGAGCCTTCCCTTTTTTCCTCCCTCCTGCTTTATTTCAAAACACAAAAGTCCACAGTTGCCTATCCCTGAAACACAACCTAGAAGTCATTAACTTCAAAAAATAAAAGAAAACGTTTACGCTAAATGAGAAAACTATTTCAATAAAAAAAAAAAAACAGAGGAGAGGGTAGAATAATTTCTCAAGAAAACACGGGAATCACAAGAAAATGAAGCAAGAAATTTGAATTGTGTTTAAAAATTCCCCTACAAACAGGCATTAGGTCACATTACTTTCAATAAGATTGTGATGAAAATTCTAGAAACGGTGGAAAACAAGATGGAACTCACCTCCAAAGCAAGTCTGAAAACTGCAGTCGTTCCTAGCAAGCAAGCTTAGCTTTCAGTTCCTCGGCCACAACAAAGATATAAGCTATGTTATTTGTACTCGTTTCACCTCCCTTCTGGTGAACCCTGTAATGTCGAGTAACTGTACCATGGGCAGCTTCAGCTTCTATAGTCTTTCCATTTGGGCACACCTGTACCCATGAAATACTCCAGTAAGTGACGGACAAGGATTCACACAAAGATATAAAGATACAAAGAGAATCATTCTCCCTCCCTCCCTCCAGGGAGAGCAAGAGAGCAAAAGAGTGAGAGACAGCGGGAGGAGGACACAATACCATATAGCAGGTGAACAAATTGCCCACAACTGGTCATCACATTGTATTCTGTCAATTTTGGTTTCATTAAGATTTTGTTTCTTATATAAAAGAATGATCTCAAAAGATGGAAAATGAGACCTTTTTCTATAAGCATATTATAAGTATATAATTCAAACTCCCACTACTTTTAGGTATTTAACATGACCGGCCAGCAAGAAAAAAACAAGAACCAGTCATTCTAATCCTAAACATAATTGTTAACGAATAAATCATACTACAATTTTCTCAACTAGATAAAGGGGAACATTTTGGAGCAGAGAACAGGCCTGGAAACTAAGTCCAATACCAAAAAAAAGAGACAATGATCCTCACTTTGTTTAACTTTGGGTCTCTTGGCTGAAGCTGGTTTGAGAGGGAGAGAAAGCTAAGTTTATGTGGGGCTCACACTATCGTTTGGAAGGGAACGAAAGCTAGGGTTATGTGGGGCACTATGATCCTCACTTTGTGTTGAGTGGTTTGGATGAAGAGGAATAGAAGAAGTTTTGAAGATTTTGTGGGAGCTATTGGAAAGCTCTATTGGAAAGCTGCTATCTCTTGGTTCATTAGCAGTTTTTAGAGTTTGGTTGTTAAGGGGCTAAATAACTCGAAAAGAAAACCAGCAACCATGCTTGACCTGTAAGCAGGGTTCGTGTTCCTTCTTCAGGAACCACAACATCCCTAACTAATTTAATAGCGTCATATAGAACACGAGGACTCAGCACTTTTCCATGACAATTCTCACTATAATGGTGATCTGTTAGACAACTACCAAACCAAGTTTGCAGGACAATTCAGAAACTCTCCATTTTTTATAGTGAGGATTACACTTTTGCCAGTTGTATTTGTATGCGATCCCAACTACAAATACGACTACATACAAATATATATATGCGATCCCAGGTACACTATATACGACTACGTACAAATATATACCATCATAAAGAAAACATGATTAATTTTCCAACTTTTGGGAGATAATCAATATGCATATATACAAGTAAAAGTATGGTTTTACCTTTTTAATTGCAAAGGTAGGAACTTGAAACAGAGAAGAGATGACGAGAATAACTGGAGCAAAAACGAAAGCTTTCCAAATCAGAAGCACAGTTCACAGATCAGAAGCAGAGCAAAGCTTTATAAGAAATTATCCCTTACCTAAACCCAAATCAGAAGCAGACCTTCTAAAAAAATGAATAGAGAAGTAATCAAACTTCTCTCTCAATTTTTCTTGTTTCCTCCACAAACCCTAATTTTTTCCCGATTAATTTTTTCCACAAATCATATCACCTTCCCCATTTAATTTTTCCCCACCCTCCATCCCCAATTGTTTTTCCCGACACCCATACCCTCATCCCTTTGCTCTTCCCACCCATCTTTCCCTCTCAATCTCCCATCCCCAAATTGAAAAATCCAAACAAATTAATAACAAACTTTTACAAGAGAAGCTTACCAAAGGAACCTGGAGAAACCTGGAGAACGAGAGATCGTTGGTTTTTGGAACGAGAGAACGAGAGGGCGAAAGGACGAGATAGTGGTTTACCAGGGGTCGTGTATGCAAGAGCTCTAAGGCGAGAGTTAACCGTCGGGTATGCGAGAGCTGTGAGGCGAGAGTTGAAGGCGAGAGGTAAAGGAGGGCAATTTTGGGTTATTGAAAATTTCATTAAACGTACCACTGTTCATTCGTGTTTTCAGAATAAGTTGTTTTTGGAAGCTGCTATTTGCAGCTTCAGGATTTGGGCTTTTTTTCACCCTTAGCTTTGAAATAAAGCTGTTTTTCAAAGTTTACCAAACACCAAAATTGCTACCAGCTTTTTTTCACCCCATCTTTTTTTTTAATCACCTCACTCCCAAATCTGACCTTAGGCCTGTAAACTATCAATTTCATTTTAGGCCCCCTCCCCCCAAAATTATTCATGCCAATGCACCCGAACAATACTTGGTTCTTTATATATAAGGGGTCATTTTTCCTTCAATGACAACGTGACATCATTTAACCATACACATTTCATAATTAGACTAGTCATTCTCTTTATCATCAACTGAAGACCATCTCTAGAAAAATTCATTCACTTTTAAGACTGTTTAATCATCCACATGTGTCGAACTCATCAACAATTACAATGACATTAACATCCTCACATTAATGTTGGAAATGTGCCCTAAAACCAATCATATGATGATACTTTACGGACATTTCACATGTTAAACTAATCTAGTTTAATATCAAGGGCAAAGATTATTGTTTTAAGCTGTCTCATATAAATGTTATATGCTTAAACGATAAGTCCAAGGAATATGTAATTAGGAGAATGTAATTTAAACAAGTTAGATTCATGAGACCATTCTATTTCGTATACATATCCTAAACGTTCCTGATCATAGGATTGCCAATTGGGCATTGATAGTCCGTTAAGATCAGTACGTGCTGTGTCTTCTCTCAGGGAGAGTGACTGGTCTCGAGTCATTGGTGTGATTGACACCAAGACAAGCATGTAGGTGCTCAATAGAGAATGAGTCCACTGAACACGATCAACGATGAGTTTTCATACTTATGTCACATGAGAACTCATGGTTGAGATAATGCAAAGTAGTCCTTTGACCTGAGGCATCATAGTTGTATTGTGGTTAGGTCCTTGATCTTTGACTATGTCAAAGTCACTCTGTCAGAGGGTGTCCACGACATAGTTGGGGTTTAGCCACTTAGGCATAGAGGCAAGTGAATGCGCAACAAGGGATCTCTAACCTTCAAACCGTTTGAGGAAGAATACTCTATGATATGATTAAAAATCTCTGGCCAGAGTATGAATGAGATTTAGGAAGTTGTTCCAAATCACATTCAAGGTAATCATATAAGTAAGAGAATCATATTGGATAGTAGACATGAATAAACTATCAAACCAAACAATGTGGTCAAGAGTATTGTATTAGAGAAAGACCGTATTGCATTGTAATCCTAAACTGAATAGGTTCTCCACCTCTTCTGATTAGCTTGGGTAACCATGACATACTGCTAGGTGTCACTCATGGTTTGTGGAAGCCCTAAACGTGTATAATCACTAAAGGGAGAATTGAAAGTAAGTTTCAATTCACAATCGATTTGAATGAGTTCTAATCGCCCACTGCCTCGCTAAAAGGAACCTAATGGATCGTACACCGTGTAAGGCAGAGATTGAAGAAACAACGGAGATGAGTAAGGATAATTAAATGGTTTAATTATTTATGGCAAGGATTAATTAATATGTTAATTAATCAAACGAATAAAGTTTGTTAAAGACCTTGAGTTAGTTTTGGGCCTCAAGGCCCAATGGGCTTCGAACGTCAAGTTCATTGACTTAAGTTGTATGACAACTTAATGATTAATAATTCACAAAGGCCCAAATAGCCCAATAAAACCCTATGGCCGGCCATATTGATAAATGAGTGGGTTTTGGACTTATTACAAGTTTGCCACTCCAATGAAGGTAGATATAAATATGATTTTATAGCTATTTCTTCATTAGGGTTTCTTTTGGAGAAAATTGGAGAAAAAATGTCTCTCCCTTTCTCTCTAAGAGGCCGGCCCCCTTGGAGGAGATTAGCTAGCAATCTCTCATCCTCCAAGGTCACTCCTCTCTTCTTCAAGTCTCTCCTTGGTGTGGAAAAATTAGAGGTTCTCTATTTTGAGAACTTGGAGATTCCTTTCTACCATCCTCCTCCAAGAAATCGATGGAACTAAGAAGCAAGGAATGACGGCCCTCTCCTTGGGTGATTAGCCTTTGCTTATGCAAAGAGGAATCTTCAAAGGTATAAAGTTTCTCAACTTACTTTGTTTGGAGTTGAGTCTTGGTTCACCCTTCTACTAGGCTTTGAATTTCATGGGTAATGTTTTGTTTTGAGTGCATACAAGCATGATTCCGCCTTTAATTGTTAATTGCATGCTATAAATGTTGCTCAAATGAACATGTTTTTCACTAAATTTCCTTCAAGTAAACCCTCATTTTTTTTTATTCCCATGGATGACTAAACGCTCTCTAAATCGAATGAATGTTTCTAGAAATAACCTTTAAGCAATAATAAAGAGAATGAAGATTTTCGATTTGTATGGTAAAATGATGTCATGTAGTCGTCATTAAAAAAGAAATGATTCCTTACATACATGTAAGTAGCGAGAAGTGCTCAATCCTTTCCCATTCCCATAAGTTCACTTATTCTGTCAAATCAAGGGTACTTTCAATTCATTTGTCACTTATTCCGTGGATGCCTTTGATTTAAGGGAACTTTAATGAAAAACTCCCAGTACTGTCCACTTTAACAAAAAACCATATTTTTACACTAAAAAGTCAATCATGGTACTATTCACTTTACCCTTTATTTTTTCTTTATCGTTAAAACTCAAAGTTTTGAATCCTTTTTCATTAGTTTTCTTTTGATTTAATGCAAAAAAATTTAAGTTTCAATTGTCCAATGTTCTCCCCTTCTTGTTAGTTTTGTCACTTATTCTGTCGTATTAAATGTATTTTCGTCCATTTTGTATCGTAGAAGCATTTGATTTAATGCATAAACATTAAGTTTCATTTCTTTCACTCTCTTTGTTTTTTCCTTTCTCATAGCTCAATTAAGAATTCCAAAATATTTACTATTTTTTCTTGTGAATGTTGCATTTTGATGACATATATGCTCCTAAAAGTTGGTATATATTGCATGTTATGAAATTAACGGAAAATTGTGACACTATCGACTGTCTCCGAGATACCGGTAGGAATGAAAAGTTTGGGGGCTCAACCAAATTAAAAAAATTCATAGGGCAAAGTGGAACAAGGTACAAAGTTCAGGGCGTTGCTAAGCTTTCCTTTAAATCATAATACCAAGAATCATAAAGAAGTAAACTTGACTGGACCTATCTTTGCTTGTATTCACAATCATAATTTCAGATTTGAGCTGAAGGTTTGGCCACATATGCAAGATCTCATATCACCCCAAAGTAACTCGCAATCGGCAATTACAATACACAAGAACACCAAACAGCTCCGCAACATACTTTTACAAACACAGACAAATGTACATCTTCACAACTTGTACGTTAATCCTTGCATTACAAATGGAGACGCGTGTTCTTGAAAATTGACCAAAAGTTGTACAATTCCTAGCAGGCATATCCCTAGACATATATTTTCTCATCTATCGCAGTTCATATGATGAAAAGCTGAAACCTGATCGTTCCTCGTTAGTGGATTTCAGCTCAAGCTTCTGAAAAGGGCTGCACGTTGGTTCAAGTAATACTTATCAGTCACTTTGCTGCAATGCGATTAAAATGCTAAACCAGAAAGACTGCGCATAATAATGAAAGTGGCAATATACTTTGTAAGCATACGCACATCCCATGAAAAAAATGAGGGAAATACTCTGGCCAGTATACCTGCTGTTAGGATCATAATAGAAGCCATTGATGGAGCCATCGCTACAAGAAAAACAGACATAGTAAAAGCCAGCTATAGTCAGCCCACAGTCTGTGCCAACATTCACAAAGTATTGCTCTTTCCATCTCTGCACCACCACAATGTCAAAGAATTCATCAACGTTTCATCTGATGGTTAAGTAGTAATTATATGGGGAATAATAAAGCAATTAGATCAGTTACCATGAATATGTATGGATAATTACTCAGATCTAATGATTTGCCACCATCAACTTCCACTTGGCTCTGTAAACAATAGAATTAATTAGACGATAAAAGAAGTTTTCCATATGGTGAGAAGATATAGACTCCATACCAGAAGAGAGGAAAAAGAAGGAAACTTGATCCAGTGCCTTATATCATCCTCTGGCCTGTAAAGGGTTCACAAATAAGCACTAGATTCCACAACCATTGCTAATTAGGGTCTATGATGGATTACAGGTTAAAAGAACAAACGAAACATACGTTGCTTCCCATTTTCCAGTGAAGAAAGTATAATTCTTGGTGTCAACGATCTCTCCTTCCCAAAAGGTAACTACCTAACATACATTTAGGAAAACAAAGTAGATACCCAATGAAGGTTATGAAAATATCAGAATACGGGAGTGTGGGGGATTACAGTAACTAGATTTCCATGTCCACAAAAAAGTAGATACGGTGTCAAATCTAATGTACACGTCTTGCATGAAAGTGGCAGGCTAGAATCAGCCAAATTAATAGATTCTATGAGACACACGATAAGCAGTGAACATCGTACTGATATCTTATGAAAGGAAGATTGAAAATCAGGCAAATCAAGTTTCTCGCTGCCACCTAATGAACCCAAAGAATGCTTGATTTAAGATTTAACTATGAGGTTTGCCATCTAGATATAACCATATTACAAGACGTGGACTCTAGCCAACCACAGCACTGACAGCAGTATGAAAATCAAAGGGACCTACAATGTTAAAAGGGAATGAAACTCCTTAACTAAAGAACAGTCCGATAAAAACTCAGTAGTTTGTTCACTCTTTTGTTGTTCTTAAATCATTTCGCGGAAATACTTAATATCAATACCAATACACAAACAAACATTTCACGGTGACAGGTAATCAACAGGCAGAAAGAAACTTCTTACCGGTGTGTCTGCCATAGGAACGTTAAGAGCTTCCATGGTTCCACATAGAAAACCATACTCAAGGTCACACCCCTGTATCCGAACATTAACTCTCCACGCTTCATCTTTCTGCAGACTAGAAACGTTCTGCGTACCGGAGAAGGCCTGCCACAGAACCATGAACTTACTTCTACAATGTGGCACACATTTATGCTTCCGAATTTCGGTGCTTGGCTTAAAGCCAATATTGATCAGGCGATACTCCGCAATTCTAACCATTTTCAAGAAAAAGGAAAGAAATTTAAGAATTACAAAGGCACAGGGACAAAGAGAAACCTGTCCAACGCTTAAAAGTGTGCAAGCTGGAGGAGCCGTCTGTCCACAATTTGAACCTGCACAGAGATACATCCACAAACATATACATAAATATACATACATATACATATGTGTGTGAAAAATTGGAAGAAAAATTACAGAAAGGTAGTGTCTTTGAGAATTCAATCCTACAAAATGTACCAAATAGTGCAGATTTCGGCAAGAAACCTAACTTTAGGAAATGGGCAAACCGCTGTTTGCGGTGGCCTTCGGTTTCGAGAGAGAAGAGGGGGGAGAGGAGTACCTGAAAGTTGAGAAGGCGCGGAGGTCTCCGCCACTCTCACCGGCATTTCTTTGATTAATTCAATCGGAACGGAGTAAGGCGACTCAGATGCTACCTCCAATCCAATACGCCATCCAGAGTCCGCGCCTGTCTAATGAACCCGACCCGTAACCGCCTACTATTTTAGTTTCTCTCCTTTTCTTACTTCATTATTTTTCATCGAATATTGTGAATAGTGAGGTTGAAATCAATTTATTCTTCAACTTGGCGTAAACGTATTCTTGTATTTAAAAAAAATGCCATGTCCAAATCAGGGTTATAGGCCACTTTCAATTCGAAATGGGCAAAATTCGTCTCTAACAAGTGAACAATATCATAGTCTACAGACAGGGTTGACTACACATAATCTTAAACGGACACATTCTAACATAACATCTTGTGGAACCTCCGTAGTCTCCCTCTCGCTCTCTCTCAATATAGTAAACTATAGTTATGCACGTGTACTCCATTATCACTTTTGCTACAAACATACTTTTATTGTTATTTTTGTAAAGAACATACTTTGATTTTGGTTCTTGAGGTTTCCGAATTTTAGTTTTATCGAAACTTAGTGTATAATTAATACACGTTTACTTACAATGAACAAATTTTCAAGACTCGTTCTTATTTGTGCTTACCGAGTTGGGATCAAAGGAATGCATGCCATTGGGGTGAAATTTGGGAGCCTCAAAGTATCATTGGATGTCACTCCTGCAATACCATCTAGGCTAGGGAGAGATTTTTTATTGTGACCGTCACATGAGATGGTACACCATGTATAAATGGTGGGATATGTGTGTTAAAAAGTTAATAACTTAAAAATAAAATTTCTCACCACTTACATAAAAACACGTGATGTTCCATCCGTATTCCCGTCACAACTAAAAATTTCTCATAAGAGAAAAAACGATGCAAGTCATCTTTCACATATGCTAGGCTTACTAGTATGAGTACTACAAGCTAATACAAACATCCGATAAAAAGCGGAGATAGAGTTGGAACAATATGCAGTATGCACACAGAAGTTGTTAGAGATTCCGGTTTCGTTAAGTCCTTCACCTCACCTTCTTCTCTAGTCTAGCATCGAGATATTCGAGCAATGGACTAATCATCGTTTACGTACCACACAGATTGAAATTTGAAACACATCGGAACACGTTAGAACAAATAGAGATAATCACATGTTTGACGAAGACACAGAGAACCTGTTACATTGACAAGCTAATAAGCACTTAGATACAAAACAACAGATTGTTCTGATTCCCGATTGTGGATTTTATGTTGTACTTCATAAAAATATTTACTAGAGAATGCTATGTGCTTGGTGTCAACGACCACCTGAGAGGCTGAGAGGAGTGATGACTCTGCAGCATATGAATGGGAAAACCCCGCGCCAATTGCAATTTCGTCAAAACCTTCTTTGTGAGGAAACGCTAAGCCCAAGAGACATACTAAATTTTGATGACGAACACGAGTGAACAAGAACAATCACTGTATGACTATATTGCTCTGTGCAATGCACAAAATCCATATTGCTCCGTCCAGACTGCAGATAGAATAGCAAAGAACAAATGAACAAACTTGTGTATGATAATATGATTGGCCTTGAACGGATTGAAATTTACAAAAATCGTAAGTATTAGGAGTGCCACTCAGTTTTATACGCTATGAATACCAGATACATAGAAGATCTTGTTGCTTTTTGAATTCATCGACCGCTGTAGAGGAATGACGAATCTGCAGCATATGATGACGGTGAAGACCCCCAGGCCATTGTAGACTCATCAAAACCTTCATTCTGAGAAATGGCTAGGCCACTTGCAGAGGCACTGAGAAGTGACAACTCTGCAGGCAAAGGGATATCACCCTCCAAATGCTGCAAAACTTGGCGCATCCTTGGCCTTGTTGTAGGCTCTGATTGGCAGCACAACAGCCCAAGCTTCAACACGAACTCCACCTCCTCCGCTACAAAATCATTACCTAACTTTGGGTCTTTCGCTTCAAGAATATTACTTCTCTTCCAACAAGAAAAGACCCAATCAACCAAAATCACATCCTCAGAGCCATGATACTCTATTGGCCTTCTTCCACTTGCAACTTCAAGCAAAAATACACCGAAAGCAAACACATCACTGCTTGTTGTGGCCCGGCCTGATCTTGCATGCTCAGGAGCTAGATACCCAAATGTTCCAGCTATATGAGTAGTTTGAGGGTCTGAGCCGTGGTCATATAATCTTGCAAGCCCAAAATCTCCTAGTCTTCCATTCCATTCCCCATCTAGTAATACATTGCTGGCCTTGACATCTCTGTGAACCACAACCTGATCCCATTCTTCGTGCAAATAAAGCAACCCTGATGCTACACCTCTTATGACTCTAAATCTTTGCCTCCAATCGAGAGTGACCGCCGTTTGGCCAAAGAGGTACTTGTCCAGGCTTCCATTAGGCATGTACTCATAGACCAACAGTAGCTCTCCTTTTCTCCTGCAGTAGCCCAATAATGGGACTAAATTTCGGTGACGAAGACGTCCATTGCTGACAATTTCTGCCACAAACTCTTTCATCCCCTGTCTTGATTCGTGTGAGACCCTCTTCACAGCAATCTCAATCCCAGAGGTGGGCAATATACCTTTATAAACCTTACCGAATCCACCTTTTCCCAAAAGTTCCTTTTCTTGAAACCCTTTTGTGGCAATATATAACTCTTTGTATTTAAACCTTTGAGGCCCATATTCAAGCTCCCAGTCCTCAAGCAGTTCTGCAAACTTCTTCTTTCTTCTTAAGGCATAGTTTACACCAAAAAGAAATGCTAGCAAAGCGACACTCACCAAGATCACAGGAAGACCAATGGTCAAAAGTTTAGATATTTTTTTAGGTCCTAGCCGAGGCATCTTGGGAAGTTGCGAGAGAACAAGTTCTTCAGCCTGACCATTCATCTTAAAGCTCCACCCCAAGAAGTAAGCAGAAGCAGTAAGCTGGCCAGTGGACGATGAGAAGCCCACGTACATGGTTCTGTGAAGAACTGGGGAAAGGTCGCGTGTCAAAGACAAAAGTGGAATATAGGGCTTACCATTACTAACTAGAGCCAAAGAGACATTGATTTGCTTCTTGCTACCATCATAGTCCACCCAAACTTGTACCGGTTGGCCACTGGTGATCAATCTTTCTCCGACATAATATCCGGCAGGAGAAGCCATCTCAGAGGCCAAACCATTAATATCAATCCCGACATGGTTATCATTGATGTCATTGAACTCTTCGTTCTGAAAAGTGTCAAGCTCTACGGCAAAAATATGATTTGTTGGGCTGCCATTATTTGTAAGGTTGAAAAGGCCTAGGTATTGGGATGAAGAAGCATGGGGCAGCCCTCTTGTTGGAGCGATGACAAAGGTTATTCCGTGGCCCTGGAGACCTGTATATCTCATAGCAAAGATGAAAGTGGTAGAGAAGGAGAGAACTGTACCGTTAGATGAGTTCTTGAAAATTACTGGGTTGGGATAGAAGGCATGACCAATCTTGAATGTAGTGTAATTTGTAAGCCTCAGAAGACCATTGGGCGTCACTCTTGCCATGCCGTCTAGGCTAAGATTTGCAGACCGGAAACCATGGTAGGCGAAATTGAGATCTTCAGCAGCTGCCTTGCTGACTAGTACAAGTAGTATTAGAAACGTGAAATTCATCATACTTCTGCATAAAGAAATGGAGAGGGGCGGGGAAATGGAGGAGGCAAATGAAAGAGGACTAATTACTCGTTCTGTTTTCCGGAATTTTCCCGGAAATGAATTGCGTAAAGAAATTTGTATGTCACACCTTAAATATAAGTTTGATTAATATAAATTATTGAAGGTGATTTGACCGAAGACTTTTTATTCAACGTAATAGTTAACTCATGCATGCGCGTTGTGAGTAGTAATTTTAGTTTCATCAAACTTAGACAAAAATATTTGAACAAAAATACCCTCAAGACAAAAAATTCTAAAATAATGCATTAAATAAGGCATAGGCATTTTCGTTATTTTAATAGTATTTTTTAATAATTAATTTTTTTTGTGGTTGGTTTGTTTGTTTGTTTTTTTTAAATTAGTAGGCTATCAATAATGTGATTCAATTTCTCTATTTTTTAACACGTTCAAAACATCTTAAGAGGCATGTAATGCCGGTTATAAAAAAAAGTTATTCATACGGGGATAATAATGTGATTAAATTAGTTGTTAAATGATTTTTTTTTTTAACAAACGTTATTATTTACACTAAGGAGGATGGGATGGGCTTAGCCTCACAATGAGCTAGCAATAATGTGATTCAATTGTTTATTAAATATTATTTTCTCTATTTTAAACACATTCAAAACATCTTAAGAGACGTGTAATGCCGATTATAAAAAAAGTCATTCGCACGCGGATAATAATGTGATTAAAATTAGTTGTCAAATGATTTTTTTTTTTTTTTTAAAAAACAAATGATAAGGGGGAGGGGGTGGGCTTAGGCTCATAATAGACTAGTAATAATGTGATTCAATCAGTTGTTTATTAAATATTATTTTCTCTATTTTTAAACATGTTCAAAACATCTTAAAAAGCGTGTAATGCTGGTTATAAAAAAGGTCTTTCGCACATAGATAATAATGTAATTAAATTAGTTGTCAAATGATTTTTTTTCTTTAACATACGATATTATTTACACTAAGGGGGAGAGGGTGGGCTTAGCCGCACAATAGGCTAGCAATAACATGATTCAATCAATTGTTTATTAAATATTATTTTCTCTATTTTTAAACACATTCAAAATATTTTAAGAGACGTGTAATGCCGTTATAAAAAAGTCTTTCGAACGCGGATAATAATGTAATTAAATTAGTTGTCAAATGATTTTTTTTAACAAACGATATTATCTACACTAAGGGGGAGGGGGTGGGCTTAGTCTCACAATGGGTTAGCAATAATGTGATTCAATCAGTTGTTTATTAAATATTATTTTCTCTATTCTTAATGTAAATTCTATAAAGACCAATTTTATTATGTAAATTCAGCTACTTTAATTGGTTTATGAGGGGTTTCTTCTAGCATGATTTAAGATTATTCATTTACTTCAAATATTTGATTTTCCTTTTGTCAATTTACACATATAAATACATTTAAAATGTGTAAGTCGAGTGTAGCATGCCGTGATTCAAAAAATGCATTTTGCACGCGCTTAAAACATCTTAAGATGTGTGTAATGGCGGTTATAAAAAAAGGTCTTTCACACATGGATAATAATGTGATTAAATTAGTTGTCAAATGATTTTTTTTTAACAAACGATATTATGTACACTAAGGGGGAAATGGTGGGCTTAGCCTCACAATGGGTTAGCAATAATTCAATCAATTGTTTATTAAATATTATTTTCTCTATTCTTAATGTAAATTCTATAAAAACGGATTTTATTATTTGAATTTAGCTGCTTTAATTGGTTTATAAGGGGTTTCTTCTAGCATGATCTAAAATTATTCATTTACTTCAAATATTTGATTTTCCTTTTGTCAATTTACGCATATGAATACATTTAAAACGTGTAAGTTGCGAGTAGCACGCCGTGATTCAAAAAATACCTTCATGTGGGCTTAGCCTCACAATGGGTTAGCAATAATGTGATTCAATCAATTGTTTATTAAATATTATTTTCTCTATATTCTTAATGTAAATTCTATAGAGACTGATTTTATTATGTGAATTCAACTGCTTTAATTGGTTTATAAGGGATTTCTTCTAGCATGATCCAAAATTATTCATTTACTTCAAATATTTGACTTTCCTTTTGTCAATTTACGCATATGAATTCATTTCAAACGTGCAAGTCGCGACTAGCACGTCGTGATTCAAAAAATGCACTCGCGTGCATGAATGCATTTTTTGAATCATGGCATGCTACTCGCGACTTATATGTTTTAAATGTATTCATATGCGTAAATTGACAAAAGGAAAGTCAAATATTTGAAGTAAATGAATAATTTAGATCATGCTAGAAAAAATTCCTCATAAACCAATTAAAGTAGCTGAATTCACATAATAAAATCCATCTCTATAGAATTTACATTAAGAATAGAGAAAATAATATTTAATAAACAATTGATTGAATCATATTATTGCTAGCCCATTGTGAGGCTAAGCCCACATGAAGGCATTTTTTGAATCACGGCATGCTACTCGCGACTTACACATTTTAAATGTATTCATATGCGAAAATTGACAAAAGGAAAATCAAATATTTGAAGTAAATGAATAATTTTAGATCATGCTAGAAGAAACCCCTTATAAACCAATTAAAGCAGCTAAATTCAAATAATAAAATCCGTTTTTATAGAATTTACTTTAAGAATAGAGAAAATAATATTTAATAAACAATTGATTGAATTATTGCTAACCCATTGTGAGGCTAAGCCCACCCTTTCCCCCTTAGTGTAGATAATATCGTTTGTTAAAAAAAATCATTTGACAACTAATTTAATCACATTATTATGATGCAAAAAGAGCCAAGGGGTCTAGGGAAGACGATGGATTTGCTCGATGTCGCTAATTGTGGACTCACTCAACCAGGAATGGATTTGCTCGATGTCGCTAATTGTGGATTCACTCAACACAACCAAGTCTAACACTTGACTCACTCTATTCTTATATTGATTATAATTCACTAAATTGACATCCTTTTGAGTACATAAGGATAGGGAGATCAAAATAATTGATAGGATAAATATTAATACTAAAGATTATGGTTTCTAGACATCTCGTTAAAACATGGTTTTGAAAGATAAAAAGCCACCAACAACACGTATAATACATAGACCATATTAATTGTTGCGGGCTGCATCATACTCCTCTTCTCAGAAAGATCTCGTCCTCGAGTTCAAATCCTTTCACTACAAGAAAATAGCCAATGCGCACAAAAAGTTAATTGTGCCCTAAGAGGCTTAAGGACACCAATATATGTGTCCTATAACAATAGCAATGGTACATCAACTAAAATATTATATATGCCCTCTATGGGTGTGCCCTTTGATCAAAATGCACAATATGATGTTTTGTGCTCAAAGAGGCAATCACAGATAGGCAGCCTATTTGTGCCTTAATTCTGACAACGATGACAGACAACCATCACAATTTTGAAATAGGTTCTAAAAAAGGAAAACTAATGAAAAGGGCTTGAAAACTTTGAGTTTTAATGATAAGGACAAAATAAAGAGTAAAGTGAATAGTATCAGGTTTGACTTTTTAGTGTAAAAATGTGGCTTTTCGTTAAAGTGAACAGTATCATGAGCTTTTCGTTAAAACTCCCTTCTAAAAAAGGGCAAGACAAAATTGTACTATCCCCATTGAAACCTACATTGACATTCAAAGGTAACATTTGGATTAAAGACAAAATTCAACACCTTCTCCAGTTTAACTAATTTAAAGCGACAAATATATGTAATTCCTTACGAATTTCAAGACTACATTCAAAGTTTTAATCAAACATAATAATACTATTGCTTTGGCATTTTATTCCAACTAATTTAAGGGAATGGAAGCATATCACTTTGCAAATGCCGAGAAATTATTAAGTGGTACTGTAGTATCACGTCAGCATGATACTTCTATTTAAATTTTGTCATCTGTATTATTTTTATACAGTTGAAAATTAATATTATTTTTTATTTTTACATAAATTTTAAAAAGAAAAAAATGAAAAAAACATAGGAGATCGATCTCCTTCCCCTTCCTGCGTTTGGATGGAGGGATGGTGCTGGTGATAATCAAGAAGGATGGTACTGATTACTCCCTCTGGTGATAATCATAACTGGGTGAACATGATTTCGATCACTCTCTCTCTTTCTCTCCTCTGGGTCGAATCTCAGCTTCCTCCGCGCCTCCTTCCACGGCAAAACCCCGCAAAACCTAAATCTTAATTGTCGAACCTTCAAATCAAACCCAGTTTCCTTCTTTACCAACTCGCCAAAATTCGACCATAAACGCGGTGAAATTATAATTTGGGGGGCTGTTTTGGATTTTCCTTTTTACCAGTTTTAGATTTTGTTTTTACCGTAACCTTAAACGTCGAAATTCACCGCGTGATCTACGCTCTGTTCTTGAATTTCAGTAAGGAGGTGAAAAGAATCCTGGGTTTTTTTTTTTTTTTTTTTCAACCGAATATGGGCAAGTACAGAGGTCAAGGGAAGCCCAGAGGAGGATGATTGTTTCGCAGAAAGACACAACCTTTGAGAGACCCAGAGGAGGGAAAGAGAGAGATCGAAATCATGGGTTGCTTTCTTGCATGTTTTGGTTCTTCCAAAGACAAAAAAACACAGGTGTAATCAGGAAAGCAGGGTGGTGTGCGGAAACGATTACCGGATGGAGTTCGTCCGATCTCTTATGTTCTCTTTTTTTTAAAAAAAAAAATTATTTAGAGGTTAAAATGACATTAAATTCCAGCTGTGTAAAAATAATGACATATAGATAGCGAAATTTCAATGGAAGAATCACGGCTGACGTGGTACTACAGTACCACCTAATGATTTCTCGGGGGAAGTGAGAGAACAATTTCTTGTGCCTGGCCGCCATTCTAGAACATAATGACAAGTGAGGAGTGAGCATGTGGATGAGGAGATGCCAACATACATAATCTTGTTAGGTCATCTCCAAACGATGGCTGGCCAGAGGGCTCGTTTTAGCCCTCTGGCCCTCCAAGATTCTCCAAGATATTAATATTTTAATGAACAGTACATGGCCATATTTGCCTCCGTCTCCAACCGAGGGCCAGAGGGCCAGAGGGCTCGTTTTAGCCATTTCACAAAAAACCGTCTCCAACCGAGGGCCAAAGGGCCATAGGGTCAAACATAATTTATTATTTAAAAACTACAACTTAAATTCAAATCCAACGGCTAAACAACTTAAATTCGAGCGTTTACTTTGTGAAATAGAAGTTATAGGAAAAAAATGGAATTTAAAAAAATATGAAACAAATTTTGTGAAATAGAAGTCATAGGAAAAAATGGAATTTAAAAAAAATATGAAACAAATTTTGTGAAATAGAAGTTATAGGAAAAAAATGGAATTTAAAAAAAATATGAAATAAATTTTGTGAAATAGAAGTTATAGTAAAAAATAGAAGTTATATGAAAATTTTTGTAAATAAATAATAATAATAATAATGTAAAAAAAAAAAATCAAATCAAATGCAACGGCTAGTAGCCATTTCATTTGAATTTTTTTTTTAAAAATCCTGTCGGTTATAACCGATAGGAATAACAAAACATTAAAAAAAAAAAAGCCCTTTGGCCCTTTGGCCCTTTGAAATTTCGTGGGGCCCTCCCAGATTCCCTAGCCCTCTGGACCTTTCGGTTGGAGATGGCCTTATGGACCTTGGAAAGGTCACACTTCAAAGATAAGAGTGGAATGTTGGGTTTATAAACAACGATAGGAGCCGAAGTGACATCGATTTTCTTCTTGGCGGCATCATATCCCACCTAAACTTGCATTGATTGATGGCTAATAAGGGTCAAGAGAAGAGAATGCTTTGAATCCTTATATTATTCTTTCCAATTTGAGGTATAATATACAATTCTAGAGCTGCCATGATAAGGAAAGGATAATTACGATAATTACAATCCCAAATTACAAGGGATTAACCGTAACTAGGAAATCTTAAATTGTACGAAACTATATACAAGTCAACATTTTACCTCAAGTTGGTGTATTTGATAGGATTTTTAGTACTTGCACAAAGAGGGTTAAAATCACACAAAATACTTGTAAGAGAACAAGGTAATTGTAGTAAAAATGCTTATGCAAGGTCGTTCTCACATGAATTATCTAAAACAATTTATGCAAAACCAAAATCTTAGTTAATTATTTGAAAACAAGGATTAGAAAGGGTTGATTTTGAATTTAAATATAATAAAAACAAATTTAATAAAAGCAATTTAGGAAAAACAACTAGTAACCAATTAAGAAGAAATCAGATAAAAAAGAATAGGTTTTGAGAAATAAGTTTGGAAAAGCATTAGGATTCTGCTGTCATCTTAACAATCCTATGTAGATTTACTAATTATTTATGAATTACCCATGCAACTTTGAATGTCACATCCCGGCCCGAGCCCCCACCACATCCCAGGCTCGACTCTACCGTAGCACGATATTGTCCGCTTTGGGCCTCGACCACGCCCTCACGGTTTTGTTTCTGGGAACTTACATGAGAACTTCTCAGTGGGTCACCCATCCAGGATTGCTCTTGCGCGAACTCGCTTAACTTCGGAGTTCCGATGGAACCCGAAGCCAGTGAGCTCCTAAAAGGCCTCGTGCTAGGTAGAGATGAGAATATACATATAAGGCTTACAGAATCCACTCCCTTGGGCAATGTGGGTGATTAAGTGGATCTTGTAAGCCTTATATGTATATTCCCATCTCTACCTAGCATGAGGCCTTTTGGGAGCTCACTAGCTTCGGGTTCAATCAGAACTTGAAAGTTAAGTGAGTTCGCGCGAGAGCAATCCCATGATAAGTGACCCATTGGGAAGTTCTCGTGTGAGTTCCTAGAAACAAAAACGATAGGGCGTGGTTGGGGACCAAAACAGACAATATCGTGCTACGGCGGAGTTGTGCCTGGGATGTGGTGGGGGCCCTGGCTGGGATGTGACAATTTGGTATCAGAGCCAATACCTTTTCCCGGACTTCCTTTCAAATAACTCAATATCCTCATAACAGCACTCATGTGTTGTTCTCCTGGATCATGCAAGTATTGACTAACTACACTCAAAATCTGCCATAGTGTGTGCCAAATACATTAATAGTCCCACTAATCTTTGATATTTCCCTTCATCAACTGGTACTTGGTTTGGATCAATACTGAGATTCATTCTTTCTATCAAGGGAGTAGTCACAGGTTTACATACAGACATACCGATTTATTTCAATAGGTCAATAATATACTTTCTTTGTGATAGAAAGATTCCTGACTTACACCTTGACACCTCAATCCCGATAAAATATTTTAGAGACTTAAGATCCTTCATCTCGAATTTAGTAAATAAATATTTCTGTAAAGCTGCACGCTTATTGGGATCGTTACCAGTGACTACCGTGTCATCCATATATACAATGAGTGTTGTAAGCTTCCCATTCTGACGCTTCAAGAATATTGTGTGATCACAATTACTCTGCTTATATCCAAATGCTCTCATGGACTTAGTAAACCTACTAAACCATGCTATCGGAGATTGCTTCAACTCATACAATGATTTTCTAAGTCTACACACCTTTTGTCTATGCATGGTGGGAACGTTACTTCCTGGTAGGAGTTCCATGTATATCTCCTTGGTCAAATATCCATGTAAGAAGGCATTTTTACGTCAAACTGTTGTAGCGACCAATCTAAGTTTGCTGCTAAGGATTGTAAAACCTGGACTGTGTTGATTTTAGCCACTGATGTGAAGGTATCATTGTAATCAATCCAATACTTCTGTGTATACCCTTTTGCCACCAACCTTGCTTTAAAACGGTCCATTGTTCCATCTACTTTGTATTTCATCGTATAGACCTACTTGCATCCCACAGGTTTCTTGCTAGTTGGCAAGTATGTTACTTTGCAAGTAGCATTCTTCTTCAACGATCTCAATTCCTCATTCATTGCTTCTTTCCAGTGGACGTCTGCTAAGACCTTCTGCGTACTGTTAGGAATAGATACAGTAGATAATTGATAATCAAATAACTTATTTGATTTCGATAGGTGGCGAGTAGACACATAATTGTTCAATGGATATCTCACCCTGAATCTAAGTTTGGTTCACTCACATGATATTTGTGTTTACATTTAGGATCAGCCTCATAACTAGGTTTAGGAATACCTCAATTAATGCGCTTTGGAAGACGACGAACAGGTGGAGCATCTGGAGTGAAACGCAATTGGTTATGAGTATTAACTGAAAATGAGGGAGCATTGGAATGCAACTCTACTGCTGGCACTTGGCCCATGCCATATTGTGGGGTTGTAGGCCCAGATTCCATGGGTTGGTGATAATTCGTGTCACACTATGTTTCCAAAAGGCACAGGCTGGCCCTACTGGCCTTGAAGCCCGCCAACCGCAGGCTGGTCCTACTGTTCCTAACGTCTAGAAGCCACGGACTGGTTCTGTTGATCTTGAAGCCCAGCAGACACAGGCAGATCCTGCTGCTCCTAAAGCCCAGAATATGCGGGCTGGTTCTATTGGCTGTCCTAAAGCCCAAGTTTCGTGGGCTCCTCAGCTAATGTGGGCTGCTACACGTCAATTCAAATCGGGGTAACATAATCAAGGGTCCCAACTTCTTCATCTCGTATCTCCCTTTGAAGTGAGGACTCAGACGAATCATAATACATCTCATTTTCATGAAAAACTACATCAACTGTGACAATCATTTTCTTGGTTGGAGGATGATAACAACGATAACCCTTTTGAGTTGTGGCATATCCCAAAAATACACAACGAGCAGCGCGAGGTTCAAGTTTACTATGTCTTTACGGTGGGTGGAGGTGGACAAATGCTACATATCCCAATAGACGTGGAGAAAGATTCAAAATTGGTGGACAATTAGTTTGAGACATGCGGGCTTGCAATGGTGTTTGGAAGTCAATGGTGTGAGATGAGAGATGGTTGATAAGATATGCTGCCGAAGTTAGGGCTTCGTCCCAATAATGCAAGGGGAGTTGTGCCGCCAAAAGAGAAGCATGAACTACCTCTAACAAGTATCTATTTTTCCGCTCATCAACTCCATTCTGTTGAGGAGTGTAAGGGCACATGGTTTGATGAACAATACCATGCCTATCAAGGAAGGCACGAAGGTCCGCATTAACGTTTTCACCTCCATTGTCAATTCGAATGACCTGAATATTCATGTTATACTGCACAGTAACCATCTTATGAAATTTTTGAAAGGCCAAATTGACTTCATTTTTCACTTTCAACAAACTAACCCAAGTTATTCGTTCATTAATAAAAGTAACAAACCAGTGAGCACCACCGAGAGTAGTAATTTTAGATGGACCCCACACATCAGAATGCACAGTCATAAAAGGAACAGAACATTGTTCAAACTCAAAGGAAAAGTAGCTCTATGGCTTTTGGCCATTTCACAAACCCCAAACTTAAACTGAGAAACATTAGTCTTAGCAAACAAACAGCGAAATAGCTTATGCAAGTAACCAAATGAAGCGTGTCCAAGACGACAATGCCACATCCAAACGTCTGACACTTTATTATTCTCCCCCCTCCCCCGAGGCGAGCCAACTAAAAGAGCTTGAGCCAACAATCCAGTACTTTGTGATGTCAACTCCAAGTAGTAAAGCTTTCCTTGTCTAATACCATAACCAATCGTCTTCCTCGTATGGATGTCCTTGAAAATGCAAAAATAAGGCTAAAAAATAACCAAACAATGTAAGGCAAAGGTTATTTGTGCAACGGATAACAAATTATAATTTAGGGATGGAACCACAAGAATATTATCAAGTTTCATGGCATTAGATAAAGCTGCAGTACCTTCCCCAAGAACAAGGGTGGCATTACCATCAGCGACATTGTCAATTGTTTGAGTGGAGAGTTTTAGAACTGGAACCTGTCTAGAATCATAAGTCATATGTTCAGTAGCCCCTAAATCAATTATCCACGTAGTATTCATAACAGTAGTATAAGTGTATAGAGGTTTACCATCTTTACTTACCACGGCACTCAGGGCTGATGCCTGGTCAATTATACAATCTAATGTGTTTTTAGATTTGGCAACGGAAGCACATGTTTTGCCTGCCATAGTAGTGGTCTTGGCCTTGTCAGTATCACCCTTCATGGGTAAAAAAAAAAAAAAATCCGTTGACAAAAATTTTGGGCAGCAAGTTGACTGGACAACAACTATTGGAGCAACAACACAGATAATTGACTGGACGATCTTGTGCTGTGTTGATCGAGTCTGGGCAGCAACAATGTAGAAAGTTGCTCCCTGCTTGAGAATCAGGACGAAGCTGCAACAACACAAAGTTGTTCGTTGATCACGAATCAGGACGACGCACCGAAGCCCTGGCGCGGCTGAAAGGCGGTGGTGATGATCAAGGGAATGCAGGGACAAGCGAAGAGGAAACACGGGGCTGCACATTGCAGATTTGTCTGGGCTGCGAGACTTTTTGCACATGTTCCTGGACAACAACGATGAAGGAATCGCTCGCCGTCATTCGAGGACAACAACGATACTTAGTCGCTTAGTGCAGTTTTCTACAACAATGGTACATAAACATCGCTCGCTGATCATAGACCATGCTACTGTTATGCACGACAAGTTGGGTTTTAAATTGCGCACTGAACTACTCAGCACGGCGAGGTTTTTTTTTTTTTTTTTTCTTCTTCTTTCTTTTCCGACATGAGTCTGGTGCCAAGAAGAGAATGCTTTGAATCGTTATATTATTTTTGTCACTTTGAGGTATAATATACTGTCCTAGAGTTGCCATGTTAAGAAAAGGATAATTACAATAATTACAATCCCAGATTACAAAGGATTAACCCTAACTTGGAAAACCTAAATTGTAGGAGACTATATACAAGTCAACATCAAGTTCCGGAACCCCCCATTGTTCTGAGCATAATATCCTACTTGAGCTGATTTCCCAGAGTGCAAACCATTAATATCAATCCCAACATGGTTGTTGTTGATGTCACTTAATGCGATATTCTATATGGTGTCAAGCTCTACAGCAAAAACACGATTGGTTTCATTGCCGTCGTTGGTGTTTTTAAAAAGGCCTAGGTATTGGGTCAGAAAAGCTCCCGATTAGGCCACTGGCGAGCATACATTCACGATTGAGGCCACACTCTGATAATAAACATGGACAACCTTCCAAGCGAAGTGTTTATTCATGGTTAGGCTCGCAAGGAGCACCATCCACCTCACATCGGAATAGGCAGCACGACGGATGAAGATAAACAGTCACTCAATATGACTCAAGTTCAACCGACGACCTGCGAGTAACCCGGTCGCCTGCTAGGAACATACCACATGCATTGCAGCCTAGACCAGTAGGTCACGACTGGGGGCAGTCGAAAGCTCCACTACCCTAGCAAAGGCAAATTCAGGAAGAAGTAGAAAGGCTCCTGACCGAATGATTGCACGACTTCTAGTGTGACTTCTAGTGTAATGAAGTTACGGATGAGGCGCTTTGACGGGACATGACTAACATAAGTAGGTCGCCTTTCACATACGAGATTGAGCAGACATAGCCTTCACGCAAGTTCATCATGCCACATTTCACATCTTTCAAAGGAGATGGAAACCCGGAGAGGAACCTAAAACACTACTGCGATGCAATGATCCTTTATTGGAACAATGATGCCCTCATGTGCAAGATATTCGCCACTACTTTGCAAGGCGAGGCACAAGACTGGCTCCACAGCCTATCGCCATAATCCATCCAGAGTTTCGATGAGCTTTCTTTGGTTTTCACCAAGGAATATTCATCTTATCGCTCGATCAAAAAGAAGTCTGACCACTTGTTCAACATTAAGAAAAACCCAAAGGAGTCGCTATGCGACTATGTGAAAAGGTTCAAAGCAGAGAAGACGAAGATAGTCAGATGCAATGACTCGATAACTAGTGTAGCCTTCCAAGAAAGACTTTCAGCAGACCACCCGCTATTTAAAAAATTGACCATGAGAGAAGATCTGACTCTGGCAGTCTCATTCACTATGGCAGAAAAGCATACACCTTGGGACGAGGCTCGACGAGCAGACATGGCACCCAAGCAGCCTCGCAAAGAATCGACAGTAGCTCAAAAGAAGGAGGACAGAAAGCAGTACAACAACAAAAGCAGGTCAGAGGTTAAGTGCAAGGACTGATCCTCGACTAAAGGAGGCCTGATGTCCAAGAACTATACTAAGTTCTCGATCTTGATCCACCAAATCCTCTGCGACATCAAGAGTGAGCCATGGTTTAAGCTGCCGAAGCAATCAAGGGGAGACACCTCCAAGTTGAACCACACTAAGTACTGCATATTCCATTGAGATCCTGGTCACACAACCAACGACTGCTACACTTGGAGGTATTACCTAGAGAAGCTGGTGAAAGAAGGTAAGATCGACAGATACTTGAACAAGCCAGCTGAGTAGCCTAGAAGAAACATAGACGCCAACAAAGAGCTGCTGACCAAGACAATTCGGATCAAGGGCATCTTCGTTGAATCCTAGCATTCGGGGGCCACCAATAACTCCAAGAAGAAGAAGATCCAACAGGCTCTTTTAGTCTCTAAGATCCAGGTAGTCAATACTCAACTTACCCATCGTTGGCTTCATTGAGCTGGATGCCGAAGGCGTCGACTTCCCACATAACGACACACTTGTGATATCTGTCTAACTAGCCCACGCTATAGTCGACAGAATGATGGTTGATAACGGAAGTGCGATCAACCTACTTCAGTTCTTAGTAATTCAAAAGATAGGCCTAGAAAGCACAACCATATGCCTAACGGAGGTACTCACTAGATTCAACGGACACACCTCGATTGCTATTGGCAACATAACACTTGACATGATAACACCTCAAGTTGTCTCAAAGTAGACGTCCACGATAGTAAGCAACCTGTCTCCCTACAATGGGATTCTAGGGCGACCTTGGTTGATAAAGTTGGATGCCATAACCTCCATCAAGTATCAAAAGATCTGATTCTGCATCTTGGGAGGAGGAGTCGGAGAAATCAAGTTTGACCAGGCCACATCTCGATGATGCACTATGCGAGTACTGAATGAGTCAAAGAAGATGGTGTCCAAATCAACGTATCAGCAGACGAGTCAAGAAGATGGTGTCCAAATCAACGTATCAACAGACGAGTCAAGAAGATGGTGTCCAAACCAATGCATCAGCAGGCGAGAAGGGATGAAAACTAAAAAAGAACACCGAACACATCTTTCTTGTTCCTTAGCAGACGGAGAAGACGGCTAGAATTGGCTCACATCTGAGCCCCAAGGAAAATGAGGAACTCACGACTTTCTTTAGGGAGAATCGTGATATCTTCACATGGTCACCTTCCGACATGCTTGGTATCGACCCCAATACAGCTTGCCACAAGCTGCACGTTGACCTTGCTGCCAAACTGGTGATCCAAAATAGAAGACACTTTGCACCCGAACAAGTGGCGATCATTAAAGCATAAATCAATAAACTACTGGAAGCCGAGTTCATAAAAAAGGTAGCACACTTAGCATGGCTTGCCAATGTCTTGCTAGTAAAGAAGAAAGAGAATGGAAAATGATTAGTTTGCGTAGACTACACCAACCTCAACAAAGCATGCCCGAATGATCCTTATTTAGTCCCCCGAATCGACTTACTAGTAGATTCAACTTCAGGAAACTAGCTACTCAGTTTCTTGGACACATACTCTGGCTACAACCAAATAGCCATGCACGAGCCCAACAAGGAGAAAACTGCGTTCGTGATTGAGTGAGGTACCTACTGCTACAAAGTCATGCCTTTTGGCCTCAAGAACGCATGAGCTACTTATCAACGACTGGTAAATATGATGTTCAAAAAGAAAATTGGAGTAACTATGGAAGTCTACGTCGACGACATCCTGGTGAAAGGCAAGTAGCGGCTAGACCACCAAATGCACGTTTGGAGTATCAGGCAGATTCTTATTGTACCTAGTGACCCAACGAGCAATCGAAGCACATCATAAGTACATCCGAGCAATCCTAGAGATGAAGTCTCTAACTACCCTGAAGGAGACCCAAAGCTTGACTGGATGAGCAACCTTTCTGAACCGCTTCCTCTCGCAGCCCATTGATCGATGCAAGCCTTTTTTTAGAAGCAATCAAGAGGGCATAGGGAGATAAATGGGATGATGAGTGCGAAAGAACTTTTGAATATTTAAAGAAGTATCTCACATCACCTTCCTTAGTATCTAAGCCAAAAGCAGCGGAAGACTTATACATCTACTTGGCAGTTTTAGAAGTAGCAGTGAGCTCTGCTTTTATATGAGAAGACCTGGGGGCCCAACTACTGGTATTCTACACTTTCAAAGCTCTTTTCGATGTGGAAATCAAATATCTGAAGATCTAGAAATTAATTTTCACACTAGTTGTTGAGGCTGGGAAGCTTATACCATATTTTCAAGATTATACAGTCATCGTTATGACCCTGTATCCTCTACGATCAATCTTACATGGTCCATACACTTATTAAGGAGTACTGAAATGGACGTTGGAACTTGGCTAGTACGACTTAGTTTACAGACCTTGC
This sequence comes from Malus fusca, assembly GCA_035220775.1. Lineage (NCBI taxonomy): Eukaryota > Viridiplantae > Streptophyta > Magnoliopsida > Rosales > Rosaceae > Malus > Malus fusca. Next base: position 22,310,027 of record CM069070.1, read on the forward strand.
AATGCGATAAAGGCCCAAACCTTGGTAGATTTCATAGCAGAATTCACACTTAGCCTAAGTGACGCATTAGCGTGGCTCAACGACACCCTTGAGGCAACCGAGTACGTTATAGCTATACATGCCTTACCCAATGGAGACTTCTGGCATTTTCATGTTAACGGCGCATCTAACTACAAGGGCTCAGGAGCAGGCGTGGTCTTTGTCACCCCAGATGGTTTGATGCTCGAGTAAACGATCACTCTAGGCTTCAAAGCATCCAACACTGAAGCAGAGTACGAAGCCTTACTAGCAAGCCTCGGAATGGCAAAAGACTTGGCGGTGAAAAAGCTTGCAATTCCTTTTGATTCCCAGCTAATCACCAACCAGACTACCGGAGAGTACACAACAAAGCATCCGAAAATGGTGCAATACCTATAAAAGGTACAAAAGCAGCTTGAGGCATTTCAGACTTACACCTCACTTAAGTTTTACGGGCAGACAACGCTCAGACGGATGCACCAGCTGGTCTAGTCTCCGCCATTGACCATCAACTCAAACGTTATATTCCGGTGGAGTATCTAGAAAAACCAAGCATAATAGCCAAGATGTCACAGGTTAGTACAACTCTGAACTGGAAAAATCTCATCGAAAACTACCTAGTCAATGACACACTTCCTATAAAAAGATTAGAGTCAAGAAAGCTTCAAACGAAGGCAGCACGCTACTACATGTGGAATGATATTCTTGTTCGAAAATCGTACACCGGACCATATCTCCGCTGCTTAACGCCTCTTGATGACCTGAAGATTCTAAGTTCAATCCACGCAGGCATTTGTGGAAATCATTTTGGAGGCTGATCCTTAGCACATAAGGATTTTAACGTAGGCAACTACTGGCTTACTATGCATTATGACGCTAAGCAGTTAGTACAAAAGTACACAGCTGCCAACGCTATAAGATGGTACCATCACTGTTTGCTAGCAAACTACACTCAAAGACAAGTCATTGGCCATTCATGCAGTGTGCAATCGACCTAGTAGGGCCAATGCCGCCCGCTACTAGGGGCAGATGCATGATGATCGTGGCAACTAACTACTTCACTAAATGGGTGAAAGCAAAGGCCATGACAACCACAACTCAAACGGACATAGAGCGCTTCATAAGAAAGAACATCATTTGTCGGTTCAGCATCCTTCTATCCATCATCACAGAAAATGGCCCGTAATTCGTAGCCAAAGATTTGGCAAAGTTCTTCTAGAATTATGGCATTAAGCAATACATGTCCAAGCCAAGGTATCCCTAAGGCAATGGGCAAGTCGAGGCATCCAACAAGACAATCCTCGATTGCCTTAAGAAATCCCTTTAAGACAAAAAGGGAAAGTGGCAAGACAAACTTCCAGGATGTCTTTGGACTTATTGCACCGTCAAATGATGAGTAACCGGTGTGACTCATTTCTCTTTGGCATTTGGTTAAGAAGCAATCAGCCTGCTAATGTCATTATGCCAAGTATCAACACTTTACTGCCAAACATCGATCAGAACAAAAAAAAGATAGCCACAAACTTAGATCTAGTAGAGGAGAAACGCGAGAAGGTCATTACCCACATCGCATCTTACCAACAACAGTTTATTTGTAGTTACAACTAAAGGGCAAAGATTCGACAGTTCTAGCCTGAAGATCTAGTCCTGAGAAAAGTCTTCATCACTGCCCGCAATGAAGGCTTCAAAAAGATGGATCATATCTAGAAAGGTCTGTACAAGATTAGTAGAGTAGGCGGTACGGGTAGCTGCACCCTCGCCACCATGAGCGACAAAGAGATCGAAAAGTAATGGAACGCCTATAATATGAGGATGTACCACGCATGACCTCCTGCTACATTAAAGCTTGAAGACTTAAGCAGCTCGACAGGCACCATCTCGCAAGCCGAGAACTATTCGGTTGTTATGCAATTCTTACCTTACGGCTAAGTTTTCATTCGTTTCACTCATTTTTCAATAAGGAATTCAGAAGTTATTCGCAACTTGGCTCGGCTGCATGCTTACAAAAACTCATCACTCCTGCACTTCAATGAAGATCGCGTCTTTTTGCGAATTTATCTCAGGAATTGCACCCCCTAAAGACCAACCATGCTCTCCAATGCGATATGGTAAACTATACACTTCGAATATCCAGATGTAGATGGGTCGGGCTGCCCTGGTGTAACTAGGTGCACGATGACATGCGCCAAGCCTCAAAGATTTTTGGTTTGGCCAAATCAACGGGAAACCAAGCCTCAAAGACGGAAGAGGCACATTACGCAGTACACCTTATGGACGGCTGCCCTGGAACCCCAAAGTTGCTACTGAGTACACTAAGGTATCCTACGGTTTACAGAAGACTGCCTACGGCTTGCCATTCGAGTAGTTAGCCGAGCTAAACTCATACAACTGCACATTTTTTTTGAAAGATTAACAGTTAGCATGCACATACAAAACTTTATGTACTGTTAACATGCTACGTAGTTGATAAGCTTTACGTAGTTGATAAGCTTCATCTTTGCCAAACGTGAAATGATCATTTAGATCTACACTGATTCCTAAAGTGTTGTGATACTTGCTTCGTAGCCTACATAATTGGTTACATAAAATGCAAAGTGTTCTTTCGAACCTTTGCCCACGAAATTCCTTACAACCATGTACTTTTACCACAAAAGGTTAGCAAATTTCATGCCCTAGAAATCTTTATTATGTTGTGATGCAGGCCACATAGCTCAAGGGATCGAAGAAAGCCGAAGCTAATAGCCAAGTGGTCAAGCGAACTCGTTTGCTTCTGTAAGTGAGGCGTCTGGCTACCGACCCTATGGTTAACAGCTTTGCAAAAGATCTACACCGAAACCTATGACTATATAGGCTACGCAAACTTGTCTGCTTATGGAAAAGTAGCACATCTGCCATTGATCTAAAGGTTAAAGGTTAGGCGTAAACAAAAGAGGCAAAAATGAAGAAAAGCGAAGGAAACAAGTTTATTAAATTTTCTAGCAAAATTGATAAACCAAGAACAAAGGCCTATAAAGTTCGAGCAAAAGAAAAAACAGAGAAAATAAAGAAAATCCTAAAGGCTACCTAGGAAACTACTATTCAGCAGCTTGGATATCCCACTACTACTCGGTTGCTACACCTTCAGCAGCCGCCACACTCTCAACATTATCTAGAACTTCACCCTCAGCTGCCCCAGCCTAAGCATCGAGCTTTCCAACTACTTCACCAATGGAAGCCTCGAAAGTAAAGGTAAGAAAATCTTTCAGAGAAACAGAGAAGGTCTCGAAGTCTTTTCTAACAAACTCAAAGTTAGACAGCCTACCGAAGAGGCGATCCAACCTTTTCACTCTTCAACCGGTCGTTCTCCTCGAGTAGACCAACACAGATGCGCTACAACTCATCCACTTCATTCTTCAGACTTTTGTTGATCTTCAGCACACATTGGAGTTCCAACACTTGAGGTTCAAGCTTATCACGATTTTCCGGAAGTGGATTACTTGATTACAAGCAGCAATCAACTCTTCATCCTTTGTGTAGGCAGCAAAACGAAGCCTCGAAATGGTACTCAAGATCTTGAATCTGAGGTATGTAATGACTAATCTCCTTATCTAAACTTTCATACTTAACTTGGATCGCATCAAACCTAGCCATCAAGTCATCGATCTTCTGGCGAGTTGTCTCAAGTTGCAGAGAAGTGGGGGTAGATATATTGAACCCCTTCAAAGCAACGAGCTCATACTCCAACTTTTTGATATTCTCGGCAGAAGGATAAGCCTAAGTTGCCATAGTTGTTGTCATCTCCTTGGTACCCTTGGTATTTTCTTAGTGAAGAAGCATAGGCTCGGCTGCCAGAATCACCGTTTTCTGCATCATAGCAAACAGAGCTGTCCTTTTATATTGGGTCATATGCTTCGCAAAGGAACTTGAGCAAACAACCCTTATGACGCCAGCAACAAGTTTGGCACACGCGTCCATGTCTTCAAGCAAAAGCTCACAGATGTCAGTATACTCTCCAGAAATAGGCTTGGTGGATTTCTCACAATTGCCTATGCGAGTAGACTCATCTTTCTCATCAGGCGAACCAATCTCAGTAGCAAGAGGAATAGGCCCAGGTGCCACTTTAGTAGCAGAGTTTACCTTATCGCTCTTTATAGTAGCAATCATCTCCAAATGTGAACCGAACTTAGCTTTTAATGGACGTCTTGGTATAGACTTTGGCATTGGGGGCACGATGGAATCTCTACGCTGAGCAATCCTATCAGGAATCGTATTAGCCATTTTCGGCATAGCAGACGTCACATGCTCATATCTAGCAGCCTCATCTTTCTTTCTCTTGGAAAAAGTCAAGTCAATTACAAGCTTCTCGGCAGTAGGTAGACCCTCATGAGCAGTGGAGGAAGTCTTCAATTTTTTCACAACCAATATCTCTTGAGCAGGCGTGGAATGTCTTTTTTTTTCCACTTTCATTCGCAACAGGGTCGACGACAGTGATCAGACGAGCAAATGCCTTCGATTTATCTCCTCTCTCGGGGGCAGCCCACATGTCTTCCAGTGAAGAGGACTAAGCAGCCAACGCCATTCAATGTACTCAGTAGGGATACCTAAAGAAATGTGCACATTCTTCATATCTTGAGAACTCTTAGGAATTAGCCAAATTCTGAATCTACATAGACAAAAGAAGATAATTATTAAACCAGAGAGCGGCTCACTAGAAGCACAAAGCAACCTAAAGACTAAGCAATTTACTTACCGGTGATGAAAATCGTCGGAAAGCCCATCTCAGGAAAATAATCAGACTCCCACTTTCCACTTATCTGCAAAGTTTCCTTGGTCCAGTCATGATCTCCTTTGCTCAAATGATTAAAGAGCCTATGGCAGGATCGCAGCTGCCCAACTCAATCAATACAACCTATGTCAAAGAAGTACCAGAATTCATTAACTATTAGATCTAAGTCAAAGAATTGGCTCAGATTGAGGAATCCCACTATCATGTGGACCGTATTTGGAGAACACTGAGCAGGGGCACACTTCATGCAGAAAAGTACTTCTTGGAAGAAACGTGGGATGGGAAAAGTAATCCCAACACAAAGTAGTAAGGGTGAAACTTGATAGCGTTCCGCCTCAATACATGGCTCACGGCTGCTCTCCTCCTTGACACGTTTCACATGCACCCCAGATGGAGTGGCATGCCTGTATGCTTTGAGGAAGTCTCTGAACGAGTCATCAGAATTGATTTTGACGTGAGCAGCCTTGAAGTAGACCACTTTACTCAAAGACCCGCCTTAACGATACAACGACGACACATCATCATCGATCTTGTGGCTTGAAGAAGACATGCTCGAAGAAATTCTACAAAGATGCAAGAAAGAATTGTTAGGACAGTAGCCAAGGGAGCCCAGCCTATGCTGCCTCCCTATCTCTCTCTTCTCGGCCTAGTGGCCCACAACCCAAAACCAACATGAAGGGGGCAGTTGCCCAAGCACCTCTTTCCTTTATCCCGCACAAGCCGAAGCCTAGCACTTCACAACCTTGGCCTACGCTAGCCAAGCCTAGTGCATCCCGTTGGTGATCTAAGCCGAGCCCCAGCTCGCCTTCGTGGCCCCCGCCGCTGCAGCCAACCCGCTGGCCATGCCGAGTCGACAGCAGCAACCACACGGCTACAGCAATGCCATGGCTTTCCTAGCCACTTTGGTCACATCCTTGATCCCCATTGAGCCAAGTTTCAAGCCACGAGACTCCAAAAAATTAAGAAGACAAGGAAAATTAATTTTTTCTTACCTTAGTGCGGCGTGAAGACAAAGAAAACAACAAAAGACATTTCTTTGCACGGGCAAGCAACGAAGATTGCTAGGGGATGATGAACAAATATCCTCTAGCTTTCTCTCTTTCTTGTAGGGTTAAATAATTGCTCTTCGAAGATTTAATCCTATACTTAAGGTAGACTTAAATAGACTTTGGAGGTAATTTAATTCCCTTTCCTAGAAGAATCTAATTTCCAATCAAAGCGGGAATCTACATCAAAATAGAAAACAATCTTATGTTTCCTTAAGCAATTGGAGCTCTCTACAACCACTGCCCTTTCCTGCGAGCAGCCCAGCAGGTGTGGGAGCATTTGTGGAGCAAAAAATAATCTAAAAAATCATGGAGGTGACACATGAATTTTGGGGTGAAAAGACGAGATTACCCTTGAGGCACACCGGAATTCCCACGCACATACAACATACAATAACGACTCAATCAAGGAAGAGTCAAATTTGACCAATATGAAATTTATTTCATATTCCTCTCACACTCATCATCTATCCCTTATTGATTTTATTCAAAAGATAGCTCCCAAAACTTCCTATTTAAACCTGGAATAATTGTCATGTTAATTGCAAGATATTATTTCACATAATATCTTGCAATTATTCACCCATTACCACCAAATATGGTCAGCCACTCTCCACCCAAAGGGCCCACTCTCCTATAAATACATCCATTATCGCACTACAATGCTAAGTCATTGGCTACCCGTAAACTTCTAAATACATTATTTTCAAAATTCTAACTTTTCCATAAGAGATTCTTTGGCCAAAACCCCCTATTCATCGTGGGCGCGTGAGGTTTTTGGCCTTAATCGAAAATGTTATTATTTTGCATGTGCATTTTTGTCAAAGAAAGAGAAGGCGAAGTTTGCATCCACAATCTAGGCTTATATTAGCGGACCGGAAGCCATTGTAGGTGAAACTAACATTTTTAGCTACTGCTAGGTTTACTAGTAAAAATATTATGGATGAGGATCCCATCCGGATCCAAATGGTAGGGATTCTAGGGTTCCTTATATCCTAGCCATTCATCGTATATCGTGCGGTCAGATTTCGTCAGGTACTATTTGTGTTTAATTTTAAATAATAAAATTCAAATGATTTTTGACCGCAGATATACGATGAACGGCTAAAATGTGAGCATTCCTATAATCCCTACCATTTGGATCCTGATGGGATCCTCATCCAAATATTACAAGCCTGAAAAACACGGCTACCATTCTTAATTCTTTGTCAAGTCCTCTGAACTTTCAGTACATATATACTTTAGTTTTAAGACTTACCACAGGTATATAAAAGCAAAATCGATGCAGCTGAGATAACAGTAGACAGATAGACCTTCGTTGTCGCTCTAATTACCAAGGTTCTAAAAGACGCTAGGCGCTAGTCGGGCGGCGGGCTGGGGCCTAGCGCCTAGGCGGCTAGGCGGGGTCTAGGCGGGCGCCTAGGCGGACTAGGCGGATTTAAGTAAATCCATTATATTTCGTGTAAATAAGTGTCTGTTTATACTTAAAATATATATAATTTCATCATAAACTACAAAATAGAATGACATATGTATTATAAAGTATTGGAACATAATGAAAACATGGGGAACAAGCATATAGTGTGTGCCCATTTAAGTATTCAACAAGTCTATTACAATTTATTGAAAAAAAATTAAATGCAAATTGAAAGTTATCTATTTTCTATCAAAATGAGTCGCAACCTAAGCAGGTGCCTAGGCGGTTCTGGGCGGGCTAGGCGGCCTAGGCGGGCGCCTCAACTGGTCTAGGCGCCCTTTATTAATTTTCAAACGCCTAGGCATTAATCGGGGCGGTGACCAGCCGCCTAGCGCCTAGGCGGGGATTTTTAGAACAGTGCTAATTACACATGTCGTTTTTGTGTCCAGTGCTCTCCACCACTGGTAACTGGTCCATCCCCCCGATGAAAAGGAACCAGGATCCTCGCCGGATCTTTCCCTAGGGATCCTAGGGATCCCGCAATCTTATCCGTTCATTTTATATCGTGCGGTCAGTTTTCGTTAGGTACTATTCATATTTGAATTTTAAAATTCTAATTTTAAATAATTTCTGACCGCACGATATACGATGAACGGACAAGATTGTGGGATCCCTAGGATCCCTAGGGAATGGATCCGGCGAGAATCCTGGTTCGATGAAAAGTACTTCTTCCGTACAACGTACGCACAAGACCGTCACTCGAAAGTCTTCATAATGGTGAACTGATCGTCGATTCAATTTAATACATAAAAGACAAGAGTCACAAGACTCCAAGTCTGCAACACCATCTAAACTATGATCAAACTGAGCAAGTGGCCATGATCAATTCCATGGCCGGTTAAGGTCAGACTCCCCAAACTTGATTGAAATTAAGAATAATTGCCTTGTTAATTACAAGATATTATTTTACATAATATCTTGTAATTATTTGCCCATTACCATCAAATATGGCCAGCCACTCTTCACCTAAGGGGCCGGCTACTCTTCTATAAATACCTCTCTTATCCCATTAAAATGCCAAGTCATTGGCTACGTATAAACTCCTAAATACATTCTTTTTAGAATTCTAACTTTGACATTAGAGATTATTCGGACAAAACCCCATCTCTCAATTCATCAGGGATGTGTGAGGTTTTTTATCTTAATCGAAAGTGTTATTATTTTGCAGACATTTTCGTCAAAAATAAAAAAAAAGCAAAATTTACATCCACAATCTAGGCTCAGATTAGCAGACAGGAAGTCATTGTAGGTGAAACTAACATTTTCAGCTGCTGCTAGGTTTACTAGTAGAAATAATACAAGCCATAAAAACACGGCTGCCATTCTTAATTCTCTGTCAAGTCCTCTGAACTTTCAGTACATATATACTTCAGTTTTAAGACTTACCACAGGTATATAAAAGCGGATTTGGATCCTCTCCTGAGCTAATAGAGAGGATCCTCCTGACCAGTCATCGTAGGCCGTTGTATTTTTATCTAATAGCTATAAATTCAACGACCCACGATGACTGGTCAAGAAGATCCTCTCCATTAGCTATCAATGCAGCTGAGATGACAGCAGACAGATAGACTTCGTTGTCGGTCTAATTAAATATTCCGTCTTTTGTGTCCAGTGCCCTCCACCACTTGTAACTGGTCCATCCCCCCGATGAAAAGTACTTCTTCCATGCAAACGTACGCGCAAGACCGTCACTCGAAAGTCTTCAGAGTATATTTGCTTCTTGTTTAGTTATGTAAAATTCTCTTCATATCGAAATACTGAAATTTCAACAAATTTTCTGTTCTTTCTATTTGATTATCTACAAGACTGTAAACACTTTTCATGCAGATTGCAAATTTCATAAACTTAGAGGCTGTTAGATAATTATTCGTTTTCAGTTTTTAGTTTTTAATTTTTTGAAAACTTAAAACTAGTTTGGTAACTACTGTCTTTTTTTAGTTTTCGTTTAAAAACTCAAGAATGTAGTTTTCACTTTTGGTTTTTAGTTTTCAATTTATGGGTGAAAGTAGTTACTAAACGAGTTTTCAATTTTAGTTTTCGAAAAAAAAAGGAAAAAAACAAAAAATTAAAAACGAAATGCTAAGGAAACAGCTCCTTATTAGTTCTACCAGGGTTCTAGTCAATGTAGTCATATAGATTAAAATTTCACAAATATATTATTAGGAAAGTGTAAAAGGAAGCAAACGGGAGAAGAGAGAAACCTGCATGCCAGTTGTAATCACAATTAATATGAATCTTCACACTTCACAGTTCACAGTGACGCACATATACATGTCGAAAGTATAGTTTTAAGAGGAGTTTGTGGTGATGGAGCAGAGCAGTTGGAAGCAAAAACGCAGAAAAGCTAGGGTCTCGAGGATTTTTTTTTTCTACTTCTACATGTATCAAATAATGAAGTTTCAACCAAAACCCTAACACTAGGAAATGGCGGAACCTCTTTTACTGTGATATTTGGCGGTGGTGAAGTATCTGAAAGTCGAGAACTTGAGGAGTTGCAGAGCTCTCTGCCATGAACAATTGAACAGCCAGCACTGTGACTTTGGGCCAAGCAAAACTTCATTTGAAAGTCCAATTTAATTGTAATTGTTAGAGGTGGCAAAGCCCATTTCACAAAATTCTTTCCTATACTTTTTCTATTTTATTTTTATACAAGATCAACTAAACTACAGGAGGCAGGAGTTGCCATGACGACGTGGGTTCGAACCCCGTCAGTGACTAATCTAACATTTAATCTAACAAAATTTATCGTTTTACAAAAAAAAAAAAAAATTAAAAAAAAAGAAAACTAAACTAGGGGATGCGATTTGAACTTGAATGTAGAAGGAAAAACACATTGTTCTAATCAACTTAACTAGCGAGTCTCTTTCTATGCCTTAATCTTCGCCATTGATTTGTTATTATGGACATTATTTTATTCAAGTGGTGGTGGAAACTAAATTATACTAAATGATTGGGAGGCAGATTCATACTCTTTTATCCAAGTGCCCAGACCAGACCAAACTGGTTCAAGCGAACCACCGGCCGGCTGCCGGACCTAACCCGGTTCTGACCTGACAGACCGATCCATCGGCGGCCCAAAAAAAATTCCGACGAGATCAGCAAACCATTCTTCGGGTTCCGGACCCATTTTTCAATATGTCAGACCCCTTTTTTGGTGTTTTATGCATATTTGACATATTCCAGCTTAAATCTCATGCCTGGAGTCCATTACACTTCCACCTCTCAAGCAGACGCATACCGTCCAAGCTTTTCCACCCCAAATGGCGAACAACACTTGTCTCGACAAGTCATAGAGTTGACAAGTGCCTTCACACAATAGATAACCTTGTGAATCAGCTTTTGCAGCGCACTGAGATGTAGTGTGCCCCAGACGAGGTGTCCCGACGAACCTCTCTAGCAGCGTCCGGCAAGTAGCCCTTCGACTAGCCATGAACCGAGTGTTCTGGCAGTGCACACTCTCGCTTGGGTCCCCGAGATAGCGTATACTCTTGTCTTAGCGCGCGTAGGAGTGTGAACTTTCAGTTAGGCCCACGGACGAGCATATATTCACGGTTGGGGTCACACTACGATAATCAACGTGGACAACTTCCAAACGAAGTGTTCATTCACGGCTAGGCCCACAAGGAGCATCCTCCACCTCACATCGGAGTAAGCAGTACGACAGACGGAGAGAATCGGTCACCAATCCGGCTTATGTTCAACTGGCAGCCTGCGAGTAACTGGCTCACCTGCTATGAATGTACCATATGCACTACAGTCGCAACATAGACGAGCTGAGCATAGGGAAAAGTAGGTCATGACCAGGGGTAGCCGAAAGCTTTGTTACCCCAGCAAAGGAAAATTCAAGTAGACATAGATAGGCTAATGGTCGAATGATTGTGCGACTTCCAGCGCAACGAAGTTACGGACAAGGCGCTCCAACAAGACACGAACAATATAAGCATGTCACTTTTCACGGACGAGATCGAGTGGGCGAACTCACCACGCCACATTTCACATCTTTCAAAAGAGATGAATACCCGGAGAAGCTTTTAAAGCACTACCGCAGCACAATGATCCTTTATCGGAACAACGACGCCTAAGAGCTATACAAAGTTCTCGATCTCGATCCACCAAATCCTTTGTAACATCAAGAGTGAACCATGGTTCTAGTTGCCGAAGCAATCGAAGGGAGACACCTCCAAGTTGGATTACACCAAGTACTGCGCATTCTATTGAGGTCCCAATCATACAACTGATGAATGCCACAATGGGAGGAATTACCTAGAGAAGTCGGTGACAGAAGGCAGGTTGACGGATACTTGGACAAGCCAACTGTGCATCCTAGAAGAAACGCAGACACCGACGAAGATCCATCAACTAAGACAATCAATGGCATTTTCTTCGAATTCGAGCACTTGTGGGCCACCAACAACTCCAAGAAAAGGAAGATTTAACAGGCTCTATTAGTCTCACAGGTCCAGGTAGTTGACACCTAACTTGGACCCACTGAGCAGGATGCTGAATGCGTTGACTTCCCACACGACGACGCCCTAGTGATATCTGTCCAACTAGCCTACGCTATAGTCGACAGAATAATGGTTGACAACGGAAGTGCGGTCAACCTACTTCAACTATCAATAATTCAGAAGATGGTGGCTTGGAAAACACAATCATAAGCTGAGTGGAGGTACTTATCGGATTCAACATACACACCTTGACCGATATTAACAACATTACACTTGACGTGAAAACACCGCCAGTTATCTCAAAGCAGACGTTCACGATAGTAAGCAACCCGTCTCCTTACAATGGGATTCTAGGGCGACCTTGGATGATAAGGCTGGATGCCTTAACATCCGCTAAGTATCAAAAGATTCGATTCAGAATCCTGAGAGGAGGAGTTGGAGAAATCAAGTTTGACTAGGCCACATCTCGACGATGCAATGTGCAAGTACTAAAGGAGTCAAAGAAAAAGTATTTTACCCCTAGAGGCAGCTGCCAAATAACAATTACAATAGACGGATCAAGAAGATGATGTTCAAGTCAACACACCAGTAGATGAGACTAGATGGAAACTTAAAGGCCGAACACATCATTCTTGATCCACATCAGCTGGAGAATACGGTTAGAATTGAAGCGGAAATCGACAAGCTACTGGAGGCCAGGTTCATAGAAGAGGTAGTACACTCAACATGGTTTCCTAACGTCGTGCTAGTAATGAAGAAATTGAAGGGCAAATGGAGAGTTTGTGTAGGCTACACGGACCGCTGGAAAGATCCTTATTCGGTTCATTGAATCGATTTACTGGTAAATTCAACTTCCAAGAACCAACTGCTTAGTTTCTTGGACGGATACTCCAGCTACAACCAAATAGCCTTGCACAAGCTCGACAAGGAGAAAACAACATCCGTGATCGAGCGAGGCATCTACTGCTACAAAGTCATGCCTTTTGGCCTCAAGAACGCATGAGCTACTTGCTAACAACTGGTAAACTTGATGTTCAAGAAGCAACTTGGAGTAACCATGGAGGTCTACGTCGATGACATCATGGTAAATGGCAAGCAATAGTGAGTCCACATTGGCAACCTGGCATAAACTTTCAACATTCTTAGATAATACAAGATGAAGCTCAATCCCGCCAAATGTGTGAAACCCCGCCCTAAACTAATTGTAATTTCATTTAACATGAATTGTGAAATTACCTTTTTCTCCCCTATCCACTACCCAATCCGATTCCTTTTTTAGATTTCCTCCAAATTCTCCAGCTCTCTTTACTCGCCATGTGGCAGCTCCCCCACCGCCACCGCCACCTTTCACTTATTCTTCTTCCCTTTTCTCCCCCGAGTATTCTCTTTCAACTCTTATTCTCGAATCTCTCTCCCTCTCCCTGAGCTACACACACCCAAAAATCGAGACAACGACACGACAACAGCACCAAACCCGACGTTGACTTTTTCTCTCCCTCATCCTTCGTGAAGCATAGAGAACCCAGGAAACCCTCCGGCGAGCCCCATGGCTTGCGAGCTAAAATTCTTCCTCTCATCCTGCACTTCAATTTGGTACTTAGATCGTACCCTAGGGTGGAGAATCGATGTTGAACGGAGCTCAAGAAGCTCTGGTCTTCCCTTCCATCGAAACTGGGTCAAAATGACCCAAACCCGGTAGCTTTTAAGCCCAAACCCAACTTAGCCCAAAACGTAAATGAAATCAGGCCTTTCGGCTGGGTTGCTAAGCCCAAACCCTTTTTGAAGCCTAAGCCCAAACCCCATCTAACCTAAATTTGGGCTGTCCAACTCGGGCCCTAAAACCTAAACCCTTTAAAACCCTCAGAACCCAGGCCCTTGGGCCATGTAGAACTTGGGCATTCGGCCCGTTGAATCTACTCCCAGATCCATTAGGCCCAAGCCCAGAGCCAAGCCCAAGCCCAGAAACCTGCCCAACCCAATTAAACTGGCCTAAACTAAGAACCCAGGTCACATGCGGGCCGCACCTGCACTTGTGCGTGAAGGGTTGCCGATGTAGGTGTGTGGAGCACACGCGGCGCCACCGTGGACGGCGCCGGTGACTTTTCCTGCCAATTTTTCGGCGACCCACAGTGGCGCATGGCTGTTGGAGCCGCCACCTTGCGGTAGCGCGTGAGAGTGCGTAGGGGTACCCGAGGTCCCCCTTATGTTTTTCGATGGCTTGAATCTGTTTATGATGTATGTTTTCCAAAATTCAATCATTATGATAAAGTTTTATTAATTGGACCCTTTATGTGCTTAGGTGCGATTATTAGCGGCGATTCTGTTTTTCCTAATTCGCACGGCTCTTCGATGACGGAGTATCTGTGAGTGGACCACTTCTGCAATGCATGTTTTAATAGTATAATGCATACATGAAAAACATGATTTAATGGTTACGTTTTATGAAACGGTTATGAGTAAATTAGATTTACACTTTATGATTATCGTGCTTTACTGATAATATTTTGGAATACCTTACTTTATCGAATTTATGTTCTTTGTAGTATATATGATGGATGACTATATACCATTTATGAACATGTTTTTACACTCTTTGTAGTATATATGATGGATGACTATATATTATGAAGATGTTTTGAGATATATGTACTTATGTTGGAAAGATTATATTCAATGTTTTTGTGCGTATCTAGTGGTCACTGTCCTGTCTACGGGTGTATGTCCTGCCTACAGGCAATTGTTTTGCCTACAGGCGCGTGGCGTATGTTCTGCCTACGGGCGATTGTCCTGCTTACGGGCGTATGTCTTGCCTACGAGTAATTTTCTACCTATGGGCACGTGGCGTATGTTCTGCATACGGGCACGTGGCGTATGTTCTGCCTACAGGCACTTGAAGAGAGCCTTCGGGCAATTATGATACAACTAGTTAGCACACTATATATGATATATGTTTTATGAAAGGTTTTATGGCATGCTAGGGTTTTTGGAAAACCTATCACATATTATGCTATTAGTTTTCATAAACTTTGGGGGTTAGTACGTTATTGAATAACTATGTTTGTACTACTTATATATCAACTTGGTCCACTCATGTTTGTTTTGCGCCCCCTCAGGACATAAGAACGAGGCATACGATCCGAGCTACGAGGCATTCCCCTACCAGTGACATTGGGCCATCATTTCTACTTTTGACATCACTTGTAACAGCAATTTCTGCACACCTTCCGCTTGTATTCTGAATTAGATGTATGCTTTGAACATGTCATGCATTATCACTATCATTTTTACTGATGACTGAATATTATTATATTAGTTTAGAAAGGTTTGTATTTGACTATTACATTGAGTAGTTCGCGCAAAATTTAAATGCATGTTTCACATGTTCTCAAGCATATGCATTCATTAAATGGATTTCGTCACCCTCGGGTGTCGGCTAACATGTGGCCATCCCGCTATCCTCCGGACATCGAGATTGGGGCGTGTTAGATTGGTATCAGAGCATACATAGGACTTCATTCTTCCATTTGGTAATCATAAGCTTTCTTGTATCCATAATCTTTCGTTCTTCTAAATCTTGTTTGCCTCTTATCAGAATCATGGATCCTACTGGTGGGAATGTAGCTCGACGACCTCATTCTGGTTTAATGGGAGCAATTTAGCAGTTGACCTCGCTGATACGAAATGCTTTTCCTGGTAGTAACATGCCGAGTCGTACATTTATGGAGATTGCTCATAGCCACGGAGTTATGGAACTTGATGTAGTTGGAGACTGTGAGGAGGTTGAGGATTGGTTGGAAAAGATGGAGGACACCTTAGAGAGTATGAGATGCCCAACGTCTAAATGGGCGAATACCACTAGTTACTTCCTTCAGGTTAACGCGAGATACTGGTGGAAGTTAGTGATAAGCTCTCACCCACGTATTTCTCTGATGACTTGGGCTACGTTTAGGAGGCTATTTAGCTCACACTTTTTGAGCTCCGGTTATCAGCTGAGGATGAAACAGAAGTTCCTAGAGTTTCGCCAGGGCAATCTGAGTATTACAGAGTTAGATAACACTTTTCGGTGCTTGGCAAAGCACCATGAGGGAACCTATGGGAACCAGTGAGAGATGATGATACAACTGTAGATTGCTATAAACGATGACTATCGCGAGCTTTTGGCACCATAGAGGCATGCATCCTACAAGAGGAGATGATTGATGAGCCTTTGAGGATCGAATAATCGAGGTGGAACAGACTTAATCAGAATCAGCCTTGGAGCCAGAACCAACCTCGGAACCAGACATGGAACCAAAATCAGTGGAGTTATGGATTCCGATCCCAGAGTATAAGGGAGCCTTCTACTTCTTCTAATTCATTTGGCCTTAGACGCTCTCAGTCGTTTAAGCGATAGGGTCAGGGATCTGGATCATCCAGTGATGGCTCAAACAGTGAGTCGATGAGGTGATATTTCAGCCACTTTAATCCAGGTACGGCTAATCCGAGCATGTGTTACAGGTGTGGCAGCTTTGGACACATAGCCCGAAATTACGGTACTCCACGTTTACCTGATGATTTTGCTTCTGGTTCGAGTTACGGTAGGAGTAATAAATCGAGTTATGGTGTGGGTAATTATTTGACTACTCAGAGTAATGATAGGAGTAACAATCAGAGTACTTAGGTCCATGCTCAGAGGCAGTAACAATTTTCTAGAGCAGCTTCATGTAGTCGTGCTCAGGGGAACCGAGCAGGCTGCAACGGCTAGGGTCCTAGGACACGAGGCGTCCGTAATAGTGGTTTGGTACGTCAGGTTTATGGGCGTATCAACACCATGACTCAACAGGAGGCGGAGCAGGATCCCAGAGTTATCACTGGTACTTTACTTGTTTGTGGTAATTGGGCTCGTGTTTTGATTGCTTCGAGTACCACTTATTCATTTAGGTACCGTTTGGTACGTGGGACGGGACAGAACAAAATGGGACGATGCATTCCGTCCCACGTTTGGTGCGCCTAAAACGGGTGGAACGCGTTGTTCCACGTGATGAATTTTGGGTGAATTTCTGTGCCACCTCACCCCCCAGGAACAACTCGTTTCACATCCGTGGAACACAAAATTATAACCTCTCCGTCTCCTTCTTCCTCCTTGTTTCCATCCGAGGGCATCTTTGCTCCCTCTCTGTTCCGTCCCATCCCGTCCCATCCTGTCCTGTCCCGCCCCGTCCCGTCCCGTCTCGTCTGCATACCAAACGATACCTTATATCTCCACAATTTTCACTGGTTCTGAACTTGTAACCTTCATCACTCAGTTTTGATATGTTAATACAATTGCCACATGGAGATCTATTCTATGTACAGTGGGAGTTTAGGGATTACCTAGTTATTGTTAAAGGGGAACTTATGGAGGCCAATTTGATTCCCTTTAACCTAGTGGAGTTCGATGTCATTCTAAGAATGGATTGGTTATCTAGGCGCAATGCTTATGTTGGATGTAGAGAGAAACTGGTGACATTCGATCGACCTGGACAACCAACCATCACGTTTCAGGGTGAGCGACGAATCCTCAAGAATAATATTATTTCTACCATCCAGACGACTAAGTTATTACAGAAGGGTTGTGTGGGATTCTTAGCCTACGTAGTCACGCGGGATGAACATTCTCTGTGTGTTGGAGATGTGCCAGTGGTGAATGAATTCATCGATGTATTTCCGGAGGATTTACAAGGGTTACCACCTACGAGGGAAATCAAATTCACCATTGATCTACTTCCAGGTACCAACCCTATTTCTTTGGCACCATACCGAATGACACTAGCTGAGTTGATGGAATTAAAGATTCAATTACAAGAGCTTGTGGATAAAGCCACATCCAGCCCAGTACGTCTCCTTAGGGCGTTCATGTACTGTTTTCCAGGAAGAAGGATAGGTCGATGAGACTTTGCATTGACTATAGGCAACTGAA
Organism: Malus fusca; assembly: GCA_035220775.1. NCBI lineage: Eukaryota > Viridiplantae > Streptophyta > Magnoliopsida > Rosales > Rosaceae > Malus > Malus fusca. The sequence goes on from CM069070.1 coordinate 22,327,719, forward strand.
TCGGGTGACAGCGAAGAATCGTTATCCTCTGCCTCAGATTGATGATCCGTTTGACCAATTGAGGGATAGGTTGATCTTCATTCGAGTTACCATCAGTTGTTGATTCAGAACGAAGATGTACCAAAGACTGCCTTCCGCACTAGGTATGGACACTATGAGTTTTGTGTCATGCCTTTTGGGTTAACGAATGCACCCGCATCTTTCATGGATCTGATGAACAAAGTTTTCAGACCTTATCTTGATTGGTTTGTGATTGTGTTCATTAATGACATCCTGATGTACTTCAAGAGTAATGCTGAGCACATGAAACATTTGAAGTTGGTTTTGGAGAGATTGAGGAAACATCAGCTGTATGCAAAATTCAGTAAGTGTCAGTTTTGGCTAGACCAGATCAGTTTCCTCGGGCATGTGGTTTCCATTGAGGGAATAAGTGTGGACCCTCAGAAGATTTATACAGTGTTTATGTGGGAATAGCCGATGAATGTTATTGAAGTGAGGAGTTTTCTAGGACTGGCTGGCTATTACCGACGTTTTGTGCAGGATTTCTCGGCAATCACCCTGCCTCTTACTAGGTTGACCCGGAAGAGGGTCAAATTTGAGTGGGATGTGAGTTGTGAATGGAGTTTTCAAGAGCTTAAACAACATTTTACTCATGCCCTCGTCCTTGCTCTTCTGGACGATAACGGTGAGTTTGAGATCTACAATGATGCATCCTTATCGGGATTGGGTTATGTTCTAATGTAGCATGGGAAAGTCATCGCCTATACTTCCAGGCAGCTCAAGAATCACGAGAAAAACTACCCCACTCATGATCTGGAACTCGGAGTAATGGTCTTTACTCTAAAAATCTGGCGACATTACTTGTACAGTGAAAAGTGCCGCATTTTCACCGATTTCAAGAGTTTGAAATATGTCTTCACCCAGAAGGAGCTGAATTTGAGGCAGATAAGGTGGATGGAACTCATTAGTGACTACGACTGCACTATTGGGTATCATCCTGGTCACATAAACGTCGTAGCGGACGCACTTAGTCAGAAATCCTATGGACAACTTGCATCATTTCGAGCTATCCATGTTCCCTTTCTGTTTTCTCTTCAAGAGACCGGCATTGCAGCGATGCCAGATTCACAGAGAGCATTGTTAGCACACTTCCAAATTAGGCCTGTTTTGGTGAATTTGGTTCGAGAACCTCAGGAGCTCGACCAACAGTGTGCAAACCTAAATGAACAGGTGCAGAATGGTTCTATGTGAGATTTGAAAATCGGGAGAGATTGAGCCTTGGTGATGGGAAATAGGCTGTTTGTGCCTAAGGAAAATGAAGTAGTGAAGAAGGAAATTCTTGATAAGGCTCACATCACGGTCGAGGTATGATGGCATTTGGGTGATTATGGATCGACTCACCCAAGACTGCTCATTTTTTACCTATTCAACAAACCTACACCCTAGAGAAGTTGACACAGTTATTCATCGAAAATATTGTTAAACTTCATGGTGTACCCGTTACCATTGTTTCGGACAGAGATCCAAGATTCACCTCCAAATTTTGGAGAGCTTTCAATGGAGCCATGAACACTCAACTATTATACACCACTGGCTACCATCCACAGACCGATGGTCAATCTGAGAGGATGATTCAGACTTTGAAGGACATGTTGAGAGTGTATGTTCTCCAGTGGAAGGGTAGTTGGGATAACTACTTACTTTGATCGAGTTTGCCTACAATGGGAAGGTGTGTCAAACGCCATTGTGTTAGATTGAGGTTGGTGAACGGGTGTTAGTAGGACCATAAATTGTCGACACCACTAATACTAACATCCAGTTGATAAAGAGAAATTTAAAGGCGGCACAAGATCGACAGAAGAGCATTGCAGACCAACATTCTAGGGATCGTGAGTATGAGATCGGTGAATTTGTCTTCTTAAAGTTGTCTCCCTGGAAGCGTGTGGTTCGATTTGGTAAATGAAGGAAGTTGAGCCCTCAATATGTTGGTCCTTACCGAATTACGAAGAGAATTGGTGCTATTGCTTACAGATTGGTGCTACCACCAGAGTTGTCGCAGATTCACGACGTATTTCATGTTTCCATGCTTCAGAAGTATGTGCCAAATCCCTTTCATGTTATTCAATCGGAACCATTAGAAGTGAATCAGGACGTGAGTTATGTTGAAGAATCAGAAGAAATCATTGACCGACAGGATAAAACTTTGAGGAGCAAAGTCATATCGTTAGTAAATGTGTTGTGGATGAACCATGCAGTCGAGGAAGCGACATGGGAAACAGAGAAACTGATGAGGAGTCAGTATCCGTATTTATTTATTTGAAATTCTAATTTCGGGGATGAAATTCTTTTAAGGGGGTAGATTGTGAAACGCCGCCCTAAACTAATTGTAATTTCATTTAACAGGAATTATGAAATTACATTTTTGTCCCCTATCCACTACCCAATCTGGTTCCCTTTTTGGATTTCCTCTAAATTTTCCCTCTCTATTTGCTCACCATGTGGCAGCTTCCTCACCCCCCACATTTCTCTTCTTCTTCTTATTCTCTCTTCTCCCCCGAGTACTATATGTCAGCTCTCACTCTCGGATCTCTCTTCCTTTCCCCGAGCTACACACACCCATACACAAAAAAATCAAGACAATGACACGTCGGCAACACTACCCTCAGCGTCGACTCTGTCTCTCCCTCCTCTTTCGTGAAGCATAGAGAGCCCAGGAAACCCTCCGGTGAGCCCCGTGGCTTGTGAGCTAAAATCCGGCCGACTCCGGCCACCTCACGATGTAATATAGGTACGAAACTCTTCTTCTCATCCTGCACTTTGATACGACCAATATTGCATACATTTTAACGCCCTTTAGTTTCGATTCTTGTTATGTTTTTGAGTGAATTTAGTTTGTTTCACTTAGTTTTATGTTTTTCTTAGATTTGAAGAGTGAAGATGAAGAAGGAAGAAAAATGAGCACTTTTGCGATTAAAATGGGTTGGCATGCTGGAAGCAGAAGCTGTTTGTGCAGATCAGTCAACTTTACGGATTAAACTGTACTTCCTCACAATGAACCAGCTGTTGAGCCTTATACCATTGGAAAGATATGGATGTTAGCTTTCAGAGGAATTTTACGGACTGTGATTTCGAGTTTTCTAGACGATGTTATGAAGGTTTTCGTACAAGACGTCGGTCAGCCGAGTCTATGCGGAAATTGCAAAGTCTGTTGGGTTTTTCGAGTCATAATTCAGTCGAAGTCCAAAGCCCAAGATAGAACGTGTTGAGCTGACTTTAATCCTATTTCGAATGGGTTTGAAGTAATTATTTGAGAAGTTTACTTGCCACTGTAAGACATATTCTGAAATCACAACAACAAGACATTAGGATCACGAATAAATCAAATCAATATGAAATAGAGATCGACTAATTATATTGAACTTATCTGTAGAATTCGGAAGACATGGTTATGAAGGTGAAGCCATTGATCCTTGCGAACAAACTAGAAGTAGTCTTCTACTTCCAGTACCTCTCAATGAACTCTACTATCGAAATAGGCTTATAGTTTTCGTGAGTTTCTATCGGTATGGAAGCAGGGACGGCTCCTAGGTTATATAGCTAGGGTTTCAATCAATTCCTCCCTATTATCGGAAAGGATATCAACCCAAATCATATCTCATCAATTATAGTCCCATCATGACTTTTATTCCTTGCATTTACTTAATAAAGGCCCTTAATTGATTGCATGTAATTAGAACTCCAATATGTTTATTTCCTTAAGGCACCGAGAGTCCTAGAGATTTCATTAACTTGATTGCCAAGTCAACTATTCCCTCAATTATTCTCGGTATAATTCATTGCCATTCACAAAATGGTTTTACAGCCACATCATTCAGTTATGCAATACAAAGGATATCACAAGACCTAATTATGTTAGGACTTGTCTACCATATAAAGGGGGTTTTTGGGAACGTGCTTGAGGGGGGTCGCAGCAAGGAGCCAAAAGAACAGCAGCAGCCGCTTTCCATCTTTCCTAAGTTTTTTATGTTCTTAAGATTTTTAATTATGTTTTCTTATTCTATGAGTAACTAAACTCTTTTTCTAGGGTTAGGATGATGCCCTAGCATGAATGTTTATGGTTTTTAATGTTATTCATTGGATTTCTAGATTCTTTCAGATGAATGTTTAATCACTGTTTGAATTGTTACTCTTTGTATGAGTTCTTTGATTGATCACCTTAGGGCTTTGCATCTAGTAAGATTGGAAGATGAATTTGAGGCTGAACTAGCAATATAATTCAATTAGCTTCTTGTGGTTAAGTGTGGTAAATTACATTATTGCTTGACAAAGAATAATGGTTTGCTTGGTTCCCTTGTTTTCTAGAGCGTAAAGAGTCCTACTTGTTAAATTTATGCCTTAACCAGGATAGACTGCATGTTAGGATATACGACCTCTGCCTGAACTAGGAGAGAATCATTCACTTAAGGAAAACTATGGTCTAATGTGCCTGACAAGGACTTAGATACGGGAATTATCATCTAAAGAATCGAAAGATCCATCGAATGCATTGCAACCTAAACTAGATTGCTTGTGGTTGATTCCGAATCCCTAGATTTTCATCACTTGCCTTAAAACACAACGTTTTCTTTTCTTTAATTTCAGTTTTTACTTAAGGTTCTGTTTTTGTTTGTTTATAAAATCATCACAACAAATTCTTCACATCCTTGATTGATTTATTAATTAAGATCGAGTCTAGTTCGTTGTTTGGGGTTGTGTGTCATTAATATTATTAGATTTGGTTTAGTTTATCAAATTGGAGATTTAATTAGAATCCTCGTGGGAACGATACTTGGACTTGCAACACGCTATATTACGACTATCTTGTGCACTTGCAAGTTTACACCAAGTTTTTGGCGCCGTTGCCGGGGACTCTAATTGAGTCCCCCAATTTGATATCTTATTCCATATCTCATAAGTAGTTTATTGTACATTATTCAATTTGATTTTGTTTTGTTCTCTAGTTTCGAGTAAGAGTCATAACTATTAACATAAGTAAAAGTAATTTTCGTCACTGTTTTATTTCAGTTCTGTATCACTGTTTCGACACAGTTTTGGACTAAACTATTCGATTTTTTACCAGGCATATTGTATATCGTTGGAAAGCCCCAGAAGTCTAGTTTTCAACCCAGAAAACAGATCAACGATTGGATATTTGAGCTGCAATATATTTGTAAAATACCGAGCAGTGGTCAAACAAGGAGCAAAGCTGATCGTATATGCAAGGTAGACGTTCGTTGCAACTTGAGTTGATTCCTATAGATAAAGAACTTGAGCGTACTTTAAGAGAACAGCGGAGGCAGCAAGTGTTTCAAGAACCAGCCATGGGGGAAGTAGTCAATAATGGTAGAGATAATCCTCCACCATTGCCACCACCACAACCAAGGCTCATGCGTGATTATACACAGCCAACGAAATACAACGCACCGTCATGCATTGTTTTGGCGCCAATTGCACAGCGATTTGAGATTCGTCCACAAATCTTTTAGTTGCTACCTTTATTTCTTGGGAAGGAGGAAGAAAATCCATACCATCACATCAAGGCGTTCTTCAAGTTATGTTCCACATTCACCTTTACTAATGTTACTGAAGAACAAATTCGACTTCGTTTATTCCCATTCTCTTTGAGGGATAAAGCAAGCAGTTGGTTGGATTCTCTTCCCGAAGCATCTATAGACACATGAACAGAATTATCCTAGAAGTTCTTGTCCAAGTTCTTCCCTGCTCGAAGAACCAATGCTCTGATCAATGAAATTATGAGCTTTCGGCAACAAGAAGGTGAACGGTTTCATGAAAGTTGGGAGCGATATAAGGACTTGTTTCTTCAATGTCCTCATCATGGTTTCAACACTTGGCAAAAGGTTCATTATTTTTACAAAGGTTTGAACTCTCAATGTAGGAGTTTGGTTGATTCAACAGTTGGTGGAACCTTGATGGACAAAACTCCAGAAGAATCTATACATGCCTTTGAAACTATATGTGAAAATTCTGAGCATTAGGATTTTCCTACAAAAGATTCGAGAGTTCCAACTGCATCGTCAACAAAAAGAGGAGGCATTTATGAAGTTGATACAAGGACAGGTTTAGAGGCACAAGTGGCAGCCCTCACCAAGCTTCTCACACCACTTGTAAGCAAGATAGCCACGCAGCCATGTACTTTATGTGCGAGCATCGCCCATGACATGGAAAATTGTCCAGCAAATCCTAATCTAGAAGGCATCCAAGAGGTCAATGCATTTAGTGGGAGGCCCCGGAATGATCCATATTCTAATAATTATAACCCGGGATGGAGAGAACATCCGAATTTTTCTTGGAGAGATTCACAAAATAGCATGTGATCATCCACTTCAACAAAGCAATATCAGCAACCTTATCAAGCTCCTCCAATTCAACAACAAGACCCGTCTATCAAGGATATGTTATCTCAACTCTTAAAGAAAACCGATCGGTATGAACAGGAAGTTGTATCGCTTAGACAAAGTCAGACGGTGTTGGAAAAGGCTCAATCTAATTTTGAGATTCAATTGGGACAAATAGCTACTACTTTGAACAAATTGGAGCGAGCACAAGCGCAATTTCCAAGCCAAACAGAAATTAATCCAAGAAATAATGAGCATGTGATGGCCATTACAACCTTGAGAAGTGGGAAGATGATCGACAACAAAGTAGAGATGCATGAGAAAGTTGAAAAGGAGAAGGAGAGGGGAACATATATGAATGACCAGCAGCAAAATCATTATTTTAAGAGTTCAAAACAGCCACCATCTGAGCCGAAAAGAACTTTATTTGATCCAATGCTTAAGGATGTGGTGTATGATCCACCTCTACCATTCCCTCATCGTGCAAAGAAGGGAAGAAAAGATCAGTACTCGGGGCATATATTGGACCAATTCAAGAAAGTTCAAATCAACATTCCATTGCTTGAAGCCATCAAAGAAATTCCATCATATGCAAAATTCTTAAAAGAACTGTGTACTCACAAGCGAAAGTACGGAAAATATGAAGAGGTGATGTTATCAGAAACGGTAAGTGCAGTGCTTCAACGAAAATTGCCACCAAAACTCAAGGATCCAGGAAGCTTTACAGTTCCGTGCATTATTGGAGAAAGAAAATTTGAACGAGCCTTACTTGACTTGGGAGCAAGTGTCAATCTTATGCCTTATTCTGCGTACAAACATCTAAGTTTGGGGGAGTTAAAACCTTGTTCCATGTCTTTACAACTTGCAGATCGTTCTGTGAAATATCCAAGGGGCATTATTGAAGATGTACTTGTCAAGGTTGATCAATTCATTCTCCCTGCTGACTTCATTGTTTTGGACATGGAAGAAGCTGAAATTCCAGGCAATGAGCTACCTCTCATTCTTGGTAGACCTTTCATGGCTACTGCAGGTACTAAAATTGATGTAAAAACTGGTTTACTAACCATGACTGTGCAGGAGGTTACCGTAAAATTTCAGATCTTTGAAGCTTTGAAGAGTCCGTTGGATCCTCATGATTGTTTTCAAATCGATGTTGTGGATCGATTGAAAGAGAAGTTTGAGGTTGCTCCTGACAAAGCTTTACCTCGGAAATATTTTGAACCAAACCAAAAAGTTTTGTGGAAAGAGTCAAGGTTCAAGTTATTTCCCACTAGGCTTAGATCTAGATGGACTGGACCTTATCTCGTTGTGCAAGCGTATCCCCATGGTGCTGTGGAAATTCAAGATATGAAGAGTGGTTTGACATTTAAGGTGAATGGCCATCGTTTGAAGCAATACCTGGAACCTATCCCACAAATGAATGAGGAGGTTTTGTACCTCAATGATTCTCCATTCATTGAAGGTCGTTGAGTCCGGCTGAAGACTTTAAATTTAGCGCTTCTTGGGAGGCAACCCAAGCATTCCATGCAAGAAGATGGAGCTGGTGTGTGTGTCAAGTCTCGCTTTAGCGACCACTTAACCAGGGGAGTTCTAAACTTTACTCTTTATTTTTTCATCTTATTTTTATTCCGTTCTACTTTTCCTTATTTGTTTAACTCATTGCATGCCTTTTATTTAATTTCACATTGAGGACAATGTGTTATTCAAGTTTGGGGGATGGATCTCATTTTGATAGTTTTTCAGTTAGTTGTTTTGTGTCAGTAAACGTAGGCTCTCTGTTTTATTAAATTCTGGAACAATCTGTTGCTAATTCTGAGTTTTGGTCCGCGTTGTGTTCTTTAATTTTTCGTTCTGAATCCAACCATATAAAGAACGTTGAATTCTACCAAGTAGTTTGTGAGATACATGTCAAAAACAAAGCAAAGGTCAGAAATTGATTATCATAACTTGAAGTCTTCGTTTTCAAGTCTGGACTGTTAGTCTTTGTTAGTTGTCCTGTTTTCATTAGTGTCTAAAAAAAAATAAAAAATAAAAAAATAAAAAATAAAAATAAAAAATAAAAAAAATAAAAAATAAAAAATATATATTTTTGCTCTTCTCTCAATCTTGTTGGTTAGTCCTTTCCAAATCCAATGATAATAACTCGGTTGCTATTTAAATATGGTTCTAAGAAATCGATAAGCATTGTTTGTGTTCTTTGTTTATTCTTTGGTTAGCTATGCTTTATAAGATCATTCTTTACACCTTTCTCATGCACTTAGCCAAGGTTAATGCAATTGTTTGCTTGCTTAGAGAATTATATGCAGATTAAGTACTCATTAAGATCTCAACAAACACTAGAACTTGCTTCAATATCTCTCGAGGCGAAATCCTAAATCATGCAATATTGGGGAGATGATTTTGGCCATTTTTGGACCGTTTGAGCTTTTATATACCCAACCTCTTATGTTATGTTATCCTTAGTTAGCCCCTTGAAGCCAAACACTTAACTTTTTCTTCCATTACCCACATTAATCCTTACCCATTTAACCCGTATTAGCCATACCTTATAGCTTGAGATGAATACCAAGATGATGAAGACAGCGATAAAGGTTGAGTGTACATCAAAGATGTGGCGTGTACCGAGGTACCATGTGTTATATTACTATCTAGTTTCTTTTAAAAAAAAAAAAAAGAAAGAAAGAAAGAAAGAAATAAAAAGTTTGAAAGTGTTCCATTCCTACGACATGAGTCCTGGACGCCAAGAATCATATTTCAAAAGCGGCTCGACCGAAATACATATGAAGAAGTCTTGGTATATCTCAGGTTCTAGTTTTTCCCTACCCTTTCTTTCATAGCCAATAACCTAGCCTAACGTTACAACCTTTGTAAAGTCCATTTGATCTTTGGTGTTGCACTGATTTACATTAGTGGAGAGACGATATGAAGAGCAAGCCTATGGGGTTCGATACATTCATTATTCAGAGATCACTCATAATCACACTTATGTGCATATACCTATCCGAGTTGCAAGTGTTGTGTTAATTATTGGCTAGTCTTATACGTACCGGAAGAATGGTTGTGTAAGGTGTTGTTAATTTTTGAATCATGTGTAGAATCCTTACAATGTTTCTCTATTCTTGGAGTTGTATTTTCCCTGTAATCTTTGAGGAATATATTTGGAAGGTCTAACTGCTTTGTGTTTTGTTTAAATTTAATTTTGAGTCTTTGTTATGTTTGCTTGAGGACAAGCAAAGACTAAGTTTGGGGGTATTTGATACGACCAATATTGCATACATTTTAACGCCCTTTAGTTTCGATTCTTGATATGTTTTTGAGTGAATTTAGTTTGTTTCACTTAGTTTTATGTTTTTCTTAGATTTGAAGAGTGAAGATGAAGAAAGAAGAAGAATGAGCACTTTTGCGATTAAAATGAGTTGGCATGCTGGAAGCAGAAGCTGTTTGTGCAGATCAGTCAACGTTACGGATTAAACTGTACTTCCTCACAATGAACCAGCTGTTGAGCCTTATACCATTGGAAAGATATGGATGTTAGCTTTCAGAGGAATTTTACGGACTGTGATTTCGAGTTTTCTAGACGATGTTATGAAGGTTTTCGTACAAGACGTCGGTCAGCCGAGTCTATGCGGAAATTGCAAAGTCTGTTGGGTTTTTCGAGTCATAATTCAGTCGAAGTCCAAAGCCCAAGATAGAACGTGTTGAGCTGACTTTAATCCTATTTCGAATGGGTTTGAAGTAATTATTTGGGAAGTTTACTTGCCACATCATTCAGTTATGCAATACAAAGGATATCACAAGACCTAATTATGTTAGGACTTGTCTACCATATAAAGGGGGTTTTTGGGAACGTGCTTGAGGGGGGTCGCAGCAAGGAGCCAAAAGAAGAGCAGCAGCCGCTTTCCATCTTTCCTAAGTTTTTATGTTCTTAAGATTTTTAATTATGTTTTCTTATTCTATGAGTAACTAAACTCTTTTTCTTGGGTTAGGATGATGCCCTAGCATGAATGTTTATGGTTTTTAATGTTATTCATTGGATTTCTAGATTCTTTCAGATGAATGTTTAATCACTGTTTGAATTGTTACTCTTTGTATGAGTTCTTTGATTGATCACCTTAGGGCTTTGCATCTAGTAAGATTGGAAGATGAATTTGAGGCTGAACTAGCAATATAATTCAATTAGCTTCTTGTGGTTAAGTGTGGTAAATTACATTATTGCTTGACAAAGAATAATGGTTTGCTTGGTTCCCTTGTTTTCTAGAGCGTAAAGAGTCCTACTTGTTAAATTTATGCCTTAACCAGGATAGACTGCATGTTAGGATATACGACCTCTGCCTGAACTAGGAGAGAATCATTCACTTAAGGAAAACTATGGTCTAATGTGCCTGACAAGGACTTAGATACGGGAATTATCATCTAAAGAATCGAAAGATCCATTGAATGCATTGCAACCTAAACTAGATTGCTTGTGGTTGATTCTGAATCCCTAGATTTTCATCACTTGCCTTAAAACACAACGTTTTCTTTTCTTTAATTTCAGTTTTTACTTAAGGTTCTGTTTTTGTTTGTTTATAAAATCATCACAACAAATTCTTCACATCCTTGATTGATTTATTAATTAAGATCGAGTCTAGTTCGTTGTTTGGGGTTGTGTGTCATTAATATTATTAGATTTGGTTTAGTTTATCAAATTGGAGATTCAATTAGAATCCTCATGGGAACGATACTTGGACTTCCAACATGCTATATTACGACTATCTTGTGCACTTGCAAGTTTACACCACACTTCAATTGGGTACTTAGATCGTACCCTAGGGTGAAGAATTGATGTTGAACGGAGCTCGGGAAGCTCCGACCTTCCCTTTCGTCGAAATGAGCCAAACCTGGTAACCCTTAAGCCCAAACCCCTCAACCCAAAACCCAAATGAAATCAAACCTTTAGGTCGGGCTGTTGAGCCCAAACCCTTTTTGAAGCCCAAGCCCAAACCCCAAACCTTTTGGACCCAGGCCTTTGGGCCGTCAAACTCGGGCCTTCGGCCCAGTAACCCTAAAACCCAAACCCTTTAAAACCCTCAGAACCCAGGCCTTTGGGCTGTGTAGAACTTAGGCCTTTGACCCATTGAATTTAGGTCTAGATCCATTAGGCCCAAGCCCAGAAACCGACCCAAACCTAGAACCCAGGTTGCACGTGCGCCACATGTAGGCTCTTGTGAAGGGCTGCAGATGCTGGCATGTAGAGCACACGCGCCACCTTGGACGGCGGCGCCGACGACTTTTTTGGCCAACTTTCGAACAACCTAAGGTGGCGCATGGCGGCATGTGGCCGCCGGAGATGCCACCTTGCTGCAACGTGTGAGAGTGTATGCAGCAATGCGTAGGGGTACCTGAGGTTCCCCTTTATGTTTTTTGACATCTTGAATCTGTTTATGACGTCCGTTTTCTGAAATTCAATCGTTATGATAAAGTTTTATTAATTGGACCCTTTATGTGCTTAGGTGCGATTATTATCAGCGATTTCGTTCTTCCTAATTCGCACGGCTCTTCGACGACGGAGTATTTGTGAGTAGATCCCTTCTAAAATACATGTTTTAATAGTAGAAATGCATACATGAAAAACATGATTTAATGGTTACATTTTATGAGTAAATTAGATTTACACTTTATGATTATCATGCTTTACTAAGAATATTTTGGAATACCATACTTTATCGAATTTATGTTCTTTGTAATATATATGATGGATGACTATATACTATTTATGAACATGTTTTTACCCTCTTTGTAGTATATATGACAGATCACTATATACTATGAAGATGTTTTGAGATATTTGTCCTTATGTTGGAAAGATTATATTCAATGTTTTTGTGCGTATCTAGTGGTCACTGTCCTGCCTACAGGCGTATGTTTTGTCTACTGGCAATTGTCCTACATACGAGCATACGTCCTGCTTATGGGCGTATGTCCTGCCTACGGGCAATTGCCTTACCTACGGGCTTATGTCCTGCCTACGGGCGATTGTTCTGCCTACGGGCGCATGGTGTATGTTCTATAAAACAGGCGCGTGAGGAGAGCCTTCAAGCGATTATGATACCACTAGTTAGCACAGTATATATGATATATGTTTTATGAAAGGTTTTGTGGCATGCTAGGGTTTTCGGAAAACCTGTCACATATTATGCTATTAGTTTTCATAAACTTTGGGGGTTAGTACATTATTGAATAACTATGTTTGTACTACTTATATATCAACTTGGTCCACTCATGTTTGTTTTGCGCCCCCTCAGAACATAGGCACGAGGCATACGATATGAGCTATGAGGCATTCCTCTACCAGTGATATCGGGCCATCCTCTTTGCTTTTGACATCACTTGTAATAGCACTTTCTATACACCTTCCACTTGTATTCTGAATTAGATGTATGATCTGACCATGTCATGCATTATCACTATCATTTTCACTGACGATTAAATATTATTATATTATTTTAGAAAGGTTTGTATTTGAATATTACATTGAGTAGTTCGCGCAAAATTTATATGCATGTTTCACATGTTCTCAGCATATACATTCATTAAATGGCTTTCGTCACCCTTGGGTGTCAGCCAGCACGTGGCCATCCCGCTATCTTCCAGACATCGGGATCGAGGTGTGTCAAAATGCACGTTTAGAGTATCTTTAGGCAGATTCTTAGGGTACGTTGTGACCCAACGAGGAATAGAAGCACATCATAAGCAGATTCGAGCAATCCTAGAAATGAAGTCTCCAACTACCCTGAAGGAGATCTAAAGCTTGATCGAACGAGCAACCGCGCTCAACTGCTTCCTCTTGCGGTCGATCGATCGATGCAAGCCTTTCTTCAAAGCAATTAAGAGGGCACTACAAGACAAATGAAACAAAAAGTGCAAAAAAGCCTTCCAAGACTTGAAGAAATATCTAACTTCACCTCCCTTACTATCCAAACTGAAAGCATCGGAGGACTTATACATTTACTTGGCTGTTTTAGAAGTAGCAATGAGCTCTGCCCTCATACAAGAAGAATTAGGGGCCCAACTGCTAGTATTCTACACTTTTAAAGCTCTTGTCGATGTGGAAACAAAATATATGAAGATCGATAATTGATTTTGGCGCTAGTTGTTGCGACTCGAAAGCTCAGACCATATTTTCAAGCTCATACATGGTCCAAATGTTTCTAAACAAGTAATGAAATGGGCATTGGAACTTGGCCAATACGGCTTAGTTTACCGAAACCGTACGATGATAAACGCTTAAGCCTTGGCATATTTCATAGCAGAATTCACGCTTAGCCTTGGCTACGCAACAACACCGCTCAATGATTCCCCGAAGGCAACCGAGCATGCCATAGCCATACCTACCTTGCCCAATAGAGGCTTCTGGCATTTGCAGTTTGATGGTGCATCCAACTACAAGGGCTTAAGAGTAGGCTTGTTCATTACCCCTGATGGTTAGATGCTTGAGCAGGCGATCACTCTAAGCTTCAAGGCATCCAATAACGAAGCAGAGTATGAAGCCCTACTAGCAAGCCTCCGAATGGCAAAAGACTTAGTGGTGAAAAAGCTAGTAATTCATTTTGATTCCCAGCTAATCACCAGCCAAACTACTGGGGAATACACAGTAAAGCATCCAAGAATGGTGAAATGCCTAGAGAAGGTACGAAAGTAGCTTGAGGTGTTTCAGACTTACACTTTTCCTCAAGTTGCGTGGGCAGATAACACCTATGCAGACGCGCTAGTTGGCCTAGGCTCCGCCCTCGACCATCAACTTAAATGTTATATTCCAATGGAGTATCTAGAAAAGTCAAGCGCAGAGGCTGAGCCAGCAGCTGAAGTGCCACAATTTAGTACACCTTTAAGCTGGTAAAGTCTTATCAAGAAAGCTCGAAGGCAACACGCTACTACATGTGGAACAACATTCTCATCTGAATATCCTACACCGGACCACATCTCTACTGCCTAGCGTCTCCTGATGACCTAACTGTTCTAAGTTCAATCCATGAAGAAGTTAGTGAAAATCACTCTGGAGGTCGATCCTTAGCACATAAGGCTCTTAATGCAGGCTACTACTAGCCTACTATGCATCAAGACGCAAAAACGTTAGTGCAAAAGTGTGACAGCTGCCAACATTACAAGCTGGTACCAGCACTGCCGGGCAGCAAACTACACCCGCAAACGAGTCATTTGCCATTCATGTAGTGGGTAATTGACCTAGTAGGGTCAATGCCGCCCGTTATTGGGGGCAAATGCATGATGATCGTGGCACCTGACTACTTCACCAAGTGGATGGAAGTAGAGCCTATGAGAACCACAACTTAGATAGACATAGAGCGCTTCATATGGAGGAACATCATCTGTTGGTTTGGCATCCCTTAAGCTATTGTCATAGACAAGGCCCACAATTCATAGGCAAAAATTCAGCAAAGTTCTTCCAGAAATATGGCATTAAGCAGCACATGTCTACGCTAAGGTATCCCTAAGGCAACAGGTAGGCCAAGGCATCCAATAAGACACCTCGACTGCGTCAAAAAATCTTTATCAGACAAGAAGATAAAATGGCCAGATGAACTACCCGGTGTTTCATGGGTGTATCGCACAACCAAACGATGAGCAACCGACGAAACTCCTTTCTCCTTGACATTCGGTTCAGAAGCAATCATTTCTCCCAATGTCATTGTGTCGAGCATCAGCTCTCTACTACCAACCATTGAGCAGAACAAAAATGAGATAGCCACAAACTTAGATCTGGTAGAGGAAAAATGCAAGAAGGTTATCACCCGCGTCGCATGCTACCAGTAGCAGCTCATCTCCAGCTACAATAAGATGACGAATCTGGCAGTTCTAGCCTGAAACTTGATCTTCAAAAAAGCCTTCGTCACCGCCCGACTGGAAGGCTCCAAAACGATGAATCCGTCATTCTATTGTTAACACTTGGACCCCGTCCAGGCCTATCAAAGTTCAAAGACTCAATCAGCTCGACAAACAAGACCTCGTAGGTTGAGGATTATCTAGTTGTTATGTAGTTCCTACCTTCCAGCAAAGTTGATAAATTTCTTTAATGATCGAATAAGTCATTCACAAGCCTGGCTCGACTGTAAGCCTACAACAACTGATCACTCCTACTTTTCATTGAAGATCCCCCATTTCTTGAACTTATTGCAGGAATTGCACCCCCTAGTGACCAATCATACTTTTCAGTGCACGGGTACACTAATTCCCTGACACCTATCTGGGTCTGTTCTCTAGTGCAAGAGGGTAAACTATACACTCCGAATATCCAGACGTGGATGGGTCGGGCTATCCTAGTGTAACTAGGTGCACGATGACCTGCGTCGGGATCACTAGAATTAGCCATAATGGTCTTTTTCAAGGCTTTAAAGGATTTTTGGTCTTTGGCTTAATCCGCATGGACCTGGGCTTTAGAGACAGAGGAGGCACATTACGCAGTATGCTTTATAGACGATAGCCTTGGAACCCTAAAGTTGCTACCAAGTGTACTAAGGTAACCTACGGTTTCCTGAAGACTGCCTATGGCTTGCCTTTCGAGCAATTAGCCGTGCTAAACTCATACAATCGCACATTTGTGTGTAAAGTTAAACAATTAGCGTGCACATGCGAAGCTCTATCCACTGTCGACATGCTACTCAACCGATAAGCTTCATCTTTGCCAAGCAAGGAATGATCACTCATATTTACACTGATTCATAAAGGGTTGTGATACTTGCTACGCAACCCACATAAATGGTTACATAAAGTGCAAGGTGTTCTCTTGGACCTTTGCCCGTAAAATTCCATACAACCACGTACTTTTGATATGAAAGGTTAGCGAATTTCATGCCCCAAAAATCTTTAGTATGTTGTGATGCAGGCCACACAACTCAAAGGATTGAAGAAAGTCAAAGCTAACAGCTAAGTGGTCACGGGGATTAGTCTGCTTTTGTAAGTAAGGTGTCTGGCTGCCGACCATGGCTAACAACTTGCAAAAGTTCTACACCAAAACCAACGGCTATATAAGCTACGTGGGCTTATTTGCTTAGTACAATAAATTGGGCATAAACAAAATGAAGCGAAGATGAAGAAAAACAAAGGAAACAAGTTTATTAAATTTTCTAGCAAAATTGATAAACAAAGAGTAAAAGCCGATAGAGTTCAAGCAAAAAGAAAAAGCAACAAGGAAAATAAAGAAAACCCTAAAGGCTACCTAGAAGACTACTATTCAGCAGTTTGGACATTTCACGACTACTTGGTTGCCACACCTTCAGCAGCTGCCACACTCTTAGCAACGACATCATCCAGCACTTCACTCTCGACTGCCCTAACCTAGGCACCAACTTCTCTGACTACTTCACCAATGAAAGCCTCGAAAGTAAAGGCAAACAAGTCTTCTAGAGATATAGAGAAGGTCTCGAAGTCTTTCCCAGCAACTCAAAGTCAGACGGCCTACCAAAGAGATGATCTACATAACCCAACTTGTAGAAATCGGCTTGACATTGAACAAGCAAAGCCTCGAGTCCAACCTTCTCACTCTTCAATTGTTCGGTTTCCTCGAGCAGACTAACACTAAAGGTCTACTGAAGAGATGATCTACATAACCCACCTTATAGAAATTGGCTTAACATTGAACAAACGAAGCCTCGAGTCCAACTTTTTCACTCTTCAGCTACTCGGTATCCTCGAGCAGACTAACACGGACGTGTTGCAGCTCATCCATTTCCTTCTTAAGACTTTTGTTGATCTTCAGTACACCTTGGAGTTCCAATACTTGGGGTTCAAGCTTATTGACGATCTTCTAGAAGTGGATTACTTGATTATAAGCAGCAATCAACTTTTCATCCTTCGCAAAAGCAGCAGAACGAATTCCCGAAATGGCACGTTCAAGATCTTGAATATGAGGTATGTAATGACCAATCTCCTTCTCTACACTTTCATACTTAACTTGGATCACGTCAAACCTAGTCTTCAAGTCATCGATCTTCTGGCGAGCGGGTTCAAGCTGCAAAGTGGGGGCAGAGATATTGGACCCCTTGAAAGCAACAAGCTCAGACTTCAACTTTTTTATCTTCTCGGCAGAAGAATAAGCTTCAGCTGCCATAGTCATTGCCATTTCCTTTGCAGCCTTGGTATTCTCTTAATAAAAGAGCATAGACTCAGCTGCCAGAATTGTCATTTTCTACATCATAACAAGCAGAACAGTTCTCGTATATTGGATCGTATACTTCACAAAGGAAATTGGGAAAACAACCCATCTGACACCATTAACAAGTTTTGGCACACGCGTCCATGTCTTCAAGCAGATCGGGTTTCAATAGTGAACAGATCTCAACAGACTCTCCAAAAACAGGCTTGGTGGATTTTCTCACAACTACCTATACGAGTAGACTCTTCTTTTTTAGTAGGCGAACTAGTCTCTACAGTAACAATTGGCAACAGTTTGTATAGGTTAAAATATTTTGAAATCCTAAGAAATCCATGACAAAAATCCATGGAAATCTATAATGCAAATCCATATAAATCTGCTAAAATCCATATAAAATCATAGAACCTATTTCAAACATTTCTATTTGAGCTGATGGTTCTTACCAAATTGCCGCAGAAGTAAGCAAAACTTGTGCCATGCATTAAAACAATTTTCACTATAGCAGAACTTGGGCATTTTCTTCTCTACAGTAACATTTGGCAAGAGTTTGTATAGGTTAAAATATTTTGAAATCCTAAGAAATCCATGACAAAAATCCATAAAAATCCATGAAAATCTATAATACAAATCCATATAAATATGCTAAAATTCATATAAAATCATAGAACCTATTAAAATCCTTTGAAATCTGCCACTTATAAAAAGTCTTTTAAAATCCTCTGAAATCCAAATTGATTACACCACCTAAATTCTCTATAACGTCACAGTCGATAGCTAGAAAATACCCAATCAATTATATATAAAAAGTATCTGTACTTACCTGCTTATAGTCCTCTGTCTTGAAAGGATTATTTTAACTGCCTGCTTGAATTGCCTCTCAAACAAGGTCAATAAAGAGAAGCTCAAAGATAAAATTAATTATTGAGGAACCAGGAATCAGGATAGATTAGTTTTATTGACCTTGTTTCAGAGACAACTTCAAGAAGAAAATACACTAAAGCAGTAAAGCGTACAATAAAACACCAATGTTTGTTGTAGCCCGGCCTAATCTTGTATGATTGGGTGCTAGATATCTAAATGTTCCAGCTATATGGGTAGTTTGAGGGTCTGCTCCATGGTCATATAGTAGCAAGCCCAAAATCTCATACTAATTAGTTATTAAAAGAGCATCTTAAACCGAAACATAGTGATCACACTATCCAGTGACTTTAAAATAATCTGACTTTTATTAATTTTGAGCGGGCTCGTTATGCAATAATTTTTTAGTTAAGTGTATAAAACACGAAAGAAGAATGACAAATTAACAAGCAAATAGCTAGGTCTATATTGCAAATCAGTAGATGAACATATATTACATTGACAAGCTAACAAGAAAAAGCATTACATACATATTGTTTGCACCCTTTATGTGAATACCAGTTTGCAACAGAATCCTAATTGCTTAGAGCAGTCAGCGACTGCCTGAGAGAAGTGTCGACTCAATAGAAGAAAACCCCGTCCTCGAAGAAGACGGATATGACTTTGCAAAATCATCAAAACCTTCATGAGGCGCAAACACTAAGCCACTAGAAGAATGTGCGAGAACTGACAACTCCGGCAAAGGAATGTCACAGTCCAAATACTGGACAACTTGGCGCATGCTTGGCCTATCTGAAGGATCTGAATGAGAGCATAACAACCCAAGCTTCAACACCTGTTCCACTTCCTCAGCTACAAATTCTGTGCTGAACTTTCGATCTTTTGCCTCAAGAATATTGCTTTTCTTCCAACATGAAAACACCCAGTCGACCAAAATCACATTCTGAGCTGGACCTTTTAGAGGCAACTTCAAGCAAGAATGCCCCGAAAGCAAACACATCGGTGTGTGTTGTGGCCTGGCCTGATCTTGTATGCTCTGGAGCTAGATACCCAAGTGTTCCTACTATATGAGTAGTTTGAGGGTCTGTTCCGTGATCATATAATCTTGCAAGGCCAAAATCTCCTAGCCTAGCATTCAGTTCCCCGTCTAGTAACACATTACTCGCCTTGACATCTCTATGAACCACAACCTGCTCCCATTCTTCATGAAGATAAAACAACCCTGAAGTCACACCTCTGATGACTTTAAACCTTTGGCTCCAATTAAGAGTGGCCGCTGGTTGGTCATAAAGGTACTTGTCTAGGCTTCCGTTAGGCATGTAGTCATAGACCAAAAGCAGCTCTCCTTTTCTTCTACAATATCCCAAAAGTTGTACTAAATTTCGGTGATGGAGGCGGCCAATGCTCACAACTTCTGCCACAAACTCCTTCATCCCTTGCCTTGATTCATGTGAGACCTTCTTCACTGCGACCTCAGTTTTAGAGGCAGGTAATATGCCTCTATAAACCTTACCAAATCCCCCCTTCCCAAAAGTTCCTTTTCCTTGAACCCTTTTGTAGCAACATATAATTCTTTATATTTAAACCTTTGAGGCCCATACTCAAGCTCCCAATCTTCAAGCAGCTCTGCAAACTTTCTCTTTTGTCTTTTGGCAAAAATAATACCAACAATTGCTAGCAAAACCAAACTCACAGACATCATAGGCACACCGATGGTTAAAAGTTTAGATACTTTTTTACCTCCTATCCTAGGGAGGTTGGGAAGTTGTGAGCAAACAAGTTCTTGAGCTTGCCCATTCTTTTTAAAGCTCCAGCCCAAAACATAATGAGACGTAGGAAGAGAAACCAGTGGAGGATGAGAAGCCAACGTACATGGTTTTGTGTAGGATTGGGGAAAGGTCATGCTTCAGAGATAAAAGTGGAGCATGGGGTTTACCAGCACTGACTGGAGCCAACGTGACATTGATTTGCTTCTTGGTACCATCATATTCCACCCAGACTTGCATTGCTTGACCACTAGTGAGGGTCATGTTCCGAAACCCACCATTGTTTTCAGCATAGTATCCTGCGGTAGAAGATTTCACAGAGTTCAAACCATTAATATCAATTCCTGCATGGTTGTTATCGATGTCATTGAACTCGATCTGCTTGGTAGTGTCTAGCTCTACAACAAAAATATGATTGGTGACATTGCCATTGTTGGTTGGATTGGAAAGGCCTAGGAAAGGGCTGTGTAGAGCTTGGGGAATCCCTCTTTTCGGAGCAATGACGAAGGCCATTCCATAACCGCTCACAGTCAGGGTCGGTCCTGAGTTATTGGGTGCCCAGTGCGAAGACCATCCCAAACTCTTGGATCATAAATGTTTAAATGGAAAATAGGTTCAGAAGATTCAATATTTTCCTCTACACCAATATGATCATCATCAACATTTAAATCCACATCACCACCATTTTCATGGTCTTGAGACTCATCACCAACATTTTCTTCTAAATCACTACCATTTTCATGATCATGAGACTCACCAACATCATTTTCTCTCAAATTTTCAACTGACTCATTCTTTGCAGAGAAAATTTTATTAAGAGATCCTCTTAAACTTTCGGCAATTTCGTTATCCTTTGCCTTTTTTTTGCTTTTCATATTACCAGAAAGTTGTTTCCTAAAAGACATGGCTTCGATAATTTGTTTACAAAAATTACCTACACATGAACCTAAAAATTGGGTTTGAAATGAAATCAAATAATTCAATTAGTCAAGAATTCAATTCATCAACAACAACAATTCTATACATCAATTATCAATTTATCATATAATTCTATGTCACTTGCATTGCAAAATTTTATATTAAATTATAAATTGATAATTCAAATTTTAAAAATTAGTTTACCTCAAAACTCAAAAGGGTTGGTGGTGAGTGAATGCACTTGCAGCCAATGGTGAATGACCTGGTGCTGAGCTGAGGAGTGTGGAGGAATGCCCTGCGGCCCTGCCTGTCTAGTTGTGTGCAGCAGCTTGCACTTGCAGTTGAGAGTTGACTTGAGTTGCCAACTCAAGAGGAAACACCAAAACAATAAAGCTTGCAGCAGCCAATGAATTGAGAGAAAGAAAAGGGAGAGTCAGGGGACGGTAGCAGGGAAGTGGGGGAAGTAGGGAACAAAGTGGGGGGGTGGGGAATCGGGAAAGTGTTGGAAGTATTAGGGATTAGGTTTAATTGGGACCGAGTGGTCCTTGTTATGTTTTGTTGTGTCTTTTATTTACATATATATATATATATAATCTGCGGTTAGGCCCTTTTGTTGCCTATTGGGCTCTTGCCCTCCAGCCCCTATTTGGGCTGTGAACATTTTTTTTTAATTTTTATACTTAGTTATTTGGGTTTTTTTTTATTTTGGTGCACCCTTCATTTTGGGATCCTGGACAGCTGCCCCTGTGACACTAGGCCTGGGCCGGGCCTGCTCACAGTTGCAAGCACCGACCTGATAGCAAACAAAAATGTCGTAGAAAATGAGAAAGCATTCAGAATATGAGTTCTTGAAGGTGACTGGGTTAGGGTAGAAGGCATGGCCCTTTATCTCTTGAGAGTCATTCGTAAGCATCAAAAGACCGTTGGGTGTGAACTGGGCTACACCGTCTAAGCTAAGATATTTTGACCGGAAACCATTGTAGGTGAAGCTAACATTTTGAGCTACTGCTAGGGTTGCTTGTATGAGTATTACAAGCTTGAAAAACATGGCTGCCATTCTTAGTTCTCTCCAAAACCCCTAGGAACTTTGTTATAAGCAATGCAGCTTAGCTGAGCTGTCCCTTCATTGTCACACCAATTAAATGTGTTGTCTGTGTAGCAGAATAAAACAGATCCCAAACTGTCCAGTGCCTACCACCGTACGCAACTTCTCAGCTCAAATTAATTCAGACTTTATATGTCATTGTCTAGGTGCAACCTCAGCCATGAGAAGGTAATTCTTCACCATACAACGTAGGACCAAGATAAGACCCTAGACAGGAACAAGACTCCATTGAACATAAAAAGAAAGGAACAAGACTCTATTGACCATAAAAAAGAAAGGAACAAGACTCCATAGTTACTATTGAGAGTCGTTCTCTTGGTCACTAAGTGACTAAGAATTTATAATCACTTATCCTTATATTCGATATTAACGATTGAAAACATAATTACTTATTCTACACTCTTGATATCAGATCAAAAGATGACTGATGATGCATTTCTTAATCGTTTGATAAAGATAACATTTTTGAATTGCTATCTCTATGACGATCAATTCCAAGCCAGTTAAGGTGGGCCTACCATGGCAGTACAATTCCTTTACTTGTGTTAACACAAGAAAAATAGAAAAACCATTCTCTCAATTTTTCTTACTTTAATATTCATTTGTTTAAATGATTATCTATCAAAACATAAACAAAAGAAGTGCCTAGATTTTGGAGTGACATGTGAGCAACTCACTACTAACTACACAAATATTGTCTCCCAACTTGTAGGTTATCTCAAAAAAATCATAATGTAATTTGAAATTGAACCACTCAACTTAAGTCACACTTATTTTTGACAATTTTCGACGTACAATTCTCGTATCCTCCCACAAAAAGTTGGATATTTCCATGTAAATTGCAAAAAACGTCAAGTAAAGAAGTGCCTAGATTTTGGAGAGACATGTGAGCAACTCACTACTAACTACACAAATATTGTCTCCCAACTTGCAGGTTATCTCAAAAAAATCATAACGTAATTTGAAATTGAACCACTCAACTTAAGTCACACTTATTTTTGACAATTTTCCGACGTACAATTCTAGTATCCACCCACAAAAAGTTGGATATTTCCATGTAAATTGCAAAAATCGTCAAGTAATGCTACATTATCATCTAGATTCAGATCTCACAAAGAAATTAAGAGTTCATAAAAACTACAAGGACAGAGAGGAGCCTGCATGAAGAACAATATTTTCAGAGGAATTTTAAGGTGATCTAGCGGAAGTAGTTGGAGGCGAATTGCAAAACACACAGAAAAGCTGGCGTGTTGAAGATTGAAGAGTTCAATCCTTGTTTATTTATTTGTGTATATGATATGAGTACACCTAGCATAGAATACAACTCCTCAAAGTCGATACAATCGATCATAAATGTACATTGCTAAAAGAGAGTAGAACTCCGCATATATGTAGACGATTACCATGTAAGCTGCGCCGGGAAATACTTGTCAATAAGAGATAAGTAATATGGCTTAACTTTTTCGACATCAATTCGATCTTTGCTCTTGCTGCATAGGTCATATTTATTGAATATTTTGAAGCCACATGAGATTGTCTTCATCCTCCTTGTTCATCAGGTGTTTATATGCCCCTGCCTTATGCAAAGGATAAAACGAGTGATACCGGATGATGAAAGAGCCAGCCTGAGGCAGTGTTGTTCCATTCTCCTTGGCGACCAAGTACATATAGTCATCGTGCCGCCATGACATGGTCACATTTTCGAGTCCACATCCTTGTGAGTAGATTCCACATTTGGTGTTGTAGGAAGGATTGTTGTAGTCGAGTTTGTCCTTCATCCAAGTCAGGGTCACTGTCATCCACAACCTCATTCAGGAGTTCACAACATTGCCATACGCTCATTTTGAATCTATTCAACTTTTTGTACTTCTCCCTCATCCTCTTCACGAAATTGTACATTTGATTAATGGTTACACCTGCAGAATTCCTTGATGTTTTTCTGCCTTTCGCTTTCTGCATTGTAATCTCTAAATGACCGGCCAAACGAATTAATTTCAGGGGCAACGAATGCATCGCTTGATGCGGCAATTTCTTCATTGGTCCCAGAACAAAGCTTATGGTTCTCCACTTGTCACACAAGCTCAGGCTGCTCGAGAGTCATCCTTGCCTCCAAAACTCAAAGCAATGTATGATTTTAAGCAAATAAAAACAATAGAAGCAGTAGCAGATAATTAATTAGGAAGGTAACAGAGGCTGTTGGTTGTTTATGCCACACCACATTGCGAAAGTGGGTTTTTACAGTCACATTAAAAAGTTCTTTGGATGATAAAAATATCAATTTTATCCACTTAGTCCCAAAAAAAAGTTCAAATAGTGTTGAAAGATTTAAGAGCTGTCATTGAAACAAAGTGATTAAAATCGAAGTAAAAGCATACATATATCCACCAAATAGAGTACTACCGTGAGTCATATTTAGCCTATGCTAGAATAAAAAATAAAAAAAAAAGAGTAAGATTTATCCACTTTTAGATATCATATTCAAAGTTCTTTTTCGACATTTTTGGGGTGTAAGATCAACAACCTAACTTCTGCGATGTAAATGTGCTTCATGGAGAAATACATGTCGCATGCTTTTTCAAGAAGTACTTTTGACTTTTTGAAAAAAATGACCTATGAGTAGAAGTACTTATTACAAAAGTAGTCCCAAACTAGCTTGTAATTGTTTGCGCACCTTTTTTTTTTTTTTTTTTTTTTTTCCAGTTTTGTTTGGCCCCTTTGGGTACATTAGTTTCGTTACCTTTTATTAGCTTCGTGTTTGGTGTCTGAGTTGTATTGTTTGAATATTTGTAAGTAATTTGTTATCTTAGTGAAAAAATGGAACATTGATTTTAGTCCTTTTATCATATACAAATCTTTGAATTTTTTTCTCTCCTTGCAGTGCAAGTTAAGTGCAGTAGATTATATCCCTAAAAGAATATCATGGTACTTATAATTTTCCATAACTTACTTTTACCCAACCAACATACAGATTGTTCCTGCATTACTTTTATATAACTAACAAGTTACAAGACTAATAGGTTACATGTAACATTAAAGGCCGCAAATTATTCGCTATGAATTCCAGTTCAAGAGAGAAAACGAAACCATTATTGCTCGGAGTCAGCGACCACCTGAGAGTAATGTCGGCTCTGGAACATATGAAGTTCCCTTACTCGTTGACGACGGATATGACTTTACAAAATCATCGAAACCTTCATGGTGCGGAAATGTTAAGTCTCTGGCAGAAAGACCATCAAGTGACAACTCCGGCAAAGGAATGTCACCCTCCAAATACTGCACAACTTGGCGCATGCTTGGCCTGGCTGAAGGAACCGAATGAGAGCATAAAAGCCCGAGCTTGAATACCAATTCCACTTCCTCAACTATAAATTCTGTACCCAAGTTTGGATCTCTTGCCTCAAGTATATTACCTCTCTTCCAACAAGAAAACACCCAATCAACCAGAATTATCTCTCCATCTTGACCTTGTGTCCCTATTGGCCTTCTTCCACAGGCAACTTCAAGCAAAAATGCACCGAAAGAAAACACATCAGCTTGTGTTGTAGCCTTGCCTGATCTTGTATGCTCTGGAGCTAGATACCCGAGTGTTCCAACTACACGAGTAGTCTGAGGGTCCTTTCCATGGTCATATAATCTTGCAAGCCCAAAATCTCCTAATCTACCATTCAATTCCTCATCAAGTAAAACATTACTGGCCTTCACGTCTCTGTGAACCACAACTTGTTCCCATCCTTCGTGAAGATAAAACAACCCCGAAGCTATGCCTCTGATGACTCTAAACCTCTGCCTCCAATTGAGAGTGACCACTGGTTGGTCAAAGAGGTACTTGTCCAGGCTCCCGTTAGGCATGTAATCATAGACCAAAAGCAGCTCCCCTTTTATTCTGCAATATCCCAAGAGTGGTACTAAATTCCGGTGGCGAAGCCTGCCGATGCTAGCAATTTCTGCAACAAACTCCTTCATCCCCTGTCTTGAATCATGTGAGACCCTCTTTACCGCAATCTCAGTTTTAGAGGAAGGTAACATGCCTCTATAGACCTTACCAAATCCCCCAGTTCCCAAAAGCTCTTTTTCCTTAAACCCTTTAGTGGCTTTATATAACTCTTTGTATTTAAACCTTTGAGGACCATATTCGAGCTCCCAATCTTCAAGAAGCTCTGCAAACTTCTTCCTCCGTCTTATGCCATAAATTAGACCTGAAATTGCTAGCAACACTAAACTCACTGACATCACAGGCACGCCAATGGCCACAAGATTAGATCTTTTTTTACCTCCTGTCTGGGGCAGCTTAGGAAGTTGTGAGAGAACAATTTCTTGAGCCTGGCCATTCGTTGCAAAGCTCCATCCTAGAAGATAATGAGACGTGAGGAGTGAGCCAGTGGATGAGGAGATGCCAACATACATAGTCTTGTTGAGGACCATGGAAAGGTCGCGCTTCAAAGACAAGAGTGGAATTTGGGGTTTATCAACAACTATTGGAGCCAAAGTGACATCGATTCTCTTCTTGGCGCCATCATATTCCACCCAAACTTGCATTGGTTGACCGCTAATGAGGGTCAAGTTCTGGAACCCCCCATTGTTCTGAGCATAATATCCTGCTGGAGCTGATTTCTCAGAGTGCAAACCATTAATATCAATCCCAACATGGTTGTTGTTGATGTCACCCAATTCGATATTCTGTATGGTGTCAAGCTCTACAGCAAAAACACGATTGGTTTCTTTGTCGTTGTTTGTGTAATTGAAAAGGCCTAGGTACTGGTTCGGAAAAGATCCAGGAATCCCCCTTGTTGGAGAAATGACGAAGGCAATTCCGTGACCACCTGAAATTGTTACCAATTGGGATCTGATAGCAAAGACAAAGGTGGTAGAGAAGGAGAAAACGGTGGCATTGGATGAGTTCTTGAAGGTTACTGGGTAGGGGTGGAAGGCATGGCCGACTTTATAAGTATCATTTGTAAGCGCCAAAAGACCATCGGATGTGAACTTGGCCGTGCCATCTAGATTCAGATTAGCAGACTCGAAGCCATTGTAGGTGAAACTAACATTTTCAGCTGCTGCTAGATTTACTAGTAGAAATATTACAAGCCTGAAAAACACGGCTACCATTCTTAATTCTCTGTCAAGTCCTCTGAACTTTCAGTACATATATACTTCAGTTTTAAGACTTAGTGGTATATAAAAGCAAAATCAATGCAGCTGAGATGACAGTAGACAGATAGACCCGAATATGACAAAGGTATATATTAGAGCAACTCCACCGTGGTGGATTGCTGCGAGAGAAAAGGCCCGACATCCCTTTTTACTTCTCCCACACCTTTTTGGTTTTCGGCCGTCGGATCGGATGAATTGAAGAAGATCAACGGACAGAAATTAACAAATGGTGTGTGAGAAGTAAAAAGGGACGTGTGGATAGCACACCCCTATATTAAAAGTCTGAAGTTATGAAAATCAATGGGAGTGGGAAAGCTGCTGTAATTCTTTGGAAAAGCCCGACTCTCTTTGTCTTCGTTGTCGCTCTAATTAAATATGTAGTCTTTTGCGTCCAGTGCCCTCCACCATTTGTAACTGGTCCATCCCCCCGATGAAAAGTACTTCTTCCATACAACGTACGCAAAAAGCTGTTACTCGAAAGTCTTCGAGTGGTGGACTGACCATCGATTCAATTTAATACATAGAACAGACTCTCCAAGACTCCATGTCTGCAACACCATCTAAACTATGATCAAATTGTCAGTGAGCAAGTCAGGTAAAATTCTCTTCTTCAAATTTCTTCATATCGAAAAACTGAAAATTCAACAATTTTCTGTTCTTTCTATTGATTATCTACAAGAGTACAAGACATAAGCAAACAAGTAAAAAATTTCCATGCAGATTACAAATTTCACACACTTGTAGGCTGTTAGATAATCATTCATTTTCAGTTTTTAGCTTTTAATTTTTCAAAAACTTAAAACTAGTTTGGTAACTACTTTCGTTTTTTAGTTTTCGTTTGAAAACTCAAGAATGTAGTTTTCACTTTTGGTTTTCAGTTTACATTTTTTGGGTGAAAGTAGTTATCAAACGAGTTTCCAATTTTAGTTTTCGAAAAAAAAATGGAAAAAAAAAACTAAAAACTAAAAACGAAATGGTAAGCAAACAACTCCTTAGTAGTTGTACCAGATTCTAGTCGATGTAGTCATATAGATTAAAATTTCACAAAGATATTATTAGGAAAGTGTAAAAGGAAGCAAATGGGAGGAGAGAGAAACCTGCATGCCAATCGTAATCACAATTAATTTGAATCTTCACAGTTCACTGTGACACGCATATACATGTCGAAAGTATAGTTTTCAATGAAATTTGTGGCGATGGAGCAGAATAGTTGTAAGCAAAAACGCAAAAAAGCTAGGGTCTCGAGGAATTTTATTTTATTTTTTTCTACTTCTACATGTATCAAATAATGGAGTTTCAACCAAAACCCTAACCCTAGGAAATGGCGGAACCTCTTTTATAGTGACATTGGGCGGTGGTGAAGTATCTGAAAGTTGAGAACTTGGGGAGTTGCTGTGCTCTTTGTCATGAACAATTGAACAGCCAGCACTGTGACTTTGGGCCAAGCAAAACTTCATTTGAAAGTCCAATTTATTGTAATTGTTAGAGGTGGCAAGGCCCATTTCACAAAATTCTTTCTTGTACTTTTTCTATTTTATTTTTATACAAGATCAACAAAACTACGGGAGGCAGGAGTTGACCCCTTGCATGACGGCGTGGATTCAAACCTCATTAATAACTAATCTAACAAAATTTATCTTTTGACAAAAAAATTTAAAAAAAAAAAAAAAAAAACTAAACTACTGGATGCGATTTGAACTTGAATGTAGAAGGAAAAACACATTGTTCTAATCAACTTAACTATCGAGTCTCTTTCTATGCTTTAATCTTCGCCATTGATTTGTTATTATAGACATTATTTTATCCAAGCGGTGGTGGACACTAAATTAAACTAAATGATAGGGAGGGAGATTCATACTCTTTTCTCCAAGTGCCCAGACCGAACCAAGCTGGACCCAGACTGGTTCAGGCAAACCATCGGTCGACTGCCTGACCTAACTCGGTTCTAACCGAACCAACCGGTCCACTAGGGCCCAAAAAAAAATTCCAGCGAGGTCTGCAAACCATTTTTCGGGTTTTTTCGGTGTTTCGGACCCCTTTTCAGAGTTTTTTTTTTATGCAGATTTGACATATTACAGCTTATATCTCACGCTCAGAGTCCATTACACTTCCACCACTCAAGGAGACGCATACCATCCAAGCTCTTCCACCCTAAATCCCAAACAACACTTGTCTCGACAAGTCATAGAGTTGACAAGTGCCCTCGCGCAGCAGACAACCTTGGTGAATTAGTCCCAGACGAGGTGTCCCGAATCAAGACAAAGGTAGACGACGAACCTCTCTAGCAGCGTCCCGGCAAGTAGCCTTTCGACTATCCACGAACCGAGTGTTCTGGCAGTGTACACTCTCGTCTTAGCATGCAGAGGAGCGTGAACTCCCGGTTAGGCCTATAGACAAGCATACATTCACGGTTGGGCCCACACTCTAATAATCAACGTGTACAACATTCCAAACAAAGTGTTCATCTGCGGCTAGGCCCATAAGAAGCATTATCCACCTCACATCGGAGTAAGCATAAGGACGGACAGAGAGAAGCAGTCACTCAATCTGGCTTAAGTTGAACTGGCAACCTGCGAGTAACTCATTTGCATGCTGAAGCAATTAAAGGAAGACATGTCCAAGTTGGATCACACCAAGTACTGCGCATCCATCGAGGTCCCGATCACATAACCGACGACTACTACACTGGGAGGAATTACCTAGAGAAGTTGGTGATCGAAGGCAAGGCCGACGGATACTTAGACAAGCCAACTGTGCAGCCTAGAAGAAACGCAGATGCCGACGAAGAGCTGTCGACCAAGACAATCCTGATCAATGGCATATTCTCCAAATCCGAGCACTTGGGGGGCCACTAACAACTTCAAGAAGATAAAAATCCAACATGCTCTATTAATCTCGCAGGTCCAAGCAACCAACACCCAACCTAGACCCATTGTTGGTTTCACCGAGCAGGATGCTGAATGCATCGACTTCTCACAAGACAATGCCCTAGTGATATCTGTCCAACTAGCCTACGCTATAGTCGACAATGATGGTTGACAACGGAAATGCGGTCAACCAACTTCAACTATCAATAATTTAGAAGATGGGCCTGGAAAGCACAATAATAAGCCGAGTGAGGTATTTACCCGATTCAACATACACACCTCGATCGCTATTGACAACATTACACTTAACGTGAGAACACTACCAGTTGTCTCAAAGCAGACGTTCATAATAATAAGCGACCCGTCTCTCTACATTGGGATTTTAGGGCGACCTTGGCTGATAAAGCTTGATATCGTAATCTCGACGATGCATTGTGCAAGTACTGAATGAGTCAAAGAAGAAGTTTACCCCTTAGAGGCTGCCAAAGTTCAAAGGGACGACAAAGCTACCAAATAGCAATTACAGCAGACATATCAAGAAGATGGTGTTCAAGTCAACACACCAGCATATGAGACGGGATGGAAACTTGAAGAGGATACTGAGTACATCATTCTTAATCCACGGCAGCTGGAGAAGACGGCTAGAATTGGCTCACGTCTGAGACCAAAGGAAAATAAGGAACTTACAGCTTTCTTTAGGAAAAATCGTGACATCTTCGCTTGGTCACCTTCTGATATGCCCTGCATGGACCCTAAGATAGCTTGCCATAAACTGTACATCGACCTCACTACCAAACCAGTGATCCAAAAGAGAAGACACTTCGCACCCGAATGAGTGACGATCATGGTGGAAATCGACAAGCTACTGAAGGCCGAGTTCATAGAAGAGGTAGCATATTCAGCATGGCTTACTAACGTCGTGCTAGTAATGAAGAAAGAGATGGGCAAATGGAGAGTTTGCATAGACTACACATACCTTAACAAAGCATGCCTGAAAGATCCTTATTCGGTTCCTCGAATTGATTTACTAGTAGATTCAACTTCCGGGAACCAGCTACTCAATTTCTTGGACGGATACTTTGGCTACAAACAAATAGTCGTGCACAAGCCCGACAAGGAGAAAACCATGTCCGTGATCGAGCGAGGCACCAACTACTACAAAGTCATGCCCTTTTACCTCAAGAATACAGGAACTACTTACCAACGACTAGTAAACATGATGTTCAAGAAGCAAATTAGAGTAACCATGGATGTCTACGTCAACGACATCATGGTGAATGACAAGCAACAATGAGACCACATCGGCAACTTGGCGGAAACTTTCAACATTCTTAAAGAATACAAGATGAAGCTCAATCCCGCCAAATGCACGTTTGAAGTATTTTTAGATAGATTCTTAGGGTACCTTGTGATCCAATGAGGAATCAAGGCACATCATAAGTAGATCTAAGTAATCCTAGAAATGAAGTCTCCAACTACCTTGAAGGAGATCCAAAGCTTGATCGGACGAGCAGCCATGCTCAACTGCTTCATCTCACGGTCTATTGATGCAAGCCTTTCTTCAAAGCAATTACGAAGGCACAACAAGACAAATGAGCTCTGCCTTACTTCACCAAGACTTGAAGAAATATCTCACTTCACCTCCCTTACTATCCAAACTGGAAGCATCGAAAAACTTATACATCTACTTGGCAGTTTCAGAAGTAGCAGTGAGCTCTGACCTCATACGATAATAGTTAAGGGCCTAACTGCCAGTATTCTATACTTCTAAAGCTCTTGTTGATGTGGAAATAAAATATATAAAGATCAAGAAATTGATTTTGGAGCTAGTTATTGCGGCTGGAAAGCTCAGACCATATTTTCAAGCTCATACAATCATCGTCATGACTCAGTATCCACTACGATCAATCCTACATAATCCAGACGTTTCTCAACGAGTAATGAAATGGGCATTGGAAATTGGCCAATACGGCTTAGTTTACTGACCCCACACGACGATAAAGGCCTAAACCTTGGTAAATTTCGTAACAGAATCCACGCCTAGCCTAGGTGACGCAACATCGCGGCTCAACGATGCTCCGGAGGCAACCGAGCATGCCATAGCCACACATGCCTTGCCAAATGAAGACTTCTAGCATTTGCACATTGATGGCGTATCCAACTACAAGGGCTCGGAAGCATGCTTGTTCATTACCCTAGACGGTTTGATGCTTGAGCAGGAGATCACTCTAGGCTTTAAGGCATCCAACAACGAAGTAAAGTACGAAGCCCTATTAGCAAGCCTTCAAATGGCAAAAGATTTGGCGGTGAAAAAGCTTGCATTTCATTATGATTCCCAGCTAATCACCAGCCAAACTACCGGGGAATACACAGTAAAGCATTCAAAAATGGCGCAATACCTAGAGAATGTATGAAAGTAACTTGAGGTGTTTCAGACTTACACCTTCACTCAAGTTGCACAGGAAGATTATGCCCACGTGGACGCGCTAGCCGGCCTAGACTCCACCCTCGACCATCAACTTAAACGCTCTATTCCGATGAAGTATCTGGAACAGCCAAGCATAGAGGTCGAGCCAGCAAATGAAGTGTCACTGGTTAGTACAACTCTGAACTGGCAAAGTTTCATCATAGACTACCTAGTTAATGGCACACTCCACACAAAAAGATTGGAGTCAAGAAAACTCCAAACGAAGGCAGCATGCTACTACATGTGGAATGACATTCTTATCCGAAGATCCTACATAAGACCACATCCCCGCTGCCTAGCGCATCCTGACGACCTGAAGTTTTTAAGTTCAATCCAATGAGTTTGTGAAAATCATTCTGGAGGCTGATCCTTAGCACAGAATGCTCTTAATGCAGGCTACTACTAGCTTATTATGCATCAAGACACAAAATAGTTAGTGCAAAAGTATGACAACTGCCAACACTACAAGCTGGTACCAGCTTTACTTGTCAGGGAACTACACTTGCAAACGAGTTCTTTGTCGTTCATGCAGTGGGCAATCGACATGGTAGGGTCAATACCATCTGCTACTGGGGGCATGATGAGCGTGGCACCTAACTACTTCACCAAGTGAGTAGAAGCAAAGCCTATGACAACCACAACTCAGATGGACATAGAGCGCTTCATATGGAAGAACATCATCTATCACTTTGGCATCCCTCAAGCTATTGTCACAAACAAGGCCTGTAATTCATAGGCAAAGATTTGGCAAAGTTCTTCCAGAAATATGACATCAAGCAGCATATGTCTATGCTGAGGTATCCCTAAGGCAACGGGTAAGCTAAGGCATATAATAAGACACCTCGACTGCCTCAAGAAATCCCTATCAGACAGAAGAGAAAGTTGCTAGACGAACTTCCCAGTGTTCTATAGGCGTATTGCATAACCAAACGATGAGCAACCGGCGAAACGCCTTTCTTCTTGGCATTCGATTAAGAAGCAATCATCATTCCCAATATCATCGTGCCGAGCATCAGCACTCTACTACCAACCATTGAGCATAACAAAAAGAAGATGGCTACAAACTTAGATCTGGCAAATGAAGAACGCAATAAGGTTATCACCCGCGTCGCATGCTATCAGCAGTAGCTTCTCTCCAGTTGCAATAAGATGACGAATCTGGCAGTTCCAGCTTGAAAATTGATCCTCAGAAAAGCCTTCATCATCGTCCGATGGGAAGGTTCCAAAATGATGAATCCCGCATTCTATCATCATCACCTGGACCCCATCCAGGTTTATCAAAGTTCAAAGACTCAATCAGCTTGACGAACAAGACCTTACATGCTGAGGATTATCCAGTTGTTAAGCAGTTTCTACCTTCCAACAAAGTTGATACATTTCTTTAATGATTGAAGAATTCATTCACAAGCCTGGCTCGACTATATGCCTAGACCAACTGATCACTCATGCTTCTCATTGAAGATCTCACCCTTTCTTGGACTTATTGAAGGAATTGCACCCCCATGAGGACCAACCATGCTCTCTAGTGCAAGAGGGTACACTAATTCCCCGACACCCATTTGGGTTTGCTCTCTAGTGAAAAAGGGTAAACTATACACTCAGAATATCCAGACGTGGATGAGTTGGGCTGCCCTAGTGTAACTAGGTGCACAATGACATGCGTCGGGATCCCTATAATTAGCCATAATGGTCTTTTTCAAGTCTTAGCTAACTGAAGGATTTTTGGTCTTTGGCCTAATTCGCGAGGAACCGGGCCTGAGAAACAGATGAGGCACATTAGGCACGCCCTATGGATGGCTGCCCTGGAACCTTAAGGATGCTACCACGTGCATTAAGGTAGCCTACGGTTTCCTGAAGACTGCCTATGGCTTGCCCTTTGAGCAGTTAGCCGCTCTAAACTTATACAACCACACATTTTTTGTGAAAAGTTAAACAGTTATCATGCATATATGAAGCTCTATCCACTGCAGATATGTTGCGCAGCCGATAAGCTTCATCTCTGCCAAAAGCAGAATAATCACTCAGATCTACACTTATTCATAAAGTGTTGTGATACTTGTACGCAACCCATAAAATTGGTTACATAAAGTGCAAGGTGTTCTTTCGGACCTTTGCCCATAAAATTCCATAGAACCACGCACTTTTGATATGAAAGGTTATCGAATTTCATGCCCTAAAAATCTTTAGTATGTTGTGGTGCAGGCCACACAGCTAACATCCAAATGGTCACGCGGATTAGTCTGCTTCTGTAAGTATTGCGTCCGGCTGCTGACCATATGGCTAATAGCTTTGCAAAAGTTCTACACCAAAACCTACGGATATGTAGGCTATGTGGGCCTGTCTGCTTAATAGAAAAGATTTGGCGTAAACAAAAAGAAGCGAAGATGAAGAAAAATGAAGGAAACAAGTTTATTAAATTTTCTAGCAAAATTGATAAACAAAGAGCAAAGGACAAATGAAGTTCAAGCAAAAAGAAAAAGCAACAAGGAAAATAAAGAAAATCCTAAAGGCTACCTAGAAGACTACTCTTTAGCAGTTTGGACATCTCACGACTACTCGGTCACCACACCTTCAGCAGTTGCCACACTCTCAGTAGCAGCAATATCCAGCATTTCACCCTCGGCTGCCCCAGCCTAGGCACCAACTTCTCTAACTACTTCACCAATGAAAGCCTCGAAGGTAAAGGCAAGCAAGTCTTCCAGAGAAATAGAGAAGGTCTTGAAGTCTTTCCCAGCAAACTCAAAGTGGCTTACCGAAGAGATGATATACATAACCCAACTTGTAGAAATCGGTCTGACACTGAACAAGTGAAGCCTCGAGTCCAACCTTCTCATTCTTCAACTGTTCGGTCTCCTCAAGCAGATTAACACGGATGCGTTGCAGCTCATCCACTTCATTCTTCAGACTTTCGTTGATCTTCAACACACTTTGGAGTTCCAACACTTGGGTTCAAGCTTATCTATAAGCAGCAATCAATTTTCATCATTTGCGAAGGCAGCCCAACGAAGTTCTAAAATGGCACGCTCAAGATCTTGAATCTGAGGTATGTAATGACCATTCCATGACCGCTCACAGTTGCAAGCACCGATCTGATAGCGAACACATTTGTCGTAGAAAATAGGAAAACATTGGTATCAGAATATGAGTTCTTGAAGGTGACTGGGTTAGGGTAGAAGGCATGGCCTATTATCTCTTAAGAGTCATTTGTCAGTATCAAAAGACCGTTGGGTGTGAACTGGGCTACACCGTCTAAGTTAAGATTTTCTAACCGGAAACCATTTGTAGAAGAAGCTAACATTTTGAGCTGCTGCTAGGGTTGCTTGTATGAGTGTTACAAGCTTGAAAAACATCGTTGCCATTCTTATTTCTCTCCAAAACCTCTGGGAACGTTGTTATAAGCAATGCAGCTTAGCTGAGCTGTCCCTTCATTGTCTCACTAATTAAATGTGTTGTCTTTGTGTAGTAGAATAAAACAATAATTCCAAACCTTCAGCCATGAGAATGTTAATTCTCACCATACAACGTAGGACCAAGATAAGACCCTAGATAGAAACAAGACTCCATTGGTCATAAAAAGAATGGAACAAGACTCCATTGCAAAAAAGAAAGGAACAAGACTCCAAACTCATCTTATATAGTTACTATCAAGAGTCGTTCTCTTGGTCACTAAGTGACTGAGGATTCACAATCACTTAACCTTATATTTTATATTAACTAGAAATTACGCTCTCACGTTGCTGCGGGAACCAACTGTTTCAGGCGTAATCGGATGAATAAAACACATTTAAGTTGAATAAATTCAACACAATTTTGAACAAACAGAGAGATACATGAGTGAATAAGGTCGATAAGTTAAGCAATTTCGCTTTTATATACATTCAAGTGAGTTGGCATGTAAACACATTGTATAATGAGTGGGAAGAAACTAAACATCTTTGATTAGAAAGAGATGGTTTCCAACAAAGTTTTGTTTCCTTAAGAAACAGAAGAAACAAGTAGTTCACACATAGAATATGTGTCCTACAGTGTAGGCAACCATTTCAATAGGTAATTAAAAACAGAAAGTGTTGAGGACTTGTTCAAGTAGCTAATTTTGTAACCACAACTGTTCAAAGGTAAAAATAAGCAGAAGGTCTGTTTCCATACGAAACTGAAGAAACAGAAGCAAGCTGTAGTTTACACATATTTTTCCCCTGCAATTAAGATGGTAAAATATATGCCTTGCAGCCTACATACCTCACTTAGCAGTTAGCAAAACATATAAAAAATGGTGTTTGCGCATGTAAGTCGTCAAGCACAGATGTTCTAACAAAAAAATATGCAGCATGGTGTGTAGCATTCGATCACGGAGAGCGTGGCTGTTCACTTTTTCTAAGACCAGACATCTTCGACTCTATAGAAAAAAACATAAATCATAATGTAACAAAGGCAACCATTACATCTACATCCTTCCACACTTCTCTCGGACACTCCCTATCTCTCTCTGCAATTCCTAAAACAAGTCTCCTAAATCCTATCTCGGACACCCCCCATCTCTCTACAAATCGCACAAACAAAACCCCAAACCTAATCCTTGAAATCCCACCCAAACCTAATCCCTGAAACCCTTTCTCTCGAACACCCCATACCACAGAAAATGCATCTGAACTTTCGTTTATAAATTCGCAGGCCGCCTTCTCTGTTCTTACCTTTTAACAATTCACCAGTAAGATTCTCTCACTAAAAACTTATATAGCAAATCCAATGAGGAATGATGTGAAACTGAAGCTGTAATGAAATCTTATATTAAGAAAGAATGAAAAGCCGTCTTTCTACAATTTGAAACCAAAATTTAAATGAATGTCCCTGTAACTAAGGTTATTGAACATGATTAACTATCCGCCTCAGGTCAAATGACTACTTTGCATTATCCCAACCATGAGTATGAGAACTCGCCGTTGATCGCGTTCAGTGGACTCATTCTCTATTAAGCACCTACATGCTTGTCTTGGTGTCAGTCACACCAATGACTCGAGACCAGTCACTCTCCCTAAGATAAGACATAGCATGTACTGATCTTAAGGGACTGTCAATGCCCAATTGGCAATCCTATGATCAAGAACGTTTAGGATATGTATACAAAAGAGAATGGCCTCATGAATCTAACTTCATTAGATCACATTCTCCCAATTACATATTCCTTGGACTTATCGTTTAAGCATATAACATTTATATGAGAAGGCTTTAAACAATAATCTTTGCCTTTTATATTAAACTAGATTAGTTTAACATGTGAAATGTCCGCAAAGTATCATCATATGATTGGCTTTATGGCACATTTCCAACAATCTCCCTCTTGCACTGGAGCTAATCAGCTTGGTCATCAGTGATGATACCTCTTCTAAATTCATTTCAACAATGGCTGAGTAGTAAGCCTAGACAATGGATATCTATATGTTATCTATAGAAGCAACCTTGAGAATAACAATGTCACCAGGGTTCAGTCTCTCATTTAAGTTCGGATCTTGATAAGACCTTGATTCCCTGGTTTGAGTTATTACCCCATTAGTGTCGTAGTGTGAGTACACTAGAGACACTTTCTGGTTGGAACCGAATCGAGAGTTCATAAATGAACTTTCCCATCCAAACAACATTGTTGTAAGCTCCTATATGGCGATATATTTTGCATGCATGATGGAACACACTAAAGTCACTACTTATAATGTTTCCACACAAATATCTCTTTAGTCATAATAAAGAGATATCCAATTATCTCTCCATTCATAATATCTCTTTAGGTCCTTGATCTTTGACTATGTCAAAGGGTGTCCACGGCATAGTTGGGGTTAAACCACTTAACCATAGAGGCAAGTGAATGAGCAACAAGGGATCTTTAACCTTCAAACCGTTTGAGGGAGAATACTCTATGATATGATTAAGAATCTATAGCCAGAGTATGAATGAATGAGATTTAGGAAGTCGTTCCAAATCACATTCAAGGTAATCATATAAGTAAGAGAATCACATTGGATGGTAGACATGAATAAACTAGAGAATCACATTGAATGGTAGACATGAATAAACTATCAAACCAAACAATGTGGTCAAGAGTATTGTATTAGAGAAAGACTGTATTGCATTGTAACCTAAACTGAATAGGTTCTCCACCATTTCTGATTAGCTTGGGTAGCCATGACATACTGCTAGGTATCACTCATGGTTTTGTGGAAGCCCTAAAGGTGTATAATCACTAAAGGGAGAACTTTCAATTCACAATCGATTTGAAGAGTTCTAATCGCACACTGCCTCGCTAAAAAGAACCTAATGGCTCGTACACCGAGTAAGGTAGAGATTGAAGAAACAACGGAGATGAGTAAGGACAATTAAATGGTTTAATTATTTATGGCTAGGATTAATTAACATGTTAATTAATCAAACGAATAAGTTCGTTATAGACCTCGGGTTAGTTTTGGGCCGCAAGGCCCAATGGGATTTGAATGTCAAGTCCAATAACTCAAGTTGTATGACAACTTGAAACACAGAGGGCCTCAAAATCCAAAGAACCCAATATGGCCAGCCATAAGAGTGAGGGGTAGTGAACTTGGCTTAATTGCAAGTTTGCCACTCCATTATGAGGTGGTATAAGGGCAACTTTATAGCTATTTCATCCATAGGGGTTTCTTTGAGAAAAATGGAGAGAATACATGTTCTCCTTTTCTCTTTAGGAGGCCGGCCACCTTGGAGGGATTCACTAGCATCAGTCCTCCTCCAAGGTCACTCATCTCTTCTTCAAGTCTCTCCTTGGTGTGGAGACTTAGAGGTTCTCTATTTTGGGAACTTGGAAAATCCATTCTTTCACCTATCCAGGAAGTCATGGAGCCAAGAAGCAAAGTTCCCCCATCAGCATCCATGGAGCCAAGGAGCAAGGAGACTAAGGAAAGAAGGCCCTCACATGGGTAAATATCTTTTTCTAAGTAAAGAGGTGCTTCAAAGATATAAAAGTTTCTCAACTCTTTTCTTTAAGATTTGAGTTGAGTTTTGGTTCACCACAACTACTAGGCTTAGAATTTCATGGGTAAAGTTTTGTTTTTGAG
Source organism: Malus fusca (assembly GCA_035220775.1). Classification (NCBI taxonomy): domain Eukaryota; kingdom Viridiplantae; phylum Streptophyta; class Magnoliopsida; order Rosales; family Rosaceae; genus Malus; species Malus fusca. Next base: position 22,367,468 of record CM069070.1, read on the forward strand.
TCCATACAAGCATGATTCCGCCTTTTAATTGTTAATAACATGCATAGATGTTGCTCAAATGAACTAGTTTTCACAAATATTTCCTTCATGCTATGGTTCGGTTCTCCACCTTTTGGTTGGGAGTACTATTGATGGTTTTAAATTATTAAATTTGGAGAGCTAAGAAGAAATTATGTGCTGATTACTTTACTGTCTGACAACTGTTGTTTTTTTTTCTTTTTTTGCTACTGCTTGCTCTCCATTCCTCTTATTCTTCCTTTTTTCTTCCTTTGTGTTGGTTTTTCAGTGTTATATCCTCTCTGCAGAAATCACACTATATGTAATTTTTCACCTTTTTTGTTCACGGCTTATTGTTTTTTGTTGTAGTGGTGACCCTGTGAATTAAATACTCATTTATTTGTTCCTCTAAAATACATGATGTGTCTGATTTTTTTTCGTTCACAGATGATGGTGCATGGTTGAGGTTTTTGTGCTATCACTCTGTTGGTTGTTTTATGATTGTAATTTTTTGTTTTAAACCGTGTATGTTGTGTGTGATGTACAAATTAGAGCAGAGGGGTTTGTACATGCGGTTTTAAATTGAGGGGGAGCCATAATTTTGTTATGAGAAAAAATTTGATTGAGGTTTCATCTGGTTGTGTTACGGTTGCGTAATATCTGGTTCGCAGCGACTGTGATCCTTTCCTAACAAATGTATGGAGTTGTGTTCTTTTTGGTGGGGAATTATGGTTGGTGATGTTAACAATGGATTTGAGTCTTTCTGTTTGGTATGATTATATCGTTGAACAAGCATGGTTTTAAAGTGGGTGCAGATGACAATTTTGTTTGCACGAGAAAATGGTTGAGTTGGGGGTTATAATTAATTGTTGTGCCTTTGCTATGATCCTTGTTCCGGCGGTGTTTGATTGGCGCAAATAGATTTTCAACGTTGTTTCTCAGCTGTTATTTTCGTTTCTGTTCTGCGAGTTAGTGTTAATGGCTTTGCTGTGTTTGCAATTTTCAGGAACTTGGATCGTTGGACAGAGCACTTGGCCCTTTGGCTTTTGAGGTATATTTATTTTTGGTTGTTATGGTGGAATGTGCAATCGTTATGTCTCAAGTTGAGCCTGGTTCTTTAATAAAAACAACCAAATGTATTGAGTTTTGCATGTGTTTCGCGTGAGAACACCAAGTTGTGATGTGTTTGTCGTTGTAAACATTATCAACAACTTTGGCTTTTCATGTGTTCGCATGATAAAAACGGCTAATATATTGAGTTTGAAAATAAGGGATTGGGATTCACTGTCTTTCCATGTGTATAATTTTACCCCATTTTTTGTTTCTTTATAATTTCAATTATCTTTCAGCAACCTAATCATTAAGCTTATTAAATTCATTGACCACGTGATTTTGGATTCAATCCAGAAGTTCCTATTTCTCAGATTGGTGTTGTCTATTCCTTTGTGGTGGTGAGATTGGTAAATCATTGCATTTTACGAAAGGTATTTGACCTGCGTGTTCTGAACTTTTGAGCTCATTTCGTCTCTAAAATGTTTTAATATAGTCCTCTTGGAGCTCTTACTGTGATCGTTCTTCTATTTCTTTTGTTTAAAATGTTTCACATTTCTCATTTAATTGGTGTGCCTTCTCATTTAACTGGCAATTTTTAATCGTATTTGGTCCTCGGATTTGTCTAAATTGCTAAAGGATTTAATTTCTTTGGAATTTTCAGAAACTTAGGTAAATGGGTGATTTTGGTTTTGGTTCTCTAATCAGATCTCTAAACCTTCTCAGCCCTTTTGGTACCACGAGTTACACAGCTATACACACGGTTACATGGTGGAACTCGGGTGTTGTAGCTTACATGACACGCCCCGACCCTGATATTCCCCGAATACCAGGATAGACACGTGCTGGCCGACACCCGAGGGTGACGAAAGCCATTAATTGATTACAAGAGTAATGATTAGGAGAAAATATTTATGAATAAACATTAGAATTTAAGAGTAATAAACAAAGTTTAAGGAAATGTCAAGAGTGCACAGAACACGATCTAATTCAAGATTCACAAAAAGAAATATCATTACAGGATATCACACAAGTGGGTGATAGATTGTTACTGGTAGGGGAATGCCTCGTACGTCATGTCGTAGTCCTCGTTTCTAAGACCTGAATGGGGGCGCAAAACAAAGGTGAGTGGACCAAGTTCGTATATATAAAATAATAATAAAACAGTTATCAATGTACTAACCCCCACATTTTATATATAATGAAAACTATTAGCATAATAAGTGATGGATTTAATAAAAATCATAGCATGCCAAAAATATCTCAAAAGTCATATCGCGGAAATCAAAATAATAAACGTCTCATAGATCGTCTCGTAAGCGCGATATGCTGCTAGAAAGATCACTGAATAAATATATCTCCCGGCCCTATGCCAGCACCGTGGTCTCTACGCCCGTAGCCTGAGATTACCAACTCCCGGCCCAATGCCTGCTCCGTGTCCCTCAGCCCGTAGCTAGGGATTATTTCTCCCGGCCTATCTGCCAACACCAGATCCTCACCCCAGGCGACATAGTGTCTACTAGGTACGCACAAATAGTTACGCCTCTCATAAATAACCACTTCATAGTATAAAGTCATCCATCGTCTATACTATAAAGAGGGGTTTCTAAAACATGTTCAAGCATCCTATCGTCATCCATCGGATAGTCTACCAGTTCATGGTTTTTATAGAAAATATGATATATTAAAATATAGCTCAATATAGACTAATTCCTCACCAAAAACACGAGACGAAAATCAACATATTCAATAAACATGCTTATTATAAATCAAATCATAAACTCGTACGGCATGCTACTCATTTATGCAATTGAACTATAAAATCATGTAATTTTAGAAAGGGTCCACTCACAAATACTCCTTAGCAGAAGAGTTGCGCGGATAAGGATTGAGAATTTCTCCACTAGCAACTTTACCTAAGCACAAAAAATGTAATAAATAAATAAAAGGATTTTCTAAAAGATTTGGGCTTGAACTAAATAAAATAAAGGATTTGGGTTGGATGGGTTAGGGTCTAATGGGTTTTAGAATCCTAGGGTTTTTGGGTTAAAAGGGTTTAGGGTGAAGAAAGGTGGTTTGGGCTTAAGACCAAACACACACACACACACACCACCCAAGCACACACACATGCACGACATGCACATGCATGCATGACATGCATATACACACACGCACACTAAATACATACACACACACACGGGTTGCACACCCACACGCTCACACAACACACACACACAAATGGCCCGAAGGCCTTAAGGCAAAAAGGGCTGGGCTTTGAGCCCTTTAACAAAAACCGGCCCAAGGCCCTTTGGGTCTTTAAAACAATTAACCAAAAACCAAAAATAAAAACCCCAAAGGTTTTTGGGTTGGGTCTACTGGCCCAAGGCCCTACGGTATAAGGCCCGAGGCCTTTTGGGTTTTAAAACTTAAACTAACTTAAAAACTATGTGGGCTCGGGTACTGGGTTGGCCCAAAACGGGCTTAGGCCCGTGGGGTTTCTAAACGGCCTGAAAGGCCTGGGTTTGCCGAAGAAGAAGGCTAGAGCTGCTACAGCTCCAGTCACCTGAAAACGAAGGTTCTAGACCCCGATCTAAGTACGAAAATGAAGAGTAAGATGAGGGGAAGAGATTGCTACCCTCAAATAACCGTGACACGGCCGGAAGTGACCTGAAATTCCCTCGAAGCTCACGGGTTCGCCGGAAAAATGGGTGTGCTCAACCCAACTCGATTAAGAGGTAAAACCTAAGTAAAGAGAGAAGGATCAGACTCAGAAATCACAACCAAGCATCACATTAACAGAAAGAAGGAGAGATATGCGACTTACCTAACGGAAAAATGGGAGGGTTCGTCGGAGCTTTTGCTCCAGTGCCGTCGATCTCACAGGGTGAGAAAAAGAAAAGAGGTCCTGGGCTCGTTGCGAGCCTTCCTTGATGGTGACACGGTCCGTGCGTGTCCAGAAGAAGAGAGTGGAGCGAGAGGTTGAGAGAGAGAGAGAGCTACGGGAGAGCTGAGAGACTGAAAGAGAGAGGTCTCGGGGTTGGGGGGACAGAAAGAGAGAAGAGGGAAGTGAGTTAAGATGCTGCCACGTGGTAGTTTGGGATAAAATAACATATGATACATATAATTGGGGGGTGGTTGTAATAATCTACCCCCTTGAAAATAATTTCGTCCTCGAAATTGCGAAGTTACACAAAAAGAAAGGGATATTGGTTTCGCATTGATTCCTCTGTCTCCCAAGTAGCTTCTTCGACTGCATGGTTCCTCCACAGTACCTTTACCAAATGAATAACTTTGTTCCATAACACCTTATCCTATCTGTCAATGATAGCCACTGGTTCTTCTACATAGCTAGCATCCAGATTTACTTCCAACGGCTCTATCTGGATGATATGAGAAAGATCTGGTACATATTTTCGAAGCATGGAAACATGGAAAACGTTATGGATCTGTGACAACTCCGGTGGTAGCTCCAACCTATAAGCAACTGCACCAATTCTTTCAATAATCTGATAGGAACCGACGTATCGAGGACTCAGCTTTTCTCGCTTACCAAAACGAATAACACCCTTCCAGGGGGATAATTTCAAGAATACAAAGTCACCCATTGTAAACTCATGATCCTTGGAGCGTTTGTCTGCAATGTTTTTCTGTCGGTCTTGTGCTGCTTTTAAATTCGCCTTAATCAATCGGATATTAGCGTTGGTGGTATCCACAATCTCTGGTCCCACCAAAGGCCTTTCTCCGGCTTCCGTCCAACATAATTGCGTCCTACACGCCTTCCCGTAAAGTGCTTCAAAAGGTGCCATACCAATACTCGAGTGATAACTATTATTGTAAGCAAACTCCACCAACGGCAAATAGTTATCCCAGCTACCTTTCTACTGTAACACCGACACTCTCAACATATCCTCTAAAGTCTGAATCGTCCGCTCGGACTGACCATCAGTTTGTGGATGTTAAGCAGTGCTGAACAGTAACTGAGTACCCATAGCGGCATTAAAGGCTTTCCAAAACCTCGAAGTAAATCTGGGATCTCTGTCTGACACAATGGAGACGGGTACACCATGTAGGCGAACAATATTATCAACAAATAATTTCGCCAATTTCTCCAGCGAGTAGGTCTGTCGAACTGGTAAGAAATAAGCAGTCTTGGTAAGCCGATCAACAATTACCTATATACCATCATACCTTGACGGTGTTCTAGGCAGTCCGTACACAAAGTCCATAGTGATATCCTCCCACTTCCAAACCGGTATCGGAAGATTCTGCATCAGTCCCCCAGGTCTTTGTCTATCTGCTTTAACCTGTTGACAGATTAAACATCTGCTCACATACTCTGCTACATCCCGTTTCATCCCTTCCCAGTAATAGAAAGGATAAATGGTGCGATACAATTTAGTACTCCCTGGATGCATAGCATAAGCTGAATTATGAGCCTCATCAAGAATTTCCTTCTTAACAGCTTCATTATCTTTAGGCACGAACAAACGGTTCCCTTTCAATAACGCTTCGTCCTTACGGATGATGAATTTATCATTTTCCCCCTTTAACACTTGCGCCTTTAATTCGTCGCATTCTGGATCAAGTTCCTGAGCTTCTATGACCATGTCAACAAAGATAGGTCTAACCTGAAAATGTGCTAGCCAAGCCCCATGCTCACCTGGTTCCAAATTAACACCAATTTCCCGGAGAGAAAATAATAACGGAACGTGTACAGCTTGAAGTGATGTAAGCTGCTCGTGATGTTTCCGACTAAGAGCATCAGCCACGGCATTAGCATGCCTAGGATGGTACTCGATTGAACAGTCGTAATCACTGATAAGCTTCATCCACCTTCTCTGTCTCAAATTCAGCTCCTTCTTGGTGAACACATACTTAAGACTCTTGTGATCCGTAAAAATACGACATTTCTCTCCATACAAGTAGTGCCTCCAAATCTTCAAAGCGAAAATCACTGCTCCTAACTCCAAATCATGAGTAGGATAATTTCTTTCATTGGTTTTGAGTTGTCTGGAAGCTTAGGCAATAACTTTTCCATGCTGCATCAGTACACACCCAAAACCTGATAGAGAAGCATCAGTATACACCTCAAATTCACCACTGTCATCTGGAAGAGCGAGAACAGGAGCCTGAGTGAGGCGTCGCTTAAGCTCCTGAAAACTTTGTTCACAATTTTCATCCCACACGAACTGAACACCTTTACGAGTCAACTTAGTAAAAGGTAGAGAAATTGCAGAAAAATTCTGAATAAATCTTCGATAATACCCTGCCAAACCCAGAAAACTTCTTACTTCAGTGACACTCTTCGGTTGTTCCCAGTTAGATACTGCTGACACCTTTTGGGGATCCACACTGATTCCTTCACCAGAAACTATGTGCCCAAGAAAACCAACCTGAGTTAACCAAAACTGGCACTTACTAAACTTGGCATAAAGCTGGTCGTTCCAGCACTAGTCTCAAATGCTTCTTGTGCTCATTAACACTTCTAGAATAAATTAGAATGTCATCAATGAACAAAATCACAAACTGATCCAGGTACGGTCTAAAGACTCTGTTCATCAAATCCATGAATGTTGCAGGTGCATTTGTCAATCCGAAAGGCATGACACGAAATTCATAATGCCCATACCTCTTATTGAAAGCAGTTTTTGGGACATCATCCTCACGAATCCTCAACTGATGGTAACCCGCTCGAAGATCAATTTTGGAAAATACCTGAGCACCTTTCAATTGATCAAACAAATCATCGATCCGAGGCAGAGGGTAACGATTCTTCACCGTCACCTGATTCAGTTGCCTATAATCGATTCAGAGTCTCATCGATCCATCATTCTTTCTAACAAAAAGAACAGGAGCTCCTCACGGGGATGTGCTTGGCTGGATGTAACCTTTGTCTACCAATTCCTGTAGTTGGATCTTCAATTCTCTAAACTCTGCTGGTGCCATTCGATAAGGTGCCAAGGAAATAGGATTGGTACTTGGGAATAAATCGATAGTGAACTCAATTTCCCTCGCAGGTGGCAACCTCGGTAAATCATCAGGAAATACATAGATGAAATTCCTTACAACTGGCACATCTTCTGGACTCAAAGAAGATTCATCCTTCACAACTACATGGGCTAAAAACCCCACACAACCTTTATTCAACAATCTTGTTGCTTGAATGGCAGAAATAATACTATTGGGGAGGACACGTCGCTCACCCATCAATGTAACTGCTGGAAGTCCTGGCCGATTGAACGTCACAATTTTCTCCCAACATGCGACATTCGTTCGGTGCTTAGATAGCCAATCCATTCCCAAAATGACATCAAACTCCACCAGTTTGAAAGGAATTAAATCAACCTCTAAGTTTTCCCCTTCAACAATAACTGGACAATTCCGATATTGCCATTGAGCACAAAACAATTCCCCACTTGGCATTTGAATCAACATATCAAAACCTAGTGGCTGAGGTTCAGAAGGTATAACCCGAGCGAAAGATGAAGAAACAAAAGACTGCGTAGCACCCAGATCAATTAAAACTCTAGCCCAAGTATTACAGACAGGTAACGTACCGGTGATAACTCGAGGATCCTGATCAGCCTCCTGCTGAGTCATGGCGTTCATACGTCCATGAACCTGATACCCCGCGTTATTGTTCCGGTCGCCACGACCTCTGGAACTACGTCCTGCTCTGTTCCCCTGATTACTGTTACCAGATGATGTTCCAGCCTGCTGCTGGGTCGAAAACTGAGTACTTCGGCTGTCACTTCCTCTAAAATTCTGGCTACTTCTGCCGCCAGACTACAGACCTCTATTACCCTTATAATTCTGATTAGTACTGCTACCATAACTTTGACTACTACTGCCACTGCCATCATAGCTCTATCGGGCGCCAAAATTCTAAACTGGCCGATATCCACTGTAGTTTGAGCCAGAGGTAAAATTACCAGGTGGTGCTGAAGGACAATCACGAACAAAATGCCCTGTACCACCGCACCTGTGACAAACTACAGCAGTTATCCCACAACTCCCTCGATGACGTAATCCACACTGATTACAGACTGGATAACTCGGAGTGAAATGACTGAAAGATCATCTCGCCGACTCGTTGCCTGAGCCTTCACTGGAAGACCCTGAGCCCCAACCTGGTCGTTTAAAGGAAAAAGAGTGTCTGGGACCTACGGAACTGGAGGGGCCCATTGATTCTCTGGTACTTCGCGACCGAAAATTTCGACTTCTCTGATTTTGATTCCGCTGTCTATTCTGTCTCTGGGGCTGGATCCAAGTCTGAGGTTGATCCTGCATCTCCGTATCCCACTTAGACTGTTCTATACTCAGACTTATCTCGATTACTTCCTCATAAGTTCTGGGTCTCTGAGCAGCTACCAATGTACGGTACTTCTGGTTCAGTGCAATCATCGCCTGATCCATCTATGCCTGCAGATTATCATAAGTCCCATCATGATGCCTAGCTAAGCGCCTGAAAGTACTGTCAAATTCTGTGATGCTGAGGTCACCCTGTCGAAACTCTAAATACTCCTGCCTCTTCCTCAATCTCTAGCTGGGGCTTAGAAAGTAAGTAATAAAACGTTTCCTGAATGCAGCCCAAGTCATCCAAGAACCAGGTGGACGAGATTCCATTGTTGATTTCCACCAACTCCTAACATTACCCTGAATAAAGAAACCTGCAGTGTTTGCCCACTCATTTAACGGACACTTCATAGCCTCTAAAGTATCCTCCATTTTCTCTAACCACTGTTCAGCCTCCTCACAATTTCCCACAGATTTCAATTCAGTAACCCCATGACTTCTAGCAATTTCTAAATACGTCCGATTTGATCTATGGCCCGGAAGAGCATTCATTAAAGCAGTGGTAAATTGCTGGATTCCCCCAATTATAGAAGAACGAGGTCGTCGAGGCACATTCCCACCAGGATTAGCAATGATTTTGACAAAGACAACAAGATTTAGAAAGACTGAAATTTACCAAATTGGTGGAAAGAAACCTTAACCATGCTCTGATACCAATCTGACACGCCCCGACCCTGATATTCCCCGAATACCAGGATAGATACGTGATGGCCGACACCCGAGGGTGACGAAAGCCATTAATTGATTACAAGACTAATGATTAGGAGAAAATATTCAAGAATAAACATTAGAATTTAAGAGTAATAAACAAAGTTTAAGGAAATGTCAAGAGTGCACAGAAAACGATCTAATTCAAGATTCACAAAAAGAAAGATCATTACAGGATATCACACAAGTGGGTGATATATTGCTATTGGTAGGGGAATGCCTCGTACGTCGTGTCGTAGTCCTCGTTTCTAAGACCTGAATCGGGGCGCAAAACAAAGGTGAGTGGACCAAGTTCGTATATATAAAATAATAATAAAACAATTATCAATGTACTAACCCCCACAGTTTATATATAATGAAAACTACTAGCATAATAAGTGATGGATTTAATAAAAATCCTAGCATGCCAAAAATATCTCAGAAGTCATATCGCGGAAATCAAAACAATAATAGTCTCATAGATCGTCTCGTAAGCGCGATGTGCTGCTAGAAAGATCACTGAATAAATATATCTCCCAGCCCTATGCCAGCACCGTGGTCTCTGCGCCCGCAGCCAGAGATTACCAACTCCCGGCCCAATGCCTGCTCGTGTCCCTCAGCCTGTAGCTAGGGATTATTTCTCCCGGCCTATCTGCCAACACCAGATCCTCGCCCCAGGCGACATAGTGTCTACTAGGTACGCCTCTCATAAATAACCACTTCATAGTATAAAGTCATCCATCGTCTATACTATAAAGATGGGTTTCTAAAACATGTTCTAGCATCCTATCATCATCCATCGGATAGTCTACCAGTTCATGGTTTTTATAGAAAATACGATATATTAAAATATAGTTCAATATAGATTAACAATTAATTCCTCACAAAAAACATGAGACGAAAATCAACATATTCAATAAACATGCTTATTATAAATCAAATCATAAACTCGTAAGGCATGCTATTCATTTATGCAATTGAACTATAAAATCATGTAATTTTAGAAGGGGTCCACTCACAAATACTCCTTAGCAGAAGAGTTGCTCGGATAAGGATTAAGAATTTCTCCACTAGCAACTTTACCTAAGCACAAAAAATGTAATAAATAAATAAAAGGATTTTCTAAAAGATTTGGGCTTGAACTAAATAAAATAAAAGATTTGGGTTGGATGGGTTAGGGTTTAATGGGTTTTAGAATCCTAGGGTTTTTGGGTTAAAAGGGTTTAGGGTGAAGAAAGGTGGTTTGGGCTTAAGCCCAAACACACACACACACCACCCAAGCACACACACATGCACGGCATGCACATGCATGCATGACATGCATATACACACACGCACACACGCACACTAAATACATACACACACACGGGCTGCACACCCACACACCCACACAACACACACACAAATGGCCCGTAGGCCTTAAGGCAAAAAGGGCTTGGCTTTGAGCCCTTTAACAAAAACCGGCCCAAGGCCCTTTGGGTCTTTAAAACAATTAACCAAAAGCCAAAAATAAAAACCCCAAAGGTTTTTGGGTTGGGTCTACGGGCCCAAGGCCCTACGGTATAAGGCTCGAGGCCTTTTGGGTTTTAAAACTTAAACTAACTTAAAAACTATGCGGGCTATGGTACTGGGTTGGCCCAAAACGGGCTTAGGCCCGTGGGGTTTCTAAACGGCCTGAAAGGCCTGGGTTTGCCGAAGAAGAAGGTCAGAGCTGCTACAGCTCTGGTCACCTGAAAATGAAGGTTCTAGACCCCGATCTAAGTACGAAAATGAAGAGTACGATGAGGGAAAGAGATTGCTACCCTCAAATAACCGTGACACGGCCGGAGGTGACCTGAAATTCCCTCGAAGCTCACGGGTTCGCCGGAACAATAGGTGTGCTCAACCCAACTCGATTAAGAGGTAAAACCTAAGTAAAGAGAGAAGGATCAGACTCAGAAATCACAACCAAGCATCACATTAACAGAGAGAATGAGAGATCCACGACTTACCTAACGGAAAAAGAGGAGGGTTCGTCAGAGCTTTTGCTCCAGTGCCGTCGATCTCACAGGGTGAGAAAAAGGAAAGAGGTTCTGGGCTCGTTGCGAGCCTTCCTTGATGGTGACACGGTCTGTGCGTGTCCAGAATAAGAGAGTGGAGCGAGAGGTTGAGAGACAGAGAGAGAACTACGGGAGAGCTGAGAGAGTGAAAGAGAGAGGTCTCGGGGTTGGGGGGACAGAAAGAGAGAAGAGGGAAGTGAGTTAAGATGCTGCCACATGGCAGTTTGGGGTAAAATAACATATGATACATATAATTGGGGACTGGTTGTAATAATCTACCCCCTTAAAATAATTTCATCCTCGAAATTGCGAAGTTACACAAAAAGAAAGGGATATTGGTTCCGCATTGATTCCTCTGTCTCCCAAGTAGCTTCTTCGACTGCATGGTTCCTCCACAATACCTTTACCAAATGAATAACTTTGTTCCGCAACACCTTATCTTGTCTGTCAATGATAGCCACTGGTTCTTCTACATATCCGACAGGAAAACGAACCACATAAACTACTCAACAGAAGCAGAGCCCGAATGTGACCCAGTTCCTTGCCTGGATCCTTCTTCAAATCCTCCTTGTGATCCAAAAACCCTCCCTATGTCAACATATAAAGGAGCACCTGCGAGCATTTAAGAAAACCCTCCAATTAGAACATCATCAGAAGAAGGCATTTTAGGTCGATATGCAGGCATTTGATAAGGCGACTGCTGCATGTATGGCATGGGTTGTGTCGGATACATCGGATGTGAAGGAGGTTGCTAATGATAGCCTGTATATGGATATACAGGTGTAGTAGGAGGCTGACTTTGGGCTGACTGTTGGGTTCCTTGTGGGCATGAATATACCTAACTGCTGGGTTCCTGGGCTATACGGTGGTGGCGGCTGAAATTTTTGCAAAAACGCCACAAACAACTGATTGTTTACCTGTTGCTGGCTGCGTGTTTCTTCAAGCTTAACCTCTAGGTCTGCCACCCGTTTAGCAGTAACTTCTTCCTTCCTTCTCAATTCATTATTCTCAGTCATCAACACTGCCATTTAACTCCTGGATGATCTTCTGGAAGAATTAGAACTAGAAGCTGAAGAAGATGCATACGACACCATATCCGGAGTCACACCATGTCCATACCCTCGTACTCTATTATGACACTCAGGACCCATAGTCTCTACATAAACCCGGGTCCTAAGGTCATCATTATCCTCTTGCCCAGACTCAATCATAGTGAATATGCCCCTCCATAGTTGCCTTGCAATAAAAATTTTAAAAATAAAAATTCAACTACAGATAATAACAATAATATACTGCCACAAAAAAAAAAACAATTACCCCAGTAAGCTCAGATGTTTCATCAATCTAAGAGTTATCCTTCCGAGTATGACAGTAACGAAAAAACGAAACTGGATCCGCCTCCTTCCCATGTTTTTTCCGCTATAATTATAAGTCAATAAAAAAAAAACCAATTTTCCGCAACCATCAAAATAAAAATAAATTTCTACCAATTATATACTAAATTTAAAATTATCTACAATTCTTCAAAATGTACAACCCTTACAAGTTCTGCCCGTATTCTTGCATAAGATTTTGCACCCGTTGTGTGATTCATTGTTTTCAATCGTCGATTATGCTTATTTTTTTAGGCAATGTCCTTCAAAAAAAAATTTATTAAACAAATTTTTATGCCACCAAATTTTTTGAAGCAATCTCTTGAAAAAAATAAATTATTAAACATTTACCTTTGTTTTTTCCTTATTCCAATATGTCACCAAATCAGCCCGCTGTTGTGTATCCACATTAGAAGGATTCTTCCGGTGCTCCTCAATTGGTTTATCAGTATAATATTTTTTTTTTAAATTTATTTCTATATTCTGTATGTGCATGCTCCGCATGAAGTGTCATATGACGGATCATTGGCATTTTCGCAATATCTTTTTCTTGAAAAATAATAGTTTCCTACACTCATCATAAAATTCAGACAAATTAACAATTACTATAAATATTGACTTATTCTACTCTCTTCAAGTAACAAAAAGAATTTATACATTTATTCTATTCCAGAAAGCTTCCCTGCCATCTTCCTTGATCTTACGCCAATCACTCACCAATAGCATATTTCTATAATCGCTAACCTCTGCCGCTACATGTTTTGAAAAAGCACTAAAATTTTCACTAATGCATTTCCCAGAAGCACCAAAAGAACAAGGATGTTCCTTCCAATTGGGAATTGAAGTTCCCCGACCACCTTGAGTTGTTCCTTATAAATACCAAGGAACAAAAATCATTTTTCAATGTAGGTAACATACTAGCTAGAATACAAAACCAAAAACAAAAATTAGTAACCATAATAAATTAAAAATGAACCACCTTCAACTTCTTCCTCGCCAGCATGTTCATCTTCAAAATGATAATCCATAGCAACAGCTTCTGGAAGGGTAAGTACAAAAACTGAAAAGGGAGAAGAAATGGAAGTAAAAACGAAATTGCGAAGGATAAGGGGAGAAAGAAATTAGGGAAGAAACGAGAGCACAGATGAAATGGGGAAACAAGGGATTTAAATATGGATACTGAGTTGGCATAGGTTAAAACCGACATTAATTCACTGACGTCGAATTAAAAAACACGGGCGTCGAAATAACTTGGTCTTGGTGTCGGTTAAAACCGACACCAACAACTGACACACATCTAATCAAACCACTTCTGACAAAATTAATTAAGCTGAAAGAGGCGTCGCTTTAATTGAACTTGGTGTCGGTTTAAACCGACACCAATTTCTGACAAAATTTATTAAGCTGAATGAGGCGTCGCTTTAATTGCACTTGGTTTCGGTTTAAACCGACACCAACTTCTAACGTCTTTACTGGCATACGCCCTTAGCCAACTACTTCTGACAAAATTTATTAACATTCAAGTGGCGTCGGTTTAATTGCACTTGGTGTCGGTTGAAACCGACACTACCTTTTGATATACTATACTGACACACTTCGCATTAAATCAAACCACACGTCGCATTAAATCAAACCACCAGACACAGTTTCACAAACTCATGTGGCGTCAGTTTAGTTGACCTTGGTGTCGATTATAACCGACACCAAGTTCTGCTTAGCTTTCCTGAGATGCACGTTGCGTCGAATTAAATGTAATTGGCGTCGGTGAAAACCGACACTGACTCGTGCAAAACAAGCGGGAAAGTTCCCGCCTAGTGCATTTCAAATTATTCGCCCAATGTCGTCGCCTAAAACCGACAAGAAAATAGTTTTAAAAAAAAACGTTTAACCCATACAAAAAAAAATAACGATTTTTTGTTTTTTTTTTTTTGTTTTTTTTTTTTTGTTATCTCATATAACATTTTAAGATTTTAATAAATAAAAATGAACTTAAATAAAATTCGTAATAAAAAACAAAAAAAATAGTCTAATTAATACTTAAAACACATAAAACAATTAATATATTTATTCCATATCTTCATCTGTTGTGTCGTCATCGGCATTGGCATAACTAGTGAACTGTGTAGGCAATGGTAATAATTCATGAAAATGAGTCTCTTCCAGGCCAACGCTTGTATGGAAATTTTCATGGTCGAGTGTCTGATCATCCAAATTTGGTATGGCATAATAATCAATTGCATCATTATCCTTTAATGCGTCAACCAAATCCCTTGGCTGCGTTCGAACAACTACGTGCCAATCTTTTTCAATTGTGTCCTCGACGTAAAATGCTTGTAATGCTTGTGATGCTAATATAAAGGGATCCTCTTTAAATCCTAATCGATTGAAGTTCACCATAGTAAATCCATATTGATTAGTCTTCATTCCTTGGGGACTTTCACTATTAACCCATTCGCACTTAAATAACATCACAGCTCGACCCCTATCTCCTGCCTCAGCATGACCATAATATTTAACCTCAAACATATCTACAACTCTGCCATAACAATTCACTTGCCCAATTGCACCAGGAACATTTGCAGGTACAAAGACACCACAATTTTGATTCTTATGCTTATCATCCACAGATTTTATACGAAATATGAACCCATGAACAATGTGACTTTTATATCTACTCACAACCCTGCTAGGATAATTAGCTAACCAATGCAAGTCTTGAGATATCAACGTGTCATTAGGATGACATCTTGAATTCATCTGTAATAAGAATGAAGATAAAAGTTGACATGATAACTATAAACATGTAATAATTAAAATATAAAAATATAAATAAATAATGTGACTGTTGTATCAACTTACATGTTGCTTGAACCATTCTGGAAATTCTTTCTTGCTTAGCTCCTTGATTTGTCGCATAGTTAACCTTTCTCGATGATTTTAGTTTTCAAGAATTCCTCATGCTGCCTGGGCATTTATGTCCAAATTTAGATAATTAATTTTTCAAAGTTAAGCAAACCAATAAAACATTAAGACATATGATTAAACATTCTTACCTTCTAAATGGGTTAACTTCATCACAATTATTTAGAATGTATCTATGGCATTGATCAATAACATTTAGATTGAGCTCCACCTTTTCTCCTGAACCCATATAACATCCTTTGGAGTCAAAAATTGATAACCCACCAGACACTCCACGTTCAATACCATCTTCATTTTGGCCTCTACAGGTGCGACGAGACTCGACATCTCTAAGATACATGGACAGAAAAACAAGCACTCATCCACCAAATATGCTTCAGCAATAGAACCTTCAGGACGACCCTTATTACGAACATAGCGCTTCAACGTTTGCAAATACCTATAATTATAAACGAAACACAAATTATTATAATTATAAATTAAAGTTATGACTACAATTGTAAAAAATTTATAAAAATTTATTAATTACCGTTCAATTGGATACATCCATCTATATTGAACAAGCCCTGCAAGAGCTGCTTCATCTGCCAAGTGAACTGGAAGGTGCACCATTATATCAAAAAATGCATGAGGGAATATTTTTTCAAGTTGACATAATGTCAAGACAATTCTTGAATTTAGTTGCTTAAATCCTTCCTCAGACTCCTTCTTACTACACAACTGTCTGAAAATTGCACTCAACTCTAATAATACCATAGTAACAGCTTTAGGCAAAACCGGGCGTATTGCAAGCGGGAGTAACTGCTGCATTAAAACATGGCAATCATGACTTTTCAACCCATGTATTTTTCGTTCATTCACGTGCACACATCGCGATAAATTTGATGAATATCCATCGGGGACCTTAATAGTAGACAACACTTTGCAAAACGCAATTTTTTTCTTCTCTTTTCAACTTGAACAAAGTTGGAGGTAGAAATGTTCTATTTCCTTCCCTGCGTGGGTGTTGACTACGTCTTATGTTCAAGACTTCAAGATCTACACGTTCAGCCAATCCATCTTTAGACTTTTGTAGATCAAGCAATGTCCCCACCACACTGCCACATATATTCTTCTCGATATGCATAACATCAAGATTGTGTCTAATCAACAGATGCCTCCAATAAGGTAGTTCATAAAAAATAGATTTCTTCTTCCACTGACTGTTACTACTTGTACTGCTCGAAGTTTTTTTTTTGCGTTGCCCAACTGAAGCATCTTTCTTTGGTTTTCCAAAAGTAAATCTCAATGTAGAAAGTTCTTCTAGGCATTGTAAACCAGTCCACTGCCTTGGTGCACTACGATGCTCTCGACGACCATTAAAAGTTGTGGTTTGCCTTCGAAACCTATGATTATCTTCAAGAAAGCGTCGATGCCCCATATAACAAATCTTACGACTCGCCGGCAAGTAAATAGATTCTTTATCATGCATGCAATGTGGACAGGCTTTATAGCCATGTGTACTCCATCCTAACATTCAATAAGCCGGAAAATCACTTATAGTCCATAAGACGGCATCCTTCATCGTAAAACTTTGGTTGGAATACGCATCATAAGTGGGAGTGCCCACCTCCCATAACTCATTCAACTCGTTAATTAGTGGACGCATGTATACATCAATCTCTTTACCAGGACTGAGGGGTCTTGGTATTAATAGAAACAATAACAAATTTGGTTGCTTCATGCACATCCAGGGCGGCAAATTGTAAACAGAAAGCACCACAGGCCATGTGCTATGGTGATTCCTCATTTTCCCAAAAGGATTAAATTCATCACTGGCTAACCCTAATCGGACATTTCAAATTTCTGACGCAAAATCCGGATATAAATTATCCAAATGCTTCCATGCTGGAGAATCTGAAGGATGCCTTATAAACTCATCCTTAGGACATTCTGTTGCGTGCCACCTCATATGTTCAGCTGTATGCTTTGGCATAAAAAATAGTTGCAATCGTGGTTTTAAAGGAAAATACCACATAACCTTAGCTGCGATCTTTTTTCTCGACCTATCCTCTGCGTTGGTAATTTTATATCTTGATTCACCACAAACTGAGCACACGGTCAAATCCGAAGTATCTTTCCAATAGATCATGCAATCATTGGAACATGCATCAATTTTCACATATGTCATACCCAAGTCATTTATAAGTCGTTTTGCCTTGTAACAGGATTCATGCAAATAATCCCCTCCAGGCAATATTCTTTTAATTAACTCCAGTAAAGTGGTGAAGATCTCGTCTGGCATTCCTGCTAAACACTTGATCTGATACAGTCTTACAACTGCTTCCAATTTCTTAAACTCCTTACAACCTGGTCACAAATCTTGATCTGCCTCTTCAAGCAACCTAAAAAAAGTCTCCACCTCTTCTGGACGCCTTTCCCCAATAGGGGGTTCAGTAGACGACCCAACACCTTCTTCTGTTACTGGTTGGACAAATACATCATTAAGAAAATCATGCATATCAGCCACCTTATCTTCTATTTCTTCTTCTCCGATTGCCACATTTTGCTCTCCAATGTTTTTCTCACCATGATGTCGCCACCAAGCGTTTTTATAATCTTTATCCATATCATACAATATCAGATGTTCAACAACAGTGTTCCTAACAAAAGTACATCGATTACAACATCTTTTGCAAGGACATCTAAACTTATCAGGGCCAACATCATTTGCAACTGCTTGGTCAAAAAACAAATTAATTCCAGCTGTATAAGCTTCCAAATTTAGAGCTATCGTCAACCAACTCCTGTCCATGGTTTACCACTTTACGAGTGCAAAATATTACGTTGACACTAAGATGTCTACAATCTTTCAATCCCTATCATGTAGGCATAACTATTAGAATTTTCAATTTCTATCTTTCAACCCTCGAACTCTATCACGATTGCAATCTTTTAATTTTCAACACCTATTATAGTAAAAACAAATTAAAATAACAACAAAAAGTTGTCAAAATTATGCTCATCTAATCCATTCTAGTAAATAACAACCAAAAGTTATCAAAGTTATCAAAATAACAAAAAAAAACAAATTAAAATAACAATTAGAGTGCAAAACAAATTAATTTAACATAATATATTCTTATATTACTAAATATTATAAGTTTATGTTATATTTAATATGTCAATTTCACATAAATGCTTATAAATATTATTCATTTCCATTTTCTCATAACAATTCAAGTGACAAAATTAATTAATTCGACTAAATATTTATTAATTTAACAAAAATAGTAGAAATTTATCTAAGTACTTAAATTAGAACTTTTAAATAAATAAACTTGTGTATTATACAATTTAAAAATTAAAGAATTTAGTGATAGAAACCTGAATTATAGAAGAATTCCGTCGTTGATCAAATCTTTATGTACTCAACCAGCTCAAAACAATTCCCTACAAAAAAAAATTATAAATAAGAATTAAACATAAGTGGAGAAAATAAAAATATTAGAAGCAAAGAAGCAAGAAAAACTTACTGTTGTGAAGAAGGAACAAATGAAGTAGGAAAAACAAATAAGAAAGGTGCAAGAGAGAAAACAAGGGGAGGGTTTGAAATTGGAAGAACAAATAAGAAAAATGCAAGAGAGGAAGAAGAAAACACGGGGGAAAGTATATAAAGACCATTATTATGTCGCTTACAACCGACATCGGGTTTTAAAATATTTAAAAAAACTAAAATTTATGTCGCTCAGAACCGACGCAGGCTTTAAAATATTTAAAAACAATAAGGACAAGTTTGTGTGGCGTTGAAATAAGGACAAGTTTGCGTCGGTTCAAACCGACGTGTCCCTGACAGTCTTGACAGTCGTAGCAGCGGCCTCGAAATAGGACAAGTTTGCGTCGGTTCAAACCGAAGTTATGCCTCTACACTGATATTTTATGTCGCTTAAAAGCGACACGAGTGTTTAAAAATATTAAAATGTATGTTTACGTCAGTTTAAAAGCGACAGCAGTATTTAAAAATATTAAAATGTATGTTTACGTTAGTTTAAAAGCGACACCAGTATTTAAAAATATTAAAATGTATATTTACGTCGGTTTAAAAGCGACACCAGTATTTTATGACGCTTATAAGCGACAGTAAATCCGACGTCATGTTCAGTTAGTGTCGCAACTGCCTTGTCCGCCACTATATTAGATTAAACCGACACCACCTACTGACACTATAAGACCATTCTGTAGTAGTGTTTTAAAATGAATAGCCTTTTAAACCAGACCAAAAGTCCATCGTCCTGCCTAGAGTTTTGCTAAAATTATTTTATCAAGCGAGATGTAGTTAACCGACGTAAAACCTTACCTTATGAGATCTGAATTATGATTGTTCATGTGACCCCGTTGACAACTGTCTCCAATGTGATGGATAATGTATGATGGAAAAAAGTTAGATTAGCGTTTGATGGTGGCATGCCTCACGGTTATACAAAAAACATTGTTTATAAAGATGTTTTGAAACATTTGCATAAGGGTATACGTTTGTGTTAACATTTTGTCTCCTTGTTTATTTTTTGAAATATGGCTCCACCATTTCTTTGATAAATTACCTTATTCAATGTTGAATTTAATTTGCTTCTAAATTTTTTTCTTTCTAGATTGATGGAGCTGATGCTGATTCGTTTTCTGAAGCCGTACTAACCAGGAAGCAAACTCCAGGGTCACAAAGAGCATATGAGATGATCCTCAGCCTACAAATCTTAATTGTGTGGTCGTTGATAAGCAGGTTAGATTCTTACACCTTTTTGACTAATCGTTGAATTTTCTGTTGTTAATGAGCCTTGATTGCAATATGCAACAATTTGATTGAAATATGCATCAGCTTCATTGATTATGCTGCTGTATTATCTTGCTCTGCATTTTATCTTTTTCTCTTTTTAATGAGGCTTTATCCTGCTATACGAAAATGATCAAATATTAATTTTTAATCATCCTTTTATAACTGTGTATGTTTTAATTCAGGGTTTTAATCTCATCAGTGTGATTTATTGTGATTAGGATTTACGACCTTCGTAACTTGGTTGATTAGGATTTACCTCTTGATCCGTATTCAAATTTAATTCATATATGTCCCTTTCTTAAGAGGGATCTATTTTTATAAGAAACAAGACCTTACAACTGTTGCATTCTTGGTTTTCTTGAATTTCTTTGGTTTTTTAAGGGTCATTGAGTCGTGTGGACAACAAATGAAAAATCCATTTTCTCCATGTAATAGCATGCTTCAGGATCAATTTCTTTCTTAAAAACTAATATCCAAGGTGCACCACAAACACTTCTGCTCTTTTTACATTTCACTGGAGAGATTATATTTTGTTCTATTTCAGGAAGCTTTTTTAACTGAATAAACAAAACGTGGCATCAAATTATCAACTATAAGCTGTTCTTTTCCTTAATTTTTTTTTTTTTTTGTTTGCACCTATACAAATGAAACTAGTGTTTACATGCTTCGATAGTTGCTAGTTTCCTTCTTAAAGCAATCTTCGTTATTATCTTGCATGTGATCTTACATGCTATCTATGTAGAAACAACCATGCTATGTTACTGTTTGTGTGGTTCTATCACTGTCTGTGTTCAATGTTCTCCTGCTCATTTAGTATTTTGTCTGATTTTGTTTTCCTTTTTCTGAAAGGGGGATGCGGTTCATGTAACCATGAACGCTCGTGACGTTCAATATTTTTGGGACCATCTGAGGGCCAATGATGCATACGAAGTCAACAAATTTCGTGTTGTTCACTATAGGGCATCAAACAAGGTTGTCCCACATGCTACCGTAATTGAGTTAAACAGGAAAACCACAATCGTTCCTGTTGACAAAACAAGCCACGAGATCCTGATTTAGTGGTTCAATTTGATTGAGCTTGAGCAACTTTATGAAATAATCGGTAGGGATGTTGAACTTACAGGTAACAAATTTAGTTTTAATCACCGCTCCAAAAATCGTTTTAATTTTTTTGTTGCCTTCGGTGCACACTGATTCCCGCTAACGAATATCATCTGTAGATATATTTGGTTGCTTGACGGCTGTGCAGCCGACTGAAGAGGTCACCATCCAACACACAAGAATTGCGAAGAATAGAAATCTTAACCTGCAAAATATCGGGTAATTTCTATGCACGTTAAATTCTGATTATAATTTTCGCACGTGGCACCGTAGTCATTGCGTATAGCTAACTGTCACCTTTTTAATTACTTACAGGGGTGAAACAGTGAAGATAACCTTATGGGGAGAGACTGGAATGAGTTTTGAGGACAGCGGAGTGCAGCCATTGCTGCCACCTGTCTTTGTTGCTTTGACAAGCCTCAAAGTAAAGCAATACCAAGGTCATACCCCGACATGCTTTATTTAGCTGCTTAAAGTTTGAGTTTGTTGATTGTTATCTTTTATCAATAGGAAAGCCTGTTCTTGAAAGCACAGGATCAACTGTTTATTTTTTCGATCCGAACATTCCACAGCTCTCTGAATACAGACAAAAGTAAATAGACGACGCTTCTTTAATAACTTTTGCGTTTATATTTATTCGTTTCATCTTTCTCACCCTAAACATGTGCAAAATAGATTTGAGCATCTAAGATCGCCTGTTCGGATGTTGCCCACCTCAGCTGATATGCATATGGGGCGTGCCATCAACGCTAATTCTAAGTCAAAAACGATCGACGAATTACTTTTACTTGATCCTGCGTTGCACAGGGTTAGTCTATCATCACCGACCTGTAAACAAAAATTACCTCTTAAAAAAAAAAAAAATTGGTGCATCTTGCTTGGCTGCTTCTTGATTTGTTTCTCTATTCGTTTATACTCCATGTTTGCCAAGTGACGGTTATATATGTTTGATCATTTGAAAACCTGTGATTCAATAACATAATGCAAGCTTCGCATGCCAAGCGATTGTTGTTGGATTCGATTTGGGCAAGGATTGGTGGTACAAGTCATGTCCATCCTGCCATAAAGCTGTAAAGAAGACGTCTGGATCGTTTGAGTACAACGAACATGGTTTGATGAACAAATTACCCGAACCATGGTAATATTCTTTTGCATCTATTTTCCATCTGGCAGATATATTATGTTGCTGACTCATTTTTAAATTTCTGATGGTTATGAAATTCATACAAAATAATGTTTTTATGCCTATGATATTCTATGCAACAAGAACGTTGAACGTCTGACAAAGCTACCGTTACATATGTCTTTGAACTTTACAGAAAGACTTTGCATGTGTCATGAAATTACCATTTTTATGTTTATGAATTGTTAATTTTGCTATATCGAACGATGTCTTTCGGTATATCTTTATACTTGATGGCTCAATCTGAGACATCTTGAATTCACTTTGATGTATACACACAGACACAGACGTTTATTCAGCCGGCATATACTTTTGCAATCACTCTAATGCCTGAATTGATCTTTGGTTCGCAATCTCAATGCATGCATACAAATAACTTTGGGGTGGCCTCCATCCCCACTATAGTTTGGCTGCTGTTTGTCCCTTGTGAGTGTAGAGCCTTGCAGAGTTAGGGAAGTATCGTTTCTATTTCTGCTTTAGTTTTATAAAATTGGGGAACAAAGACTGTATACTTTGTTGTTGCAGATTTTGCTAACTAAAACTTTCAAATTAACACTATTTATTTTGCACAGCCTATTGATGTTGAGTGATGTCAATCGAAATTATATTTCTGTCTTTCAGTCGATGTTATTCGTGCATACCTTGCATTATGATGGTTATAATGCATTTTTTCTAGATTGCTCACAAGATTGGTATTAGCAGTGATGGTTGTCTAACACAAGAATATCCTCCTCTTGCACAGGTTCAAAATCAATCTTATTGTGGAAAATAACATGAATCAGCACAACTTCCTCATCATAGGAAGGCACGCCGCGTGATTCTTGCCACACTTTGGTGATACAAGACGTATATAAGGATCCTTTTGTGGTGCCACCAATTCTTAAAAATTTGGTTGGCCAGACAAAAACATTCCAGCTCACTTTTGGAAATCAAAACAA
The DNA here is from genome assembly GCA_035220775.1 of Malus fusca. Taxonomy (NCBI): domain Eukaryota; kingdom Viridiplantae; phylum Streptophyta; class Magnoliopsida; order Rosales; family Rosaceae; genus Malus; species Malus fusca. Next base: position 22,390,924 of record CM069070.1, read on the forward strand.
CAACTTCAAGAAGATAGATTTCATCATTCATGGACTACTTCAAGACCAGGCTCTCTCCAACCCAGCGATCGCCTCAATCAAACCACAAACGCCTGCTCCCACCATCGGAAAACAAATTATCAACCAAGTGACTCCCACCCCATTGACGCCTTCCCAACCACTGGATCAAGAACCCCGATCAGTTGCAGCTGCCAAGACTTCAAAAAGAACATTGTTCCCTGATCAAGCAAACAAACCTGATAGGTAAACTTTCCCTTCCGATAAATGCTCTCATGTGTCAATCTTATTAACCATACTTGCTTGTCTTGGGTATATGTTTGCGCAGTCATAAAAAAATTTAGGTCAATCTTTTTGCACCACTCTTTCGTACTCTTTTTTGTGACTATCACGTTTATCTCTGGCCTTATCAATTTTGCCTTTAGTCACAGCAAAAAAACTCATAGCGAGCAAACAGGCACAACCAATTCTTGTTGGAGAATTCCACAATCTGGTTGTCCCCAAAATTGAAGATGTCAACAAAGTTCCAAATGCCGCCCTCAAGACAAAAACTCAGGCCAAAAAAAACAAAGATAGGTAAATTACAATATGTTTTTCACACGCATGCCTGCATAGCATCCATAATGGTAGCCTTTGTTACATTATTATTTATGCTTTTTGCTATAGTGTGGAAGATGTCCGATCTCAAAAAAAGTGAACAACCACACTCTCCGTGATCGAGTGTTGCAGGGCGTGCTGCATATTTTTTTGTTTGAACATCGCTTTTTCTGTGTTTTGTTAACTGCTAAAACAAGTGCGTAGCCTGCAGGACATATATTTTGCCGTCTTAACTTCAGTGGCAAAATATGTGTGAACTGCAGGTTGCTTCTATTTCGTATGGAAACAGACCTGCTTATTTTTGCCTTTGAACATTTGTGGTTAGAAAATTAGCTACTTGAACGAGTACTGAACACTTTATGTTTTTAATTAACTATTGAAATGGCTGCTTGCACTGCAGAACACATATTTTGCCATCTTAACTACAACGGCAAAATATGTGTGAACTGTATGTTTCTTCTGTTTCTTATGGAAGCATAACTTTTTTTGTAAACCATGTCTTTCTAATTAAGGACGTTCAGTTTCTTCCCACTAATTGTACAATGTGTTTATCTGTCAGCTCAGTTGGATGTATATAAAAGCCAAGCTGCTTATCTTATCAACCTCATTCACTCATGTGTCCCTCTGTTTGTTCATGATTGTGTTGAATTTATTCAACTTAAATGTATTTTATTCATCTGGTTATGCTTGAGACAGCTAGCTCTCGCAACAACACTTGGGCGTATTTTCTAGTACATGTCCAAAGTATAGTTTTCAGAGGAATTTGTGGCGATGGAGCAGAATAGTTGGAAGCAAAAACGCAGAAAAGCTAGTCTCTTTTTTTTTTTTTTTTTCTACTTCTACAGTTCTACTACTTGTATCAAATAATGGAGTTTCAACCAAAACCATAACCCTAGGAATTGGCGGAACCTCTTTTACTGTGACATTGGGCGGTGGTGAAGTATCTGAAAGTTCAGAACCTGAGGAGTTGCTGAGCTCTCTGCCATGGACAAATTGAACAGCCAGCACTGGGATTTTGGGCCAAGCAAAACTTCATGTGAAAAGTCCAATTTAATTGTGATTGTTAGAGGTGGCAAAGCCCATTTCATAAAATTCTTTCTTATACTTTTTCTATTTTATTTTTATACAAGATCAACTAAACTACGGGAGGCGATTGGAACTTGAACGTAGAAGGAAAAACACATTGTTCTAATCAACTTGACTAGTGAATCTCTTTCTATGCTTTAATCTTCACCATTGAGTTGTTATTGTGGACATTATTTTATCCAAGTGGTCGTGGACACTAAATTAATCTAAATGATAGGGAGGGAGATTCAAACCATTTTTTTTTAAATTTATTATTATTATGATGCAAAGAGTGATGGTTCAAAACTATTATAAGAACTTACCAGAGAAGGGGAGTTTTGAATTCAAAATGCATGGGTATAATACCAATGCGCTAATCACTGGGGACGAAATTCAAACTTGATCGGAAAGAGGTTCACACAGCTTTAGCTAACTTAGTTATCCCAAAAAACAACTTTTTGTACATTATTAGAAAATATGTACCTACATAATATTTTTAATTAAAAATTGAATTTGAAGGTAACTAAAAGCGTGCTTATTTGGCCTCATTAAGTTTAACTGGATTGGATTGAATTAGATAGTATAGGCATGTGTTTGTTACAGACTAAGTTTAATGGGATAAGGAAGGACTCACATCTACTAAATCCCCCACTTGGAGGTCTTCGCGAGACCCCCAAAAACTACGGGATTGATAATCCCATTTCCCTCGTTTGCAGGCAGCGAACCCAATCATTCTCTTTTGTACATGACCAGCAGCTGCAGCCCCCTTCTACGGTGACCAAATCAGAAACGGCTCTCACCGATCTCCATCGTCCCACAAAACCCAGCATCGACTTGGGGTCTTCCGCTGGGTTGACCCGAACGACAGTAAAGACGGGTCTTTTGCTATCACACATATTGCTCGCTCAACCTCACAAATGCCTTGAATTTTCTGACTTACCAAACGCCCGCTTCCGCTGATTCTCCCCCACCAATCGCGTTCCGTTGCGAGATTCAACAAACTTTGATCTAAATCTGGTGTGATAGATAATGTGAGCAATTAGTAGCAACTGGGATTTTGAAAGGTGAAAGAAACCGAAAGAAAATGAAATGGCAATTAGTCGGAACCGGGGATTTTGAAAAGTGATTTTTCTGCAAATGGGAATTCCATGAAAGCATGGTTGATGAAGGAAAAAAATTTTGAGTGTCTGGAAAGGCATTTGTGTGTCTAAATTGGAGATTTCAAAAGCATGGTTGATGCAGGCAGAGAGGACTGAGGATTCTCAAGAGAGGGGAGGTTCTAGAAACAAAGAAGCAAAAGTAGAATTAATAATAAAATACTAATAGATACAGATTAAATAATATAATTTTAGAGTTCTTTAGTAATTCCACTTTTTAATCGGACACTGCACTAAAAGTTTCGCTAAATCAGTCCAGCTTAGTAACTAAAACTATCTTAGTTTATTCTAAATCAGTTCAGCTTAGTACCTGCAACTAGTCAAATATGAGATAATCCGGTACCACAAACGCACCCTAAACGTATAATAAAGTGTCATAAAATTGTGGTTTATTACCACATGTTATCGTTTTAGCATTCACTATTTTTATTTTTTATTTAAAATTTCTGACAATATCTGATTGTGCATATTTTCATACCTTTTCTAAAAAATGTTAAAGATTATAAGTTTCAAATCAGCACCTAAGCATAAGAACATAAATCACTTAGATAACCGAAACAAACACCTTGTCCTTTAATTCTCATGATGATATTGCGGACTAGAATTAAGAAATAAAATGTCGTGATTGTAGGAATGTAATCTACCTTGTTTATATCAGACTTCACATATTTTGGGTCAACCCCAATCATAGACTTAATTAGTTTGTAGCTTAGAATAGCTCCTTGTATCAGCTATATATGTATATCATGTGCAGACAATTGATATCGAAAATATACAGAAATTTCATCCACGTTACATATATAGATTTTGTCTATGGCTATATAGATGTTGCAGGATATATATCTATGGCTATGAATTGGATTCCAGTATACTAGACGTAGCGTTACTCTCGAAACACAATTCATACACGAGTAATTTTTTAGTGTATCCAAAACACACAGTGTTTCTCTTCATTCAGCGACCACCTGAGAGGAGTGTGGACTCTGCAGCATACGATGAAGATGAAAGCCCCTTGGCCACAGAAGACGAATATAACATAGCAAAATCATCAAAACCTTCATAGTAAGCAAAAGTCAATCCACTCGAAGAAAGCCCAAGAACTGAGAGCTCTGGCAAAGCAATGTCCCCCTCCAAATACTGCAAGACTTGTCGCATGCTCGGCCTAGCCGAAGGCTCCGGGTGAGAGCACTGCAACCCTAGCTTCAATACCAACTCCACCTCCTCGGTTACGAAATCCGTCCCAATGTTTTTATCCTTTGCCTCGAGAATATTACTTCTGTTCCAACAAGAAAAAACCCAATCCACCAAGATAAAATCCTGCTCAGGACCTTGAGCTTCTATCGGCCTTCTTCCACAAGCAACTTCGAGCAAAAATGCCCCAAAAGCAAACACATCGGTGCTCGCTGTGGCTCGCCCTGTTCTTGTATGTTCCGGAGCTAAATACCCGAGTGTTCCAACTATATGAGTAGTCTGAGGGTCTGTTCCATGGTCATATAGTCTTGAAAGCCCAAAATCCCCTAGCCTTGCATTCAATTCACCGTCTAACAACACATTGCTGGCCTTAACATCTCTGTGAATCACAACTTGTTCCCATCCTTCATGAAGATAGAACAACCCCAAAGCAACGCCTCGGATAACTCTAAATCTCTGGCTCCAATTGAGAGTGACCGCCGGTTGGTCATGGAGGTACTTGTCCAAGCTTCCATTAGGCATGTAGTCATACACCAAAAGCAGCTCTCCTTTTCTTCTGCAGTATCCCAAGAGTGGGACTAGATTCCGATGGCGAAGGTGGCCAATGGTCACGATTTCTGCCACAAACTCCTTCATCCCCTGCCTTGACTCATGTGAGACTCTCTTCACAGCAATCTCAGTTTTTGTGGTGGGTAATATGCCTCTATACACTTTACCAAAACCCCCACTTCCCAAAAGCTCCTTTTCTTTAAACCCTTTTGTTGCAATGTACAACTCTTTGTACTTAAATCTTTGAGGGCCATACTCAAGCTCCCAATCTTCGAGCAATTCTGCAAACTTCCTCTTCCTTCTTATGAGGTAAATTAAACCGTAAACTGCTAGCAAAATCAAACTCACAGATAAAATAGGCACGCCAATTGTTAAAAGTTTCGACCTCCTTTTACCTCCTATCCGTGGCAACTTAGGAAGTTTTGACACAAGAAGTTCTTGAGCCTGGCCATTGATTTTGAAGCTCCAACCCAATACATAATGAGATGTGAGGACTGAGCCGGTGGATGAAGAGAAGCCGACATGCATTGTTTCGTTGAGTATCGGCGAAAGATCGAGAATCAAAGACAAAAGCGGAGTGTAGGGTTTATCAACATTGATTGGAGCCAAAGTGACATCGATTTGCTTCTTGGCGCCATCATATTCCACCCAAACTTTCATCGGTTGACCGCTGATGAGAGTTAAATTCCGAAACCTGCCATTATTTGGATCATAGTATGCAGCTGGAGCAGCTTTCTTAGAGTGCAAGCCGTTGATATCAATCCCAACATGGTTGTCATTGATGTCATTGAATTCCTTGCCCTGTATGGTGTCGAGCTCCACGGCAAAAACATGGTTGGTATCATTTCCAGTGTTGGACTCGTTGAAAAGGCCGAGGTATTGGCTTGGAAGAGCGCCGGGAAGGCCTTGCGTTGGAGCCACCACGAAAGCGATTCCATGACCGCTCAAATCTGCATATTCTGATCTGGTGGCGAACACAAAAGTTGTTGAGAAGGAGAAAACCGTGCCGTTGGATGAGTTCTTGAAGGTTATGGAGTTGGGATAAAATCCATGGCCTTGGTTCTGCTTAGTCTCGTTTGTAAGCCTCAAAAGGCCATTTGGTGTGACTCCCGCTATGCCGTCGAGGTAAAGATTGGCAGACTGGAAGCCATTGAAGGTGAAGTTAAGATCTTCAGCTGCTGCTAGGGTTACTAGTGTGAGAATTACAAGCTTCAAAAGCATGGCTATTTTTCTTGTTTCTCTGCCAAACATTTTGTCCTTCCTCAAATGGTGTTACTTCACATGTATGAAGTCTTCGACTATAGTCTACATCCGATATTCGAGAAGAAATGTTAGCACAAAATTAAAGAAGTCGTTTTCACGTAGAAAAGTTTAGTAAGTTAATGGAGTGCCTGTGACAGTACGCAAGTGGTTCATCTCCTATAGTGATTGGTGTCGATGGAAATTTCCGCTGACTTCAGTCTTAATGAAAATGCACCCGCAAAACAATCAACTTTCTCTAAAAAGAGTGAGTGTTAAGGGTTTTCTATGTATAGAAAAGCCTCACCAGTTTTTGGTGGAGAAATAGGTCCTTATAAGGAGTATGGCCGGCCTTTAGGGTAGGATTTGGTGAGAATATTTCCGAGATATTGTGTAAATAATATCTTAGAATAATTGTGAAGATATCCCAAAATAAATGTGATTGAGATTACTTACTTGATAGAGTTTGTCTTCACTTGAGAATGTATTAAAAATAGGATTGAGTAATTAATCCTATCTTTAATGGACTTTTCCTTGATACGAGCGGTCGTAGTTAGCTGCTTGAACTTCCAGGAATACTGAGCTGCGCGTGGAAGTATTTGAGAAGTCTGTCTATTTAATGAGGGCAATCTCTTGTATTTCTTGGACAAAAATCTACGTCTCGCCTTGTGAATTTTTGTGGTTTTTTTTGCTCCACAATTGGTTTGTCCATTCCATACATCAATGATTTTTTTTTTTTTTGAACAAAAGATATTATCGGAGAGGGGGTGAGCTAGCAATAATATGGTTCAAATTTGTCTTTGGCGAGAATCGAACCTAAGACCTCTCACTTACAAATAAATATGAATACCACTAGATCATAGTATTAAATAACTACATCAATGATTTTAATATAAACAGATTGAATATCAGTTATTGAGAGAGAACAAAGAAGTATACAATCTTCTACCACGAGACTTGGCAGCTTGAGCTTGGGAATGCACGGACTGTAACTTAGGTCTAACTGCCACGCATGCTTTCACATCTCATGCTGAAAAATGTAAAGTCCCAGAGTGAATTTCTCAAGTAAGATACAACTTATCTTAACAAGTTCCTTTTTTTATATTTATGATACAATTGATTGGGAGAGCGAAATCAAACTTAAATCATTGATGCATCAATAAATGTTCTTAATTAATTGAGCTACAAGATATTTAAAAAAAAAAAAAAACTAATGAAAATGACGTCAAATCTTTACATTTTAATAAAAAAACCACCTACTAATTTTATTTAATAATAAGGACAAAAGAATAATTTAAAAAATATATATAAAAAAAACCCAACTTGCGCTGGGGCACGTACCCCGCTTTCCTTCCACACTCCACTTTTTTCTCCCACATTTTTCTCCCATTGTTAACTACCCATTGTCAGCTACATTAATAGATTTCTTTATTTTTTTCTTTTTAGAATAAGAAAAATACTTCAAATTGAATTACATTATTCAATTTTGTTTTTGTGGTGTTGTTCCCAATAGTAGTTATGATGACGAGAAACTTTTCAATGTGACTAGAACACGGGGTGGTACACTCTATACAAGTTGTGAGCTTCTTTTGTTAAAAAATTAATAACATAAAAAATAAAATTTTCCACCACTTACATAATAACACATGGTGTACTATTTGTGTTACAGGCACAAGGAAAAATTTCTCCAAGGTGACACCCAAGCTCAAGAAATTAGATGGAGAGCTACATTTATTATTGTAGGTATGTAAAAAATGTGACAAAATTTATTTTGGTAATTGAAAACAACTTTTTAAATATAATTACTGAGAACATATCTTCTCAAGGTTTTGATCTAAATAGTCACTTCTGGGTTCATCGTTTTGGGCGCAATGGTTGCTTTTACATGACCAAAAAGGGTCCAAGTTTCAAACCTTATGAAACTGAACCAAGAATGAAACACAATTTATAAAACTTCATCAATAAGTAGACACTATTCATGAAACTAAATCAATAAGGAGACATTATTTATGAAACTGGACCAATAAGTAGACACTATTTATGAAACAAAAACAAGAATTAGGCATTATTTCTAAAACTAAACCAATAGGTGGAAACTATTTATGAAACTAGAGTAAGAACTAGACAATATTTATGAAACATGACCAAGAATTAGGCACTATTTATGAAAGTGGATCAATAACTAGACATTATTTATGAAACTGGACCAAGAAAGAGACACTATTTATAAAATTATACCAATTACTATACATTATTTATGAAACTGGATTCAATAACTAGACACTATTTATGAAACATGACCAAGAACTAGATACTGTTTATGAAAGTGGACAAAAAATTAGGCTCTATTTATGAAATTGGATCAATAAATAGTATAGTACCATTCAGTTTCATAAATAGTGTTCAGTTTCATAAATAATTTTCAGTTTCATAAACAATGTACAGGTATCGTGCGTCATGTATTTATTTATTTATTTATAAATTGTGTCATTTTCATTAAAATTTGTTTTTTTTGTCTTTTTATTAAAATTTAAGGATTTTTCATTAAAATTTAATTCTTTTTTATTTAATAAAATTATAGCATGATTTTTTGTTAAAATAAACTTAGCCTAAATTTTTTTTCATCAAAGTTTCCTTTTTTTAATTGCAGATGGATGAAAATTCAAAGGTCAAAAAACATGATTGTTAGGTATCTACATGGGGTCCATTTGGCATCATGTTTATTGCGAATTTCTTTCTTATTTTATTTTCAATGATTGTGTCAAGCATGTTTGAATTTTTCATGAATCACTGGAGGCACTGTTGTTTCTTTTGTTTTTTCTTCATTTGATTTCTTAGTCCAATTAGACTGAATTTGTCAATTACTTGATGTCATAAATTCAATCTAATTGGACTAAAAAATCAAATGAAGAAAAAACAAAAGAAAAACAATAGCTTCTCCAGTGATTCATGAAAAATTCAAACATGCTTGACACAATCATTGAAAATAAAATCAGAAAGAAATTCGCAATAAACGTGATGCCAAATGGACCCCATGTAGATACCCAACAATCATGTTTTTTGACCTTTGAATTTTCATCCATCTTCAATTATTAAAAAAAGGAAACTTTTATGAAAAAAATTTGGGTTAAATTTATTTTAACCAAAAATCATTCTATAACTTTATTTAATAAAAAAGAATTATATTTTAAATAGTAATAACTTCAAATACTAATTTTCTTTACTTGTAAGTGAGATGTCTTATGTTCGATTCTTATCAAAGGCGAAGTTAAACCACATTATTGTAGCAATTTCATTGTAAGGCTCAGTCCAATCTCCCACTCCTTTGTGTAAATACTATCATTTGTTAAAAAAAATATTAATTTTCCAACACGTGGTAGTCACGGCAACGAATCTTTGAACAAAGAAGAAGATACAATTGATAGAGAAGAATTGTAGACCAGGCCTTCTGAGTTTGATAGATTATATTTCTTCATTCGATTAATTAATGAAATTCTAACGAACTGTGCACTCTAATTTCGTTTTCGATTATGACAGATGGCATTACTACCCAATATCGTCGTCAACGTGTCTTGTTGCATATGAAGCATGTTCGTCATAATTTAGCTTAGGGGTGTGCTATCCACATATCTCTTTTTACTTCTTACACACCCTTTGTTAATTTCTGTCCGTTGATATTCTTCAATTCATCCGATCCGACGACCGAAAATTAGAAGGGTGCGTGAGAAGTAAAAAGGGATGTGTAGATATCACACCCCTTTAGCTTATTACTAGTGATTTCATGGAAACATACAAATTAACCAATTACAAACAATAGGATGTTAGATTTCACCCATGCGTATCGGATGCAAAACTCTCTTATCCTCTGAATTATTGTAATAGTTTCGAATTCTTCCCCTTTTCTTAATAATAATAATTTAAAAAACATAGTTTTCACCTATATATATATATATATTTCAAAGTAATCCCACAAATGAGAACCCCCCATACGTGTGACATAATTCGCCACCAAATGGGCTGCTTCATTACAAGCCCGAGGAGTAAAAAGATAATCCACAGAACGCAATTGTTGTTTAATGTGATCAATGTCCCATAACACACCTTCAAGTCTAGCCACTGGCAGTAAAAGGCCATTTAACATCTCCACAAGTACCTTCAATTCATATTCAATTTGGACACTCCCATAACCTCTCTTCGTACAAGCCACCAAAGCCACCCTCACCGCTTCCGCTTCCGCCATCAGACTAGACTCGCACCACACACCACGCCCACCACCGGCCCCTTGAAAAATTCCTGCAAAGTGTCTAGCCACCCATCCAAAACCACCCCTTCCCGTGTGTTTACACCAGACCCCATCACAATTAACCTTAATTGTTTGAAATGGAGGTTTCACCCATCTTACCTTTATCGATTCCCTTTCCCGCCACTGCAGTCCACGGACAACTATATGCTCACCCCCGTCTCCCTCAAGTTCACTCCATTGACGGTGTATAAGTTCCAATGCTACCCAAGGCTCTACTACCGTCTTCTCAAAAATCACACTATTCCTACATTTCCAAATGCGCCACAAACCACACACCACCCACCTCATAAGCTTATCTGCCTCCACCTCAACACTATACTTTCTACTTATCCATTTCCAATATTCTAAGAAATCCCCACCCTCCACCGAACCCACGTCCAACTGTAATGGAGATCCAAACCAAAAAATTATAGCAAAAGAACATTTGAAGAATAGATGTACCTGTGTCTCCACATCCTCTCCACAAAGCGGACAACAAGTCTCCAATCGAACTCCCCAGCGTTGTAGGTTAGAACGAACCGCCAAAATATTTTTACAACCCTTCCAAATGAAATGTCGAAGCTTTGGGGGAACCTGCAACTGCCACACATCCAAATAGGATCCTTAATGTGACCCTCACTCGATTGACCCGTCCCTTTACGGCCCAATTCACCATTTCTCTCCATCTCTTGGGCCACCTTATAACCCGATTTTACCGAATACATTCTGTTTCGTGAATAATGCCATATAAGTTGGTCCGGGCACCCAAACCTACTAATCAGCAATCTAAGAATAACCCGGGCTTCCTCATTATTGAAACACTCTTTAACCACATCCTCTTCCAATGCCCATCAAGAGTAATCAGCTCCGCAACCATCTGTGGCATCTCTGGAACCCATGAAGTAGATAGAAACGTGAGTGGAATAGTAACCATGGGTCCTTCTGAATTCGTATACTTCGTCCGTCTCCAACCCGCCATCGTAAGCCTCCTTTCAGAATCCTCCGACCCTGCAAAGTACCCTTCCACCCCCAAGAAGTTCCTCTTCCCACCGGTGCATCCAAGAAAGTGGAGAGAAGGTAATATTTTGCTCTAAGAATCTTAGCCAACATAGAATCCGGATTACAGATAATCCGCCACCCAACCTTCATGGCTAAATTAAAAGAAATAATTTCTTTAAACCCAAGGCCACCCGCAGTCTTACCTTTCATCAATTTACTCCAAGCCATCCAGTGAACCCCCTTATGAGTTTTTTGGTCCCTCCACCAAAATCGTGCTATTACTTGCTCAATTTCCTTAGTCAGCTGAATAGGTAGTTGAAAAGACAACATAGTATAATTAGGCAAAGCAGTCACGACACTTTTAAGAAGAACCTCTTTCCCAGCAACTGATAAAAATTGCTCCGCCCACCCATTAATTGTCTCCTCCAGTCTAATCCGTATGTCCTCGAACACCTTCTTCTTAGAGCCTCCAAAATCCTCCTGGATACCCAAATACTTACCAAAATCCTCCTGGTATTTTATCCCTAACTCTTCTGACAACCAGATCCTCAAAGATAGAGAACAACTCGAACTAAAGAAAGCCGAGCTCTTTTCCAAATTCACTACTTGCCCGGACCCACGAGCATAATTTTGGAGTACCCCATTAACATTAACCGCCTCCGTTTCCGTAGCTTGAAAATATAGGATCGAGTCATCCGCAAAAAATACATGAGAGACAGGCTCGGCTGTGGGACTAACAGTCATTCCCCTAAGTCGCCCCACCCGTTCTTCATTATGGAGTAATGCAGAAAGCCCCTCAGTACAAATTAAAAACAAAAAGGGCGATAGAGGATCACCTTGCTGAAGCCCTCGGCATGTGATGATATTCCCTGTTGCTTCCCCATTTACCACCACACTATAAGAAACTGTTTGAACACACTTCATCACCCACTGACAAAACATCTCATCAAATCGCAACTTATGCAACATAACATTCAAGAAAGGCCATTCAACCCGATCATAGGCCTTTGCCATATCCAGTTTCAATGCCATGAAATTAATCCCCTCCTCATTCCCATGCTTCATAGAATGAAGCAAATCATGAACCACTAGAATATTGTCCGAAATTTGTCTTCCTGCCACAAACGCCAACTGATTCGGACTAATCACCTTAGAGTTGTCAACCTTTGGAATAAACACATATTTGTATGATTTAACTCCTTAAGCATTCGTCTAGTATGGAAGAAAGTTTAGACCATTCCAAGGACCACACCACCCACCGTTTTCCAATGATGTTGATAGAAACCGACATTAAATCCATCAGAACCGGGAGATTTAGTTGGATGCATTTGATGAATAGCCTGCTCAATCTCAACATCCATCCTCGGAGCCACCAAAACATTATTGTCCACCCTTCCAACTGTACTCAGCACACAACTTATAATTTCTGTAAAATGATACTCCCTACTAGCTGTAAACAAGGATTGAAAATATTGAACTGCAATACCTTGAATACTCGAACGCTCCGTACACCATAATCCATCCTCCCCTTCTAACCCTCGGATAGAATTTCGCCGCCTTCGTTTCATCGTCTGAGCATGAAAAAATCTCGTATTGTTATCACCTTCTTTCAACCACTGCACTCTTGACTTTGTGCGCCAATAGATTTCTTCATTTTTGATTGCCTGTTTAAGCTCCGTTTCCAAGTCTCGAATTCGTACCCCATAAAAAACCAGTTGCTGATAAGCAGTTCGAATCTCCTCATTCAATCGACAAATTACTTTTTGTTCATTTCGCCCAGACTTTTTACGCGATTGTAATAAACCATGTTTGACCTCCCGTAAATTTGACACCAAAATATGAGCAGGAGACCCCCGTGAGCACTCCCACAGTTCTGCCGTACCACTTCCCACATCCATCATCCTGATTCCATCGCGAATCATACATAAACTACCTCTTCCTATGAGGTTGAGGCACCTCAGTGGAGAGAAGAAGCATCGCATAGTCCGACCCTTCCAACACCACATGTCTAACAACGGCATTCGGATAAAAATTCATCCAATCATTTGTAGCTAGCGCCCGATCAATTCTCTCCTGAATAAACCCTTAATCCCGTTAATTACGCCATGTGTATGGGTAACCTTCAAAACCCTAAATTCTATGTATATGAATCCAAACAGGGGAATTGGTGCATGTCAATTTATAAATTCTGATTTTTATCCAAATTCCAAGTTTATTTTCTTCATACAAACATAGTGTAAATTTTTTAAAAGCAGCTTCTCCAAAAAGTTGGAATCTTAGTTGTGTTTGGTAAATGAAGTAAAAGTGTGTTTTTAAATCATGGGTCCAAAATAGCAAAAAGCAGAAATAGCTCTACATATGCTTCTAAAAAAATGCTTTCTTCATTGGAGGCAGGTGAATAATAATACCAATTAATGAAACTTTCATATTGACAATTCTACCCCATAATTTTTCTTTTGCTAAAAGCACTTTTAGCATTTAGTATAGATAAATATCTTTTGTTAAAAAAAAGAAAACACTTTTGGCACTATAGTTTACCAAACACTTTCCAACCAAAATGACTAAACATAACCAATACTAGATTTAATTTAGTGTTCATTCATTGCTTATACATATCAATTAAAGAGTCGAAAATGTGATTATTTTTTTAGTCCCATATTGACAAAGTTACTAAATAGAAAAAACACCTCACAAGTTATATAAAAACACTTTTAAAGTTTAGATAGAAGGAACCAAAACTCATCATCTATCTACTTGTAATCAGAAGAGGGGTATCCTTCGAAGACAGAATTGATTTTTCTTCTCTCAAAACAAAATAAATTAATTTTTTCGTATTTCTAAATTATTGAGTTTGAAGGGCTTTTGTAAGTAATCTTATATTGAATTTTATGTGTGAAAACAAATAATTTTTCTTATATGAATTAGTTGGGACACATTTTTTATGAGTCACCTCAAACCTCAAAAATCTTTGGACCCGCTTTGATTCCATATGGGCCAGCTACTACAAATTCGGTTCTTCTTATGTAAAATTCTCTTCTTCAAATTTCTTTATATCGAAAACTGAATTCTCTTCTTCAAATTTCTTTATATCGAAAACTGAAATTTCATCAATTTTCTTTTCTTTCTATTTGATTGTCAACAAGACGACAAGACATAAGCAAACAAGTATAAAAGTTAGAGGCTGTTTAATAATCATTTCATTTTTAGTTTTTTTGAAAACTTACAATTAGTTTGGTAATTAGTTTTAGTTTCAGTTTTCATTTGAAAACTTATGAAAGTAGTTTTCACTTTTCATTTTTTTGGAGAAAGTAGTTACCAAAACGCGTTTTCAATTTTAGTAAAAAAAAAAGTGAAAAAAAAACTAAAAATGAAAATGAAACAGTTAACAAACAGCTCCTTATTAATTCTACCAGTGTTCTAGTCACTGTAGTCTTTCACAAAGATAATATTAGAAAAATGTAAGCATTAAAAAGAAGCAAAGGGTGTCATTTAATACTATGGTCTAGTGGTATTCCTCTTCATTTGTAAGTGAGAAGTTCTAGGTTCGATTCTCACTAAAGACAAATTTGAACCACATTATTGCTAGCCTATTGTGAGGCTTAACGTACCATTCTCCTCCTTAAGTAGATAGTATCGTATGTCTAAAAATAAATTAAAAAATAAAAAATAAAAAAAAAATAAAGCAAAGGAGAGGAGAGAGAAACCTGCATGCCAGTCGTAACCACAATTAATTTGAATCTTCACGCTTCACAATGACGCACATATCCAGTGGCGAAGCTACGTGAGGGCGAGGAGTGGCGGCCGCCACTCCCTTCGCCGGAAAACATGCCTAGGAGCGCTAGTTCAGCCCCTCCGCTTTCGTCGAAATCAAGGGTCAGGTACTGGTTCGGTCGGGATTTGCAGATGAAGGAGTCGGATTTTCAGAGGAAGGGTGATGATGGAGAAGGTTGGGTGGAGGGAACGAGGGCGTCAGATTTTCAGTAGTTGCAATGTTCTGGCTTTCTACAAACCAGAAGGAGAGAAGAAGACGATAATTTCTATTAAAAAAGCATCATAAGTCACGTGCTATGTTTTTAAGTAAAATAATAAGCATTGATGTGTTGTACACCACTTAGATCACGTGGGAGGCAAATAGCCTCACCATTTTTTATTTAAAAAACAAAAAGGCTTGACTTTCTAAGAACCACCCCACCCATTAACTCCCTAATCCTCCATTTCCTAAATCCCACTCCACCCAACCGAAGTCCACCATCAGCAGCACACCACCAATTTCTTCCTCAAACTTCACGTACCTATATCGACACTTCAAGATCAACTTAATTAGGCATTTCATGATCAATTTGATATTTATATTTATTCTATGTGTTTGAGAAATAACTTTTCTTAATTGCAAGGAATTAATGATCTTATTAAAAAATGATGGAAAAGGGTTACACTAAATTGTTGTTTGTATAAAGATTATGAATAAAAAGTTGTAATTTATTGTTTAATATTTCAATGGTATTTTCATCTTTTTTTTTTATAGCTTGAATATTAGAACCACCTAATATTAAAATCATGGATCCGTCACAACTTGGAGGAGAAGGCTGCGATGGGATCAATGAAGGGCTACGAGTTTTTTAGAATCTAATCCTAACCAATTTAAGCTTCTTACATAGCTTTGATATTACAGTTTACAACCGCTTTGGTGAAGAGACAATTTTCTGTTATGAATATTGACTCAAAACTTTGCACTCTCCAATGTGAAAGCAACCACTTCGATTGAATCTTGCACTCTTTTGAATTTCGCCCCTCCCCTTGGCAAATCCTGGCTTCGCCACTGCACATATCCATGCAGAAAGTATGGTTTTCAAAGGATTTGTTTGAAGCAAAAACGCAGAAAAGCTAAGGGCCTCGAGGAATTTGTTTCTACTTCTACAACATGTATCAAATAATGGAGGTTTCGACCTGTGAAGTTTACGTATTCTAATTAGTCAATAATGTAAACTGTTACAATGTTTTATACAAAAGCTATCCTTATCTAGGGGCGGAGCCACTAAGGGACTAGGGTAGTCCCCTGCCCATCCTGACTTCATCTGAGGTGTGAACCTCATGGAAGAAGATGAAGCAAACGACGTCGTTAAGCTGTTTTGATTTTAAATGTTTTCGGTTGTCTAATGAAACGATAAGTTTGGCAGGAGAGTTTTAAAAGAGATGTGCAATTTTAAATGGAAAAAGCAATCCCACTTATGGTTCGATTCTCTCACCTAACAGTAATATACACCCTATAATTTTCTAAAGCAACCCACCTTATTTATTTGCAGACCTCTCCCCCTTTTCCTTCTTTTTCTACTTCTTTGTATTTTCTTTAGCTTTTCACAACCTACCTCTTACTTGGTTGTCTGGGTTTTTACATTTTTTTTCTTCTTAGTACTGAATTTAAGAGAATTTTTTCAGTTTTGTGAGGATTACACAAATTGCATATGTCAACATGTTATGAATTCAACTTTTTACACACTCATGTATATATATATATATATATATATGGGATAAGATCAAGAGACAAAGATTTTGACAAATAATTTTACACTCTTTTGTAACCTTTAGATCTTATAACATTCAACGGTGTTGATTAAGAGTTATGTGGAGACTTTTAAACATTAAATGAATTGAATGATTATGTGGAATATATAAGAAAAAAATATCTAATAAAATAAAATTGAAAAAAGTGGTTTTGAAAACAAATTTAAAATCTGATAAAAAAAAATGTGAAACAGAAACCCACATTGAAGAATCCTAAATCCAAAATCTTCATTCTTGGATCTTGGGTTGTTAGAGTTTTGCTATGGAGGTGACAAAGTGATTAAGTTATTCGACTAAAATTAGAGCGCTTAAACGTTAAACCTTTCAAGATAAAACCTTAACTGTTTTTTTTTTCTTAAAGCAAAACTCTCTTTTTGCTTAATATCATGTTTTATTATTCACTAGGGTTCGTTATTTGAAAAGGCAAGAAGAGTACACATTTTCAGACAAAAAAAAAAGGAGAAGACTTTACATTCAAGGCATGGAGTTGCAGGCCTCATTGGCAAACAAAGAGGAAGATGGAGGTTAAAATATTTTCAGGGTTTTGTTTAAAAAAAATTCAATTATATTTATTAGATATTTTTTTTTTCATTTAACTTAGTGTTTTCCTTATTAGTTATAACCCAAATCATCATCCAATTCATTTAATATTTAAAAGTCTTCACATAACTCTTAATCAACACTGTTGGATGTTATAAGATCTAAAGGTTACAAAAGAGTGTAAAACTGTTTGTCAAAATCTTTGTCCCTTGATCCTATCCCTATATATACACATATTTGTGAAAGGCCCCTCCTCATTCAGAATTCTGGCTCCGCCACTGTCCTTATCAGTGTAGTGTTGGAGAGTTGACCCTTTGTAATTAGTTTAGTTACCTATTTGAGTCCTTGTAATCAAATTGTAATTAGGTTATTTGAAGTTTCTTTCCTTGTAAATCACTCTTGTGCATTATATATTTTCCTCCTTGGTGAGAAGAATGATATCAGGAAATTAAACCCTAATTAGCATGGTATCAGAGCAGGGATCCTAGGATTTCTGCTCTGCCCATTCCCTCAAGCAAACTCGGCCCTCCCATGGAGAACCTACCACCACTCCACGGTGGAAACAACTTCATCTTAACCGATTCTACTCTTACAAAACACTATAACCCTAAACACTACTACCCTAACCGACCCTACCATGAATCCTACCCTACCTATACCGCAAGTTGTTACACATATTGTCCATCATGATTCGTCTACTGCTTCGATTTGCATCAAACTCAATGGTGCCAATTATGGAGTTTGGTCTCAGATTGTTGAGATGTTTGTTGCTGGAAAAGACAAGTTGGGCTACTTGTTTGGGAGTAATCCCCAACCACCTATCGACGATCCGGCCTTCACCAAATGGCGTACGGAGAACGCTATTGTGAAGGGTTGGCTCATCAACTCTATGGAACCCAATTTGATTGGGTACTTTCTTCGACTACCGACGACAAAGGAAGTGTGGGATGAGGTTGCTCGCAAGTATTATGACGGCTCCAATATATCTTAAGTCTATGATCTTAACTGCAAGGCCTCTCGCTTGAGGCAAGATGGAAGACCGGTGGAGACATACTATAGTGATCTTCAATCTTTGTGGCAAGAGATTGATTATCGTTGACCTAATCCGAATGAAGTGTGGTACTGATATTGAAATTTTTAATTAAATTTTTCAAACGGATTGTGTGTACACTTTGCTTGCAGGATTGGATGAGATGTTTGATAAAATTCGTAGTGATATTCTATGAACTGAGCCCCTTCCTTCCGTCGAACAAATTTTTGCCTATGTTCACCGGGAGGGAATGCGACAAGTTGTGATGAATACCGGAGGACAGCTGCCAAGTGGGGCGGCCATGGTGGCTCGGCCTGCCACACGAGCCGTAGCTCCACCTCGTCCTCGTGCCCCCGATAACTCACCTGCATTGAGCCCATGACTGCAACCCCAGGCTACTGCCCCGAGCCTAGCACAGGGCTCGCTCTTTGCTGCTAGCATGGCCTCACGGCCCACCACGGGTCCCCGTCCTCCTCATCCTAAACCATCTGTCCCGGCTGGTGGTTGTACTTATTGCAGTAATGAGAAGCATGGCCGTGATAATTGCTTCCAATTGCATGGCTATCCTGACTGGTAGGAACCGTTGAAGCTTAAAAAACAACAGGAACAAGACGAGCAAGCCAATCTTGCCACCTCCATGTCCTAATTATCTTTGAAATTCAAGAAGATCCTTCTTCGGTTTCAAGTTCTTCCGACATGTCTCTGGAGTCCACAGGTAACTGTGGTTATGATTTTAATATGAATAGTGATGCTACTCCATCCAGATGGATCATTGACTCCAGTGCCACATACCATATGACTTATGATCCCACTGATTTAGCTTGTGATATTGTTCCACTTCGACGTAATATTACTAATGTTAATGAAGTCACCTTACCGGTAACTGGCGCTGGCACCGTGCACCTCACGCCTACTCTCTCTTTGCCTCATACATTACTTGTACACTAAAGCATAAATTGATGTCTCTTGGCCAAGCTACTGAACAATTAAACTGTTGTGTGCTAATGTATCCAAAGTTTTGTCTTATACAGGATATTCTCACGAATGAGATAATTGGTCGTGGTACTAAGAGGGGGGATCTCTATTTTGTGGATGATGTCAGTACAGGACGGGTCAATCTCGCCCAAGGAGCCGTTGATCACAAGAGGCGTCAGATATGGTTATGGCATCATCGTTTGGGTCATCCTTCAGTTATTTGTAGCATATGTTTCCGTATTTATTTGGTTGTTGTTCAGTTTCAGACTTTAAATGTGACACTTGCATACTCGCCAAGAGTCACCGTTTTCTTATCCACTGAATTCTAATAAAAGTGTTATTCCTTTTGGTCTTGTTCATTCGGATGTTTGGGGACCATCTCCGATTACTACTTCATCTAGTATTCGATGGTTTGTAACGTTCATAGATGATTGCACACGGATGACATGGTTATATCTTCTTAAGCATAAAAGTGATGTTTTTTTTGGGTTTTAAGACCTTCCACGCCCTGGTTCAGACATAGTTTTCTACTAAAATACGGATTTTGTGTCCTGATAATGGTGTTGAATATGTTAATAATGATTTTTCCCATTATTTAACTAATCATGGAATTCTTCACGAAACTACATGTCCTCAGACTCCTCAACAAAACGGGGTGGCTGAGCGCAAAAAATCGTCATCTCTTAGAAACGGCTCGCTCACTCTTGATTGGGGCGTCTGTTCCCCGCTCTTCTTGGGATGTTGCTCTTCAGACTGCCACTTATCTTATCAACCGTCTGCCATCCAATGTCCTGGATTTTCTTACTCCCTTACAAGTCCTTGCTACCTTCGTGCATCTACCGTCGGTTTTGGTACTTCCACCTCGGGTGTTTGGATGTGTTGCATTTGTTCATCTTGATAAAAATCAATGGACGAAACTTGAACCGTGTGCTCTCTGTTGTATTTTTATGGGGTACGGACTCCATCAGAAAGGGTACCGTTGTTACCACCTTCCTTCCCGTCGAATGTATGTTACTATGGATGTCACTTTTTCCAAGTATGAGATGTATTACCCTTCGGATTCTTCCAATCCTCCTCCTCAAGGGGAGACATGGCATAACGAGAAGGATTGGACCATGAGTGATATTGTTGATCTTCCGCTGCCACTAGCCGAGCCTATAGCGGCTGCACTGCCAGCCCAGCTAACAACAATCGTAGTGTTGCCCACAGAATCAACGGCAGGCACAGCAATGCCGTCCTCACCCACGACACTAGTGCTGCCACTTGTCAACTTTAAGACTTCTACTGATACTACTCCCCCCTCGTCTCCAAATGTAGTACCACCAGATGACCATACTCCTGAGAATATTCCTGAGGTAAGCTCTACTATCCCTGTTGATGATACCGTTGTTCCAAATTATCAATTACCTTTCAGGCACAACTGGGGAAAGCCACCCAATCGATATTCACCGGACACAACGAAAGGCTCTAAATACTCCATTGCCAACTATGTGTCATCACATAAGTTATTAGAACCTAGCAAAGCTTTTGTACAACAAATATCCAATGATAGCACACCAAGTTCATTGAAGGAGGCACTATCTGACGATCGATTGACCAAGGCAATGGAGGAAGAAATGACTGCACTCTAGAAAAATCAAACGTGGGATTTAGTTCCACTTCCCCGAGGAAAGAAGAGAGTTAGATGTCGATGGGTGTACATCATCAAGGACCAAGGTATTAAATATCGATGATATCAGAAATATCGGTAGTCCAAAAACAAGGAAATTTCGATGGAAATATCGGGATATTATCGATATCGATAAAAATTGAATAAAAACCATGGAAATTGTAAGAAAAATTTGGAAATTTTTATTGAAACTTTGCAGGATGTTTATTTAGTCAATTATCTATTAGTTTATCACAAAAATTGGAAGGAAATGCATTGCATGATAGATATAACTGATTTAAGTTGATTATATAGCGAGCTGGCAAACAGTGTGAGTGTAGAAAATATGTAGTAATTAATGAAAGAAGTTTAAACACACCATAATCATTTATATATAATGAATTAGTACAATATTTTACACTTTATACATTGCATGGTAAGATACATGAGTGACTTAGCAAGGTCTAAAATATTGATGATATCGGAAATATCGGTAGTCCAAAAACACGGAAATTTCGATGGAAATATCGGGATATTATGAATATTTTAGACCATGTCAAGTAAAAAGCTGATGAGTCTGTTGAACGATACAAAGCACGATTTGTGGCCAAGGGATACACTCAAACGTATGATGTTGATTATACAGAGACATTTGCCCCGATTACAAAGATTAATATTGTAAGAGTATTGCTTTCATTGGTGGCCAACTTAGATTGGCCATTACAACAATTTGATGTGAAAAATACTTTCTTACATGGTAATCTTAAAGAAGAAGTGTATATGGATATTCCACCTGGTTATGCATCAATTTTACAACCCGGAGTAGTGTGCAAGTTGAATAAAGCATTGTATAGGTTGAAACAATCACCTCGAGCATGGTTTGGTAGGTTCCGGATGGTTATGAGGAAATATGGGTTCAGGTAGAGCAATTCCAATCATACACTTTTCTTGAAACATCGAATGGGGAAATTGACGGCACTTATAATCTATGTAGACGATATGATTGTTACGGGTGACGACAAAGAGGAAATCTCAAGTCTCAAAGATTACCTAGCAACTGAGTTCAAGATGAAAGATCTTGGTGGTTTGAAATATTTCTTATGGATAGAAGTAGCTCGATCTAAACAGGGTATATTTCTGTCTCAAAGAAAATATGTTCTAGACTTATTAGCTGAAACTGGAATGCTTGATTGTAAACTGGCTGACACCCCATGGTCCAAAATCACCATCTTGCCGTGCACCCTGATCAAGTTCCCACTAACAGAGATTGTTATCAAAGGTTAGTTGAGAGGTTAATTTATTTATCTCACACCAGGCCTGATATTGCATACGCAGTAAGTGTTGTTAGTCAATTTATGCATTCTCCGAGTGAGGCACATATGGGTGCAGTTGAACGCATCCTACGATACCTGAAGTCCTCACCGGGTAGAGGCATCATGTTTTCCAAGAATGATCATTGCCGAATAGAGGGTTACACCGATGGAGATTGGGCAGGCAACGTTACTGATCGTCGGTCCACATCTAGTTACTTTACATTTGTGGGAGGAAACTTAGTGACTTGGCGGAGTAAGAAACAGAAAGTGGTTGCTTTATCAAGTACAGAGGCGAAATACAGGGGTATGGCAAAATGAGTATGTGAACTTTTATGGCTTCGGAGGTTACTTGGTGAACTCGGGTATCCTTCGAATTCAGCCTCGGATTTATTTTGTGATAATAAAGCAGCTATCGATATCTCACACAACCCAATTCAACATGATCGCACAAAACACGTGGAAGTTGACAAACACTTCATTAAGGAGAAGTTGGATGGGAATATTATTCAATTCCCGTTAATAAAGTCAAAGGATCAATTGGCGGATATCTTAACTAAATCTGTTGCAAGTTAAGCGTTCAACAACTCTCTTGTCAAGTTGGGCATGAAACATTGGCGCGAGCATGAAACACTGGATTGACAACTATGTCCAAAGATATGCTTGGTGCGAGCATGAAACACTGGATTGACATCTATGTCTGTCGCACTCAAATTATCATAATGCATCAAAACTGGTTTGGAAACTGGAGCTCGGAGCTCGCAAAACAAACTTACGATCCATATCGTATCAGCACTTGTGAAGGCAAGAGACCTACATTCAGCCTCGGTACTCGACCCAGAGAACCTTTGAGATACCGCAAAATGTGTTTCACAGCATCCATATGCTCAGAAGTGGGACACCCCATAAACTGAGAGACATTTTGAATGGCAAAAGCAATGTCCGGTCGAATTAACGTGAGATATGGAAGGCCACCAACTAGCTGACGATAACCAGTGGCATTAGCTAAGTGGGTTCCTGAGTGTGCCGAAAGCTGGGATTTGGCAGCAATAGGAGTAAGGCACGGTTTGCATTCAAGCATGTTGCTGCGTTTCAGGAAGTCAAGAGTATACTTGGTCTATGTCAACCGAAGTCCCACATTTAAATAGGTGACCTCAACACCCAAAAAATAATGTAACTTACCCAAATCTTTAAGTTCAAATTCAAGTCCCAATGTGTGAATAAACGACTGAATTAAAGTTAGAGAGTTACCAATCAAAAAATGTCGTCCACGTATAGAAGAAAGACGAGAATGACGGGACCGTTATGAAAGGTGAACATGGAGTCATCTGCACGACTCTGAACGAAACCGAATTGTATGAGAAATGTACTGAGATGTTGGAACTAAGCACGAGGGGCTTGCTTGAGCCCATAAATGGCTTTATGTAATTTACACACAAAGTTAGGACGACTAGAGTCAATAATCCGTGGAGGCTGCGACTGTAAGATTTTTTGATAATGTGAGTTGTAACAAAACCATGTTATTGTATATGTTATGAAAACCTGATGGACTTATATTATGTGTTTTAATCATGATAGAACACTTAAAAGGGAAGTCACTACTGCATAAACTCAAGAGGATGAGTAGGTTACAATCTCTACTCATCGTGACATAACTGCACCCACAATGGAAGGAACAATTATGGTTTTGTGCGATAAAACTGCTGCATGGTCTCTCTTCTCAGACACCAGTTCAATATATACATTCCCCATCGTTTGTAGAATGTATTCGAGTACCAGAGAAGAGAAGAACACAGCCTTTATTCCCATAAGTTTCTGCAGTAAACTCACTACTGCAAATCCTAGTTTTATTAGCATTATATCGTTGCTTGCTTTCTGATCATTATGGCAAACTCTGCAAGTAAGTGTTGTGTGTTCTTATTAGTTTATATTAGTGTGATTATACTAATCCATCATATTAGCATGCAGTCCAAATATTTAGTTGATTAAATTTCAGTTCCACATATAAAGCTTTACATGTGGTATCAGAGCCTGTGAACTTTAATTTTGGACTCATTTATGATCATATGTATACTTTTGCAATTCTTTTCCGTTGCATAATTCGATGATATCATCTAGCTTAAGTTATGTTTGTGAAATAAACACATTTCCATCATTCTGTGTTCAATGTTTTATTTATTTTGGGACTTTCACGACTATCAAATATATAATCATACTTGTTGCGCATTTTTATGGCAACACACTGTCATATTATTAAGAGATATAATGGTATTGTTCAATGATTTCATGAAATATTTAGTAGAGATCACCAAAGTGGTAAGACTACTATTTTGATTTATGAGTTTCAATAAAGATGAACGGTAAGCAATTTGAAGGCACTAACAAGTAAAGTATTTTCCAAAGAAACTATTTATTGGGATTAGCTATAAGTTGATGTATAGTGAGTTATGAAACCAGAGACATATATATGCTTATTCTTGTCCAAAGACATTACTTTATATGTACTTTGGTGTTTATACTTGGCTATGCAAATGTATAAGATTCATACTTCTGATTATATGGACAATCTCTTGCTCAAAAGTGTTATTGGATCCGTAGTTTTTGAGTGTGACATTGAACTTCAGTTTTCATTCATTAGTCACAACTTAATGAATCTTTACATACCCTAATGGCAGGTTTTAACATGCTCAATCTTATGAACATTGAGAAGTTAAATGGCAACAACTTTAAGACCTGGAAGCAACAGATTGAAATGCATCTTGGTAGCTGGAATTCAGCATTGCATTCACTCAAACTTAGCCATCTACGTTAACATACTCTAGTACAGTTGCTGAGAAAGAAATTTTTTCCAAGTGGGAAAGGGCTAATCAGATGTCCTTGTTAGTCATGCAAAATTCCGTGGAAGAGCACATTAGAGGTGGCATTCAAAATTATGACTTAGCAAAGAAATATATGGCTAAGATTGAAGAAAAGTATAAAAGATCTGATAAGGCTGAAACTGGGGTATATCTCTCAGACTTGATTAATGCCAAGTTCGATGGTGTGGGGAGCATTCGAGAGCATCTGCTTAAGCCTGTCAATTTGTCTAACAAGCTCAATGCAATGGATGTAGACATAGCAGATTAATTTCTTGTTCATTTGGCCTTGTACTCTTTGCCCAATGATTATGAACAGGTCAAAGTGAGCTATAATACTCAGAAAGAAACATGGGAGATCCATGAGTTGATCTCTATTTGCTGTCAAGAAGAGGAGAAAATGAAGAAGAGCAAGCACGAAACTGTGAATCTGGTGCAGTATAGGAAA
Organism: Malus fusca; assembly: GCA_035220775.1. NCBI lineage: Eukaryota > Viridiplantae > Streptophyta > Magnoliopsida > Rosales > Rosaceae > Malus > Malus fusca. The sequence goes on from CM069070.1 coordinate 22,416,368, forward strand.
GGAAATGGGAAAGTTTTTGGAACAAGCAAACCTGCAGCACTCAAGATTGGCAAAGCTACAACTAAGTCAGGTTCTCCTTATCTTGGTTCCAAGAAACATGCTTCCAATTCTTCTATAACTGTTAAGTCTGATCTTGCCTCCACTAGCACTAGTCTTAGATTCAATAAAATAAATCTTAAAAAGTGTCATTTATGTGGTTCCACTGAGCATTTGAGAAATGATTGTGCTGGATTTAAAGCTCGGCTTATTAAGAAAGGTATTGTAGTCATAAATGTCTTTGTTACAGTATAATCAAACATGGTTTTTATTCCTCAACACTCATGGTTGTTTGACACTGGTTGTTCTGTCCATATCACTAATTCATTGCAGGGATTTCAAAACCTGATAGACCAAAGTAAGGAGCATTACAATGTCTATGTTGGAAATGGAAACAAAGTCACTGTTGAGTCAGTTGGTCAAGTCATGTTAAAAGTTTCTTCTGGTTATGTTTTAGTGTTGAACAATGTCCTTTATGTACCTTCTATGCGAAGGAACTTATTTTCAGCTTCAAAGTTTGTAAGGGATGGTTTTTCTTTCAATGGTGATGACAATTATATTTGATTTTTTCAAAAATCAATATGACAATTTGCTTGGTTATGCATCACTCAATGAAGATCTTTGGCAGTTACAATGTTCTTATTTTCATGAATGTCTCAATGTGGAAACATTAGCTCCTAAGAGATTAGCCACTAATATTGATTCTTCCATGTTATGTCATCGAAGATTAGGACACATCTCAAAGGAAAGAATGCTGAGATTAATGAAAATGGGAGTACTGCATAATTTAAATGTTGATGATTTTGAAGCTTGCATTGATTATTTGAAAGGAAAAACTACTGCATCAGTTAAGAAGAGTAGTTCCACTCGAAGTCAAAGTCTAATAGAAATCATTCACACCAGTGTTTGTGGTCCATTTCGAACAAGGACAATTTGTGGCAACCGTTACTTTGTCCTCTTTATAGATGACTACTCTAGGTACACTTATTTGTATTTGATATCTGAAAAATCACAAGTGCTCAATTGTTTTACAATTTATAAACTAGAAGTGGAAAAACAACTAGGGAAACAAATTAAAGTAGTAAGATCAGATAGGGGGTGAGTATTTTCGAAGGTATACAACAATGGGACAACAAAAAGGACTATTTGCTTTATTCTTGCAGCAAGAGGGGATTGTAGCATAGTATACTAGACTAGGAACACCATCTCAAAATGGTGTTGTAGAAAGAAGGAACCACACTCTTAAAGACATGGTCAGAAACATGCTTTCACAATCACAACTTCCAGAATTCTTATGGGGAGAAGCCATTAAGACTGCAAATTATATTCTCAATAGGGTGCTAAGTAAAGCAGTTGAATCAACAACTTCTAAATTATGAACAGGTAGAAGACCAAGTCTTGCACACTTACATAGCTGGGGATGCAAATGTGAAGCATGATTGTATAATCCAATGGAGAAAAAGTTGGATCTCAGAACTACAAGTTGTTATTTTGTAGGCTATCCAGAGAAATCCCAGGGTTTTAGGTTTTATTGTCCACACTCTCACACAAGATTGGTTGAAATCATTAATGCCAAGTTTGTGGAAGATTCTAGTTTATATAATTCTCACTCAAGGAGCAACTATACCTTTGAAGAAATGGAGCAATCGAATAATAATGATGCATCACCTTTGGTTTTGCCAATAACCATTCCCTCCAACACTTCATTTTCTCAGCAATCTCAAGAACCAAGTGCTCAGCATATGGATGCACCACTGCCATTGCAGACCACTACACATGTCCTTATTGCTGAGACTTCAACATCTCAACATCACACTTTAAACCACAATGATGCAGGCTCTTCCAATCCTATAGAAATTGTACATTCCACCACTAAATTGAGAAAATCACAGAGACTAAGAAAACCTGCATTATCCAGTGATTATGTGACTTACCTCAATGAAGTGGAGTATGATATAGGTGATGATGATGGCCCTAACTTTTATTGAAGCTATACACAGTCCACAAGCTACATTATGGTATGCTGCAATGGAAGAAGAATTGAACTCGATGGCACAAAATGGTGTTTGGAGTTTGATTGAGGGAACTAGTGACATGAAACCAATTGGGAATAAGTGGGTGTTCAAGACTAGGAGAGACTCCAAGGGCAACATTGAACGGCACAAGGCTCGATTAGTAGCTAAGGGGTTTACACAGAAAGAAGGGTTGGATTACACAGAGACTTTTTCTCCAGTTTCAACCAAGGATTCCTTCAGGATCATCGTTGCCCTCACAACTCATTTCAACCTTAAGCTGCATCAAATGGATTTGAAGACTGTCTTTTTAAATGGCAGTCTTGATGAAACAATTTACATGAAATAGCCCCAAGGATTCGTTGAAAGGGGGAAGGAAGGTTTTGTATGCAAGCTTAATAAGTCTATATTTGGACTTAAACAAGATTCTAGGCAATGGTAAAAGAAGTTTGATTAAGTGGTAACTTCATTTGGGTTCAATGAGAACAAAATTGACAACTGCATTTATTTGAAGACAGCAAGATCAGGGTTCATCCTCATGGTATTGTATATTGATGACACAAGTTCCAGTGTTCAACTCCTTACTGAAACAAAGAGCATGCTTTCAACCAATTTTGACATGAACGATTTAGGTAAGGCACACTTTGTTTTAGGGATTGAATTCGTGAGAAGTCGATCCAAAGGCACCATAGGTCTTTCACAGAAGAACTACATTGACAAAGTACTTAAGAGGTTCAACATGTCAAATTGTAGTAGTGGAGATGTCCCTATAGCTAAAGGTGATAAACTTTCTTTGGCTCAGTGTCCAATGACAGACTTTGAAGTGGAAGACATGAAGAACAAACCTTATGCCTTACTTTTAGGCAGTGTAATGTATGCACAGGTATGTACTAGGCCAGATTTGGCTTTTGCATTGAGTGTACTTGGAAGGTTTCAATCGAATTCTGGTGTGTCGCACTGGAATGCAAGTAAAAAAGTCTAGAGATATTTGAAGAAAACTCGAGAGTATGTGCTAGGGTTTTATCATGTAGAGAATTTGGAAGTGGTCACTACTACAATATTAGCTTTAGGTGTCGGACGATCCTGGCGGTTAATAAGTCATTCTGACGGATAAAAGATATCCGACACATAATTTATTTACTGTCGGATTAAAGTTACTTTCTGTCGGATATATCCGACATAAATTATTGGCGGATTTTTCCTGACGGATTTAACCGCCATAAAATTATTATAACCCTCAGTATTTTTGAAGTTTTTTTTTAAATATTTTTAACATATTCTGGCGGTTTCAAAGTTAATGGTGGCGGTTATAACCGACAGAAATTGACTATTTTATTATTTTAAAATGTTACATTGATTAAAAATAAATAAACAAATGGTTTAAATTTATTTTTTCACTCACGGTCCCGTTACCTAATCTCTTAATGTTTTTTTTTTTTTGCAATTTTTTACACATGCTATCTCGGAGTATATACAAACATATTTGACGGTTAGATCGTTGAAACTAGTTTCGTTTTCGTAGAATGCATATCCTACCAAATTGATAGATTTAACAAACACTTAAGAGTTAATGTTATACTTCCATTAAGTATAAAAAATTATCCACTAGTGAAATATTTTAAATCGAAGATCGAATTCGTTCAATGCATTCTTATAGGGTCGAGGAGTGTAGCTGTAAAAAATCATTAAAATCAGAGCTAAAATAACCGTTAAATTGTGATTTTTTGTTTATAACCATTGGAAATTTTTTTTTGTTACCTAATCTCTGAATGTTTGTTTTTTACGATTTTTTACGTATACAATCTCGGAGTGTATAAAAATAAGTTTGACGGTTGGATCGTTGAAAAAAGTTTCATAGAATGCATATTGCATAAAAAATGTAGATTAAACAAACACTTAGAGTTAATATTATACTTCTATTAAGTATAAAATAAGATTTTGTGGTATCCACTAGTGTAAATATTTTAAATTGAAGATCAAATTTATTCGTTACATTTTTATAGGGTTGAGGAGTGCAGCTGTAAAAAATCATCAAAATCGGAGCTAAAATAACCATTAAATTGTGATTTTTCTTTTATAACCGTCGAAAACTTTTGTTCCGTTACCTAATCTCTGAATGTTTGTTTTTTACGTATGCAATCTCGGAGTGTGTACAAATAAGTTTGACGGTTGGATCGTTGAAAAAAGTTTCATAGAATGCATATTGCGTCAAAACGGTAGATTAAACAAACACTTAGAGTTAATATTATACTTCTATTAAGTATAAAATAAGATTTTGTGGTATCCACTAGTGTAAATATTTTAAATTAAAGATCGAATTTATTCATTACATTCTTATAGGGTCGAGGAGTGTAGCTGTAAAAAATCATCAAAATCGGAGCTAAAATAACCGTTAAATTGTGATTTTTCGTTTATAACCATCGAAATTTTTTGTTCCGTTACGTAATCTCTGAATGTTTTTTTTTACGATTTTTTACGTATGCAATCTCGGAGTGTGTACAAATAATTTTGACGGTTGGATCGTTGAAAAAAGTTTCGTAGAATGCATTTTGCGTCAAAATGGTAGATTAAACAAACACTTGAGTTAATATTATACTTCAATTAAGTATAAAATAAGATTTTGTGGTATCCACTAGTGTAAATATTTTAAATTTAAGATCAAATTTATTCATTAGATTCTTATAGGGTTGAGGAGTGTAGCTGTAAAAAAGCATCAAAATCGGAGCTAAAATAATTGTTAAATTATGAATTTTCTTTTATAACCGTCGAAAACTTTTGTTCCGTTACCTAATCTCTGAATGTTTGTTTTTTACGATTTTTTACGTAAGCAATCTCGAAGTGTGTACAAATAAGTTTGACGGTTGGATTGTTGAAAAAGTTTCGTAGACTACATATTACGTCAAAACAGTAGATTAAACAAACACTTAGAGTTAAATATTATACTTCTATTAAGTATAAAATAAGATTTGGTGGAATCCACTAGTGTAAATATTTTAAATTAAAGATCGAATTTATTCATTACATTCTTATAGGATCGAGGAGTGTAGCTCTAAAAAAACATCAAAATTGGAGCTAAAATAACCGTTAAATTGTGATTTTTCGTTTATAACCGTCGAAATTTTTTGTTCCGTTACGTAATCTCTGAGTGTTTATTTTTTACGTAAGCAATCTCGGAGTGTGTACAAATAAGTTTGACAGTTGGATCGTTGAAAAAAGTTTCGTAGAATGCATGTTGCGTCAAAACGGTAGATTAAACAAACACTTGAGTTAATAAAATACTTCAATTAAGTATAAAATAAGATTTTGTGGTATCCACTAGTGTAAATATTTTAAATTAAAGATCGAATTTATTCATTACATTCTTATAGGGTCGAGGAGTGTAGCTGTAAAAAATCATCAAAATCGGAGCTAAAATAACTGTTAAATTGTGATTTTTCGTTTTTAACCATTGACATTTTTTGTTCCGTTACGTAATCTTTGAATGTTTGTTTTTTACGATTTTTTACGTATGCGATCTTGTAGTATCTACAAACAAGTTTGACGGTTAGATCATGGAAACTAGTTTCGTAGAATGCATAAATTTGCCTAAATTTTGAAGTGGGAAAAGTAATTTGTGCTAAATTTTTATTTATGTTTTTCAAGTATTTATTAGACAATATTTAGTTTGTGCGATGACATTTTCATTGTACAATTCTCTTTTTGTTTCTTTATCGCATATTTTACATGGATTATTATCTATTAAACAAAAAATGTAAAAATTATCTATTAAACCAAGCAATTATTTATTTAATTTTTAAAACATATTCTATTTAAATACATATTATTTATTTATTTATTAAACCAAATAATTATTATTTTATTTTTTAAAATCCTAACAAAATGGGGGGGGGGGGGAATTTAAAATTTTGGGGGAAAATTTAAAATTTCAGAGGGAATTTTGGGGGAGATTTTTGCCGCCATTTTTGTTCTGTCGGTTATAACCAAGGAAGAAAAAATCGATAATATCGGCGATATTTCGCCGATATTATCGTTTTTTTGGGGGTCCGATATTTTTTTAACTATCCAAATGATTCTCGCCAAAATATCGATAATATCGCGATATTTTCGAAACTATCGCGATATTTTGGCATTGTGCTAATCGGAGAAGAACGCCGAAGCAAATTAACCGAATCCCTAAATCCCCAAATTCGAATTCAAAGCAAATTAACTGAATCCCTAAATCCCCAAATTCGAATTCAAAGCAAGTTAACTGAATCCCTAAATTCGAATTCAGTACAAAAATGAAATTACATGCAGAAAATTCTAATTTTGTACAAAAATGAAATTACATGCCGAGAAGAAGAGAAGTCGGAAAACTGCAGCCGAGGCTCCGTCGTCGCAGCTGCCAAGATCTGCGCCTCTCTCTGCAATCCGCGCTCAGGCCCATCAAAATCCACAATCCCTTCTCTCCGGATCCCAAAACCCGCTCGGGTTTGATGGATCCTCCGCCTCGTGTGGGTGTGGTGTGGCAATGCATTTCCTTCCAATTTTTTGTGATAAACTAATAGATAATTGACTAAATAAACATCCTGCAAAGTTTCAATAAAAATTTCCAAGTTTTTCTTACAATTTCCGTGGTTTCCATGTAATTTTTATCGATATCGATATTATCCTGATATTTCCATCGATATTTCCGTGTTTTCGGACTACCGATATTTCCGATATTACCGATATTTTCTTCCTTGGTTATAACCGACATTAATGAAAAGTTTATGTCGGTTTTTATTCTAAAAAATTGTTCAGTAATGAAAATTTTCCACAATATAACCCCTCATTCTCTTCCTTGCGCCGGTGACTTCTCCCTTCCCCCTTCCTTCCCCCTTTTCTCCTCTCCTCATTTCCTTCTCCTTTTTATATTTTTTGTTAAGCTTAGAAGCGCACCCACGAGGCCATGGGAGATGATCCTCCGCAGAACTGCAGTTTGATTTCCATTTAAGGCAACCAGAGCTCGATCCTCAGCAATTTTCAAGAGCGGCCTTATCAGAAATGGGGTTCTCTCTGTTTCCAACCCAGCAGGTGACTGACGGCGTTGAAATGTTGTACTACTAAATTCCGACGTACCGGAAAGATGACCTCCCTGGGCTGAAGAAACCCAGTTCCAAACTTTTGTCGAATGCATGCAATTCTCAAAGTTCATGAAATGGGCATCATTAGCAAAAACCAAGGTTCCAAATTTTACATTTTCTCATACCTCTGCATTCTTTGCTTTCTTGCTCTGATTTGCTCTGCATCCAGTTCAATTTCACAGGGTCAATCTTTAAAAAATCATCAAATCGTTTACCGGACCTACCTGTCAGATATTGGGGACTCTGACATGGAAGTAGAGGATGGTGGTGATGAGCCTCAATTTGTACCGGCAAGTAAATCGTCCATTGAGGAGTTGAAGAGGACGACAGTCGAAACCTCAACAATGTGTTCTATTTGCAGGGATAAGATGATGGTTGGCTCAGAAGCAACTCGGATGCCGTGCTCACATCTAAACCCTCTTTTTGTAAAATATATTATCTGTACTACTTTTGAAGATTGTATGTTTGATTGAATAAAGGCTTATCCATGAACTAGGCAAACACACCATAATCTGTTCACTTCTTTTCTTTCTTTTGGCTTTATACAGAAAGCAAGCAAGTTCCAAAGTGTGGTCAGAATGCTTTTCAGAAAAGCACATTTCTTAAGCCAGAAGGCTCAGAATTTCAATTACAACACCAGTTAGAAGTTTAATTATAAGCAGTAAACCATTTACCATTTACCAGTTAGAAGTTATATTTTCTGTCGGTTTTACGCTTACATTCATTATTAATATATTCCCTGTCGGTTATAGCCGACACAAGTTCTGGCGGTTTTATATTTTCTGTCGGATAAAACCGACAGAAAATGTTGTTAATTATTAATTATTAATATATTCTCTGTCGGTTTTAGAGTATTTTCTGTCGGTTTTTTCCGACATATATTTTTGTCGGTTATATCCGACACAATTTTTGTCGGTTTTAAGTATTTTCTGTCGGAAAATTCATTTCCTGACGCTGGCAAATCTGTCGCTTATTATATCCGCCACTGCATCCATTTTCTGTTGGATTTTGCTTAAAATCCGACAGTAATAACCTTTTCTTGTTGTTTTTATTTGTGCCAATAATGGGTAGTTTTGTACTAGTGGGTGTGTTACACTGATGCTGATTTAAGAGGTTGCATGGATGACAAAATGTCAACCAGTGGTTATGTATATATCATGTGTGGAGGTGCAATCTTATGGAGAAGTAAGAAATTAACAAACTACATGAGCTGTCTCAACAATGGAATCAGAATACATTAATTGGTTGTTTTGAAGCAATGAAACAAAGTAACTGGTTGAGAAACTTAATTCATGAAATGCAAGTTGTGAAAAGCATTGAAAAACCTTTGAAGATATACTGTGACAATGTAGCATCAATTTTTTTTGCCAAGAATAACAGGAGATCAGAAGCTTCAAGGTTAGTGGATATCAAATGTTTGAAGGTACAAGATAAAGTAAGGGAGGAAATGATCAATATAGGGCATCTTGGCACTTACAACATGATTGCATACCCTTTAACAAAGGCTCATGTTACAGCTTTTCAAAGACATGTCACGAGCATGGGTTACAATCATGTCTTGATCATGTTTAAATATGGGAGTAAGGTATTGTATTTTACTCATAACGATGAATTCATAATGATGAAGTAATTGTGTTTGGTATAGCTGTAAACATCTCTTACAGTATGCATATTTTACTGTTTCATGATATCATGAAATATTTGGTAATGCAGAACTACTAAAGGATACAAAAATGTATTAAAGGAGACCAATCATATGTGGGAGGATAGCTGGTACCATTGAAGCTCTCTACTAAAGTTCCCTGATTTACTACATCAATGCCAACTTCGATTACTTTGTAATTCTAGAGTACTTATGCAATGATTGTCTACTGTTTTCTTGAATTCAACTAATAAGTTGGTAATTGGATGTTAAAGTCATTAAGAAATTCGTGTATATAAGTCAATGATCACCATGTTTTCTTAACATAATTTGCATATGGCTTTAGTTACACTTTTGTGGGAGAACGTAAAATTTTTCAATAATGTGAGTTGTAACAAAACCATGTTATTGTATATGTTATGAAAACCTAATGGACTTATATTATTTATGGACTTATAATATGTGTTTTAATCATGATAAAACACTTAGAAGGGAAGTCACTACCGCATAAACTCAAGAGGATGAGTAGGTTACAAACTCTATTCATCGTGACATAACTGAACCCACGATGGATGGAACCGTTATGGTTTTGTGCGATAAAACTGCTGCATGGTCTCTCTTCTCGGACACCAGTTAAATATATACATTCCCCATCGTTTGTAGAATGTATTCGAGTCTCAGAGAAGAGAAGAACACAACCTTTGTTCCCATAAGTTTCTGCAGTAAACTCACTAAATCCTAGTTTTATTAGCATTATATCGTTGCTTGCTTTCTGATCATTATGGCAAACTCTGCAAGTAAGTATTGTGTGTTCTTATTAGTTTATATTAGTGTGATTATACTAATCCATCATATTAGCATGTAGTCCAAATATTTAGTTGATTAAATTTCAGTTCCAAATATAAAGGTTTACAGCGACATGTACACCTCCTCCATGAGAGAACTATGAAGGAACGCATTTTTAACGTCTAGTTGATGAAGAGACCACCCAAAAGAAATAGCAAGACTTAGAACTGTCCGAATTGTACGTAGTTGGGTTGACAACGGGGTTGAAGGTCTCGAAAAAATCAACCCCAGCTTGCTGATGAAACCCCTTTGGCAACGAGTTGCACATTATATCGTTTATTCGAACCATCGGACTTACGCTTTAACTTGAAAACCCTTTTACACCCCCACGGTATTGGTGTGAGGGTTAGGAGGCACTAGAGTCCAGGTTCCTTGCTTGAGGAGAGCATTAAACTCATTTACCATGGCCTGCTGCCACTGTGGAGAGCGAGAAGCTTGACTGAAACATGTCGGCTCTTGGTCACTGTCAGCTATAGCAATGAATGCAGCGGGAAGCAAAAAAAAGAGCGCACCTTGGGCTTAAAAATTCCGCATTTTGATTGAGTTTGTGGACCATGGTGAGGAGGCGGTGCATGAAGAGGCACCACTGCAACATGTGGGGCAGAATTAACCTGCAAGAGTGCAGCAGCATCAGAGGCTGCAGGCTAAACAACTTCAGAAGCTGCAGGCTGAAAGGTGTTGGCCAGTGAGGCTGCAACGGGAGGAACTGCAGCAGCAGGAGTGGCTGCTTGCAGTTTAGGCTGAAAGGTGTCATGTTGTGGGGTTGCAACGTGAGAAATTGCAGCAGCGGCGGTAACATGTGGAACAAAAACAAATTCAGATTCCCTAGCCTCGCGAACGCTGAGCTGCTCTTAAGGAAACATGTCTTCATCGAAAAATTATGCTGAGATATGTAAACTCGGCCGGTGGATGAGTGTAGGCAGCGATATCCCTTGTACTGATCACTGTATCCAATAAAAACTCAAAACAAAGATCTAGGTTGCAACTTGTTAGTTACGTAATCACCAAGAAATGGCAAGCAAGCGCAACCAAAAACACGAAGTGCCAAATAACCACAAGTACGACCAAATAAATATTGGTAAGGCGACTTCCAATTAAGTACAGAGGTGGGCAATCAATTAATGATATAGACCGTAATGGTGAGAGCCTTAGCCTAGAGATTGTGGGGAAGCTTGGCCGTGAGTAATAAAGTGCGACCAATCTTTGAAATATGATGATGCTTGCGTCCGGCAAGACTGTTCTGCTGTGGTGTAAGTGGACATGAAAAATGATGGTGAATCCCTTTTTGCACACACAACTGATGAAACGACGAACTATCAAATTCTTTACCCCCGTCACTTTGAAATTGTTTAATAGTTGTAGAAAATTGGGTTTGAACAAAGTTAACAAAATTACTAAAATGATTAAAGACTTCGGATTTATATCGCATGAGAAAAATCCATGAAAAATGCTAACATTCATCCGTAAATGAAACATAATAACAAAACCCGAAGACAGATGCTACGAGAGACTGATAGGAGCATATTTATGCGACTTAGTTAGCTTGTTCTTGTGCATTTATGTTGTTATGTCTTAGTTAATTATGTATTTTAAGCTATTTTCGTGTGTTTGTAGGTCCTAATAACAAAGTTTGCAAGAAAGTGCATTTTGGAGCATTTTGAAGCATTTTGAAACATTTTTGGGCCAAGATTGGATTGCATGCACATGGAGACATGAGGATGGACGTTTTTGAAGATTAGAAGGCTGGAAATCAGCATGTGTGTGCAAATGTGTTGATTTTGGGCTGAAATGGTGAAGAGCATGTGTGTGCAAATGCAAAGAGGAACACACACATGCAAAGACACTCATTACCACAACATCCATCCACTACACCCATTACATCTACTCATTACCACAACACTCATCCACTACACCCATTACATCCACTCATTACCACAACATTCACCCACTACACCCATTACATCCACTCATTACCACAACACTCACCCACTACACCCATTACATCCACTCATTACCACAACTCCATACACTCCTCTCCCTAGCCTATAAATACATCCACCCTTCACCATAACTAGGGAGATCCATCAGAAGACACATTCTGCCGCAAGGTAGAGTCTTTTCTCCTTAACCATTCATTCACCCATTCACGCCTAAAACAGATCCGCACTTTTTGCCGCACCCTTCCTTCACCATTCTCCATAGTTTCTGACCTTAATCAACCCTTGTCGCACCATACATCAATCCTAACCATAATCCCATCCTTCTACACCATCCATAATCCCCAAAACCCACCACCAAACCTTGTGCCGCAATCAAGGAAGGGAAGGAAAGTTCTTGGACGTGCTTGCTGTTCAGTTTGGATCGCTGGAGCGTTTAGGTGTTTTCTTTCTTTTGTTTTCAATGTATAAACTTGTTATTCTTTGCTTTGCGATTATGAGGAACTAAACCCCTTTTGGCTAGGGGGAGATTCAAAGCCATGAACATACTTGCAATATTAATTGATTACCTTCAGTTGTGATTTCATAAGTTGTTAATTCAATTTGTTTAACTGCTTGATTGATAACTTATTCGTGTATGTTTATTAAGAGTGCACACTTAGTTTGCATGCATGAATATGATGCTAGAGTATAAGGGAGTTTCACCTAATAGTTACAAACTTATATTCAAAGTAGTGGAGGTCGTTTATAAACGATTGCGTTAAATGAATTCTTGGCAGGAGTTTCATGCTCATCATAGTAACGAATGCCTCGTCAATACTTATAGTTTTCATGATGCTTAAAGATCTTTGATTGTATCTTTATTGTGCTGTTCACGTAAAGGACTTTTGAAGAATGCTTTGAATTGTTGTATGCGCTTTCCCATCCAATTCAATAACTTAAGGAGAACTTGAAGGTTAATTTAAGCGGACCTAATTAATCTGGGGTGTTGAGTTTCATGATTTATCGAAAGAACAACTGAAAATTGGTTTATGTGCAAGTGTGTCATGTGTGGAGAAGAACCCTCTAGCTAGCCCATCATCCATAGTTTACCCAAATTCGTCCAAAATCTGTTTTAGTTTACAATCTGTTTGTTTTGTTTTCAAATTCGTCAAAATCAAATCCCCCTTTACTTTAAAGTGTTTTATTAGTCAAAATCTGTTTTGATTTGTGTTTTTAAGTGTCTTGAGTCAAGTTAGAACCTCATTTCGTCTAAAACCATCTCTAGAGTCAGTTTAGAGTCTAATTCATTGTTTTAAGTTGTTTTGAGTCTTTTTAGTTTGTATTGCATCTTTTGAGTCTAGTTTGGTGTTTAAACTTAATTTTACGTTTTTAAGTCAGTTTCAAGTGTTTTAGCAATCTCTCCTAATCCTCGGCCTAGAATGATCCCTACTTACATTTTTTACTACAATTAACAACAAGAGGGTTTAATTTGTGTGTTAAGTTAATTTTCGCATCAGAGACATCCAAACATCAAATGAAATAAATCAAATGGAGAAGTAGAATAGTGTTCAGACAAATTAAACGACAAGCGATGGGACTTAGCCAATGCACAATTATTACGAAATTCCTAAGGAAAAAAAATGTCAAACTAACCAAATTATCCCGAGTAAACTTAGCAACAGACGACAAGCTTTTACATATGGCACAAATGTGCAAAGCATTCGACAGACGAAAATTAAAAGACCCAGACGAAAAGGACAAATTACCAGGGTGCACAATAGGGAGAGTTTCACCATTACCAACCATAACTTGATCCATGGAACCATATCCAGTGGGACCAGTCAGAGAACGAGCATTCATGTGATGCGTTGCAGCCGTTTCCAGAAGCCAAGGCGCATCAAAAGGTTGAGCAAGGTGCATACCAGCAAATGCACGGGAAAACTCATCGTCAGGACGAAGGGCCTGTGGGCAATTTGTAGCCAGATGGCCTTGTTGAAGGCAAATCCAGCAAGAACCACGAGAATTGGGTGATGATCCAAGGAGTCCAGGAGTTACAGAAAGCCTTCGATGAGGGCCCCTATTATTGTTGTTGTTATTGCGGCCATACCCTTGATTTGGTGCATTGCGACCACCTAAGTTGCCATGATTTCCACGTAGAGCAGCAGCTCCACCACCATAATTACCATATTGCCGCTGGTGTTGTCCTCCATTGGCACAATTTCTAGACCCACCACTACCATTGGTGCGTGCAGAGTAAAAAGCCTGAGGTGCAGAAGAGACACCCCGAGTCACGGACAATTGTGACTCAAAGAATAGAAGACAAGAGCGCAGTTCATTTAACGGAGGAAAATTAGTCAGGATAGCAACGAGTACAGTATAATCTGGTCCCAAACCACTAAGCACATACGACACCAGATCTTCATTGGCAACAGGCTGCCCAATCGAAGCCAAGTGATCAACAAGATTCTTGGCCTGGCCAAGATACTCATCAATCGTGTTTTGTCCCTTTTTGTAGTGAGATCAACTGAAAAAGATGTTGAAGATCAACACCAGCACAATTGGTGTTTGTGTTGAAGTGTAATCTTGCCTTGGCCCAAGATGGATCCAGCCCATGGACAAAGCAAGATCCATACACATGCTAGAAAATTCTAGCAAAGTTCAAGCTGGTGGAAGAGTCTAGAAGAATGGTGAGGTTTTTACCAACATGCAAGATTAGTAGTTAGTAGAATTATCTAGATATCTCTAGCATGATGATTACATGCTTCTCCAAGGTTACATCCATGCCTATAAAAGGAGAAGGCATCCACATCATTTGTATCAATCAAGCAACCAATCAACCAACCAGCCAAGTGAGAGTGAGAAGTAAGAGTAGTCTTGTGAGGTGTGAGTGATCTAGAGTTTGTCTGTAGAAAGTGAGTGAGTGTCATAGCTTCTCAAGTGTGTTCTTGAGAGTTTGAGTGTTGTAATATTTTGTGAGTGTAATACAAGTAATTTGTTTACTTGTTTTGTCCCTCCAACACTTGTGTTAGAGTTGTGTACTCTAAGTTTTTCCCCAACAAAAGATAATGAGTGGCATTGACAAGAGAGTGCTGCGAGAAATTCTGGCGAAGGTGCTCCTAAATTTCACAAGAAGTAGATATCCCAACAGTCAACGAAAGAATAGGCTCAGTAAGAGTTGCTCGAAGCATACTAACGAGCGTCTGATCAGTTTCATACCATATAAGGCATTCCGGATTAGGCGTTGAAGAGGCCACAGAAGAAGGAAGAACAACCAAGGAGTTAGACACTGGAGAAGCAGCAGAAGTAGACATGGCATGAGCAGGAGCGGGGCACTGATAAGAACCATCAATAAAACGCCAGAAATTCTGACCAACCAGGAACGGCTTGACTTGATACTCCCATTAGAGATAGTTTGTCTCATAAACCTTCACTGAGACTAGGGTGGAAATATTAGGAATGGAAGAGGATGAAGAAGCCATGAGGATTCAAATAAAAAAAAAAAAAAAAAAAAAACTTATAGAAGGATCGAAGGCTCGAATACCATGTGAAGTTTAAGTATTCCATTAATCAACAATGTAAACTGTTACAACGTTTTATACAAAACCTATCCTTATCAGTGTAGGAGTCCTAAGATAACTATGATACACTTGAATTTCAAATAAACAACAGAAGAATAAAACAATAAAATAACATCTAATTGGATTTATCAACACGACCAAAACCCTAACCCTAGGAAATGGCGGAAGCTCTTTTGCTGGGACATTGGGCGGTGGCGAAGTATCTGAAATTTGAGAACTTGAGGAGTTGCTGAGCTCTGTACCATGAACAATTGAACAGCCAGTACCGTGGCTTTGGGCCAAGCAAACTTTATGTGAAAGCCCAATTTTATTGTAATTTTTAGGGGTGGCAAAGCCTATTTCACAAAATTCATGTTCTTATACTTTTTTCTATTTTATTTTTATACAAGATCATCTAAACTACAGAGAGTAGACCTGACATTCGTGTCGTGTTTTTCATGTTTGTGTCGTTTTCTTGTCATACCTGATATCTTAACAGGTCGTGTCATGTAACACCTAGGGGTGAGTTCAAAAAACTGAAAACCGAATGAAACCGAAAAAGAACCGAACCTAACCGAAAAAGAAAAAATCGAACCGAACCCAACCTTATTGCTTCGGTTTTGGTTTTGGAGGTTCGGAAATCGAACCAAACTGAACCGAATCCCTTTACACTTTATGAATGTATACCCATGATGTTTATTTCTTGAAACTTTGTTGCTAAGTTTGAAACTAAGCCTAGAGCTTTTTCAAGGAGCATACTTGGCTCAATTAGGGAGGATATTTCATTGCTTACATAGGACAGTTTTGGAAGGCTTCAGAACTTGGAAGAGCTTCTCTATTTGTTTGCTTTTTGAATGGATATGGTGATCATTTTTCTTTGTAATTGAAGTTGTTGATAGAATATGATTGGTTTATATGACCTTGTATATGTACAACTACCTTCCCACTTTCCCACTGTCTCCATTTTCTTATTATTAGTCTACCAATGCATGCCTCTTTTCTAGATTCCATATTAAAAAAAAAATCAAGTTTTATAAAATTAAAAAGAAATAAAACCGAAACCATATCGAAACCAAACCGAACAAAACGATATCGAAAAAAAACTGTAAGAAGGTTTCAGTTTTGGCAAAAAACCGAACCGAATGAAACCGGACCCACCCCTAGTAACACCCGTTAAAGTAAACGGGTAATATGACCCAACCCGTAAGTTACTTGTTAAGGAAAATATATTTTAAATTAATAAATAATGAAAATGAAAAACATAATTTGACTCCAAAAAAATTGAAAACATAATAATAAATTAGTATATGTATACCACATTGTCATATAAATATTACTTCAAAACAAAAAAGCAACATTTGTCTTTTAAGTATTACATACCTCAAAATAAGAGTCTAATGAAAAAACATTAGTACGTTACTACAAAATAACAAATGTTCAAGGATATGCAAATTGAAAAGAGTTGCGTTTTAGGGTTGAGGAAACCTTGCACGTTTTTGACAATAAATCCTTCAATTTTCATTAATCACCAAGGGAAATGGTATTGGTTTATTTTGAACTCCTTTAAAAATACTATTCATGAGGGTTGTATGGTTTTAAAAATTTAAACAACGATGTACCCATCCTCAAAGTGTAGAGTATGTGATCACGAGCGTTTGCATATTTTTTTTTTACACTTGTAAATTAATTATTATATTTTTTTTATGTGTTTGGTATTTTTAAATTACTTGATATTTTTATTTTTAATGTATTTTATAATTTTTTAGTCTTACTCTTTGCCTATAGTATACTATAAAAATAAACAAATAAATAAAACTTAAATTTTTAAATTTGTATAGAATAATGATACAATAATACCTATTTTAATATACAATATATACATATACACTGTGACTATTGTATTTTATAGTAAGTTTTTTTTAGTAGTTTAAAAATTAAAATCATTAAAATAACTTTTTTCTTAACGTGTCGGAACGGGTTACTTGCGTGTCATTCTCTTGTAAACATGCTAAGGACTTGTTATTAACAGGTCCTTATCCTGTGACCCAATAACGACCCAATTAGTTATCATGTTGACCCAAAATCCGTTATTTTCGTGTCGTGTTAACGGGTCGTGTAACAAATTGCCAGGTCTAACGGAAAGGTGATTTAACTTGAATATGGAGGGGAAAACATATTGTTCTGATCAACTTGACTTACGAGTCTCTTTCTACGCTTTGCGATTGATTTGTTATTATGGACACTATTTTATTCAAGCGGTGGTGGACATTAAATTAATCTAAATGACAGAGAGGGAGATTCAAACTCTTTGTTTTTTTAAAATATTATTATTATTATTATTATTATTATTATTATTAAGAAATGGAGATGATTCAAAACTATTACAATAATTTACAGGAGAAGGGAATTTTGAACCCGGGTCGCATAAATAAAATTCGGGGTGGGAAATTCAAACTTGATTGTAGAGGGATTCATACAATCTAGCTAACTTAGCTATGCCCAAGTATGTCATACATTTTTTTGAACAGACGATATTATTTATAATAAGGGAGAGGGGGTGAACTTAGCCTCACAATGGGCTAGCAATAATGTGGTTCAAACTCTCATTTGGCGAGAATCGAACATAAGATCTCTCACTCACAAAGAAAGAAAAATACCACTAGACCGTAGTACTAAATGGTAAGTATGTCATACATTATTAAGGCAAATTTGGTGACTCTAATATCCACAAAAATAAATTTTATTGGAAAATATGTACCACAAAACGGTTCACAAGTTTTTATTAGAAAATTGAATACTAAACGTTTAATAAAGGGCCACCAAATCACGGTTTATTACAGCTCATTGTCGTTTTAGCATCCATTAATTTTAATGTTTTTAGATAAAATTCCCAACAAGTTCTACTTGTGCATATGTCCATACCTTTTTTCGTAAAAATGTTAGAGAGTATAAAGTTTCAAATCAGTACCTAAGCATATGAACAAAAATTCTAATCAGTACTTAAGCATATGTGTCGATGCAAATTTCCACCGTCTTCAGTCTTGACGAAAATATACCTGCAAAACAATCAACATCTTTGATCAAAGACCTAAGCCTCACGTGCCCACGAGGTGGGGGGGGGGTTAGGCCAATGGATCTCTGATGCATAAGTCAGTTTCTCTAAGAGAGTAAAGTGTTTAAGACTTTTTAGGGGTAGCAAAAGCCTCTAAAATTTGGTAGAATATGGGGTATATATAGGGGAGAGGGTCGGCCATAGTGTTAGGGTTTTACCCTACACATGGCGGCATCCTATTGGCCAATTTTTATGGAGAAATATTCTCAAGATATTAAATAGGAAATAATATCTTGACATAATGGAGTAATTATACCTATTTGTTTTAAATTGGGATTACTTACTTGATTGAAGTCAATCTTCAATTGGAAATGTATTAAAGATAGGATTTGGGTAATTAATCCTTATCTTTAATGCTTTGACTTTTCCTTGCCAAGGGCATGTCAGTTGTGGGACTATATTCAGCTGCTGCTTGATGCCATATTTTTCGATGAACTTCGCCAAGTCTTTGCCCACGAACTGCGGACCGTTGTCTGTGATGATTGAGTGAGGGATGCCGAAGCAGCAGATGATGTTCTTCCATATGAAGCTCTCAATGTCCGTTTGGGTGGTTGTAGTCATGCGTTCGGCTTCGACCCATTTTGTGAAGTAGTCGGTCGCTACGATCATCATGCCTTTGCCCCCAGTGGCAGGCAACATTGGTCCTTCCAGGTCAATCGCCCACTGCATGAATAGCCAATGGCTTGTCTGCGGGTAGAGTTCACTGGCAAGTAGTGCGGGCACGGGCTTGAAGCACTGGCAACTGTCGCATCTTTGTACATACTCCTTGGCGTCTTGATGCATGGTTGGCCAGTAGTAGCCAACGTTAAGAGCTTTTTGCACCAGGGAACAACCTCCAGAGTGGTTTCCACAAACTCTTTTGTGGATTGAGCTAAGAATCCTTAGGTTGTTGAGAGGCGATAGGCAGTGGAGATGTGGTCCTGAGAAGGATCTGCGAACGAGCATGCCGTTCTACATGTAGTAGTGTGCTACTTTCATCTGAAGCTTCCTGGAATCCAGTCTGTATGCAGGGAGCATTCCGTTGACTATGTAGTCGATGGGATTATGCCAACTCAGAGTTGTGTTGATCTACGCCACCTCGATTGCTGGTTCCTCATCTATGCTCGGCTTCTCCAAGCACTTGACTGGGATAGAGCACTTGAGTTGATGGTAGCCTATGCCTGCTAGTGCGTCTATGTGGGCATTTTTTGCTCGAGGAACTTGAGTGAGTGTGTACGCCTGGAATGTCACTAGTTGCTCTCATACCTTCTCGAGGTATCAGGCTATCCTTGGAAGCTTTGCTGCATAATTCCCTGAGGTTTGGTTGGTGATCAGCTGGGAATCGGAATAGATCGCGAGTTTTTTCACTGCCAAGTCTTTCGCCAATCAGAGACCTACTCGTAGGGCTTCATACTCTGCTTCGGTGTTTGATACCTTGAAGCATGGAGTGATGGCCTGCTCGAGCATCAAACCGTCTGGAGTAGTAGGAACTAGGCCTACTCCCGATCCCTAGTAGTAGGATTATATGTAACCGTGCAAACGCCAGAAATCTCCTGCAGGTGGGGCTGGTGTGGTTACGGCATGCTCGGCTGCCTCTAAGGCACTTTTGGGCTGAGTTACTGCATCTTTCAAGCTTGGGGTGAATTCTGCTACGAAGTCTGCCAATGCTTTGGCCTTTATTGCCATGCGGGGTTAGTATGCTAATCCGTATTGGCCAAGTTCCAATGCCCACTTCATCACTCGTTAAGAAGCATCTGGACTATGCAAAACTGATCGCAATGGGTATCGGGGTCATGACGATGTCCAGATGCCCTTGAAAGTAGGGTCTGAGCTTCTAAGATGCAACGACTAGCGCAAGAATTAGCTTTTCAATCTTCGGGTATCTGGTTTCCGCATCGATGAGAGCTTTGGATGTATATAATACAGGCAGTTGGGCCTCCAGCTCTTCTCGTATAAGGGCATAGCTTACTGCCACTTCTGATGCCTCTAGATGGATATATAAGTTCTCCACTGCTTCCGGCTTGGATATTAGTGGATGTGACGTCAGGTACTGCTTTAGGTCCTAGAATGCTCTCTCGCACTCGTCGTCTTATTTGTCCTTATGTGCCCTCTTGATTGCCTTGAAAAAGAGCTTACATCGGTCGGTGGATTGCGAGAGGAAATGATAAGTGCGGTTGCTCGTCCGGTCAGACTTTGGATCTCATTCAGAGTTGTGGGAGACTTCATATCCAGGATCGCTCTGATCTGCCTTGGATGAGCCTCAATTTCTCGCTAGGTTACGAGGTACCCTAAGAATCAACCTGAAGAGATAGGAAAAATGCACTTAGCTGGGTTGAGCTTCATTTTGTACTCCTGGAGGATGTCAAAAGTCGCTACCAATTTGCCTTTCACTATGATGTCATCGACGTGGACTTCCATGGTTACTTCAATCTGCTTCTTGAACATCGTGTTTACGAGCCACTGGTAAGTTACTCCTGCGTTCTTGAGGCCAAAAGGCATGACCTTGTAGCAGTATGTGCCTCGCTCGATCACGAATGCGGTTTTCTCCTTGTCAGGCTCGTGCATGGCAATCTGATTGTAGCCTGTGTATGCATCCAAGAAGCTGAGTATTTGGTTCCCAGATGTTGAGTTAACAAATAAGTCAATTCGGGGAACTGGTAGTTGTCTTTAGGGCAGACCTTGTTGAGGTCGGTGTAATCTACGCATATTTTCCATTTGCCCTTGTCTTTTTTCATCACTAGCACGACGTTGGCCAGCCATGCTGAGTACGCCACTTCCTTAATGAATCCGACCTCTAGTAACTTGTCAATCTCCACCTTAATAATCACTACTCGCTCGGGTGCAAAATGTCGCATTTTCTAGATCACAGGTTTGGCAGTGGGATCGACGTGTAGCTTTTGGCAAGTTACCGCTGGATCAATACCAGGCATGTTAGAGAGTGTATGCGAGAATGTCACGATTTTCCCTAAAGAAAACCATGAGTTGCTCATTCTCCATTGAGCTCAGATGTCAACCAATCATAACCATCTTCTCTGGCTAGTGAGGGTAAAGAATGATGTTCTCAGGGTTCTCTTCGGGTTTCCATCTTGATTTATCTGCCAGGGCATTGTTGACCTTGACACCATTTTCTTGACCTGCCTGCTGTAATTATTATTTGGTGGAGGTATAATCGTCTTTCTGCATTTCAGCTGCTATTGTTGGGGCGAAAGACTTCTTCTTCGACTTCTTGAGAACTTGTACAGTACATCATCGAGACATGGCCTGGTCACCTTTGATCTATCCGACTGCTCCTCTTAGGTTGGGAAATTGGATATTCTGATACTCGATCGAGGTCACAGCTCCAATCTTCACTAGCCAAGGTCGGCCCAATATCCCATTATGGGGAGATGGGTCGCTGACGATCATGAAGGTCTGCGATGAGACAATTTGAGGGCTGGTTACGTCGAGCATGATCATGCCAATGGCAGTTAAGGTAAGTCCGTTGAATCCGGTCAAAACCTCTACTTTACGTTTGATCGTGTTTTCCAGGCCCATCTTTTGGATGACTGACAGTTATAGGATATTGACTGAGCTGCCGCTGTCCACCATAATTCTGTCAACGATGGCGTGGGCCAGTTGAGCAGAAATCACCAAGGTGTCGTTATGGGGAAAGTCTACTCCCTCCTCGTCCTGCTCGGTGAAGCCGACGATTAGTCTAGGTACATCATCTATGGCTTGAACTTGAAAACCCGATCTTGCCTGCTGGATCTTCCTCTTCTTGGAACTGTTGGTGGCCCCCAAATGTTCGAACTCGGTAAAGATTTCGTTGATTCGGATAATCTTGGCTGGGGGTTCGGCATCGGCGTCTGCTTCTCGCCTTGGCCGGGAAGCTAGTCTATCGACATACTGGTCGTACTTTCCTTCTTTCATGAGCTTCTCAAGGTACTTCATCCACTTGGTGCAGTCGTTGGTTGTGTGCCCAGGACCTCTATGGAATGCACAGTATATCCTCTGGTTCATCTTAGAGGTGTCCCCTCTCATGGGTGGCAACATCTTGAACTACGGCTTGTCCTTGAAGTTGTGAAGGATCTCGTTGATCAGGACTGAGAACTTGGTGTACATCTTGGGCGTCGTTCCTCCCTTCGTCGGCGTCCATGCGTCTGCTTCCTGGCTTGTTCTTGTCATTGAACTGTTTATCGATTGCTTTATTCTGAGTCGGCTCTGCATCTTTGTGCGGCTACTTAGGTGGCTTCTGTGAGCTCTTAGCCTCATCCCATAGGGAGTGCTTTTCTGCTAAAGCATAAGAGTCTGCCAGGGTTAAGTTCTCGCCCATGATCAATTCTTCGAAAAGTGGGTGATCTGTTGGAAGCCCTTTCCGGAAGGCTGAGCATGCAATGCTATCATCGCATTTAACGATCTTTACCTTCTTTGCCTTGAACCTCTTGATGTATGTATGGAGTGACTTTTTCGGTCCCTCTTCATGTTGAAGAGGTGGTCAGATTTCTTGATCGAGCGGTAAGACAAATATTCCTTAGTGAAAACCAAGGAAAGTTTGTTGAAGTTCAGGATTGAATGTGGTGGTAGGGTGTGGAACCAGTATTGTGCCTCTCCTTGGAGTGTCCTGGCAAAGATCTTGCACATGAAAGTGTCGTTGTTGGCGTAGAGGATCATGGCATTTTGGTAGTGCATTAAGTGTCTATCTGGATCCTCATCTCCTTTGAACAAGGTGAAATGTGACGGGTTGAACTTTCATGGTGGCTCCATCTGCTCGATCTCATCAGTAAACAATGACCTGATCAGGTTGCCCACGTCTCTACGAAGGGCATCGTCAGTAGTATCAATGCGCTGGAATCCGCGCAACTACTTTGCAACGAGCCTTTGTACTTTCTCCCTGATTTCTGCCTGATGGGGCAGCGGAGCCTCCAGCTGCCCCCGGTGGTGACCTGCTGGTCCATGTGGCTTTTCAGCATGTCCTGCTCATCTGTGCCGCGGTCGCGGTGCACGTGATTCGTTCTGTGTTACTTGTCGTTGCACTTGGCAGAGGCTACTAGTGGAACTTGAGTTGGACTGTTCTCGTGCTCTCATCGATTCACCATATGGATGCCTACTTCGGTGCCTTGCATGAGGATCTCCTGGTGGGCCTAGCCTCGTGTAGACGTTTAGCTTGGAATGTCTTGAGTACTCGTCGGAGTGTGGACCCAACCTCAAATGCACACTGACTCGTGAGATGAGTCGGGAATGGATGCTTCTCTATGCATCTAAGCAGGAGAAGAAGTTTCCATGAGGGCCCAAAAGAGAGTGCACACTACCCGAATGCACAGTTCGAGGTAGGGCTGAGCGGCTCTTTGTCGGGACGTCGCTGGAATGAGTCACGTTCTTCTGCCCTCGTGCTACTTTGGGCACCTCGTAAGGGGCACACTATGTCTCGATGTGCTCAAGGAGCTGATTCACCAATGTGGTATACTGCGCGAGGGCGCTTGTAAAATTGGCGACCTGCTGGGGCAGGTGATGCTCGCCGTTTGGATTGGAAGAGTCTGGATAATGGGCGTTTCCATGTGTGGTGGAAGTGTAGTAGACTACAGTTTGAGCCCAGAGCGGTCATCCCTACAAAAAAGTAGGGTGAAAATAACCCTGAATCGATTGTGGGACCAGTGGTCAGAATCTGAATGCCGGAGATGGCCTCAGATTGGACTGGGCTGCAAGCCGGGTCACAGGAATGGGTCACATGGTGGGCCAACCCGACTTTAACCATCAATAATAAAAAAGCAGTAACAAATTTTGAAAGGGAAAACTAAGTGGTGAAGAGAAAGATAAGTATTGCGTGCCTCCATGAAACTAGGAGGGTTGATCTTAAGGTAAAGGATCTCGAAAACTCAGGTTTTAAGCTTTGTCGAGTAAAGGATCTCGAAAATAGATCGAGAAATGGTGTTAGCATCATCATGAGTAAGACTTTAACAAAAGATTTTGTAGATGTTAAGTGGGTCAGGGATAGAGTTATAGCAATCAAGATTGTGATAGAACAAGAACTCATCAATGTGATTAATGTGTATGCACCTCAAGTTGGGTTAGATAGGAGTCTGAAGGAGAAATTTTGGGAAGATTTTGGAGAATTAGTTCAAGAAATCTCTAAGACGGAGAAGTTACTCATATGAAAAGATTTAAATGGACATGTGGGCAATGAGACATGCAACTACAAAGGTTTCATTGGTGGCCATGGTTTTGGGGAAAGAAACGAGGAAGGGGAAGTCATTTTGTTTACAATGTCATACGATCTCTTTCTAGTCAATACCTTATGTAGGATTTGTATAATAATTGTATTATATAAAACACAATATTAATCCACTCAAAGCAGAGTGTGTTATTGATATGTGCTCTTTGTCCCACATCAACCGTTTCCTTTTCTCTTCCCCTCTTAACCATTATATAAAGAGGGCTTTAGGGAAATGAGACACTAACAAAAACAATTCTCTTAGCTCTAGAGAGGAGAGAAAATGCTCTCCACTCTCAGTAATATTATTCTCTCTTAGTTAGCCTTTAGGGTATTACCTTGGCCTAGGATTATGAGGCTACTAAGAATTACGGTAGTTTGATCCCTGTGCATTCACAAGGTACTTAGACAATCTAATGGGGCTAAATGCAACTGATTCCTCCCTTGACTGACGCTCTCCTTGGTGGTTCATGCAATGGTTCGTAGGAACGAGATAGCAATCCAGAATTCGTTAATTCCGCAAGGTATGTCCTATATCGAATTCCTTATATTATTTGTATAAATTCCCAACAGTGGTATCAGATCTTATGTCAGAAAGATGAGATTTAATGATTGCTACTTTAGCACGTTTATCTAAGATGGTTAAGTTAGCTACTATTCCAAGAGGCATGTCTAGGTAAGCAGTTAAATTGTGTTAAACTGATATGAGAGCTTATGGAAGATAGTATGAAGACTACACTATATATGTGATTCATTAGCTGGCCAGTGTCTGTTTGATATTAGTTGTCAAACATAAAACATGGATACATGATACTAATGGTGGAACATGACATTGTTTTTTATATCATAACGAGGGATGAAGGAAATTTTGTGAAAAACATGTTCATTTGAATAACATCATATAGCATGCAATTAACAATTAAAGGCGGAATCATGCTTTCATGCATTCAAAAACGAAACATCTACCATGAAATTCAAAGCCTAGTAGATTGGTGAACCTTGACTCAACTTAAAAACAACAATTTGTTAGTTGAGAAATATTTACCTTTGTAGATTCCTCTTTGCATATGCAAAGGATAATCACCCAAGAGATAGGGCCTTCATTCCTTGCTTCTTAGCTCCATGGATTTGGTTAGAAGAATAGGTTCTCCAAGTTCCCAAAATTGAGAACCTCTAAAGATTCTACACCAAGGTTGGATTGGAGAGGAAATGAGTGACCTTGAGGAAATAGAATTGCTAGACAATATCCCCCAAGGTGGTTGGCCTCTTAGAGAGAAATGGAAGCTTTGTGTTCTCACCAATTTTCTCTAAAATCAACAACTTATTAATTTTAGGTTATAAAGTTCTTTATATAGTCACTTCTTTAAATGACCTAAAGAACCAAAAACCCTAATTCAACACTAAATGGATATGGGCTTTTGGGCCTTTGTGAATCTTTATTCATTAAGTTGTCATACAACTTAAGTCAATGGGCTTTGACGTTCGAAGCCCATTGGGCCTTAAGGTCCAAAAACTATCCCGAGGTCTTTAACGAACTTATTCGTTTGATTAATTAACATATTAATTAATCCTTGCCATAAATAATTAAACCATTTAATTCATCTCCTTTGTTTCTTCAATCTCCACCTTATTTGGTGTACGATACATTAGGTTCCTTTTAGCGAGGCAGTGGGCGATTAAAACCATTTTACATCGATTGTGAATTGAAACTTACTTTCAATTCTCCCTTTAGTGATTACACACGTTTAGGGCTTCCACAAACCATGAGTGACCCCTAGCAGCATATCATGGCTACCCAAGCTAATCAGAAGAGGTAGAGAACCTATTCAGTTTAGGATTACAAATGCAATACAGTCTTTCTCTAATCTAATACTCTTGACCACATTGTTTGGTTTGATAGTTTATTTATTCATGTCTACTATCCAATGTGATTCTTTTGCTTATATGATTACTTTGAATGTGAATTGGAACGCATTCCCAAATCTCATTCATACTCTGGCCAGAGATTTTAATCATATCATAGAGTATTCTCCCTCAAGCCAATTGAAGGTTAGAGATCCCTTGTTGCGCATTCACTTGTCTCCATGACTAAGTGGCTTAACCCCAATGATGTCGTGGACACCCCGATGGGGTGACTTTGGCATAATCAAAGATCAAGGACTTAACCACAAGACAACAACTGTGATGCCTCAGGTCAAAGGACTAATTTGCATTATCCCAAACATGAGTTCTCATGTGACATGAGTATGAGAACTCCTCGTTGATCGTGTTCAGTGAACTCATTCTCTATTGAGCACCTACGTACTTGTCTTGATGTCACACACACCAATGACTCGAGACTAGTCACTCTCCCTGAGAGAAGACATAGCACGTACTGATCTTATCGGACTGTCAATGCCCAATTGGCAATCCTATGATCAGGAACGTTTAGGATGTGTCTACGAAAGAATGGTCTCATTAATCTAACTACATTAGATTGCATTCTTCCAATCACATATTCCTTGGACTTTATCGTTTAAGCATATAACATTTATATGAGACGCCTCAAACAATAATGTTTGCCTTTTATATGTAAACTAGATTAGTTTAACATGTGAAATATCCGTAAAGTATCATCATATGAATGGCTTTAGGGCACATTTCCAACAATCTCCCACTTGCACTAGAGCCAATCAGCTTGGTCATCTGTTATGATTCCTCTTCTGTAGTCATTTCCTAAATGGCTGAGTAGTAGGCCTAGGCAATGGATATCTATATGTTATCCATAGAAGCAACCTTGAGAATATCGACGTCACCATTATACATGATTCCCAATCATGTGGTTCAGTCTCTCATATGAGTTCGGATCTTGATGAGACCTTGATTCCGAGGCTTGAGCTATCGCCCCATTAGTGTCGTAGTGTCAGTACACTAGATACACTTTCTGGTTGGAACCGAATAGAGAGTTCATAAATGAACTTTCCCATCCAAACAACATTGTTGTAAACTTCTATATGGCAATATATTTTGCATTCATAATGGAACACACTAAAGTCATTACTTTAATGTTTCCATCCAAATATCTCTTTAGTCATAATAAAGAGATATCTGTTTATCTCTTCATTCATAATGAAGAAACATCCAATGATGGATTAGATTCACAATCTAATACATTTACGCTTCCATTACGTTACTATAATTCTTCCTCATTCTTCGAGGAACCTATCCTTTAGTATTTCTTAAATACTTAAGGATTTACTTGACAGTTGCCATGGTTCTGATCCTGGGCTTGCACTGATATCGCCTTGTACCTTTCTAGGTACAACTCATATCAATGTTTTTCATACAATATGAAATACATAAATCACCTTTCTGCGTATGCATAAAGGATTCGATTTACGCATTATTTCTTTGGGAGTCAAAGGGTACGTTCCCTTTGAGAAGAGCTACCTCCTAGTCTCACTAGAGTTGTTCTTCTTATTAAAGTTTATCATCATATGAGAAACTTCCTAGCAACCTTTTGTCTA
Organism: Malus fusca; assembly: GCA_035220775.1. Lineage (NCBI taxonomy): Eukaryota > Viridiplantae > Streptophyta > Magnoliopsida > Rosales > Rosaceae > Malus > Malus fusca. The sequence goes on from CM069070.1 coordinate 22,444,269, forward strand.
TTATTAGGGCATGATATAATCCAATTATATCCTAAAATCTATCATTATAGATTTCCATCCCATGTATATAGACTATGTCTCCCATATACATTCTATCGTTATAGAAAGTTTTAAAGTCATAACTTTAACAATGAAGTATTCTTTTCATTTCCAAAATTAATATATCATACATATATTCAAATTTAGGAATATGATTAACTCCCACTAATCTTTTGTAAACCTAGTAAACAAAAGATTCATTTACATCTATATGAGAAATCAAACAATTTTGATCTTTCTCTCATAAGACGCTTATGGCTCCCACTAGCTTGCTAAGATCCATGATGGTTGGATCTCTACAACTTACATGTTTTGTGATTCATAGTTTTAGACATATATTATTAGGACTATCTTAATAATGGTTTCGGAAACCTATATTATGTCCAAACATTGAATCAACATTTAGTTGTAGCTAGCTATCTTCGAATTAATTGAAACTAAGACTACGTCAAAAATGGTTCCTTCAAAGTCAACCATTCTCTTTGATTGTAGTCACCTTAAGCTACCAATTAGCTATGAAGGTTTCATTATTTCGGGTCAAATGGTACTTTACCATTTCCTTGAGTATATATCGTATATACACTCAATGTAGTCATAAAGTTCAAACTATTCAACTGAGACGGTTTATAAATCCTTCTTGACTACCTTGGAGCTTGTGGTATAGGAACTAGGTTGTTATATTTGTTGATTATCATCTTGTCTCTCAAAGAACCCATTCTTTTGAGTTCTATTCCTAGTTCATTTGCTCTAAGGCAAATCACATTGTAGGATTACAATGAACTACTCAACAAACAACATTTGTTGGTTGGTTTATAGAAGTGATATCCAAAGGTTAATTTAAGGATATCCACAAGATAATTTTTAAACAAATATTGCTTATTAGCACACAACCCCAAATCTTAACATGATTAAGATTTGTCTTTCTTTCCAACTACATCCTATGGAGTTATGAAAATTTTGGAAGATCTTCTAATTGACAATCATATTGTCTTAGAAGCATATATATCCTATATATGGGTAATTGATAATATCCAACGAACTAAATCTTATTCAAGTTCGTTCTTCTCCTAATGGAGAAAATCATTTATCTTATGATGCTAATTTCCTTGATATCTTTCAAGGAAACTCATCTAAAGTGTTACATTTCCTTGGATCAAATCTAAGGATGTAATTACTTTAGACGTCTTACTCATCAATCTTACATTTCTTGAATTCTTTGAAACCTTTTGCAAAGTATTCGGACTTGTGTTTATTCAAAATAAACTATAGTCCAACCGAGAGTGATCTTCGGTGAATGTCATACAACATGAGTAGTATTATGTTGTGGACAATTGCCACTATCTTGCAACCTTTTGGGTTTTAAGCATCATTATATTCTAAACAGTTAACGCTACCATATCATCTCTACTATAGAGACAATCAATTAGATTACTATAATCCAATCATTGATTAATAAAGAACAATGTTTTGTCAAACAAAACATTCATCCATCTCTACTATAGTGACGGAATTAAGTTCCTTAAAATTGGAATGTAAAGACAATCTTTGGTTTTTCCAATTTCTTTGGTAGTTCATATGAGGAAGTTAGTACCATCTGCTTTCGCAGAGATCTATATTTTATTCACGTTCCGAATGTGAAGTACTTTCTCTTCTCTCATAAATCTTCTACTTCTTATTAGCCATACTTTTACAACGATTGTAAAACATAGTTACTAATACGGAATCATGTATTCAAGTAGAAGAACCAACTGTTTTGAACTTTTCAAGAACAATTTACAACACCTTCGAAAGGTGTGTTCTTGACACTTGCAAGACATTTCTTGCAAATACCCCTTCCAATGTCCATCCTTTCATAAAGAAAGTTTGTTCCCTTGGAGTTAATTTTATCTTCTTCATTTGACTTCCTCCTTTGACTACAATAGTCATGGTCCCTAAACTCCCACTATCTCTCTTGAAACCTTTTTCAATTGTGTTATACACATCAAACATTTTGGAGAGTGTGTGGTTATTGTTCACTACATAGTTTACAATAAACTTAATGAACCATTAGGATAGGGACATAAAGGTGAAGTCCTAGCTTAGTTTCCGTCTCGTTAAGTGGTTTATCACTTCAACACTCAATGATTCAAAATCATCATAAGTCCATGTTGATGGACTATTTTTGTCAACCAACCATTATGTTCTAAACATAATTACAAACTTTCAAGAGTTGTTCAAGGCAACTCTTATTTGTTCATAAGTTCCTTTGTTCATATAACGAAGGAATAAGCAATTGGTTGTTTGTGTTGTCCTCTTCATGATAGACATTTCTAACATGTTCTTCCAATGATACATTATCAATAGGAAGATTGTGAGGATGAGACTTCTTAGGTACATGCACAATCCATTTAAGACAATCTTTGGGATTGTGTTACCAAGTCCGGAAACTAAAACATTCGGATTTTCTTTGTCAAGTTTTGGATAGCGTTTGCAAATATATTGGTAAACAAATACATAACGAATATAAATTGATTGATTTTAAGCCATTTGATTCGGGTCTTTAAATCAAATAGCACCACCCACTATTTTTGGCAAATTCCATATCCCTCATTGGAATTCGAGAGTTTTGGAGGAAACTCTTAGTAGGTTATGGGAGACTCACTATTACCAAGCCCACCTCACAATGATATGATGTTGGCTAGCATTAATAATAATGAGAGAGTACGCTTACTCATTTGCAACTAATGCAATTACCCATCAATTTGGCCTCTAGAGAATGTTGCCTCACGATGATACGATGTCGGCGCCATCGCACTTAGTTAAGTCATTCCCACCATGCTTAGTGCGTGAAGGGGTTCAAGAATAGCCTCACGATGATACGATGTCGGCCATCCTCGTTGCCTACACTCACCTCATCAAGTATGTATATAGACTCCTCCTGAGTATAAGAATGCACTTTGTACTCCCCCATGATAGGGTGAAGTCGGTGTACAAGTCATAAACGATTGGAGCCTACCACGGTGGAAGGCCACGAAAGAGTGTTCTAAGCACTCTCACGCTTTTCAACTTAATAATGGTTTGGTTGAGGGTTTTAGGTCTCATCACATAAACATATTCATTTTAATCTTTATTAAAACAATTTTGGTCCTATTACAACTATTGGTCCATTTGATTCAATTTAGTTGTATATAATACTCCCACTATATTTATAAAACGGTTTTTTAAAGCAAGAGTATATGATACTACTAACGTAAGGTTTGCATTCATTTGATGGACTATATAGTTGCCTTAGGGCCTTAGGATGACTATGAACCTTTGTTTAGATTCAACACGAGCCTTGTGTTGAATCTCGGACTAGGGATGGAGATTGATTTTAGTTACGCGTTTAATCACATTAAGGCGTGTTGTTCTTAGGGGCGTTGGACCCAACTACTTCATTTTCATGCATATCAAATAAAGCAAGAAAGAAGTACTTCAAAGTAAAAGAGAGCTTATGCTCTTTACAACATTTGCATAAAACAAATTACTTTAAAGTAAAGAAGAGCTTATGCTCTTTTACAACATTTGATCAAATCAAATTACAACCAAAATCAATCTACACATTCCCATGGTTCAAACAAATTTGAAACGGCCTTTCACATAACTCAATTATCGTAGGCTTAGGTTCATAATCACCCTTTAATTAATCAACACTTTAATTAATTAAATTGAATGCAACATTTTCATTTGGTTTTTGTATCCATAAAATTGATTTAAATGGAGCTAAATAAAATGAAAATCCAATTCTCATTTAAAGAGACAAAACAATTTTTGTTCCCTACTTAATTTGGGCCATCATGCAATAACCACAACTTTTTGGGCTATATTGCGAAACACAAACTTTTGGGGTCACTTTGTAAAAACACAAAAGTCCACTACTTCATGTAATTACAACTAGAACCCAAAAATTTCAACAAATACAAAAAAAACTTCATTAAAGGAGCAAAACAATTTGTCCTTTAGCGTTTTTGGGCCTTAACGTAAAAACGTAAACTTTTGGGCCAAAGTGCAAATACACAAAAGTATCAAAACTTTATGTAATTGAATAAAAGACCCAAAAATACCCTATTTAATTAGGGTGGCCGGCCATGATAGAAAAAATATGATTTTTACAAAGTTTTTGTAAGTGGGTTTTATTAGGTGAGGTAAAGATGAAATATTTTTGAATTTATGTTAAACTTTTAAAAAAGTTTGTCTACCATTATAACCATTAATTGAATTTATGTCAAACTTTTAAAAAAGTTTGTCTACCATTAAAACCATTAATAATACTTTACAAATAATCATCACCCACTAAAATCACCCACTAAAATTAAACCAAAACTTTATGTAAAAACATAAAACATTTTGAATCAAAACTTCAAAACTTTTTGTTCTTGGCAAGAACTTCAAGAACATTGAAGAACACTCATGAAAACTCATAATAGCTCCATGAATGTTTTCACTCACCAAAACTCAAATTTTCATCACTCAAAAGAGGGTTAACATCCTAGGGTACTTAGGGGTTCCAAAAGTCACTTTAAAACCATTTTAACAAGACAAACATGAACCCAAAAAATCACCCTTTGGATTTGGCCGAATTTCCCAAAAAACATGGCACCAAATTTTAGCTCCAAAATTCATGCTCATATGAACTACATCTACAACATTTGAGATGGCAAATTTTCTAACAAAATTTACATTCAAAGAAACAAGAATAAAGCTTGTAACATATTACAACTTTTAAATCAAAAAACTATGAACTACAAAACCCAAATTGATTCACCAACTACTAGACCTAGGCTCTGATACCACTTGAAGGAAATTTTGTGAAAAACATGTTCATTTGAATAACATCATATAGCATGCAATTAACAATTAAAGGCGGAATCATGCTTTCATGCATTCAAAAACAAAACATCTACCATGAAATTCAAAGCCTAGTAGATTGGTGAACCTTGACTCAACTTAAAAACAACAATTTGTTAGTTGAGAAATATTTACCTTTGTAGATTCCTCTTTGCATATGCAAAGGATAATCACCCAAGAGATAGGGCCTTCATTCCTTGCTTCTTAGCTCCATGGATTTGGTTAGAAGAATAGGTTCTCCAAGTTCCCAAAATTGAGAACCTCTAAAGATTCTACACCAAGGTTGGATTGGAGAGGAAATGAGTGACCTTGAGGAAATAGAATTGCTAGACAATATCCCCCAAGGTGGTTGGCCTCTTAGAGAGAAATGGAAGCTTTGTGTTCTCACCAATTTTCTCTAAAATCAACAACTTATTAATTTTAGGTTATAAAGTTCTTTATATAGTCACTTCTTTAAATGACCTAAAGAACCAAAAACCCTAATTCAACACTAAATGGATATGGGCTTTTGGGCCTTTGTGAATCTTTATTCATTAAGTTGTCATACAACTTAAGTCAATGGGCTTTGACGTTCGAAGCCCATTGGGCCTTAAGGTCCAAAAACTATCCCGAGGTCTTTAACGAACTTATTCGTTTGATTAATTAACATATTAATTAATCCTTGCCATAAATAATTAAACCATTTAATTCATCTCCTTTGTTTCTTCAATCTCCACCTTATTTGGTGTACGATACATTAGGTTCCTTTTAGCGAGGCAGTGGGCGATTAAAACCATTTTACATCGATTGTGAATTGAAACTTACTTTCAATTCTCCCTTTAGTGATTACACACGTTTAGGGCTTCCACAAACCATGAGTGACCCCTAGCAGCATATCATGGCTACCCAAGCTAATCAGAAGAGGTAGAGAACCTATTCAGTTTAGGATTACAAATGCAATACAGTCTTTCTCTAATCTAATACTCTTGACCACATTGTTTGGTTTGATAGTTTATTTATTCATGTCTACTATCCAATGTGATTCTTTTGCTTATATGATTACTTTGAATGTGAATTGGAACGCATTCCCAAATCTCATTCATACTCTGGCCAGAGATTTTAATCATATCATAGAGTATTCTCCCTCAAGCCAATTGAAGGTTAGAGATCCCTTGTTGCGCATTCACTTGTCTCCATGACTAAGTGGCTTAACCCCAATGATGTCGTGGACACCCCGATGGGGTGACTTTGGCATAATCAAAGATCAAGGACTTAACCACAAGACAACAACTGTGATGCCTCAGGTCAAATGACTAATTTGCATTATCCCAAACATGAGTTCTCATGTGACATGAGTATGAGAACTCCTCGTTGATCGTGTTCAGTGAACTCATTCTCTATTGAGCACCTACGTACTTGTCTTGATGTCACACACACCAATGACTCGAGACTAGTCACTCTCCCTGAGAGAAGACATAGCACGTACTGATCTTATCGGACTGTCAATGCCCAATTGGCAATCCTATGATCAGGAACGTTTAGGATGTGTCTACGAAAGAATGGTCTCATTAATCTAACTACATTAGATTGCATTCTTCCAATCACATATTCCTTGGACTTTATCGTTTAAGCATATAACATTTATATGAGACGCCTCAAACAATAATGTTTGCCTTTTATATGTAAACTAGATTAGTTTAACATGTGAAATATCCGTAAAGTATCATCATATGAATGGCTTTAGGGCACATTTCCAACACAAGACTCATACTTATATTATACATCAGAGCATCAGCAGAAATAACTTACAACAAAAGGTGGCAATCCTATTCTCGAGTGCACTGCCCATAATAGCTATACCACCTGCAACCTTCTCCTCTAACCGCTACCGGTTACTCTGCAAAATAACCCTACGTCGTAGGAATGGCATACCGGGCAAAGAAAAACCTTGATAAGCTACGAAGCTCATGTGAGTAACAATAATACAATATGTGAAAATAAATAACATCAAATGATTAAATGCCAAAGTAATGCTACGTCCACACTTGACACTTATTATGTATATTGTATCAACTGTCAATGTGATCACCATCAATATTATTCTGTCATTCTCTCAGATTGTGACTCACCACTCGCCTTTCATCATTTCCGAGTAACCACAAGGGTCCAATTGCCACATATTTCATAATTTAACCACCATACGCCTCATTATTATGCATAGGAATGGTTATTCAATTTCGAATCTCACCACACGTCTATCGAGATAACATTCAATCATCACACAACCCGAAGTTGTGTAGGAATGACACACCATCAATAATATAATCATGTGTAGGAATGAGATTGGTATCTTTTTCATTATTGCATATCTTCATTACGAGTAGGAATGAGTCGCATCCGAATCCAATCTCTTTTAGGTTTAAACTATTATATTCAATCGCCACTTTCTACATTGAGCATCACAGGCATTCAATCTCATCTTTCATATATGTAATAGGTACTAGTCTAGGGTTATAGAAAGACACAGTTCGCCTGAAGCCTACAATAGGTAACGGATTAGGATGTGGCCCCTCATTGCGGATTAACCAAGCATGACCACTCCTGAGAACACCATGTAGGTAGTGACCCCCTATAGCGGATTAACCAAGAAGATCCACTCATACGAAGAGTAATAGGCAATGGTCACCCATCGCGGATTAACCAAGCATGATCACCCCTAAATATGTATGGCCATACCTAAGTAATAAAGATCGCCCATCGCTGATTAACGAAGCACGACCCCAAAGTATGGTCCCCTATTGTGGATTAACCAAGTAGGACCATCCATGTACCACTGCTACATGGTGCAGATTCTGAATGTCCCACATTACCCCATGTACTGGGTTAACGGTCCTCTACTAGCCCTCATATATCATAAGCTTTTCAAGCATAGCATATACATATTTATGATAGCATCATCAAGTAAACATAGCATAGTAGCACACATTTCCATATAATAATTTGGAAATCCATGTCATATTCACATAGTATATAACAAGGAATTTCATGGGTAATAACCATATCACATAATATTAATGTCACTCACATGTGTTATTTGAACTTCTAGATTCACCAACTCCGCCTCCAGGAACCTAATACAACACACAAAATTCCATTTAGGAAACTTAATAAGATTGACATGTAAAACGAGGCCAAGTGCCACTTGCACATAAATCGAGATGCACATCAACCGGGAATGACACGTCATTGTGATGAGCCAACTAAGCTCCATCAAGCCTTAATAACAATGTAAAATTAACGACACATTAGAATAGGGTACATTGACTAAAATGCCAAATGTCGATCAAAGGTCCCCTAAGGTCAACAAACCTAGGTTATTCAATTTGGAAGATCCGCATATCGGATCCCCAATCTGTAAGTTCTCAAAGTTCCTACAACTAATAACTAGGGTGCTCACAAAATTGCACGACGATCCAACAGTCGGATTGTCGTCAATTACAAAAATGGTACAACGGTACAATTATCCGAAGAATTGAATAATCGAACCATCGTATCGAATTTCAATGAACGAACTTTAGATATGGGCTCAGGACATCGAGAACATCTTGCTGTCCAAAATCCATAAAATTTGACTATTCCCACGCGTGCCGTGCAAGGTGGTTTCCGACAACCGGAAACCCACTTTTTCGACTAACTCCAAATTCTACCAAATTTTACAGGAAGATAGAGATCAACAAGAGGAACAAGTTTTATACCTACCACAAAATCCAAAAAGTGGACGGAAGATGGTCAATTTTGCCGATAAAGCCGACGGGTGCCTAAAGCTTCCCAGCGTCGATTCGTCGTCTATAGTGGTCCAACGGGGTCAAGGATGGTCAGTATTTACTCCTGGGGTGAAGGGCTACAAGTTCCAGGTGGTGGTGGCGTCGGCCATCGCTTCGCCGATTCGCCGGAAAAATGAAATTGGTGGCCGAAGCACTGTTGGTTTTCGTCGATTTTTATGGCTTCACACCGCCACATACAGTGGTCAATCAAGGTGGTTATTGGGTGGGTTTTGTAGAGGGATGTGAGAGCTTTAAGATGGTGGTGGTGGCGTCGAAAAATACTGACGGTTTTAACCGGAATCAGCTTTAGAAGTTCATGGGTCGCGGGGGTCAATTGGGTGGTATGGATCAGGTTTCCCAAAATGGAAACCTGCTAATTTAGGCAGATTAGGCTTTGGAAACTTACTACTAATAGTAAGTCAACATGTCTAAAAGGTCTCACTACTTCTGAGACTCGTAACTTCTTCGTTCTAACTCGGAATTGAGATCCGTTTGCTTCTACGCGCTCATGGGTTCAAGCTCTAACTGAACAACTCAAGAGTTGACCGAAAAGGTCGAGTAAAATTCAAAATGACAGAAATACCATTAACTTCACTTTTCTCGAAACTGGAGAATTAACGAAATAACTTTAATTAAATCTCCGAAGTACGTCAAAAATAAAATAAAATACTATTTTTGGGGACGGGATATCACAAAGATAACTTGGTTATCTAATTCTATTCTTTGAAGTACTAAGCGATTGATCCGCGTGGGAAATATAAGGATATTGCGGATGAGTTTGCATTCCTTAGTTTGGCTTACAATATTTCTTCAATATTTCATAATTGAGCAATATTTTTTGGATTATATGTCCTTTTCAATCCACCAATATTTGAGAAGTTAAAATACTTTATAAAATAAGACGACACTATTTCTCAACTTGCATTAGATGTGTTTTTTCTTTAAATAGAACGTTAAAAGTTAGTTGATCAAAATGGTTAGAGATAGGTCATTACTTGACCCACTCACTAAGTGATCAATAGTACTTTGATATTTTAGTAAGTTTTGAAAAAGTTGACATTTTAGTAAGTTTTGAAAAAAAGCCTCAAGGGAGTGCTATTCAAATCTAGCTCCAACTAGTGAGCTAATTCACTACAATTGCAATTTTATTTGAGAGCATTAAGTAGATGCTTCCCATGTTTTTTCCGAAAAAAAAACTTATTAATTTTCCTTGTACTCAAGGGCAATTATTATTTAATTGTACATTGTCGTAAAATCATTGTTCTAAAAATTCCCGCCTAGGCGCTAGACGGCTGGCCACCGCCTCGATTAATGCCTAGACGTTTGAAAATTAAGAAATGACACTTAGACCTGCTGAGGCGCTCACCCAGTCCTGCCTAGGTTGCGACTCACTAAGACAGAAAATAGATAACTTTTATTTTGCATTTTATTTTTTTTTCAATAAATTGTAAGAGACTTGTTAAATACTTAAATGAACAGACATTATATGCTTGTTTCCCATGTTTTCATTATGTTCCAATACTTTATAATAGTATTTTGTAGTTTATGATGTAATTAGATATATTTTAAGTATAAAGAGACACTTATTTACACGAAATATAATAGATTTACTTAAATCTGCCTAGTCTACCTAGGTGCATGCCTAGGCCCCGCCTAGCAGCCTAGGTGCCAGGGCCGGCCTTGAGGGGTGCGAGGAGTGCGACCGCACAGGGTCCCCGATTTTTTGGGGCCCCCAATTCTAAAATCCTTCTTAATATTCTATATATAAAAAATTTGGGAAATAATTTATAGATGTTTACCTAGGATGGTTGTCAAGCGCTGGTACATTCATGTTGTAGTGCACGGGTTCGACTCCTTACTTTCCCATATTTGTCATTTTTTTTTCAGCCATGTTTCTTTCATATAGGGCATGTGCAGGGTAACTATTTTGGGATTTTGAGCTACACTATTTTTTCTATTTTTAAATATTTGTAATTTAATTTCTTTCATTATACAAGATAATTTTGCTAATAAATTTGTAGTTAGAAATATCATAATAAATTAAAATTCTTAAAATTTGATATAATCTTTAAACCCCCATTCCTTATATGATATCATTTAATAGAATATATTTCATAATTATAATCGTTTATTCTTTTGATCACCGTTTAAAAGTCATCTATTTTTCATTCCATTTGAAGACTATTGAGTCATTCATATCAAAAAGAAAATTATAGTACAACTACACCTATATTGTTAGATTTATTAACCAATGGCACATGGCAAGGAGGTGTAAGTCAAGTTAGTTACAAAGGTAGTTGAGAATTGAGTTTGTTAAAGAGGATAAGATTGTAATTGAGTAAAGGAAGTTAGAGGGTAATATTGTAATTGTAGATTGTGATTGGCTAGTATATATAGCCATTTGATCTTTTCACATTCGGTAAGAAAGCTTTGTACAAACACTTCATTACTAAGAAATCAGATATACTTTGTTCTTCTATTTCCTTTCTTTCTGCTTGTTCATGGTATTCTTTAGTTCTGCTAATATGGTATCATCGCCGGTCTTGGCTTGTTGCCATTTCCGATCCTGAAGAAATCTTCCGCTGTCATTCGATCAGAGTTTTGGAAGTTCGAAGGTCTGAAGAGTGGGTTGCGGTTTTTCTTTCTTTTGGAATCGCACAGTGTTCAGTTTTTGGGTAGATTTGTAAGATCCCAGAGTGGGTTGCAGATTGCAGTCGTGCAAGTTGAAGATTTTGGGACATTTGCGGTGTGTATCAAGTGAAATCGTTTTTTGTTCGTACTGCAATATTGTTTGGGTTTTCTGGTGTTGTGGTTGTTATGCCTTGTGTGAGATTTGGGGTTGATTTTTCATTCTTGATGTGTTGATTTCAAAAAGTATCATTCTTTCTGTATAATCTTGGAGTATCATTCTCTAAGAATTGAAATTTTGTGATTGAAGAAATTGTTAGTCTTTCTGTGAATCTTGGAGTATCATTCTCTAAGAATTGAAATTTTGTGATTGAAGAAAGTGTTAGTCTTTCTGTGCATCTTGGAGTATCATTCTCTAAGAATTGAAACTTTGTGATTAAAGAACGTGTTAGTCTTTCTGTGAATTTTGGAGTATCATTCTCCTGAGAAGTCAAGATTTTAGTGTTTTCTTACAAAAGTGGTGTACAAGAATGGCATATTCATCATTTAAAGTAGAGAATTTACTGGGAATGTTTACTATAAAGTTGCGGGATGATAATTTTGTCAAATGGGCGTTCCAATTTCAGTCAGTTCTTAAAGGATATAAGCTTTTTGGCTATTTTGATGGTACAATAGGGTGTCCCCCAAAGTATGTGGTTAGTACAGAATCAGGGATATCGTCTGAGATTACATCAGGTTATATTGAATGGGAGTCTATGAATATGGCGCTTTTAAGTTTGTTACTGGCAACCCTTACAGATGAGGCTATGAAGTATGTTTTAGGGTGTCGCATTGCATTTGAGGCATGGAATAATCTGGTGTATAGGTATGCATCAGTTTCTAAGTCTAGAGTGAATCATCTTAAAACTGAATTGCACACTATTCAAAAGGGCACAGATACTGTTGATAAATATATGTTGCGATTGAAGACTATTAGGGATCAATTAACTGCAGCTGGAGAGTTGATTTCTGACAATGACATTATAATTGCTGGTTTGGCTGGTCTTCTAAATGAGTATTCTGTTATACGAACTGTGATATTGGCTAGGGAGTCAGCTATTAATTTGAAAGAATTCAGGGCACAGTTATTGGGTGCTGAAAAGGAAATTGAGAGTGAGATAAATCTATTGTCTCAAAACATGTCAGCATTATATGTTAATGGTGTGAATTCTTCTGGTATTGGATCTTCTTCTGGTTCTGGTTCTACATCCAATCCTGCACGACATAGTCATATTCCATCAATTACTGGAGGTACTATAACTCAGTCTCCTTATGCTGGTACTGCACAACTGTGTATTCATGCATCACAACCATACTTACAGCCATTTCCACAACAATGTTCTCAACCATTTCCTCCTGATCCTTCCATATTTTATCCACCATCTTATGGATTTGGTTTTATGGGTCATAATACCGGTTCAAGGAATCAGTTTGGATATAAGGCGTTTAATGGTCCAGGCTATAAAGGTAACAACAATTTCAAGTCAAATGGTGGGTTTAAAGGCAAATCTTTTACCTCTGGTAGTTCCTCTGGGTTTCAAGCTAATACAAGGCAGAATGGGTCTACTGCATGGTCCGGGAACACTGATGTCAGGGCTAATGTGGTTGTTGAGTGTCAGATATGCAATAAAAAGGGTCATACTGCAGTGAACTGTTTTCGAAGAAACACAACTATGCCATCTCCAGGTTTATTGTTGAGTGTCAGATATGTGGGAAAATGGGTCATTCTGCTCTGGAATGTTATCACAGAGGTAACTATGCTTATCAAACTCAACCACCACCACCATCCTTCAATGCTATGGCTGCACAACATTCAACAGATTTCAATCCTAATGATGCGTGGATAGTAGACTCTGGAGCCTCACATCACATCACTGCAGACGTCAATTCTCTCGATCAAGTTACACTTTTCCAAGGTTCTGAAACAGTAACTGTTGGCAATGGCACAGGGTTATCCATTGCTAATACTGGTTCCACACTTTTGAAAACTAACTCTAGTGATCTTGTTCTTAATAATGTGTTGCATGTTCCACATATTTCCCGAAGCTTATTATCTGTTCAACAACTATGTGCTGATAACCATAGTTGGTTCATATGTGATGAGAGTAAGTTTTTTGTGCAGGACAAGAAGACAAGGGTGATTATGTACCAAGGAAAGAGTAAACCCAGGCAACTGTTTCAAATTTCTGTAGTCAAGTGTTCAAAAGGAGTGCAGTCGGTGGTTCATAATTCATCTGGTTTTCTTGGACAAATGGTAAAATCCAATATTTGGCATCAAAGGATGGGTCATCCTACAAATGAAATACTAGTTGTGATGTTGAAAAAGTCTGGTATATCAAATGATGTAGATGATAAACATAGTATGTGTACTCATTGTATCAAGGGTAAAGTGTCAAGACTTCCCTTTTCTTCTAAGATTGATACATGTACATCACCATTTGAAAAGGTTCATACAGACATTTGGGGACCATCTCCTGTAAAGTCCTTAGCAGGACATAGATACTATGTAACCTTCCTTGATGAATACACACGGTACACTTGGATTTTTCCATTGTGTAATAAGTCAGATCTCTTTTCTGTGTTTGTCAGATTTTACAATTTCATTAATACACAGTTTGGAATACCTATAAAATGTATACAATCAGATGGAGGATGAGAGTATGTTAGTCACTCTTTTAAAACCTTTCTTGGTGCAAAAGGAATAGCACAGTTGATCTCATGTCCATACACCCTACAACAAAATGGTTTGATTGAAAGGAAGCATAGGCATATAGTAGAGACTGCAATAACTTCACTGGTCACAGCTAACTTACCAATTGAGTTTTGGTATTATGCATGTGCACATTATGTATTTCTTATAAATAGAATGCCATGCAAGTCTACTTCTATAGAGTCTCCTTACTATAGACTTTATAATAAACAACCTGATATCAAGTCCTTAAAGGTGTTTGGTTGTGCTGTGTACCCTTGGCTAAGACCATATAATGCCAATAAATTGCAGTTAAGGTCTGAAATGTGTATATTTTTAGGCTATTCAATGGGCTACAAATGGGTGATTTGTTATAACCCGATCAATAGTAAGTCAATCATTTCAAGACATGTTATTGTTGATGAGGCTGTGTTTCCTTCAACGAAAGTTCCAAAATTATCACAAGAAGAACAGTCTGCCACTACCAGTTCTTGACCAATTTCAGTGCTTATTCCTGTTGCTATGCCAGTAGGGAATTTAGTTAATGACAGTCTAGTTGAGGACATTGTATCTTCAATGCATCAGACTGAGAATACCTCATCAACATCTTCTGCAGTTCAACATCATGCATCTAGTCCTCTTCATCAAGGTTCAGATATGCAGGAATTTGAAACAAAAAAAGTGAACCGAGGCTGAAAAACCAAACAAAAAAAAACTGAACCGAATTAGACAAACTTAACCGAACCAAATCTAGTTGGTTCGGTTTTGGTTTTAGGATTATAGAAACCGAACAAACCGAACTGAATATAAATAAGTCTCTTGAGCATTTGATGCCTAAATTTTGGCTACTGAGTTAGGTTATTCAATAATTAAATAAAACACTATATCTATTCAACCATACAATTATTTAAGGATAAATTATACAAAACTACCTCAATTATGGGTCGAACCACAATCTCATACATTATGTTTTAAATATTGTAATGTTATACCTCAACTTATGAATTTGTTGCAATGTCAGTCCTCCGTCAAATTTTCTATCAATTTGACTGTTAAATGCTGACGTGGTAGGTGGCTGGCCCACTCTCTCATCCAATTGGATTGATAAATTTATTAAATATTAAAAATCTAAGAATTTTTAATAACAACAAAATTAAAATAATAAAGAGGGTCCCACCACTAAGCTTAGCAACTCCTCCTCCATCACCATCGCGCATTCTCCTTCTCCCGCATTAGACGCCACTTTCACCTTCAGACTCCGGTGAAGTCCTCTTCTTCTCCGGCCACCGAATTGTCCCCTGGCAATTGATTATTTCCGAAAAAAAAAAATTTCTCACTCTTCTCTAATTGTATCCTTTGGGGCCAAACTCATTTGACCCATTCGGTTGAACAATCACCATCATTTATAGAAACAGCTGCCATATCTAACCAACGGAAGGGAAAGCAGTGGACTTCGTTGGATTTGTGGGTTTCAATGCGGAGTGGCGCATCGGTCAATAACGGCAAACAACAGGTACAACAACGGAGCAAAAGAGACTAGCGGTAGAAGTCGATTTAGGTCATCTTCTTCTTGAAGATGGCGAGCATGATGTTGGTGGCGCTGCCAGAGGCGGAAGACGCCATGTTTTGGGAAGTAGAAGAGAGTTGGGTTTGATCGGAATCAAATCGATGAATTATAAGAAAAAATTGCGGCAAACAAATTTTTTTTTTAAATATAAATTTCGAGATTGTAATAGGTGGCGGAGTTGCTCGTCACGATGTTGAAGAAGAGATCGATGTAGGGGATTGTTCAACCGAATGGGTGAAGTCCTCTTCTTCTCCGGCCACTAGATTGGCTATCACAGAAACTCGCAAACCGTATAAAATCCCCGATCCCCAAATCGAACCGTATAAAAACCAGATTCCCAAATCAGACCACTTTCCCCTCTCTCTTCTTCTGCGGCATGTTAATGCGAAAAAAAGAAGCTGGAGGAGTGGAAGGCTGAGGAAGAAGAGATGATGCTTGAGAAAATGGCAGAGGATTATTTGACAGGTGTGGCGAAGAAAGGCAAAAAGGCAACTGGGGACAATTTGGCTGAAAATGAGAAGCAAAATTGGGTATACAAAATCGAGAATTAGAGAAGGAAGAGGGAGAAATTTTTTTCAGAAATAATCAATTGCAAGAGGGGACAATCAGGTGGCCGGAGAAGAAGAGGATTTCACCAGAGTATGAAGGTGAGGGTGGTGTCTGGTATGGGGAGAAAGAATGCACGGTGCTGCTGATGAGAAATTATTAGATGGTACAGTATTACCACCTGGCACTAACAGCTGGTAGTACCCACCAATAAATGCATGACATGTGGCAAGTTAATTATTAAATAAAAATTAATGGCTGGATTTTACAAGAACCTAACGCCGTTAGGTCTCTGCCAAAAAACTGTTGTGACTGTCTGCCTCTCCTCCTTCCCCACGCCTTCTCCTCCTTTTCCGCCGCAATTGATTCCTCCTCATTTTTCGCCAAAACCAAAAGCTTTTGTTGCGCTCCCAATCCAATCCCTCCTTTCTCAAGAAAATGAAAGCTCATGCTACAGGTACTGGAAATTTTTGCTTGAATCTTACTGCAATTTGGTATTTTTTTTCTTGAATATGACTGCGAAAACCAAAAATATGTGTTTCTGTTATTATTTTCTTCTTAAAGAAAAGAAGGACAAGAGACAAAATCTTATGAATTGGCAATTTGTTTAACTAAACTCATAAAGTGTCTGTGTTCTTACTAATTCATTGTATTTGATTAAGTGGGATTTTGGTATGTACCAGGAATTAAAAGAATGTCTATCAAGATCTGATGAAACTCCAGGCAATGCCCTATGTCCTTTGGGTATAATACCCATGGATTAAAAGAGAACTTCTATGGGATTTTTTTTCATTTGATTAAGCTTTTTCTCTCTACTGTTTTTTTTTGTTTTGGGGGGGGGGAGGTCTCAGAATGCAAGAATGAAAGACAGCTTGAATTGGATTTTGGGTTGCTTCAGATTACTACTTTCAGCTATATCTACCGTTCATTTTGGGTTAGATGTATAGAATTGGATTTGTTGTATCAAATGCTACAATTTTGTAGTGACATACAAAGTGTTAATAGGCTTTTGCTATTGTAAGTACAAGTGAGCATGTGGTTGTAAATTGTAATGAGACAAAATGGTATCTTATACAACTCAATGTATGGCTGACATGATTTCTTATGCCTTGGCGCTTTGCTCCTTATATGCTTTATTCACTATGATATATAGCATGACAGTACATTACTCAAATGACATGCGCACTCTATCTTAAAACGAGAAAGATATGGAAAAAAATTAAGAGCAAAGTTATTGTTTCCAGTTACTGTAATCTCAATGCTTCCTTCCCTCCAAAATAACAAAGTTGTCGAACAAATATTCACCACAGTATACATCCGGTTCAAAATCAAAATAAGTAAAGGCTTCTAATTAAAAAAAAAAAGATTTAAAGGTTTCCAAAGGGTTCGTGTGCGATAAAACTTGAGGATGAATTCTGCCACATGTATATAACAAATGTATAAAACAAACAAGAATTGCCATGTGTATTCATAAATTCCGCATAGAGACTTGACATATTTTTTACACAATTCTAAGAAATGTGCCACGAGCATAAACGATGACATACCCCAAAAAAAACTTTTTCAATGCCATTTGCCATAGCTTGACACTGATCAGTAAAAATTGTCTTTGGCTTTTGACCTCCCATTGATTCCAAAAAAGTATCAAATAACCAAGTAAACGTTTCTGTTTTCTCATCCAGTAAAAATGCACAACCAAACAATACATTTTTCCAATGGTGATTAACGCCGACAAAAGGAGCACAAATCATGTTATACCTATTGGTACGATATGTAGTATCAAATACTACAACATCCCCAAAGCACTCATAGTCAAGTCGCAACCTTCCATCTCTCCAAAAAAAGTTTGTCATTCGATTTTCTTGATCCACTTGCACAGTGTAAAAGAACATATGATCTTCTGCTTGCTTGTGCTTGAAAAGGTTGATCAAACTTTGAGCATCCCCTGCTTCAAACATGACCATTTTTTCCTTATTCACAACATTGTAGCAATCTCTTTGTGTAAAACCTACATTCTGAGACCCACCAGCTTCTTCTGCTAAATAAGAATATGTATTTGTAGTTCTTATTCCTGCAGCTGCCATGGTTTTAATCACACCCAACTGGGCTTCAGAAACTGTTCTATTTGATCTAAAAAACTGCCTCTCTTCTGGTTTAGCAAGCTCGTGATTGTGTTGAGAAAAAAATTGAGCAACTTTCAACGTACCATCCGTTTGTACTGCAAATCGAATTCCAGCTTTGCATCCTGTTCTTGTCTCTAGTTTATAAGAATTGCTTGCTTCTGACGGGTCACCATCTACCTTAAAACCTTCATTTGAACAAAGATAACAAACTTGTCTTAGTTGATTCTTTCTATTATATCTCTTTGTCCCTTACGAACACTGAATCCAAATGTCGTAGCATAGTTGTTGTAGAGATCATAAGCTTCCTTTTCATTTAGTACAACTTTTCCCACGAAAATGTCATCGAAATTCTCCGTTCGATTCACAATGACTGGATCTTCTTCTCTATTATTTTCTTCATCACTTTCTATATCAATGATTGGATCTTCTTTCTGATTATTTTCTTCATCACTATCGGTATCAATGAATACTGTACAAGAAAAATTTGTACGTGAATGAAAAATTTGTACGTATTTGAACGGTTAAATAATGGATGCAAAAATAACAGACATATGATAGCAGTCGAATAACAAGTTAAAAATGAAAAGAGAAATTGCTAAAAAGACAAACCAAATAGGCTGATAGGTTAAATATTTTACCAATATCCATATTCTTCCTTGGTGAAGCTTTGCTTTTTTGTGAATGGTGCAGAGCCTACTTTTTGAGAATGGTCCCATAATTTAAACAAGCTGGAATAAAAAAGGGTAAAACAAAATTCAAGCAAGAAATTGCAGTAAGATTCAAGCAAAAAATTCCAAATTGCAGTAAGATTCAAGCAACAATTTCTTGAAAATCATTGAAGGAGTCTGTTCCTTCTCTCCTTTGCATGTATACGTTATCTTGTCCTACTTTTCTTTATGATCAATACAAACACATACTAGCTTATCAAATTCAACACCAAATGACATATAACACTGCCTGGGTTTTACATCACTGCCTGCAGTTGCAGGTTTAAGAAGAAAATAATAACAGACACATATTTATGGTTTTCGCAGTCAGATTCAAGCAAAAAATACCAAATTGCAGTAAGATTCAAGCAAAAATTTCCAGTACCTGTAGCATGAGATTTCTGGGTTTTGATTCAAGTAAACAGGGATGAGGTTTTTTTTTTTTTTTTTGAACGTTGCAGAGCTTTCCTTTTCTTGAGAAAGGACGGATTCGATTGGGAGCGCAACAAAAGCTTTTGGTTTTGGCGAAAAACCAAAAGGTAGGATGCGAGGAATCAGTTTTGGCGGAAAAGGAGGAGAAAGGCATCGGGAAGGAGGAGAGGCAGACAGTCACATCAATTTTTTGGCAGAGACCTAACGGCGTTAGGTTCTTGTAAAACCCAGCCATTAATTTTTATTTAATAATTAACTTGCCACATGTCATGCATTTATTGGTGTGTACTACCAGCTGTCAGTGCCAGGTGGCAATACTGTACCATCTAATAATTTCTCGCTGCTGATGGAGAAGAAGTTGCTAAGCTTAGTGGTGGGACCCTCTTTATTATTTTAATTTTATTGTTATTCAAATATTCTTGAAATTTTAATATTTAATTATTTTATCATTCCAGTTGGATGAGTGGGTGGGCCTGCTGCTTGTCACGTCAACATTTAACAGCTAAATTGACAGAAAATTTATCGGAGGTCTAACATTGCAACGAATTCATAAGTTAAGGTATAACATTGCAATGTTAAAACATGAGGTATGAGATTGTAGTTTGACCCATAACTGAGGTAGTTTTATGCAATTTACCCATTATTAATAAACAAAGGTTGTTAATTGTTTTTTTAAATATTGAAATTTTACAGAAACCGAGCCGACACAATTGAACCAAAATCAAATCGAACTGAACTCAAACCAAAATAACCGAACCAATAAAATTGGGTTAAAAAAATTCCCTTAAAAAAATTCAAGATATCCTTATATGGGATTCATATTATCTACACTAACAAGGTGGCTGTCTAAAAATTAGACAAAATCAAGGAACCTACGTAATATAAACTTCTTGTTTTTTATACACCATTTTACACTAATATGAGGGGGGATTTAGACTTAGCCACACAATGTGTCATGCCCAGACCCATAGATGCGTCTAGATTGACACATGAAGTCACAACGTACCTGTTCATCCATCATGCCTCGCCTCCGAGACATGACCAAAGCAAGTCTACAGCTTAACAGCACAATAACTTTTTCGTTTATATCATGTCTGCCTCTAACCTTTGTGTTAGATTGCCTATGTACCCTAAGACATGATCGAGCCATTCATAGATCATCCTTTGATAAGTGCCGACATTTCTCGTGGCACTTTCTAGTAAAAAACATAAAGTTTCAGAATATTCAATTTCTAGAACTCGACGAGCATGATTCTAGATTCTAGGCTATATACAAAAACAAATGACAACTAGGATTGTCATTTCGTCAATCATATATATCACAATGTTTTCTAACACAATACTGATCAATAACATATAACATTTCAAAGAACCAACGATGCACAATATTAACCCTTAACCATATTGATCAACCAATCCGATCGTAATAATATCATTCATAAACTATACTTTATAAAACTATAAATTCGCTGGAAATATTGAATGAGTCACACAGACATCCATCAATTTTTCTAAATCAACCACAAAGGTTTTTGAATCTATCATTCATAAATATGTTGAAACTAGGGCTAGAGCGTAATAGTTTGGCCAAAGCCTACAGCTCCTATGTTTCCGCATTCTAGGCTAACTCAAAAGAAGTCGTGAAGATTTCTAGGGATCTAGTTCTAGACCACTCAACGAAATCCCGAATAGAATACAATTCCAGACCACTCAACGGAACCGAGGTAGGGCGTGGTATCCAAACCACTCAACGAAATTGAGGCGAAGTGGGGTATCTAGACCATTCAACGGAATCCCAAATAGATACGATTCTGGACCACTCAACGGAATTAAGCCGAAGTGGGGTATTCAAACCACTCAACGAAATCTCGAATGGAATACAATTCCAGACCACTCAACAAAATCGAGGCAAAGCGGAGTATCCGGACCACTCAATGGAATCTCGAATATAATATGATTCTGGACCACTCAACGAAAAAAAGGCGAAGTGGGGTATCCAAACCACTCAACCAAACCTTTCTCTGGAATGTTTATGGTCCCCCAATCCGGATTAACCTAGCAAGACTGCAGGCATCCATCCAATAGCATGACCCTCAATGCGGATTAACCAGGCAGGACCACCTATGAATCTAATGTGACCAAATAGGCAGTGACCCCCAACGCAGATTAATCAGGCAGGATAAACCATGTATGACACTGCTACATAGTGTAGTCACATCATTACACATTATACACCCTATCATACATCCATTCAATAACACTCATAATTGTAAGTACACACATTATCGAATCTACATGAACAACAACTATCTAAACACTTAGATGTATAAGTTCTACATGATACGTCAAATATGGCTATAGGCTTATCATTTTATACTATCAATCATACACATCATTTATAACATCTAGAAGTTGAATAATCACGTAGCTTTCCGTAAGGTGTCACTCGCACGCCAACTGAAGCACACATCCTTCAGGATGGCTCGCTGACCAAGATAGGCCTACCAGGCTCTATCAAATATCTAGTAAAGGTAATTTCAATATATAAGAACGATTAGGAACATTTTGACCAAAAGTTAACTCGCGGTCAACGTGGTCAGTGGTACAGTTGACAACCTAGTAACCTAGTCTCAAAGATCCGCATATTGAATTTTCAATCCGTAAATTCCTAAGATCCTCAAATAATGCACTCAACAATATTAGAATTTCGTGATGATCCAACGATCGGATCTTTAGTTACTACAAAGGTCAAGTGGTGAAAATAAACAAAACCAGGCTCAAACAACGAAATCACACCTAAAGGATGTCAAAAATGATTTTAGGGCATCAAACTAAGCTTAGAAACACAATGTCAGTTTTCTAGCCACAAGCTGTTGTTGCACGCAGCAATTTTCGACGAACGGAAACCAAAATTTCTGATTAGTTCCAAACTGCACCAAATTTCTTAGACAGGTAGAACGAAACATAAGGAAGAATTTTCATACCTGGCCCAACCCCCAAAAGTGGTCGAAAAAGGTGAAAATCACCGAAAAAGCATCAGAAAACCATTTATTGTGCACCCATAGTTTGCCCTTGTTCGATATACGATGGAGGATCAGAGACCAAGTTTTTGAAGCTGGTGGTGAGGCGATTCTAACCCCAAGTGATTGCTGGCATTGAGATGAACGAACGTGGTATATGGCTGGCGGTATATGTCTAAACTATTAAGCTTCAAAATGCCAGAAAATAGGTCCAAATTGTTTGGGTTAATATTTAACTTTGAGCTTAGAGGAGAGAAATCCCAAAAGAGTTCAATAAAAGGAGTTTCTGCCCGTAGCCCAGCACCAAGTCCAGATGTCCACTTCGAGACAACATGATGGCTCCTCATTAAATGCAAAGATTAGGTGCTTACAAAGGAAGTGATAACCGATAGAAATCCACCAACTCTTGGCCCAAAAGCACTTTATGAATGGCATAGCATGTAAAATATTGATGGTTCCCTACCTGCCAATTGCTTTCGGACAAGAACAGAAATAGCACAAGTCCGGTTAATTCATCTATAAAAGGAGGAAGATGGCCCATAGATAAGGACACTCAACCAATTAAACAAACAAACATACAACTTGTCTCTCAGCCAAGCAAACACCCAAAAAGTCGTGCTTTGTCTAGACTCTACACCCTTTTAGCCTTAGATTTCCTTAGAAAGACATCTTTTGTCTATGTAAAAGCTCTGCTACCTTTTCCTAAATGTTGTAGTATCGATCTCTCTTATATAAACTCTTTTCCAGTCATCTCTTTCAGTACTCAATCCTTTTGTAACTGCAAAGAGAAAAAACTGCAAAACGTTTAACCTTGCCCGACAAGGTGAAATCTTGCCCGACCCCCTTTGTTTTATCTTTCAATTAATAGATCTGGTGTTATAATGCATTCCCCAGTTTATATTCAAGATATTTCCAGTCTTTTGATGACTCAAAGCCCCATCAGTTCTCAGATTTGGTTCACTTAATGGTTTTATTGTCACAAGAAGATTGAAGTGAGTTACAAATGATGTCTTGATCAGATCTGGACCTTCACCCCTTAAACATACAAGATAACTAAAAGTCTTTGATCTCAAGGCATAGAAAAGAACTTAATATAGACTTAACCCATCTACAACAATCCTTTGATAAACAAGAAGTTAGAAATAACTTAGGGGGCAAGTAATCGGCTTAAAACACATTTGTTCTATATCTACCATACAGAGATGGCAGTGTCATAACTAAGCACTTAGTTGGTCTTGATTGCGTGCCTTAAGGCTTATACCAAAGGCCCCACAAAGGCACATTTCAGAACTAACTTTGTTTTCCTCTTATAGCATTGCGACAAGCAGGAGCCCGACAATCAACCAAAGTGCTAACTCCTCAGGGAGTTGTGTGCTCGAGTTAGGAACGCCTATCAGCCAGATTTCCTGCCCGAACATAGTTTTGGCATGCCTAATGGGATCACAAATCTTGTATGCCAATAAGATAAAGGAAGGAACAAACCTTGAGGTGGGAATCAAAGCAAAAACCACCCTGGTACACACCAAGATCTAGCATAGCAAGTCTCCCCGAAGACTTGCAAGGATCCACCTTGACGGAAAACCCGACTCCTTCTGAGAAATAAGGAGAAAAGGTCATGAATGAAGATCTGCAAGCTACTATGATGGCTATGATAAGGAGCATAGAGAGAAACTCTCTACAAACAAGAGAGGAAGTGAGCAAACTCTGTTCCTTAACAGGACATTGGCAAAAAGGCTGGATCTGGAGTGCTCTACTTTAAAGAATGATTGTGCTAAGGAGGCGAGGAAAGAAACTAGCCTTATGAATGAATCAGTTATCCCTCTATTTCCTTTACTTGAGAAAGAATGGAATAAAGAAAAGAACAAGGAAAAATCTGTAGTGGATTAGCCAGTGGTGAAGAAAGTCAGGAGACTAGAGTTGCCCGATCCTTTGTTATTTTCATTAGATAGCTGGGGCAATGCAGGCTAGAAACAAAACAGATATTGGGAGAACCACAAGCTGATATAATGACTGATGTTGATCCTTTTTTACAAGCCCCAATAAGTATAATCAACCTAACATCGGCAGAGAAAGGAAAAGGAAAGGCTACGTAAGAGGTCAAGGCGGAAATAAGACCAGTCGATAGACCAACTGAAGGAACTATCAAGCTGCCTAAAAAACCCAAGGCCGCCATAATCAAAATAGTAGTGTTATGCAGCAGGTGTTAAGGTGAATGTGAACTAGAGGTACCAGCAGCTAGAGCTATCATTGATCAGGAACTGGTTAAAAGAAGAAAAGAGGAAGAACATGAAAACCACATAAGAATCATGTGGCCAGCTGAGAAGGGAACCTCTAGGAATGTCTTCCAGAGGTTGGGAGGAGACTCTCAGCCTAAGAACCTGTTAGAAGTATTCAGGAACTATGAAACTTTAGAAGAAGTGGAGGATAATGAGGCCAAGATACCAAGATGGATGGATACGAGGCCGTCCCAGCCCGTTTATGCCGGTGGAGATGTCATAATGAAAAGAAGGATCGTGAACCCGGTCACAAAAAAGAATCTTGCCCAACTTGGGCGAAAGTGGTACATAATCGGAAGGGATAAGAGACCTGTTAAATAAATGGGAGCCTCTATGATGAGGAGGGTCCAAATGCAGCATAAGGCCCACATGAACTCGTTGAAAGTTCCCACTACTTCGGAAACCTCGAAGAATATAAAGCTTGAAATGTTCCTCATGAGGAAAGAAAACAACCTTATTGGAAGAGTAAGAAGGAGGTGAAGGCAAACAATAACAAGGAATGGGAAGGAGAACATGTGCCCCTAAATCCCCATCCCGGGAAATACAGAATCTTGAGGAGAGCTCAAAAGGATATGATGATGATGCCTACCCTAAGGTGGAGCCCAGAACCAATCTGCTTTGGAACTATTTCACCCAAGAGAAGGTTGCCCGTACCATTGTTGATGGATACTATCTGCGAAGTTCCAGAACAATTGCCAAAGCTGGACAATGAGAGCCCAACCAAACAAGCGTGCCCGAGCAATCAGGAAGGAATCCTGAGAGAATATACTCGAAAAAAATGGTTTTTGTTCACCCGAGTTTGACCTTAGCCAACCATCTCAAACCCATATACGTAACTGCTCACCTGGAAGGGGTACCTTTCAAGAGAGTCTTGATCGATGAAGGGGCTGCAATCAATGTGTTGCCCTACAAGCAAATGAAAAAAATGTGCAGAAATGAGGAAGATCTTATTCCTACGAATCTTACAGTTTCTAGTTTCTCATGAGCTATCACCCGGACTCATGGGATACTGCCATTAGAGGTCGATTTGGGTTCAAAACAAATCATGTTGGCATTTTTTGTTATAGAAAATACTTCTACTTATGGGGCTTTATTGGGCAGAGATTGGATTCACCAGAGTCTCTCTATGACATCTACTTTACATCAATAAATGGTTGTCTACCATGAAGAAAAGGAAACATGACCTGGGTTTTGGGAAATGGTGGAGGTTGAATCATAGCCATTTTTACTTACAGCCAACGTCGCAGAAGCCAACTTCTACGATCCCAGTATTAAGATTCTTCAATGTTCAGGAGCTGATAAGAACAGCCGCCCAACTAAGGTGACGGCCCAAAAGCTTCTAGAACAAGGTTTATCCCTTACAAGGGAAGAATGGGATTGGCCCTATATCATCCCAAATCCCCAACACCATTGATGTCAGAACAGAAAAGGAAGGACCAAGTGGTTGCATTCAGGTCCTTAATAAAAACATTGTTGGCGTATAGGAGATAGAAAAGACAAGAAATGGAGAACTTAGCCATGGAAGAAGAACAGTGGAACGGAGAGACTTCAAGTAGCCAGAACAGAGAGGTAGAGTCTTTTGGGGAAGAGTTAGAAACATCCTTCCAAATGGCTAAGTGTATATATGACTTAGATAAACCAGAGGAGTTACTCAAGAATCCAGAATTGGTTGAGTTTTTGTGTGCAGAACCAGACAAACTAGCCCCGGAAGTACAAGACCCCTTGGAAACCATTGATTTGGGAACTGAGGAGAATCCAAGACCAATACAGATCAGTGGTTTGTTGGAAACCGAGGATCGGGCAAAGATTGTCAACATTCTACATGAATTCAAAGATTGTTTCGCTTGTCATTACATTGAGATGCCAGGTTTATATCCAACCTTGGTAAAACATAGAATGCCTATTAATGAGGGGTTTAAACCTGTCAAACAAGCACCACGAATGATGTCCAAAGAAATTGAAAAGAATGTCAAAGAAGAGATCAAAAGGCTGTTGAAGGCCAGATTTATTAGGCCTGCCAAATATGTTGAGTGGTTGGCCAGTATTGTACCTATTTTGAAAACTTTAACTAAAGCAGTTAGATGTTGTGTTGACTATAAAAACATTAATGGAGCTACGCCTAAAGACGAATACCCCATGCCCATGGCTGGCCTATCCATAGATGCAATAGCTAGGCACAAAGTTCTGTCTTTTATGGATGAGAATGCTGGATACAATCAGGTAAAAATGGCTAAAGAAGATATACATAAAATAACTTTTAGGTGACTAGGCCATATAGGAGCATATGAGTATTTAGTAATGCCATTTGGGCTCAAAAATGCATGTGCAACTTATCAAAGAGCAATGAATGCCATTTTTCATGACCTAATCGGGCATAGTATGGAAGTGTATATTGATGACATTGTGGTGAAATCCAAAACTGAAGAGCAGCATTTGATGGATCTCAAACAAGAATGAGGATCCATAAGCTAAAAATGAACCCAAAGAAGTGTGCTGTTGGAGTAAGATCGGGCAACTTTTTGGGATTCCTCGTGCATCAAAGAGGAGTGGAGGTTGACAAGAACAAAGCTTGGGCAATCATAGAGACACCTCCCCCCACCAATAAGGTGCAACTACAAAAGTTACTAGGAAAAATCAACCTTTTAAGGAGATTCATTGCCAATTTAGTGAGCAAGGTTCAGCCGCTAACTTCTCTACTAAGGCTAAAGGACAAAGAAGAGTTTGAATAGGGCCTACCACACCAAAAGGCTTTCGACAGCATAAAGGCTTCCTTAGTCTCTCCATCAGTGCTCATGCCACCTCAAAGGGGAAAGCCGTTAAATCTTTATATTTCTGCCTCGAAGAGGTCAATTGGAAGCTTGAAAGCCCAAAACAACGAAGGCGGAAAGGAACAAGCCATATATTACCTTAGTTGGACCCTTACTGAGGTAGAAACAAGATTTACTCCGGTGGAAAGGTTATGTTTGGCTTTGTACTTTACTGCTTACAAGTTAAGGCATTACATGTTGCCTTGCCACATCCACATCATTGCCAAGATCAACGTGATCAAATATATGCTGTCAAAACCAATGTTGACAAGAAGAATTGGAAAGTGGATTCTGGCACTATCTGAATTCAATTTTCAGTATGTGCCTCAAAGGGCAGTCAAGGGGCAGGTAATTGCAGACTTTTTAGCTGAGCACCAAGAATCCCAAGAAGAAATAATCAACATCCCCGGAACTCCAGAGGTTGCTAACCTATGGGTCCCACCAAGCAAAATGATGTGAAAATTAAGTTGACACACAAATTAAACCCTATTGATGACAATTGTAGTATTAAGCAAGTAGGGATCGTTCTAGACCGGGGATTAACTAGGGATGCTAATCAACACAAATAAGACTCAAAAACACTAAACTAGACTCTATAGACTCAAAAGACTAAAACAAAACGGGTTTTGACTCAACTAACAAGATTTAATGAATGGGGGATTGCTTTTGACGAATTTTAAAACTTAAAAACAGAAACTTAAGAAACAAACTTAAGAAGACACGAAATTGATGAAATAGAATGGTGAAAGGCTAGTTAGAGGGTCCTTCTCCACACATGACATATGCATACGAATCGATTTCCAATTATTCTTTCGACAAACCATGAATGACAATGCCCCGAATTAATTGTATTGAACTAATTAATTCTCAGATTTCCCTAGACTCATTGAATTGAATGGATAACGCATCACAACCAAATTATTCTTTATTACGTTCCCTAACTATGGAAAACACATGATAGAGCCACATAACGAAGATCATTAAGTTCAATGGAAATCATAAACATTAACAAGTCATTCATAACTATGAAAAGCATGTTACTCTTGCCTAGGGTTTACTTAACACAATCGTGACAAGCGACTTTTACTACTCATGAATATAAGTTTATAACGATTAGGTGAAAATCCCATATATTCTAGCATCAAATTCATGCATGCAAACTAAGTATGCATCCCTAATTACCACACAAGAACAAGTTCTTAATAAAACAGATAAGTAATCCACGATTCATGAAACAATAACTGGATGAAATCAATTCATATAAAACATATAATCATGGCTTCATCTCCAACTATAAAGAAATTAGTTCCTCATGTTCGCAATTAAACAAAGATAACTTAAATTAAACATTGAAAATAAAAGATGGAAAACACCTAGGAACGCTCCAGCACTCCCAAAGGCTTGGGCATAGGCACGGCACAAAGGCTCATCTTCTTTCTCTTTCCTTGCAATCTGCAACACTATGTGGGATAAATGTGTTTAAGGGATATATGAATGTAGAATTATATGGTAGAGAGTGGTGAATGATTTATGCGGCAATGGTTGGTATTTATAGGCTGGAATACATGTCAAAATCCCTAAGGATTTGGATAGGTTTCTGAAATTAAAGTGGGATAAGGATTGTGTAACCAAAACCCAAGTGGAATGGGTTAAATCAATCAGAAACCAAAGGAAATAGGGAGAATAGAATCAGGTTTCTAGAACTTCTAGAAAGGTTTGGGGTGCCAGATTTGTAGGACAAGGAATAAGGCCTTCTAGAAAGGTTGTTTTGTGGCTGATTTCGTAGAAAAACAAGGGATAAGGTGCGGCACCTTTGTAGGAGTGGATAAGGGCTTCTAGAAACCAATTTTAATGTGTTTTATTTGTATAATTATCCCTTAGAAATAGCTAGAATTCAGGCACAAATTGATTTGGAAAGGATAAGATAAGATAAGGCTAGTTTGGATAAGATAAGATTGGATAAGGTTTTGGATAATGTTCCTTATTTTGAGCTGATTCCTTATCTTCCTTGACTTGGATTTATTTCTTCACTCTTTTCAGCACATTCCTAGCCTCTTGAACTTCAAATTCGTCCATCCATCTTGCTCCATTCATAAGCTATCCATTTGATGCCCAAAACTGCCTCAAAATGCTCCAAATTGCACTTTCTTGCCAAATTTGTCATATGGACCTACAAACACACGAAAATAGCTTAAAACACTATAATAAACACAAACTAACTATGAAAATGCAAGAAAACAAGCTAACTAAGTCGCATAAATATGCTCCTATCAAATTCCCCCACACTTAGCTTTTGCTAGTCCTCGAGCAAAACGAAACAAACAAAATAAAACAAAGTAAACAAAACACACTCTAATCCTTCCAACATTTGCCTCAGGGATTTCCAACGCACATGACATGTTAAAAATCATCACTCCCATAGATTTTAGTCATCTTCACACTTGAGCACATACTTAATCATAGTCACCACTTACTAGTTCATATTTAACCAATTAAAACGATGTTTTGAATGTAGTAACATGCCTTAGAGAATTTGCTCAATTCCTTACAAGATACTCTCTATTTTCACACACAATTTCTGACTACACACCCTACACTAGTTATATGTGAGAAGATTTATGTAAACATGTAGACGAACACTCACATATATGTATAACAAAGAAAGCATTTTCTGGAATTATTAATGCATGTACATATGTATGATCTCATGAACGGAATGCTACTACTTAGACGCGAGAACCAGGAATACCATATGCTCATACCAATCCCAAACTCCACATATTGAAACACATAACAACCAAGATTGAAGTCTAAGGGTTGTAACGGGGCTAAGGGTATTGGCTAACAAAGAAAAGTTAAGGATAAACAAAGGTTCTTAAAGCAATAGTAAGCAAAGTAATGAAATCAACTTAGAATTCACTCTTGAATGCAGCAAAGAACTTGAAACACTAAGGGGATTTCGTACATACTTAGGGTCATATTCAAACTTTTTGGACACTTTCTTTAACAACCAATACTTGTGAGTTCATTCTCACTTATTTCACAACCTTTTTTTTTGTTTTTTTCTTTTTTTAACACTTTTTTTTTTCTACCTGTGTACAAATCCTTCCCCCACACTTAATTTCTGCAATATGTTAGATCAAAAGGAATTCCCTCTAAGTCTTGCTCCACTATACTTTAAGAACAAGGGTAAGGATAGTCCTATTCTAGGCTAGGTGGGGATAATGTGGTTAACAAGGAAAATAGGCTAATTAAGGCTCAAAAGGGTTAAACCTACAAAACAAATGCATGGGATGAAGACTTTTTGGCTCTGGTGGTAACTACTAAACAACTTCATCTTGTTACATGTTATGCACTCAATTTTAAAGCTTTGAATGAAACGGGCATGAGTTCTAGTATTTGGAACTAAAGTGATGAAACGCATTCTAAGTAGCAACCAAGCAAAGAATAATGAGATCATGCAACGATTTTAGAAAACAAGAAATCACAGATTAATAACTCTCCAAATAAAGTTTTAGGCTCAAGTCTCTCAAGGTTGTAGCGTTAGTTTGAGTTCCTTCCTTCAAGCATGTTACAAAAACTGATTTTTTCTTTGTGATTACATGTGAATTCGTAAATTATAACTATAACCAAGCATAAACCAAAGAGTATATCAAACTTCCATCCATGTTTGTAACGTTCTTTAATAGTCATGCAATTAAAAACCAAATCCTCATCATTGTGTTGGAAGGTACCCTAAGACACAAACACACAAAAACAACTTTAAAACGACTCTTTTTGGGTTTTTCAAAACTTTTTCGAATTTTTTCTTGAATTTTCGTATTTCCTTTTAAAGCCACATAAAGACACATCAAAACATACTAAAAACACTAAAAAACAATGAAAAACAACCTTTGAAATGTTAGGTGGTAAAATCCTACGAATTTTTCAACAAAAACGCTTTGTTTACCCCCCCCACACTTAAGCCAAACATTGTCCTCAATGTTTCAAGCATAGACTCACACAAAAACAAGCAAATAACATAACAAGCAAATAAGACAAATATGGCAAGGTAAAAGCAATAAAGAGTAGGGTTTAAGAATGCAAATCTGGTTGTGATGCCGGAGCTTCCTAGGTCTTCTTTATTTGCATGGGTTGCCTCCCAAGAAGCGCTTACTTTAACGTCTTCCAGCCGGACGATATCTCCTTCTAAGCTCCATTGTAGCCCACGGCATGGAGGGGGTACATTCTCCATGACATGCTCCTCAAAATACTCATACATTGGCTTTATGAATGGAAGGGGATAGTAATCCTTCCTAATTGGGGTGTTGAGCATCCTAAAGTCAATGTAATCATTCCCACCATCTTGGATTCGATTGGGGACCTGCATCATACAAGGTAACAACCTATTAGTTGAAATGGGAATCGAAATTGGAATAGGTGGCTTACCAATGTACTGCAAGGAAGTGGCAGCATAATCAACAAATGCATGTGGGGTGCTCTCGGCCAGATTTGGGGTTTTGAGGATTGTGGCCGTGCACTCCTTGTCATCCACTCCAATTCCCTCTTCGTTGGTGGTTTGAAATGCATCCTTCTTGATAGGTGCTGAATGTTCATGCCCTATATTTCTAATTACATCAATGGCAAAACAAGAACGAACATCATTATGATTCTCAAAAGATTCAGAAACTTTAAAATTAATCATATCACCACCAAACGCCATAGTTACTGCTCCCTTAGCCACATCAATCTTGGTTTGAGCTGTTTTCATGAAAGGTCGTCCAAGTAAGAGTGGTGATGATGGAGTGTGTGCCGAGTCTTCCATGTCAAGCACATAGAAATCTGCAGGAAAAATCAAATGGTCTACCTGCACCAAAACATCCTCCAAAACTCCTTTCGGATATACATTAGATCCATCGGCTAATTGAATAATAACACCATCATTTTTAAGCTCTCCTAGATTCATGGATGCATAAACAGAATATGGTATGACATTAATTGATGCACCTAAATCTAGCATAGCATGATCAAACCTCGTATTGCCAATAACACCACAAGGAATAGTGAAACTACCTGGATCTTTGCATTTAGGTGGTAGCTTTCTTTGCAACAATGCAGATACATTCTTACTTACGTGTACCACCTCTTTCTCCCGAATCCGTTTCCTTGTTGTACAAAGCTTTTTCAAGAACTTAGCGTACTTCGGGATTTGCTTTATAGCATCAATGAGCGGGATATTGACGTGCACATTCCTAAATGTCTCCAGAATGTCTTTCTCGTCCTCATCTTTCTTGGTTTGCATAAATCTGCTAGGAAATGGTGCATTTAGTGGAATAGAACTAGAAAAGCTCGAATTAGGACTTACCTTGGCCGAATTAGATGGTTTGGGGGTGGAAGATGGCTGCGGTAAGGGTTGCTCCACTCTTACCGTGGGTATGGCTTATGTTTCCTCCTCAAACAACAACTTTTCATCCTCTTTTTTACTTAATTTGGATGCTAGGGGGTCGGTTCCAACTTGCTTGCCACTCCTTAATATGATTGCTTTGGCAGTTTCGAATCATCCCTTCGGATTTGCAATGGTTGAACTAGGGAGTCTACCTTGGTCTTGAAACTGTCCTACAAACTCCGCAATCTGCCCAATTTGCTTCTCCAAGTGATCCACCCTTTTGTCTTAGTTTTGCATTGCTTTTGTTTGATTCTCTTGCCCCTGAGACAAATTGGTGAGTAACTTAAAAAGTGTATCATCATCCACGAACATACCTGAACTTGTTTGGGCAGGTTGTGTTTGGAATTGATTTGGTACGAATGGCTTTGTATAGAAGCCTGGGGGTTGCTGTCTAAATCCTCCTTGTTGTTAGGGTTGTTGAAGCTCACTCTACTTGAAGTTTGGATGATCTCTCCAACCAGGATTAAGTGTTGGAGTATGGATCGTTGCATGGCTGATTTTGGCTCCCAAAACCCACAGCATTGGCAGATTCCCACCCTACATTCTCAATCAATTGAGGGCATTGGTCATTGAGATGTCCTTGCATAGAACACACACCACAAACATTTGGTCCTTGTAGCTTCATCCCTTCGGCCATCTGAGACACAATGGAAGTAAGGTTAGTTAATTGTGATTGAATGTCGGACATAGAACTTACCTCATTAACTTGCTGCCGTGGGAGGTCTCTTTGTCCAAGGCCTTCGTATTGTTGTGCATTCAATGCTCGATTTGCAATGAGGGTCTTTGCTGCAATTAGTGTTTTGTCAACCAATGCACCTCCCGCTGAAGCATCAAGCATTTGTCGCTCAATTGGAAGAAGTCATTCATAAAAGTATTGAAGTAGAAGTTCTTCTTTCATTTGATGTTGAGGACACGAGGAGACAAGAGCCTTAAAACGCTCATAGTATGCGGGAAATGACTCTTCTTGGCTTTGTTGAATGCCACTAATCTTCTTCCTCAAGAGAATGATTCTCAAAGTGGGGAAGAACTTCTCTAAAAACGCCATCTTCATGCTTTCCCAAGACGTGATCGTTCCGGTTGCCAATTCATATAGCAAATCCTTAGCCTTTTCCAAAAGAGAGAATGGAAAGGCTTTCATCTTTAGAATGTTCCCATCGACATTAATGGGTGTCATACTCGAACAAACCACCTCGAACTCCTTAAGATGCTTATATGGATCTTCCATGGACAGCCCATGGTATTTAGGAATGTGATGGAATAAGCTTGACTTCAATTCAAACTCATCGGTCTTACCTTGGGCAGCCACGGGATATTGAATGCAAAGGGGTGTGGCATTGGCTAACCCCGAGGTCGAGAGCTCCTTTATTGTACGGTTGTCCACTGCCATGACTTCTTCTTCTTCTTCTTCTTCTTCTTCAAATTCAGATTCAGCCTCTGAACTTGAACTAGGTTCACTAGGTTCTGGATGCCTCCTCTTTCTTCTTCTCAAATCTCGTTCAAAATCGTCGTTAAAGTCCAAGATATGTTCACGAACCGGTTGAGAACTCCGAGTCATAAACTAGTACCTATACAAAGAAAATAAAACAAAATCAGAAAACTAGTAAAATACACATAAAACACACGGCAAACACAAGGGATTAGCAAGTTTGCTAATCCCCGGCAACGACGCCAAAATTTGATGTGAAAATTAAGTTGACACACAAATTAAACCCTATTGATGACAATTGTAGTATTAAGCAAGTAGGGATCGTTCTAGACCGGGGATTAACTAGGGATGCTAATCAACACAAATAAGACTAAAAAACACTAAACTAGACTTTATAGACTCAAAATTGACTTAAAACACTCAAAACAGCAACAAACAATCACAAAGACTCAATTCTAGACCTAACAATTGATTTGGAATAAAATAAGACTTAACTTGACTCAAAAGACTAAAAGAAAACAGGTTTTGACTTAACTAACAAGATTTAATGAATGGGGGATTGCTTTTGACGAATTTTAAAACTTAAAAACAGAAACTTAAGAAACAAACTTAAGAAGACACGAAATTGATGAAATAGAATGGTGAAAGGCTAGTTAGAGGGTCCTTCTCCACACATGACATATGCATACGAATCGATTTCCAATTATTCTTTTGACAAACCATGAATGACAATGCCCCGAATTAATTGTATTGAACTAATTAACTCTCAGATTTCCCTAGACTCATTGAATTGAATGGATAGTGCATCACAACCAAATTATTCTTTATTACGTTCCTTAACTATGGAATACGCATGATAGAGCCACATAACGAAGATCATTAAGTTCAATGGAAAGCATAAACATTAACAAGGCATTCATAACTATGAAAAGAATGTTACTCTTGCCTAAGGTTTACTTAACACAATCGTGACAAGCGACTTTTACTACTCATGAATATAAGTTTATAACGATTAGGTGAAAATCCCATATATTCTAGCATCAAATTCATGCATGCAAACTAAGTATGCATCCCTAATTAACACACAAGAACAAGTTCTTAATAAAACAGATAAGTAAACCACATCCACGATTCATGAAACAATAACTAGATGAAATCAATTCATATAAAACATATAATCATGGCTTCGAATTCACCTCCAACTATAAAGACATTAGTTCCTCATGTTCGCAATTAAACAAAGATAACTTAAATTAAATATTGAAAATAAAAGATGGAAAACACCTAGGAACGCTCCAGCACTCCCAAAGGCTTGGGCATAGGCACGGCACAAAGGCTTATCTTCTTTTTCCTTCCTTGCAATCTGCGGCACTATGAGGGATGAATGTGTTTAAGGGATGTATGAATGTAGAATTATATGGTAGAGAGTGGTGAATGATTTATGCGGCAAGGGTTGGTATTTATAGGCTGGAATACATGTCAAAATCCCTAAGGATTTGGATAGGTTTCTGAAATTAAAGTGGGATAAGGATTGTGTAACCAAAACCCAAGTGGAATGGGTTAAATTAATCAGAAACCAAAGGAAATAGCGAGAATAGAATCAGGTTTCTAGAACTTCTAGAAAGGTTTGGGGTGCCAGATTTGTAGGACAAGGAATAAGGCCTTCTAGAAAGGTTGTTTTGTGGCTGATTTCGTAGAAAAACAAGGGATAAGGTGCGGCACCTTTGTAGGATTGGATAAGAGCTTCTAGAAACCAATTTTAATGTGTTTTATTTGTATAATTATCCCTTAGAAATAGATAGAATTCAGGCACAAACTGATTTGGAAAGGATAAGATAAGATAAGGCTAGTTTGGATAAGATAAGATTGGATAAGGTTTTGGATAATGTTCCTTATTTTAAGCTGATTCCTTATCTTTCTTGACTTGAATTTATTTCTTCACTATTTTCAACACATTCCTAGCCTCTTGAACTTCAAATTCGTCCATCCATCTTGCTCCATTCATAAGCTATCCATTTGATGTCCAAAACTGCCTCAAAATGCTCCAAATTGCACTTTCTTACCAAATTTGTCATATGGACCTACAAACACACGAAAATAGCTTAAAACACTATAATAAACACAAACTAACTATGAAAATGCAAGAAAACAAGCTAACTAAGTCGCATAAATATGCTCTTATCACAAAATCCTCTCAGGCAAGAAAAAGGAGATCCAACAGGAGGTAAAGAGGATATCCAGCCTATGGGTTACTCAATGGAAGCTATATTTTGATGGATCTTGTAAATGTTGTTGGAGTTGGGATTGCTATTATCGACCCTAAAGGTACTCACCATTGTTATTCTTTCCTCCTGAATTATGAAGAAACTACCAACAATTGGGTAGAATATGAGGCCTTGATAATTGGCCTAAAGATCTTGATAGAATTGGGTGCAACTGAAGTTGAAGTATTCGGTGACTCAGAGTTGGTGATCAATCAGTTAAATAGAGCGTACTGATGCAGACATATCACTATGGCCAGTTATTACTTAGTGGCCACCCAATTGTTAAGCTATTGGGGGACTGAAATATCAGCCAGCTACATCCCTTGAGAAGCAAACTCGATTGCCAACGAGATGGCACAATTGGCCTCTGGAGTACAGATCTAAGAGAGGAAGTTTGAAGGGAACGTAGAGGTCCAGAGAAGAAATCTCCCTTCCATCTTGGAAAGGGGATTCAGCCTAGATGTAATGATTGAAGAGGTGGAGACTGAAGATTGGAGGGCACATATTCTTCGATATTTAAAAGATCCATCATTCTTCACAAGTAAGAAGAATAGACAGCAAACAACTAAGTACATTTTGTGGGAAGAAAATCTACTAAGGAAGACTCCATATGGACTAATGTTAAAATGCTTGGGCTAAGAAGAATCAATGAGGGTAATGGCCGAAGTGCATGAGGGGATCTGTGAGGCACATCAGGCAGGAACAAATATGAGATGGCTACTTATGAGATACAGTTATTTCTGGCCCAAGATGGAGAAAGATTGTAAAGCTTATGCCCGAGGATGTGAAGAATGCCAGAGACATAGACCACTCCAACATGTGCCATCAATACCCTTAAATCCGGTGGTTAAGTCTTGGCCTTTCAGAGGATGGGCAATGGACTTTATTGGGCAAATTGACCCAGCTTCTAGCAAAGGGCACACGTTCATAATCGTGGCAATAGATTACTTCACCAAATGGGTAGAAGTTCAGCAGTAAAAACTATCACTTCAACTGCAGTCAAGAAATTCATCGAAACCAAGATCTTACAATTGTCACAGACCGCGGACCATCTTTTATTTCAAAAGAAGTAGAAGAATTTGCCAGTAAGTTCAAGATAGAGATGATCCAATCAAGTCCTTACTACCCCCAATCAAACAGTCAAGCTGAAGCTAGCAATAAGATCTTGGTAGGCATCATTAAAAGAATGGTGGCCAGGAATCCAGGGAAATGGCATGATAAGTTAGAAGATACGTTATGGGCGTATAAAACTTCTGAAATGGCAGCAACTGGAACTACTCCTTATGCTCTAACTTTCGGGCAAGATGCTGTGATTCCCATGGAAATTAATGTAAGTTCGGTCAGAATTCAAAATCAATTCAGGCTACACAGTGAAAAGTATATTCAGGGTATGTGTCAAGGAATTGAAGACCTTGATATAGCCCGAATCGAAGCTCTAAATAAAATTCAAGAATGAAAGAAAGATGTTGCCCTAGCCTACAACAAAAGGGTCAAGTTGAAAAACTTCAAAGAATGATAGTTGGTATAGAAGGCAATTCTTCCTTTGGGAGCTCAGATTAGAGGCTTTGGGAAATGGAGCCCGACTTGGGAAGGTCCTTTCGTTGTTAACCAAGTATTGCGTAAGGGTGGATATTACTTAGCAGATTTGGATGGAGGCTTACAGAAGCATCTAATCAATGTCAAATTCTTGAAAAAATATCACCCAACTCTATGGGATGTGAAGGATTGCTAGATTGAAGAAGTATAAGCGTCGCATGAGGTCTAAAGTCAGTTTTGCATC
This sequence comes from Malus fusca, assembly GCA_035220775.1. NCBI lineage: Eukaryota > Viridiplantae > Streptophyta > Magnoliopsida > Rosales > Rosaceae > Malus > Malus fusca. Next base: position 22,482,706 of record CM069070.1, read on the forward strand.
AGATTTAACTTGAAAGCTTTACATCCCTAACTTGAGCAGTTATCCTAGAATGGGGGGGCCTACATTTTGCCCGACTCTTCCTAAACATTGTGACTATTGACCAAATATGTTTCGGCATATACAACTTCCATTTGCTGTTTCGACCCCTTCGAATCTTTTATGCCTTCATCCCGAAGCTCAACCAATTTGTTTGGCCAATGGAGTTGCGGTAGTTGATCCTAAAGCATACACCTATGATGATGAGGTGATCAAGAAAGCAAGAGCTATGGGGAAGTTTGGGCTTGTGAATATCGGTACAAGTGGAATCTTCCGGTGCGATTAAGGTGACTTGGTTACTCTTCAATGCCATAGAAGTCCTGATATGAGAGCGAGGAGTGAAGCGCCTTTCTGAGAATATCGTGAGAGCTGAATCCTCCTTAGGCATGCTATCTCCAGCAACAATTGATATTTGAGAAGTCCATGTAGGTCGCAATGGGGGCATTTTTCTTTCTTTTGAGAAAAGCCCAGTGTAAAGGACTGCCCGAGGGCGATGAAGGCTATTAAGAAGATGATGCATGGTGGAAATCTCTTCACCAGTCAAGAAGCAAAACTTGATTCATGTAGCTTCAAGTACTTTTGAACATTTAGAGAAGGATCGGAATAGCGACTAAAGGCTCTAAGGGATTTTTGGGAACTCTGATAATTAAAAGGGCTTGAATTGATTAAAAGGTTTAGCCGGAGAATGGGGTTCTATAGCGAAGGAACGAGTGACGGTTAGAATTCATGGGTTAGTGCAAAGGTCTCAGATTAGTTAAAACGGTTGCTTTTGGAACGGTGCAAGTTCCAAGGAGAAGGCGTGCGACAGTGGTTAATAGAAGACAGCTATTCAATCATTATTAGCACCTCGGTTTGCAGGCTTAACAACGATTGAAGGGGGCACTATTTGTGTTAATATTTAACTTTGGGCTTAGAGGAGAGAAAGCCCAAAAGAGTTCAATAAGAGGAGTTTCTGCCTGAAGCCCAGCACCAAGTCCAGATGTCCACTTAAAGACAACATGATGGCTCCTCATTCAATACAAAGATTAGGTGCTTACAAACGAAGTGACAACCGATGGAAATCCACCAACTCTCGGCCCAAAAACACTTTATGAATGGCATAGCATGTAAAATACTGATGGTTCCCTACCCTCCAATTGTTTTCGGGCAAGAACAGAAACATCACAAGTCGGGTTAATTCATCTATAAAAGGAGGAAGAGGGCCCAGAGGCAAGGATACTTAACCAATCAAACAAACAAACAAACATACAACTTGTCTCTCAGCTAAGCAAACACCCAGAAAACCGTGCTTTGTCCAAACTCTACACCCTTTTAGCCTTAGATTTCCTTAGAAAGACATCTTTTGTCTATGTAAAAGCTCTCCTACGTTTTCCTAAATAATGTAGTATCGATCTCTCTTGTATAAACTTTTTTCCAGTCATCCCCCTTCAATACTTAATCCTTTTGTAACTACAAAGAGAAGAGACTGCAAGACGTTTAACCTTGCTCGACAAGGTGAAATCTTGCCCGACCCCCTTTGTTTTGTCTTTCAATTAATAGATTTGGTGTTATAATGCATTCCCCAGTTTATATTCAAGATGTTTCCAATCATTTGATGACTCAAAGCCCCATCAGTTCTCAGATCTGGTTCACTTAATGGTTTTATTGTCACAAGAAGATTGAAGTGAGTTAAAACTGATGTCTTGATCATATATGGACCTTCACCCCTTAAACATACAAGATAACTAAAAGTCCTTGATCTCAAGGCATATAAAAGAACTTAATGTAGACTTAACCCATCTACAACAATCCTTTGATAAACAAGAAGTTAGAAATAACTTGGGGCGCAAGTAATCGGCTTAAAACACACTTGTTCTACATTTGCCATACAGAGATGGCAGTGACACACCTAAGCACTTAGTTGGTTTTGATTGCGAGCCTCAAGGCTTATACCAAAGGCCCCATAAAGGCACCTTTCAGAACTAACTTTGTTCTCCTCTTGCAGCATTGCGACAATCAGGAGCCCGACAATCAACCAAAGTGCAAACTCCTTGGGGAGCTGTGTGCTCGAGTCAGGAACGCCCATCAGCCAGATTTCCTGCCCGAACACAAATAGGAGCAAGGTTTGGGTGGGTTATGCTTGTGGGAGGGAGAAAAGTGGAGTGGTGGTGGTGGCGATGAGCCTTGCCATTAAAACTCTCCAGAAAAAGATCCTGAAATTTTTCCAATATGCCGGGTCGAAATGCAAGGAACCGGGTCGTCGGGTCAATCCGCGATTTGCCCCCTTCCACACTTCTTGGAGCCACTCTATAACTATAAAGGTCCCCATTGACCATTTTGCCCCTGCCTTTAATCGTTTATTTCTCCTTCGTTACAACTCCGTTCCGCGAACGGTTTTCACTTACGCTTTTGTGAAATTGAGCTTATCCAGATATACTTAATTAGTGTGACCTCGTAAGGCCTACAAATTTTTACTGGCTAGAGATGAAAATTCAAACTTTATAACTAGTTAATTAAAAATCTAAAATTAATGAAAATAAAGTAAATTCGTGTAAATACGAAATACATAAACTTAAATAGTAACATATGGGAAAGGGATTTCACACAATGAGTCTGTCAAGAAAATAAAGTGGTATTAAATTGGTCATCCGTACTAATACTAGTGGAACCTCTCAACATCAAACTTGAGCTCTCTTAATCATTTCAAATATTATATTAGGCTTGGATAGTTGAGATGCTAAATTGTTAAGATTTCAGTTAATTAATAGTTTTAATTTGAAGAGAAACAATATTATCTAATGAGTAATGCTAGTTAGATTACTAAATTCTTAAATCAAATGACATGTCACCAATAGAAAATAAGTATTTTAATCAACACTTAAGTAATAATTCAATCATTAACAAACAAATCATATGATTTACAAACTTTGATTTAAAAAATTAATCTGCGTAACATTACCTTTATCTAAATTAATATGTGATGGTCTGTTTCCAACTTGTTTGAAGGTATTGTTATCTCATTCAAATGTTTTTTCCCTCTTTTTTATTATTATTATTATTATTATTATTTTTTTATACACATGAAATGCAAGATAATTTTTATAAAATGCTAATAACAAAGTTTTCTTACGTTGCGTGACAGTTGCGTACCATTGTATAGATTATTAATTTAGATATACCAGTGTTTTCATGAACTCTTATTTAAAAGAAGAATATGAAAAATTAGATTGATTTAATCTTGTGGCCTGAAAAGTACTCTTTTTATCTGTAATATTCTAAACTGTAAACAAGTGCAACTAGGGCAATTAAGTAAGATGCATGCACTCTGCATATATATATATATATATATAATAGGGTTTTTATCACAAATGGTCATTGAGATTGACCAAACTCATCATTTTGGTCCCTCACTTTCAAAATCAATCAACGTCGTCCCTGACATTCACTACCACACATGAATTTGGTCATTCCATTTAGATTCCGTCAATTATTTTGTTAGTTTGTATGTGGGATCCACAAATCCAATAAAATGGTGACATGTGGATTATACAAGAGAAGGGTTTTTATTGCAAATGGTCATTGATCAAACTCCTCATTCCTGTCCCTGAGTTTCAAAGTGACATTGATCAAACTCCTCAAACTCCTCAGAGACGACATTGATTGATTTTGAAAGTGAGGAACCAAAATGATGAGTTTGGTCAATCTCATGAACCATTGGTGATAAAAACCCTATATAATATAACAAGTTGACAACATTCCAATTTTATCTATAGTTAACAAACTGCACAAAGGATTGGCAGTTGGCCATTTTGGAAAAGGAGGAATATTTCCACACACCGAGCTCAACAGCTCCAATTCCATCATCTTTCTGCTCTTAGACCTTTCCACTCCCACTCGCACCGTCCATACAAGTTGAATATAAACTAAATATGCTCTGATATAAACTAACTAAGCTCTGAGATTAAGAGGCATTATTTTGATATTCATGCAAAATTAAAAGGGCATTTCCCATAACTGAGCGCCGCACTTCTTTCATATGGATGCCACTTTAATTCTTTCCAATTGGAATGGAACTTTTCATTGTTCTTTTTTTCTTTTATTATTTTAGTTATCTATGCACATTAATTTTGTATGTTTTTTAAAATACAATTATATATTTACACAAATGGGTAGGGGATAAATTGGTATCGAATTTACTATTTACAAAATTTGAACTTAAAACCTCTTACATACAAATAAGGAGGAAATCACTACACCGTAGTACTAAGTGACAAATGCATTGTATATCCGATATTAAAGATTAAAAAAATAGCATAACAGATTGAGATGATTTAAGAGCTCTTAGGCACCTCTTTCCTACAGGCCCCTTTTTTGGACAAGTTCTAGTCATGACAGGCGCTTAACCTATAACGTTTTAAACTTGCGTAATTTACACCTAAATATCCGAACCAGAGATTTGGTAGCAACCTTGCATAATGTTTTCGAACATGGATGAATTTGAAATGAGGGAAATACTAGAGATCGACTAAGAGTTATCACAACTCGTAATTCAATTTTCTGAGAAAATGTGGGTCTCATGAAATTATATATGTAAACCATAGTTGAAAATTACAAAGAATTGGAACAACTCATGTGCATTTAATTAGTAGTAGTAGTAGTAGTACACAAAGGAAAAATTGTTGAGACATGATGCAATACCTTACTGCTCTGTTGAATCTTTATGCATTCCAGCGAGGAGGACTAATAAGAGTTAAGAAGGCGAGAGTGACACACGGATATTGTGGGGACGAATATTCTCTATATGCATGCACACACGCACACATTTCTCCGGTTTCCAAATTAATATGGTTGATTATTCATTGAAATCCATGAAACATATAATGCTAGCAAAAATTTGCATCTTGTCTAATATCCTAGTAGATATGGTGTTAGGTTACTACTTATACGTTCTGGGTTCAAAACTCCCAACTCACATGAATGATCAAAACTCCCAACTCACATGAATGATTGTAATAGTTTCGAACTTTTTCCCTCCTCTTAACAAAATAAAATTTAAAAAAAAATAATAACGATGATAAAAAAAAGATAATAATAATAATTCTAACATTTACTTAAGTAGAAACTTCTTTAGAAATTTGGGTTGGGTAATAATTTGCATTTTGCACGTATTTCTTGTTCTTGTCAAACATTCGTCAACAATATTTCATATAACAAATTTCCACCAAAATAAAATGAAAATTAAAAAAAAAAATCTATAGGCTATCTGGTTTCCCCTTGTTGAAGACAGAGTGGAGAAGTATAAATCTAAGTGAAACTAGCATCCATATCCCTATTAGAACACAAGCTCATCTTATCAGACGAAGACGACGAAGCAAAGGACTTGAGTATGTCACCAAACGCAGCTTCGTGATCATGATCACCACCCTTCCTTCTACGTGGGCCCCTCAAGTCCTTCGGAATCTCAACCTCCCCATCCAAATACCTAACCACCATCCTCATGTTAGGCCGATCCGACGGCCCATGATTCGAACACATCAGCCCTAATTTCAACACCATCACCACCTCCTCACAGAACTCCCCATGGAGCCTTTCATCTACCACCTCAAGTAACTTTCCCTCTCCGTACATCTCCCAGACCCAATCCACCAACACCAGCTCCTCCGCTGCCGCTTTCGGCTCAATTGGCCTCCTCCCGCAAGCCACCTCCAGCAAAAGCGCGCCAAATGCGTAGACATCCGAGCCGGTGCTTGCCTTCCCCGTCCGCGGCATCTCTGGCGCTAAATAACCCAAAGTCCCCACAACCCTAGTCGTAGTGCTTGAAACCGAGCCGTGTTCGTGTAGCCTCGCGAGCCCGAAATCTCCTAACCTTCCATTTAGCTCATTATCAAGCAGCACGTTGCTGGCCTTCACATCTCTGTGAATCACAACTTGTTCATATCCTTCGTGTAAGTAATGCAGCGCGGAAGCAACCCCTTTGATGATCTTGAACCTCTGTTCCCAGCTCAGCACGGTTTTTGGCTGGTCGAACAAGGCATTGTCGAGGCTACCATTTTCCATGAAATCGTAAACTAGAAGAAGGTCGCCTCTCCGCCGGCACCAACCCAGCAACTGAACCAGGTTTCTGTGGCGGAGACGCCCAATGCTGGCGATTTCCGACACGAATTCCTGCAAGCCCTGCTTCGAATCGTTCGAGATTCGCTTAACTGCGACTTGTGTTTTCGTGTTTGGGAGCGTGCCTTTGAACACTTGCCCGAACCCTCCTTCCCCGAGCAGCTCTTTGTCACGGAACCCTTTGGTGGCTTGCTTCAATTCTTGGTAGGAGTATCTATGTGGGCCCAGCTCCAGCTCCCATGACTCTACCGGATCGGAATTCTTGAGTTTCTTCATGAAAATGTAAATTGAAACAGAGATTGCAGACAGAGCGAGAGCTATGGTGGAAACCAAGACTCCGATCATTAAAGATGTGTGATTTTTCTTTGGTTTTGGAAGAGAAGGAAGAGAACCCAAGTTAAGAAGTCGGGTTTCTCCATCGATCTTGAAGCTCCACCCTGATACGTAATGGGAGCTAGCAAGCAGACCGGTCGAAGCCGAAAACCCAACGTACATAAATTCTTGAAGAATCGGAGAAAGATCCAAATGGAAAGAAAGAATTGGAATTTTGGGCTTTGAAGAAGATGGCGAAATCGTTACGTTCATGAGATTTCGACCCGAATCGTAGTCGATCCATGCTTGAATTGGTTTCCCAGATTTGAGATTAAGACTCTGTTTCGAAACAGAGTCTTTGTAGTAAGCTGCAGCAGCCGAGGCATTTGAGTTCAAGCTGTTGATGTCGATTCCAACATGATTATCGTTGATATCACCAAACTCAAAATCTTGAACCGTGTCGAACTCGACTGCGAAGATGTGAGTGGAGAAGTTGCCGATTTCAGTGCGATTGAGGAGACCGAGGTATTGGCTTGGAAGAGAGTTGAGGTCTTTGGAGGGGGCGATTGTGAAGGCCATGCCGTGGCCACCGAGCTTTGGATACTCGGGGACGATGGTGAAGACGAATGAGGTCGAAAAGGAGAAGGCTTTGCCGTTGGTTAAGTTCTTGAACTGAATTGGTGAAGTGTAGAAAGCATGACCCATCAGCCTGCTGGTGCGGTTGGTTAATTTTAACATGCCGGTTTTTTCGATCTCTGCCGCGCCGGATAAGGTTAGATTGGAACCCACGTGTTTGAATCCGGGATAGAAGAGCTCAGTCGCCTGGGATGAAGCTAAGATTGCGAGGAGAAGAAGAACAACACAGAAAATTTTCAGAATATTTGCCATTTGGTCAGGAAGGTTTTGGTGGCATGGTGGCATTGAATTGGACTGGACTATAAGCGTGGGATTGGTAGAACGTTTTAGGTGAATAAAATGAGGGTTTGATGGCTTGGTGGGATTGGAATGGACTAAAGGGAAAGAGAGAGGTGGTTTCTAAGAGGCAGTGAAAACATAGGACTCGCTAATTATTTGACCACATGGATCATAGGTTATGGCTGATACAAAGTGAGAGTGACAGAAAGCAGCCTATGCAAGAATCGAATACTTGGAGAGCTATAGAAGATGCGGGGAAAAGAGGACAGACTCTCAAGCATGGAGAAGAAAGAGGTTCAGACTTCCTTTTATGTGGTGAAGCGATCGAATAGGACATATTTTGTGACGTTTGTATTTCGTTATAATCTTTTGTTCTCTTGTTACAAAAACAAAAAGGTAGAAACTTGAGTGATTGGTTTTGGTTTCTACCCATGAGATTTGGTAGACGGTTAATGTTGAGGTAGGAATTTATTTACAATGGTAGGTATGGTGCATCTTAGCCTGGGACTTTCTTGGATATTTCGGATTACTCAGTATTTTAATTGTTAGATTTTTGTTTAAAAATATAAAAATCAAGATTTAACGATTAAAATTTATGGAGTATGCTCCGGAGTACCCAAGAATATTTCTTAGTCTTTCACAGTAGCTTGATTGTGTGTCATACCTATACATAGGAATCAAGTTGTCTGAGTTTGATACCTATAACATTGCTACTACACTAATGTGAGTTCAATATATTAGTATTACTCTCAAAATTTTCGGCCTACTGTAAGAGTGTGATTGTTTATGAGTTTTTCTGACAAACGATGGAAGGCCTAGAGGGCATTACTTTTCCATCCTTTAATTAATCTCCTCGAATTGCATGTTTAATTATTTCTGGTTCTTTAGGTATTGAATTACGAATTTTAGTATGGGATTTACACACGTTTTGATTATGTATGTGTTATTAAACGCATAATATTAATATCCATTAAAAGTTAGTACACATAGCATAAAATGAACTATGAATTGAAGGAATTATAAAGAACTGTTATTAACACTAAAATCTAAGATCATTTGGGGACCAGGACTTTAGGACGTTGCCACGTTGCATTAGATGTCTAGCAATCCAAATGCGACTAAGGTCAGGGAAACTCAAAACTGCCCAAAATGAAAACGTAGGCAAGTATGTGCCTAACGAACCGGACTCCCCAAGTTCGGAGTCTAGGTACGTTCCGGGTGCGAGATAGGATAAGTTCTATTTATGCGGGTTACTTAGGCCACAAGCCTCGTGGTGTATCTAAATTGAATTAACGTCTACCTCTCAAACTATTTGGGAATAAGATAATGAGTCTTAGTTTAAACTCCAAGTAATCAAGAACCTTATACGGGTAAGGAGAGATCTTCTCGCATTATCTCCTCATTAATTTGGAGTTATGATGGGCCAATATTATACTATATATTTTACCTTAATTTATTGGTTATTTTGGTAGAATTTTGATACTTTAAGTTAAATTTCTAATGTAGGACATTCGACTTACTCTGGAGCAAAAAGTGATCAAACAGATGAATTTTGGAGTGATTCCTATTGGAGGATGTTCGTTAGTCTTTCAAGATAATTGTATCAAAGTTTCAGATTTTTCTACCAAACCGTTTGACTGTGGCGATGAAATAAAGGCCCAGCGCGCAGCTTTCCCAGATTGACGTTTCTGGACGTTTTGGACATTTTGAAGGTCAAGATGGAATATTTTAAGAAAGATTTATTCTGTGTATTTACAGGGGACGTCTTAAGCTTTCAAAAGAGACATTTTGGGACCAAATCGGAGTTGATTTGGTCAGTCAAAAGTCTGATTTTCTGAGAAATCCGAATTTTAGTTCAAATAGGAAACCTTTAATTTCTGTTTTATTATTTTTATTATGTTTCCTAGTTTTATTCTAAGACCTTTTAGGGTTTTATTTTGTAGTAGTATAAATAAGGCTTTTTAGCGATTAGGGTTTTTTAGAACACAAGAAATAGAGGAGGAAACGCATGCACACTTTAGAGAGTTTTTCAAGTTTATTTTCTAGGTGTTTTATATCCTTATTCTCAATAATATTTTGTTTTATGATTGTTCGTAACTAATTATGAGCCTTAGCATGAATATGTGATTTTATTAATTTTCTTATGAATGGATGCATGCTTGTTTTGAATTATTAATCACGGCGATTTAACCTATCTAATTGTCTTAGTGATTCGCGACCATTAGGGTTTTTAGACAAGTAAATTGATGCAATTTCTGTTGGAACATCACCCTAAAATTGAGGAGGGCTTCTTGTTTGTGATTAGTAATTGTAAGTTTACTTAAAGAGAACATCATGCTCTTAAGGGTTGCATGGTTTTTCAAAGGGTTTTCACAAAACTTAATGAGTCTTGCATGTTATATTTGATCTGAACATCACAGACGGGTTGCATGTTTGTTAGATATACGTTTTCGCTTGAACATCAAGAGGAAAATATGCATTAGGAAAACCTAATCTTCAAAGCATGTGTGTGGAAATTCATAAATAATTGGTAAAATTGTGTAGGATTGTTAAGGGGATAGCAGAACCTTAGGCTTTTACAAATTGATTTTCTTTTAAATTGTTCTCTAGTTAATTTCTTTAATTGTTTTATTTTAAAATTCGTTTTTATTATATTAAATTCTAAAATCAACATTTTCCAAACTTTGTTTTAAATAATTAATTAAGAGTTGTTTTAAACACAAATTATTCATTCAATCCCTATGAAAAACAACCTTGCTTGAGCTGCTATACTACAACAACCTTGTACTCTTGCAAGTATTTTTAAGTTTTTTATCTATACTGGTAAAAAAAACCCTATCAAGTTACACCAACGCCAGGGTTCATAATTCCCAAAGGACTCCCCATCCAACACTATGAATAGATATGTCTATGTACCCAACAAACTAAACCTACTGCTTTGAGAATCACAAGTTCTATTCTAACGTGACTGTCCGAGGGTCCTTGGCTAGCACCAGATCAGTGCCTTCCAGTGGCGAAGCCACGTGGGAGCGACGAGTGGCGGCCGCCACTCCCCTCGCCGGGAAACACCACTGGACCCCAGGTCTTCGCCACTCCCCTCGCTCTCGTCGGAATTCATGGTGGAGGAGATTAACAGAGGTCTGGAAGAAAGTCGAAGAAGGGATTACGGTGGGGACGACGAAGGAGGGGGTGGGAGTGGGATCGACGGGGAAGGAGATGCGGTTGCGATGGATGGAGGAGAGGTTGATGGAGGAGGTGTGGGGATGAGATTGACGAAAAGCGGTTGGGGGTGTCGGGTCTGGGAGAAAAGCAAGGAAGAAAATGGGTGTTTGGATGTGGGTTGAAGATAAAGTTGGGTGTTTGGTTAACAAGATAACAAGTATTCGGGAAGAGTTTTAAATGACAAGTGTTTTAAAGTTGGGTGTTTGGTTAACAAGATAACAAGTATTTGTAGTTTTATTTTTGGGAGTTTTAACAAAAAAACTCCTGGTACTGTTCACTTTTAACGAAAAACCACATTTATACATTTCTCTGGTGTTATTCACTATACCTTTAAAAAGGGTTTTTCATTAAAAATGAAGTTTTTTGGACTTTTCTTTAGTTTTCTTTTTATTTTTAAGTCTTGTATGTATTTTTATTTTCTCTTTTAAGACTCCCACCGTATTTATCTTAAACTCTCACATTATTTATAAATATTGTATTACTTTTAAAAACAATGTAAATATTGTTTAATGCTTATTTTACGATAATTTAAATCTATCTAGGCTCCCGCCTAGATCTCGTCTAGGCACCTAGCTGCTAGGTCTCAGTCCGCTGTTTGATTAGTACCTAACATTTTTTAGGATCTAATCCTAGCCAATTTAAGTTTCTTACATTGGCTTAGATATTATTGCTTACAACCGCTTGGGTGGAGAGACCATTTTCTGCTATGAATATTGAGTCAAAACTTTGCACTATCTAATGTGAAAGTAACCGCTTCGATTGAACTTTATACTCTTTTGAATTTCGCCCCTCCCCTCTGAAAATCCTGGCTTCGCCACTGGTGCCTTCTAAGCACTTTGAGGTTTTCTACTTATTTTGCAAGTTCGATCTCAATCGTGTAGACCAGTGCTACAATTTGTGTTCCAACAATCATAATACACTTTCCTCTTGTAAAACTATAAAAGAGAAATTACACTTTAAGAAATGCATGACGATTGTTTTAAAATATCAACAACTCCCAAATGTATCGATTAAAACGATAGTGTATGTTTGTCCTGCTAGAAATTCGGATCTCCAAACTTTCAGTTATTGTAGTGATTGTATTAATCTGACATTAGGAGGCCACAGCATTTAAGAAAACAATTGTTAAATAGCAAGTTGGAAGGAATCTTAATCTTTAATCGTCAAGGGAACATATCTTGATGCTAGCCACCATGAAATTTATTTAGTAATTATGCTTTCAAAGGTGATTGAAAGGTTAATTAAGGACTACAAATTTGCAAAAGTTCAAACCCACTATCTCACTTATTTATTTATTTATTTATTTTAAAGGTGGGCTAGGAATGTAACTTGACCTAGGAACAAAACTTTGGATTAAACAAACAATAATGTGCTTATAAATTTAATCACTAAATCAGTTGAAATGGGTAAATTCATTCTTTAGGCACCAAACCAAATCAAGAAACTTCGTATGAAGGCAATAAACAAATCCTGTGCTGCAGCATGATAAAGAATTAAAATAGATTTAGCTGCACTTCATGTCATGCGCACGGCATAATGATGAAACTTGTATAGAACTTTAACTGATAAAATGAGAGCGAACTTTTAGTCTTTTTTAGGTAAATTTGGGTTCTTTTATTCATAATGTGCAAAGTCTAACGCTCTTAAATCTTAATCAAGAGGTACAGCGCGACAGGTGCCGATTAGGTCAGTTTGCAAATGTGTTCTCTCATTTGCACTTAAGTTTGAATTACTCCCTTGAGATATTAGAGTATATTTTATACATTGATATAGGATATATGTTGTCAAAAAATGAGAAGGCACAATTATGCTATGCTGCCTTTATGAAAAGGCACATGTACTGGAAGAATTTCAAATGGGATTAAAAGAACATCAACTTGGTCTCTGATCAAATTATCGAATATAATGTAGCCACACATGCCAAGACGATTGCTGAGGCTGCAGTTTTTGTAGCTTTTGTTTATGGGTTCAGGGTCACAGCACATTTGCTTGTATTGAGACACATATTACGACAATTTTTAACTGCTATAGCCTATAGGGTACATGGGACAGAATTAGACTTCACCATGTGCTTTTCTAACAAACTGATGCATCTTTTGGATAAATTTGCATCATGTGATGAGTGTTATAATTAATCAATATAACAATGGAGTGAAGTTTTGTAGATTATCAAAAATGGTAATAGGTTATGTTAGATTATTATCTATTTATATTTATATTTGTATAGTGTTCGTGTTAAATTGTAAATTAATTAATATTATAATATAAAAATAATAATATCATAATATAATAAGTGTTGTAGGCCTAATTGACTGAACTATTCTAAGGGAATAGAGAGGGGGAGGCTGGTAGCAATAAGAGAGAGAAGAGAGAGATTTAATTGTGAGGTGTGTTGTATTTCAACCCATTGTGCCTTTATTTATAGTAGTAAGATAGGTTAAATCCTTACCCTAATATGTTACAACTCTAATAGAATATTATCTACTAAGGGAAATATTCCAAGATATCCCTAGATACACTATAATTTACACAATTACATTCCTATTCTAAATATGACTGCAACACTCCCCCTTGAGGGTGCAAATACTCAAACAAAACTTCGCATTAGGTCTTCAGTAGTTGAGGTTAGGGATGGGGACGGGCCAGGCCGGGCCCAAAATTGAAAGAACCGAACTGGACCCATTTGTAAATAAAATGGGGCGGAGTGGGGGGGGGTTTTGGAGTTTTCAAAATGGGATTTGGACCTAACCCGGACCGTTGAAACGGGCAGGTTCCTACAAGTCCCCACGGGTCCAAATCTTCACTCATGCTTAACCTAAGTCCGGTTTTCACATCCTGTTCGTTCCCCTCCCCAGCGTCTTCGCCGACGCCTTGAGCAAATCCTCCAAACTGTAACCTATCTGCTAATCCCAAAAAATCCCCAAAAAACCCATCTTTTTTCATTTTATTTTTTTTGCATTGAAAAATTAAAAGATATTGAACTATTATGATATAGCAGCAACATTTTCCAACAAGTCCTTGCAAAATCATGACTTCGGTCCACAACAGGACGATGTAATCCGTCGTTTCCTGGAACAATTTTCTGCTTTTGGCGATTTTCCGACGTGGGTTGGATTAATGAGGGTCTACATCGTCTCTAGCTTGGCTGAGACCGCCTTCAAACAACACCGTTTGTGGTCGCCGTTATTGAAGCTTCTAACTGGATCTCGACACCGGCGTGACATAAGTCTTCTTCTCGAGGTAGGGTGTGGGTGTGGGTGTGGGTGTGGTGTGTCTGTGTTCCGAGAAGGAGAGTTGCAGAGATGGGGGGGAGAAGAAACAAAGAAGAGGAATGAGGGAGAAGGTTCGACCTTTCAAGAGATTGGGGGAACAAAAGGAAGTGGGGTGCTTGTGTGTGGAGTGTTCTCGAGAATGAGAACTGTTATGGGAAGGAACAAAAGGAAATGGGGCTGGGAGACAGTACCCAACACGGGCTGATCCGGGTACCTGTTTTCCTATATTTTTGGAACCTGCCATGAACCTTGATTACCTACCCCGACCCGCGGTTCCTGTACCCGCAAGCGAATGCGAGTCTCAAATTTAAAGAAAATATGCATTGGTAGTAAAACTCACAAAACATCTCTATGTTAAAACCTAAGGCAGGTAAAACCCCATAGACTAAGGAGAAAAATGAGAAGTGAGCATAATGGCTAAAAAAACGTCATACGGGATGAAAGTAGTGAACTCAACGAAGTATGATCATCCCAGAATGGGTGCCTCATCAAAACCTCGTTAGGTAGCAAAAACCCAATGAAAAAAAGCGCCTAATCGTAGGAAAATAAGTACATTAAGATCAAGTGAGTATGCTTCTGGATACTCCCCCTGAGTTAGACATAACTTCCAAATTAGAGAACTACAAGCAATTCAACTCAGATAATTTATGCATACTGATTCCTTGGACGAACTTCTGAAAAGTAAACTTGGGCAATGACTTGGTGAAGAGATCGGCCAGGTTGTCCTGGGAACGGATTTGCTTGACTTCAATGTTCTGATGTTGTTGTTGCTGGTGAGAGTAAAAGAACTTTAGAGTTATGTGCTTGGTGTTGTCTCCGTTGATGTATCCTTTCTTTAACTACTCGAAACATGCAGCATTGTCTTCAAAGATCGTCCTAAGAAGGTCAACGACGGAATTAAAACCACTAGTGCTTTGAATATATTCCATGACTGCTCTCAACCAAAAACACTCATTCAAGGCTTCATGCAAGGCTAGAATCTCAGCTTGGCTCAAAGAAGTCGCAACTAGCGTTTGCTTGGTAGACCTCCAAGATACAGCGATGTCTCCAATGGTACAGACATAGCCTGTTTAAGAACGTGCCCTATGTGGGTAAGACAGATAACCAGTATCTGCATAACCAACAAGGCAGGAATCAACCCGATGACTGAAGAAGGTGGCTACTCATCTCGATGACTCATTGGTGTAGAACAAGCCCAAATCCGCCGTACCCTTGAGGTAGCGAAAAATGTCTTTAACACCATTCCAATGTTTGCATGTAGGCACGTTGCTATATCTAGCCAAAAGATTAACAGTGAATGAGATGTCGGGTCTAGTGCATTGAGCCAAGTACAATAAAGCACCAATTGCACTTAGGTATGGAACTTCACGCTCTAAAATCTCTTCCTCATTCTTTTTAGGACGGAAGGGATCTCGTTTAGCATCTAAAGTTCGAACGACCATAGAAGTACTCGAAAGATTCGCTTTATGCTCATTAAAATGTCGCAACACCTTTTGGGTTAGTTCAATTGATGTACTAGGATTCCATCCGAACAGTGCTCAATCTCTAGGCCTAGACAATATCGAGTTTTTCAAATTCTTTTATCTCCAATTTCGATTTTTAAGTGAACGTCAATTTCCTCAAGCTCTGCAGGAGTTTCGATAGATTCATGTCGTTGACATAAATTACAACGATAGCAAATCTGGAATGTGACTTCCTAATGAACACGCATGTGCATAGTTCATTGTTCACATAATCGAGAAAGTGTTCCATAGTCTAGAACTATTTGAACCAGTCAATGGAAGTCATTCTGGAACTTTCATGTAGATTTCTGTATCTAGATCCCTATAGAAATACGCGGTTACCACGTCCATAAGCTGCATATTTAGTTTTTTTAAAAAACTACCAAACTGGTAAGGTAGTGGAACGTTATAACGTTCATTATGGGGGAATACGTCTCCTCATAATCAATCCCAGGGCATTGAAAGAATCCTTGCACTACGAGGCGTACTTTGTATCGCACTATTTCATTCTTCTCATTACGTTTTTTCACGAAAACCCACTTGTAGCCTATGGGCTTCATATGTGGTGGAGTAGGAGCTACGAGCCCAAACACCTTACGTTTCGCAAGCGAATTAAGTTCGACCTGGATTGCTTGTTTCTAGTTTGACCAATCTATTCTACGTCGACATTCATCAACAGAACGTGGTTCAATGTCATCACTAAGCATGATGTTAATAGCTATTGTGTACACAAATGCATCGTCGACGATCATGTCATTTTGATTCCAAACCTCATCCATTATTGCATAGTGGACCAAAATCTCGTGATTTTCATAAAGCCTGTTTGTCTTATATAAGAGATCACTGTAATCTAGAATAACCTCATGCGTTGGAACATATGAGTAATCGATGGTCGAATTCAGACTAGGGTCACTAGTTTATGTCGTTTTCCTCTTCCGGAGATGTGAATCCTTTGAACTAGGGGTCTACCACTCTTTAAGGTAAGAGTAGATAATTAGCTAGCCGCCAATGTACTATGTCACGTGGGAGATGTGACCGCCCGACCCTCGGGGACGGTTTGGCCTTCCAAGGCCGGTATACTATAGGGATATTGATCCTTGTAGGCTCATTTACAGTGGATATATGTGATCTCGTCACCTTGGCTAGATCAATAAAAACCTCTAGCATGTTTTGAGCAATGCTCTGAAGATCTAGAATACGACGCACTTCAGTTTCAAACTGAGTAGTGTGGAGATCTAAATGAGACATAGTGGGAGTATACCACTACAATTCATGGCATTCTACAGGAACATTAGCGTTCTTATCTCCCCCTAACGATGGGAATACTGTCTCATCGAAATGACAATTCGCAAAATGTGTGGTAAAGAGATCTCCTGTTAATGGCTCTGAGTAGCGAATAATTAATGCCGAATCATAATCGACATAGATTTCCATTCTTCTCCGAGGACCCATTTTGGTACATAGTGGCGGCGTTATTGGCACATAGACTGGGCACACAAACACACGTAAATGCGAGACGTTGGGCTCATATCCAGTAACTAACTATAACGGTGAATGAGGTTGGGTAGCTGTGGGCCTTAGGAGAACCAACATAGTTGCGTGCAATATTGCATAGCCCTAAGCAAATACTGGTAATTTGTTTTGCATAACCAAAGTCTGAGCTATCAATTGAATACGCTTTATGAAAGCTTCTGCCATGCCGTTTTGGGTGTGAACATGGGGTACAGGATGTTCAACATATCCCAATAGGCATGCAATAATCGTCAAAATTCTATGACGTAAACTCTCCAGCATTATCCAGTTGAATTACTTGATCGGATAATCAGGGTGGTGAGCCCTAAGCTTAATAATTTGTGCTAAAAGCTTCGTAAATGCAGCATTGCGTGTGGACAATAAACAGACATGTGACCAACTTGTCGATGCATCAACCAACACCATAAAATATCTAAATGGTCCGCATGTTGGTTGGATAGGTCGACAAATATCCCCTTGAATCCTCTAAAGAAACTTAGGAGGGCTGTGAATGATCTTTGTAATTGAGGGTTGAGTATTCAACTTCCCCAAAGAACAAGCTTTGCAAGGCGGGAATCCAACATAGGGAGGTAAATGATTTCCATGTGATGATTTGAGGATATTATGCATCATGTCACATCCGGGATGCCCCATACAGTCATGCCAAAGCAGCAAAGTGTTCTGGAACCCAAGCACAAGGTCGGTCACATGGTGGGCCTCTATGCCACAAATGGTTGTAATGTACAACCCTCTCGGGGGACGTTCCAACTTCTTGTGAATACGCTTCTGGCCATACTAGTAAAAAGTGGTACAAAGAAATTCAGAGTCATTATTTTCAGTGGTTTTAACATGATATTGATTATCTCGAATATCTCTAAAGCTCAACAACGTTCTTCTGGAACGTGGAGAATAAATGGTCTCTTTAATGGTTAAGACGGTACCATTAGACAACATTATACGAGCCTTTTTTTTATCCTTCAATCAAGTTGGATGGGCCTAAGAGGATTGTTAGAGGTGAATTTTTAGGTACGAAGTTAGTAAAATAGTGTCATTCATGCAATATGGTATGCATGGTAGCACTATCAGCCAGACAACTAACTTCCCCACTAGTCATACCTAGGAATAAATTAATTGAATTGGTCACATGCATAAATATAATTCCATTCATTCAATTAATCAATCGAGAAATAGTATCCCTAATTCAAAACAAACCAAAACCAAACAAATTATTCCAAAGACTTAGAAAAATTGTCCAAAAATTAAACCATAAACCTAAAAAATAGGAAGGGTTCGGCCACTCCTAGTGGGTTCGGCCACTAAGGGTAAAAACATCCTAAAAAACATGTCTAGAAAAATAAAACTTTATTCTTCTATAGGAGCGAATGCCTCCAGAAAATCTGATATCTCCATAGATGTAATAACATCTTCGAGATGTTCCACATGGGCAAAGTTAGACTCACGACGGGCATGACATTTGGCAATGGCCTCGGCGGTAGCTCAGCATACGTATGACCAATGATCATTTGATCCACAGCGGTAGTACATGTCCAATTCAATGGAAGTCGATTGAACGGTAGCTTTTCCCTTGTTCTTGAAGTTTAGGGCCTTTGGGGCAAAGGGTTGGCGCTTCTAGGTTAAATTTCCTCCCTTGGATGGGCCTTGGCTCTGTGGACCTTGGACCCGTGGGTGGGCTTGCTACCCACTACCATGGCCACGACAATTCTTTCGTCATTTGTGGTTACTAGAATTAGTCGCATGCATTTCAGGCAAAGCGTTTAATCCAGTAGGTCAAGCTTGATGATTCTTCATCAAAAGCTAGTTTTGCTTTTCAGCAAGAAGTAAAACAGAGATCAAATCTGAAAATTTGGTGAACTTCTGTGCCCTATTTTCAAATATGAAAATTTGGTGAACTTCTGTGTCCTGTATTGTTCTTGCAGGACAATATTGGTGGCATTGAAGGTCGAATAGGTCTTGTCTAAAAGATCCTCGTCTGTTACGTCCACTTTACAGAACTTAAGCAATGATCGAATTCTACAAACATCAGAGCTGTATTCATTCACAAACTTAAAGTCTTAGAAGCGTAAATGCTGTCAGCCATGTCTTACTTCAGGAAAGTAAATGTCTTTCTGATGATCGAAACGATCGGCTAGAGCAAGCCAGAAGATGCGTGGATCTTCCTCAACAAGGTACTTGGTCTGCAGTGCATCATGGATGTGTCTTCGAATCAAGATCATAGCAGTAGTTTTCTCAACTTCATCGACAAGTTTATTATCGATAAGTTCCTCGATGGTGGCTCTAATACCCTTTGCGGTGAGGTGGAGCTTCACGTCTTGAACCCACTTCAGGTAGTTTCTTCCATATACTTCCAAAGTGGTGAAATCGAGCTTGTTCAAGTTCGACATGTCCCTAAAACAGGGAGTACAAAGACGTGGTTAATCATATGGAAAGCCATATACATACATCGTAGAACATTCAGGTTCTATAGACATGTATAAGTTTCATTTAAGCATGAAAGCTACAGGTTTCATGTGGTAAGCTCTAAATGAAAACTTCGGGGTGTCAAAGGCACTAAATATTAAAATATAGGTTCAATTTAGTTTTATGAACGATTAGTTCATAAAGGAGATGTTCCTGCAAGAACACAGAATGCAATATGTTGATTTAAGTGTAATGGATTTAAGTTGCTTTGGGAACTTAAGGGTGAAAGCTTCGGGATAACGAAAGGATGTCAACGGTTCAAAGTATAAAAAAAAATTATTGAATCGTTAATGTCCAAAAGTGATCTTCAGGTTAATAATTTTGGATTAATTATCAAATTAATGGACTGCTGGTCACTCTTAATTAATTCAATAGATTGTGACCAAACAGGATTGATCGTGGAAGCAAAATAATGACAGATGGATCATATTAGCTTCGGTTGGTGATAAACCAAGTGATAATTAAATTAGAATTAATTAACGTAAACCAAAGTACCCCAAGAAAATATTTAGGCATGATTTACAATGCAGGGATGCCAAACATTGGCATTGGTTGAAAAAATAACGCGGCCCAGCCAAAATTGGGCTGGCTACGATGTGAGGATAGGCCCTGTAACACGGCTGCATGTCATTGAGTCGTAGGAGGGATATATATGTGTTTTCATAAAACCTGGGGGTTAGTACATTGATAACTGTTTTACTATTTATATATCAAATTGGTCCACTCATGTTTGTTTTGCACCCCCTTCAAGACTTAGAATTGAGGCATACAATCCCGGAGTCCAAGCACTTCCGCATCGGCATCTTCGAGTCCTCTCGGTGTAGGACCCATTCTTTTCTTCATTCAATTTTTATATAAATCCTTTTAGTGTTTCAATTAGTTGTATGCTCTGAATACGTTCCTTAAATGCATATTCTTTATTCTTTTATATCTATAAGCCTTATTTATTCTTTATTCTCAACTTTTGCATTCAATATATGGCTTTCGTCACATTCGGGTGTCGGCCAGCACGTGCCTATCCTGATATTCGAGGAATATCAGGATCGGGGCGTGTCAGATTGGTATCAGAGCGTGGTTTGTTCAGAGTATACTTAGGATTCTCTTCTATTCTCATAATTTGTCGATTTTGACATCATTTTGATGTTAGGACTTCTGGATTTGGTACCATTCGGCGCAATTGTGCGAACCTTTCTCTATTTGAATTGTCAAATTTTGGTTGAAATACAAGAATTCGTGTTGGGATTGTGCCTCAACAGTGATGAAGTGGATTGTTGGACAACTTTCAACATCAGATCGATACTCCGCAATATGCATTCCCTAGGAATTGCGGGCGGAGTGGATCTACATAAAAGTGTTGGGAAACAAAAAAAACCTAAGTGGTTTGAATTTGGAAGATTTGAAGTGGTGTTGTACTTTGTGACATGCGTTCCCTAGGAATGGCAAGCAGAGTCGTATCTCTTTGGAAATTACTCGAAACTTTTGAAATGCGTGATAGCAAAAGTGAGTAAGAGCTAGTTGTGACGATGGTTAGTAAGTGGTAGTTGGTGGGAGGAAATCAATGTTCTCGGACTTATTACCACTGAAGAAATTTGTGTGGATCTTTAGAGCAATTCTCATCGATTGTTCTATCGATAACCTTCTTGCTTACTCCAACAGTGAAGTCAAGTTCACTAACCTTTGACCATCAGCTTCACATCAAATTCTTCGAGCGTTGATCTTGTTTAGTTTATATACTTTTCTTGGGAAACTCCTCAGTAGCGAACGATATTCTCATCAATTTCCCAAAATGGAGTTGCGATTCTTGTTGTCGTTGTAGTTGGACTTGGATGATGAAGATCCAAACTTGTTTGGATAAATAGACTCCTTGAATTTCACCTAGGTTTGGTACTCGGCGGTAAACCCTAGCTCATTGTCCTCGTACTTTTCGGTAGAAGTGAACTCAACATCTTGCTTGTAGCCCAATTTATCAGTGCTTTTATCCACTAACTGTCCAGCCTTGAAATTTTCAGTGCAATGGCTTGAGACTACCATATTTATCATTGTACGAAGATCGAGCTTTGCTCTAAACTTCTCTATACTCATTGAGCTTTGGTTTGCTCAAGGGCATCACTTTAAGGTAGCCAATCGTGTCACTGCATCCATACGCAGGCTGCTTCATATCTTTCTTCTTCGTCATTATGTTGATTCAGAGGTTCTATGTTTAATTTTTGAAGTTTGAAATAGCTCTCACAAAGTATCGTGAATTGCGAATGTCTTTGGCCTCATCAAATCTTATTAGCAGTGCTTAGACCTATTTCCTTTTTGGCTAAGAAACTATTCAGCCTTATCGTGATGATTAGCCAAATAATCATAAACAGTGACTTATATTTTTGCATCTTCACATTCATTTGTTTGTTTGTTTGTTTCTCAATGTAAAACTGGATCATGCCGAAACAATACATCGAGGTAGTAAAAAAAAAAACGTTTGTTCTCGTTCAAATCCCAATATCTTGTACTTTTGATTCTAATGGACTTTTTTTGACCCTTAAATTTCTGAGTGTTCTTTTACCCTTCTTGACATGGTTTCTCGTTCAAAACCAAATATCTTTTACTTCAGTTTTGAAGGACTTGTTTTGACCCTCAAACTCTTGAGTGTTCTTTCAGTCTTCTTGACATGATTTCTCGCTCAATCAGTGAGAAATTCACGATCAATCGTTTCGGTGAAAGTGTGCGTCAAATTCTTATCGATTTAGACAGGAACGTTAAGAGCATAATCTTTTCACAAGCTTACCAGACTTACCAGAAAGAGTTCCACATGGGTATGAGGTTCAAGCCATCTTTTGGTAAGAGATTTGTGAAGATTGTAATGTAAGTGATCAGCTGATTGCATCACTATCTTCACGCTAAATTGAATAATCACCATTCATTATCCTGCTGTAATTCATAACCATCATATCGTACTCTGGTAGACCTTTTTGATGATGTGATGTGTTCGCCTCAACGCAATTTTCCACTACCTCGCACCAGGATCCTTCGGTTCGCGAGCACGTGGGCGTGAGGTTTGAGCGGTTTTTAGTTAAAGTTAGATGAAGGTTTTAGTGTAAAAGGTCAGCGAACTGTATCACCATCTTACTATAATTCATAGGCATCACATCGGTTCTTTTCCAACGTTATTTGTTCGTCTCAACGCATCTTTTCATTACTTCACTCCAGGACTCTTTTGTTTGTGAGTATGTGGATGTTGAAACACTTCTAGCAGATCTGTGGTGCACTCTAGAATGGCATCATAACGCAGTCAAGGCGAGAATCGAAAGATCTTAGCACTTCTCTCGAATAGTGTGTGCTCTCATGGGGTGTTTAGGTTGATTACTTGCGAGTCTTTCATTCCACCAACATTAATCTTGTTTGACTAGAAATCTGCAACTAAGCAAAAATGGAAAGGTGGATTAAGCACTGCAACAACTCCCAAGAAATATTGCGTGTTGAGGAAGATGACTTCTCGTTTTCTGTTTGCTTGGTTCGAGCTTTTGGGTCTACTACTAAAATGGTAGCCACTTCTCTTAAATCTCAAGGTACAGTTTTCAAATGGGTTATTTGTTGGCAAAATACTGGAGTAGTTGGTCACATTTGGAAGAACTAAGGAGAATAGGATGCTTGGTGCTAGATAGAATTTTACGACGACAATTTCTGTTTTGTTCGGTTTAGGGTATGGCACTTTTTGCGACATGGTACAAAAGTTTTCCACATGCAACACTGGTTGATAGAGGAGTTGTGCGAGCTTGTATTTGGAGGATCGAATTTACAACGTGTGAAATTGTGCACCCTTAAGGAATTACTGCTTGCTTACCGAGACAAAAAATGTGTGATCGATATCGCGGGCGACCGACTGTGGTATCGAAAACTTATTCGTTGGGTTCGTTAAGCAAGTGGACAAGAAGATTCGTTTACGGTAGTTGTCACAGAATTGTTATTCTTGGGACTCTAACCAAATACTCATGTTCTCAAAGTGCTTAACGTTCGTATGCTTAGGCGAGACCCACTCTCATTTTTCAGTTTTGGTTTTCAGTATAAACTTCATTTACTTTAGTTATTTGTTTTTGGCGTTACAAATGTTTTGGGGGAAGTATTTCCATTTTCAGTTTTACGTTCAGCACGAATTTTCAACCTATATGTTAGTACATATCTATTTTGACGTTATCGTATTTTACGTACTTACTTTTGACGATACGCTATTTTTATATTTTTTTACTTTATATCTTTTAAAAGTATGTTTCTACTTTTACACTGATGGGGAAAGAAGGTATGAACCTGGAGGCACGAAAAATGGAAACATTACAACCCGATCGCGACGGGATGGCATTTTCCCTTTTTGTGCAACGCTCTAACTTGATTTCTTAGCCATATATACATATTTTTCTTTTTCCTATTTTCAAGTTTTTCAGTGTAGCAAATTATTTTAAAGGGTAAAAGACTATTTACTACCCTTATGTTTCATGGTTTTCAACATTTAGTACATCAAGTTTTTTTCGTCTCAGAGTCATACCTAAAGTGTAAATTTTGGGACAGTCTCATACATCCGTTAGTCAAACTGTTAAATGTGCCGTTAATTGTAACGTGGCGCCCATGTGGACAATGACTGGGCGCCACGTGTCAGCCACGTTTTTTTTTTCTTTTTTCTTTCTTCTTCTTTCTTCTTCTTCTTCTTCTTCTTCTTCTTCTTCTTCTTCTTCCTCTTCTTCTTCTTCTTCTTCTTCTCTGCAACTTTTTTTTTTCTTCCTCCTTCTCCTTCTTCCTTCCTCCTTCTTCATTCCCCTTCTTCTCCTTCTTCCTTCTTCTTCCTTCTCCCTTCTCCATTCTCCTTCTCCTTCTCCTTCCTCCAAATCTGGGGAAGTTTTTTTTTTTTTTTTCCTCCTTCTTCTTTCCCATTCTTCTCCTTCTTCCTTCTTCTTCCTTCTCCCTTCTCCTTCTCCTTCTTCTTCCTCCGAATTTGGGGAAGTTTTTTTTTTTTTTTTTTTTCCTTCTTCCTCCTCCTTCCTCCTTCTTCCTTCTTCTTCCTCCTTCCTCCTTCCTCTTCTTCTTCTTCTTCTTCCTCCGAATCTGCCCAAATTCGGTTTTTTTTTTTCTTCCTTCTTCTTATCCTTCCTCCTTCCTCCTTCCTTCTTCCTTCTTCCTTCCCTTTCTTCTCCTTCTTCCTTCTTCTTCCTCCGAATCTGGGGAAGATGAAGGTTTTTTTTTTTTTTTTGAGGAAGATGAAGAAGAAGGAAGAAGGAAGAAGGAAGAAGGAGAAGAAGGTGAAGGAAGAAGGAGAAGAAGGTGAAGGAAGAAGGAGGAAGGAAGAAGGAGAAGAAAAAGGAAGAAGAATGAGGAAGAAGGAGGAAGAAGAAGAAAGAAGAAAAAAAAAAGTTGCAGTCGAAGGAAGAAGAAGAAAAAAAATAAAAAATAAAAAAATAAAAAAAAAAAGCCGAATCTGGGCAGATTCGGAGGAAGAAGAAGAAGAAGAAGATGAAGAGGAAGGAAGGAGAAGGAAGGAGGAAGAAGGAGAAAAAAAAAAGGCCGAATCTGGGCAGATTCGGAGGAAGATGAAGATGAAGAGGAAGGAAGAAGAAGGAAGGAGGAAGAAGGAGAAGAAAAAAAAAAACCGAATCTGGGCAGATTCGGAGGAAGAAGAAGGAAGAAGGAAGAATGAGGAAGGAGAAGTAAGAAGGAATAAGGAGGAAGAAGGAGGAAGAAAAAAAAAAAAAAAAAAAACTTCCCCAAATTCGGAGGAAGGAGAAGGAGAAGGGAGAAGGGAGAAGGAAGAAGAAGGAAGAAGGAGAAGAAGGGGAAGGAAGAAGGAGGAAGGAAGAAGGAGAAGGAGGAAGGAAAAAAAAAAAAGTTGCAGAGAAGAAGAAGAAGAAGAAGAAGAAGAAGAAGAAGAAGAAGAAGAAGAAGAAGAAGAAGAAAGAAGAAAGAAGAACAAAGAAAAAAGAAAAAAGAAAAAAAAACGTGGCTGACACGTGGCGCCTAGTCATTGTCCACATGGGCGCCACGTCACAATTAACTGCATATTTAACAGTTTGACTAACGGATGTATGAGACTGTCCCAAAATTTACACTTTAGGTATGACTCAGACGAAAAAAAATTGATGTACTAAATGTTGAAAACCATGAAACATGAGGGTAGTAAACAGTCTTTTACCCTATTTTAAATTTCACAACGAAATTCTTTTAAGGGGGGTAGATTGTAACACCCCGTCCCGAGTTTACGTAAAAAAAGGGTGTTTTTGTATTTTCGTTAAGTTTGGGGATATTTTTCCTTTTAAAAATGGTTTTTTGGTCTTAAATGGTGTGCCCAAGGGGCCCACCCCCTGTTTTGTCCCCCGATTCCCTTTCCCTTTCTTTTATTTTTTATTTATTTATTAAACAAGGCCTTTCGGCCTTATCTAAAACCCTAAACCCTTTCGAATTAGGCCCTCGGCCATGTGGGTCTGGGTCCGAGCCCAGAGACCTCTTAACCCAATCCTAAAACCCCTAAGCCTAACCCACCTATTTATCTAAACCCTAAAACCCAAATTCTAAACCCTTTTCCCTATTTCCCCTAAACCCATTTCCCATAAACCCTAAACCCCTAAGTCCAACCCTAAACCCTAACCCTAAACTAGTCGACTAGGTTTGACCAAACTGATTGACCCGTTGACTTTGACTTTGATCGGTCAACGGTCAACGTTGACTTTTAGGGTTGACTTTTTGGGATTTCGTCTGAGACCCCTCCTAGGCTAATTTCGACGTCCTGGATCCGTTTTTGAAGTCCGTTTTCCCAAATTCAATCGTTTGAGTAGAGTTTGACTAAATGTACCATTTATGTGCTTAGAGGCAATTATTGTAGCGTTTCTGTCTTCGTTAGTTTACGTAGCTCTTCAGCGGCGAAGTATCTATGAGTGGACCCCTTCTAAAAATGCATGTTTTAATAGTAGAAATGCATACATGAAAAGCATGATTTGATGATTACGTTTTATGAAATGTTTTGTGAGATAACATGCTTACTGAGGCTATTTTGAATTATTACTATTTTTCCTATAACCCGTGTTCTTATAGAATATCTGATGGATGACGATATGATATTTAGAACATGTTTAGAACACCTCTTTATAGTATAGATGATGGATGACTTTATACTATGAAGTTGTTTTTCAATATATATATGTTCAATGGTTTTGTACTTACCTAGTGGTCCTTTCCGCTACGGGACGTAGGGATAGATTCTGGTCCGTCCTGGACGACGGTTTGGTGTTGGCATAGGCCATGGAGTGTGTTTCCTCTGGCTATTTAGCACAGAGACCGGGAGCCGACATGGGGCCTGGAATGTATTTTCCTCTGACTGTCTGCTCAGAGACGGGGAGCCGGCATGGGGCCTGGGGGATATCGAATATTCACTATTGATTATTATATATACAAGTTGTGATTTGAGACATTGCACGGCATCCTAGGTTTTGGAAAACCTATGTTTATCATGATATATATGTG
The DNA here is from genome assembly GCA_035220775.1 of Malus fusca. Lineage (NCBI taxonomy): Eukaryota > Viridiplantae > Streptophyta > Magnoliopsida > Rosales > Rosaceae > Malus > Malus fusca. The sequence goes on from CM069070.1 coordinate 22,509,527, forward strand.
TTTTCATAAAACATGGGGGTTAGTACGTTGATAACTGTTTTACAATTTATATATCAAATTGGTCCACTCATGTTTGTTTTGCGCCCCCTTCAGGACTTAGAATTGAGGCATACAATCTTGGCGTCCAGGCACTTCCGCATCGGCATCTTCGAGTCCTCTCGGTGTAGGACCCATTCTTTTGTTCATTCAATTTTTATATAAATCCTTTTAGTGTTTCAGTTAGTTGTATGCTCTGAATACGTTCCTTAAATGCATATTCTTTATTCTTTTATATCTATAAGCCTTATTTATTCCTTATTCTCAACTTTTGCATTCAATATATGGCTTTCATTACCTTCGGGTATCGGCCAGCACGTGCCTATCCTGATATTCGAGGAATATCGGGATCGGGGCGAGTTATAATTGCTTGGATCAAATTCGGGAGATGACTTTTTGGTGCTCACACATTTATCGAGAAGGGAATATGGCTGCTAACAAATTTGCTAACATGAGCTTTTCTTCTTTAACCCTGGTTTGGCATGACTCCCCTTTATCGGCGGTCTGTGCCTCCTTACATTTGGATTTTCTTGGTTTGCATGGTTTCGGATTTTCATATTAATGTGCATCTTGGTCAGGTTTGTTCCCCCTTTATGATGTATGCTTTGTCATTTTTTCCTAACCCATTGCTTTTGGCGCTTTGCAACTTGTTTTGCATGTTTATGCTTTTTAGGTTTTTATTTAGAAGAGTTTAGGCTTTACACTGCCCGTCTTGATATATAGATATTAAGAGGAATCAGGTTGATGCCCTCAATTTGTATTCTTGTATTGTCACTTTACTCTTTCTTGTCTTATGGGGCGTAAGGTTTTATGTGTTTCTTGATTAGGTATAACTTTTTTTTTCTTATTCAGTAAAATTTCTCTCGTACCGTTGATATTTCTTTAAAAAAAAATGTAAACACCAAAAAATAAACTAAGTTGCGTAAAAGAAGAAAAGAAGTTTACGGAAATCACTTCCTCTTTTAATTTGCCTTCTAAAATCCCAATTTCATAAGCAAGAAAAGGAAATATATACTCACTTGATTCCCATCTTGGAGAAGACAAGCTCACATTGAAATGATTTTCCTTGACCTTTGCCTCCCCAGATACCCAAAATAAGAGAAACCTGTACCAATATATTTGAAATTCCCAATCAATTAGAAAATATCTATAAACTACCCACAAAATTGGAACTAAAATTGATGAAAATTTAACAAACCTTAATGTTGGGCAGGTTCAAAAAGTTCTTGGTAATGTGAACCCAAGTTTGTCCATGAAAGCTGGAGCAATGTAGAAGCCATCCATCATGTTGTCCATTCTGAAACAAAATTGAAAACTGAGTTTCTAACATACTTAGATTTTTACTTACCGAAGCTTATGATCCAAGTATAATTTTTTAAACATTCTATTGACACCGTAACATTATAATATCTAGCCCTAACATTATAACTCTGCATTTCAATGGAGCATGGCCCTGTTACGTAAAACATAAAAGCGCTACTTAGTACTTACTGGCGAAGGCCAGTACTGATGTAATCGTAGGAGCTCATGACGGCGTAGTGGGTCCCACTGCCCACAGGAGCTTGGAAAAGGGTGTCCACCATGCCCTTTCCTCTGGTGATGTCCTGCTGGTCATCTGAAGTGTCAAAGGTAAGTCCTCCCCACCTGTCTTTGGAGGTCTGCTTCGACTCATCGTATTCTGCAGAAACCTTGAAGTTCCCAGTTGAAGAGGTCTTGGGGTGGTTGATGATCTTGGAGCTCAACTTCTTCCGGCTGTAGTTGCCTAAGAAAGCAGAGGCGTTGAAGTTCAACTGCACCTAGAAGACTTATCTTCTCAGCATCCACACAGAATTTAGGTGAAATTACAGACTTCCAGTTCCATGTATTTAGATTAAATCATGCAGACCCAGAAAAGGAAAAATACCTTCACTGCCTAAAAAACACCATAACATTAAAAAAAAAAACACTACTTGGCTACTTACGCGAGTTATTTTTTTTTTAACTGCAAAGCACAGTTTGATACATGTTAAAAATCATTGCACTAAAATCTGGAAGTAAAAAAGTTTGTGCAATACTTTACATAATCAAAATACTGTTTTTAAGTGATACTAAGATGGAATTGGCTTTAGTGAACAGAGATAAGATTAAAATATTAAAAGAAAGTTATTTCCTACTAATTAAATGATAAGACCCAAAAATAAAAAGAGACTATGAGAACAATGACAAAGTTTACAAATTTATGAGTTTAAACGACACAAACAGAGGAAACAAAAAATTGGGGTTGTTGCAAAAAAAAAGTCATAGTTACCGGTGATCTGTTGACGGCCGCGATGGTTGCTGCTGAGACTGAAGCAGCCATTGATTTGCAGACGTCAAAACAAAAAAAAAAAAAAAAACAAACAAAAAAAAGAAAGAGCTTACGATCGATGGGGAATTTGAAGCAAGAAGACGAAGTCTTTAAGCTCAAACTGTTTGGGAAATTTGTCTCTTGGAAATGAGGGAGGGCAGGGAGAAGAATTTATAGGAGTGAAAGAGAGGCTTTGGATTGCGGGGAGAGAGAGAGAGAGAGAGAGAGAGATGATGGGAACTGAGTTATGAATTTCCAACGGCCACACAATTGGGATTGGCGGTATTACGTGGCTCACTGTATCCTGCTGAGGTGAACGTTGGTTTTGGAATAGTCGGTGGTTATGGGCTGCATGGGGGTTTGCTAAATGAAGACAAAATGGAGGCTTCTGGGGAACTCAGTTGATTTGAGGTTAGGGTTTAAGCTTCTTTCGTCGCCACAAAATTTAGTTACTACAATTGCATAAGCATCATTGATATGTATCTTGCTCAATTTTTTTTCTTTCAAGCTGCACATAAATCCAAGTGCACGGCTAAATACTTTTAACCATTTGAGTTAAAATATTTCAACTCCTCTTTCGCTCAATTTTTATAATAGTCAATCGATATTATATAAGGATTCTTAGGCCATCTTCAATCAGAAAATCAAATTCAAAAATTTTGTGAAACAAAGAAAGCGGAAGTTAAGACGTAAGACCTATTAACATTTTTGCTCCAATGGGTAACTTTTTTTTTTTTTTTTTTATAAAGTATCACATGATTTCTGACTTCAATTACTGAATTTATTTGTCCAAACTTCACATCTTGTGTGTGAGTAAGTTACACTAAAATCTTCATTTGGGTTAGACCCCATAACTTTTCACTACACTAACCCATTGCCAATTATCAGCCACAAAATGAAAAAGATCTTTAGTCACAAACACCAACACAAACCATTGTGGAAACTATACATACAAATCGAGAAACTTCTAATGGCAAGTTAATATGTAGAAACTTATCATGGTTTACACGAGAAATTAAAGCTATTGTTACAATCACAATATCTAGCCAATCTTTGGTCCCATTTGTTGGATTGGACTTGTCCAAATCAAGCTCAATGCATCTCATTTTCGTCATCCTAACTTTAATTGGGGATAACATTGCTGCACACTTCTTGAAGAGAAATGTATGGGCTTGCTCTTCATGGAGTGAAAGCATTTTGGCCCTTCTTAATTAGTTTATAAAAAAAGATATTTCAAAGTATGTAGCTTGCTTCAAAAGCCGACCTTATGATTCCACCTCCATTTGTAGCTTTTGAATTTTATGTTTTAATCATGTACTTGTAGCTGTAGCCTGTAGGTATATTCAAACTAAGCACATGAATATGGTTCACATTATTTTCATAAATATGGGCCAATTGGCTAGAAACCTAGAAGCCCTAAAAGCAAATGGAAGTTTTTTGCTTAGGTCAAAAAGGAAAAATGGAGGTTTCTTTTTATACCAACAATATTTTACAGCATGTAGTTGTGGCTTTCACACAATAGGCTTGTCATAATATTGTATCATAAAAATAATTTTTAAGTATTCATAAAATTATTCCTTGAAGCTGAGGATGCATGTTAACATAGTTTGATCATCATCCCCACTGGTGGAGCCACACCAAAGACTATGATGAGCTGTAGGTCAAAGAGATTTTGTGGCAATATATATATATATATGTTAATGTGTAGCCTAATATAATAGACAAAATAAATGCAAGAAGAATTATTTTTTATTGAAACTGAGTATTTAGCATAATTAAAAATATAAAAGTTATTAAGGAAATTATGATGTCATTTTGTTCAAGATTATCCTGTTTTGATTCAATGGACATTATATTATTTTCAGTCAATTATTTTTAAGATTGCCTTTTCTTCCACTTTCATTGGTTTGTTGTATGCTAGTTGTGTGGTTATAGTTGAGATAGTCCGTGTATTAAGTTTTCTATTTTCTTCTTGTGTTTGCATCTAAGTATATGTGAAATTGGATGATTTATTGCAATTTGTAATTGCAAAGCTTTATTAATTAATGCCAAACAAATTTTAAAGTAAATAAATACAAAAGTTAAACTTAAATTTTTACATAAAATATGTATGTAGCAAAAAAATATTATAATTTGATTTTACGGTAAGTTTTTTAGCTAGCCCACCTATAAAACAAAAAGGTAAACTAATAAAAAGGGCTTGAAAACTTTGAGTTTTAATGATAAGGACAAAATAAAGGGTAAAGTGAATAGTACCAGGATTGATTTTTTAGTGTAAAAATGTGGTTTTCGTTAAAATAAACAGTACCGGGAGCTTTTTGTTAAAGTTCCCAAATCATCCCATCCTAATGAGGAGATCATAATTTTTTAACTGACCAACTTATCAATTGAGCCATGCTTGCTTGTCTATTTCTCTGGTTAGAATCTGTTCTCAAATTACAGCAAGTCCAATTAGAGAATGAGCCAGTTTTTCCAAATTTCCACCTGTTATGGAGGAGTCGCACTCTCAAATCCATTGCAGCTTCTAATTTGGACCTGTACAACACTTCAGCTTCTTCTGGGCCAAACGAACCCACGGGTGACATTAGTCTTCCACCACAGCTCGGTGTAGTGTCCGTGTTTGTCCCGCGACTTCACGGAGCCTCCGATGCCGAACAAAATTTATGACATATTTGTCTTTTCGTGATCGTGATCGAGAACGGAGACGCCCTTTTGCTTAAGGTTGGTGACTGAGTTGGGATGTGGAGGGAAATTATGAGAGTGGTTTGAGAAGGTGAAGTAGAGGATAAGAGAGATAAGCGACGGAGCAAAGAGCAAGGCTTGTTTTAACGGTGAGAGAGAAGATATCAATGTCTCTGATTGTGGGGGGGGCTAGGAGTTTCCAGAAATTAAAAGGGTGGTTGTTCAATGGTTTTTTCTCTTGTAAAAGACATTATTCATGAGAAAATGATTTTCCAGGAAAATGGAAATTATAATGAACTCAATCTATCGCTAGGAATTTGTTGAAGATTTGAAATTTATCGGAATGTTTGGAAAGTGACAGAACACGTATAGCAAGCGGGTATTAGCTAGTTTAACGAATAATTAACGGTCTCCTTTCTTAATTGACATATTGGAGAAATTTTTCATTGTGTCCAGGACATAGATGATATATCATGTTTCATTATATGGATGGGAATTTTTACTTTTCTAAGTTGGTAATTTTTTAACACAAATAACTCACTATTTGAATAATGACGCGTGATGTACCATCCCATATTTTGGGCACACTAAAAACTTCCCGACATATTGGCTGTGCTTTCAATTTAGTCACTATTGAGTCTTTTGATCATTTTTTGTTTATTATCAATAGTTAACTATTTTGTTTACGAATAATGTCATGTTTGACTAATTTTTTAGATTAAATTTGCAAACATGTCCCTAAAATTTTATTTTTATTTTCTTTTTCTTCCCTCGCTCTTCTGTCTCTTCCCTCTCGCTCAATCCTTTCTGGTTTATCTGCTCTCAGCTCTGAGTCGCTCATCTCCTCTGCTCTTACCATAATTTTAATTTTCGGGAAAGGCTAAGGAGAGGGACCACAAGGAGGCAGCGAAGGTGATAGGGATCGACCTCTACTATCGCGCGAGGAAAGAGGGGCGAACTTCTTACTTGAAAAGATTCGAAGTTGTTTTACAGGAACTCAAATTCAAGGATCAAAGAAGCAGCCACGGGATCGAATTGCACCCATGAATGCTCGAAGCTTAGCTCGACCGATTCTTATACGAATCCGATTCATTTGGTGTTTTGTAATTTTCATCCTCCCCTTACAAGGCAAAACGAGTCTTGCATTCCCAGCTGAACATGAGTCCATGACCACTATGAACCCCTTTCTTCTGTACACCGAACTTTGGGATTGAACACCGGTCAATGAGAGGAGGATTTGAGCCATCTGAAATCCCATAAGGTTAACATGATTGAATTATAACTTCCTTATGTATTAGACCGTATTGGTTTGAGTACGATTGAATTGATTAGTTTGAGTACGAATGGTTTTGAAACTTGGATTCATACAGGAATTAAGGTTTAGAGCTTTTTTTTGCTTAAATAAGGCAATACTTTTCAATTTATTTTCAGTATTATTATTCGTAATTCAAACTACACATATATTTTGTTCTCTCATATTCACTAAATATGTCATTTATTTACATTAACAACTTCTTCTTTTTTTTTTTTTTTTTTTTTTGGTAACAGGAAAGTAAAAACACCTACATATAAGCGTATATATATATATATGTACCTAGAAGATTTTGGACAATGAGGCGTTCAACACTGCTATAAACTTGTAGAACGTCATGAACGCCACCTTGGGGGCCTATTTTTTTCCCTAATGTAAACAGGTTTGTAAATAGATTTTCACATGTATGCAAATAGTATTGTTTATCCTATACATATTTGGAACTTTCAACATATACGGTGTATACAATTTAAAAACTCGCATAATTGCGCAGGCAATTTTTACTAGTTTGTAGCATATTTTCTCTTTCTATTAGAACCCTCTCAGATTTGTACAGTATAATCAATCAAACCATGCTACTTGGCAGGGGAAAAATTGGCTACATTCTACCTTTATTCGTATATCAAATGTTGTCAAATGTCCATGTTTTACCTTCTACGGAGGAGTCACACTTTCAAAGCGATTGCAGCCTCTTATCTGTAATTTTATTACATTATCAACTCCTTCTGTGCCGTCCATGACCTCAACACATTGTCTACGTGGTGCCTGCCCATTAAAACATTTGCCAAACATGGTAGGCGCTACCCAAAATTAATTTATTACACATATATATGGCACTAATTGCGGTTAACCATTACATAGCACAACGCATAAAACGATAATAGTCTACAAAAAAATTTAAAGAAAAAATTACCAATATGAAACAAGCTTAGTCCATATTCTTAATTTTGGAGTATACTTAACCACAAAAGTTTCCCAGATTATTCATGCTACTAATTAAACGATAAAATTTTAAATTTCCTCACCTTGTTCCACAATTTAGGGTTCAACTTTGGAGCTGAGACCTTGAAAAATTCAATTTCCAAGGCTGGCCTGCAGTCACAATTAACACAATTTATCTCCACTCCGCTCTTGTACCTCTTATAAGTTGTTACGGTCTCATCTTCACCAACCCGCTCAACCTGATCCAACAAATACATAATCGGTCTCTCACACGGCTGCAACATAATGGATCGGGTATCAAAAGTGAAAGGACCCATGCTTGAACTCCAAGTCTGAAATGTTTGCAACGCCGTTTCTAGCATCTTAGCCGCTACCAACTTCGGATACAACTGCACCGTGTAGCCCCAAGAGACTGAAATGGACCAGTTACGCCTTAAGTCGTAACCAAAATTATGCTGCAAGGTCCGACCCGGGTCTATTTTAGAAACCCTAATTAGCTTCTTGACCGAATCAACCCGGGTGTGGTTCGGAAATATGGACTGCACATAGTCTAAGTGGTGGAGAGACACTAGTGGGGCTAACGGGTGCGCGGCTAGCAAACCAAGCGGGCTGCCTCGTATATCAAATTGGTGGAACCCGGGCTCTTTTGTTAGCGGCACCCCGATCTCACTCAAGCAAGCTTGGATCCTTATATCTGAGCCGTAAAATTGATCATATCGATTGATGCACCCGTCTAAGATCTTGACGAGCTCAGACGCCAAGGGGTAACTAATAGCGAATCCTCCGCCGCCATAGGCCATATTGTACGAATGGCCCACATTTTGCTCCACACTCTCTGATATCCCGCCTATATAATACATCTGATTGTGATCGTATCTCGCTAACACTGCAACTAAGTTTTCAGTGAAATACACCGTATCATCGTCTCCCAAGACGAACCACCTTACCTTCTCTAACCCTAACTCAAAGCTCTCTTTCACTATTCTGGCTATCCGAACTGCGGACCGGGGACCGTTCAAGCAGGAGTACTTGAACCGTGACGTGTCCTCGGAGACTCTGTACGGTGGGAGCGTCTCCGGCCACGTCATGTTGGGGTCGGGTTTTTGGTCCAGCCAAACGTACCCGCGGGTGACGTTTGGTTTCCACCATAGCTCGCTGTAGTGCTGCCGGTCTTTCCATGAATTTACTGAGCCTCCTATGCCGAACAAAATGTGGGTTATATTCGTCTTTTCCTCATCGGTAAATAGGGGTTTGCGGTGTACGGAGTAATTGCCCTCAATTTTGTGGGGTACAGAGAAGTAAAAGTAGAAGATGAGGGAGATGGATACGATGGAGCAAAGAATTAGGAGGATTGTGAAGTTAACATGCTTGGGTTTGATGCTAGGCAAGATTAGGGAGAGCTTGATGGGATTGTGAAAGGTTTCTAATTTTTCTCTTGTAGAACACATGTCTTTCTGAACTTTACTTCCTCCAAACCCTAAAAATATAAGAAAACTGGAGTGGAGAAGAAAGGAAGAGGAGGAAGAAGACTATGATGAGTGGGGCTCCGTAACGCTTCTACTAGTTTGTTGCATGAAAGTCTCTCACCATGCGTTACGAGCTTAATTTATAATCTACCTTTGGTAAAAGAAAATAAGCTTTTTTTTTTTTTATAAGGAAGAAAATAAGAAAGAAAAAAAAAAGGATTTGATTGTAGCGGTAGTCAACTAGTAAGCAACTTATTAAATGAGAAGTTAAAACTAACAAAAATTGTTAGGTAAGTAATCTTATAAAAAAGAAGAGAAAGGACTTAACTAAATAACTGAAATATTTATTGAGTCTAGTAAGAGTGTGAGCCAACATCACAAATGACTGGGTGGGCATGCCACCTAAGTGTGGCCTTACAAGAAGTCTTGTGCTCTTAATACGTATTGAATTGCCACTTAATAATACGGTTTGATGGTATCTCGCTTCACTTATAAGTGATAGGTCTTAGGTCCGAATCTCGTGGATGACGATTTCGATACCAAATTAGGTTGCCCATTGTGTGACTTAGCCGAACTCACCCCTCATCTTAGTATAAAATATATAGTTGTACTAAAAAAAATATAAAAAAAAATACGCTCTGAATTTGGAAAATGTATATGTAGGTAAAGATAAGCCCAAGTCTACGGTTCATTGTGTCTTTAATAGCAAACTCCAATGGGTTTGGCTACACAGATTTCTCAAATGCTAGATAAATTTTTCGATATAATGATGACCGTGAGTGGCTGATCGACCAATCGTATTGTGCTTATCGACCGGATATTAACAAACGCCACTTTTCTGCATGATTTATTCCACATTGAAAAAAAAAAAAAAAAAAAAAAAAACACCATGTGGAAGTTGGCCACTATTCTATATATACGTGGCTTGTAACAGGTAATACTCCCCATTAAAGAAGAGGCATAAGAAAGCAGGGTGTGATGCATTCCAAATGTATGTCAAATGTGAGTTAAAAAATATGTGTCCCTGATTTTAACCAATTTAAAAAGTAAATAAAAAAATATATGTATATTTTTGTGATATGGTATGGGAGAATTATATATTTGTGATACGTGATATGGTATGTTCTCGTTTGGAAGTGCTTTCAAAATGACTGAAAGCATTTTTTATAAAAGTGTTTTTGAAACAAATCCTTAGTAAAAATTAGGGGTGCAACTGGGTTGGGTCGACTCGAATCTGTCCATGCTTAACTTGATTTCAAACCCAATTGGGCGGGTTAGAATGAAAACAAAAAACAAAAAAATGGAACTTTAACGAAAAGCTCTCAATACTGTTCACTTTAATGAAAAACTACATTTTTACACTACAAAGTCAATCATGGTACTATTCACCTTACCCTTTATTTTGTCCTTATCATTAAAACTCAAAGTTTCAAGCATTTTTCATTAGTTTTCCTAAAAAAAAAAGTCAACCCAAACCCAACCAACCTCTACCCAATCATTTATTGAGTTGGGTTAGGTTGATGTCTTGCCCGCCCATGTCAACCCAAACCCAACTTGATTTTAAAGCCCGAATTCTCTCTTGCACATATTACCCATCCCAATTATATAAAGGGTTGTGATATCCATACACCTCTTTTTACTTCTCTCACACCCTTTTAATTTTCGACCATCGGATCAGATGAATTGAAGAAGATCAAAGGACGGAAATTAACAAGAGGTGTGGGAGAAGTAAAAAGGGGTGTGTGGATAGCACACCCCTTATATAAATTATGTACTTTGGAATGACTATGCCTGAAGTTCATTGTTGGTTTTTATATGGATAATGAATGATATCATTAGTTTTACATTTCATTTGGTTGAAGCATTGGTATACATCTTGTAATTTAATTTCAACTTGCATGCTTGAAACATTCAAAATAGTTGCTAAGATATTTGCTTCAACTTTTGTGTGGATGATGTTCAAATGAAATTTTAACTAATATCGCCCAACTTGTCCAGGTTGCACTAGTAAAAATGCAAGTCAATCTTGGAAAAAACACTTAGAGTGCTTATTTCAAAAAACACTTAAAGTGCTTTTAAAACTCAGAAACACTTTCACCAAATGTGCTTTCCACCATTTTCAAAGAACTTCCAAACGAGCTCATTTTTAAAATATTTCCAAATGAGCCCTATAAGTGTTGGAAATTAAACTATGATGACAAGAAAGTGATAAACTTCTGATATGAGACATTCTACACATTATCCCACCTCTCACTATTTTTTTTCTCGGTTAATTTTGTGAATTAATGCATAATTGTCAACCTCACATCTTAGCGTGAATTTTATGATCATAAAATCAACTATTATTTTTCAGTTGTCATGGATTTTCCTTAATGAGTGGATGTGCTACAAATGAATATCAGTTACATTCATATCATATTATGTATATACTAACAACCATATTATCATATTCTGTATATACTAACCAAATTATGAAAAAGTAAATTTTTTTTTAAAATGAAATCAAGAGGTCATTTAGTACTATGGTCTAGTGGTATTCCTCTTCACTTGTAAGTAAAAGATCTTAGGTTCGGTTCTCACCAAAAGCGAATTTGAACCACATTATAGCTAGCCCGTTGTGAGACTCAACCCATGACTTCCCCTATTTCAAATCTAAATTATATTATGTCGCAAGGTTAAGAATGATTTCATTCAATCATATCATATCATAGTTTTTCTTGTTTTTGAAAGCACAAATGAACTTCTTGAAGTGTTCAACTTCAAAAAATGTTTTAGGGTGGATTGTTGGGTCTTAGAGGCCTGTGTGTGTTAATCTGACAACGGGCTACTGTACCTTAAGCTTTGCATGCACATATTCAGGCCCACAGATTCTACAAATTATAGATAGTTATTAAAATACACATCTAAAAGAAATTAAATGTGTAATAATATCATATACTCATGGATCCCCCTCTCTAAAAGTTTAACTTTCACTACTAGTCTAACCAACCCCAAAGTCCAATTTGAGATTAATGCGCTTTTTATAAAAATGCTTATGATGTGATTTAAGTTTAATCAATTGTACAATAAAGCAGGTGAGTGTTTAATAAACTGTATTTCTAAAAGTAATTCGAGTGTAAACAGTAGTGTAAAAACATTTGGTAATTTTTTTTAACTAAGCGTTTGGTAAATTTTAATATAAAAGAGATATAATTGTATATAATGGTAAAAAAGGACATGGTAGGGGGTGCTGGCGACGATAGTGGCTGCTGGGGTTGTCAACATACTTTGATTGTGACACAAATAACCCCTCAGAGGTAACCTGATTTGTAAACAAAAGGAATAATGTAGTGTCCCCAAGTCTTTCATTTCAAACCTTGTAGTAAGATCTGTAATCACACTGGATATCAACGGAAAGCTACTACCAGTTAGAATTACATCAACAACATAAAGAAGCAATACCATAGTACCTTTTGAAGAATGTTGGACAAATTAAGATGGATCATCTTGTGAAGCTTTGAAGCTTACATTCCAAGTTCTGGGAGCATGTTTAAGTCTATACAGTGACTTTTGAAGCTTACAGACATAAGTGGATAGGTGGCTTAAACTTTGAAACCTTGAAGGTTGTTCCATGTATACTTCTTTCTGAAGAATTCAATGTAAAAATGTATTTTTTACATCTAATTGCCTCAGTGGCCACTTGAATTGAGCTACTAAAGCAAGAATTAGCTAATCATTGTAGGCTTGACCACTGGATTGAAGGCTTCCCCATAGTCTATACCTTATTCTTGGCTATAAGGCCATCTCCAACCGAATGGTCCAGAAGGCCAGAGGGCAAAAAATAGCCAAAAAACTGTCTCCAATCAAGGGCTAGACCAAAGGGCTCGTGGGCCCCACGGAATCTGAAAGGGCCAAAAGGCTAACCACTTGGCCCAATCTAGCCAGCTAGCCAGCCCCGGGCTGGGCCAGAAATTTGAGTATTTCTGTCGGATATAACCGACAACAATATAATATATTCATGTCGGTTATATATAACAGGAATGCTAGGCCAAATTTTCAAATGTAACATATAGCTGATGACAGTTACCGTTGGATTCAAATTTTTTTTTTTGGACCAATTTTTTTTTTAATTCTTTAAAATTCTCAATTTTTTTCCTATAAATACCTAAACCATTCATTCACCATTCCTACACCATTTCAGTTCTCATATTTTCTTACCTCTTTCAAAAATATTTCCTTCAATTCTTTCAATAATTTTCAAATGGCCCTCGTCTTCAATAATTTCCTTCAATTCTTTTAGTTTTTAAATATAAGTTGTTGTTGTTTTTAAAAATAAGTTGTTGTAGTTTTTAAATTTAAATAATAAATTATGTTTGGCCCTATGGCCCTTTGGCCCTCGGTTGGAGATGGAGCCAAATATGGCCCTATACTGTTAATTAAAATATTAATATTTTGGAGGGCCCTCTGGCCAGCCTTCGGTGATGGCCAAACCTTTGCCATGAGTCTGACTTTGTACCTTGCCACAGATCCATCTACATTTTTATATACTATGTGCACCCATTTGCATCTAGCTTTGTTCTTATCAGTGGGAAGAGTAACTAGAGACCATGTATTTTGAGAATGCAATGCATCAATTTCATTCTTCATTGCATCTTGCCAATTTGGTACTTTAGATGTAGCTTTAAAGGTTTTTGGTTATGAGATAGGTAATTTGGATGATCCAACAAGTGTAGAAAAAGCCTTTCTTCTAATAATACCATTCTTGGACCTTGTTTGCATTGGATACACATTCATTGGAATAGGAAGAACAACAATGAGTTGTTCATGTTGGAAATCAGGGTCCACATGGATGGGATGTTGTGTAGATAAGTTATCAGTATGCAATGGACTAGGAGAATGATGTATTGGTATGAATTGTGAACCATGTGAGGGTGTTTGAATAAACTCTAAGGCACTAGATGCATGTGTTTTCAAAGAATCTGAGACACTAGATGCAGTCAAAGAATTTGAGGCTCTAGATGAATGAGTATTCAATGATTCTATGACTATAGATGAAAATGAATGATTATGAGATGAAAGGTGATAACTAGATGAAAATGAATGATTATGAGATGAAAGGTGATAACACTTTATTATGCAAGATGGATGGTATTGATACAGTAGGTAAATGCAGTTGTGTAAGTGTGGATGGTGATGACTTGATAAAAATGGAACTATTTGAATATGGAAATGTTGTTTCATTAAATAGTACATGCCTAGAGACATAGTTTTTAAGTAACAATATCAAACATAAGAACCCTATATGCTGGCCTGTATATCCCAGAAAAACATGTTTTTTGTTTTTGGTTAAAATTTTGAAGTATTATAGGGCTTAAATAAAGGAAAGCATGCACATCAAAAAATTTTGGGATGTCTAATATCAGGAACTTGATTATGTAACAAATGATAAAGGGATTTCATTTTGAGAGTAGCACAAGGCATTCTATTAGTTAAGTATGTTGCAGTACAAACATAAAACTAGAACTGCCTAGGTAATTTTGCATTTTGTAGCAAAGCAATGACAGTTTCTACAATGTGTCTATGCTTCCTTTTTACCAGTCCATTTTGTTATGGGGTATATGAACATGATTTTTTTTTTTAAGAAAAATGCTATTTTGTAACAAGAAATGTTAAAAAATTTGTGCTTATATATTCACCTTCACTATCACTTTGAAACACTTTCATTTTTGCAAAGAATTGAGTACACAGAAAAGCATGAAATTGAACAAATGTTGCAAAAACTTCTGATTTATTATTTAATGAAAAAAAATTCATGTATATCGAGTACATTCATCTATGAAGGTTATATAGTATCTAAACCCTTCACAACATAATAAAGAAGCAGGTCTCCATACATCACTATGTATGACTTCTAGAGCGTGTACATACTTAGTGGTAGGAGTTTAGAAAGGGAAATTACAATTTCCCTTCACTAGTAAAAAAAACTTCTTGCGCGACGAAACAAACATCGTCGCATAAAGTTACGAAATTTTAAACTTCGTTGCGCAAAGTCTTTACAAAAATAGAAAATAAATAAAAATTTCAAAACCTTTGCACGCCAAAATCCAAATATTTCGTCACCTAAACCAGTTTATTTTCTTTTTATTTTATATTATAAATTTTAAATTATAGTTATTTTCATATTTATTATTTATTTTAAACCTTGCGCGACGAATATTAATATTCCGTCGCCTAAACCCTATTTACTTTTTTTTTTATTTAATTCTATATTTTATATTGTTAAATAAAATTATTTTCTTTGTGTGACGAATCAACATTTGGTCTCCTAAACCTTATTTATTTTAATTTGTTCATATTTTAAATTGTAAAATAAAATTATTTTCTTTTTTATCATTTATAAAAAAAAATTTAATTTTGCACGGTGAACATATATTTCATCACGCAAAATCCTTAAATTTGGGCGCACGGCAAAAATGGGACACATGATTTACAAAAAAAAAAAAAAAATTGAAGACTTTGTGCGACCAACACTTCGTCGCAAAAAACCCTAAAAATTTGGGCGGGCGCCAAAAATAGGATGTGGGAAATTTTATTTTAAAAAGTTTTTTAAGACATTGTGCGACCAATATTTCGTTGCGCAAAGTGATACGGTTTTTAAAACCAAAATAACACCTCCATAATTTTCTGAATGTCTTTCTCTATTCTCTTAGCTTTCATCTCTTTCCCACTCCCCAAGTCCGACCCTCTCTCTCACACTCACTCCTCTTATTTAATCTCTATTTTCTCTCTTTTCTCTATTTCTCTCACTCTCACTCATTATCTCATCTCTCTCTCACTATCTCCTCTAACTCTCTCACACTCACTCCTCTGTCTCATTCTCAATCTTGCCAAAATGTATTTTCTCCCCAAATTTTAATTTTTCTTTTCATTAATATGTGTTTTTGGAGTTAATTAATTGGGTTCGGTGTGGGTTGGAGTTTGGGGTATGCCAATTTTAGGAGAGATTATGCCGATTTTTTGGTATTATTTTATGTTGCATTTTGGTTGTTTTACCATGTTTGTTTTGATTGTAGGGAATCATCGAGACTTTGACAGAAAAAGTTGAGGATTAAGACGCTATCGAACCATATCTGTGAAACCCCGTCCCAAATTTAAGTGTATTTTCAAATTGTCGGATTTATGAAATTACCGAATTACCCTTGAGTTGACTTTGTTTGACCATCTCGTCGAAACACGTATTTTTAATTCTAATAATATATTCTTATCATACTCATCACCATGAATGCGTAAGCACGAACGGATTCAGATTCAAATTTATAACGAAGATTCTACGTTCAAACGTCAAACATTTTCAGATATTTTATGTTTCGTATATTACGTTCTTAAATTGCAAACCAAGGGGACCTACATGGAGATTTTGGTCCCCTATTCTCTTACTCAATCTAGATTCCCCCTTACTTTTTGGATTTTCTTTTCTTTACCTCTCTATCTATCTCCTGTCACTTTCTCACCTTCCCTCAATCTCTCTAACTCTCTCCCCTCTCCCCGAGCTCCCTCTCTATGAAAACTCTCCCTCCTTTCTTTGAAAATCACACACAACAACCATCATCACCATCACCTGGATGTGCAACCCTAAGAAACCCAAGTCGAATTGGTGGTCCACCGTGGCAGTCACAATGATCGTTTCCCCGACGAGCTCCGGTGGTTTTTGTGAATTTTCCAATAAAGATAAGCTTCTAGAAACCCTTGGGATGTGTTTTAGGGTTAGATCGAAGCTTTTTTTTAAGTTGTACATACGTGTTAATCGTAGAAAATAGCTCAGAGTAGCTTTTCCTAGTTTTCCGGCGAGCATCGCCACTTTCGAGGCATTTTTCAGCCAAACCACAAGCAAGGTACCATTCTCTTCATCTCGTTGACTACTACAACTTTGGTTTTTAAATCACTTGATTTAGTTGAATATTGGAGAAGTTATAGGTGTTTGAAGTTGTGCCTAGAAACCGGCCAAACCTTGGCCAGAAATCGGGTCAACCAGACCTTATAACCCTCAACCTAGATTCCTTTGGACCGAGTTACCCAACCCAATAGGCCCAAGCCCAAACCCAAGTACCCAGCCCAATTGCCCAAGCCCAGAATCAAGGCCCAAACCCAACATAAGCCCAAACCCAAACAGGACCGGACGTGGGTGAGTGGCGCGTGGGTGCGTGTGAAAGACCACATGTGCCGGCGCGTGGAGCACACGGGCCTCTGCCTCCATCCACAACGGTGATCACGGCGGCGTCGAAGACTTTTCCTGCCAATTTTTTGGCGATCCATCTCGGCGTGTGGCCGTCGGGGCAGCCAACCAGTGGAGGCGCGTGCGGCGGCCCATGGGGTACCCGAGGTTCCCCCGTATGTTTTTCAACGTCCTGATTCCGTTTATGACGTTCGTTTTCTGAAATTCAATCATTATGATAAAGTTTTATTAATTGGACCCTTTATGTGCTTATGTGTGATTATTAGCGGCGTTTTCGTCCCTCCTATTTCGTACGGCTCTTCGACGATGGATTATCTGTGAGTGGACCCCTTCTAAAATGCATATTTTACTACTAGAAATGTATACATGAAAAACATGATTTAATGGTTACGTTTTATGAAACGTTTATGAGTAAATTGGATTTACGCTTTATGATATTCATGCTTTATCGGTTTTACGTTCTTCGTAGTATATATGATTGATGACTATATACTACGAATATGTTTTATGATATGATGTTTGAGCTACTGAGCTCTGTTGAGATATATGTACTTATGTTCAGAAATATTATGTTCAATGATTTCGGTGCTTATCTAGTGGTCACTATATGCCTTCGAGTGGGTGTTGTAGGAGACTATGGGTGAATGAAGAGTTCTCTATGCCTTCAGGAGATACTGACACCACTATTTAGCACATTATATATGATATATGTTTTACGAAGGTTTTATGGCATGCTAGGGTTTTCGGAAAACCTATTACATATTATACTATTGAGTTTTCATAAAACTTTGGAGGTTAGTACATTGATGAATAACTGCTTCAGTATTACTTATATACAGTGTTCTAAAAATCGGCCTAGGCGCTGGGCGGCGGAGCTCCGACCCGATTTAGACCAAAACATTCAGTTAGGCGGGGAGGACTTCGGCGGCCGCCTAGGCGCTCGCTAGGCGCCTTAGGCGGGCTAGACGGCAATCTAGGCAGTGTGAATCTCGCTGCAAATCCCAAACTCGCTGCAATTTTGCAGAGACCAGGTGAATTTTTGCAGCTTCTCTGTGAAGATGAGGGAAAAGGGAGTGCGAAGATGAAGAGAGAGAGACTATTAAACATTTCATTCTGTGGTGGCGCAAGTTGGATTTGAGATCCAATTTTGAGGTTTTGATTTTTCTGAAATGGCGAAGAAGAAGAACGAAGATGAGGGAAGATAGTGCGAACAGAGAAAGAGATAGTGAAAGAGAGAGACTCAAAGATCCAATTTCTGAAAAGGCAAGGAAGAAGAAATGAATATATTATAGACATTTCACTTTCCAAGGTAAAAAGCTGGTGATGACTTGGGTGATGTGAAATAGGGTGGACAACTACTTCTTGGGTGATCAGATGGTTTTAATTATGAAAACCACCCACTTGTGTGGGCTTTTAAATGTTATGTGTCATCACCCACTTATAAGTTTGGGATATATATTATATATAAATGTTAAATTATTTAGATAATATTTGGTTTTTTTTTTCCTAGGCAAGCATATTATATATGTACATAAAACATTCACATATGTATGTTCTTCTATAAGAAATAACATATTATTCAATAATTATTTACATCTGATATAGTAAATTTAATTAATTCATATAATATATAAGAAATTTACCTAAATCCGCCTAAGCCGCCTAGGCGCCCGCCTAGACCCCGCCTAGCCGCCTAGGTGCTAGGCGCTGGCCCACCGCCCGACTACCGCCTAGCGTTTTTTATAACCTTGCTTATATATCAACTTGGTCCACTCATGTTTTGTTTTGCGCCCCCTCAGGACATAGGAACGAGGCATATACGATCCAAGCTAAGAGGCATTCCCCTACCAGTGATATCGTGTCATCCTCTCTGCTCTTGACATCACTTGTAATAGCACTTTTTGTTACACCTTCCGCTTGTATTCTAAATTAGATGTATGCTCTGAACATGTCATGCATTATCACTATCATTTTATTGACAGCTGAATATTATTATATTGTGTAGTTCGCACGAAATTTATATGCATTTTTCACATGTTCTCGGCATATGCATTCATTAAATGGCATGCATCACCCTTGAGTGTCGACCAGCACGTGGCCATCCCGCTGTCCCCTGAACATCGGGATCAGGGCGTGTCAATATCCCCTACCACAACCACCACAATAGACTTGTATTAGGATTTTATTATTGTACTTTGTTAGTTTATGTGTACATTAATATATTATATATATTGGATAATTTGATCACTATATCTCATATGTCATTTTATTTTGAATATATAAATTTAAATTAAAGTAATTAAAAAAAATAAAGTCATACAATTAAATTAAAAAATTCAAAATTCAAAAAATCTTGCGCTACTAAATATTTCTTTGCGCAAACAATTAATATAATTAAATTAAAATAAGAGAAATCATTAAACAAAATTTCAAAAAACCTTGCACGACAAAAATATTTCGTCGCGCAAACAGTTAATTTTGTCGCGCAAAATATTAAATTAATTTAATTTAATCAAAAAATTAAAAACTAAAAATCTTTGCACGACGAAATATTTCATCGGGCAAAGTACCTTCGCGCGACGAAGATTAATTTTTGTCACGCAAACCTTATTGTCATGAGCTTTGTGCGATGAAACATGCGCGACAAAACTTTCGTCACGCAAGGTTTTAAACGACGATGTAACAACCCGTCCTAGAAATTTACGGAACGAGAGGGTGATTTTGTAACTTGACTTTGGGTGGTATATTTTTTTTTTAAATTGGGGTTTATGTTTTGTCCCCTGGTCCACTTTCCCCATCCTTTCCCTTTTCCCTTCCGTGTCTCTTTCCCCCAGAACCGCACTTACTCTCTCCCCTCTCATAGCTCACTTTCATTCTCTCATTTCCCGAATTTCTCACACACAGCACCACACCCTCATCCACCTACGACATCGACAACACCACCACCCACACCACCATTCTTCTCTCCCCGTGAGCTCCACAAAATCTGGAGAAAATGAGTAGCACACAGGCTCTCCGTGTCTCGTGGCACTGTGGGTGACCAATGTACACCCCCTCCTCCGGCGAACCCTCAACCATGGTAAGCTCCTTGAACCCCGTAAATTGTGTTTAGGGGTGTTTTGTAATGTCTCTGAATAATTTTTGTGGTTTTTGGACGAAGAATACCTCGGAGGAGCTAAACCTAGATTTTGGCGTGAATGTCATGGTTTCCAAGTCATTTTCCGATCAACCGGCCGTTTCACAGTCTCCAATAAGTATTTTCCAACTTCTTGTTCTTTGGGCTTCAAATCGATATAAAGATTGACTAAGTTTAGTGGTGTGCTGGAGATGACTGAAGCTTGGAAGCTCCGCTTTCTCTTTTGTGATGTCCGACCTTCTTCCCCAGTGAGAGAACATGCCAGGTTGCGAAACCCAAACCTAATCAGGCCTTCAAGCTGAGTTAGCACATGCATTTGGCCCAAAATCCTTGGGTCGGGCTCTAAGCCCAAAACCCAAAACCCAAAACCCATTTAGTTAAACCCAAAAACCCAAAAGGAATAAGGCCTTCGGGCCGTGTGAGAACCTAGGGCCAGACCCGTTACTTAACCCAAACCCAATTTTCCCCCAGCCCTGTTACAAGCCCATGCCCCTTTGGTACCAGGCCCAAAGCCGAAACCCTTAGGAACCCAACCCAGACATTTAGGTTTAAGACCTTTCTCCCAAACCCACCAACCCAACCCAACCCAAATGGAATATTATTTAGAATATTCCGTCAGGGAATATTCCATCAGGGAATATTCTTGGAATATTATCGGGAATATTCATAGAATACTCTTGTGTTGACTTTTAGTTGACTTTTATGAAATTTACCCGGGACCCTTCTTAGGGTAATTCGACGTCTTGAATCTGTTTTTTTATGTCTGTTTGCCCAAATTCAATCCTTATGATAGAGTTTTATTAATCGGACCCTTTATGTGCTTAGGTGCATTTATTGTGGCGTTTTTGTCTTCGCTAGTTTGCGTGGCTCTTCGGCGGCGAAGTATCTGTGAGTGGACCTCTTCCAAAATGCATGTTTTAATAGCAGAAATGCATACATGAAAATCATGATTTAATGACTACGTTTTATGAGATATTATGCTTACTGAGAATATTTTGGAATATCATATTTTATCGAACTAATGTTCTTTGTAGTATATATGATGGATGACTATATACTATTTATGAACATGCTTTTCACACTTCTTTATAGTATATATGATGGATGACTATATGCTATGAAGATGATTTTTGAGATATATGTACCTATGTTTGGAAAGATTATATTCAATGATTTTGTGCGTATCTAGTGGTCACTGTTCTGCCTTTGGGCGAGATACCTCTATTGCCTTTGGGCGGGTGTGTGTAGGGCACTGTTCTATGCGTTTGGAAGATGATACTTAAATTGCCTTCGGGTGGGTGTGTGTCGGGCACTGTTTTGTGCATATTGAAGAGTTCCATATGCCTTCGGGCGATGCTGATAGCACATTATATACGAGATATGTTTTATCAAAAGTTTTATGGCATACTAGGGTTTTCGGAAAACCTATTACATATTATACTAATGAATTTCCATAAAACTTTAGGAGTTAGTATGTTGATAACTTTTTCAATATTATATATATATATATATCAACTTGATCCACTCATGTTTGTTTTGCGCCCCCTCAGGACTTAGAATCGAGGCGTACAATCCCGGCGTCAAGGCACTTCCACATCGGCATCTTCGAGTCCTCTTGGTGTAAAACCCATTCATTTGTTCATTCAATTTTGTGTTATTCCTTTTTAGTGTTTAGGATTAGTTGTATGCTCTAAATACATTCCTCAATTGCATATTAATTACATTTAAATTTACAAGTCTTAGTTGTTTCTTGTTCTCATGCATTCTAATATGGCTTCTTCACCTTCGGGTGTTGGCCAACACGTGCCTACCCTGGTGTTTGGGAGAATATCAAGGTCGGGCGTGTCAGACGAAATCATACTTTGCGCAACAAACTTATTTCGCCGCGCAAAATGTTTTTTTATAGTAGTGCTTCTAAGCATGATGTACATATAGATGGACATGTATCTAGTGATGCAGGAATCTGAGTTTGATGAAGAATTGCAAAGGTGATTGCATTTGGTGTGTGTTATAGTCTTTTATGCCATAGGCTTATGCTAACGGGTCATAACAAAAAAGGGGCCCATATAAATTCACTCAAACTCCAACCTCAAAACAACTTTTGCTCTATATTTTAAGTTTGTAACAAGTTTAGAGCCCAATACTGACAATTTAAGTTTACATACCAAACTTCAAATAAATCAAATTCATCGTTTGACAAAAAAAAATTATATCAAATTTCAAAGACGAATTTCCAATTTTATTGTGTGATTAATACACAAATAGCTAGCATCAATATTTACTGAGCTCGTGAAGTAGTGAAGTGAGCTCGTGAGAGCTGGAACTCCTTCCCAGACAAATATACCCTTAGTTGTCAAACAATATAAACAATTACTCCCAACACACCCACCTAATAACCCCAGAATTTATTCTTCAAAATTCTCATTCTTTAAACAGTGGTTTGGGAGCTGTTCAGAATAATTATCTCATTCTCTCACTCAATTCTATAGTACCGCCCCTTAAATAGAGAAGAGAAAAACGACATCTGAAATCCCATGTGCACCACTGCCACTTCCCTTTAAAACTTCTCTGTAAAACTATCAGACCTGTCCAACTCATATCTTAATATATGAAGAGAAAACCCCAACCAATCGCCATTAAAACCGTTTTACATAGATGTAGCACTTCGTAGAAGCCGAAGCAAACAATCTCGCTTTCCCCAAATTAACAAGCCCCGTCCTTGTATATATATACACATTACACAACCATGCATTGGTTATTTTAAATTTATATTCTGCCTTTCATTTTCACAGGCATCGTAGAAAACAAAGTCCCACATCAAAAGCTTCTCAAATCATTAAAACAATCTTCGATTCATATCTTTTTGTGGAATATAATTGTTGGGTGCGATTAAATTCCTTCCGAATAATTGCCATTTTCATATTTTTCCCTGTGAAACTCATTAAAGTGGACACAGTTCGGGCTCAGTGTTAATAAAGGTTGAAACTTTAAAGAACGCAGCAGAATGATCGCCCTAGGGTGAGGGTTTATATCTGTAAAGGAATTATTTGGGCATAATTATTTTGGGGATGTTGTTTCTAAAACTAAAATATAAAAAATAAATAAATAAATAAATAAATAAAATCAAGAATTAGGGTTTTATCATCGGCTTTTGAAAATAAAATATACGATGCATAACACAAGAAGATCCAAAAGATGCTTAGTTATGTAGCGGCCCAGAGGTGGTGAGACGATAATATTCTCTTTCGTGATTAAAGAAAGTTGGTTTTAATTATATAGTGTGATGGTAATGAATAGTTAATTAGATTGATTCCGTTGAGTTGGTGGCAATTTTGGACAGAATTGAGAAGACGAAGGGGGAGAGAAAAAAGTGAGACAGATAACACAAGCAAATGGATTTTAGCGGGAGAGGATACAAAAAACTGAAACAAAAGAGATCTGACGGGGGTGGTGATAAAAATACAAGAGAAAAGAGAATCGATGTTGGGAAGTATCTGACTTTATGTTGCTTTGAAAATGTCATCTCTCTGGAGAGTCTCGAGTTATTTTTTTTTTTTTTTTTTGTGTGGGTAAGTTGAGTTGTCTATGACCCTATCTGACGGAATGTCAGTGAGGTAATACTGAATGGGCAAAAGAGTCACGATATTCCATGCAGTTTTTAGTCAGTTTCTTCACCCTTCAAACTTCACAAACAAATACTCTCTCTCTCTAACCTAAGCTCTTGACTGCACTCAGCATGTTTTTGATATCATAACTAGTCAAATTTACTGCTTTGCCTATAACAAGCTTACCTCAAAGTTTTTTTTTCCCCAAACAAAATTCTACATATGTTAAATCCATCTAAACTGTAAGCAAGAGAATTTGAACTTGAGTGCAGAGTGGAGAGCTGTTGCTTTGGTTAAGCTCAGCTCAAGTTAATTCCAATCACATTTGATATTTAGACTAGAGAAAGGAGTTGGAGCTCCCATTGTGGATGCATGAGAAATATCTTGGAAAAACTCTACATCCTAATTATATGCATAATTGTTTTCTCATAAAAGTAAGTTATATACTGGTATACATCTATTCCATTTCAAAAACTCAGCATACAAAGCTACATGAAGATAATGATTTCACTTGAAAGGGGCTCAGAATCCTAAATTTCTCTTTCTTAAGTAATTTTTATGAACTTATTAATTTGTAAGGATCCTGTCAAGGAGCAAACAATTATATACAATGACAAATCGTAAGCTGAGATGCATTTTGATTATCAACAAAGACAAATCGTAATTAATTCCATCCTTTTCTGTAACTCACATTCGGTGGTTATTACACCCTACACAAATTCATACAGCACTCCAAGAGATGAAATCAAATTAAACAAAGTCAGAAGCCTTGGCCTCAAATATGAAATTAAGGGGAAAAAGGTGCAAACTAAAGAGGATTTCATCAAACAGACAAGACCAGCACAAGGTCAAGCAGTAAACTTATATGTTTATATGATCAGCAGTTGATATTGCCTCTCTCTGCTACTTATTAACTTTAATTACCTTAGGTCGGTCACCAAGCCTGAGCTCAAGATCCAAGTCTTCTATAGAGCTGGAGCTAAATTCAAACCCTTCAGCTGGTTGGAGATGATGTACTCTATCAACAGAACCTGATTTTAGGAAGAAGGGTATCGATGATGGGATGTCATCCGTTCTTCTTCTCTTGCAACTAACTATAGCCTCATCACCATCACTGGAGACAGAAGTACGAGCACAGTGAACAACCAAATTCAAACTCACAGACAAATTATGATCATTATTTGCGACATGATGATCACCCTTTGCCCTACAAGAACCAGAATATTCTACAACTCTCGAAATCTTCTCTCCTTCAATATGATCTCTCGCCACAGATTTGTTGTTATGATATCTGTTTGTGCCCAAGACTGACCAAGATTGAGGAGAAGATGCAGAAGAAGAAGAAGAAGGTGGGATCAGGGTTTGCTCAGCACAATTCTTTTTACATGGTAGCTGAGCTGAAAGCTTAGAAACTGAGGACGGTGATGATGTTGCAATAATACCGGGATCGGAACTAGGGTTTTTAGGGTTGTAAACCAGGGCACAAACTTGACGAGATGGGAATTGGAAACTACCCAAAGATGATGAAAAGGGATTATTAGCACTATTTTGGACAGAATGATCATGATCCTGATGATGATGAAGGTTGTTTTGAAGGGCAGTTTCGTCATTTGGAGACTGCTTTAGTCTAGCCCTGTCTCTCCTGTGAACATTCATGTGGCCGCCCAGAGCTTGAGCCGAACGGAACTCTCTCCTACAGAAACTGCAAGAATAAGATCTCGGAGGCCATATGCAGCCTCCGAGAGGCCCTGCTGCGTCTTCGGCGAAAGCTTGTTCTTCCCATGAATCATCGTTTGAAGTTGGCACTTGAACATGATGATCGTGATTGGATGAACTCAAGCTGTTGTGTTTGCGCTTTGCCCACATCCAATACCGTGCTTGTTCCATTGTTGCACTACTCTCTGCCGCAAGGCTTAATTGTAAGGAAAATCAAAATTCCAAAAAAAAAAAAAATACAAAAGATGAAAGGTAGTCAAAGTAGATGGGGTTATGAAAGAAGTGCAATAATATTTGAGTGTATATATTTAAGTTGGAGTCTGAAAAGTACATGGACTGATCTGAGCCAAGGAGGACGTCTGAGAGGTTGCTTAGGGTGGTGTTTGATTGGAAGGTAATCAAAGTGGCAAATACTCTATGCCTTGCCTGATAAAATGGTAGCAACTTTTTCTTTTTGTTTAGTATTTCTGGTTGGCTTTCAGTCAGTACTTATATTTTCTCTCTGTTTTTTTCTTTGGAGGGGGAAGCAATTAATGGTTTAACATATAATAAATCACTGTTGCGGGTCCTGATCTGATGAGTCCCTCTTGTAAGTTGAGGGTGCTTAGAGACAAACTGAAACAAACTGACTGAAATCTCCTTATGTAAAAGAGTGCCAAGATGCTTCAATTCCTCCTCCTTTGTACTTAAATTACATATACAATGACTACACATGATATCATGCAGCATCATTATTATACAACTAGAGACATTCAAACTTCGGAGTGCGACCGTCACACAATAAGATAATGTACAATTTATAATACATACCGTAAATTGAGGCCGTTAAGGAGATAAATCGTATTTAAACGAATTAATTTTTCCAACTAATTAACATATATATCATATTGATCAACATATCATATACAACTACAAGTATAATTCTCACTGAACAGTAAACTTTGATTAAGAGGCTAAAAGACTAATTAGCAGAAAGGTAGCCTTGACGATTTTGTTTTAATTCTTTTTGTTTTACTCATATTCCAAAGATATACACGTGTGCCGAATATTGGTCGTAGTCTTCTGGGTTGACAAGAAGCCGTCCGTTGTTGAACTTCTGGCAAGTACGTAACAATATCTAGAACACATAGCCCGAGGGCCAAGACACATCCAGTATTGGAAAGAGAAGAAAACACCTCATACTTAAAAGAAAGAAAAAGAGAAAAGCAATGGCGATGGTGCAGATTGCTCCAGGTTTACATTTTGGGAACTGGATCCCCTCCGGATCCAAGAGATCTGAGTCAACTAATCAATGAATCTGTACCATTGAAATTTGATCTAACGGCTATAAACAGGAGATCCCTCTAAAAGTTATAATAATTGTAGCCGTTGGATCAAATTTCAATGGTCCGAATTCATTGATTAGCGGGCTCATATCCTTTTGGATCCGAAGGGGATCCAGTTCCTATATTTTGATCTTCTCTCACTCCTTTATATCAATTTGGCTTTTTAGCCAAAATGAGTCAAAATGATCTTTGAAATTGGTATAACTCTTTATTTTGGTTCTTGAGATTTAAAATCGACATAAGTGATCTCTGATATTGTTAATAAATTTGGTCATTCCGTCAAAATTTTCCATTAAATTGAGGGTATTTTTGTCAAATCAACTCCTCAAATTGAATTGGTAGTTTCTTCAATTTAATGGAGATTTTTAACAAAATGACCAAAATGATTAACAGTAAACAATCTCAATGATCACTTCTATTGATTTTAAATCTCAAAAAAAAACAAATCGTGGGAGATAAATTGGACTTTTATTTATTTAATTTTTTTGTTGAACAGAAAACCCCAAACATAACAAAACCTACTACAGAACAATTGTACAACTTGGCCTAATCAAGTTTATTTATAGACTTACGTATATGATTGCACTTATAAATCATGTACCTATGTATATATTCAAACAAATTTAATATTGTACATTATCAAAAGAGTAAGATCACAATTTAACCTATCGATGCGTTTAATTTTAATGAAAAATTAATCATTGACTATAGATACTAGTAAAAAAAAAAAACACCTTATACGACAAAACACACATTGTCGTGCACAGTTATAACAACCCGTCCCTAATTATGATTTTTATAATTTTAATAAGTGAGGTTACGAAAATGCCCTTCGAGGCAAAGCGTTGAATTTTTTGTTGACCATCTTGTCATGTCATGTAAGTTTTGTTTTCTTAGCTTATCATTGTAGTACTCGTCGCTACGGACGCGTGGGCGCAAATGGAATGCAATTTGGAGTTATAATGAAGGAGTTATTAACGTTTAAAGTTGGGGGCATTTTAGTAAATTGGTTAATATCTAGAAAATTCCAGATTTTTTGAGTCAAATCTGAGAAGCCACGTGTGTGGCTGAGATTGAAGGAAAGGAAAGATAGGCGGTGGAGATGAAGGATAAAGGAGAGAAATGAGGGGGATGTGAGGCCAATAGGAAGAGAAGAGAGAACTGAGGTGGCCAATCAGGAAAGAAAGAAAGGAGGGAAAGGTGGGAAGGAGAGAAGGAGGGGGGAAACCGGGTTTCCCCTTGACCCGCTCGACCCGACCCTTTCTTCCATATTTCCCGATGGTTTTCCATCGAATTAGACCGATTTAACATGCCCAAGCATCATCTTGCCCCTCCCTTTACCAATTCCACCTCAAAATTCATACAATTTGGCCTTGGATTCATGGGAAATGCACCAGTGGGTGCGATAGGGTCTCGACGGCGATCCTCCAATTCCTACCTCCTCCAATTACCACCACCAATAGACTCCCCTTGAGGCCTTGAATAAAGCCCAATCATTTTTAGGGGCGGCGGAACACCGAGGAAAGAGAATCAAACACACCCAAATCTAGGGTTCCGGCGGGGGGTTTGGATGAAATTGGGGGGCATTTCCCGGCCAAATTGGCCTTAGTCACAGGTATGAAACTTGTTCTACTCGTTGAGATCTTCATTTGTGTGAAATTTGAGAATTTTTGGAAATAGTTGATTTTTCCGACGAGTCGGGGTGGCCAACCGCCACCTGAGGCGGCGCATGGGCCGAGACGTCCCCTGACCTTCCTAGGCTAAATTTGAAAACCCTGATTCCATTGGTGAAGTCCGATTGATGAATTTACGTTGTTTGAACGTAATTCTATTAAGGTCCGCCGCTTGATTATTATAGCAATCAACGATCCAACCGTTGGATCGTCACCAAACTTTGATACGTTGTAGTACGTAATATTTGAGGATATTAGAAACTTACGGATCAGGAATCCGACGTACGGATCTTCCCGAATAGGATATGTAAGTTACATGTTTTATTGACAAGAATTCTAAGACATGTTTTGATAATTGTTTTAGGCGCAGATCGTTCGTGACACCTTGATGTTTGTGCTAGAGAGTTGTAGCGCGGACTTCAGGTGAGTGGGCTTTTGTTTTCTATATATACGTATATATGCTTTACGATTTCGAGAAACTATTTTTAAATGAATTTACGAATTAAATGCCATGTCAAGGATGCATTATATCTTAGTATTTGCATTAGTATAGTTTTGCATAATATGGAATGATGCTGCGGAGGCCCAGGTAAGCTTCAGGTGAGTACATTATGATGATAGTGATTGCATTGTGTATGGTTATGTTTACATGCATTTAGTGCTCATTATCCTGCACCCCGGTGTTAGTGCTCCGCCTGAGGCTAGGGCCAGCCTTCACGTGATCGTTCACCTCCCGCACCGTACGCTCACCTTGGATCTAAGGCAGGTGTCAGCCTATCGTACAGACCACATTAAGTGGTTCCGACTCGTATGTGACTTGCGATACTTCGCACAGCCTTCATGTGATCATAGCACTTGAGCGTATTTATTTACACCCAGCCTGTCGTACAGACGACATTAGGTGGTTCCGACTCGTGTGCAAGAATTGGTTATGAGCTATAGATTCAATCGTATAGGTCACGTTAGGTGACTCCAGCTGATATATCATTTTATATTGATTTACATCACATGGCTTACATATTTATCATTTAGATACTTGACATGGCACATACTTTGGTTTTCATTGCTTTCGAGCCTGATTTCTTTTTACGTATGTATTATTATTTTCTGGAAAATTATACGGGTTTTACGGTGAAGGGTTATTATTTTGGAAAGAATAATGGTTTTAAAAAGCTTTGTTTTTGTCCACTCACGTTTTCTGTTTTGCGCCCCTCCAAGTTTTAGATGCTAAAAGTTCGTATCGACGAGGATTCGTGGTGAATCTCAGTATAGGTGGCTACCTCTAAGGGTATGATCCTTACCCACACTACTGTACTTTACTTATGCTCTGACCTCGCGTGTGAAATGAGTTCACTCCCGCTGATCACAGCGCACTCTAGTCTTAGGTACTTTTAGGCTTAAATTTATTCACATTTTCCACATCATTATACTTTATGGCTTCGCCACCTTCCAAGTGTCGGCGTGTGTCAACAGCAAAATTTTAAAAACTGTCAGCAATGTGTATAAAAAAATAAATGAAATAAAACTTTGCATGACAAAATTGTCGTCGCGCAAACTGTAGATTTCGTCACACAAAGTCAATTTATTTTATTTTTTATGTATTTTAAATTGTAAAAGAAAATTATTTCTTTTTAATTATTTCAAATTTAATTTTATATTTAAAATTGTAAACGATTGTTTTCTTTATTTTATTATTTGTTAAATTTTGCACTACAAAATCCAAATATTTTGTCTCGCAAAGTGAATTTATCTTCTTTTACTAATTCTATATTTTAAATTATAAAAGTAAATTATTTGTAACTTTTTCTTTTTTATAACTTTGTGTGCCGAATCCTATTATTTCGTCGCATAAACTAAATTTATTTTCTTTTTTATATTTACTTTTATATTTTAAATTGTAGAAGATTTTTTTTTTTAATATTTCATAACTCAAAACTTAAGAAAATGAAAAAAGGAAAAAAAAAAAGAATACATCATATTGATAATATAAAGTTGTTTCTTTCTTATTTTATTTCATTTTGAAAATTTCACAACGTTTTTGCATAGACAATCTTGAAGACAATACGAGTGCATATTAGGTGGGATATGGATGATGTAATTCAACTTTTGATTCACAAAATTCTTATATGTATAAGTGATACAATGTAATTCAATTAATTAATGATTAACATTTTCAAACCACCCTAACGAGCATATGAAATCGTTGAACTTACATTGCAAAGTCTATGCATGGTTCAACCAACATTTGTAGTTTGCTATTGTTATGGCACTATATGTTAAAGCTCTTGTACGCATAAGTGGTATAGTGTGGTCGACATTTTGCAAAGACATTTTCATAATTTGAGCCGTTCAAGATTTAGACCTCTCCTTCAAGATCATAAATAAGAAAAATTACTCAATACTAATGACACCGAATTTGAAAGGTTGAAGGTTGTTGCTTAGTAATTTAATTCAAAAGATGGTTCATGTTCTCATTTGAGTTCATGATTAGTCTTACATTAAGTTTATGCTCTGTAACCTCTTCATGGAAGGTAGAAGGTTGTTCCATGTCCAGTTATTTAAACCCACTACTCATGTATGGAAAGACAATCTTTCAGAAATTAAGAATTACTTTTAAACTTGGTTTAGTGAAGAGTGTTTTTCTTCATATCCGTAAACTCTTGTCTCTTTGGTGGATTCCTTAGAGTGGCGAGTTGTTTATCTTTGAGTGTTCACTTGTGGTTTCTCTTTGATATCCGTTATCTGGTGTCAAATTGGTAATCAGAGCATTATTCGATCATGGTTGGGAGGCATGGGCGTCGTGGAGGCCGACAAGCTCGCCAGGACTCACAACATCGTGAGAGAGATCTGAGTGACATTGAGATGGATAACCTAAGGAGACAAGTGCAGCACCTCCAGCGGCATCTTGAGCGCTACGAACCTCTAGAACATGATGATCCCCATCATGAAACAGAGAATGATGGATCTGATGAGAATGAGGAGAATCTTTTTGGTGGTGGCGATGATCGAGTCTCAGATGATGAGAACGATCGTACACAGCATCATCATTTTTAACAAAATTTTGATATCAAAGTTGACATTCCAGAATTTGAAGGCAAGATGCAGCCTGAAGAATTCATGGATTGGATCAATACCATGGAAAGAATATTTGATTACAAGGATGTGGCAGAAGATCGAAAAGTGAAACTAGTGGCTATCAAATTGAAGAAACATGCTTCAATTTGGTGGGAACATCTCAAGAAGCAATGGGCTCGAGAAGGAAAAAGAAAAATTGTAACATGGGAAAGGATGAGGAGAGAATTGAAGAAGAAATTTCTACTAGAAAATTATCGACAAGATTCATTTCTTAAGTTTCACAATTTCAAGCAAAAATATTTGCCTGTGGAAGAGTATACAACATAATTTGACAAACTCCGAATACTCTGCGATATTGTTAAGCCAGATGAGCAAACCATTGCTCGTTACTCGGGGGACTTCGTTTGGAAATTAGCAATATCGTGCAACTCCAACCCTATTGGAGTTATAACGATTTGGAGAAATTGTCCTTGAAAGTTGAGAAGCAGATTAAAGAAAGGTGTGGTAGCACCCCAAGATTCGGAGTGAAAGAGTTCAAAACCAATCAGGCGTCAACATCCAATACCAAACTTGGCCCCGTTCCAAAACGAGATGCACCTGTAAAGATAACTCATAATCAAGAAGTTCTAGCAAGTTCGAGCCATCTGAAACAATGTCGTTGCTTCAAGTGTCAAGGGTATGGCCATCATGCGGTTGAGTGCCCAAATCGCAAGATAGTTTCACTTGTAGAACAAGATAGGGAAGGATTTCAACGAAGACCCAAATCAAAATTTTGATAAAGCCCCAAGGTTTGATGAAGAAATCACTTACGGTGACGAGGGAGAAAGCCTAGTAATTCGAAGAAGTTTAAACGCAACCTATGTGGAAGAAGACAATTGGCTTCACAATGACATCTTTCATACAAGGTGTACTTGTCATGGCAAGGTCAATAAAATGATTATCGATGAAGGTAGCTGTTTGGACCAAAACTTAAACTTTGGGTTCCAGAAAGGGGCCGGCCCAAAGGGAGGCCTGAAGGGAGAGTCGGTCGAAGCCCAGCAACTTGGCCGAAGCCCAACCGAAACCCAGAAAAGCAGGAAAGGGCCTCTTCTGACTTAATGCAGCTCATCAAGACCACTTGCCCACCTACCCAAAGGCCAAGTGGTATAGACTGACCAGCTACATAGACCATAAAGTACTTTATGGTGGCATTACATGTAAAAACGCTGATGAGTCATCACCCTCAAACCGCATTCGGGTAAGGCTGCTGCTACAGGAGGTCATGCTAGGTTGTCTATAAAAGAAGAAAGAGAAATCAGGATTAAGGACACTCAAACAAACAAACAAAGCACAAACTCTGCTCAAAGCCAGATTTGCCTTCAAACGATAGCTGTAGTCAGCCAAAGCCTTCATCCCTCTCGGGATCAACTCACACTCAACCCTTTTTTGTAAGCTCTACTACCTTGTCTAAAACACTTGCCGTAGTATCGATCTCCCTCTGAAAACTCACCTCTCAAACCTCTTTTCCTCTAAACTCTCAGCCCACTGATAAACCCCAATCCCAAGAAGTTGCAAGACGCCCTGTTTTGCCCGATAAGGTGAAAACCTTGCCTGTCCCTTCTTGGTTTTGTCTTTTCATTTATTAAACTAGCAGTATGTTGTGTACTTTCAGTTGTATTCAAGTTGTTTCTAGTAAAATGATGATTAAGAAACTCTCTCAGTTCTTGAATCCGATTTAAAGATGTCTTCACTATTTAAATCAGATCTAAGTTCTAATCTCCCGGACATATAAGAGTGATCATGTAAAAGTCATTGGTCTCAAGGCATAAAAAAGAACTTTATGTGGACTTAACCCATCCACGACAATCCTTGATAAACAAAGAAGTCTGAAGTTACTTGGGGCGCAAGTAATCGACTGATCTAGTAGTTTTACCACTGTTATATTATGATTATGCTAGAACGTTTGAGTATGGAATGAATTCTGATAGGAAGCCTCAAGGCCTACACCTAAGGCCCCACAAAGGCACCTATTTGGATTCGTTCTAAGTTCTGCGGGCTAGAACGTTTGAGTATGGAATGAATTCTGATAGGAAGCCTCAAGGCCTACATCTAAGGCCCCACAAAGGCACCTATTTGGATTCGTTCTAAGCTCTGCGGGCTAGAACGTTTGAGTATGGAATGAGTTCTGATAGGAAGCCTCAAGGCCTACACCTAAGGCCCCACAAAGGCACTTATTTGGATTCGTTCAGCTCTGCGGGCTAGCTGATCAGAAGTATAACGGTGGTAATACTATGTGCGACAATGGAACCAGCAGTGTATATGTCCAAGAGCTGGATTGGTTATGGATTGGAAGCCTCAAGGCCTATATCTAAGGCCCCACAAAGGCACCTGTCATAATCAATACGGTCCCTCGGATATATATATATATATATATATATAATTGGATTCAACATCCATTCTACGTCTGCCATGCTAAAGATGGCAGTGGCACGCCTGAGCATACCTTGATTGTGAGCCTTAAGGCCTACACCTAAGGCCCCATGAAGGCACCTTTCAGAGTTAACTCCGTCCTTCTCTTTCAGCCTTGCCCGACAAGCCGTGCCCGATGGGCCTTGCCCGACAAGCCCGACAGTAAAAGCAGAAGCCCGACAACAACCCTCAACCGACGCCAAAACCTCTCCCGGGGAGCTGTGTGCTCGTCGGCCAGGAAGCCTCCCCGACGGAAATTCCTGACGCGAACATAGTTTTGGCACGCCCAGTGGGACTCCCCTGATCAAAGCAATATGTCAGGATTATCAGAAGATCTGCAAACTACCCTACTGCAAATGCTGCAGAGATTGGAATGTGTCTCCACAGATTTCAAAAAGGAAGCTGGTATGGTCCTAAGACCAACTATTCCTACATCTTTACCTCATCCTGGGGAAAAAGATAATAGGGAGAAGAAGAGGCTCAAAACTAGCCAGTTAGAAGAAGCAGTGGTGAACAAACCCGCAGAGCCTTTCTCAGAAGCCCCAATAAATATGATCAATATGGCATGGGCGGAGAAGGGGAAGGAAAAAGTCACGGAGCCAATGGAGGAAGAAAAATTGGCTGACAAAACTATAAAAGGGGTAATTAAGTTGCCCGAGTATCCAAAAGCTGCCATAATCAAAGGGATGGTTTTATGCAGCAAGTGCCAATGCGAGTGCGAGCTCGAAATACCACCCTCAGGAGTTCTCATTGATCAGGAGTTGATCAGAAGAAATGAGGCCCTTGAGAAATCTAGACGGACTGTAGGAAAATGTGCTTCTCGAAGTATCTTTCAAAACCATGAAGCTTTATCAGAAGTTTTTCGAAACCATGAAGCTTCTGAAGAGGTAGAAGACATAGAGGCCAAAATACGAAGGAGTGCGGATCATCCCCAATATGGCCATATGGGGAGAGAAGCTAAGGAGAATGATGGGATAGCAAATCCTGTCAAGAGAAATAACCCTACCCACCTCGAACGAAAATGGTACGTGGTTGGAAAGAATGGACAGCCTACCAAACCGATGGGAGCCTCTATGATTAGGAGAGTTCAAAGACAGCACAAAGCCTACATGAATTCCCTGAAGACCCTCGCAACATCAGAAGCCTCCCAGAATAAAAAACTGGAGAAAACATCATCTGACGGAAGTAATCAACTCTGTTGGAAAAGTAAGAAATAGGTGGAGAATGCCAGTAGCCAAAAAGAAGGCGAGGGGAATCACGTGCCGCAGAACCAGCATCCTGGGAAGTATAGGATCTTGAGGCGGGCTCAAGAAGATTTAATCATGGTGCCAACCCCGGGGTGGAAGACGGAGCAGACAAAGCCTATTTGTTTTGGAATTGTTTCACCCGAAAGAAAACCACCTTTTCTGCCATTGGTGGATCCTTTTGGTGAGGTTCCAAAGCAAACGTTGGATGCGGGCAGGAATCAATTAGAGGAGGCACCAGAACCACTACTACCACCCGATGCCATGGCCTGGTTGGATGAATTCATGGACCAGATCGAGAGCAAGAAAGAAGATGTGCTCAAGCCTAATGATTTTCATATCAACATGGCATACATATTATCTGCCACATTTGGTGCCCAACCTGATCAG
This sequence comes from Malus fusca, assembly GCA_035220775.1. Classification (NCBI taxonomy): domain Eukaryota; kingdom Viridiplantae; phylum Streptophyta; class Magnoliopsida; order Rosales; family Rosaceae; genus Malus; species Malus fusca. The sequence continues at coordinate 22,545,115 of CM069070.1, forward strand.
TCCGCTACTATGGAGGGTGATTACTTGACAACTGAGCCAATGATGGCACATGTCAATGTAGAGGAAGTCGAATAAGGAGAATCGGGCAACTCTGAAACTTCTGAAGCGTCCAAAAGAGGTCCTGTAAGGATTTATACCAACGAAATGGTGTTTAGCCGCCCGAACATCTCGATGGCCAATCATCTGAAGCCCATATATGTCACAGCTCATTTGGAAGGGGTGCATTTCAAAAGAATTTTAATAGATGGCGGAGCAGCTGTTAATGTGTTACCAGCCAAGCAGATGAGGAAAATGGGAAGAAGTACGGAGCATCTTATTCCTACAGACCTCACAGTTTCTAGCTTCTCAGGCGCCATCACCATGACCCACGGGATATTGCCCTTAGAAGTGGATTTGGGGTCTAAACAAATCATGCTGGCATTCTTTGTGGTTGACTGTACTTCCACTTATGGAGCATTACTTGGAAGAGACTGGATCCACCAAAGTCTTGCCATACCCTCCACCCTGCATCAGCGAGTCGCTGTCTACCATGAAGAGGGACCAACAGGACCAGGTTTCTGGGAAATGGTGGAGGCCGAATCACGGCCATTCCTACCCACAGCCAACGTTGCGGAAGCAAGTTTCTACAACCCCAACGTATGAATCTTGAAATGTTCAGGAGCTGACGAGAACGGCCGCCCTACCAAGGTGACGGCCCAAAAGCTTTTGGAACAAGGAATGCTCCTTACTAGAGAGGAGTGGGATATACCTTGTATCATCCCAAATCCCCTACGACATCAATGACTGGACAAAAGAAGAAGGATCAGGTAATGGCAGTCAGATCCCTGATTAAAAGACTGTTGGTATATGGGAAAGAGAAGAAGCAAGAAATGGAGCTTTTAGGAGAAGAAGAACAGGAATGGCAACCAGGAACTTCAACCAGCCAAGATGAAAACAGGGAAGAGCTTTGTCAAAAAGAGTTGGAGAGGGCCATACAAATGGTCGAATGCATTTATGACCTGGATGGGCCAGACGACTTGCCCGAAAGCCCGGAGTTAGTCGAATTTTTATGTGCAGAACCTGATAAGCCACCACCAGAAGTGCAGGATCATTTGGAAGTTATTGATCTAGGGACAGAGGTAAATCCAAGACCAATACAAATCAGTGGCTTATTGGAGACTCATGATCGGGCAAAGATTATTTGTCTCTTGCAAGAATTTAAAGATTGCTTTGCTTGGCATTATACTGAGATGCCAGGTTTAGATTCAACCTTGGTGGAACACAGGATGCCTATCAAGGAAGGATATAAACCTGTTAAGCAAGCACCACGAAGGATGTCCAAAGAGATAGAAGAGAAAGTTAAAGAAGAAATTGAAAGGCTTGTAAAAGCTGGATTCATTAGGCCAACCAAGTATGTGGAGTGGTTAGCCAACATTGTACCCGTTTTGAAAGCTATAACAAAAGCAGTGCGCTGTTGTGTTGACTACAAAAATATTAATGGCGCTACACCGAAAGATGAATATCCCATGCCCATGGCCGATCTATCCATAGATGCAGTAGCAAAGCACAAAGTTCTATCTTTTATGGATGGAAATGCCGGGTATAATCAGATAAAAATGGCCCTTGAAGATATACATAAAACAGCTTTCAGGTGCCCCGGACATGTGGGGGCATATGAATATTTGGTTATGCCATTCGGGCTCAAGAACGCTGGTGCAACATACCAAAGGGCAATGAATGCCATTTTTCATGATCTAATTGGACAGAATATGGAGGTATACATCGATGATATCGTGGTAAAATCCAAAACAGAAGGACAACATCTGGTAGACCTCAGACAAGCTTTGACAAGGATGAGGATCCACAAGTTGAAGATGAATCCGAAGAAATGTGCGTTTGGAGTAAGAGCGGGCAACTTCTTGGGATTCCTGGTTCATCAAAGAGGTGTGGAGGTGGATAAAAACAAAGCTCGGGCTATAATGGAGTCACCTTCACCTACCAACAAAGTGCAACTTCAAAGGTTGCTGGGAAAAATTAATTTCTTACGGAGATTCATTGCTAATTTGGCGGGCAAGATCCAGCCACTGACTCCTCTGCTAAGACTGAAAGATAAAGAGAATTTCGAGTGGGGGCCACCATACCAACAGGCATTCGACAGCATTAAAACCTATTTGACTTCTCCACCAGTGTTGGTGCCACCTCAAAGGGGAAAACCCTTGAAGCTATATATCTCTGCTTCAGAAAAGTCAATTGGGAGTTTGTTAGCTCAGAACAATGAAGGAGGAAAAGAGCAAGCAGTATACTACCTCAGTAGAATTCTGACCGAGATAGAAACTAGATATTCCCCAGTAGAGAGATTATGCTTGGCTCTATATTTCACTGCCAGCAAGCTAAGGCATTACATGTTACCTTGTCACGTACACATCATCGCCAAGACAGATGTGATAAAGTACATGTTGTCAAAGCCAATGCTAACAGGGAGGATTGGGAAGTGGATTCTAGCATTATCAGAATTCAGTTTCCAGTATGTACCCCAGAGGGCGGTCAAAGGCCAAGCGATTGCTGACTTTCTGGCCGAGCATCAGGAATCTCAAGACGAAGTAATCAATATCCCATGAAGCCTGGAGGTCACTAGCATTTGGATCCCGCCGAGAGAAGATATCTCGGGCAGAGAGGATTGGGTCCAACAAGAGATAAGAAGAGTGACTGGTCTCTGGATCACTCATTGGAAGTTATATTTTGATGGATCTCACACTCAGAAGGCTTCAGGAGCAGGAATTGTGATTATAAACCCTCATGGGGTCTATCATTATTATTCATTCTTCCTAGACTACCAAGGAAATACTAATAATCAGGCAGAGTATGAGGCTTTGATAATTGGTCTGGAAATCTTAATGGAGCTGGGGGCAGCAGAGGTGGAGATCTTTGGAGATTCAGAGTTAGTAATAAACCAGCTAAACGGGGAGTTCAAGTGCAGACATATTACCATGGCAGGATATTACTTGGCGGCTACGCAATTACTGAGTTTCTGGGATTCTGAGATATCAGTCAATCATGTTCCCAGGGGATCCAACTTAGCGGCCAACGAGATGGCACAACTAGCCTCAGGGGTGCCAATACAGGAGAGAAGATATGGAGTAGATGTCGAGATCCAAAGAAGAAACCTCCCTTCTATCTTAGAAAGGGGATTAAGCCTGGATGTAATGAATCTAGAAACTGAAATAGAATATTGGAGGTCCCCTATCATTCATCATTTGAAAGATCCCTCTTCGCCTACGAGCAGAAAGAACAGACAGCAAGCGACCAGGTATGTCTTGTGGGTGAAGGACTTGCTAAAGAAAACTCCAGATGGATTACTATTGAAATGCTTGGGCCAAGAAGAATCCATGAGGGTAATGGCCGAAGTACATGAAGGGATATGTGGAGCACATCAGGCGGGAACCAAGATGATGTGGTTGCTTAGAAGATATGGTTATTTCTAGCCCGACATGGAAAAATATTGCAAGTCTTACGCTAAAGGTTGTGAAGAATGTCAGCGGCATGGACCTCTCCAGCATGTACCCTCAGTACCTTTAAATCCAGTGGTCAAGCCTTGGCCCTTCAGAGGATGGGCGATGGACTTCATTGGGCAAATCTATCCAGCTTCTAGTAAAAGGCACACTTTCATAATTGTGGCAACGGATTACTTCACCAAGTGGGTGGAAGCATCAGCAGTAAAATCCATAACTTCAGCCGCGATCAAGAATTTTATCGAGACTAAGATTTTGCACAGGTATGGGGTGCCCGAAACTATAGTAACGGATCGTGGGCCATCTTTTATCTCAAAAGAAGTTGAGGAGTTTGCAAGCAAGTACAAAATAAAGATGATCCAGTCCAGTCCATACTACCCTCAATCAAATGGCCAAGCAGAGGCCAGCAACAAGATCTTGGTCAACATCATCAAAAGAATGGTGATGGATAGTCCAGAAAAGTGGCATGAAAGGCTGGGGAACACTTTGTGGGCATACAGAACTTCCAAAAGGGCTGGGACAGGAACAACTCCTTATGCTTTAACTTTCGGGCAGGATGCGGTGCTCCCCATGGAGATAAATGTAAGTTCGGTCAGAATTCAAAACCAATTTGGGTTACATAGTGAAGAATACATCGAAGCCATGTGTCAAGGAATTGAAGACTTGGATGTAGCCCGAATTGAAGCCTTGAACCAGATTCAAGAAGGAAAGAAAGCTGTCGCCCGAGCTTATAACAAAAAGGTGAAGATAAAGTCTTTCAAAGAAGAAGATTTGGTATGGAAAACAGTCATCCATCTAGGGGCTCAGCTCAGGGGCTTTGGAAAGTGGAGCCCGACATGGGAAGGGCCTTTCATTATTAGTCGAGTTTTGGATAAAGGAGGGTACTATCTAGCGGACCTCGAAGGAAATGGGCAGAAACATCCCATTAATGTTAAGTTCTTGAAAAAATACTGTCCTACATTATGGGATGTTAGAGATTGCTACATTGAAGAGGAGGCAAAGTAAATCAGGGGCCGAGAGTTTCAGATACAGTCTTTATTCATCAATCATTCAAGCAGAAAAACAAAATTGCTAAACAATATTCATTTCATTTCGACAAATTGATGAAGATTACAACGATTCAAAGCCAACATACTACATTCAATTCTGTTGGAATACAATGATGTCTCAACTGGTTTTTCCGATGTCTTCACGGATGGAGCCCGATTAGATGATCGGGTTGTGCGGCCAACATGTGCCTGGTAGAGGATCCTCAAACCAAGTCACCACCATTTGTGATGGTGAAGCTTGACTTATGACGGCAGCAAGCAGAAAAGCATACCTTCATGAGGAAACCGCCTGACCAAGGGTGTTGGAGATAGCGGGATGTTCGACCAAGGGTGTTGGAGATAGCAGTCGTTTGATGAAAACTTTTTTCTTTTCTACGGAAATGAAGTTTTAGAAAACTCCATTCAAAACCTGAGGAACCCATTTCTCGGTTTTCTGTCAAGAAGGATTGGATGACTTGATAGAAGAGGTTCCAAGTCAGAATTTATAAGGCCCAGAGGACAGCTCAAAGGTCGTGGGAAGATCAAGAGACTACGGGTGCCATTAATTTCATCCAGAAAACACAAGTTCCAAGAGCAAGGATGCGGCCGCATGAGGCTTTTCAATCGATATTGGCGCCTGGAATTCCAGGCTAAATATCAATTGAAGAGGGCACTATTTGGACCAAAACTTAAACTTTGGGCTCCAGAAAGGGGCCGGCCCAAAGGGAGGCCTAAAGGGAGAGTCGGTCGAAGCCCAACAACTTGGCCGAAGCCCAACCGGAACCCAGAAAAGCAGGAAAGGGCCTCTTCTGACTTAATGCGGCTCATCAAGACCACTTGCCCACCTACCCAAAGGCCAAGTGGTATAGACTGACCAGCTACACAGCCCATAAAGTACTTTATGGTGGCATTACATGTAAAAAAGCTGATGAGTCGTCACCCTCAAACCGCATTCGGGCAAGGCTGCTGCTACAGGAGGTCATGCTAGGTTGTCTATAAAAGAAGAAAGAGAAATCAGGATTAAGGACACTCAAACAAACAAACAAAGTACAAACTCTGCTCAAAGCCAGATTTGCCTTCAAACGATAGTTGTAGTCAGCCAAAGCCTTCATCCCTCTCGGGATCAACTCCCACTCAACCCTTTTTTGTAAGCTCTACTACCTTGTCTAAAACACTTGCCGTATTATCGATCTCCCTCTGAAAACTCACCTCTCAAACCTCTTTTCCTCTAAACTCCCAGCCCACTGATAAACCCCAATCCCAAGAAGTTGCAAGACGCCCAGTTTTGCCCGACAAGGTGAAAACCTTGCCTGTCCCTTCTTGGTTTTGTCTTTTCATTTATTAAACTAGCAGTATGTTGTGTACTTTCAGTTGTATTCAAGTTGTTTCTAGTAAAATGATGATTAAGAAACTCTCTCAGTTCTTGAATCCGATTTAAAGATGTCTTCACTATTTAAATCAGATCTAAGTTCTAATCTCCCGGACATATAAGAGTGATCATGTAAAAGTCATTGGTCTCAAGGCATAAAAAAGAACTTTATGTGGACTTAACCCATCCACGACAATCCTTGATAAACAAAGAAGTCCGAAGTTACTTGGGGCGCAAGTAATCGACTGATCTAGTAGTTTTACCACTGTTATATTATGATTATGCTAGAACGTTTGAGTATGGAATGAATTCTGATAGGAAGCCTCAAGGCCTACACCTAAGGCCCCACAAAGGCACCTATTTGGATTCGTTCTAAGCTCTGCGGGCTAGAACGTTTGAGTATGGAATGAGTTCTGATAGGAAGCCTCAAGGCCTACATCTAAGAGGCCTACATCTAAGGCCCCACAAAGGCACCTATTTGGATTCGTTCTAAGCTCTGCGGGCTAGAACGTTTGAGTATGGAATGAGTTCTGATAGGAAGCCTCAAGGCCTACACCTAAGGCCCCACAAAGGCACATATTTGGATTCGTTCAGCTCTGCGGGCTAGCTGATCAGAAGTATAACGGTGGTAATACTATGTGCGACAATGGAACCAGCAGTGTATATGTCCAAGAGCTGGATTGTTTATGGATTGGAAGCCTCAAGGCCTATATCTAAGGCCCCACGAAGGCACCTGTCATAATCAGTACGGTCCCTCGGATATATATATATATATATATATATAATTGGATTCAACATCCATTTTACGTCTGCCATGCTAAAGATGGCAGTGGCACGCCTGAGCATCCAAAAGTTAACCTTGATTGTGAGTCTTAAGGCCTACACCTAAGGCCCCATGAAGGCACCTTTCAGAGTTAACTCTGTCCTTCTCTTTCAGCCTTGCCCGACAAGCCGTGCCCGATGGGCCTTGCCCGACAAGCCCGACAGTAAAACCAGAAGCCCGACAGCAACCCTCAACCGACGCCAAAATCTCTCCCGGGGAGCTGTGTGCTCGTCGGCCAGGAAGCCTCCCCGACGGAAATTCCTGACACGAACAGTAGCTGCGAAAACGTGATAGCTACTACTATGGTGGAAAAGTTGAATTTGAAAATGGTGGACCACCCACAACCGTACAAGCTCTCTTGGCTACGCAAAGGGAATGAGGTAAAAGTGAATAAAAGGTGTTTAGTTCAATTTTCTATTGGAAATTTTTTATAAAGATGAAGTATGGGGTGATGTTGTCCCCATGGATGCTTGTCATTTACTACTTGGGAGGCCATGGCAATATGACAGAAGAGTTATACATGATTGAACGTCCAGGAAACTATGGAGTACCAGCAACCTTTAATGTTGCAGACCTTTCTCCTTATCATGGCTGCGGAGACGAAGATAACTCGGGGACGAGTTATTGTGCAGCGGTACCGTATGACACCGAATTTGGAAGGTTGAAGGTTATTGCGTAGTAATTTAATTCATAAGATGGTTCGTGTTTTCATTTGAGTTCATGATTAGTCTTACATTAAGTTTATGTTTTGTAACCTCTTCATGGAAGGTAAAAGGTTGTTCCATGTCTAGTTATTTAAACCCACTACTTCTGTATGGAAAGACAATCTTTCAGAAATTAAGAATTACTTTTAAACTTGGTTTAGTGAAGAGTGTTTTTCTTCCTATCCGTAAACTCTTTTCTCTTTGGTGGATTTCTTAGAGTGGCGAGTTGTTTATAGAGTGTTCACTTGTGGTTTCTCTTTGATCTCCGTTATCTGGTGTCAACTGAAATGAAAAAGTCATTCTTTAGTAGTTGAAAGAAAGAATGGATGAGAATTAACTAACATATTTGCACAATGAATACCCACATTTCGTCGTACAAATGAGCCTTTGCACGATGAAGTACTTCAATTCGTCAAGCAAAGGTGTCATTGCATGATGAAATAATGGTGTTCGTCGCGCAAAGTATATTCCCCAAAAATTGTAAATGATTTAGGGTTTTTGGGTATTTGGTAATGCAAAGCTTTTAGTGACGAAATTTTCCTCGTGCAAAACCCTAAAAATTTGGGCAGGTGACAAAAATAAAGCGCAAGAAAATTATTTATGTTTAATATTTATAAAACTTTGTTCGCTGAATGGAATGCTTTGTGCGACGAAAGTGGGTCACGAACATGGGAAGCGAAAATTTATTTTTAAAATTTTTTCACGATTGACAGGAAGTTGTTCATCGCACAAAGTGCTACATATTTTAAAACCAAATTAACTCCACAAAAATTAAAAAAATTAAAAAAAAAAAAAAACTCCACAATTTTCGCATTGTCTCTTTATTCTCTAATCTTTCTTCTCTATTTCCCTCTCCCAAATCCAACCCTCTCCCTCCCTCTCTCTAGCTCTCTAACTTACTATATTCTCTTGCACACTCACTACCTTCTCTCTCTCTCTCTCTCTCTCTCTCTCTCTCACTCACTATCTATCTTCTCTCTCTCACACTCACTTTCTCCTCTCTCTCTCTCTCACTCACTATCTTCTCTCTCTTACACACACTCTCTCTCTCTCTCTCTCTCACTCACTCTCAATCTTGCCAAAAGGCATTTCCTCCCTAAATTTTAATTTTTTTTTTCATTGAAGTGTTTTTGGAGTTGATTTTGGGTTTGAATGGGCCGGGTTTGGGGTGGGGGTGGAGTTTGGGATTGGATTTAGGGTAAGGGTATGGTGTTGGGAAGGGGTGGGGTCGGATTTGGGGCGCCCAGGGAGGGGTGTGGGCTTTGTGGTCATATTTGGGGGTGGGGTGGAGTTAAGGGTCAGATTTAGGGTAAGGTAGGGATGGGATGGGTGTAGGCTTTGGGTTTCAGGTTTAGGGTGGGGCTAGCCTTTGGGGCCGGTTTTGGCCTTTGATTTGCACGCGCGGGGGGGGGGGGGGGGTTCGGTGTGGTTATAATTGGTTGGTTGCTTGAAATAAATTGATATAACTGTTTGCAGCTTATGGGGAATGTTATAATTTTAGGGGAGGTTATGTCGATTGTACTTTGTTTCTATGTACACTGTGTGTGTGTGTAGATATATTATAGATAATTTGATCACTATTTTTCACTAATAATAAGTAGTTACGGATAATATTGATGAGTTTAGTGGTAGACTATGTTGTGTTTAAATATTTTTATCACCAAGTGCATATTTAAGCTTTACTTAGCCTTAATTTGTCGACTTGACGATGTTTCTTATTGTTTCTATATAGAACTGAAAGTGTTTAAATTAGTTACAAGACTTCTATATCAAATTATCAATAGAATCGGTCAATTTTAGATTTACCGAAAACTAATAACCCTCTGGCCAAAACTTTAAAGCTTGACCCACGAAATATCATAATTGGTCAGAGGTTGATTTGACTGACTGGATATTTAGGCATACGTGTAATGCGTCTATAGAAGATCACAGACTCCAAGACGTCCACGAATGGGATGAAATGCATTTTTCATCTTTGGGGCATGTAAAGTTTTAAAATTTTATACACTACCAGTCCTCTTATATATGACGATCTGTATAACCATTATTTTTCAGGGAATTTTAACAAAAATATTCTCGATACTATTCATTTTACTTTTTATTTTATCTTTATTTTTAAAACTCAAAGTTTTCAAATCATTTTCATTAGCTTTTCTTATTTTTTACGCATCATTCTCGATGGACTTATTTTTTACTTACATGATCGTTGGATTGATGCCAAATATGTCATTATTCATATCTGTCTATGTCTAGAAAGTTAAGGGTTTTTAAAACGTTCTTATTCTATATGGAAAAGTAGTGAGGAGACCATATTTTTGTACCACATTGTTGTACTATATGATGTGGCAAGTAATATATGCATGTCGTATTAATTAATGAATTTATCTTATTGAATATAGGTGGTATGAATCACTTATACCATATTAGATAGTACACTAATGTGGTATAAATATGTGGTTCCCCTAACTCTTCCGTTGAGGGATTCCTCAAATAAACTTATTTGAGGGATTCCTCAAATAAACTAAGCGATTCTTTGTAGGGGCCTCTTCACATCGTATTTCAACGATCTAACCATCTACCTTTTAGGTCATCCCTCAAAGATCACCTCTACCGAAAATCATCCAAATCCAAAACCCTTTGACCGTTGGATTAAATGATAATGATATTAGTGTTTCTTTGAAAAACTATATTCGTCTATTTTCTTCACTATCATTGGAAGTCTTAATGCTTTTGAATTATCTAACTTTTTATAAGGATGATATATGAATTATGTACTAAAGTATAGACAGTTAATTTAATCGTTGAGAAAAGTTACAGAATGAGGACCACAAGATGTCTCTCAATAAAATTATTTGAGGAATCCCTTAGGGTTTTGTATAATCATAGAGATTAAATTTGATGAAGATCTTGAGCTTGAAGGCTTTGGTTCAATTTATAGGCAATGGAAAAAGAGTAACCTCGATCTTATTGCTGAGCTAGAGCATGGGTAGATTAGTCATTTGATGTTGACAGTGACTATAATTCTTGGTTGGTAGCCCTCACCTGTATTTTGTGGTGGTTCACTCGATCATCGTGGTGACATCAGCATGTTGAATGACGCGTACATAGACACTTAAGGAGGCAAGATATTATTGAATATAGTCGTCTACATGGCAAACACACTTCGGGGAGGAGCCTGTTTGAACCCTTGGACAGGTTGAGGCGGTCATTCGAGCCGGAGATAATATCCTTAATTGGGTTTCAAAGTTGGTGGGCTAGAGTCGTGCGACTTTGTGTAAACAATAAACAATTTAGCCCCATAATAAGGCTTATTTTATATTAATAGTCCTATATATATACTAACAAGGCTTATTTTATATTATTTTATATTAATAGTCCTATATATATATATATATATATATATATATATATATATATATATATATATGTTAGTTAACTTGTGCTACGGTCTAGTGGTAATCCTCTTTACTTGTAAGTGAGAGATCTTCGATTCGATTCTCGTCAAAGGCAAATTTGAACCACATTATTGTAAGCCCATTATGAGGCTAAACCCACCCCCTTCACCTTGGTATAGATAATATCATTTGTTCAAAAAAAAAGTTCAATATATATAGGGGTGTGTTATCCACACACCCTATTTTACTTCTTACATACCCCTTGATAATTTCTGTCCGTTGATCTTCTTCAATTCATCCGATCCGACGACCGAAAATTAAAAAGGTGTGTGAGAAGTAAAATAGGATGTGTGGATATATATATATATATATATATATATATATATATATATATTACTTAACGGTAGAAGTATTTTATTAAATTAATACAAACAGAAATGTGTACATCAAATGCCAAGGTGTTGGACAACCAAATTGGCATATCAAGTTCATTCTAAATCACACACATACGATCTCTACTACAAAAGATGCAACCAAATGTGCAGTTTGATTGCTTACCCTCGCTCCTCGAAGTACATGCCGAAAGCGAACTGCTTGCACATATGGTTAGCTATAATCTAAATGTCATGAACAGTAAAGTCCTCCTGCAGCTCTCGTTGTTTAGTGAGGATGTCTATAAGAATTTTGGAATCAGTTTCCACCTCAATCTTAACGAACCCAGCACCACTGTAACCTAATAGACCTTCTCTAACTACAAAAGCTTTCAGCAGCGAGACTAGACCCACAATAGACATCACCATCGCCACCACTCCCTTTGGATAGGCCATATTCATCACGTACAGTTAACCTTCATAAAACTCACACGCGGTTTGGTCCACTTTAGAGCACTCTCCACCGTCAGAATTGACCCGCATCATCATCTCAGGAGTATGCTCTAAACTAAATTAAATAACTGAAAATGAGAGTTTCCCCCTTAAAACTTATTTTCTCATTTAAAACCCATCCTCGTTATTTTTTTAGACATAAACCCCATTTACTAGAGTCCAACTAAGCAAATTTCCTTAACACGCTTGGTATGTCAGTTTTTATAATTCTCATGTTCCTAAAATGCCCTCATAGAGTGTAACGTGGGTTAGGTTTGACTTATAATTAATAATAAATTTTGCATTTTATTATTTTCAATGCAATTAAATGTCAATTAACCTATTATTTGATTAGGCTTTTTTTTCTCAAATTTTTTTACCAAAAATTGTTTTATCGTGAAACTAGCTTACCTTATTAGCATGCAATATATAATATAAATAAAAAAATATTATGGTGTTTTATGTTGAGACATGGACAAAAATAATTTCTATCAAAAAAATTATACAAAATAATGGTTGTATTTTTTTCTTTTCGTAGAAAATAATTTACCTATCTATATGTTAGTACCCACTTAGAATAGAAATCCTGTAAAAATAAGTTACCTACCCCATATGTGTGATATTGTAAAGAAAAAATGTATATGATTGCTTTGGATATTATAAGTAATAATATGACAGTATTATTTGTATAGGTAAATTAATAAGTAGATTGGTAAATTAGTATGTACTACAAAAATGCAGATAAATTAGCTTGTAACAGAAGAATGTATGTAAATTAGTGATTTTTTTTTTTAAATATAGGTAAATAGTTTCTATCAAAAGAATGTAGGTAAATTAGTGAATTTTTAAAATATAGGTAAATAGTTTGTAATACGTGGTTTTAAAACAGAAGCTCAATTGCTCATTGCTAGCATAATTGAAGGTGAGTAATAATAATATTTATTGACATATTTAGGTCATTGTGGCATAAGTTGTAAATATTTTATAAGGATATGTCATTTATTTGCCAACATGCCAGACTATTTGAATTTTCGATTTTATTTGGATGTTTAATATGAGGTGGGTTTTTGTCTAGACAATATCAGTTACAAGGGCCTATATCTAAACAAATAACGAGAGACTTTGGATCCGGTCCCTATCCACTAATATTCTTTAACTAAAACTTAATGGTATTAATTTTTTTTTATCAAAGCCCCTACACCTCATTATATCAGTATTAATATGTATATTTCTATATGTTTTTTTTAACAAACTATATTATCTACACTAAGGAGGAGGGGGATGGACTTAGCCTTACAATAGGCTAGCAATAATGTGGTTCAAATTTACCTTAATTTGGCGAGAATCGAACCTAAGACCTCTCACTTACAAGTTAAGAGGAATAACACTAGACTGTAATATTAAGGGCACGATGGGCTAGCAATAATGTGTTTCAAATTTGCTTTAGGCGAGAATCGAACCTAAGACCTCTCACATACAAGTGAAGAGAAATACCGCTAGATAGTAGTTCTATATGTTTGACATTTTATGAGATTTATGATCTTATATATATGGTTAAACTCTATTTACTACCCTCATGTTTCATGATTTTCAACATTTAGTACATCAAGTTTTTTTCGTCCCAGAGTCATACCTAAAGTGTTAAGTTTGGGACAGTCTCATACATCCATTAGTCAAACTGTTAATTCTCCCGTTAAGTGATGACGTGGCACCCATGTGGACAATGACTGGGCGTCACGGGTCATTAAAAATATTAAATAACTAATTAAATAAAAATTAAAAAAAAAAAAAAAAAAACCCATCCTTTCCCCTTCTGCCCCCTGCCCCCAACCCAGAAGAAGAAGAAGAAGGAAGAAGAAGAAAAAAAAAACCGAATCTGCAACCCAGAAGAAGAATAAGAAAAAAAAAAACCCCATCCCTTCTTCCCCCGAGCCCCCAACCCAACCCAGAAGAACAAGAACAAGAACAAGAACAAGAACAAGAACCCAGAAGAAGAAGAAGAAGGAAAAAAAAAACAAAAAATAAAAACCCAGTCTCGCCCCCAACCAAGAAGAAGAAGAAAAAGAAGAAGAAGGAAAAAAATAATCCAGTTCGTCATTTCCAGATTAATGGAGATCTACCACAAAACCAGTCCAAAAATCATCTCAAACTCAAACTCCCCATCTCAAAGTATTTTCGAAATTCACCCACACTGAAAATCCCAAAAATATGGAGTTCATGGTCTGGGTTCACGTTCACGATCGCGGGGTGGGGGGGGGGTGGGCAACTGGGTTTGGGCTGTTTTTTTTTTTTTTTTTTCTTCTTCTTCTTCTTCTTCCTTCTTCTTTTGGGATGCAGATTCGGTTTTTTTTTTTTCCTTCTTCTTCTTCTTCTTCTGGGTTGGGGCCGGGGGGGGGGAGAAGGGATGGGTTTTTTTTTTAACTTTTATTCAATTAATTATTTTAATATTTTTAATGACACATGGTGCCCAGTCATTGTTCACATGGGCGCCACGTCTTCACTTAACGGGAGAATTAACAGTTTGACTAACGGATGTATGAGACTGTCCCAAAATTAACACTTTAAGTATGACTCTGGGATGAAAAAAACTTGATGTACTAAATGTTGAAAACCACGAAACATGAGGGTAGTAAACAGAGTTTAACCCACACACACACATATATATATATATATATATATATATCTATATCTATATATATATATATATATATATATATCTATATATATATATATATATATATATATATATATATAATAGGATCAAGGGACAAAGATTTTGACAAATATTTTTATACTTCTTTTTAACCTTTAAATTTTATAGAATCTAGTGGTCCTAGTTAAAAGTGATATGGAGGATTTTAATCAATAGGAATTGGATCATCTCCTAAGCAGGAGATCAGGATCCTCCCGACCCACTAACACGGGCCGTTAGATTTACAATTATTATAACTTTTAGAGGGGCCCCATGTTTGTAGCCGTTGGATCAAAATCCAACGGCCCGTGTTAGTGGGTCAGGATAATCCTGATCTCCTGCTCAGGAGAGGATCCAATTCCTAATCAATAAATGACAAGAATGATGACATGGAATATAAATAATCATAAATAAAAAATCTGCAAAAACGTAAGAGGGAGGGATGAAGACCTCCATTGATTTCTTGATTGCCCAAAACAACAAATTTTGGTGTGTCTTCATGACAATTTGACCAAAAGAAATAAAAAGTGATAATTACAACTTAAGAACTACATCAAATTTAGCTTTTTTAGTCAAAGTGGTCCCTGAGATTTGCATAACTCATCACTTTGGTCCCTGAGATTTGAAATCAATAGAAGTGGTCCATGAATTTGTCCATCACCAATCATTTTGGTCCTTCCTTGAAAAATTAAGGACCAAATGACAAAAATACCCTCAATTTAATAAACAATGGGCCAAAATTATTTGACAAAAATTAAGGGTGTTTTTGTCATTTTATCTTTATTTAATGGAGATTTTTCAAAGAATGACCAAAATGATTGATGATGGACAAACTTAGGGACCACTTCTATTGATTTCAAATCTTTAGGACCAAATTAAGTGATGAGTTATACAAATCTCAGGGATCATTTTGGCTAAAAAGCCTAAAATTTAAGATATCAAAGTT
Source organism: Malus fusca (assembly GCA_035220775.1). Classification (NCBI taxonomy): domain Eukaryota; kingdom Viridiplantae; phylum Streptophyta; class Magnoliopsida; order Rosales; family Rosaceae; genus Malus; species Malus fusca. The sequence goes on from CM069070.1 coordinate 22,560,423, forward strand.
TTTCCATAGCCCAATTCTCACCCAAAGATACTAGCAAAGGATGATGAAGACATAGGGTTTAGGATGTAATTTTGTTTATTTAACAAAAGATTTAAGATATCGAGTGATAGCTTGATATTCTTTGTGTGCTTCGGAATTTTGTATAAATCAAATTAAAGTAGTGTGTAGTGAAAGCATTGAAAACTTGTTTGTCATGATATTGGGATTAGGGTTTTGATGAACAAGTTTTATCCTCTGTAATTTTTTGGACCATGCTCTTGCAAATCAAGAGTTAAAACCATAAGCACTTTTATAATTAAATTCTACTCATGTTTTTTCAAGAAAAGTCAATTGGTTTCATTGCATATATATATATAGATGTTATTAATCAAATATAATATATGGCATAGAGGGTTTCAGAAATATGAAGATTGAAAGAAGAAGTGGAAGAAGGAAGGATTGTTGAGTTTTTTTTCTCTTTACACGGTTTTTTTTTCTTTTTTTTTTTTGGTAAACATAAAATTACTTAAATTAGTTTATTTATTTATTTCCATATCATTGCCATGTCAACGAGAACAATTTAAGTTTTACTTAGGGACCGCTAGATTAGACTAGATCTAAAGGTTGAGAAGAAGTGTAAAAGTATTTGTCAAAATCTTTGTCCTCTCTCTGACACACCCCGACCTGGGATGTCCACTTAGACTCCGAATCGAGTTGTGCTGGCCAACACCTGGAGGGTGACGAAGCCATAAAGTGTAGTGATGTGGAAAATGTGAATAAATTTAAACCTAAAAGTGCCTAAATACATGAGTGCGATGTCAGCAGGAATGAACCCAATTCACACGTGATGACAGAGCACAAGTACAATATAGTACAGTAAAATAAGGTGAGAAATTATACCATCGAAGGTCACCATCTACCCCAAGATGTGCCAAGAATCCTCATCGATATGAAAGCTCAACTACTAAAACCTGTAGGGGCGAAAAATAAGGTTGAGTGGGCCTGAAAATAAAGTTTTAATAAAAACCTTTGAAAACGATATAACCCCTCGCCGTAAAAATGTATAGTTTCCAAAATATACATACTACGTATAATATGAAACTACTTACCGTAGCCTGTAAAACGTAAATAAGGCATGGCATCCCAACATCACAAAATCTCAACAATAATATAAGTAAAATTAGGTGCTCAACAACCTATGCTAGCACACCAGTCGGAGTCGCCTAATGCGACCTGTTCAACTGAACATATTGCTCATTAATCTATGCTAGCACACGAGTCGGAGTCGCCTAATGCGACCTGTATGACAGGACTAGGTGTAATAATATACACTCTAGTGCTACAATCACATGAAGACTAGCGATATTCGCTATCACATACGAGTCGGAATTGCCTATTGCAATATGTACCATAGGACTAGCACCTACTTGGATCCAAGGCGAGCATGCGATGCTAATGTGAACAATACGTGAAAGACTAGCCTAGCCCTGGGCTGAGCACTAACACCTGGTGTAGCAATGATGAGCAGACTATATGAATATAAGCATGCCATAATGATTCAACAATTCCAAACAACATAATAAACTTACCTGAACTTACATGCGCATCCCGTAGGATTATTTTAGCATTTCACAACAGTGCAACATTTCTTATAACATTATTTAATCATGGCATCACAAATTATAAGCATACTTGTGCATCACATAGGATTTATGATATATTCATAATTTTCCATTATGTCACTAATTCTTATAAACTTTAGTCTAATCTAGGCATACGTAAGAAATTCTTTTCCAAATGCATAATTGGAAACTATCAATCATATACATACTATAAAAAGGAAAAGACCCACTCACCTGAAGTCTACACTACAATTTCCTAGCACGAATATCGAGGCATCATGAACGATCGACTCCTAGAACAATTATCAAATCACGTCTCAAAATTCCTATCGATAGAACATGTAACTTACATAAAACACATCCCCAAGGACGTTCTAGAATGATTTGAAACCCATTGACCAAAAGTCAACTGTTGGTCAAAGGTCGACGGTAGGGTGCACAACACTACGTAACTCGATCCGGAAGATCTGCACCTCATATTTCTGATCCATAACTTCCCAAGGGTTTCAATAAGCTTCTAGAACAACATCCTAAAGTTTCAGAACGATCCAACGGTCGGATCTCCCCCAATCGCTAAAATTAAGTGGCAGTCAACGTTTTATTTTACGAACTTACAAATCCAATCGGGATGATCCGTAAGTTGGAGTCCCGATCCGTAAGTTTCTAATGTCCTCAAATATTACGTACTATAATATATTAAAGTTTGGTGACAATCCAACGGTCGGATCGTCGAATCATAAAATGGTTAAGTGATGTAGTATTCCATACTAGGTTCAAACTATCAAACTATATCAAACGATTATCAAATTGACATCAGAACATCAAATTTAACTCAAAAAGGCAACGTCGGCCAACTGGCCACGCGCTGTCGCACTTCCCCGACTCACCGGAAAATTCAACTAATTCAAAAAAATTCTCAAATTTCATAGGAATGAAGATCTCAACGAGTAGAGCAAGTTTTTATACCTGTGGCCAAGTCCAATTTGGCCTGGAAAAGCCTCAAATAGTCATGAACCCGCCGGAACCCTAAAAATGGGTGCACTTCAATTCGTCTTCTTCGGTGTTCCACCGCCCCCAAACTTGTTCGGGGTTTTTTCTAGGCCTCAAGATGATGCCAAAGGTGGTAATGATTGAAGAGAAACACTTCAGAAATGGTGGATCGCCATCAAAGTCCCCTTGCACCCATAAGTGTTGTTCTTATGAAATCGGGACTAATGTCTTTGATTTCTGGGTGAATATGGAGGAGAGATTGATGCTAAGTTGTTTCCAAGTGGTCCCGCGCCGTGAATCACCGGAGATGGCGTCGAAAATTGATGTGGAACCCGGATCTTCAACCGGGTTGCGCAGGTCAAACGGGTCGGGGAATGCTCTGGCTGTCTTTCCCCTTCCTTCCTTTCCCTCATTACTCTCTTATCCTATTTGTCACCTCCTTCCTCTCTCCTCTCCCGATTCAGCCATCTCCTCACCTCCTTCTTTTGGTTGGTCCATCCTCATTCTCTTCTCTCTTCCTACCATTCAGCAGTTTCTATCTCCTTACTCTTTTTTATTTTTTATTTTTTTTTATTCAATCCCAACCATCCAACTCTTTCCTTTCTCCATCACAGCCCTCCAAGTGGCGCTTCCAGATTATGGTTAAATGACCATTCCGTCCAAATTACGTTTTGCTTGCACCCACGTGTTCGTAGCAACGAATACTACGAGGATACACCAAGAAAATGGATCTTACGTGACACTACAAGGTGGTCGACAAAAATCAACGCCTTTGCCTTGAGGGTATTTCCGTAATTTCACTCATCAAAATTTATAAAAACGTAAAATTAAGGACGGGTTGTCACACACACACACACACACACACTCTCTCTCTCTCTCTCTCTCTATATATATATATGGCATATAAATCTCATATTTAAAATCCCTTATTATATTACTATTAGAAACGGCTACAGCAAAAAAAAAAATCAAAATTTTTTATTGAATAAATGGATAAAAACAATGTAACAATTTGAAATAATAAATGGCAAAAGAATTTATCCGTAGTGTTAAAAAAATTGCAAATAAGCTATATAGTAATGTACCCAAAAATGCATATGGATACATTATTTTGATTGAAATTTTATTTGACTAAAAAGCTTAGACTAAAACTTTATTAATTTGAATACTTTGATTGAAAGACAAAATATTAAATATTAGTATTAATTTTTTCTTGTAATCCTGCAAAGATTAATAATTCATCTTACACTTATGACACACCCCGACCCGGAACGTCCACCTGGACTTCGAATCGAGCTATGCTGATTGACACCTGGAGGGTGATGAAGCCATAAAGTGTACAGATGTGGAAATGTGAATAAATTCAAACCTAAAAGTGCCTAAATACAAGAGTGCGCTGTGAGCGGGAATGAACCCAATTCACACGTGATGACAGAGTATAAGTACAGTACATTAAAATAAGGTGAAAATTATACCATCGAAGGTAACCGTCTACCCCAAGAATCCTCGTCGATATAAAAGTTCAGCTATTAGAACCTGGAGGGGTGAAAAACAAGGATGAGTGGGCCTGAAAATAAAGTTTTAATAAAAACCTTTGAAAACGTTATAACTCCTCGTTGTAAAACATGTATAGTTTCCAAAATATACATACTACGTATAGTATCAAAATACTTACCGTAGCCTGCAAAACATAAAGAAGGCATGACATCCAAAAATCACAAAATCTCAATAGTAATATAAGTAAAACCAAGTGCTCAACAACCTATGCTAGCAACTAGTTGGAGTCGCCTAATGCAACCTGTACGACTGAACATATTGCTCATCAATCTATGCTAGCACATCAGTCGGAGACGCCTAGTACAACCTGTATGACAGGATTGGGTGTAATAATATACGCTCTAGTGCTACAATCACGTGAAGACTGGCGATAATCGCGGTTACCTACAAGTCGGAGTTGCCTAATGCATGATGTACGATATGACTGGCATCTACTTGGATCCAAGGCGAGCGTGCAATGTGGGAGGTGAACATACACGTGAAGGACTGGCCTTGGCCCGGGGCAGGAGCACTAACACCGGGGTGTAGCAATGATGAGAACTACATGAATATAAGCATGCCATAATGATGCAATAATTCTAACCAACATAATAAACTTACCTGAACTTACTTGCGCATCCCGTAGGATCATTTTGGCATTTCACAATTTCACAGCAATGCAACATTTCTTAATCATGGCATGAAATGCATAAATCAATTAAAAAACATTTGTGGAAACTATAATATATATATATATATATACACACTATAAAAAGGAAAAGGCCCACTCACCTGAAGTCCGCACTACAACTCCCTAACATGAATATCGAGGCGTCTTGAACGATCGGCACCTAGAACAATTATCAAATCACGTCTCAAAACTCTTATCGATAGAACATGTAACTTACATAAAACGCATCCCCAAGGGTGTTCTAGAATGCTTTGAACCCCATTGACCAAAAGTCAACTGTCGGTCAAAGGTCGACGGTAGGGTCCACAACCCTACGTAACCCGATTCAAAAGATCGCACTTCAGATTTCCGATCCGTAACTTCCAAAGATCCACATTATGCTTCTAAAACATCATACTAAAGTTTCATTACGATCCAACGATTGAATCTCTGCCAATTGCAAATTCAAGTGGCGGTCAACGTTTTATTTTACAAACTTATAAATCCAATTTGGGAAGATCCGTATGTCGGATTCCCAATTCGTAAGTTTCTAATATCCTCAAATATTACGTACTATAACATATTAAAGTTTGGTGATGATCCAACGGTTGGATCGTCGATTCATTTAATATCCAAGTGGCGGTTTCTATCAAAACTATAGTCTTACGATGAGATTTCATCAATCGAACGTCCCATATGAAATCAAAGTAACCAACTTAGTCTAGAAAGGGCAGGTGGGGTCTCGGTCGCCCTTACTCGCCGGAAAATTCTCAAAATTTACAGAAATGAAGATCTCAACAAGTAGAGCAAGTTTTATACATGTGGCCAAGTCCAATTTGGCCGGGAAAAACTTCAAATCGCCACGAACCTGCCGGAACCCTATAATTGGGTGTGTCTCGATTCGTCGAATCTAAAGCTCCGCCGCCTCATCCAATGCTTGGACCCTGTTCCTAGGTCCAAGGGAAGGCTAATGGTGGTGGTAATCGAAGGAAATCGTTGCAGGAATGGCGAATTCGCCGCCGTGCACCCGTTGGATTCCTAGTTCAATTTCCTCGAATTTGAGCCCTAATTGACTCAGGTTTTTGGTGGAAATGGGAGATGAGAGGTCGTGAACAAGTTCCCAAGTGAATGCTCGGTGAATTTCGCCTAAAAATTGCCGAATGAGCACTGGAATTTAGATTGGAGCCGCTGAGTCTACAGTTAGGTCATGGGTCCAAAATGGGTTGAAGAGAAATAGTCCTTGATCCCCTGTTATCTCCTTCCATCCTTATCCCTTTATTTCCTCCTCCCAATTGAGCATCTCCTCACCTCATTCTTTTGGTTAATCACTCACTCCCTCTTCTTTCTAATTGGGTAGTAGCCCTCCTTTTTCTTCTTTCTCCCGTTCCCCACTTCTTTCCCTCACTTTCCATTCACAGCCACTCACGTGGCTTCCTAAAACAAGTCACAAGAAAAATATCTCCCAAATAAGAAATTTATCAAGTTGTCTTCGATACTCGATGTATCGTAAAATTTTAATCATAGCTCCAATTTTGATTCTGCTTGCGCCTACGCGTTTGTATCGTCAAGTACTTAGAGAATACGATAAAATAATAGCTCATACGAGTTACTAAAAGACGGTCAACTAAAGTCAACGATCTCGCTTCTAGGGCATTTTCATCAATCCACGCTTTTAAAAATTAATAAAATCATAAAAGTAGGGATGGGTTGTCACACTTATCAGATTTTTTGGTTTTTCAAAAAATAAAATGTTTTATTTTACATTTTTAAATGAGGGTACATTTGAAATTTGAAAAAGGGTAACATTTATAGATTTTACATTAAAAATATGGGTTTATTTTTACATAAAAAGGTACATTTACAAAAAAAAATTAAAAAAAAATAGTACATTTTACATATAACAAAGTTGGTCATTTATAAAAAAGAATATGGGTACATTATAAGTAAATTATGAGTACAAACAAAAGATTAAAAAAATTAGAGTACAAATAAATTGAAAAAAAATATAGGCACAAAAAGAAATTAATATATGGATACAAATTAAAACTAAAAAAAAAATTAGTACAAATTAAAAAAGGGTTGCAAATTAAAATTGGGCACAAACTAAAAATAGAAATATATGATACAAAGTATAGCCATATTTATAAATATAAAAATCTAACGCTTCTAACACTAAACATATATGTTTTAGAAATAAAATTTTATTATGCTAATATGTAAATATTTTATTATTGAAATAATGACATTCACTAAAGCCTAAGGTGCTTGATTAAAAAAAAAATATTGCAAATGAATAATGTGGATGCAAATTTCTTCCTCCTTGATCTTGGACAACATTACACCTACAAAAAAAAATTAACACCTTTGGTTAAGGCCAAAAGCCTCACGCACCCATTATGAATGGAGGGGGCTATGGCCGAAGAACCTCCGATACCAAAGTTAGAATTTAGAGAGAAAAGTGTTTGGAAAATTTTTGGGAGTTTTGCAAGAGTGTTGGAACTTTCTCAATGAAAGCGTCAATTTGTGGAGAATATAGGATGAGGATGGATGAAATAATTTTGAATTTGTTACCTATTTTGGGCATTTTTGACTTGGTTGAGGGATGATTGCCCATTGCTCGCGTGTAGGAATCTCGGTATGCCTCGAGGGTAATTTTGTCTTTTTATCCAAAAATCCACGTGTCGCCTTGTGATTATTTTTTGCTCCACAAATGCCCCCGCACCTGTTTGGTTGCTCGCAAGAAAGGGCAGCAGGTGTAGAGATCTTCTTGCTTGAGGAAACATAAGATTGTTTCCTATTTTGATGTTGATTCCATCTTTAATAGGAAATTAGATCATTCTAGGAAAGGGAAATAGATTTCTCTCAAAGCCTATTTAAGTCCACCTTAAGTGGGTTATTAAATCAACTTTGGAGAGCAATTTATTCTACCCTACAAGAGAGAGAGAGCTTAGAGAATATTTGTTCCCCCTCCTCTAGCAATCTTCTACATCTTACCCGTGCAAAGGACCGTCTTTCGTTGCTTTCTTCGTCTTCTCTACGCCGCACCAAAGTAAGAAATATTTAATTTTTCTTGCTTTCTTCTTGGATAATGTTGTCGCGGGGCAGCCGTCAGGGTGGTGCAGCACGTCAGCTGGCAGGGGCCAGGAGTAGGCTCGTCATGGGCCAATGAGGTGTTGTGGCAGGGACCACTGCTTGGGCCACTTGGCTTGGCTAATGCCAAGGGCAGCTTGCGCAGTGCTAGGCGAGTCGCATGGTTCTTGTCATTTGGGCTCTTGGTCCTGACGCGGGCCAGGCCGACGATTGAGATAAATGAAAAGGTCGAGGACCTCATGGGCTGCTAGAATGTTGGGCATGCAGGCCTCCTGCCTGCTGGTCCGAGAGAAAAAAATAAGGGAAAAACCAGTATGGGTTGAGCTCCCCTGCTGAGTACCGTGTGTGACGTTGGCTGCTTAGTTCTCTTCGCTGAGAGAAAGGTGGGCTGCTCCCTAGATAGAAGGTAAAGAAGATCGAGGCGGATGCATTGGCTCGTCTGAACGCTATCGTGGAGCCTATTATGAATGAAGGTGGAAAGAATAGATCTTCCCCGCCTGCTCAAGAGATGCCGGTTGAGAAAACTAAAGACTTTCTCTGCTGCTTGTGAGGGTCCGTCTGCTGCCAAGAGTCCTGTGATTGACATGACTTATTCCAATGGGAAGAAAAATTAGGCTGTTATATCTGAGTATGTGGCGCCTGTCATGTCGATAATGGCTTGTACGATTGCTGATAATATTGCTCAGTGTAGAGGTCTTGTCATGCCCCCATGCCGAAGTCTGTGCCAAGACGTCTGTTAGGAGTAAAGTCCGGTTCTACTCCGGAAAGGCTTGTTATTATAAAGAGCGATAAGGTGGACTCTACTGCTAAAGTGGCGCTAAGGCCCACTCTTTCTGTTGCTGAGACTGATTCACCTCGCGTGGGCAGCTGTCAGAAATCCGCTAAGCTTGCTTCTGGGGAGGCTGCTGAGATCTGTGTGCTCTTGAAACCAAATCTGCTTGAAGACATGGACATTTGTGCCAAGTTTTTTGATGGCGTTTAGAAAGGTTTGTTTGCCCAAGTTCCTTTGCGAAGCATATGACACAATATCGAATGACTGTTCTGCTTGCTATGATGCAGATATAGCAAGGTTGCCAAGGAGGTGGTGAAGACTTTGGTAGCTGAAGCTTATTCCTCGGTCAAAGAGATCAAGAGGTTGGATTATGAGCTCGTTGCTTTGAAGGGGTCTAATATTTCAGCCCCCACTTCTCTGCAGCTTGAGACCGCTCGCCAAGAAATTGTTGACTTAAAGATGAAGTTTGACACGATCCAAGTTAAGTATGAAAATGCAGAGAAGGAGATTGGATGTTACAAACCTCATATTCAAGATCTTGAGTTTGCAGTTTCTGAGCTTTGTTTCGCTGTTTATATAAAAGATGAAGAGTTGATTGCTTATTATAATCAAGTGATCCACTTCAAGATAATTGTTAATAGCCTTGAAGAACAAGTGTTGGAACTTCAAGGTGTCTTGAAGATAAAGGAAAGTCTGAAGAAGGAAGTGGATGAGTTGCAGCACGTCCGTGTTGGTCTACTCGAGGAGTATGAACAGTTGAAGGGTGAGAATGATAGGCTCGAGGTTTCGAGACCTTCTCTATTTCTCCGGAAGACTTGCTTGCTTTTACTTTTGAGGCTTCCATTGGTGAAGTAGTTGGAGAAGTTGGTGCCCAGGCTGGGGCAGCCGGGGGTGAAGCACTAGATGATGCCACTGCTAAGAGCGTCGCGGTTATTGAAGGTGTGGCGACCGAGTAGTCGTGGGATGTCCAAGCTGCTGAAATGTAGTATTCTAGGTAGCCTTTAGGATTTTATTTGTTTTTCCTTGTAGCTCTTATTTTGCTTGAACTCATTCTGCCTTTGCTAGTTGTTTATAAACATGATTCCTTTGTTTTTCTTCATCTTCACTTCTTTTGTTCATACCCTAACCTTTAGACTTTATAGACCAGTGGCAGGCGTGCTACTTTTCTATAAGCAGACAGGCCCGCGTAGCCTATGCAGTTGTAGGTGTTGGTGTAGAATTTTGCAAAGTTGTTAGCCATAGGGTTGGTAGCCGGATGCCTTACTTACAGAAGTAGACAAGTCCGAGTAACCACTAGGCTGTTACTTTGGCTTTCTCCAATTCCGTAGGTTGCGTAGCAAGTATCACAACACTTTAGGACTTGGTGTAGGTTGTTCTGCGCTTGGCAGAGGTGAAGCTTATCGATTACGTAGCATGTCGGTAATGGATAAAGCTTCATATATGCATGATAGCTTCTATAACCTTTCACAAGAATGTACGGTTGTATAAGTCTAGCGTGGTTTTACTGCTCAAAGGGCAAGCCGTATGCAGTCTTCCGGAAATCGTAGGCTACCTTAGTGCACTCAATAGCAGCTTTAGGGTTCCAGGACAGCCGTCTATAGGGCGTATTACGTAATGTGCCCCATCCGTCTCTAGGGCCCGGTTCCCGACGAATTAGGCCAAGAGACCTAAAGTCCTTCAATTAGCTAAGCCTTGAAAAAGACCATTGTGGCTACTTCTAGGAATCCCAGTGTAAGCCATTGTGCATCTAGTTATACTAAAGCAGCCAGGCTCATCCACGTCTGGATATTCGGAGTGTAGAGTTTATCCTCCCATCTTGGAGAGCTAACCCATGTGGGTGTCTGGGATTTGGTTTACCCTCTCGCACTAGAGAGCACTTAGTTTACCCTATCGTACTGGAGAGTATGGTTGGTCTCTTGGGGGGCGCAATTCCTACAATGAGTCCCTAAGAATGACGCAATCTTCTTTTTAAGTGCAGGAATGATCAGTTGTTGTAAGCATGCAGCCTAGCCAAGTTGTGATTACTTCTGAATTCCTCATTGAAAAATGAGTGAAACGAACGAGAACTTAGCTGTAAGGTAGGAACTACATAACAACTAGATAGTCATCGACTTGTGAGGTAGTGTCCGTCGAGCTGCTTGAGTCTTCAGGCTTTGATGTAGCGGGAGGTCACACATGGTACTTCCTTAGATTGTAGGCACTCCACTCCTTTTTTATCTTTCTATCGTTTCACGTTGATGAAGGTGTAATTACTCTTGCCCCATACTCTGCTGATCTTGTACGAACCTTCCCAGATGGGATCCATCTTTTTGGAGCCTTCTCTACGGGCAGTGATGAAGGCTTTTCTTATGACTAGATCTTCGGGCTGGAACTATAGGATCTTGGCTCTTTTGTTGTAGCTGGAAAAGAGCTGTTGCTGGTAGGTTGCGATGCAGGTGATGGTTTGCTCGAGCTTCTCATCTGCCAGATCTAAGCTTGTGGCCATCTCCTTACTGTCCTGCTCAATGCTTGGTAGCAGAGCAGTGATACTTGACTTGATGACATTGGGATGAATGATTGTTTCTGAGCCAAATGCCAAAGAGAAAAGAGTCTGACCGGTTGCTCGACTTTTGGTGGTGCGATATGCCCATAGACATCCGGGGAGTTCGTCTGGCCATTTTCCCTTCTTGTTGGTGAGAGATTTCTTGAGGCAGTTGAGGATCATCTTGTTCGATACTTCGGCCCACCTACTTCCTTGAGGATATCTTGGCATAGACATGTGTTGCTTAATGCCATACTTTTGGAAGAACTTCGCCACATCTTGGCCCACGAATTGCGGGTCGTTGTCGGCAAATGATGTTCCTCCATATGAAATGCTCTATGCCCGTCTGAGTTGTGGTCGTCTTGGGCTCTACTTCTACCCATTTGGTGAAGTAATCGGTTGCCACGACATCATGCCTCTGCCCCTAGTAGCAGGCAGCATAGGTCCAACCAAGTCGATTACCCACTGTATGAACGGCCAAGGATTCGTCTGTAGGTATAGCTCGCTGGCAGGCAGTGATGGTACCAGCTTGTAGCGTTAGCAACGGTCGCACTTTTGTACTAACTCCTTAGCATCTCGGTGCATGGTAGGCCAGCAGTAGTCTGCGTTAAGAGCCTTCTGTGAAAAAGATCGACCTCCGGAGTGATTTTCGCAAACGCCTTCGTGGATTGAGCTTAGAACCTTCAAGTCATCGAGAGGCGCTAGGCAACGGAGATGTGGTTTGGTGTAAGATTTTCGAATGAGAATGTCGTTCCACATGTAGTAGTGTGCTACCTTGATTTGGAGGTTCCTAGACTCTAATCTTTTCGTGGGGAATGTGCCATTGACCAGGTAGTCTACAATGAAATCTTGTCCGTTTGGAGTTGTACTAACCTGTGACACCTCGGCTGCTGGTTTTGCCTCTATGCTTGGCTAGTCTAGATACTTCACCGGAATAGAGCATTTAAGTTGGTGGTCGATGGCCGAGCTTAAACCGGCTAGTGCGTCCATGTGAGCGTTGTTTGCCTGTGGAACTTGAGTGAGGGTGTAAGTCTGAAATGCCTCAAGCAGTCTGGCTAGTGATTAGCTGGGAATCAAAATGAATTGCGAGCTTTTTCACCGCCAAGTCTTTTGCCATTCGGAGGCCTGCTAGTAGGGTCTCGTATTCTACTTCGTTGTTGGATACTTTGAAGCCTAGAGTGATAGCCTGCTCAGACATCGAACCGTCTGGGTGACAAGGACTACGCCTGTTCTCGAACCTTTGTAGTTGGATGCGTTGTGGACATGCAAATGCTAGAAGTCTCCATCGGGTGGAGCAGGCGTGGCTAGGGCATGCTCAACTACCTCCAGGGCGTCGTTGGGCCGCTCTGTTGCATCGTGAATGCATGGTAGGGAGCTGTGGAGTTGGGGCCACGTTACACACAGCAGGAGATGCTCAACTGCCGGTATTGGGCCACTCTAGAATTGAATTATGGAGCAAGGGTCGGCTGGGGCCGTGTGAAACATAGCAAGAAATGGTGCTCAACTGCCGGTACATGTTGCTTCTATGTAGAATCTTTTAGGGCTACGAGGACAAAACTTGCTTCCGAGTGTGTGCTTCCAGTGTTCGTCTGGCCTTGGTGTGTCTTTTGGGCCGAGTTGTTATGTTCGTCAGAAAACTTTGCATCTGCCAAGGTCTACGCCTTTATCGTCGCATGTCTGGATTGGGCGTAATAGTGCGTCATGAGGATGACTGTGTGCGTTTGAAGGTAAAACTTGATATTCCGGGTTGCAACAACTATCGCCAAAGTTAGCTTTTGAATTTCTGATAGCATCGATGAGAGCTTTTGAACTGTGGAATACAGGTAGTCGGGCCCCCGGCTCTTCTCGCATGATGGTAGAGCTTATTGCTGCTTTAGATACCGTCAAACATGCGAATAAGTCCTCCGCTGCTTCCGGTTTGGATAATAAGGAGGTGATGTAAGGTATTTCTTCAAGTTCTTGAATATGCATTGGCAAGCCTCGTCCCAAAGTGCATGCTTCTCTGCCAGAGCGAAAGAGTCTGCCAGAGTTAGATCTTCTTTCATGATAAATTTTTCGAATAGTGGGTGGTTTGCTGGAAGTTCTTTTTGGAAAGCTGTTATAGCTATAGAGTCGTTGCATCCAAGTATCCTTGCCTTCTCTGCTTTGAACCTCTTCACATAGTCGGAAAGCGACTCTTTTGGGTTCTTCTTAACGTTGAACAAATGGTCGGACTTCTTTTTGATCAAGCTATAAGATGAATATTCTTTGGTGAAAACCAAACAAAGTTCGTCGAAACTCCAGATGGATTGTGGCGGTAGGGTGTAGAACCAATCTTGCGCCTCACCTTGTAGAGTGGTGACGAATATCTTACACATGAGATCGTCGTTGTTTCGATAGAGGATCATTGCGCTTTGATAGTTCTTCAAGTGCTTCTCTGGGTTTTCATCCCCTTTGAAAGATGTGAAATGTGGCATGCTAAACTCGCGTAGAGACTGCCTGCTCGATCTTGTCCGTGAAGGGTGACCTGCTTATGTTGGTCATGTTTTGTCGTAGTGCCTCATCAGTGACCTCGTTGCGTTAGAAATTATGCAATTGCTTGGTTAATAGTCTATCTATTTCTTCCTGAATTTGCCTTTGTTAGGGTAACGGAGCTCTCGGCTGCCCCCAGTCGTGACTTGCTGGTCTAGGCTGCTCTTCAATGTGTTTGGCTCGTCTATGCCACATATGCAGTGCATGTGGTGCATTCCTAGCAGGCGAGCGACTTCTTCCCAGGCTGCCGGTTGAACTTGAGCCGAATTGAGTGACTGATTCTCTCCGTCCGTCGTGCTGCCTACTCCGATGTGAGGTGGAAGATGCTCCTTGCGGGCTTAGCCGTGAATGAACACTTCACCTGGAAGGTTGCTTATGTTAACTATCAGAGTGTGGCCCCAACCGTGAATGTATGCTCGTCCGTGGGCCTAGTCGAGAGTGCACCCTCTTCCGCGCTCTAAGACGGGAGTATACGCTATCTCGGGGGCCCAATCGGAAGTGTACATAGCTTAAACATTCGGTTTGTGGCTGGTCAAGTGGCTGCTTGCAGGGACACTGCTGCAGAGGTTCTTTGTTTGCCCTTGTCCTACTTCGAGACACCTCGTCTGGGGCATGTTGCATCTCGGTGAGCTACAAGAGCTGGTTCACCAAGGTCGAGACAAATGTTGTTCTCCATTTGGGTTGGAATAGCTTGGAAGGAATACGTCTCCTTGAGCAGTGGACGTGTGGTAGACTCCAGGCGCGAGATTTGAGTTGGGAAATGTCAAATCCATAGAAAATATGGTGAAAATACTCCTGGTTCGATCGTTGGTCCGAAAATTTGGAGTCGGGACGGTTAAACTAATCTTGGGTCGATTTGGGCTGCTTGGAAAGCCACGGGAGCAGACTGGGTCGTGGGAGCAGGTTGGGCTGCTGGAGCAGGCTGGGCCACTAGAGTGGGCTGCTCGGCGGGAGCAGGCTGGGCCACAGAAGTGGGCTGCTCGACGGGAGCAGGCTGGGTCGTAGGAGCAGGCTTGGCTGTGAGAGCAGGCTTGGCCACGAGAGCAGACTGCTCAGTGCGTGAAGCATGTGAGTGCGAGGCTTGGGTCGTGGATTTGGTGCCATGGGCCTTGGATGGCACGGCTTGGGCTTGGGCCCGTGCAAGCTTGGATGGCACGACTCGGGATGTGGTAGCGGTGCCATAGACCTCGCGCGCGGGTAGAGGTGACCATGGTGGCCACCGCGGTGGTTGCCATGGTGGAGCCCCGTAGCGATGGTGGCGCTCCTATGATCACATTTAGCCTCGTGGATCGCCGTGGTCCCATTTCTTGAATATTGGAATTTTCACTTGTGGAATTTTCTAAATTTCTAGCCATTGTATTTCTCTTTTACGTTTTATCAAAGAATCTTTGCAAATAAAAAATTCTAATAATAAGAACGTACGAAAAATCTACAAATGGACAAGAAAATAGAAAAAACATTTTGATGCGGGAGTCTTCTACGAGTGTGTGACTCTTCTCTCAATGAAAGCACCAATTTGTGAATGCAAATTTCTTCCTCCTTGATCTTGGACAAAATTGCACCTACAAAACAATTAACACATTTGGTTAAGGCCAAAAGGGGGGGGGGGCTTTGGCCGAAGAACCTCCGATGCCAAAGTTAGAATTTAGAGAGAAAAGTGTTTGGAAAATTTTGCAAGAGTGTTGGAACTTCTCTTAATGAAAGCACCAATTTGTGGAGAATATAGGATGAGGATGGATGAAATAATTTTGAATTTGTTACCTATTTTGGGCATCTTTGACTTGGTTGAGAGATGATTGCCCGCTGCTCGCGCGTAGGAATCTTGGTATGCCTCGAGGGTAATTTTGTCTTTTTATCCAAAAATCCACGTGTCGCCTTATGATTATTTTTAGCTCCACAAATAAGGTTTTAATCAATGGTATAGAAGAAAAAGGGATAAGAATCTAATTTCTTCTTAAATATATAACTTAGTATTAGAAAACAAAGAGAAATACATAAGTCTTTAATTAAATCATGAATAGCACATATAAGAATTAATCAATTGTATTGAGATTCTGTTTAGTCATTAGTCAGAATAAAGTAACAAGAAGAGCTCAAACCAGTGAGGCGATGTATTGCAGCCAGCGGCCCAGCATGATATGCATGTATAGTATTACATTAATATTATTAGTAGATTAATGTTAATCTACACATGCATAAACAAAATCATATGGGTTTTCGTCAACAGGGATGAAAGAATGCCATAGAGACTGATTTTAGTATGGAAAATGTCACATGCAAATGCCTGACCTTGATATATCTTGCTAAGATGGGTGCCTTCATTGTTCAAAACAATAATTAATCCATTAATTCCAATATTTTAAAGAAAACATAAAGCAGTACATTTACTTTTCCTATCATAATAATAATAAAAATTAGAAGGGCTAAGACTCTGCTTTTATGTTAGAATACATTAGCGAGATTGTCCTATCCAGAAAGATTCTACGGAATTAATGTCCTCATTCTCAACTTGTTTACCTATGATAATTAACTAATTAATTATACATATCTTAAATGAGCCCTCCAGGTTCTCAATATAAAACAATGGAGAGAGAGAGAGAGAGAGAGAGAGAGAGAGAGATGAATGTTATATTCATGATATTGGTCGGTTGGTATCTCAACTACGAGGGGTGAGGTTTGGGTTTGTCAAGCGGAATGGAAATACCGCTGCTCATGCTGTAGCCTCATACGAGAGAGAGGAATGTTATATTCATGATATTGGTCAGTTGGTATCTCAACTACGAGGGGTGAGGTTTGGGTTTGTCAAACGGAATGGAAATACCACTGCTCATGCTGTAGTCTCATACATTGCCTTACATGGAGATGCCTTCCGTTAGGATGTTATTGGTCCAGAGTGTTTATTTAATGTTCTTGCTGAAGATGTAAACGTTCCTATTAGAATTTAATAAAGTTTACCATTTGACGAGAGAGAGAGAGAGAGAGAGAGAGAGAGAGAGAGAGAGAGAGAGAGAGAGAGAGAGAGAGAGAGAGAGAGAGAGAGAGAGGAGCTGAAGGTGTCATTTTTCAAAGACAAAAGAAGGTGCTGGTGAAGATCAAAAGATTATTCCAAGGTGTCGGGTGAGACATGACACTGAGTGACTGCAAAATAATAGAGGATAAGAGTTTTGCTTGCTCACACATGTTCATTTTAGGACCTATTATACAATCATTCTTATACCTTTGGACGTCCAAATTTTATTTATAGTTTGACTCGCCTAATTCATTATGATTCTTTCATTAACAAAAATTCATATACTTTTGGACATCTTTAGCAGTGACAAAAAAATAATTTAGAATATTCAACCACATATATTCAGTTTATTCGTTGTTATTATTTTTTTGCACTCTATCCTTCTTGTATACGTATTTGTTCCATCTTTAATGAATATTGTATTACATCAAAAACCTTTTTTTTTCTTTTGAATTTAGAGAGAATTCTTTTCTACTGTCCCCATTGTTAGGAAATTCTTTAAAAGCATTGCATGTTTCTCAAACAGCTAAGCAATATAAAGGAAAGAGCGTACTTACCTCTCCGTCTGCTTCCTAAAAATATATAAAAATTGACAGTATTTTTCTGACCGATTACTAATTAATAATTAAGGAGAACTGTTGGTAAGGTAATTATCTTTGGAACTTATTGTTTTAAAATAAAATAAAGACAAGTTTAGGTGCAATAGGGTACTATTTTAGAATAACTTAAAATACACGCATCTTTAGTAGACAGTATTGATTTGAACAGATATTGCCAACAGATTGCGTAAGAAGACATTCCACAAAATACCAAAGTCTTTTCCCTTTTATTCTTTTGGTGTTAATTAATAATGAACTCTAAAATGGGGGTTATCCTCCCCGTCCGGAACATCCTGTCATCATCTCTCTCTTCTTTTCAAACAGAAAGATGCTATTATATTTACAAAGATAATAAAAAAAAAAATTAATGTATAGAACTAATACAAAATACGTTATTCATATTTAATTAACTCTGCAAGACTGCAAATTAAGTCCTCAGTCCAAGTCATTAAGCAACTGCGTAGTGGCATGAGCATTGGTTCATGGACTTTGTCCAGTTAATGTATGAGTTGTTGAATTAATAATCTGTGAGTATTGTCTCTTAATACTACAGTCTAGTGATATTTCTCTTCATTTGTAAGTGAGAGGTATTGGAGTTGATTCTCGTCAAAGACAAATTTGAACTACATTATTGCTTGCTTATTGTGAGGCTAAGTCTAACTCATCCCCTTAGTATAGATAACATCGTTTGTTCAAAAAAAAAAAAAGTTGTAAGTATTAGTCTCAAAACAAATCAAAATGTGGGGCAATGGTTTTATTGGGTAACACCACACGTTATAACTTTTTTGAAGATACGATATTATCTACACTAAGGAGAGGGTGGGCTAAGCCTCACAATAGGCTAGCAATAATGTGGTTCAAATTCACATTTGGCGAGAATCAAACATAAGACCTCTCATTTACAAGTGAAGAGGAATACCACTAGACCGTAGCACCATACGTTATAACTTATGTTCAAAATAAAGGGTCTTTAAAGGCAAATAAAAGACGAAAATTTTAACGGAATTACCCAAAAGCTACATTGTGACAAATTTAAGGACCACTATTCAAAAAAATTTAACTAAGAGACGAAAACTCTAATTTTCTCTTATGAATTAATACTATCAATTAGATGGGTTGTTCCAACCTGAAATATGCGTTCTTGATTCAAATTATGACAAGATGATATACTAAATTTTTGGCGAACGATGTGATGATTTTCTAGTTTTTTCTCCTTGATATGGATCAATCTCTTATTGAATTTCGAGTCGTTACATTTACCATTTGTGCATTGACTCACATTTAGACAAATCTTATCCATTCAATTAATCTAATAAAATTAAAATAGTCCACGACATATTAGAATAGAGTTCATGTTTTCACCTTAGAACTATACCAACTCTCTGCGATTCCTCTCCGCGCCGTCTTTCCCACTCTTTTTTTGCCGCACAATGTCTGTGTTGGAAAAGCTACAACTTCTGATACATAATTATCCAATTGAGAATATAATTCCAATAACTAATATTCCATTTACATTTTCTTAAAGGGATGCCTTGTTCTTTGATTGAATCGCATAAGAATACATAATTTTTATTAAGGTTAACTTATGTTAGTCACCAGTAACAGTAAAAATCATAGACTAAGAAATTAGGGCTTGACCCATCCACACATCCAATACCACACCCATTATTCGATAATGGAGGTTGTTTTATTTTAATATTTTGTGATATGTGATAAATAGATAGCTGGATATTGCACAAAAGCCACATAGCCCATGGAAAGTTTTTCGTTAGTTTAGAGAAGTGGGGAAGAAGGGGGAGAGAAGGGATTGAGAAGATTTATCATGGAAAGTTTTTGATAAAGTAGTATTACATTTACCATTTATTTGTATCATCTCTCTAATAGAGGTAGGGTCTGCCAACATCTGTGAGTTCCATCTTTATTAGAGAGATGGTACAAATAGATAGTAAGTGCAAACGGTACTTTTATCTAAAACTAACGCGTATCAATCCTTGAATCAATCAAAGTGTCAAGGGTTGTCTAAATGCATGTAAATGCACGTATAATAAATGTAGAGATTTGGGATCCTCTCTGTGGCGGATGTACAATGGGATTAAGGTGGTCTCAGGATCACACGGAGTCTTGAAAATATGCATGTGAATGTCATCCGAGGACCTTCGATTGTTTGGTATGAGTCATTTTTATGCCTACCAAGTGTTTGAAGTAATATTTGATAGGCATATCTCAACAGATTGTGTTGACAATACTAAAATATTCTTTCGATATCACTCATTAGACTACTTTGGCATATGTCAACATATGTTGACATGTGCGCAACATAGTGTGACTGACAACAACAAGCTCACCAAGTGGTCGATGAAATGCCTCAATGAATAAATTGAATTTTTTTACGTGCTTCGCGAGCTGTTTCAATCCAAAAAACTTGTATTTCAACATTCTAATCCCTGAAGGTTCGAATCCTAAGTCCGTCACTTGATCCTCTGTTACTTTCAAAACATATATCATTAGAAATTTCCATGAAGTAATATATTATGGCGACAAAGTTATTGTTCAAACCATTTGACTGCATGGACGGAGGCAGCATATGCTCACTGGGAGTAGCTTCCCCCACTCAACTTTTTTTGTCATGAAAAAGCTCCAACTAAAACTATAAATTACTTATGTACCTAGAAGTGAAGTCTTAGTCCAAACATTCAACTCAAAATACTCTCTCACGTTCTATACTTTTTCTACCCTCTCACCCTTCCAAGCCATGTAATTTTTCCATTAGCTGATGGTTTACAATTTTACCGTTTAAACACCAATTACCCAAAATCATGTTGTTGGACAATAAATTTATGACATCGTTATCGAAATTTTAATTTAATTTCATTATTCATAGTTGCCTTCATTAAAAAATATTTTTGACTCCATCCATGTTTGACTACCTAAAGATTTTCTACTAGCTAGACTAAGAAAGGTAGGGACCATTCATTTACGAAGAAGGTTAGTGTACGTAATAGGTATTTGGTTGTATATCACCATCAGAAAATATATCGCATTATGAGAGAGATACAGAGACCCTCCTTGATCGTCGAAGCAACTTTATATGCAAGATATTGATTGAATAATTAAGTATAAAATTCCCCAGCAAATAACTTAATCGGGCAAAGAACGCAAACATTCAGCCGTGTTTCATGTGCTACTACGTTGTTTCACTTGTCAGGTTCCATCCATGTCTCCGTTACATCGGTTTACACTGTTTTCTACATTAATATTTTTTTAATACTTGTAAATGAGAATTTTTAAGTTTAAATATCATGAATAATGAGTTCGATACTAATTTATTTTTCCAACACTCAATATAAATACATCGTTCTATCAAACATACAATAAAATAAATATAAAACAAGAGCGTAACAATTGTGGTCACTATCAATCATTGTTAGCCATCGCTTCATTATTCTTTCTGCAAATACTTTTTGCCCTCTGTCTGCTTAGCTATCAACTTAACTGGTATATATACATGCCTGGATTTGTCCGGGTATATTTGGATCGAAAGTAGGTATTTTATGAATAGCTTGTGCATAAACGCCATGGTACTGATTTGAACTATTTCCTTTTC
Source organism: Malus fusca (assembly GCA_035220775.1). Classification (NCBI taxonomy): domain Eukaryota; kingdom Viridiplantae; phylum Streptophyta; class Magnoliopsida; order Rosales; family Rosaceae; genus Malus; species Malus fusca. The sequence continues at coordinate 22,581,327 of CM069070.1, forward strand.
ACATTGTACCAGTATTTATGTCTCGAAAAAAATGTCATCATTCTGTGTTGACGGCTAATTATGCAAAGTCCTAAGAGCAATTCCACCCCTAAAAACTTTGCGCCATCACCCAGCGCATTTATCCACTCAAGTGAACAGTGATAGACTCTAATGAACAGTAATAGACCAATGTATCTCCACCCCTAAAACTAAATAGCCTAGTTAATTTTATTAAAATATTATTAATTTTTATTATAAAATAATAATTTGGTTTTTTACTTTCTGACTTCTTCTTCCCTTCTTCTTCTTCTGGAAATGGACCTCCTCCTCACCACACCAACGCTCCCCAAAAAACGGACCTCCTCCTCACCACACCAACGCTCCGTACACCCACCAAACTACTCACCACACCAACGCTCCCCCAAAAATGGACCTTCTCCTCCTGGAAAAGAACCTTCTGGGTCTCTCCGTGGCAAGAAATTCAAGCTCCCGCCTGGTCTCATACCCGTACCTGTTTTTGGAAACTAGCTCCAGGTCGGCGACGACCTCAACCACCATAATCCCACCGACCTCGCCAAGAAATTCGGTGACTGCTTCCTCCTCCGCATAGGGCAGCGCAACCTCGTCGTCGTTTCCTCGCTAGAGCTCGCAAGGGGAAATGGGACATGGTGTTGAATATATGGATTTATCAGGGGAAGGGGGTTGATGGGGTTCCAAGGATCAGGTTCCAGGTGTCGAATGGGGTTCCGGATGAGAGAGACGGTAGCCATGACGTCAACATGGCGTCAAATGAGCCGTCTCCTTCCTCTGTCGATTTTAGGCTGGCCTGTGGACTGGCTTGGGCTGGGTGCCAGTCTATTCCACGGGCTGGAGTGAATTGGCTGAGTCCCAGCTTGTTTTTTCCACTAGGTGCCGGCCTTTTTTACTTCCGGTGGAAGTGCTCTAAAGTATAATTTATCCGTATTTGGTGCCTAATGATCATTAGAGACTCCTTGTTATGGCACCCTTGAACGTAGTGTGCCCAATTGGTGCTTAATGAGCATTGCACACCTTTAAAACGGTGTCTAACTAACTGGTAATAGGCAGGCAAATTTGAACCACATTATTGCTAGCTCATTGTGAGGCTTAGCCCACTTCTTCACCTTGTACTGTAAATAATATCATTTACTAAAAAAAAAAATACTGGTAATAGGCACACTTTAAAAGCAGTGTGCTTTGCAAGTTGTCCTTTACCACAATTGTGGAAAAGTGTTGAGACGGCGTGGGTTCAAACTCTGTTGGTGGCTAATCTAACATCTATTCTAACAAAATCTATCGTTTGACAAAAAAATAAAATAAAAGAAAGAATATGCTAAATCAAACTTTGTAGTTGGTGATTGATAAACCAGGGGAAAAAAAATAAAGATAAAGGTACTGCTCAACTTCGCTAGACCCATGGGCTTGAAAGCTTACCAAATATATAGAGTATGGGTTATATTAGTTATAAGTTAAAATTGGGCCGTTGTGTTTTTGTTTGAATATATAGTTCCAAGCAACAAAAACCTGAGTTTGTTGAACTAGTAAATCAAGGGTGAACCCAACCCTTTTCAACTAAATTAAGGTCAGGTTATATATGTCATAAAGTGAGTTTAATTACGTACCTATTAGTTAGGTAGATAGATTTCATACTATATATATTTGCATCGTTTGATCAATATTGCTTATATGTAATTTTTATGTATTTATTTCAGTTATGTTATATCTTTTGCAAGTGGGTTACCTATTAGGTACATAAATTTCATATGATTTTCACTATTTTTGATTAATATGTCTTGCTTTCCAGTATAATTACGTATTTGTATAGGTTATATTTGTTTTGATGCTTATGTACTTATTGATTAGATAGATATCGTACTACTCTTTTCCATCAGATGTTTAAAGTGGAAAGAGATCCACTCCGGATCTCTTCCACCAAAACCACCGGATCAAGTGATCCAAATCCTTGAAATTTGATCAAACGGTTAAAAATAGGGACCTCCTCTAAAAGTTATAATGAATTTAGTCGTTGGATCAAATTTCAAGGGCCCGGATCACTTGATCTGTTGGCCTTAGGATCTCTTCCCGTTTAAAGTTGAAGGAAAACTATTTTTTTTACTCATTTTACTAGATATTGCATAGATTAAGGATGTTCAAATATTTGAAATTTAAAATTAAAAAGATGTGCAAAAGAACCACCATGTGTGTGGATGCAAATTTCTTCCTCCTTGATCTTGGACAAAATTGCACCTACAAAACAAATAACACCTTAGGTCAAGGCCAAGAGCCTCACGCGCCCACGATGAATGGGGGGGGTTTGGTCGAAGAACCTCCGATGCCAAAGTTAGAATTTTGAGAGAAAAGTGTTTGAGAGCTTTGGAGAATTTTAGCAAGAGTGTTGGGATGATCTTTTGGTGAAAATGGAAGCCTATTTATAGGGATAGGGTGTAACTTATGGTTTAATGTGTGATTTAATTGATTAATTAGGCAATTAATCCATTAATTGGTTAATCAACACATTTTTGGAATAAATATTTTGGGGGTTATGTAATTTATATGGGATGATTTGAAGGTTATGAAATAATTACCTTGTGGAAAATATAGGATGAGGATGGATGAAATAACTTTGAATTTGTTACCTATTTTGGGCACTTTTGATTTGGTTGAAGGATGATTGCTCGCTGCTCGCGCATAGGAATCATGTTGTACCTCAAGGGTATTTTTGTCCTCTTTTGTCCAAAAATCCACGTGTCGCCTTGTGATTATTTTTTATTCCACAATGTGATCACTGATCTCTTTATTGAGGATAGTACTAGTTAACGTGCGAGACGTTTTTTTTTCTCTTCGACTAGGTTGAAATCCTCCGTAAGGTTTTTATCGAGGTCCATGTAATGCATCATATTCTCAATATTGTACGCATTCTTATTACTTCAATGAATATCATACATTTTCTCCAAAGATGTGCAGAAGATGAATACAAATTAAGAAACTTTAATTTGTAGATTAGGAATGTTAAATATAAATTGGTATATATAAAAAACAAAGCTACCTAACTCTACACAAATTGCACCTAAAAAAAAAAAAAAAAAAAAAAAAAAAAAAAAAAAAAAACCTCTACACAAATTGAAAATTGGACAAAACCTAATAACATGTTAATTTTTTTTACCAAAAATGCCCCTTATTAATAATAAAAAATAATAATAATTGTACTAGATATAAGCTATACAATGTGTGTTTATAACCATACGTATGTAGTCAAGTGAGATTTTGTGTAGAATACGAGGCTATGATAGCGATAAAAAGGTGGTCGTATAGGTATTGAAGATGGTCATGATAAGATGATATAGTCATTGCATTATGGTGGTGCAGTATGTCATCAAAATCTTAGGGAGAGAGGTTGGATTTTCTATGACAAAAAACTTACTATAAAAGCACTCAATGTCCGTCAAACTCCATAACTTTTTAAAATCCTTTAAAATCAATAAAATTTTGAATACACATGGATTTCCATACTCACAAAAAGTTAAATTTGAATACCACAAGATTTTAGACTTTTTAAAAGTAAAAAATAAAAAAATAAAAAAAATAAAAAATCTTTATTCAACACAAGGTAACTTTAATTTGAATACCACAAGAATTCAAACATTTTTGAAGTCATAAAAAATCTTTATTCAACACAGAGTAACATTTATTGGTTCTTTTTAGAAGTCTATATTGAATATATCTGGACTTGAAAGTCTATAAAAGTTCATCAAAGTTCATATACAATACACCCCCCCTAAAACTACGGCTAATTACTATATTGCCTTTAATATTATATATTCATTATAAAACTTAATATAATATGACTCTTATTTAGTATTGTAATATGACTATTAAACCATGCTAATCTTCCATCACTTCACGAGTTAATTACACTAACGCCTCCTGAGGTTTATTGAGTTTTCACAAAACCCCCTCAAGTTTGACACATTACACTAACTTCTCTTAAGGTTTAGGTCAACTCTCACAAATACCCCTTTGCTTGAAAATCTGGTTATAAAAAGACAAGTTTACCCTTATAATTAATTACTTAATAAAATAAAAAACCTTTATAAATAAATAAAAAAAGAAAATTAAATTAAAAATTACACAAAACATTAAAAAATAAAAAAAGAACGCCAGAATGCTGCTGATCCTCCAATTGCTCACGCGAAGACTGATTCAACTCCGTCTCCACCGTGTCACAACAATCCAATAGCTTACACGACTTCCTCTCTCTATGCTCTTCCGTCATCTTCGCCGCCTCCGAACCCCAATGGGCGCTTGCTGTTGGAAATATCGTCAAGAAACAACCTCCAACATTTCCAATATTTCCAACATTTCTGCGGGAAACAATGGGAGGGATTGCTAGAAACGAGAGGAATGAGTTTGTGGGTGCATGTAAGTGGCAGTAGTGGAAAAACAAACCAAAGTTAGATGTTTGGATTCCCATGGGATTTATCATTCTTTTTTATTTTTTAATGTTTGTGTAATTTATAATTTGATTTTTTTTTATAAATTTTATTTTATTTTGTTAAGTAATAAATTATAAGGGTAAAATTGTCTTTTCATAGACAATTTTTTTTATCAAATGGGTATTTGTGAAAGTAAATTAAAACCTCAAGAGGTCTTCGTGTAATGTTTCAAACTTGAGGAAATTTTGTGAAAATTCTAATTAACCCATCAGTCCATGCAAAAACGGCCGTATTCGTCATTCCCAAGTGATTTTCATCACTTTTATAGTATTATAATATGACTCATGTTTGCAATTTGATGACTTTTAAAAAGTTAATCCTAAATTGTACCCTAACCTTCATGCGTCTTGCCCTTTGTTCATACTGTATGTCAACAGGGCTGCTCTCCGTCCTCATTTTGAGGACCTCTGAGGTCTTTTTTTCATATAAACATTCAGATTAATCTCAAATAAATTGCTCTATACAATGTCTAAATTTTAAGGCCAAAGAAGAAAGTCAAACCCATCTTTATGTTTATTCTTCTAAGCTCCAGCCGTTATTTAATATTCAGTAAAAAGAAAGAGAGAAACAAGCTATGAAACAAAGGTACGGTGATACGATATGATGCGTCATGTGTACGATCATAAAAATATATAATCTAAAACATAATTTAGGGTAAATTACACAAAACTACTTCAATTATGGATCGAACCACAATCTCACACCTCATAATTTAAAAATTACAATGTCATACCTCATCTTACGAATTTTACAATGTCGTACCTCCGTCAAATATTTTGTCAATTTCTTTGTTAAATGCTGATATAGCTTGAGACGGATCCCACTCCCTAATCCAACTAGATTAAAAAATTAATTAAATATTAAAAAAATTATTTAAACATTTTTTATAAAAAAAAAAAAGTGGGACCCACCCTTACAAACCCATCCTCCTCACCTTCTTCTCCAGCCTACCCATCTCCCCACCTCCCTCCTTCACCACCAAAACCAGAACCACTCCCCCATCGCCGTTCTCTCCTCCTCCATCTCCGCCACCAAGTCTTCATCAACCCGCCCAAGTTAAAATATTAAAAAGCGGCACCTCCTTCTTCTCAAGCAAGCAGCCACACACGTCAATTACATCAAGGACCTTCATGAGCACCACCCCAACAACCCTCGCCTGCAATCTGAAACCATTTGTAGGGTTTGGGTATTTCAAAGACCTTCTCGAGGCTTGTAGAAGGTGAGGACGGGCAGAGGAAGAATATAAAATCAGACGACGGCAAGAAGACGTAGAATTCGACTTGGGATCTCTGGCCCGAAAAACTGATTCCGTTCAAGAAAATCTGGGCAAAAATCCACATTTGAAATTCCCCAAATTAAAATGCATATTACTGCAATCAATGGTAAACCCCATTTAATCAAAAACCAAATTTTTTTTTCAAAATCAGAAACCAATTTCAAAGCTATCCTTTTGAAAGCAAAGAACTTTGGGAATTGAGATGCCTATAAAAAGGCCCATGTCGCGATGGAGAAGCACTTGTTCTAAGGTTGCTGGAGAAGAGAAGGAGCGCCATTGAGAGGGAGGTGGAGATGGGTTCTAGTTTTGGAGTGAAGGGAGGAAGGGTGGGGGGAGATGGGTGGGATAGGAAGAAGGTGAGGGTTTGTAGAGGTGGGTCCCATATTTTTTAAATAAAAATATTTATATAATTATATTTTTAATTTTTAAATATTTAATTAATTTTTTAATCCAGTTGGATTAGAGAGTGGACTCCACCTCAAGCCACGTCAGCATTTAACAGAAAAATTGACGAAGATATGACATTGTAACAAATTCATAAGATGAGGTATGATATTGTAATTTTTAAAACATAAGGTATGAGATTGCTGTTCGACCTATAGTTAAGGTAGTTTTGTGTAATTTACCCCATAATTTAACAGGAAAACATCCACATTCAAGTTCATTCAAGTATGAGAGTTATATTCATGTTTCAATTAGAGGCAAATTCTTTGTATTCATAACTTTCAACTAAATCTTTGTTTTCTATTAATTTTCTCCTCTTAAAATTCTCATCTTAAAGTATAAGGGTATCAGATAGGCTACCGAACTAAAGTATCCGTGCTTCATAGAAAACAAGATAACAACGACAGTGAAATAAACTTAAAAGGATGTAAAGCTAGCCATGAAAAACAGATGAGACAATCTTTATGAGCTCCTCCCTCTGATATTTAGATGTGAGATAACAAACTGAGCCATTCACTTCAAACCCCTTGCTCTTCCACTCTTGAATCCTCTCGTGGAGCAATTCTCCATTTCGAGCACACGTATGTATGGTTGCCCCAAGTCATGCAAGCTCCTCTGCAATGGCAAATTCAATACATGAAGAAAAACTTGAGTTTGCAATACAGAGATATCCATATGAAATTTGAGTCTGACAGACAAAATAAATGAGTAGAAGTGATTTTTGATTAAAATAAATAAATAAAGAAATCAACATTTATTATGTATATTCATTCATGGATTTTTGTTTTATTGATCGGAATTGCACTTTATAGATGTTGGAACCATGGTATCTCCAAAAGTGTGCAAGAAAAGGCAATCGAAATTGCGATCAACCGAGGTGCAATGCAAGCGCAAGGTCTCTACTAACTGGTCAGTCCACTGCATTTTACATGCAGTTGCGCGGTTGCTCTTGCCAAGCTAGATATGCAGAAGGATGCAGCTGACGTATAGAATAAGGTTGCTGCCCCCTCAAAGAAAAAAGACAATGAGGAAGATGATAGGATCCTGAAATGCTCTGTAATTGTTTTTTGTGATACTCTACAGGTGTCATAGCAATTCTAATTTTGTTCTAGTATTGAAGAATGTTGTGCGGAAGCATCCGAAGACATGCTTTTGGTTCAACTTGTGCGGACGCAACCAAAGACATGGTCTTGATTCAACTTCTTGTGTGGAAGCAACTAAAATAATATCAATACATAAGCGGAGACAAAATATGACAAATTCAGAAATCGTCCATATAGTAAAAATACCGGTTCGGCTATGTTAGAGCCTACATCCGGTCTGGAGACGGTGAGGAAATGCACTAATAACAAAGGAGAACACAAAAGAGTTTTTAAGCTCTCACTACATATTCCAAAAACACCCAGAACACACACAGAGACTAGCCAAGAACAAGTCTCAGATTGTTGCTTGCAGACAAATACAGGAAAGAGATGGGGTTATTACAAAGATATGAACCAAACTCGCATACACAAGGGATCAAAGAGAAGAACTAACTCAGTCTTGCATCTACTGTACAACGAACAAAGTAAGAGAAGCAACTTACACCAGGACAGAAAACATCTCTAACAAATTGGTTGCTCTTTCCCAACATCATGATAGACAAAAGAGCTAGTTCATGTCACCGTCTTCCGAATGATACGGCAGCACAAAATCACAAATATAGTGCTCTCGGGGACACTTTCCTTTTTTATCAAAATGAAAAAGGAACCAAAATGTGCAGCCAACCATATTTGGTACACTAAGTCATGATAGACAAAAGAGCTTGCTCATATCGCCGTATTCCAAATGATACGGCACCACAAAATCACAAAAATGGTGCTCTCTGGGAAATTTCCCTTTTATCAAACTGAAAAAGGAACCAAAGTGTGCAGCCAACCTATTTGGTGACATTAAACTCAGAGATGGTTATCCCCAAACTCACCAAAAAAGGGCTTCTCAAATTAAGCCAGTTTCCAACAAAGAAGATGCTCCAGTTGTTGTTACGAAACATAACAGGGATATCATGTACAATATATAGATAGAGGTAGAGTAGAGAAATAGAAAAGAAAAGGAAACAGCCAGTCATACATGGTTCTTCAAACTCTAATCCATGAGATGCCCATTTGAATTAGTTACTTTGTACTTTGTAGCACTTTGATTGATTTCTTTAGTTCTAATGCAACTCCTTTTATTCTAATAATAAAGAGACCGTCTACATTTGTTACGTAGCACTTTTTCTCCTCCTTAAAAATGTAATATAGTTCACGTAAGGTATCCTAGATCCCTTGATAACTTTTCCCAATCCATTAGCATCCCAATCACTACCTCATGAATTCTTGATTAGCCAAAACTCACAAGTACCTATATCATCAAGCTTCCTTTTCTTCCCAAAACCCTCCAATTTCTTTTCTTCAGTCTTCCAAGTTCCCTACCCAAGCAAAGTAACAGTATAAGTGGTCTCTTCTTTGAAACATGATCTAGTGAATGCACAAACTTCATGCTTACATTGTCTTCGAAACTTGAATCTACGGACATGATTACCCATTACATCTCCATAGTCTTGTAGCACCCTTCTTAATCCTCATTCGATCCAACATGGTCTAACCAGGTGTACATCTCCTTAGTCTTGTATACTATTATAACGGGTTCACCAAAACATTTATAGTCGTGTGTAAAATCTCTTATACTGCTCTTTGGTCAGGTGTTGGTGTGAACATTGTAAAAATAGAGCAAGAATATAATTTGCGGAAGTGTATTTTCTTTCATTGAAACAAGGAGATTTATACAAAGAAGAATACTTGACTAAGAAGTAAATTGTCCTACTTTCTAGGTATACAACAGGAAACTAAACTTTATACAAATCAATTACAAAAACGTTTCCTAAACTAAGCCAAGATATCAGGAATGATATCATTGACTTCTCTACACTTCCCCTCAAGTTGGAGAGTGGATGTCAAGAACTCCCAACTTGTGTATAATGGACAAGAAAGATTCCTTTCCCAATGCCTTCGTGAACACATATGCAAGTTGTTGTGAAGAAGGAACAAATCACGTAACAATAGAACCATCTTGTATTTTAACTCGAACAAAATGGCAATCCATCTCTATATGTCTAGTCCACTCATGGAAAACTGGATTGGCAGCAATATGAAGAGCTGCTTTGTTGTCACAATGTAATAAGGCTGGTTTTGGATGCAACAATCCCAAGTCCTTTAGAAGATATCGAAGCCATGATAGTTCACAACAAGTTCCAGTCATGGCTCTATACTCGGCCTCAGCTGATGATAAAGATACGGTTTTCTGTCTCTTTGATCTCCAAGAAACCAATAAAGAACAAAAAAAAACGCAATACCATGTGGTTGATCTTCGTGTCATAGAACATCCTGCCCAATCTGAATCACAGTACGCATTCAAGGTCAAGTCATTTTTAGAAGAGAAAAATAAACCTTGTCCGGGAGTACTTTTTATGTATTTCAAAACTCGGAGAGCTGCTTCCATGTGTGGATGACGAGGTTCATGCATAAACATACTTAGCAAATGCACTGAATATGTTATATCTGGCCCAGTAATTGTTAAATAGATCAAACGACCCACCAATCTCCTATAATGTGCCGGATCTTTAAGTAACTCACCATTGTCATAAAGTTTAAGATTTAGCTCCATAGGAAACTCGATTGGGCGAGCTCCCAAGAGACCACCATCCTTCAGAATCTCTAAAGCATACTTACGTTGAGAAATGAAAATCACATTCTTTGATCGTGACACTTTGATGCCTAGAAAGTATTTCAAGTCACCAAGGTCCTTGATTTTGAAACGACTATTGAGAAATTTTTTGAGATCCCTAATGGCATCAGGATCATTTCCAGTGATCAGAATATCAGCAACATAAATTAAAAGAGCTGTAAAAGACTTGCCTTGCTGCCTTGTGAACAAAGAGTAATCAGCCTTTGATTGAACATAACCAGCACAATGAATAGACTCATAAAATTTTGCAAACCATTGTCGGGATGCTTGCTTCAATCCATATAAGGATTTTTTAAGGCGACATACCAAATTATCCCCCTGTCGCCGAAGACCTGGAGGAGGAAGCATATAAATTTCTTCATGAAGATCACCGTGAAGAAATGCATTGTTGACATCAAGTTGATGAAGAGACCAGGAACAGGAAGCAGCAAGAGCTAAGAGGCAGCGAACAGTTGTCATCTTAGCAGTGGGAGAGAAAGTATCATGAAAGTCGATCCCTTCAAGTTGTGTGTAACCCTTGGCAACCAAACGAGCTTTATAACGCTCAATGGATCCATCGGAATGAAGCTTGATTTTATAGACCCAGCGACAACCAATGGGAGATTTACCAGCTGGAAGAGAGGTGAGAGTCCACGTATGATTAGCTTCGAAAGCCTGTAATTCAGAAGTCATGGCAGCCTGTCAATGGGGGGAAGCAGCAGCCTCGACATAAGTCTGGGGCTCAACCTGTTGAGTGATAGTTGTAAGAAAATATTGTTGTGCAGGTGAGAAACGATGATTAGTGAGATAATTAGCAAGTGGATAACGCGTACCAGTAGCAGGACCAGACAACGAAGACGATGGAGGATCTGGTTGGGTAAGCTTAAGAGTGGGGCAGTCATAGTCTCGCAACCTTGGAGGTGGCGAGGAGTGGCGGCTAGAGCGACGAAGCACCAGTGCAGGTGGTGCAGAATGCATGGATACAACAGGCTCAATAGAAGATGCATCAGGGTGTAGGTCAGAATCTGTGGAAGTCTCGGGCGAAAAAAAAGTGGTAGGAGTATCATTAGACATGGGTGATGGAGAAGGTGTAGTAGCGTGAGGCTCAAGCAAAGAGGGTGTAGGGTTATGAGAGACGATAGGTAGTGGCGTAGGGTTAGGTGAAGTAGAGGATGGAGAAGAATGGTAAGGAAAAATATGCTCATGAAAAACAACATCCCGGCTAGTAAAAAAAGTATGAGTGGTAAGGTTGTAAAGTTTGTACGCCTTTTGACCAACGGGGTACCCAAGGAAGACACATTTATGGGCTCGGGGAGCAAATTTGTGAGAGAGATGGGTGTTGGTGGCATAAGCAAGACAACCGAAGACTTTAAAGTGGGAAAATGAAGGTGGTTTTAAGTACAATCGTTCAAAAGGGGTATGACGGGAAAGAATTAAGGTAGGAAGATGATTAATAATACGAACAGCCGTAAGGACACATTCACCCAAAAAAGAAATAGGAAGATTAGCTTGGAAACGTAAAGCACGAGCAATTTCAAGTATGTGACGATGCTTGCGCTCGACTACCCCATTTTGTTGGGGTGTATAGACACAAGAGCGTTGATAAAGGACCCCATGATCTTGGAAGAAACCACGAAGAGAAAAAAATTCTCTACCATTGTCTATTCTTATTGGCGAATGGATGTATTGAACTGAGTTTGAACAAAAGAGAAAAAATCCTTGAGGATGTGTTGTGTTTCTGATTTGTGTTGCATAAAAAAAATCCATGTGAAACGAGAGTAATCATCCACAATAGTTAAGAAATATTTGGCTCCAGAAGTTGACGCAAATGCGTAAGGACCCCAAATATCACAATGGATCAAATCAAAAGGTTTTGTGGTTGTAATGGAACTGATACGAAAAGGCAAACGACTTTGCTTGGCTAAAGGGCAAACATTACAAGCATTATTGGATTGAAAAGGAAAATGCAACATGTGTTTTGACATGAAATCGAGCCTAGAAGGGGATAAATGACCCAAACGCCGATGCCACAACTCCGTAGGTGAGAGAACAAGGTTGCAGACTTGGCGGGAGCTGCCAGAGACGGTGGGAATCAACATCACCAAATAGTAGAGTCATCCGCGTTGCTTACCCAAACCAATCACCTTCTTCGTCGTCAAGTCCTGCATAATGCACCATGAAGGAAAAAAGGTTACAGAACAATGCAATCCACTTGTAATTCGACTCACAGACATCAAATCTATTTGAAAATAGGGCACACACAACACATCTCGCAACAAAAAAGTGGAACTCAAAGGAACTGTCCTAGTGGAGACTATGCAAGCTTGCTCTCCACTTGGTAATAAAACTGGTGACAAATTGGTGTTTTTGACACCATCAGTAAGCAAATCTGGTGATGAGGTTATATGATCTATTGCACCACTGTCGATTATCCATCGACGTAAATGCAAAGAAGATTTTGACAAACTTGTCTTCATGGCAGCGGCATTAGCTTTTGGAGGAACGGAGACATCATCTCCTTTATTATTCATGATGTGAAGGATTTGCTGGAATTGGGTGTCAGATAACCCGGACATCACTGACTTCATCTCTTCCAAAGTTGCACCTGCTGAAACTTGATTTGCAGACGAAGAAGAACTGCCTTCCTTTCTAGAAGACTTGCTCCATTTTTTAGGCTTGACTTTGTGAAGACGATGCCCCGGTGGATACCCGTGAAGTTGGTAACAAGTATCAATGGTGTGATAATCATGATCACAATGAGTACAATGCAAGGGCTTACGACTTGAAGATCCAGATGATCGTGAACCATCTTGTCGAACAACCATAACTGATGTCTCGGTGACTCCACGTGAGGTAGTAAGAGATATTTGCTTCTCTTCCTGGGAAATTGAAGCATATGCCTGACGAACAGTTGGTAAAAGGTTCGTCAACAAGACTTGCCCTCGAATGACACTATAGGACTCGTTGAGACCCATAAGGAACTGTATTAATTTATTTCTTTCATTCTGCACTCCACACGTGCAGGAAGTGGAGTCACTGTATGATGCCAGTTAATCCCATAATTTCTTCAACTTTGTGTAGTACGCATCAACTGAGAGTTGGTCTTGAGTAAGAGAAACAATGTCCCATTGTAATTGGAAAATCCGAGGAGCATTGCTTTAGGACTAACGCTCACGCAATTCCTCCCAGATTGCATAAGCATCAGTCATGTAAATAATACTGTCAAAAATTTCCGAATCAATGGAGTTGATGATCCATGCAACGATCATGTCATTGCATCTCTGCCATGTAGCATGGTCAGCAGGTTTGGTTTTCTCGGAAGGTTGTGTAACAGTACCATCAACAAACCCTAGCTTATTTTTGGCACTAAGGGAGATTCTCATTGTACGGGACCAGGTAGAGTAGTTGTCCCCATTAAGGGGCTTCGAAACCAGCATCATAGATGGGTGATCTGAATGATGGATAAACAAAGGATTTGAAACATCAGTCTTGACGTCAGCCGCAACACCTTTGAAAATTTCGTCAGTGGCCATGATGGTTGACGGAAGATGGCTATTGAAAAATAGCAAAAAGAAGGGCAGCGGCAAGAACTAGGGTTTCAACCTAGCTCTTGATACCATGTAAAAATAGAGCAAGAATATAATTTGCGGAAGTGTATTTTCTTTCATTGAAACAATGAGATTTATACAAAGAAGAATACTTGACTAAGAAGTAAATTGTCCTACTTTCTAGGTATACAACATGAAACTAAACTTTATACAAATCAATTACAAAAACGTTTCCTAAACTAAGCCAAGATATCAGGAATGATATCATTGACTTCTCTACATTCTTCAGCTACCAAAACTTCTCCAACATTATGTAGTGCTTACATGTAGTCGAAGAAAATGGCTGGAGTAGCCATGCCATCAGACAGATAAGTTAGTACATAACCATTTATCTCCCTCCATGGCATGAAGCATTTTTATTTTTCTTGGCAGGGTATGGTTGTATTAGAAAGGTGTAGGGATTGCTTACTGCAAGGACGCCAAGCCTCACATGGATACTCTTGGTCTTACCATAAACGAGCCCAGTCTCTACTGTCTCGACAACCGCTTCAATTTTAATAGCGTTCATCTCTCATTGATCTTGTGTATCCTATTTTAACACAAGAGGAAGATATATACCTACAAAGTTAACTAGTCCAACATGTTGCACAAGGGGGTTAGAGATCGACGAGGTGCACTCTCTTGCTGTGTTCAAGCGGTCGCAAAGATGATAGAGGTCGGCCTCGCTTACACTTACGGGGTAAGATCGAGAGTATTCGTGCGAGACTTGGCCTTTTTAATATGCAATCCCTACACCTTTCGAATACAACCACACCTTGTCAAGAGAGATAAAAATGCTCCATGCTATGAAAAGTAGATAAATGGTTATGTACTAACTTACTTGTGATGTGGCTTAGCTACTTCACCAGTTTTCTTCAATTTCATATGTAAGCACGATATCATGTTTGAGAAGTTTTTGCAATTGAATAATGTTTTTCTAAAAAAGAAGATTGGGAGCCGATAATAAAAAATTGTTGATACCCACACCAACACCCAACTGAAGAGTAGTAAGAATTTTATACATACTATAAATGTTTCTGTGAACGCGTTACTATTCCACTGGTCTAACCATGTTGGATCGAATAAGGACTAAGGAGGGTGTAAGAAATTAGAAGACTATGGAGATGTTAATGGAAAAATGCAATTGCAGAGCATCCAATGGTGGTTGTAATCATTTTTGTGGATTCAAGTTTCGAAGACAAAATAAATAAAAGCTTGAAGTCTATGTACCTTCACTAGATCATGTTTCCAAAGAGTGGTATTAACGTTATTGAAATACAAAAATCTTAAGGAAGAAGAAACTAAAGGAATCAAAGAAGAAGAAAATAAGAGAGAAACCTTTCAGTGATATATTCTGAGTAAAGAGGAAACATTACTTCATGAACCTCTAAGTCTCTAAGACAATGCTTATATAGAGACTATGTTGCACAGTTTTACACTTTTACCCTTTACACCTAACTCCAACTAACTCTAACTGTTTTGAAGATAAGTCCCACCTGATTCCAACTAATTCGGTTTATTTGGTTAATACTCCCCCCTCGAACAGAATTGGGAACTCCCAAGTTTTGTTTGCATCTACAATAAAGAACTGGTGGGACTGTCATGTTCTCTATATGCTGCACTTGATGCTTCTCGAGCTTGTAAAGATTATTGACCAACATCAAAGACTCCAATATGTAAACTATGAAAATGTTGAATAAACACTGGACTATGTAAACATTTTGTGAATACATCTGCTACTTGTTCATATGTTGATATGTATTGAACACGAAGATCCCATTTTTGAACTTTTTCCCTTACAAAATGATAATCTGTGTCCAAATGTTTAATCTTCGAGTGGAACATTGGATTGGAACACAATGCCAAAGCTGAAAGGTTATCACAATGCAAGGTAGGAGGTTGTGTAAGAAATTGATGAGCATCATTAAGCAGAGATCTAATCCAAAAGACATCTGCAGCACAATGTGCCAAGGCTTTGTACTCGGCTTCTGTAGAACTTCGAGATACAATAGCCTGTTTCTTTGACTGCCACGATATCATATTGGATCCCAAATAAAAAACATAACCAGTAACGGACCTCCTTGTGTTGATATATGCTGCCCAATCCGAATCAGAATAAGGATTGATTTGAAAATCAGAAGACTGAATGTCTGTCAACCCACCGTTGTATGTACCCTGAAGATACCTCATAATTCTTTTCACCAGATACATATGAGACTCCGAAGGATTGGTCATATACTGACACACTACATTCACTGAGTGTGCAATATCTAGCCTGGTAAAAGTCAGGTACTGCAAAGCCTCAACCAGGCTTCTATAGTGGGTAGGATCAGACAATGGTGTGCCTTCAGTTGTAAGTAGTTGTGAGTGAGGTTTGGAAGGTGTGGAGGTTGGTTTACACTGCTCAATTCCAGCCTTTTTCAACAACTCCTTTGTGTATTTTGATTGATTCACAAACAAAGACCCATCTGCATGATATTGAATTTGGAGTCCCAAGAAATATGTCAACTTTCCCATATCTTTTAAATCAAACACAGCTGCAAGACTATTAATGACAAACTGAATTTTCTCACTATTAGATCCAGTTAAAATGATGTCATCAACATACAAGAGGAGTAAAATAACATCACTCTCATCCACCTTCACAAACAAGCTTGTATCAGACATGGAGGTTTTAAAACCAAGTGCAGGCAGAAAACTTGTAAATTTAGAATTCCAAGCTCTTGGAGCTTATTTCAACCCATATAGGGATTTTATTAATCTGCACACATGACTTGGGTACTGTTGATCCACAAAACCTAGGGGTTGGTTCATATATACTTCTTCTTCAAGCTCCCCATGCAAAAATGCATTTTTAATATCTAATTGTCTTAAATTCCAGTGGTATTGGGCTGCCAATACTAAAATAAGCTTCACAGTTGCATGTCTAACCACAGGACTAAAAGTTTATGAATAATCTAACCCTTGCTCTTGACTAAAACATTGTGCTACCATTTGGGCTTTGTACCTTGACACTGTCCCATCTGGATTTCTTTTCACTTTATAAACCTATTTACTGTCAATCACAGCTCTATCACTTGGATGAGGGACTAATTTCCATGTACCTTGTGACTTTAAAGCATCATACTCTTCCTGTATAGCATTCTGCCATTGAGACATAGTTGATGCAACTCTTAAGTTCTTTGGTTCCTCTACCTCATGTATGTCAGCCAGAAAAGAGAAACCACATGGTATATGACCATTGACATCTCCAATATCATTAGCTTTAAACTGAATAGATGCTAACTCGGGTAATGCAGCTAGACATGATGTGTAATCTCGTCTCATAATAGCACCTGTTTTAAGTCTAGTTTGAATAGTATGATTGTGTGACTGAGATTGAGTTTGTGCATTTAGAATAGACAGAGGAAGAATTACCTGAAGCTGAGATGGATCAAGGACAGGAAGCAAGGGAACTGTATGTTGAGACAAGGAAAGAGTGTCTGTGGATGCTTGAGTTTCAAATCCCTGTGTTCCAGTGCCTGATTGTTCTGAAGAACTATTGATGTGTGAAGTAGAATGGAGTTTGTGCATGAGTTTGAATTGTAGATGATTTTCCATTACCAGAAAATGAATCTATACTACCTCTTGATGCATTGTATTCACATGAGCTGAATATCTGTGTTGTACAGGAACTGGTACTACCACAGTGCTACATTGAATTTAACTCGAAGTGACTCTCTGTCCGTCAACTTTACATTTTATCAATGCATAAGGAAACACATTATCATCAAAGATAACATGTCTTGAAACAATACATTTTTGGCCTTGTACATTATAATTGACTACACCCTTATCTCCCCTAGAATAACCCAAAAACACACATTGATCAGACCTGAGTAGTAACTTATGTTCAGAATATGGTCTTAACCAAGGATATATTGCTGATCCAAATACTTTCAAATTCTGCAACTCAGGATCTTTACCATACAATTTCTTATAAGGGGACACCATGGACAACACTTTGCAAGGCATTCGATTGATAAAAAACACAGCATGTGCTCATGATAATACCAAAAATCAAGTGGTAATGCAGCTTGAGCAAGAAGAGTAATGGCAGTTTCCACTATATGCCTATGTTTTCTTTCAACTACTTCATTCTGTTGTGGAGTGTATAGACAAGAAATCATTTGTCCAACACCCTTTGCAGCAAGAAAAGCTTTAAAGGAATGACTTGTGTACTCACCCCCACCATCAGATTGTATACATTTAATAGCAACACCAAATTGTGTATAAACCCAGTTGTAAAAACTCACAAAAATTGCATACACTTTTGATTTATTATACAGTGGAAAAATCCAGACATACTTTGTATATTGATCAACAAAAGTAACATAGTATCTATACCCCTCTATTGTTTTGACTGGAGAAGGGCCTCATACATCTGAGTGCACCTTTTCAAATGGTGAGAAGTATCTATCACTGCTAGGAGAAAAAAAAAGGCCTACACATTTTTCCTTTAATACAGTAAGTACACATACTATGATTCATATCTAACTTTAGTGGTATATTTGACTGTTTCAACATGATGGACATGATTTCATTGGATGGATAACCAAACCGTTGATGCCACATAGTTGACTTTACCAACTGTCCAAGAAAACCATAAGGCTGCTGAATCACAGACTGAACTCCTCTTGATTGCTTGATAATAGGGATTTGAAACAACTGTCTTGCTTTACTCTTTCCTCTGTACAGTATGTCCCTTGTCTTCTTGTCCTGCACAAAAAACTCATTCTCATCACAAACAAACCAACTATGATTGTCAGCACACAATTGTTGTACAGATAGCAGACTTCAAGCAATTTTTGGAACATGTAAAACATTATTAAAAAATAGGCTATGAGAGTTAGTTTTAATAGTAGTTGCACCAGTATTTTGAATAGATAAACCTGTCCCATTGCCAACTAAAATTGTTTTAGAACCTTCGAATGGTGTAACTTGATTCAATGTGTTGATATCAGCAATGATATGGTGAGATCCACCAGTATCAACAATCCAAGCATCCTGAGGAATTTGTTGTTCTGCTTGCTGGGCTGTCATAGTTGTGAACTG
The DNA here is from genome assembly GCA_035220775.1 of Malus fusca. Taxonomy (NCBI): domain Eukaryota; kingdom Viridiplantae; phylum Streptophyta; class Magnoliopsida; order Rosales; family Rosaceae; genus Malus; species Malus fusca. The sequence continues at coordinate 22,599,962 of CM069070.1, forward strand.
TGCAAGTGGTTGTTGACCTTGGAACACATAATTCCCTCTGTGATAGCAATCAAGAGCTGAATGACCACGTCTCCCACAAATCTAACACTCCATTTGAAAACCAGTACTTGGTGCAGTATCATTCCTGTGAAAACAATTAACAGCTATATGTCATCTCCTGTTGCAGATTTGACACTCAATAACATTTGAAGACCTGTTTTCTGTATTCCCATTCCACACATTCGTACCAAATTGCCTTGTATTCCAGATGAAAAACCAGAAGAAAAACCTGTATTGTACCCTTTGCCTTTAAAACCAGCATTTGACTTGAAACTGTTATTACCCTTATAATTTGGCTTCGGTATAAATGAAGGTCTTGAGCCATAATTTGAAGAGTTACCCATATAGCCAACACCATAATGAATTTGAGGATAAACAGTACCAGGAAATTGTTGAGGCATAGGAGGTTGTGAGTATGGTTATTGAAGCATAGGAAATTGTTGAGGCATATGAGGTTGTGAGTATGGTTGTTGAGGCATAGGAAATTGCTGAGGCATAGAAGGCTGTGGTAAAACAAATGATGACGGAAGTTGTTGATGCAGAGGAGGATAAGGGTATGGTTGTGTGTATGGCTGAGAATAAGGCTCAACTGAATAGGGATATGGATTAAGAGTTAGGATACCCCCAATTGTTCCAGGTAAATAACTATGTTCTGCAGGATTAGACCCTGAAGCAGAAGAAGCTCCCGGGGTCATTTGAGAACCTTGAACATATAATGCAGAATGACCACTTGATTCACCTTCAATTTCTTTTTCCGCCCCAAGCAACAAAGCTCGAAATTCTTTAACAGAAATAGATGATTCTCTGGCTAATATCACTATTCGAATTATAGCATACTCTTTTGGTAAACCAACAAGACCAGCAATTATGACATCATTATCAGAAATGAATTCTCCAGCAGCAGTTAACTGTTCCTTTATATTCTTCAATCTTAATAGATATTTATCAATTGAATCCCCTTATTTCTGAATTGTATGCAATTTTGTTTTTAAGTGATTAACTCTAGACTTAGACACGGAAGCAAACCGATTCACAAGATTTGACCAAGCCTCGTACGCAGTCACACATCCAAGAACATATTTAATAGCCTCATCAGACAAAGTAGCTAATAAAAGACTTAACAGTACCATATTTGTGGACTCCTATTCAATATATGCATCTTTAAGATCAAAAGTAACTCCTCCCTCAATACAAACTACAAATTTCGACGGACAAGCAGTAGTGCCATCAAAATGCCCAAACAATTTATGACCCTTCAACACCGACTTAAACTGAAATGTCCATTTCGCAAAATTATCATCCTTCAACTTTATAGTGATCATTCCCAACAAATTTTCAAATTTGACAGTAGAATTAGCCATGACTCCTTGATGTAAAACACACATTTTCAAGAATCAAACAAACACCCAATCTTTGCTATCGAGAAAGAAAATCTAGAGAGAAAGAAACTCCCTTTGCAATCAAGAAAGATTGAAACTTTCTTGAAGAAATCTTGAAATACAAGCGAAATCCCTTGAAATACAAGCGAAATGAAACACACAACATGCACCAAATTATGAGATCGAAATCTTCTAATCAGGATTGAAACCCAATTAACCTTCTAATCAGGACTGAAACCCAATTAACCTTTTAATCAGGACTGAAACCCAATTACTCAACAGAAAAATTTACAATGTCACTTGAATTGGAGCCGGAATGAACACCCGAAGAACAAAACCTCGATCGCCAGAGCAGACACGATGAACTCCTGTTGGACTCTTCGATCGTGTGTAGCAGCGGAAGAACTAGGGTCGACAACGGCAGTGAGCCAATGCTGGCGATGATACCATGTTAACACTATTGAAATACAGAAATCTTAAGGAAGAAGAAACTAAAGGAATCAAAGAAGAAGAAAATAAGAGAGAAACATTTCAGTGATATATTCTGAGTAAAAAGGAAATATTACATCATGAACCTCTAAGTCTCTAAGACAATGCTTATATAGAGACTATGTTGCACAATTTTACACTTTTACCCTTTACACCTAACTCCAACTAACTCTAACTGTTTTGAAGATAAGTCCCACCTGATTCCAACTAATTCAGTTTATTTGGTTAATAAGGGGACCACTCATGTTGTTACTTTGCTTAGTTGAGAAAGTTAGAAGAATGAAGAAAATGGCGAGTTTAGGGTTCTGGTGAGGTTTGGCTAATCAAGAACTCATGGGGTAGTGATTAGGTGCTAATGTATTGGGAAAAATTATAAAGGGATCTAGGATACCTTACATCCATTATATTGTCTTTCCAATTTTTGAGAAGAAGAAAAAGTATTATGTAACATATGAAGACGGTCTGATCTTTTTTAATCCGAAGAAAAGGTGATGCATAAAAACTAAAAACATCAATCAAGGTGCTACAAAGTAACTGAGTCGAAATATGGCATTTCATGAATTATAGTTTGAAGAACAATTTCGCGTCCGAAAGCTTTTTTGATATATGTAGTAATTAGATTTCAATATGATTGGTTTCATTGTTAAGCTATGACTCGTATTATATGATTTGTCAAATGATATGTATGACAATGAGATTGAGATGACTGCTGTTTTCTTTTCTATTTAACTCCTTTTTATTGACATTGAGATTGTAAGTATCTCCTCTTCCTCTACCTCCACCTATATATGATACAATGTTTAAAATATCAGTAGAAATATTAATATGCAAATTTATAGAATCAATATCGATATTAGTTACCTTGAGCAAATTTCCCTACAGTGCCATTTTAAATTAATCGAAGACCGATAACGATATATCAATCGGTATTTTCATAGATTTGCATATCAATATTTTCCACCGATAATATATATATATATATAGAGAGAGAGAGAGAGAGAGAGAGAGAGAGAGGTAGAGGAGATGCTCATAGTCTCAATATCAATAAAAAAGAGTTCAGTAGATAAGGAAACAGCCATCCATCACAATCTCAATTTCATACAAACCATTAAACATGAGTCATAACTTAACATTGACAACAATCATGATCCAATTAGTACATATATCAAAAGAGCTTTCGGAAACAACATTGTTTTTCAAACTATAATCCATGAGATGCCATTTTGACTTGGTTACTTTGTATCACTTTGATTGATGTCTTGAGTTCTTATGCAACACCTTTTCTTCAGATAAACATATTCATTTGTTACGTAGCACATTTTCTCCTCCCCAAAAATTGGAAAGGCAATATAGTAGATGAAAGGTATCCTAGATCCCTTGATAATTTTTCTCAATCCAATAGCACCTCATTCTTTTCTTCAGTTTTTCGTTCCCCACCCAAGCAAAGTAACAACATAAGTGGTCCATTTTTTGGAAACATGATATAGTGAAGGAACATAGACACCAAGCCTATATTTATAGTTTTCAAAACTTTAATCCACAGACATAATTACAACCACCGTTGGACGCTCAGCAATGGCCTTTTCCATTAACATCTCCATTGTCTTTGAATTGATTCCACCCTCCTGTCCTCATTCGATCCAACATGGTTAGGCCGGCGGAATTGTAATGGGTTTATTGAAACATTTATAGTCTTGTATAAAAGCTCTTGCTCCTCTTCGGTCGGGTATTAGTGTCAACAATTTTTTATTGTCAGGCATCCAATCTTATTTTTTGAGAGAACCATTCTCCAACAGCCAAAACCTCTCCAACATGACGTCATGCTTAAATATGAGGTCGAAGAAAACTGCTTGGGTAGCGATGCCACTAGACAGGTAAGTATGTAACCATTTATCTCCCTTTCATTGCATGACGTGTTTTCATCTTTCTTGACAATGTGTGGTTGTATTCGAAAGGTGTAAGGATTGCCTACTGATAAGTGAATTTTATATTATATATTTAACCCTATTCTTAGTATATTTTGGTTAATATTTTGGAAGAATTTTGATACTTTGAATTGTATTTTCAATATAGGACTTTCGACTTCCTCTGGAGTAAAAAGTGGTCAAATGGACGAATTTTGGAGTAATTCCAGTTGGAAGATGTTCGTGGGTCACTTAGCTTGGTCGTATCAAAATTTGGGATTTTTCCATAAAGCGGTTATTTTCTGGCGATAAAATAAAGAAGCGATGCGCGGTGCTGGAAAATGACGTTTCTGGGCTTAAAGTGCGTTTTTGGAGCCCAAGATGACCTCGGATGGTTTCGTGGCCATCTGGAGATGTGTTCGGAACGCCCTTATCTTTAAAACAAACTATCTTGGGCCGGATTTGGAGGAGATCTGAGGCTAAAACGTGGCTGGACAAGTTTTTGGCAGATTCTCCTAGTTTAATTAGGGTTTTATTTTCCAAGATATTTTATTATTTTTCTTAGTTTCCTAGTTGGAATAAAAAACCTATGTCTTAGGGTTTGTGGAGGCTGAGCAAATATATTGCTTTGGCCGTCTACAATTTTTACTACGCTTATTATTATTCAACTTCAGAGACAAAGAACTGGGCTAGGGTTCTTAGAGATTTTCGACTTTAAGGTGTTTTCATTCCTTTTCTTCTTAATAATATTTTCTATGATTTCAATTATGAATATGCGTAACTAATTTCTTTTGCTAGGGCGAAGCCTTGAGCCTTAGCATGAATATGTAATTTTTATTTAATTGCTTACGATTGATTGCATGCGCACTTTGAATTATTGATCACTGTTTTTAAACTATCTAATTGTCTTGATGACTGGCCACCATTAGGATGTTTAGACAAGTAATTGGATGCAATTCGGTCGGAATATCACCGGAGGATTGAGTATTGCTTCTTGTGATTGATAATTGTAATTTTATCTAAGGCGAATATCACGTTCTTAGGGGTTGCATGGTTCTTCAAAAGGTTTTCATAAAACTTAATGAGTCTTGCATGTTCATATTTGATCTGAATATCACAGACGGATTGCATGTTAGATATACGTTCTTGCTTGAATATCACGAGGAGAATATATATTAGGAAAACCTAACCTTCAAAGTGGCATGTGTAAATCGTAAGTAATTGGTAGAAATTCATAGGATTGCTAGGTGATGGTGGAACCCTAATATCTTTATAAATTGGTCTTTAAAACTCTTTTCTTTTGTCATATTAGTTTTAATTAAAATTCATTTTTAATATCAACCATTCTCACTCTCTTTTCTCAAGTTTTGATTCTAAGTATTTAATTAGGAATTGTTTCTACATAAATTATCCAAATAGTCCTTGAGGAAAACGACCTTGCATGAGCATCTATACTACAATATCCTTGTATTCTTGCAAGTATTTCATGTGATTTTGACCCTATTTGCATAGACGTTAAAAATCCTACCAAGAAATTGGCGCCGCTGCCGGGGACTATTTTAGATAATTTTTTTTTAAACTTTTTCTGATTATTTTTTTTTATATTATTTTTCGTCAAAAAAAAAAAATCAATTTATTTTAACGCTTTTGTGTTATTGCAGATTCTGTAACTGCATGGTCCAGACCAGATCAGGAATTGCCCAGATTGCACAGTTTGATCCAGAACCCGAACGCACACTGCATAGACAGAGGAGAGAAAATAATTTGGTTTGGGACTGTGAACTGCAAGGCACATTTTTGCAAGAATTGTTTGCTGGTTTTGTGGACAATAAAATCACAATGGCGTTGCAATTGCCAGCTGCAGGCAGACCTCTCAGAGAGTCATTGGCTGCCCGAGCCAATGATGTTCCTAATTGTATTGTGTATCCTGCCCAGGAAGATGGTGATTCATTTGAGATCAAGCACCATATGCTTGAAATTTTACCTACTTTTCGTGGGCTGCCTAACGAGGATGCGAATTTACATGTTGCAAAATTTATCGTGGGTTGCAAAAATATCTTGATCAGGGGTTTTTCTGCCGAGGCTATTAAGTTACGTCTTTTTCCTTTTACTTTGAAGGATAAGGCTGAAACTTGGTTATTCACTCTACCAGCTAATAGCATTACTACTTGGCAACAATTGCATACAAGATTCCTGAACAAATATTATCCGGCATCCAAGACATTGAATTACAAGCGGGAGATTATGACATTCACTCAAAAGCCAAACGAAGAATTTCATGAAGCGTGGGAGATATATACAGAGATGTATATAAAATGTCCACATGTTAATATTGATCCAGATACACAAATGAATATTTTCTTTGATGGACTTAATCCTACATCCAAAAGCCATGTTAATGCATCAGCTGGGGGTTCATTGTCAAATAAATCTGCAAGAGAAGCATTTGAATTATTTGATACGATGGCCACAGAATCTCAACAGTGGGCAGCAGAACATTCACAGAAAAGGGGCATTTTTGAGTTATCAGCAGGTTCTCCTAATATGTCTGCACAAATGGAAAAAATGGAGAAGAAAATTGATGCCAAGTTTGATATTATTCTACAACAGATAGCAAATTCTACACAGCAGCAGCCACCTGCAGCAACAGTTTGCACTATCTGCAGCATGACTACACACAACATATTGGGTTGTCCGCATAAAGAATCCTACCCAGAGCTTGTGGAGCAACATGTTAAAATGATGAACAACTATCAAAAGCCTAGGAATGATGCATATGCAACTCATTACAATCCAGGATGGAGGGACCATCCTAATTTCAAATGGGGTGACAATCAAAATAATACAAGACCATTCCAACAAGCACAAAAATCTTTTGTACCATCCAAACCATCATTGGAGGATCAAATGGCTAAACTGGCAGCAACAACCCAAACATTCATAGAAGGCAGCAATCAAAGATTTCAGAATATTGAGGCATCAATTAAAAGTTTAGAGTCGCAATTTGGGCAGTTAGCTGCACAGATGTCAGACAGAGAAAAGGGAAGGTTTCCTAGTCAAACAGTGCCTAATCCAAGAGGTACAGAGGATTGTTATGCAATACGGACTTTAAGGTGTGGTAAAAGTTATGACAACCATGCAAATGGCGCTGAACAGGATCTGCCAGCGGTGAAAATCTCTACAGAATCTGCAAAAACAGTGGCAGATCCTGCCAATTCTGCAGCAAAACAGAATCTGGTCGGTGCAGAATCTGTCCCACAACAGGTTTCTGAGCGTGTTTATAATCCCCCATTACCATATCTGGAACGGTTAATGCCAAAGGCTAAGGATCAGCAGTTAAAAGACTTCATACAGACATTGGCTAAAGTTCAAATTAATTTACCATTGTTGGAAGCAATTAACAAGATTCCTTCTTATGCCAAATTTTTGAAAGATGTTTGCACTAAGAAGAAAAAACTCGTGGAAACAAAGAAAATTGTGCTCACAGAACAATGCAGTGCAGTTCTACTGCACAAATTGCCTCCAAAGAAGAAAGATCCAGGGAGTTTTACTATTCCTTGTACTATTGGTAATTCTGATTTTAAAAGTGCGTTAATTGATTTAGGTGCTAGTGTAAACTTAATGCCTTATTCTGTTTTTAAACGTTTAGGTGAAGGTAAGCTGAAGCCAACCTCCAATATTATTCAATTGGATGACCGTTCAATTACCTATCCTAGAGGAATCATCGAAGATGTTATTGTTAAGGTTGACAATTTATATTTCCCAGCTGATTTTATGGTGTTGGACATGGATGAAGATTTGACAACACCCATCATTTTGGGACGACCCTTCATGGCAACAGCCCGGACTCTTATTGATGTTGAAGCAGGAACGTTAACACTAAGGGTTGAAGATCAAACAGTTGTTTTCAATTTGTTTGAAGTTACCACACATCCAGGTGATAAACAAGAATGCATGTGTGTTGATGCATTAGATGGTTTGCCTAGTGCCAAATTGATGACCAGATCATTAACTGACTATCTGCCCACAAAGACTCAAGATGTGATTCGTGAGTATGATAGTAAAGTGCAGCAGCAAAAAGTTCAACCAGTTGAAGTGCAAAAATCAAAAGCAGAACCAATTTTGTTTGACAACTATCTAGGCCACCAGATTAATAAAAAACATCCAAGTGTCAAGGGCAAGAATAAAAAGTTGCAGAGCATTCCAAGTGGTGAAAAAATACAGCCTGGTAGAAAGGTGTGGTTGTTAAATTCCAGTTACAAGTTAATTCCAGGGAGACAGGAGTCTCGGTGGAAGGGACCTTATATGGTTAAACAAGCTTTTCAAAACGGGAACGTGGACATTGAACTAGAAGGCAGGGGTTGTGTGCTCAAGGTCAAGAAGTCTTTACTAAAGCCATTCCCAAGGAAGTTTGGTGCAAGCGAGTCTTTAACTCTGAGGGATCCAGTGACTTAGCCACCAGATTTCTGCAACGTCTAGCTACAGACTTTAAATAAAGCGCTTATTGGGAGGCAACCCAACTTTCTAACTTTTTCTTTACTTTGTTTCATTTTTCTTTCATTACTTTCAATTTCTAGCTGCATTTAAATTCCTAGGCTGCATTTCATGTTCATTAAAAGTACCAAACAAAAAACAAAGAAAAAAAAAATGAAATAACTAAGAGAACAAAAAAAAATAACAAAAAGGAAAAAAATAAAAAAAATAAAAACAAAAACAAAACATTCTTTGCTTTTACTTGTTTTATTTTACAGATAGTATCTTCTACATTTTTATCTCTGATTTCAACATCTGATTTTTATGCAGCCAGCAAAACAAGACAATCAAGACTTAATGCACAGAGAGATCATTTTAGACGGAATCATACATCCAGTAGCAGATCTACATCCAGTAGCAGATCTGTCATATACAAGCAGGGATGTGATGTTATACCTCTCTATTTTGCTAAGCGGCCATTTTTCAGTGTAAGCTAATAGTTTTGTCAGCACGATTGCCTTTGCCGATCTGGGGTATTTTCCCTGCAACAGAACAATCAACTGTATGAGTTCCAGTGGACATAGGTGTATCAGTTTGGGGGTTGATTGATTCTTTATCCTCAACACGTTTCGAGTCCACATGGGCATAGATATGTTTTAGGGTGATCCGGTTTCAATAAGTTTATCATGGGGAGAAGATAATACATGTATGCTGTTTTACTCATTTACACAAAGTTTCTATATCCAACATGGTTCCAGCAGAGATGGGTGTTTATACCTTTTCGATCCCAGGTCGCGTTGACTTAGCGATTTGCTTTGCCATTTTTGGTCGACTACATTTGCCGCTTGAGCACTATTTTTCTCGGATTTCCACTCGATCTGAGTCACCTACAGGCACAGAGAGACAGAGATTTGGGTTAGGCAGTGACCTTGAACTCTCCGTGGCCATACGACGCTCAACATTTCACGCCAGGAGTTTTACCTTTCTTATGCTCGGATTTGTGGGTCTGACACGCTTTGCTTCTGTTTCTACTTTGCGGACATCAGATCCGTGAGCCGTCTACACACATTTTAACTCACAAAAATTTGGTGTCTTGTTGCCTCTCTCTTTTGTTGTGGATCCAAGTCCTCTTGCAGAAACAAAGGCATGCATGCATTAGTTGCTGTTTGTTTTTTCCATGAAAATAAGCTCAATGGAACTAAATGACAGCATGGAACGATTTGTTTTTTTTACCTTTAGAATTTCAGGATTCACAACCGAGCTCCAGTGCAGATGATGACTCCTATTTACAGGGTACATAGAAATGAGAGGGCTGCGAGTGTTGAGAGCTCCGTGAGTCTCTTCGGATTTTCTAGAGAGAGACGAAAAAGTTTCTTTTCATTTTGGAGAGAAATGGGTTCTGAACTTCTGAGAGATAAAAGAGAGATCTGTTATGGAGGTGCAGCTTGCGAGAAATAATGCGGTCTAGGGGTTCTAAATGCCATCTAACATAACAATGGGTGACTGTAACACATTTCAGCGTCTCTATTGGAATCCTAAGGAGTTTATTACACGGATGTATGACACGTGTTTTCATCGTGTGGCCCTGTGTATCTGTTCGCGAGGGTTGTTTTGAAATGGGAAATACAGAGCCGTTTGGCTCTCGCTTCGGTACACAGAAAATAGCTGTTTGGGCTCATTGACTGACAAGAACAAGGACTGCTCGTGACTTTTCTTATTCAGCCATGGGAAGTATCATAATACCACTTTCCAATGCACATGCCAGCTGCATGCCATTCCAATTTCAAATAGGAATCCAATGTTCCTTTCGGCTTTTTGGTTTGTGGGCTTTTTGTTTTGTTAAGTCAGGTGATTTTTTTTTTCCTTTGTTTTTTTTGTTCTATTATTTATTTCATTTTTTTTAATTTCTTTGTTTCATTTCTATTTTCCTTTTTCTTTTAGTTCTTTGGTCTAGACTTTTATTTTATCTTTTCTAGTTTTGCTTTTCGATTTTTTGTAGTTTATATTTCTTTTCCACACCTTGAGGACAAAGTGTGAAATAAGTTTGGGGGTGGGAAAGTAGAAAAATTTAGGGTTTTTATTTTGTGTCAGTTAAATTTTTTTCGTTTTTAAGCTAATATCCATAGATTATTTTAAACGTTAGAACAAATGGACATGGTAAAGATTAATCTCACAGTAGAGTCTTTTCTATTTATCGTTACTTAGACACTAATTCACAAGTTATACTTTGAAAAATTTGCACATTCACACCAACATGGTTTGTGGGGAGTGAGATTGAAACACTTGCTTTTTGTCTAAGTGTATTGTTATTTTTATTTTTGTTCTAAATAAAGTAAAGTTAGTATGTGTTATAAAGTAATAATTGTCTCACCCGAGGTTCTGCCTAGTAACCGGGCCAGTCCTGCCTAATCAGCAGTGATTCTCGCGTCAAACGGTAGAGTTTTGGCATGAGGCAGGGTGGTTAGTTGGTTTTGTAGCCTTTCCAGCTCGGGTTAATAAGTCCTTAGGGGTGATCTACACCTAGTGCCCTAAAGCCCTAGTGGTTTGGGAGTCATTGACCTAAAGCTCGCTACATGGGTTGGATAGAAAGCTTAAGTGAACCGACATTGCACGACCACTACTGTTACTGAAAAAAAAAAAACAAAAAATGGAAACAATTGAAGAGAAAAAGAAAAATAGTTATATTTAAAGTTAGTATGTGTGAAATAAAGAAGGACAAGAGATAAGGGTTTTAGTCGAGTCTCCTTAACTATGTTGGTTCACTTTACACCAAAGGAAGTTTGTGAATTCTTTTCTAATTGATTCTAAATGGCTTAGACTCTGTGGTGGGATTGGTTGGAACTTTTGAAAAGATGTTCTAATTTTTAACATTTTCTATGGATTGCAACTTGAAAGTGAGAATTTTGTTTTAGCTAAGTTTTAGTTAAGTGTCTAGTTGTTAGTTTTATTTTTATTTTCTAGTTTTATTTTGCTTGAGGACAAGCAAAAAGCTAAGTTTGGGGGTATTTTGATAAGTGAATTTTATATTATATATTTAACCCTATTCTTAGTATATTTTGGTTAATATTTTGGAAGAATTTTGATACTTTGAATTGTATTTTCAATATAGGACTTTCGACTTCCTCTGGAGTAAAACGTGGTCAAATGGACGAATTTTGGAGTAATTCCAGTTGGAAGATGTTCGTGGGTCACTTAGCTTGGTCGTATCAAAATTTGGGATTTTTCCATAAAGCGGTTATTTTCTGGCGATAAAATAAAGAAGCGATGCGCGGTGCTGGAAAATGACGTTTCTGGGCTTAAAGTGCGTTTTTGGAGCCCAAGATGACCTCGGATGGTTTCGTGGCCATCTGGAGATGTGTTTGGAACGCCCTTATCTTTAAAACAAACTATCTTGGGCCGGATTTGGAGGAGATCTGAGGCTAAAACGTGGCTGGACAAGTTTTTGGCAGATTCTCCTAGTTTAATTAGGGTTTTATTTTCCAAGATATTTTATTATTTTTCTTAGTTTCCTAGTTGGAATAAAAAACCTATGTCTTAGGGTTTGTGGAGGCTGAGCAAATATATTGCTTTGGCCGTCTACAATTTTTACTACACTTATTATTATTCAACTTCAGAGACAAAGAACTGGGCTAGGGTTCTTAGAGATTTTCGACTTTAAGGTGTTTTCATTCCTTTTCTTCTTAATAATATTTTCTATGATTTCAATTATGAATATGCGTAACTAATTTCTTTTGCTAGGGCGAAGCCTTGAGCCTTAGCATGAATATGTAATTTTTATTTAATTGCTTACGATTGATTGCATGCGCACTTTGAATTATTGATCACTGTTTTTAAACTATCTAATTGTCTTGATGACTGGCCACCATTAGGATGTTTAGACAAGTAATTGGATGCAATTCGGTCGGAATATCACCGGAGGATTGAGTATTGCTTCTTGTGATTGATAATTGTAATTTTATCTAAGGCGAATATCACGTTCTTAGGGGTTGCATGGTTCTTCAAAAGGTTTTCATAAAACTTAATGAGTCTTGCATGTTCATATTTGATCTGAATATCACAGACGGATTGCATGTTAGATATACGTTCTTGCTTGAATATCACGAGGAGAATATATATTAGGAAAACCTAACCTTCAAAGTGGCATGTGTAAATCGTAAGTAATTGGTAGAAATTCATAGGATTGCTAGGTGATGGTGGAACCCTAATATCTTTATAAATTGGTCTTTAAAACTCTTTTCTTTTGTCATATTAGTTTTAATTAAAATTCATTTTTAATATCAACCATTCTCACTCTCTTTTCTCAAGTTTTGATTCTAAGTATTTAATTAGGAATTGTTTCTACATAAATTATCCAAATAGTCCTTGAGGAAAACGACCTTGCATGAGCATCTATACTACAATATCCTTGTATTCTTGCAAGTATTTCATGTGATTTTGACCCTATTTGCATAGACGTTAAAAATCCTATCACCTACTGCAACCGCTATGTCTCGCACATATACCCTCACTCTTACCTTGTAAGTGTAAGACCTCTACCGTCTCTGCAACCGCTTGAACACCGTGCTGAGTGTTCATCTCATGGATCTCTAAACCCCCTTGTGCATCATGTCAAACCAGTTAACTTTGTAGTTATATATGTTTCTCCTTATGTTAAAATAGGATACACGAGATCAAGGAGATGGAACGCTCTTGCAATGTTCAACCGGTAGCAGAGACGGTAGAGGTCAGGCTCGCTTACACTTATGGGGTAAGACCGAGAGTATCTGTGACTTGGCCCTTGTCCGGTGATATGGTTCTCTAGCAGTTTTCGTTGACTTCAAATGTAAACACGACATCATGCTGGAGAAGTTTTGGCAATTCTCTGAATAATAGGATCGGAGGCCCGACAATCAGAATTTGCTAACGCATACCCACACCAACACCTAACTGGAGAGTAGTAAGAGCTTTTATACACGACCAAATGTTTTGATGAACTAATTACAATTCCACCTGGTCTAACCATGTTGGATCTAATGAGGACTAAGGAAGGTGCTGCCAATCAGAAGTCAATGAAGATGTTAATGGATAAGGCCATTATAAAGCATCTAACGGTAGTTGTAATCATGTCCGTAGATTCAAGTTTCGAAGACTATAAATATAAGCTTGAGTCTTTATGCCTTCATTAGATCATGTTTCCAAGGAATGCACCACTCATGCGGTTACTTTGCTTGGGTGTGTTTTGCTTGGGTAAGTACTTGGAAGACTAAAGAAAAGAAATTGGAAAGTTTTGGAAAGAAGAGAAAGCTTGATGATACAGATACTTGTGAGAGGTCACATGTGGGGATGGATTGTCCTTGGATTTGAATGAGTGATTTCAACAAGTTGATGTGATTCTCCAAGAGTGTTTGCACAGTGAATGTTAAATGGCTGGTGGCCGGTGAAGTAGTGATCACAACCCCATTCTTCTCGACATCCTTCCTCTAGTGAAGGCTGCAAAACGCTTGTTTCTATGTCATTCCAAGGCAAGTCTTTAATAGTTTGAACTACTCATATATCCATAAGATTGGCAAGTAAGAAAAAATAGTATTTCCCCAAGGCAATCTTAACCGTTGATTTCACGTACTACTGAGTACTCCGGACTATTTATTTAGCTAGAAATTAAGGTAGCTAGTTAGCACACTACCACAGCAGAGCACAGATGGAACTAATTAAGTCCTTAACCTCCTACCTATTTCAAGGGTAGATTCACTTCTCCAAAGTCGGGATGATAGGCTGCCGTCTTTCTCCTAGCTCATTCCTGGCGGTTTTCCCTCCCCGGCCGCTTAGCCACCTCCTTCTTGAGTTAGCTTCTCCTCTACGAAAATTTTGTACCACTCCAATTCAGCCCAAAACGCTTCAAAGTCAACAAGCTTGTCGAAGACTGGAACCCCAACACCATTACGATAGGTTCAAAAGAAAAGACATTTAGGAAAAAGGTCTTATTGCTCAAGCATGGAATTTGGCCATGGCCATTGTCCCACAGTGGGATACTTACGATGGGCCGCCTTGTTCTTTTTGGGTGAAGGACGACAGGCTACATATCTATTGTTGTTCATAGCCTTGTGACTTTGTTTAGCCTCTTCCTTCTCCTTTTTCCGGTACTAATATGATGCTCTAATGCGTTACATGGTGATAATTTGTCATAGTGGGAAATAAGAGAAGACACAACACAACCGTAACTCCCGTGTGAGCATTGACATCACCAACAACCTCCATCGATTACGTATGCAATGCACTGACACATGTAGATCGTGTCTATAAAGGGACCTGGGCGATCCAAAATCCTTGATTGAATTTTTCCAGGGCTCCTGAAATTTAAGGTTGGGCCTCTTGCCTCTGGCTCTGGCTCTAAATTCCAGCTATGCATCTGCGTCTGCGTCTTCATGAAGAAGACTACCACGAAAAAAAATAGATTTTTTTTAAGTGACTTAGCTCAAAACGACGTCATTTTGACCATGTATTTTAATGTTTTTTAAAATGACTTAGCCCAAAACAACGTCATTCTGGCCAAGGCTTATTTTCTTTTTATTAAATTGATGTGTATCGAGAATTGATTGAGATTTAAAGTTCATTATTGATATGTTTTATGTTCGGTCCGAATAGCATATTTACAAATAGGATTTTGCAGCTTGTAATGTTGTTTTAAGTATGATTTATGAATAAAATGTATTATCATTAAAATTTTCCATGTTATTTTTGTCTACAAATTTTTTAACCTTTATTATTGAGTCCCTCAAGTTTAAAATATGGATCCGCCACTAGATACATGTATTCGTATCAATCACAGTATTAATCATATGGAGAGAGCAAGGGAGAGGAAAAAACAGGGAGGGAGGACTTAAGAAAATGAGAAATTTGGTGTAACACTCAAAACCCTTGCAAGCAATGATTTCTATGTTTGGTTTTAGCTCACATAATACGTTGCCAATCAAGCCATGATAAATAAAACCCCAAACTGAAATTGCTTCATGGATCTCATAATAATAATAATTAAAATTAGAGCCTTAATTCAAATCCCAAAACTGAAATTGCTTAATCATGTTGTGGTAGAACCTTTAACGATGGAAGAGAGAGCGAGCGAGAGAGAGAGAATTATGATTACCTTAATGATGAATCGAATCTGTGTTCAGAGAGAGAGCTATGATTACCTTAGTGATGAATCGAGTCTGTGTTTCGCCTTCAGTTGTTCGTTGGTTGCCAATTAAACACTGTTTGAGAAAACACCTAACAAATCGCTGCTTCATCATTCATGTTAGCTAGAACTAAACCCTAAATTAAATTGCAAAAAACATAAGCAAAGAAGCTGGGGAGGTGGAAGAGACTAGAGAGAGCAATCAAACCTAAGTTAAATAAACTACAACGTAGAAGCAAATCGACTACCTGGTTGCTCGTTTTGCCGTCGGATGATTCGATGTCGATATGGGACTGTAAGCAAGAAAGAGAAAGGGGATAGTAGATTAACTTTCTCCAACTTCACACAAGCTACATCGAGGCCAAATAAGTTAGAAAGCATATGACTAAAATGAGGCAAACTGAGAATCCTTTCTCTCCGGTGTGAGAGTTCTCCATTGTGAGTGTGTTTCTCTCAGCGTGAGAGTTTAAAGTTGCTTCCTTAGTTTCTTTGCTGTTGCAACCAGATGCCCTCTTAAGGCCAACTCCAACCCATTGCTTAAAACCTATTTTTACCCTTCTACTCCCCCCAATCCATTCCAATCCAAATTCTAATTTGGACCTAAAACCTAAAACCTAAAAAAAAAGTGAAAAACCGCCCAGATTTAGTCTAGAAAATGGTGCGGGCCCCACCATTGAGACTGCTTGAGCGCCAAACTCCCCCAGGAGATGCGCCCCACCCATGTGGGCATGTTGACCACGTGCGCTAGAGAGCCAACTGCTCTTTTTAGTCCAACGGTTTACATAAACATGTCTCTTTTTAATCCAGTTGTTTACATAAATAGGTCTCTTTTTAATCCAACGGTTTACATAAACAAGTCGTTGGTTGATCCAACGGCCTACATTCAATTTTTTTTATATTTATATATTTATTGAATTCAATTACTGGGATCGAATATAATCAAATTTAACTGTAAAAAAAAAAGATCTAATTGCCCAAATTAAAATCCAACAGCTAAAATTATTTAACTCAAAATTCACCCAAAAAATCTATAAATACCTATGTTCAAACATCCACATAAAACTCACTTTTCTCCTACAATTCTTCCAATTTGTCATTCTACCATTTCTTCCCATTTCCAAAAATTTCAAGATTGTAAAAGAGCATATTAGAGGTCATAATTGGACCTTTGAGGAAGATGTTGCTTTATGATTGGCATGGGTTTCTATTAGCGAAGAGGGTGCCGTTGGCACGAATCAAAATAAAAAGGCTTTGTGGGGTAAAATCGTTGATAAGTTCAATGAAAACTCCAACTCTGACCAAAGGGAAGGTGGTGGTCTTTACGATCGGTGGAAGGTTATCAACAAAGCGTGCACTTTATGGAAAAGAAGCTTGGAGAGAGCCGTGATTGACATGGCTAGTGGAATGAGCGCCGCAGAAGTTGTGAGTTTCTTTGTTGATATTTTATTTGTCATGTACATAATATTATTTTGCAATTAATTGTTTTTTTTGTATTTCTTGCATAGGGTGACAAAGCAATGACAATTTACAAGACAAGAACTACACCAAAAAATCAAGTTTTTAAGTTGCATCATGCTTGGAACGTCCTTAAGGATTGTCCGAGGTGAAGAACCGATGCGGACCAACAATGGGGAAGATTATTTCATAGTGAAGCCGCACAGACAAATGATGTCAATGAAGGTGTTGATGAATTGACCCTAACTTCTTCTTTTGCAAGGCCCCCGGTAAGAGATAAGCAAAAGGAAGCAAAGAGAAAAGAGGAGTTCCAAGATCTGATTAGTGCACAAATTGCTACCGGATTTGCAAGATTGACCGAAAGCCATAGCTCTCGGGAGGAAGAAGCAGCCCGAATGCGTTAGGTCATTACGCACGAAGGGGATAGGGAGCAAGAAAGGTTCGAATGTAATTTCATGATGGAGGACCTCAACAAATACACTCTTGAGAGGAAGTTCTTACATGATAAGCAAAAGGAAATTTTGTGAAGGCATGCCACAAGGAGTATATTTCAAGATGATGATTCATCTCAAGGCTATATCCCAAGTCCACCACCAAGTTAAGATGGTGGATATCATTATTAAGTTTATGTAGTTTATGAATTATCGATTGTATTAAGTTTATGTGGTTTATTAATTGTTGTTTATGACTTATTAATTATCGCGTGTATTAAATTTATGGCTTATTAATTATTGTTTCTATTAATCTAGAGGCCTTCAATAATTATTGTACTTATTGTTGCACACTTTGATGTACAATAGATGCTTTCAATAATTCAAACAGTCTTCAATAATTTTGACAACGTACTAGACAAAAGATTTGTCATAAGTAGACACTTCATTTTTTTACTAGAAAATACCAACATAGTACGCTTAAAATTATTACATAAAATAACAACATAGCACACTTAAATTTAACACAAGAACACATTAATACACCAACATAGCACATTAATACACCAACATTAACACATTAATACACTTAAGATTATCCATCATCAACGTTCTCTTTCTTGGCGCCATATATGCTCAACCAAATCCTTTCGGAGTGTGTCATGACCTTGACGATCTTGATTTCTATTTAAACATCTCATATACTCACTTAGTGTGACCTTATCATGTTTGGTCTCGTATGTGGTTGTAGCAAGATATTCAACATCTCTTGCCATAACTCTTGCATATGTTGGTTGGTCATCATCCACATCTCGCCAGAATCTTCTTCAATTTCCACATACTCATCTTCCACAATCATGTGAAAAATTATGCACGTCATCATGATTGAATGGAGGTCTTCCACATTCCACAATCATGTAGGATCCAGAACGCTCTCTCCACATCCTTCATGTAAGACTCTTGTTTATGGAAAAATAATTTATTTTTTGCACTATTGGGATCAGAATAACTTTTCACAAAGGTAGACCAACTACGATAAATACCATCAGTTAAGTAGTAACCTAGCTCATGCCTATTACCATTTACCTTGCACCTCTATTCCGGTGCCCATCCATTGACAACATCATCGAACAGATGAGAAGACCAAAGAACGTTGATATCGTTGTTTGATCCTGGAGCACCGAAGAATGCATGCCAAATCCATGTGTCGTAAGACGCCATAGCCTTGAGCACGATGGTTGGCTTGTTGTGACGGCCCTTGAATTGGTCAGCCCAAGTAGTAGGACAATTCTTCCACTCCCAATGCATACAATCGAGACTTCTTATCATGTCAAGGAAGCCTCTTTGTCTGCCTTACGTAGAAGCATCTTCAAGTCTTCACGATTTGACTTACGGAAGTATATGGCTCCATATATGGCTTCAATTGCCTTACAGAAGCGCTTAAGGTTCTCAATTGCAGTACTCTTTGCAAGTCGACAATATTTGTCAGTTAGGTCTGTAGAGCACCCATTAGTTAGCATCTGAAATGCAGATGTGAGCTTCTGATGAGGTGATAGACTTTGTCGGCCTACGACATCTATCTTCCTTGCAAAGTAGTGGTCATGATGGACAACTGTGTTCAAGATGCTTTCAAAAAGCTCTCTCCTCATCTGATACCACCTCCGAAAATCATGAGGATGATATATCGGACGTTCGATGAAATAATCTTTCATCGTCCGGTCATGACACTCTTCTTTATCACGCTGCACAAATGAACGCCCATGACAGAACCACGATAGCTAGATTCGGCATGGTGCTCATATTACATAAACGAGTTTGCAAATTTGGCTTTTTCGTCGTTCATTTCTGCATTCGCAGTTGCAAGACTTGCTTGGTATTGTGTCATCTGCATTGCCAAGCTACACTTTCTTCTATCACCCATTGATGAGATATTGATGATTTTGAGGAAACAAAAACACTTTGAAAGTTGGAAGATTGGTGAATATGTTGTGTGACGGTTAGATATTCAACCTATGCTTATATAAAGGATGATTGAAGGTTTGTGTTTCATGTGTGTAGGTTTGTGTTTCATGTGTTTTGTATGTATTTGGTATGTGTTTCGTGTGTGTCATGTGTTTTCACATGTTTGGTTTGTTATACATGTCTATCATGTGTTTGGTATGTGTTTCATATGTGTTCTGTGTATCCTGTGTGTTTCATGTATTTTGTGTTTATAAAATTAATTTAGGATAGTCTACAATTTTTTTTAAAGTTAATTTAAAAAAAAAAAAGCCTAAATTCAGTCTTTGAAATTTAATTTTAATCTCACTATGCTCTTTGTAATTCAAAAGTCGTCACTTTATTTTCTGAAAGTTAAATTTGCTTCACTTTGCCCTCTGAGACTCGATTTTGCTCCCATTTTGACCACAGAAACTTGAAAGTCGCCTCAATAAAACTTAAAATTCACTCCACATTACTTTAGATCTGTTAAATTTTTATGTGGGTTTGATTTGGGTGCTTCAGGATAATCAATTTAATTTTTATTTTCATCTCTTTATTTATTTTAAACTTAATAATCTCTGATTGTTAAATACTAACGCATAGTGAAGATTTATAATCAGATTTATTGCACATGTGGCATAATCTTATTGGGAGTTAGGTCCTATATATATTTTAGGAGATGACCTATAAGAATAATATACTGGCATTTAAAGAATCCTATATAGGAATCCACATCATCCTTTTAACGGAAATGTTGACAAACCTAACTTCACATCAGCGCAAGGAAAAAGCAGCTTAGCAACCCCAAGAATATCATTCATAAGATTTAATCAAGGTTGGGGATCATTGAAGACAAGTTGCCAAGATCCGTATTAAAACTCTAATTTGCCAACTGATGAGCAACATAATTCTTCACCCTAAAAACATGCTTCATCTCACATCTAACCAATTGACTCACCAATGTTTTTCATCGATCACAATAGTATCAAGAGGATGGAAGCTATCAACTAGATTTTGTTTGAACAAAGTGATAGCAGACGTGGAATCCAGCTCAATTTTGAGACTAGTAACACCTCTGTCAAGCACAAGTTGTAGTCCAAAACATAAACTCTATGCTTCAACATCAATAGTATCCTTTTTTCCCAAATTAGCAGAAGGCCCTCCCAGCCAATCACCATTATGATCTCTAAGCACTCCACCTGCACCAATGCGACCGGAAGAAAACCTTCTTGAACCATCAACATTAAGCTTATACCAAATAGTATCAGAAGGTTCCCAAGTAATGAAGATCAACCTTCTATTAGGTTTATTAGAAGAATGAACCGACACTTTAAGCAGAAACAGCTCTTAAAATTATAGCCAATTGGATCCAAAGCCATGATAAAACCATTATAAAAAAACATGTTAATTCTTCCACTTCCACACAAACCAACATGTAAAAATGAAAGAAGTATTCTAGTCCAAGCCATTAGTCCCATTTGCTCTTGTCTTTAGATTAGCCATCATCCAATCTTGAATACCAAGAATAAACGAATTGCGTAGCTACCCAGGGATACCCATAATCTCCCAAATACACCTAGCTCTGTAGTAATCCCTGAGAATATGAATAATAGATTTAGTATGGCATGCAGGAAGCAGAGCCATTCCAGAGTTTTTTGGTATCCAATGTGAAAGCTCAAAATGTGCCATTTTTTAATACAGAAACATATGTTTAAAAAAAATATTTAGTGAGGGCTGGAACCCAATCGAAGCTGGAGGGCTGGAACCCAATCGAAGCTGGGGGGCTAGGCCTCCCCACCAACATTTTGTAACTCTTCACCAACATCATTTTCTATCAAATTTTCAACCGACTTATTCTGTGTAGAAAAACAAAATTATTAAGAGATCCTGTTAAACTTTCAACAATTCGTTATCCTTTGCCTTTTTTTTTCTTTTCATATTACCAGAGAGTTGTTCTCTAAAAGACATGGTTTCGATAATTTGTTTGCAAAAATTACCTACACATGATATAACAAATGGGGCGGAACTTATGAATTCAAAATAATGATGCAAATATAATTTGAAAATAAGTTTTATTGCAAAACTTACAGTGAAACTTACAATTGACTTACTGATGATTGAGTCAGCAAATAAGAAAATGACTGATGAAAAGGATATTGGTGCACGCAAGCATCCTTGACATTTGAAAATTAAAAGTGTTCACAATTTGATTTCTTTGGGTACAGTGTGAACTCAAAGAAAGCTTTTACTGAGAAATTGTGGAAATTCCCAACTTAAAACTTTCTCCTCCATAGTCCACTTCGTATACACTTGAAAAAAGGTATTGGAAGACTTGCTTTTTACTATTTCATGAACAATGAAATTTGTTGGAATAATTAATACTTTTACTGTGGAAGCACAAGATGGATGATTGAATGACTCCACAGTAAATCAGTTATTCCAACAAATTTCAATGTTCATCAATAGTGAAACAAATTTCAATGTTCATCAATAGTGAAAGCAAGTCATCATTCATCAAATAGTAAAAAGCAAGTCTTCCAATACCTTTTTCCAAGTCTATAAAAAGTGGACTACGGAGGAGAAAATTTTAAGTTGGGAATTTCCACAATTTTTTAGTAAAAGTTCTCTTTGAGTTCACACTGTACCCAAAGAAATCAAATTGTAAACACTTTTAATTTTCAAATGTCAAGGATGCCTGTGTGCACCAATATCATTTTCATCAGTCATTTTCTTATTTGCTGACTCAATTGTAAGTTCCACTATAAGTTTTGCAATAAAACTTATTTTCAAATTATATTTTCATCATTATTTTGAATTCACTATTTTCATTATGAAGAATATTTTCATAACAACGGATTTTGAATGACATAAAATCTTTACTCACAGTCAATTCATCGATTATCTCAAATTCAAGGTAAACACAAACCAATCATTTGTTCAATTCTTTCTATTTGTTTATAACAGTTGGTTTCATGGCATATTTAATCATGGTTATCCTCCACATCAAATTTCCAATATATATATATATATATATGATAATGGAATTGTTATTGGCACTCCAAATTTCTCATTCTACACTCCAAACTTTATATATTTAGAAAGAAAAATAAACTTGTGAGGGGTGTAGAATGAGATTTTTAAAGTGCTAATAACACTTCCCTTTGAGAATACTTGAAACAACTAATCGTTTTCTATATTTTCTCCCCCTCAATTCATTAGAGAGCAGATTCTCCTTTCTAACCGACCAGTGCGCAGATTCTCCTTGCTAACCAACCAATTAAGCACTTTCAACTTAGCGGGCACATCCAATTTCCATACACAATCCCAAGTAGATTCAATCCACCTCCCACCACACAAATAAAAGGAGCTTATACGCCGAACTCACTGGAAGACGTACCTTTCCATACTAGCACCAATCATGACAGCAGGACAACGAATAACTTAATTTTAGAACCACCTCATCAGGCCGTCCTTGAAAAAAAAGGATACATTTGAGCTAATTTTATTGAAATTATTGGGCGTATCACGATGCTTCTTCCGATATGTTCAATGGTGGACCAAATCTTTTTTTGAACGCTGATCTTGGTTTCTTTGTTTTTCTCTATGTTTTAAATTCGAATCAAATGACAAAGTAAACCTAGTTGCTACAAAAATTGTGTTCTTTACTAACTTGGTTGCTGCTACAAAATATCAAATTGTATATGTATAAAATGCTGAATCATATGAAAGCACCGTTTCTCATTTCTTGCACCAGTACTAGTTACTTGTTTTGTCAAGTTAAAATGTAGTGCACAACCAATTTACCAAGTCCAAGATGCATAATAATGCGATTTCACATTCCCAGTTTGCGGTATTCCACTAAGTCAAAGATGGGATATGATTTTTACATATCTTTCTCATTCTACGTACTTTTTTAATTGATTCTTTTGTGATTCCTTCCATTTGATAGCCAAAAATACACCGTGATGTAAGGAAAAAAAAAGTCTGAAAATCATTTTTATTCATTTATTATGTGTATTTATTCTTGAAGTTTAATCAAACATGGAACCCAAGAATCATGTGCAAAACCATATATTTCCATGTTAAGGTAATCTCAATTTCTAGTCCAAAATTCAATTGAATATATTAAAGTCAAGCTTACCAATATTTTGACGAGCATGAGTGTCCCACATCAATATACTTAATGGACAAATGAAATATGCATGTCAAATATAATAGTTTGACAGAGAACGTGGCCAGTTGTTAATTCGATCCGATGTCATTTTCAAAAATTTAATATCAATCATTCGGTATGACTGCTCAAAAAAACATTATATCTAAACTAACAAAACTCTCTTTGTTAATTAGGTGAAAAGACAATCTCATCTTGTATTAGTAAATAAAATCACATAGTAATATAATTTCATACAAATTAAATTTTGCTGTATTTTTTTTCTTCCCTACATCTCTTGGAATCGTAATTTTTTAGACTTCAATTTCCTTGTTGATGCGGTCACTAGTTTAGGAATTGGTAGTTAAATACCCATATTTGATGGAACTAGTTGTACTCGTGGTTTTGCTCTCTAATAAATTTCTTTACTGATAATGTGTACATATATATATATATATATATATTAAAATTAATAAAATATTGCTTCACAAACAAAATGTATGGATAGGCTAGTTGTATATAAACAGACAGCTTTGATAGATTCGAGTCACCAACTTTTCAATTGATTCTGAACTATTAAGCGTTTTTCCTTTTATATAATCACTGGAAGGTGACAAAATACTTGCAAAACAAAATAAAATGGCAAGTTTCGACAGCCAAAGGTGGTCTCTAAAGGGTAGAACAGCACTTGTTACAGGTGGAACCAAAGGCATTGGGTTAGTAATCTTCATCTCTCAAATCTCATATGGCTATTTCTGTTTTTGCACTCAAGTTTTTCTTCATGTATTAGATTTGCCGTTGTAGAGGAGCTTGCAGGACTTGGGGCAACCGTACATATGTGCGCTCGAAACGGAGAACTGCTCCATGAGAGGATTCAAGAGTGGAAGAGTAAGGGGTTTGAAGTGAGTGGCTCAGTTTGTGATCTCACATCTAAAGATCAGAGGGAGGAGCTCATAAGGACTGTCTCATCTGTTTTTCATGGCAAGCTTAACATTCTTGTAAGTTTTATTTCACTGCCGTTGTTATCTTCTTTCTCTCTAACTTTCTTTTAACTGACTATTATATTACGGCTAGAGCTTAGAAGAACAAAGATAAAGATGGGGTTTGACTTTGCTATAAATGACGCCCAATTCTTCTCCAGCCTTAAAAGTTACACATGTATTAAGTGAAACTTACATGGGACAAATTCATCAGCGTCGTAGTATTTTGTTCCAGTAATGTATTGTTATGTGAGTACAAATTTACACATAGCAATGTATAATTGGACAGGGAAATCGTGTGGTTGTGTACTTGTCTCATTTCTCCTACCTTATTAGACCGAAACGCCAAGTAGTGGTTAACTAGCCTCAGTTTGATGTGAAATTTATTTTGGTGCAGGTAAATAATGCTGGAACAGTTACTCTTAGGAATGCTACAGATTATACTTTAGAAGATTTCTCAACTATGATGAGCACCAATGTAGAATCTCCCTTCCATCTTTGCCAACTTGCACACCCTCTCTTGAAGGCCTCAGGAAATGCAAGTATAGTATTTGTCTCCTCAGTTGGTGGTATGAAAGCTCTACCTAAAACATCTGCCTATGCAGCAACCAAGGGTAAGTACTTTCGATTAAGAAAATGAATGCGTCAAACTCGACCATTTCCGTCTTTCACAACTTACGGTGTCATCTATGCATTCCCAAGTCTGTATCTGTAATAAGTCTGTATCTGTGCAACATAAATCATCACCTAAAAAGCCTTTCAATAATTTTGTTATTGCCATGTTACAGGAGCAGTGATCCAGATTGTTAAGAATTTGGCATGTGAATGGGCAAAATACAACATTCGCACAAACTCTGTGGCTCCATGGGCTGTCAACACCGGAGTTAAACCCGACTCTGTAAGTACCTAACCCTATTCGGCCACCTATATATGATTTTTTAAAACCCAATAGGATCATCTCTTGATACTTTTTGTGAAGATCTTGGGGATTTGTGAATCGTATCCATTCATCATACATCGTGTGGTCAGTTTTGTCAAGTACTATGTGTTTAATTTTAAATAAAAAAATTTAAAATGATTTTTAACTACACAATGTACGATAAACGGATACGATTCACAGATTTCTGAAGTTCTCACAAAAAGAATCCAGTGAGGATCCAAATTCTTTTAAAACCTTGTGTTTTGTACTTGCCTGAGGAAAGTGATTTATGTAAACTTCTTTTTCCTTGTACACTCCTTATCTTATGTATGTCTCTAGATTTTCATTCACAAACTAATATTTTAAGGTTTGATTGCATGATCAGGATGACCATTCGGATGATTACAGACGGCTAATAGGTCGAACTCCCATCTGCCGCCCTGCACAGCCTAATGAAGTTTCATCGTTGGTGACTTTCCTTTGCCTTCCGGCTGCTTCTTACATAACTGGACAAGTCATTAGCATCGATGGAGGATTTACAGTTAGCGGTTTCTAGCGTACTCCCATAATTTATTTTTTAAATAAATTCCAACGGTCATGGTCAACCACTCTAAAGTAAAATGAAATGTTGTTGACTTAATATTTGTGTAAATTTTTACGAGAATAAAGTTTATGCCTCAGTTGGGTTTGTACTTCTTTTGTTTCCATAATCCGACAAATATTCAATTTACGAGAATAAAGTTTATGCCTCATTTGGGGTTGCACTTCTTTTGTTTCCATAATCCGAATAGGGATTGGTTCCAGCTGAAATACCAAAAGTTAGAACATTTTCTTATTTAATTATCATTTCTGTGTGACTATTAAAAATTGCACATTACATAAACTTTTACTATATTCTTTATAACGTGTAATGTGGAAAAGGATGAAATTGTATATTAAAAAAATATTGAAGTAATCACTTAGTATTATGGTCTAGTAGTACTATTCTTCATTTGTAAGTGAGGTGTCTTAGGTTCGATTATTATCAAATGCGAAATTGGACTATATTATTATGCTAAATTTATTGTAAGACTTAGCCCACTATCCCAACTCCTTAGTGTTGATACTATCGTTTGTTTAAAAACAAAAAAATAAAAATAAAAACATTAAAGTGATGCATAGGTTATATACAACGTGGGATCAATCTATATCCAAGAATCATGCCTATACAGAAAATTGCTTATTCTACAGTCCTATAGTTTTGGAATTACAATGAATATAAAAATGTCAGACTCACAACTTTTGATTACATCCTAATCAACTTTACAATTTTTACCTACATCATTTATTTAGTTTAATACCTATAGATAACCAAACGATCTTCAATTTAAATGATTTTTTGTATGAAGGATTTTTAAATGAAAATTAAAAGATTGAATGGTTGCTAATATGAAATTTTTATGGTGATGGTACATTATATGCAGGGGTTGATGTAATCATTGTAATTATTTTTCGGCAAAAAATCAGCTTAAAAGGAAATGACAAAAAAGTCTCTGCCGTCCCTCGATCTATCAATTTGAGTGGGGCTGATGATCTATGGCATTGGGGCAGGCGGGCCGAAGGGGGACAGTTTTGGCTGGTCAATATCTATTAGCATGTCATATTCAAGCTTTTTCTTTGTTTTTTGGTTCCAATAATTCAAGCTTTTGATTAAACTAGAGGAATTTATTTATTTTTAAAGAAAAGGTTGGGCTGTGAACAAAAGACAGAAAGAGAGGAATGAGGTGCCAACTTGGTCAACTCACAAGTTTTTATAACAACTTGGTGAGGAAGAAAAAATTAGTGAATAAAAGGAGTGTGAGTAGCAATTAAGGAAATGAAAATAAAGTAGAAGAGGATAAACATATAATTGTCTTTGTCAATTATCAGAACCAAAAGGTCCTCTAAGTTGAATAAATCAAAGTTCAGAATATAAACATTTGATGTGGTTTTACATTTGGTGCCAAATGAATATATCCCTTAAAGTTTGACTCGGCCAAAAGAGGGCCACTACGCTGTTTGATTCTATCTTGTACTTAATTTAATATGTGGATCTCAATCTGGCGGTTCGTTCAGCATGTGATATATGTTCACACGACTAGGTTTCATGTATATACTATCAATTTAAAAGCATCTTTTTATCATAAAAATTTATTCCAGAAAATGGCCATTCTTTTTGTTCTTTAAGATTTTATTTGATACCATTAAGTACCAGTTTGGTACTGCTTAAATTTTTTTTAAAGTAGGGGTGAAAAAAAGCTGGCCTGAAAATTGTGTTTGGTAACAGAGCAAAAGAGAGCTTATTTCCGAAGTTAAGGTCAGAAAAAACTGAAATCTGAAAGTAGTTATTTGCTGCTTTGAAAATCCGGCTTTTTTTTTTTATTTTTGTTGAAAACACGGTTGAACAGTGTGTTTAATGATAGTTTGTAAATGCCGATCCTACCCTCTCCCTCTTTTTGTCTCTCCATGACACTGAGATACATCAAACCGACAAAAAATTTCATCTTCCTTGCTTAGGTCGCGTCGTCCTCTTCCTTGCTTTAGTCGGCAACTCCAGTTTTAGCAATTAGTCAGAACCAACTAAATCTACCAAATTATGCACCCATCAATTAAAATTTAAAGACGAACACTCACAGAGGAAGTAAATAAATAAAATATTGTAAGGCAACAAATCATCTGGAACTATTCTCACAACTTTGATAGAGAATGGTAGAAAGAATACGAACCTGAAACTTCATTCCCTTTGCTTAGATGGCAGGAGAGAAAGATTCAAGAGTCCAACCCCTTTTCGAACCCCGACCTACCCTCTTCACCTAATTTCCTCCCTCACAATGAACTCCCCATCCTACCCAATTCCCTTTCACCCGATGCAACCATACCCAAAACCCAACCCCCTTCCCCCGATGCAACCTACCCAAAATCCAATATTAATATTCTGGGTGAAAAAAATTAATGGGTATTGGAAATGCTAGCTTTTTTGGGAGGTAAAGGTGGGTATGATGTCGATATTGAGAACGATGCTATTTTTTTTGGTTTTTTGGGGCAAATGAAAACGGAGAAGATGAAATTGAAGAACATGAAGACGACGGAGGAAACGAAGAATAAAAAATGCCCGGAGAATATGACGGAGAGGACAGTTCTAGAAAGAGAATTATAAATAATTAGTTTATTATATTATTTATACTATCATATCATTTTCAGTCAGAGTCATAGTAATTTAATATAAAAGTTTACCAAACATCCGGATACTATTTTTTTTTATCAAAAGTTTTTTTATAAAAAAGTTTAACAAACACTAACGGCTTTAATTTACAGCTATTTATTTTTACAGCACAACAGAAGCAGTTTTTTTTTTAAAACACAGCAATATCAAACTAACCCTTAGATTGTACGGTGAAATGGACAATCAAATGCAATAAAATATTTACGAGTAACGTGTATGTTGAAATGAGTTAGTCTATACTCTATAGTACCCTTTATTTTGAGCAATGATTTCGTAATGCAATTGTAACAACGCCCGGGCATAAGCCTACCCTAAAAATGTAATAGGTTGTACACAACGTTTCACCAACCTTGTTAATTATAACCTTATCATTGTTATGTAACCTAAACTGTTATGATTATATAACGGAACCTTATCTTTCTTGTAATTCAAACGTTGAATGTTAAACGTGAAGGTATGGAGTCGATAAGTGAATAAGAATGGATGGGTAATTCTATGACGTCCACATGTAATTCGATTAAAACAATGGTTAGTCTGTGGTATCCAAGAAAAGAAAGGTATCGGTATGTTTTAATTTAAATTATGATTTGTAATTTGATCACATTCATGCATAACAGCCTTGATAGTGTATTAGTATGTCCACAACATAAACACTAACCTTTTTACAGTAACAACAATAATCATTTTGTGCTATTGATTATAACCTTAATTAACATTGTTATGTAAAGTTGACCAGTAAACTTTGACGATTATAGTGTTACTTTTCCTTTCTTTTAATTAAATGTTGTTGGACTACCGCAAGATGTGAAGGTAAGAATCTAGAAAGTGAATAATGATGATAGATAATTTCAAAACATCGTGTAGTACTCGATAAACTTTGTTTTTTTTTCCCTAAATACAAGAGGTATTTCACATTAAATTAATCGAAATTGTTGCAAGGAAGATCTGAACTTGGATGCACATTAGAGGGGAGGGGAGAGGGGGACTTATTCACCCTGGTCAACATGACTGTACATATCTGCAACTTAGTTTTCAAAATAGAAAAATGAGTAATCAAAATTGCTAAAAAAAAAATTGGGAAACTTCTCATAATCTAGCTAAGACAAACAATGTACAAAGCTAACTCAAAAACAGAAAATAAATCAACCCTAATTGAACAAGAAAACCTAAAAGTCACAAGGAAAGAAAAACTAGATATTTTTTAGAAAATACAGAGAAAATACGATGTACTGCCATAATTTGCTCATACACTAATTCATGAGTTCCTGACAAGAAAAATAATTCTAAATTTCACATTTAATAGAAGAAGTGAGAGAGATCTTGAACAAACAAGAAATATGATAAAAACCTGTTGACCCTACAAATGATGAAACCTACGTTCGTTCCAACACACAACCGAGCTTGGTCGGGTGAGTAGAATGGATGTGGTGGTGGTGTCGAATGCGTTGCTGATTTTTGCACCGAAGCGGTTATGGCCGAGGAAGGAGCACTTCTCGGCCTTGGATTTTGAAACCTAAAGACAAGGTTACTAGAACAATGGGAAGTTCAATAATTGCTTTGGCTTTCGCTATTCCGAATAAGGGTTAACTGGGGAACACCTCACTTCGCCGAAGCTGATAAGATGACCTCTTGACACAAAAGAATAGAGAACTATTCTTCCGCAAAGACTTGTATAGATAACCAACCAACCAGTTGCAGCGCTGTTCGCTGATTCGAACGGAAGGTGCTCCTGAATCGCTTAGCTCTACAGCTCCAGTGCTGTTAGTCCAAACTGAAGATGTCTCTAGTTGTCAACACAATGTTGTTCACTTGTCCAAAATGAAGATATGTGTTGGGAGGGTTAGGATAATTAATATTTTTCTAAGAAAATGTAAGAAGGTTTCACGTAGAGCGTTTTGAGTTGTTTGTTGAAGGGGGCGTCTTCCGTTGTAGAACCTTTTCTATTTATGGTTGCATTGATGAAGCCCCTTCATAAACAAGCCCACCGAGGTAGAGTTCTGATGGGACTGTACCTGCTAGGCATCTCCTTGAATGTTCCCCTTATCCTTTAGTGGCCAAAACTTCACCTCCAACCATTCTCAGCCTTTTTAATCTAAATAGGATTCTGGATCTAATTTCGTCATGAGACTTGTTCATATTTATCCAATTATGCGGGCATTCTTATCCTTAGGATAATTTTTATTTAGTCCACATCTCAATCTTATCTCTAGCAATCTCAACCGAGCCACCCATACTTGGTTTCATCACAATCCTTCCTTCATGAGGACTCGGTCTAATCGAACCTTTTGGTGGGCTCAATGCCTAGTGGCTTGAAGGATACATACTGGGCAGAGAACCGTGGTTCTCAGGTCAGGCCATCTCTACTCAATCTGTTATTTTAGGCCCAAACATAACCAAAAAACCATAGGGGAATTTAGAAACATAACCAAAAAACCATAGGGGAATTTAGAAACAAGAAACCGAAAAAGAGTAGGATTTATGAATAAATTTTGGCATTATATTTCCAATTAAACTTGCTTTCATTACTATTTTCATACAAGAATGCTATATAAATTGACAATTTGCTTATTATTAACAATGTAACATGTTGAATTACAATCTAGAAATTGGATGGACTGATGTTTATCCATAGGAAATAATAAAAGAACTGTTAGATGACATGTGATCAGATAGATAGGATGCTGATTTCGCAGCCTATACATTGACAAGTTTAGTTCGCTAGAAACCGCTAACGGTAAATCCACCGTCAACGCTAATAACTTGTCCATTGATGTAAGAAGCAGCAGGAAGGCAGAGGAAAGTGACTAGAGATGAGATTTCATTAGGCTGTGCCAGGCGACGGATGGGGGTTCTACCTATTAGGCGTCTGAAATCATCAGAATGGCCGTCCTGACAATGCAAAATCAAGTTCGAGTGTTAAATGAGATATGCCTAAAACATATTAATTAAATTGGTAAGATACAAAGGACTCAACAATATTTAGGTAGAGAGGGGATGGATATTTACAGATTCAACTTTAACTCCGGTATTGACAGCCCATGGTGCCACAGAATTAGTACGAATGCCGTCCTTTGCCCATTCGCATGCCAAGTTCTTTGAAATTTGGATAATCGCACCTACAAAATATCAATGAATAGGAATGTTTAGAGGTCTTACAGTTAATATTAATAACATACATTATTTATTTATATTTGTAAAATTAATTACTCACTTTTTGTTGCTGCATAGGCAGAGAGTTTTGGAAGAGCTACCACACCGGCAATAGATGCCACAAAGACAATGCTTGCATTTCCAGAGGCTTTCAAGAGAGGGTGTGCAAGTTGAGAAAGGTGGTAGGGAGATTCAACATTGGTTTCCATCATACTTGAGAAATCTTCCAAAGTGTAATCTGTAGTTCCTCTAAGTGTGCAAGTTGCAGCACTATTTACCTACATTTAGCACCATATGTAGCAATGTCAAAACCCATCATTATATTAATTAAGCTGTAAGTTAAGGTTTAAATAGACTAATTAGTCATATATAAATTAGCTTACGAGGATGTTCAGTTTGCCATGAAAAATAGAGGAGACAGTTTTGATGAGGTTCTCTCTTTGTGCTTTAGAGGTTAAGTCACAAACCGAGCCAGTCACTTTGAATCCCTTACTTTCCCATTCTTGAAGCCTCTCAAGAATCTGCGCTTCGTTACGGGCACAGGTATGCACGGTTGCTCCAAGTCCTGCTAGCTCTTCCACTATGGCATACCTGGGAAAAAAAAAATTGCATTTGCAACATTAAGAATAATGTACAAACGACTTGAACTGATCTGAATTGTCAGATTAATAAAGAACGAATAAGGGAAGAAATAGAGAATTTTTAGTTACCCGATGCCTTTAGTGCCACCGGTGACGAGGGCAGTCATACCCTTTAGAGACCATCTTTGGCTGTCGAAACCTGCCATGTATGTTTGCTTGATCTGAAACTAAAGATGCTTGTGCACTTCAAGTGGTAATTGAACAGGTGATTAGAAAGCTGTGTATAATACCGAAGGCTGAAGAAGAATTAGATGTGGATATGAAGATGATAATCTATGGAAGCTAGCTGTGGGTATATATAGCAATTCTTGCTGCAACCAAAATATTAAACTAATAAGAAGAAAGTAGCGAACAGCGTGCGCAGTGGCCGTACTTTGGCTGAGTCAAATTTCTTGTTAATTAGAGATCGTCAATTCAATACAGTGATGGGAGCAAATAAGCATATTGAACGTCAATTCTTTGTATTATTCAACACGGAGGAAGGGTTTTTAAGATTACAAGTGTGAACCGTGAAGCTTTAATTACTGTTGGTGCCGAAAGGTCATCGTCCTTACTTCTTAGGTTATGTAGCAGGTATGCGCTCGGTCAATTTGCTTGGCCTCCCTATTTGTGATAGCTTTGTGTGAGGATATTGGTGTTAGGTCTACCATATTTGCGACAGAATTTCTCTCGGATTATTTGTTCTACTTGTCAGTCATGTAATTGTATAGGAGTTTAAAATTGTTTGCGATTTGACACCTCTTATAATTGGTTGTAGAGTTGAGTTATCCGAAATGTGAATCCGTTGGTATGTGGCATATGCAGCTTTAACTTCAAATACAGGAATTTTTTTTTCTGAAATGTCATATGAATTTATACACCTTTTCAAATTTTCATATGAACTAAAATTTTAAATGAATTGTCATGCCAACTTTCGAAATCATTCATTTGTCATATCACTCTAATTCTGTAAAGTTTTTCATCTAAAAAAAGTCATCTGCAAGGCACATGACTTGTGTTCAGAGCTACTTTGGACATTTCAACATCTCACTTCGTTTTTAATAAGTTGCCTTCCACGAAAATAATTATAAGATTTCTTAAAAAATAATCCAAATGGTTCCACCAATACCGTGTATGATCTTCAACGCGCGTACGCTATTAGGACCAGGTCCATTAGTGGGCTCTAAACTGGGGTCAACAACTCAATGGTCAATTAGAGAGAGGAGTGTCTCCTGAGCATTTCCCTAGGGATCCTAGGGATTCCGTAATCTTGTCCGTTCATCGTATATCGTGCGGTCAGAAATCATTTAAAATTTAAATTTTAAAATTCAAATATGAATAGTACCTAACGAAAACTGACCGCACGATATACGATGAACGGACAAGATTACGGGATCCCTAGGGAAATGCTCAGGAGACACTCCTCTCTCGGTCAATTATACCATATGCATGGCCTTCACTTACCTTTTTCTTCTGTTGTTTGATACTGTTCACTTACCTAATTATTTGTTTGTATGAATGGATATGTTATATACGAGCCGTCTAATCAATAACATAATATGACCCTTTTTGCATGCACCAAGAACACTTGTTATATATATGCTCATAAGTAATAAACACTTATTATACTTATTTACAATATCAAAGTCAAGTATATACTACCGTATATATATATAATGGAAATTGTTATTGGCACTCTAAAATTCTCATTCTACACTCCAAACTTTTTATATTTAGAAAGAAAAATACACTTGTGATGAGTGTAGAATGAGATTTTTGGAGTGACAATAACATTTCCCTATATAATAATAAGGCTAAATAGCCAAAATGATCCCTGAGATTTGCATAACTCATCACTTTGGTCCCTAACATTTCAAATCAATCAAAGTGGTCCCTGAGATTGTCCACCATCCATCATTTTGGTCATTCCGTTAAAAACTCCGTTAAGTGTCCTGGAGCTCTTGGCCGGAAGTTTGGGCAATTTTCAAAGCTTCGTAACTCAATTATTTATTAACCAAATTCGACCCATAATATATCAAAATGAAGATAGGAAATTGTAGAATAAGATTATACCTATTTGGAAGCCCAATAGTTGTTGGAGATGGCTGGAAAATAGCCTCAAAGTTGACTGGTCCGAGGGAAAACTAGAAAACTCGCTCGAAACTGGGTAAACATTAAACGTTCATAACTTCTTCAATAATCAACGAAATCAAGTTATTCAAAAACGAAAATCATACTTCTCGACAAGAAGAAGAGAATGATACCTTTTTAGATGGCAAACTCGCCGTGGTTTGGCCGGAAAACGGCTCGAAAGTGGCCATGGACAGCCACTTTCAAGCCGTTTTCCGGCCAAAACATGGCGAGTTAGCCATCTAAAAATGTACCTTTATCTTCGTCTCATCGAGAAGTATGGTTTTTGTTTTTGAATCACTTGATTTCGTTGAGTATTGAAGAAGTTATGAACGTTTAAAGTTTACACAATTTCTGGTGAGTTTTCCAGTTTTCTCTCGAACCAGTCAACTTTGAGGCTATTTTCCAGCCATCTCCGGCAACCATTGGGCTTCTAAATATGTATAATCTTATTCTACACTTTCCTATCTTCATTTTGATATATTATGGGTTGAATTTGGTTAAGAAACGATTGAGTTACGAAGCTTTGAAATTTGCCCAAACTTCCGGCCAAGAGCTCCGGGACACTTAACGAAGTTTTTAACGGAATGACCAAAATGATGGATGGTGGACAATCTCAGGGACCACTTTGATTGATTTGAAATGTTAGGGACCAAAGTGATGAGTTATGCAAATCTCAGGGACCATTTTGGCTATTTACCGTAATAATAATATGACCCTTTTTGCATGCACTAAGAAGTAAGAACACTTGTTATATGCTCATAAGTAATAAACACTTATTCCTTTTGAATATGAGTACATAAAAACACTATCCAAGTCAAGTATGTACTACCTTACATATAAGATGCTCGTGAATAATTTAAGATCTTCTTCTCACAATAAGACATGAGCTCATTTATCACAATAATTTTATCACATACTTTAATGATGTGCATACGATAAAAAGTGAACAACTACCATGCCCTTAGTCAACACGTTGATGTATGCCTATAGTCATGCCTGGTTAATCCGTATTGGGTGACCATACACATTTTAAGAGTGACTATGCTTAGTTAATCCGTTTTGGGAGAATCATACACACTCTAGAGATGGTTCCGTTGAGTTGGTCCGGAATTTTCGATTCTTATAGGAGTTGCTCAAGGTTTACACTTGTATTTGTAATCTATGGCTACAGTGCTTTTGCTTTGAAATCCTTTTTAGAGAGACACAGTAGACTTTACGAAGATTGATTTTATTAAATTTAGGGTAAATTACATAATAGCCCCTTAGGTTTGAGGTATATTACAACCTCATACAACAACTTTAAAACATTTCACTTTCATACATCAAGTACCATTTTATTTCAAAATAACACCTCCGTTAGATTTTCCATCCACTAGTCTGTTAAATGCTGACGTGGCTTCCACATTTGTGCTGATGTGGCTGCCACGTGGTAAAAAAAATAATTTTTTATACATTAAAAATATTATAATATAACACTATTAAAAAAAAAAAACCCTCAACCTTCTTCTTCCCCGCTTTCATATTCCCCCAACCTATACCCGCCGAAACCCCATCTCCTTCATCTTCCCAATCCGTCCTCCCTCCCTGTAGAACCACTCCCACCCATCCTCCACCTCCTTCGCGCACCCATCTTCCCATCTCCCCCACCCCCACCCGAGCCCAACCTGCAACCTAGAAAGAAAAAAGAGAGAGAGAAAAAAACCCCCCATCTTCATCTTCCCTGCAACCCACCCTTTTCTCCTCCCTCTCGTCTTCCCCAAACCCACCGTGCACCCATCCTCCACCTCCTCCTCCGCACCCAGTATCTGCAACCCAGAAAAGAAAAGGAGAAAAAAAAAACCCATCTCGTGGGGGAGGGGGATTTAATGGGAGTGGGTCGTCGGGGGGAGGGTGGGATTTGACGGGAGTGGGTCGTCGGGGGAATGGGGATTTGACGGGAATCGGTCGTTGGGGGTGGGGGGGAGGAGGAGGTTGCTGCGCTGGGTTTCTGGGGGGATTAATGGGGAGGTGGGTTTGGGATTAATTAGTTTCTGGTTTTGGGGGTTGCAGGTAAAGCTTTCAGGTTTGTTTGTTTTTTTTTTTTTAATATCTAGAAGATTAGATTTAAAAAAAAATAATAAAAATTTTTTTTGCCACGTGGCAGCCTCATCAGCACAAATGTGGCAGCCACATCAGCATTTAACAGACTAATGGATGGAAAATCTAACGGATGTGTTATTTTGAAATAAAATGGTACTGGATGTATGAAAGTGAAATGTTTTAAAGTTGTTGTATGAGGTTGTAATTGACCTCAAAACCTGAGGGGCTACTGTGTAATTTACCCTTAAATTTATGATTTAATAGTGATCTTATTGATGTTGTTACATGTTAATATACTACCTCTTTGGCTCATTGTCATCTAATCAATCAATACTCGTACTTCACACTGGATCGTGCGGTTAGAAATCTCTTTCAATTTCTCTTTTCTTCGCAAAACCTGATGCATCTCCTTCTCTCCTTTTTCTTGTTCATCGCTACTTTGCACAACCTCCTCTCTCTGCCGTTCGTCAACACTGGTTCTCTGCAATTTTTCCTTCCCTGTTCTTTCCTTCGTCTCTAACTCTCAAATGACTAAAAGCAATTTTCATTGTTCTCCATGTTGGGTCGCTAAGAAAATTTAACTTTACTGATTCAATTAAATCTTCACAATTTTGGGATTCCCATTAATAAAAAAGGTAATTGGGATCTACCAGTTCGATCATTCGATGAGAAACTAAACAGACAATGACTACAAGGAACAAACACTAACAGCTAAAAATACATAATTTAACAAAGGGGGTTGGAACAGACCCAAAAACACATAAAAGGTTCTGAATTTTTTTCCAGAATATGTATGTGTTGACCCTAGAAACTACAAAGCCTACGTGGCGCGCAGGCCGAGTAATCTAAAAGCTAACTAGGTCCTTCGGTGAATGCGGGCGTGCCAACTCGTCGGCCGAGGAGTAAATTTGTTGATGTTGCGTTGGGTCGCGCTACTGACTTCTGCGTCTTGCGATTGCGGCCGAGAAAGGAACACGTCTCGGCCTCTTGGATTCTCAAACCTGAAGACAAGGTTACTATTATTACGAAGTTCACGAATCGCTGTCGTCGGACTCGGTCACAGTGATGGTATTCATCAGAGTAAACTCACGCCGAATCGACACCAAAGTGTAAGGACACAAATACTCAAAGCAAATATAAGTCTTTAAAGTGAACGTAGTTCGGCCGTCTGAATGCCGAACTCTAAATCCCACTTGAGAGTATCCAATCATAAAACAACTCGGCGTGCAATGCGCCGAGCTCGGTAAATGGTAACACTTCACTTCGCCGAGAAGGCTGATGAAATGACCTCAATCGATAAGGACTCGGACGTCCTTCTCGACCAAGACTTGGATAGATAACCGACTATGCCCGCCGCAGTGCTGTTGATGCCAACGGAAGGTACTGCGAGTTCGGCCAATTATACGGTGACAGAGCTATCTATGCCGACTTAAGATATCACCGGTTGCTTCCACAGTGCTGTTGATGCCAACGGAAGATGTGTCAGCGAAAAGAGAAAATAAAAAAATCTCAAAGTTGTTGAGAGAGTTTGCGCAGGGCAATTGTGTGTTGAATTCGAGGTCCCTTACTGACGCACAGCTCCCCCTATTTATAGCACTGGACCTTGAGTCAAAATCCTACTCGAACTAGGTTTTTTTTCTTCTCCGGATCATCATCATCTCGACCAGTCCTATCTTGATTAGGATTGTGAACCTAATCCCTTATTGAGTCGGATCCCTTCCGGACTATTAAACTTGCCGAGACTTCTTGTTGTACTAGGACTCGTCTTGCAAATGACCTAGCCGGCCTAGTTTTAGAAGCCCACGATCTAAACGACCAGAGGCTCCCTTGTTGCCAGGCCTTCCGGGCCGAGAATGGTTCTATACTCGGCCCAAATTTACATTTTGGGCCCAAACATTGCCCCCTCGCTTCTGAGGTCCTCGGCCTGAACCCTTTGGCCGAGTTTCGACCTTGAAGAAGCGAATCTAATTCACAGAACCCAAGTACTCTATTTTCAAGGCGCATTTATTGAGCACGATAGCACGATCTTGATCCTGCAAACCTCCACACCACGTGGCAGCCTGTGACTCGGCCACTTCCTAATAATGACGTCTGAGGCGTGCGGTTACTCGAACCGTCAGGTCATCATGATCTTATGGCTAAACCTAGCCACTTATCTCAATCCGCGAGCCACTTCTCAGCGTGCGGGCGCCGAAACGTCCTTCGCCATTAATCTCGCCGTCACACGCAATCGTGCGCCCCCAAAACCTGAGACCCCCGGTATTCTCAACTGCATTCCCTGAATGTTCATCATGATCAGTGATTTCTTCGGTCGATTTTACCCTTTATTTTGAATTTCGAACGATTGCACTTCCTCCCCCAACTCTATAAATACCGGAATTTTCCCATTTGCACTTTACGCTCTCAAACTTTCTGAAATTTCTTGCCATTTCTCTCTAGTGCACCTCTTTCGTTCAGCTCTTATTTTTCAGATCCCTCAACCCAGAAAACTTTTTACGCCGTGCTTCCTTCCTACAATGGCATCCTTCATTTCTAAGCTTTCCAGAGAATGTGACCAGCATCAGAAAATACTTGATCGGAGCTCGATCAAAACCATACGGTTTGAGAGTGACATGAGCACTCCCCACCAAATCCTGGGTCCTCTTTTCAAGGTGACAGTGCCGCCGGCCATTACTGGCCTTCTCCAGGAGCACTGCCTAACACCCTTGCTTCAAGGGTTTGAATGGTCGAGATGGGATGCGGCGAAACCCCAAGGCTCCTGGCCTTCGACGACCACAACCTGGGCAGCCTGGGTTGTCCGAATGGAGAAGCTCTTCGGCGAGCAATGGAATGCCATCGGCATCTACGACGCCATCCTCCTCTCGTCCATGGATATCGTTCCCGACAAGGAGCTCCTCCAAGCCGCCTTGTGCTTTTGGTGCTCGGCCACCAACACCATGGTGCTTCCTCTTGGTCCCATCGGCCCCACCACTCTAGATGTCACTGCCATTTTGGGCACTTCAGCGACCGGGATCTCTATCGACGCGGCCCTCTCTGGGTACCCGTCGAATATTGACCTGAAGACGCTTTTTGATCGACGGGCCTTCGAGACGTTGAACCGTGAAGGCCGAATCCCGTCGAAAGAAGACATTCAGAAGCTTCACAAAAACTTCTTCAATTACAACACCCTCTACCTCCATTTCGCCGGCCGAGGAGAAGAGGACCTGCGAGAAGGGGAACATGAAGCCTTCCTCTTCTACTGGTACAACAAGTACATTTGTTGTACCAAGTCGAACAAGTGCTTGGTCGAGAATATGCCGGTGGCCGAGGCCCTGGCTAGTGGCCATGTCCTGTCACTGAGCTCCAACATTCTCGCCCATCTCTTCCGCTACCTGGCCGAAGCGACCCTGCACAAGATCGACCCACACCATAACGGTCCCCTCTGGGTACAAGTGTATTTCGCTTCCCTTCGGCCGGCTATAGCCGACTTCTCACCAACGGAGGCACTTGGGCTTCAGCTGGCCTCCCTACCGATACCTCCTCATCAAGCCGAAGAGGTATTTAGGTACTTCTTCGCCCTTGATGACCTCTCCAACGATGAATTCCTGATATGCCGTCATCGAGACTATCCTTCCTCCATCAGACTGCCTACATCCATGTGGGGCGCGGGGGAAGATGCCGACCTTCGTCAATCCTGGGGGTCGTTTGTGCTCACTCGCGACCTTCCCCTTGGCTGCGATGGGAAACGAGCGGGTTGGGAAGTGTACCATCCCAACTTCCTTGCTCGACAGCTCGGCTATCTCCAAGGCTGCCCGGTCCCCTTTCTCTCCTCCCGGACAGTCTTAAGCCGCGGACGTGAACCCCGTTCTTCAGAGAAGGAATGCAGGACCGCTGCGAATGAGTTTCAAGAGCAATGCCAAAAATTCCGTCTTCGACCGGTCACCCCAGAAACCCTTTGCACTGACACCTTCGGTGAATGGTGGGAAGTTTACATCCAGGAATTCTTTGGTGCTCCGGTCGAAGATGTGATGAACAAACTCTTCGGTGACCGACCTAAGAAAGCCTCGGCCCCCCAAACTCAAGGTAACTGTTCATTTCTCCCCCTTTCCTTCATCTTTGCATATCGATTTGTTTTGCTGATTTGCTTTTACCTTCTCAGGTAATTGGTCAATGAGAAGAGTAGGGGCAGTTGCCGCGGCTGAGAAAAAATCGGTCGTGGCTAAGAAAGATAAAACTGCTGGTCGGGCCGTGCTGACCAAACGGCCTCGCCAAGAGGCCGGGCCGGCTGTCGAACCTCAGCCGCTTGCCAAGCGGGTAAAGAAACTGGCAAATAAGGGCGCACGAGAGATCCACGTCATCCCCAGTCATACTACAGGGGCGACGACCCCCAGTGTTTCCCCTCCACCTGCCGTCGGCCATCGCTTGGTCGAGGAGCAACCAGCTCCGGCCGCAGAGATAAATCAGACGCGGCCTGTTTCCGGGGCTGGTACACCAGTTGTACCTCCTTCTGTCGAGGCTGCGCCGATTTTGGAAAAGACGGTTTCTGCGGCCGAGGGAGCTTCCCCTGTAAATCCAAAGCCCTCGGTCGTCGTTCTGGATGAGAGCGAAGGGAGCGACGAGGCTCCGCTGGCAACTCGCCGGCAACCTCCTCCCATATCCGAGAGGGCTGTTCAAGCAAGTCCCTCCA
Source organism: Malus fusca (assembly GCA_035220775.1). Classification (NCBI taxonomy): domain Eukaryota; kingdom Viridiplantae; phylum Streptophyta; class Magnoliopsida; order Rosales; family Rosaceae; genus Malus; species Malus fusca. The sequence goes on from CM069070.1 coordinate 22,641,200, forward strand.
TGGCTGACCGTGGCAAACGTCCGGTCGAGGAACCGGCCGTGGTGGCCGAACCTTCCGCTTCTCCCCAGGACCAGGACGTCCCCCATTCGTCCGAAGCGGCTATCCCGGTCGGCCCGTCCGCAGCCGATCGCGGAAAACGACCGGCCGAGGAGCCAGAGGCAACAGCGGAGACGCCCGTTCATCCTCAGGATCAGGACCTCCACATTCCTTCGCAGGAAGCTACTTCGGCCTTCGTAAGTACCCTCTACCGTCTTTCCTTGATTACTTTACTGCCATAAAACTCTAAACCCCAAAAACTGGCAGGTGCCTATACATTCTTTTCATCAAAAGTTCTATGCGCCGAAGGGTGTTATCTATGTCACTTGGCCGCCTCAGTGGCCGTCGAACGTAGATAACCTCCATCGGCCGCGTGAGCTGAGAAGCAATCTAAGATACTAGGCTCGGCCATTAAGTTCTTTGGGTTCAAGCAACGATCCTGAAGACATGGCCGAAGTCTCCTCTCAGCAGGTTAAAAGAAACGAAAACCCTCACGCTATATTTTTTTTTTATATTCTCTGTGAGCTTAACCCGATTTGTGTGTGTGCAGGCGTCATGGGAGGTCGAATTCAAAGCTCTCCTGTCTAGTACTACTGGAGGGGCTGGTCCTTCCGCCGCCGCGACCGAACCTGCCGATTTAACCGCTCTGTCTCGGCTGCAAGAAGTCATGTCGCTCTCGGCGTCGCAAGTTCTTGAGCGCAAAGGTCTTGATCGGCTGGGTGAATGTCTGAACGACCTCGGAGCTGACGGTCAACTGAGCGGCGAGGCTGTTGTTCAGGCCTCAACTGCCTTGGAGCGCGTTCGAGAAACTTTCAACGTTTCCGAAAATGCTTTGAGGGCCGAGCAGGACCTGCAGGCTGCCATGGCGGTTCAAGAGACCCTTCGCCCGAAGATTGACGCTTTGAAGGCTAAATGGGATGTCTTGGCCGACCTTGACCGTCAAATGGCCGAGTTGTCGAAAAGGAGATCGGCCATTGCTTCTGATCTTGCCAAGGACTTCGAGTCGGGCGGCAAGGCTTGCTTAACCGAGTATACGGCGAATGCAACGCGGGTTGAGCAGTTGAAGCTGGAGAAGAAGAATCGGCAGGCCCAGGTCATCATGGGCGAAGTGCGGTGGTTGGAGCTGAAAGCCCTACTCAGCACTCTTTTACCTTCGTCACCTTGAATGTATCTGAATGTAAACCGGTCGACCTACTCATTTTGTAAATGCCTATTAATTCTAATGGACTGGTTTTCTTATTCTCGCATTTCCCATGTGACTGGATAATACTTTTTCAAAAACTTCCCATTGATTGGTAACCTGTGGACTACACCAGTCCGGTCTTTAAGATGATATGCTCCTTTGCCGTATACTTTATGCACAATGAACGGCCTTTCCCAATTCGGCGACCACTTGCCGAACCTAGGATCTTTTAGTCCAACAGGCAACACCGTTTGCCACACCAACTCACCCTCGCCGAATGTTTTTTGTCGCACCTTTTGATTATAGGCTCGCTTAGCAATCCGTTTTTGTGCCACCAGTAAGTTATAAGCGTCAAGTCGCGCTTCTTCCAAATCTTCTAGTTCCTGTCTCATGGACTGATTATATTCGGCGCTAAACAAACTACTTTTGTCGATTAATCGCAACGAATTTACGCTTAACTCGACTGGTAACATTGCATCGTGTCCGTAGGTTAATGCATACGGGGTTGTCGCAGTTGCTGATCGGGGCGATGTTCGATATGCCCATAATGCCTCGTTCAACTTCAAATGCCACATGCCGGGCCTTTCTTTTATTATTTTTTCGAGGATGCCGATCAACACTTTATTACTTGCTTCGGCCTGCCCATTCGCCTGTGGATAATACGGTGTAGATTGTTCGAGCCGAATGCTCAAATTCGCCGTATACTCTTTAAACCTCTCGGCTGTGAAGATGGTTCCATTGTCGGTTATGATCGTTTCTGGTATGCCAAATCTGGTCACGATGTGTTCCTCCACGAAGTCGCAAACCTCTTTAGATGTTAGTTCGGCATATGATTTCGCTTCGACCCACTTAGTAAAGTAGTCGGTTGCGACTATTATCCATGCGTGCTTAGCGGCTCCAGAAGATGGCGTGATTTTGCCGATCACGTCTATGGCCCATCCTCTAAACGGCCATGGCTTTATGACCGAATGCAATGATTCGGCTGGGACCCTTTGTATAGGTCCGTGGATTTGGCATTGTACACATCCTCGCGCAAACTCGATACAATCCTTTAGTATCCTTGGCCAAAAATAGCCGTGCCGTCGAAGTAGCCATCGCATTTTCCGTCCGGATTGATGAGCTCCGCATATCCCTTCATGGACTTCTGTAATCGCCCGACCACTCTCTTGGGGGCCGATACATAGCAATAATAAACCATCTTCGACTTTTCGGTATAACTCGTTCTGATACATGACATAGTTCGTGGCATGAACTCTTGTTTTGCGATCGTGTTTATTATTGGGATTGTCAAGGTATTGCATAATGGGCCCTCTCCAATCATCTGGTATTGCTTTGACGACGCAAACGTCCACTGGGTCGTCTCGATCTAACAACGAAGGTAAGGACATGACTCTTGTACGTATCACGTTGTCGCGCTGGAGGACTTTTTGGTTAACCAAGGCCGGGTATAGCTGTCGCAACACGGGTATTTCTCGGCCTAGCTTGCCCCCCAAGAGTTGTGCGCCGGAGGCGATTTGAGCCAACTCGTCTGCGTCGGTATTATGACTCCGGGAAATATGTTGAAATGTAATACCGTCGAAGGACTCGGCCAAATAGCTGGCGATCATGTGGTAAGGCGCCAGGGTGCAACTCATGCAACGAAAAGAACCATTAAGTTGGTTAATCACAAGTTCGGAGTCGCCGAGGACGAGGGCGCGGGTCGCCCGTAGGTCATGAAGGATCCCAAGGCCGATGATTAGGGCTTCGTATTCGGCCTGATTGTTGGTGCATTCAAAATCCAACTTAAGCGAAAAATACCAACGATCGTGGTTTGGGGATTGAATGACAATTCCTACGCCCGCCGAGGATGACGTACTGGAACCGTCAAAGTACATCGTCCAATGATTGTCGCGCGTCGCAACCATGCCGATTTCGACATCGGCATCCCCAAAACCGTAGGGGGAAGGGTGTTGAGCAAGGAAGTCGGCCATCGCCTGGCCCTTGACGGCTTTCTGAGGCACGTATTGCAAGCTAAATTCGGACAACGCCATCGTCCACTTCCCAATTCGGCGTTTTACGATTGGTCGGGTAAGCATGTACCGGATAACGTCGGTCTGGGCAATGACTTGGGTGACTGACGGGAGCATGTAATGCCGAAGCTTGGATGCGGCGAAAAATACGGCCAGGCACAGCTTCTCGACGGCGGGATAATTGATCTCTGGGTGGCTGAGATGGCGACTTAGATAAAAAATCGCCTGCTCTCGACCGGCGTCGTTGTCTTGTGCGAGGAGGCAGCCGATGGACTCTTCGGCCGCCGAGATATAAAGCTTAAGAGGTTTACCGCGCCGAAGAGGAACGAGTACAGGTGGTTTCGTGAGACTTTGATTTGCGTAAACGCCGCCTGATGTTCGTCGTTCCATACGAATTTATATGAGTCCTTGAGTTTCAAAAGCGTGGAGAACGCTTTCATTTTACCGGCCGAGTTAGCAATAAATCGGCGGAGGAAATTGATCTGACCGAGTAAGGACTGGAGTTGTTTCTTCGTCGTTGGAGGTGGGGCATTGATTATTGCGCGTGCCTTATTCGCATCGACTTTAATCCCACGGTGATGCACGAGGAAACCAAGGAAATTTCCAGCCGACACGCCGAAGGCACATTTGGCGGGATTCATCTTGAGATTGTGCTGACGCATGCGGAGAAAAGCCTGTCGGAGGTCGTCCAGATGTGTCTGTCGGCGTTTAGATTTGATGACAACATCGTCGATGTAAACTTCGACGATGGTTCCAATTAGATCGTGGAAAATGGTGTTCATCGCCCGTTGGTATGTGGCGCCGGCATTTTTGAGACCGAACGGCATGACAACCCATTCGTAAGTGCCGAGTGCCCCCGGGCAACGGAAAGCAGTTTTGTGCACATCGGCTTCGGCAATGAATATTTGGTTGTACCCCGCGTGTCCATCCATAAAAGATAAGATTGCATGATTCGCCGCGACATCGATTAACAGATCTGAAATCGGCATTGTGTACTCATCTTTGGGAGTTGCCAGATTTAGATTTCTGAAATCGATGCAGATGCGCAGGGCACCGTTTTTCTTCAAAACAGGTACGATATTCGCCAACCACTCAACATATCGAGCTGTCCGAATGAACCCGGCCTTCAAAAGCCGAACCAGTTCGTCCTTGATGCTGAGTTGCACTTCCGTCGAGAAACGACGTGGTGGCTGACGGAAAGGTTTACATCCGGGCTTAATACGTAATTCATGCTCGACAAGAGTACGATCTAAGCCGGGCATTTCATGGTAGCTCCAAGCAAAACAATCTTTGAACTCCGTAAGCAAGGCACGAAGCTCGTCTTTCATTTGTTGAGGAAGTAAAGCACTAATAAACAAAGGTCGTGGGTCATCGGTTGTCCCAACATTAATTTCCTCCAGGGGGTCTTTAACTTGGGGCCGATGATCTTCGAGCTCGGCCGGGGCTGCTTGAATTTTATCAAGAGATAAGACAGGACCATTATCCCCTTCGGCAAGGAACTCAACGAGATTAACGGTCGACTTTGGTCGTCTAGATATAGTATACCAATGGGCCAGCAGTCGTTCCATCGTGGATGAAACCGCGGCCCTACGTGTTTCCCGATCGATGTCAGACATCGGCGTCGGGGAGGAAATTAGCTAATCCGAGTCTCGCCGAATCCTGGTGGACAATCTCGGCGCCAACCTCGATAGCTTTCTGTACAGAAATCTGAGTCGGCCGTCCTTCATCATTGAAGCCTTGCAAAGTAATGTAGCCGACGTGGTCATCATAATACCGTGCTTGGATCATGTTAGCCTCGAAGGGCTGGCTATCGGCCGGGTGAACAATGACCGATTTGCCGTCCCAAAAGACAAGCACTTGATATAATGATGAAGGAATACAACTGGTTTGATGAATCCAATCTCGACCGAGCAGTGCATTATACTCGGTTTTGGAATCAACCACGAAAAAGGCGGTCATGTGAGTGCGACCGGCAATATTCACAGTTAACGGAAGTACACCTTTGGTTTGGGATTTGTCACCGACAAAACTACTCATTGTGATCCCTGACGGAATCAGTTCGTCATTCGAGCGACGCAAGGCCTTCATGATAGTCAGGGGCATGATATTGACGGTAGCCCCACAGTCGACAAAAACTTTAGAAACTGGGTATCCCTCGATATGGGCCGTCACATACAATGGCTTTAAATGGTGAAGTGCGGCCGATGATGAACGAGGGAACAACTCGGTTAAGGCGGCCTTTAGGTTCTCATCTTTCGTTGCTGACTCACATTCGACAACAGATACAAAATCCACATGGCCGGCGTCTTCGGCGACGACGTCACCCTCGAGGAAATTTGGTTGAGCCGTGCTTGATTGAAAATCAGCAGGTAATACATGGACCATACTAATGTCCATGTCATCCAAGATTGACGGGCCCATCGGGTTGGAATTCTCCTCGTTATCCTCATCTTTCGTTTGATCAGCGACTACGGACTCCGTTTTTGTCAAAGCCGAACAAAGAGACTCTTCTGTTCCTTCTTCAATGGCTTGCTCCGGCGGTGCTGCTTCGGCCGCTTGTTGGGTCCGCGAAACTGCCTCAGGTGAGGGTGAGGGCGACAGTGTGCTTGGGGTCGGGATCCGAACCCGCTCCTGGTAATGTATCCGGGCATCCCTGGTATCGAGATACGCATCCAAACGCGTAACACGTGCTATTTCATCGGTCGTAAGGCCGAAGAGAGAAACAGCCGAAAATACCTCGAAGTGACATCGTAAATACTGAAGGTCCTCCTTTGAGAAAGGAAGTTCGGCTGCTTCCATATCAATGTATGGGTCGACTTCAAATCCAAAGACGCGGGCTTCTCGTATGTGCTGGAACCTTGCTTTCAATCCTGGGTCTGAGGTTTTCTGGATGATTCGCTCGGCATCAGGACAAACCAGGACCAGATCAATGGTGTCCTGGCATGCCTTCGGCAAATCATACAGGTCGTTGGCCGAATGCTTCTTGTGAAATTCTCGCATGTACTCCAAAGCTTCCCCAAGGAACGGTGGATGCAAATTTCGTCGAAATTTGATTAGAGGTTCTTGTATGGCCGGCGGAGCTAATTTGCCTTCGGCCTCTTGCCTGAAATGTTCAAGGCGTGCCTTCATCTCCCCTGGTCGAATAAGAAGTTTGATCCGTTTATCAGCCTCTTCAAACATGGTTTCGACATCTTGGTCGACCAGCTGCTTCCCTTGAATCGACGTTGTAGCTGGATGCGGTTGCTTGTTGTCATTAGCAATTATGTCCTTCGGCCGCCATTTAGGGACTGAAGCCTCTTGGGCTGCCCGTCGGCGTGCCATGCAATCTATCCTTTGGTGCCGGCGTTTCTGGGATTTGGACAGTGCAGTGTAGACGCCTTTTGAAGAATGATATGTATACCAACGTTGATCTCTAGGCTCGGGAGGTTTGAAAGTTTTTTGGCTCCGCGATGATTCCGAACTGCCAGAATTACGTTTATAGTAGTCATCGTCGTAAAATGCAGTATCAAAGTCGAGGCGCCGCCTGACTGAGGGTGTCTCTTCCATCCGTGCTTTAGGACCGAGCCTACCAAAAACCCCCTGATGCCGGCTCACGTTGGCTACTTTTTGCTGGATTGCGACCGTAGGTCGTTCCGTTATAAGCGAATAGGGTTTCACCTCTGGCTCACTGCCGACCTCGGTTCTACATTTACTGCACAAAACCGCCGTCCCACTGTCTTCATCGGTGCTATAATCCCTCATAGGTTTAACAATAGCGGGCCCCGTTAAAGCTGTAGGTGGTTTGTTTGAACGAAAATCGGCCATGAAACGAGGCCGAGAATTCTAATTACGAAAACGTTGTGTCTTAACAACTTCGACCTTCCCTTTCCCTTTGTTCTTAGGGAGGCATGCATCGACCATATTTACCGTTGCCGTGGGGAACGGGTCAGTATCAACACTCATCTTCTTCTCTGGAAATTTCAATTTACCATTATCGATCCAGCTTTGGACGTTGTCACGAAACACGACGCAATTGTTTGTCGTATGTTTGCTTGAATCGTGGTATTTGCAATACACTTTTCCTTTAAGTTCCTCGGCCTTGGGAATGTTGTGACCAGGCCGAAGCTTAATGATTCTTGCTGATAACAGTTGGTCGAAAATTGAGTCAGCCTTTGTAATATCAAAAGTATAAACTTTTGACGGTTTCGATGTTCATTCAGTGGCTGAACGGCTTTTGACTTCCCTAGAGTCAACTTGAGTCAATGCCTTGCAAACAAATGGCTTATCTATCACTATCTCGGCTGCATCCACGCTAACGCATTCATCCTCGGTTGATGCATACTTGACAGTAGGATTCTTGTAAGATAATCCATTGGTGACTCATCAGATGCCTGAGCCATCCTTGCTAATGAAGAAACCGACACCTCCATCCCTGGCCGATAAAACTGCTCGTGGAATTTCTCGACCAACTCCTCCCAGTTTTGGACGGAATTAGGAGAAAGATTGATATACCAAGCAAATGTCGAGCCGGTCAATGAGAAGTTGAACAGCCGTAGCTTATGGAAATCACTATTAACATCTCCGCATTGCGCGATGAATCGAGCCACGTGCTCCAACGAAGACAGAGACGATTCACCGGCAAAGAGGCTAAAATCTGGAATCTTGAAACCTTTCGGGTATCCGAACGTTTCTACGTAGGCCGGGTACGGATGGATAAACTTAGGAAACTTCGGCCCCTTCTTCATGGCCGAGTCGATCATCCGCTGAACTTCGGTCATATCAACAGGTGTTGCTTCAACCCTCTGGTCGATTCCGTCTGACCTACTATTCGACCCTCCTCCTTTTTCCAAGTCAATTGGCTTGAGCCGAGCAGGAATTGGCTCGGCCTGTACAATTGGTAACGGATTATTTCTTGGTGGCAAGCGCTGGGGAAAATCGAAAGGCCTGCCGTCACTGACTTTATTAACCAGCATTTCGAGCAACCTGGTCTGTTGCTCATTGGAACTGAGTATCACGTCATGTAGCTTGTCAATACCTCGACTAAACGTCTGCTCGACTGACCGAGACTGCTCGTTGAGTCCCTTTCGAAGAAACGACCTTGTTGGTGGGTCGGATCCTTCACCGTCATCCTCGTCGCAATCCTCCACTATCCCTTCATTGAGAACGCAGGTGTTCCTGTTAGGGATGTCTAGACCGCGGAGTTGACTGCCGAGATTAATTTCCCTCTCTCGGCGAGTCGCGCTTGTGGACTCGGGTGTCACAGCGCTAAGGGGATTCTGCGCCTGGGGCACACTCTGTCCTATGTTCTGAATCGACAAATCGGCTGTTGATTTTCCCATAGCTGTTTTCTTTTTTACCGATCGCGTTTCAATTGGCATGAACTTCGTAGTTTAGCACTAGGTCCCACTGGGCGTGCCAAAATGTTGACCCTAGAAACTACAAAGCCTACGTGGCGCGCAGGCCGAGTAATCTAAAAGCTAACTACGTCATTCGGTGAATGCGGGCGTGCCAACTCGTCGGCCGAGCTCGGTCGAGGAGTAAATTTGTTGATGTTGCGTTGGGTCGCGCTACTGACTTCTGCGTCTTGCAATTGCGGCCGAGAAAGGAACACGTCTCGGCCTCTTGGATTCTCAAACCTGAAGACAAGGTTACTATTATTACGAAGTTCACGAATCGTTGTCGTCGGACTTGGTCACAGTGAGGGTATTCGTCAGAGTAAACTCACGCCGAATCGACACCAAAGTGTAAGGACACAAATACTCAAAGCAAATATAAGTCTTTATAGTGAACGTAGTTCGGCCGTCTGAATGCCGAACTCTAAATCCCACTTGAGAGTATCCAATCATAAAACAACTCGGCGTGCAATGCGCCGAGCTCGGTAAATGGTAACACTTCACTTCGCCGAGAAGGCTGATGAAATGACCTCAATCGATAAGGACTCGGACGTCCTTCTCGACCAAGACTTGGATAGATAACCGACCGTGCCCGTCGCAGTGTTGTTGATGCCAACGGAAGGTACTGCGAGTTCGGCCAATTCTACGGTGACAGAGCTATCTATGCCGACTTAAGATATCACCGGTTGCTTCCACAGTGCTGTTGATGCCAACGGAAGATGTGTCAGCGAAAAGAGAAAATAAAAAAATCTCAAAGTTGTTGAGAGAGTTTGCGCAGGGCAATTGTGTGTTGAATTCGAGGTCCCTTACTGACGCACAGCTCCCCCTATTTATAGCACTGGACCTTGAGTCAAAATCCTACTCGAACTAGGTTTTTTTTCTTCTCCGGATCATCATCATCTCGACCAGTCCTATCTTGATTAGGATTGTGAACCTAATCCCTTATTGAGTCGGATCCCTTCCGGACTATTAAACTTGCCGAGACTCCTTGTTGTACTAGGACTCGTCTTGCAAATGACCTAGCCGGCCTAGTTTTAGAAGCCCACGATCTGAACGACCCGAGGCTCCCTTGTTGCCAGGCCTTCCGGGCCGAGAATGGTTCTATACTCGGTCCAAATTTACATTTTGGGCCCAAACAGTATGAGCTCCCATGAGTTTGAAATTTTGACAGGGCTAAAATGAATTTGTATGCGTTGAGAGAGATAAAAGGTTGAAGAAGGTGATGAACTGAAAAAAGGAGGGGAAGAGATGACTCAGTTGTGCGAAAAAGAAAAAAAATATTGAAAGAGATTTATGGCCGCATGAACGGCGAGGGATTTGATTGATCCCGACATATTCCGAGGCAAGGATACCGAGAGAATCTCAGTCCAATAACTATCGGTAATATAGTAACTAACTATTACTTTTTCTCACATTTATCTCTCTAACGCATATCATTTGAAATTCTCTATTACATGTTTTTTTTTTTTTTTTAACAAGCGATATATTATCTACACTAAAGGGAATGGGTAAACTTAGTCTCACAATAGGCTAACAATAATTTGATTCAAATTCGTCTTTTGACAAGAATTGAACCTAAGACTTCTCATTTATAAGTGAAGAGAAATACCATTAGACCGTAGTACTAAGTGGCGAAATTCTCTATTACATTTGAATGGGACGAATTTAGAATTTGAAAATCGTGACAATATAAGAAAGAAACTAATCCTTTTTTACACTAAATATTATAGGGCCTCGTTTTGGCCTAATAATCATTCACAAAAGAAATGGAGTTTGAGCCTTTGGTTTACTTTAAATGTACATAGCCGATATTACTTTTAACATGTTAAAGATGTCAAGTCCCAGTTTTTATCCTCGATTGCTAGGAGCATTGAATGATAGGAGAAATTTTTCTCACTTCCGGGAAGTCCACTTCATACATGACAGGGGGAGTACCGAACCAATAGGCATCTGTAATATGGCTTTTTGTTTTTTTCCACTCCAATTCACTTTTTTATTGTTTTAATTTTGTTTTTATGTTGAAAAATAGTTCATTCTTTATTATTTTTATCAAAACTCATTCTAAAAATTTTGAAACTCATCTTCTTCTTCTACAACCTTCTTCACAGTCTGATTTGAACTTAATAACTCCGCAACCTTCTTCACAGTTAATTCCCAATCCCGTCGGTTGTGCACTCTCAAAATCCCCCAACATTGCCATCTTCAGAGTCTCCATCGCCAAATCAACGGCAAGATCTTGTCGTCCATAAAATTCCCACCCTCCTCACCAACCTAAAATCGATGGCACCGCATCGTCTCCATTTTGCTCGCCTGCTCTCTGTCAAGTCCTCGGTCGTTTTGTCCGCCATGTGCAACACCAACAAGGGCTTGAACCCAGTAAAGAAAAAGGGTTTAGTATGTTTAGGAGTTGGGGTGAATCTGTGAATCTACAAAGTAAGAAGATGAAAGGGGTGAATCTACAAATCTACCAAAGAAGAAGATGAACTGATTAAAAAATTAATGGAGTAAAAACTTTTTTCTTTTCTTTTTCCAACCGTAGAAATGTTTTGTTAATAGACTTCATCTCGAACAAAACAAAATAAAAAAAGCAAGAGAATTAATAGAAAACAGATTTGCCACATGTCAGATGTTTATTGGTGGTACACCAGATGTCTAATGTACCGGGTACCCTAAAAAATTTCTCGAATGATAGCAATTCGGTGTTTTTCGAGGGAACGTGATCACATAGATTTAAGCAAAATTATCCAAGATTCACCGTCCGGATACTTTGGATTACTTTCTTATTAGTGCATTACTTTCTGAAAAGTAATATTAGTTCAACTTCAAATGAAGACATATGAAGCATTGAAGGAAGATGTGAAAGGTCTATAAGTACAAGTAAATGATATCTCATTGCAAACGAGACTCAAATCATTCAATAAAACAAATTACAAGCTTTCAAACCAAAGGCTCTCTACCTTTACTTGTTTATTCCTTTTGCCTTACCAAAAGACTACTTGAAAGTTGAAACCAAGACTTTAGAACTTGAAAAGATTAATTAGAATTTGCTTTGCTATCAGTTCTTTGCATAGTATCGATTTACCAGCCATTAAATAAAATTGTTCTTTTGTTGAACACTTTACAAGGCAGAATCTTGAACCCAATCCGATAGCTTTGAAACCAATCCGATAAGAGCCTTATCGATTGTTCTAAGTTTATTATATTAGCAGAAGACAAATGGTGACACGCCTTACAAACAACAAATTAAAAGATTCATCAAGTCTCTTTGAAGGCAAAAGAGTGAAGCCTATAAGCCTTCGGAAGCAAACTACTCAACGAGCCACTGAATTTGTTTTGACGCAAACAATTATGCGCATTTCTGGTAATGGTGATCCGTGGACTTCTGATATGAGCTCAAATGTATGACCAATAGTCTAAATCCAACATGCCCACATCCAATGCTTTGAGCGGTTTCACATTTCAATTAATTTTCTTCTTTTTTTTTCTTTCAATTATTTTAGCATTTGAATTTGGGCAAGCACTACAAAGTCAATTTAGTACTACCGTACCCTTGCCGTATTTCAACTCGTAGATGTCAAAGTCAAGAATAGTATACAAATTGCTCGTGTCGAAAAAAAATAACAATACAAATTGCTGGAGACCAAAAAACGAAAAAAAAAAAATACAAATTGCTCGTAAAAAAGAAAAATACCAATTGCTCGTTAAAAAAAAAGAAAGAATAATAAATACAAATTGCTGACTAGCACGGTTCTTACGAGCATCATCATGCATCCATGCACTCATCAATTCAAGGAGTTGACTATTCCTAATTGTCAGGAAGTTTGATTCAGCCCAATTAGAGGGCCATATATAGCCATATAGTGTAAAGATTGAAGTAGTAGCTTCAATGGAGACGATTAAAAAAAACAGACTTGCAGATACAGAGAAGAAGAGAGAAGGAGAGAGCGAGAAAAGCTTTCTTGTATTTCTTGAGTGTCAAGTTACATTCCTTACACCTTTGCTATATGTATTTATATGATTACATTGCTTAATGCATAAGCTAGTATTCTAACAACAAATTCTAACAACCAACATATTCTAACAACCTATAACTTCCCTTGGACCTTGTGACACTTGTCATCATCTAGACCCTTAAATTCCCTTCACTTGGATTCTTATCTTTGTGTTTGTTTACATTCTTACATCCCCCCTCAATCTCATGCTCAAGTGAACTAAGCATGAGATTGCTACAATGCTAGTAGAATAAGGGTGCAGATAAACCCTTTGTGAGTATATCAACAAATTGTTCTGTAGATGAAACATGTTGCACTTGAAGATCTCCTCTTGTAACTCTTTCACGAACAAAGTGATAGTCAGTCTTGATATGTTTAGACTTTGTATGAAACACAGGATTGGTTGATAGAGATATAGCTGAGATGTTGTCACAATAAATCATTGGTGCTTGATAAAGAGGAATGTGTAAGTCACAAAATAATTGCCTTATCCAAGCCATTTCAGCTGTTGTGATAGCTAGAGCTCGATACTCAGCTTCTGTGGATGACATCGACACAGTGTGTTGCTTCTTTGATGCCCAAAATATAGGATTGGACCCTAGAAAGATCACAAACCCTGAGGTAGATCTTTTATCATTGGATCCCCAGTCCAGTCTGCATCACTATAGGATTGCAGAATTCCACTATTTGATGCACCCGTAAGATACCTGAGAATTCTTTTGACTGCAATGACATGGGACTCCATAAGATTATGCATGAATTGGCATGCTGGATTCACAGAGAATGCTATATCCGGCCTTGTAAATGTGAGATATTGAAGGGCTCCAACCACACTTTTGTATTGATCAGGGCTATGATATGGCTTTCCATCGTTTTTTAGAAGTCTGTGATATGGCAAACATGGAGTAGCACAGAGTTTGCAATCCTGCAAATCCACTTTGTCAACCAACTCACTAATATATTAAACTAGGAGACAAATAAGCCTTCATCTATTTGACTAATTGCAGCCCCAGAAAATAATGCAGATTACCTAAATCCTTCATCTCAAACTCTATAGTAAGTTCTTTAATTACTTGAGAAATTAACTAAGATGAGCTTCCAGTTAAGATAACATCATCAACATAAAGCAGTAATACTACAATGCCTTGGTTAGAATGTTGAACAAATAAAGATGGATTAGCTTGTGAAAGCTTGAATCCCAGTGCAGGTAGAAAACTGGTGAATCTGTCATTCCAAGCTCTTGGAGCTTGTTTAAGCCCATAGAGCGATTTTTGAAGCTTGCAGACATAATTTGATGGATGTTGTGAGCTTTGAAATCCTGGAGGTTGCTCCATATACACTTCTTCTTGTAAAAAGCCATGTAAGAAGGCATTTTTCACATCTAATTGCCTTAGTTGCCATTTGAACTAAGTTGCTAAAGCAAAAATGAGTCTAATAGTTGTAGGCTTAACGACAGGACTAAATGTTTCTCCATAGTCTACACCTTCCTTCTGACTATATCCCTTTGCTACAAGCCTTGCCTTATACCTTGCCACAGTACCATATGCATTCTTTTTAATTCTGTACACCCATTTACACCCAACCAGGTTTTTACCACTTGGAAGTGGAACAATAGACCATGTATTTTGAGAATGCAGTGCATCTATCTCTTCATGCATTGCATTTTTCCATTATGGTGCTTTAGAAGCAACTTTGAATGTTTTAGGCTCTGAGATAACTGACTGATAACTAACACTGGCAGATAAAGCTATCATTTTGATAATACCATTCTTGGATCTTGTTACCATACGATGCATATTCATGGGTATTGGAAAAACCACATGAAGTTGTTCATGTTAGAAATCAGGATCCACAGGGACTGGATGTTGTGTCAGTGTGTTTTCTGGTATCTCAGGAAGAAATAAGTGATTGGAACTAGGACTTGGTGATGAATGATTGAAAAGTGGGCTAGCAGATGCATGTGTTTCCAAGGAATCTGAGGCTCTAGATGTAGGCAAAGAATCTGAGTCACTAGATGCAGCCAATGAATCTGGGGCACTAGATGCATTTGTAGTTATTGAATCTGTGATATTTGATAGAGATGCATGAGAATTAAGGGGTGATGTGACTCGATTTGTTAATGTAATGCATGACAGAGATGGACAAGAGTACAGTGAAGGATGTGTGACTGTATATTGGGAAGGTTTGACAGAACTTGAAAACTGTTTGTATGGAAAAATTGATTCATCAAATAAGACATGTCTAGATATGTATAGTTTATTTTGAGCAATGTCTAAACATATGAAGCCTTTGTAATTCCCTGCATAACCCAGAAAGACACATGTTGTTATTTTGGTTGTAACTTACTAGTGTTATATGGTTTTAAGAGAGGAAAACAGGAACAACCAAAAATTTTGAGATGATTAATACTGGGAATTTGACCATATAACAGTTGATAAGGAAATTCAAAGTGATACATGGCATTCTATTGATTAGATATGTTGCAGTAGCACAAGCATGAAACCAAAAAAAGATTAGGTAATTTTACAGTTTGAAGTAGGGTAATTGCAGTCTCTACAATGTGCCTATGCTTTCTCTCAGCTAAACCATTTTGTTCAGGGGTGTATGGACAAGATTTTTTATGAATAATACCATTTTTAGCTAGAAAAAGTTGAAATTGAGAACTGATATACTCTCCACCGCCATCACTTTGTAGAACTTTTACTTTGGCAGAAAACTGAGTACACAGAAAAGCATGAAATTTGACAAATACAGCAAACACTTTTGATTTATTATTCAATGGGAAAATCCATGTAAATCTTGTACATTCATCTATGAAGGTTACATAGTATCAAAATCCTTCATATGACAATAAAGGGGCAGGTCCTCATACATCACTATGTATGACCTCTAGTGGATGTATAGACTTGGTTGTAGGAAAAATAAAAGGTAACTTGATGAATTTTCCTTCTAGACATGATGTACAAACTGATTTACATGTGTCAAAATATGTAGAGACTTTATTTTGATGACGTATTGTAGAGGTGATTGCATTAGATGGGTGTCCTAGCCTTTGATGCCATAAACTTGTGCTAACAGGTTGTGCAAGAAAGCATTTTTGTGATCGAGATGATGCAGATGATGGCTTCTAATTAATATGGAAAGGTATAGGGTAATAACCAGCCCTACACAGCCCCTTGAGTAGGATTGTCCCTATGAATTTGTCCTGAACCCAAAAAGAAACATCATCATATATGAACTTGCATCTATTATCTTTACATAGTTGATAAACTGATAATAGATGCTGAGATATTTTTGGAACATGTAACACATTCTTCAATGCAAGACTATGAGTAGAAGTGTGTAATTTTGAAGTTCCAATGTGAGAAATTTGCAAACCTGCACCACTTGCTGTAGTTATTGTGTCATTGCCTTGATATGGATTCTCCAGTTCCAAGTTGGCTAGCTCAGAAGTCATTTGTGAGGTTGCACCAGTATCTACAACCCAAAACTGTTCCATAGGTGCAGATGGTTAATAATTGACATGCATGGCTGAAAGATTCGAGGGTGGTGACTTGCCTTGATAGGCAAAATTGCCTCTGAACCTGTGACTGGTGTACTGTGTCTCTGGAAGCAATCAACTGCAACATGCCCTATTTTGTTGCAAATTTGGCATGTGAGAATCTCAGAAAGATGATATGGACAATAAGCTTGAAATGGTCTTAGAGTACCAAGAATTCCAGGACTTGCATTTGGTGGAAGATTATAAGGCCTTGGTCCAAAGTAATATAATTTGCCTCTTCATTTGCCTCTGAAGTTATTGCCTTTGTAACCTAAAGAACTTGAGAAGCCTTCATAATGACCACCATTGTTGTGAAATTGACAGCCATTATTGTTGTAATGGCCCCAAAAAGTTTGACCAGCAGGTAACCCACTACCATCACTTTTATAGTTTTGGTCATTGATTCCAGAGCTTGAACCAATTTCAACAGAATACGAGGAATTTTGATCAAGAACTAAAGATTTTCCTTTGTTGATTGTAGTACCAGCCACCAATGCAGAACCAAAAGATGTTGAAGACTCAAAATATTGACCAATTGTAGTCTCTTCTGCCAACAATTAAGACTTGAAATCCTTCAGTGAAATACTATTCTCTCTTCCTCTTATGACACATCTAAAGGTATTGAATTCTGCAAGAAGACCTTTTCAGGGCAATAATGATTATATCATCATCATCAAAATGAACACCTGCAACTGCAAGATGATCCCTTGCATCCTTGATCTTTTGTAAATATACAGAAACAGATTCATACCCTTTCTTGGTGTTTTGGAGTTCAGTTTTCATCTGAAATATTGTAGCTTTTGTAACTGTTGAAAATCTTTCAGCAAGATTAACTCACATTTCATGAGAACTTCAGCTCCCAATGATGTAGGACATTGCAGTTGTAGATAGAGTTGCAATGATTAATTGCATAAGGGCACGATCGTGCATCTTCTAAACGAGATAGTCATCTTTTTCAATCCCTTCACTTGAAGAATCATCATCAAACCATAGAGGACATTTTCCTGATCCGTCCACAAACCCCATAATGCCATGACTTTTGAAGATGAGTGTGATCTGAAAACTCAATGTGAGGTAGTTAGAATCATCGACCTTGACTGTAACGGATGTAGAGATGGTGGGAATACGATTGGTGATCGGAGACTGAACAATCTTGAGCTGATCATCAGTAACCATTGTTGATGCTGTGTACAATTCTTTCACTGAGACAATTTATCGAACAGTTGATATGCAGAAAAACAGAGCAATTTCTCAAAGCTCTATGGAGATCAGAAGAAGCCAATTGTTTTTGTTTATCACATAACAGATTGCAAACTAGAGGGTAAAGAAGAGAAAGAAATGCTTTAATTAAGGTGCAGAAGCGCCAGGTCGATGCTTGGTGATGATACCAAAGATTGAAGCAGTAGCTTCAATGGAGATGATTAAGAAAAGCAGACTTGCAGATACAGAGAAGAAGAGAGAGAGAGAGAGCGAGAAAAGCTTTCTTGTATTTCTAAAGTGTCAAGTTACATTCCATACACCTTTGCTATATGTATTTATATGATTACATTGCTTAATGCATAAGGTAGTATTCTAACAACAGATTCTAACAACCTTGTAACTTTCCTTGGATCATGTGACACTTGTCATCATCTAGACCCTCAAATTCCCTTCACTTGGATTCTCATCTTTGCATTTGTTTACACTCTTTCTTATAGGATGTTTTTTTTCAGACTTTCTTGTGGTCTTAATCAAGGAAGAAAATATCGGTAATATCGGAAATATCGGTAGTCCGAAAACACGGAAATTCGATGGAAATATCGAGATAATATCGATATCGATAAAAATTACATGGAAACCACGGAAATTGTAAGAAAAACTTGGAAATTTTTAATGAAACTTTGCAGGATGTTTATTTAGTCAATTATCTATTAGTTTATCACAAAAAATTGAAAGGAAATGCATTGCATGATGGATTTAACTGATTTAAGTTGATTATATAGCGAGCTGGCAAACATTGTGAGTGTAGAAAATATGTAGTAATTAATGAAAGAAGTTCAAACACACCATAATCATTTATATATAATTAATTAGTACAATATTGGGAGGTTTTATTTAGGATATTAAAAAAAAAAAAGGAATTGAATAAAATGATGAAGAATAATGTGCCGAATTTGACACTTTAAATTTCTTACACATAAGCATGCGTCTAGGCGTTGAAGTTCCAAATTATAGTATATCAATTAACGATTGAAAATCAATAGGTTGAATAAGACTAAACTTTAATTTGGATGCCGATTATGTTTTTTCAAGTTTATATAAAGTAAAAGAATTGAATTTTGGAAGCCAGGAGTGTGTCAATTGTTTTATAATTCGTCCGGTCAAACCACGGTGAGTTGGCCGGCGTACAAGGTATCAATCTCTTCGTCTCGTCGAGTAGTACAACTTTCCTTTTTGTTTCACTCCATTTCGTTGAGTATTGAAAAAATTATACTCATTTGAATCTTACCCAGTTTCCGGCGACCGCAGTAACTTTCGAGGTATTTTCCGGCCAAACCACGATGAGTCAGATGTCGTGTGAGGTACCATTCTCTTCGTCTCTTCGAGGGCTACAACTTTCGTTTTTGTCTTGCTTGATTTCGTTGAGTTTTGACAAAGTTATGGCCGTTTAAAGTGGGTGTAAAGTTTCGGCCGAAATTCTGATTTTCTCTCCCATTGGGCGAGTCCCACATCGCCCATGCGAGGGCAGTGAGCAAGCATGCAGTACTATAAAACCCACATTCCCCTGCTGAGAAAGGCATAGCTTGTTCGGCCTTTGGGCTATGATCAAGTGAAGTATGTGTTGAGTTTTCTCAACATATTTAAGTATTTTTTAGTATTAAGTCGCGATATTATCGATAATATCGCGATATTTTAACGAAAATCGTTTGGATAGTTAAAAAAATATTGAACTTCCAAAAAAAACGATAATATCGGCGAAATATCGCCGATATTATCGATTTTTTCTTCCATGGTCTTAATTAATATTTTGGTTTCAAGTAGGTTTCTAGCAAGATTACTATATATACAAACTTGTTGCACATATCATCAGCACAACACATTTTATAGTTCGTTCGCCTTCAGTATTCGGTAATATAAATATAAAGCTTTCTTCTTGCCTGCTAATTACTAAATAACGTCTTGAAGTGAACAAACATTTAGTTTGAGAAGCAAACATACATGGCAGGTTTCGATAGCTATAAGTGGTCACTAAAGGGTATGACTGCCCTCATCATCGATGGAACCAAAGGCATAGGGTAATTAAATTTGCTACATATCTCTTATCTTCATTAATTTTATTTTTGTACTTGAAACATTCATGTTAACTTATTTCGTGTGAAACTTTTGTTGCGAATGCAATATTATCAAATATGCCATAGTGGAAGAACTAGTCGGACTTAGAGCAACCGTGCATACCTGTGCTCGTAGCAAAACCCAGATTCTTGAGAGACTTCAACAATGGGAAAACAAGGGATTCAAAGTGACTGGCTCAGTTTGTGATCTCACCTCTAAGGCACAAAGAGAGAACCTCATCAAAACTGTCTCCTTTATTTTTTATGGAAAACTTAGCATCCTTGTAGGTTCATTTATGACTAATACTACCTTAATTCGTAGCTTATTGATTAACATGAAGATGAGTTTTGACTTTGCTACATATGGTGCAATATGTAGGTAAATAGTGTTGCAACATGCACACTTAGAGGAACCACAGATTACACTTTGGAAGATTTCTCAACTATGATGGAAACCAATGTTGAATCCCCCTACCATCTTTCTCAACTTGCACACCCTCTCTTAAAGGCCTCTGGAAATGTGAGTATTGTCTTCGTTGCCTCCATTGTCGGTGTGGTAGCTTTACCGAAACTCTCTACTTATGCAGCAACAAAAAGTGAGTGATTAATTAATTTTCCAAAACCGTCCCTATGTTGATTTTCAATTTCTCCAGAAATAACTGTCTCACACCTATAACATGTGTAAGATTACTACAATATTAATTATTAACTGCAAGACCTACAACATTACTACCATTGTTATCTTATAGGTGCAGTCATCCAAATTTCGAAGAACTTGGCATGTGAATGGGCAAAAGACAACATTTGTACTAATGTTGTGGCGTCATGGGCTGTCAACACTGGAGTTAAAGTTGAATCTATAAATCCGCCCTATACCTATATATTGTTGAGTCCTTTGTGTCTTACCAATTTAATTACTATGTTTTAGGTGTATCTAATCTAACAATTGAACTTGATTTAATTTGTTTTTTCAGGACTGTCATTCTGATGATTTCAGATGCCTAATAGGTCGAACTCCCATCTGTCGCCTTGCATAGCCTAATGAAATCTCATCTTTGGTCACTTTCCTCTGCCTTCCTGCTGCTTCTTACATCAATGGACAAGTTATTAACATTGACGGAGGATTTACTGTTAGCGGTTTCTAGCAAAAACTCATCAATGTATAGGCTGCAAAATCAGCATCCTATCTATCTGATTACATATATCATCTAACAATCCCAATAATACTTCTTCAATTATTTCCTATGCCTATGGATAATATCAGTTCCTCCAATTTGTTGATATGTCAAAATCTCTATGTTAGTAATAAGCCTCGGGGAAATAGTCAATCCAATATCAGTTCATTCATTCAAAAAAATACTTCTGTCGTTAAAAAGTCTTTGTAATAATTGTAGACATGTAAATTTTGTTGCATACAAATGATGCAGTACAAAGCTCCACGTGGCATACTAATTTTATTTTAAAAAATTATGGAATAAACATATAAATGTTGCAGTCTTATTAGATTAGGAATGTGATTGTGTAAATCCTAGTAGATATATGAATATCTCTTATATTCCTATTATGAGTTGATTACCAATTAAGAGTTCTAATCCTAAAAGGGTAAGGATTTTACCTATCCTACTACTATAAATAAAGGCACAATGGGGTGGAATAGAACACACACAATTACACATCTCTCTCTTCTCTCTCTATGCCGCACCCTCTCTTTCTGGCCTCCATAATTGTTCAGTAAATTATGCCTACAACACGTTATCAGCACACTCTTAACGCTGCACTAAAGAGAGTTTATTCTTCAATCAGGAGAGTATTACGTTTTAATCATTCTTTTTATGATTAATTTATTATTTTATTGAATTGATCTACATGTTATTGATTCAATTTAATTTTTCTATATTGAACGTGATACAACGCATTGGAGATGCAATTTCAACTTCCCAAGAAGGATCTTCTACAAATTCAAAGGTTTTTGTTGTTTTCTGTCACTCGGGTACGCTTAAAATAAAAGAAGATATTTGAAACGACCATGAAGCATGAAAACATTTCCCATGATGCATGAACCCCCTATATTTATATTTTCATTTCGATATATATATATATATATATATATATATATTGTATATGTTAATATATTTTTCAATATATATATATATATATATATATATATATTTGTTTCATGCATTACGCAATTATATTTGCTATGTGGAATATGTGAGTCAAAATATATTCATAAATTAGAAGCAAATCTAGGGTTTGTAAAACCCTAACAATTTCAAAGAAGAAAAAAGGAAAATTTGGACACCACGGCACCACCACCGTTGGCAAAGTAGCTGGCTTGAAGCCCAACTGACCATCATAGCAACCAGATAGGACCTGAAGCCATGCGCCCACCAAAGTCCTTCTGGCCTGACTGCCAACAAGCCTTTGTGCTTGCTGGGACTTCTTGTTGCCCCGGCCGCAACCATTCCACCAGCCCAGTTGGCTGGGTCATTTCCCACTACCCGTACTTCAGTCAGCCAGCCCACAGGGCTGGGCTTAGTCCTCGCGCGCAAAAACCCGCAGGCCATCACTTCCCTAGGCCTAACCCGTGCCCCCCTTCGGCCCAAACCAGACACCCAGCTGCGATTGGGGTTTCTCTCGCACCTGTAGGCCTCTAGGCCTACCCCTAATGCTGGGCTCATCTCATTCAGCCAGTTGCTTGAAGCCACTACATGGGCTACTATTGCAGCCATACCCGTGCCCTTTGCTTACGGCACCCAGCCCAATTTTTAGGCTATGGTATTTTCGACCCAACACTATTATTTTAGTAATATTTTGCTTCTACGATCGACCCCGTTTAGTCCCAATCTATTGAATTAATTAAAAGTGACGTGGAGTCCATTAATCTGATAATGAATCCAAAATTATTGACCTGAAGATCACTTTTGGACATTAACGATTCAATAATTTATTTTTATACTTTGAACCGTTGACATACTTGAGTTCCCGAAGAACCTCAAATCCACTACACTTAAATCAGCATATTGCATTTTCTGTTCTTGCATAAACCTCTCTTTTATGAACTAAACGTTCATAAACTAAATTGAAGCTGTAGTTTCAAATTTGTGCCTTTGAAACCCGAAGTTTTCATAAAACAATACACCCATGAAAACCTGACGTTTTTCATGAAAACCATGTCTTAAAACTCGAATGTTCTAACTTTGATGCTTATGGATGATTCATTCTTATAGCACCAATCACAATCTTGTTCCCTCCAAATTCAATGGATTGTTGAACCGTCACAAGTTCGATTTCCCTTATTTGGACGTTTCTAATAGAAACCACTTTATGTGGGGCACAAGACATTGCCTGAAGCACACCATGATTGCGTCCATGAATGAGTACAATTCTGAAATTTATAAATCAGATCGAATTTTAACTAGAGAATACTTTTCTAATCCTTCCATGTTTCTAATTCACTCATGAATCAGCAGTGTAGAAAGCGGAAGTTTACCAAATTCTCAAATCTGATTACTACCACATACGTGAGAGAATGGCATAGACTCGGTTCGGCTGGAGTCTACCAAATGGCTCAATCCAGTTCGATCACAGCCTACTGAATGATGGTGCCCTACTTGGGCAGAGGTGCACCGAACGGTGCTGCTCTGCTTCTCCAAAGACTTACCGAACAGACATTTTCAGCTTTGGTTGGAGCCTACCGAATCTATTTCGGGGTCTGTCTCTCTCACGATCCAATTTTGATTTTGTTTTTACAACGTATGGTAGAGTCAGGGCATGCCAAGGTGTGGCATCATGCCCGAAGCATGATCCTTGGCACTTAAGACCTAAAAACTTCAAGAATAAGGGAAAATATTCCCGAACCTTAACCCTGCAGAATCTACTTCCGTCTCAATGAAATAGATCATTGGTTATGCACCTGTTTGTGCCCCTACCAATGTTGTTGAGGAGTACCATTCTCGTAGTCAATATGTGAGATTAATTTTGCTCCACCAAACGCCGTTGGAAAAGCAGAATTTTGACATGAATGGCCTTGTTGTATGAATGGTACCGAATTACCATTTAAGGGACATTAAATTCTCTATGTCGTTTTAAGGATATTTGAGAGAAAAATGATCATAAATGAAACCACCGAAGAAAATAGAGTGGAATTTCTTTGCACCACCTCAAAAAATGAGCATGCAGCTTTGATTTAGGGCCAATGGGTTGTCTTCCAATTGGGAACACACCACATGTGGCAAGCATGGAGCCTACTAATTAAGCAGTTTACTTGCTTTGGCACGACCATTTAGGACCCTTAAGTTGAACAATGATGCTACGACGCATCTCCTTACCTGAAGTAAGGATCTTGTGCCTACAAGCATACTTTGCCAAACCTGCTCATTAGAGAAATTGATTTTCTATATCATTTCTCGCAAAAATACGAAATCACCATTTTTCATAAGTGGATTCAAGGGAATATATGTGGACTAATCCAACCAAAATGCAGACCATATAAATACTTATGGTTTTGGTTGATGAATCGACAAACTAGTCACATGTTTGTCCACACACATTGCTGCTAAACCCCCTGGTCGATTAAGGGTTCACCACCCTACTTATCCCTTAAGGTTCGGGAGACTGGATAATGCTGGAGAGTTTATATCGACAGTTTTCGATAAAGTATTGCATGTGTTTTGGGTTTATAATTGAACATCGAATTCTCACGTTCACCCCAAATAGCCTCGCCTAGTGATCATAAAGCGCAATTTAAATGATCGCCCGAATTTTGGTAAACATACCAAGTTTTCGGTTTCTACCTAGGGCTATGCAATCTTGTACGCAGTTATGTTGGTCTGCCTTGAGGCTCATTGCCACCCAACATATATGATGTTACAGTTGGTTACTGGGTACGAACCTGACGATTTTTGTATTTATGCATTTGGGTGTGCATTCCATGTGCCAAGTTGCGTCGCCGCAACATACCAACATGGGTCATCAAAGAAAGATGTGAATCTTTGTCAATCATGATTCTCCTTCACATTAGCTCTCTTCGAGCCCTTGCACGCGATCTCTTTACTGCTCATTTGTGGGTTGTCACTTTAATGAGACAGTTTTCCCATCGTTAGGGGGAAATAAGAACGTTAATGTTCCTAGAGAACAGCGCTAATTTGATTCGATGTTGCCCACTATGTCTCATCTTGATCCCCGTACCGCATAAGTATGATAAGCAAGTGCGATGAATTCTAGATTTCAGAATGTTGCTCCAGACGCATTCCTCTGATTTAGCTAAAGTGACTAGATCATATACTAGCTGTAAACATGCTTGCAAGGATAGATGTACTTAATGGACGTCTAGTCAACATCCCTGGAAGGTGTGTCGCCCCTATTCGACGGTACGGTCCACCAGCGGATAACCAATCAATCTGTCTTGGCCTAGAGAAGAAAGACACGGTATAAAAACGAACCCATACTTAATCCAAATCATTTCCATCTCATGAGATTAATCCGGATTACTCCCAAGACATGAAGTTCTTGGTCCAGTATACTAGTTTGGATGAGCCAAATGGAATTGAAATGAGATTACCATCGATGATGTTTTCACTTATATGGTAACTACCGACATAAATGAAAAGCAACGATATTGAACTGTGTTCCTTTAATTAAGTGACATGTAAGTTCCCGAAGAATTACATGGACTGGTTCCAAAACCACAAAACACCATCTTAACTTGTTTGAGGCGTTCACTTACAATCCGACGGATGTGGTATACACATCTAAGTGATTATTTGATTAGTCAGGGATATGAAGTATGCCCTTGCGTGTAAAACTATGAAGTCTTATTCTGAATTGCTAGAGTTACAGTTTATGTCATTGACACGAATCTCACTAAGACTCTGGAAGAGAGTAACAATTTATGTCATTGACACGAATCTCACTAAGACTCCGAAAGAGCTTGAGAAAATTTCCTCACACCTGAAGATGGAATTTGAGATGAAGGATCTTGGGAAAACTCATTTATGTCTTGACCTGAAGTTCAAGCGTTGTTCTGACGGTACCTTGGTCTACCAATCGAACTACACCCCGAATGTGTTACCTTTGAGTCTACCTTTGATCGTCCATACGTTATATGCAAATGAGACTCTTAAAGAGGTTATGAAATCCGAAATTCCATATCTAAAGTTCAACTTTGCGCTTCGTTGTACTTAGCTCATTGTATTAAGACATGACATCTCATTCACTGTTGATCTTGGTAAAGATGCAGCACCGCGCCTACACGCAACCACTGCATTGGTATTAAAGACGTAGTACGTACTACGAATTTGGGCAAATCAAATCTCAACGCATCTCGAGCGGATCCAACCCTCTAATCCTGAGAATGATGCTTGTCTTGTTTGTTATACTAACGCATGTTAATTATCAAACCCGCACAAGGCAAAATTCTCAAATGGTTATGTCTTTACCGTTAGGGATATCGCAATATCTTGGAGGTCCACGATATGACCTTAGTTGCGAAATCTTCAAATCGTTCCAAGATTCACCTTACTTCACTACGCCACAAGTGAGACATGGTTAATAGTTCTTGTTGAGCATATTCGAAGTACTTGATGTGTTTTCATCTATCGTTGAGTCCCAACGACAATCCATGAACACTATGCTGCATGTATCAACCCGACCAAGCCATGATACATCAACAAAGTCAACACCAAGACATATTGCGTCTACATCTACATTAGCAAAGCATTAGGAGATTGAAGTCATGCAAGCCAATCCCAGACAACCTTGTCGACCTCTACACGACGTCACTGCCGAAGTCAACCTTCCAGAAGCTTGTCCGAGGAATTGGTATGCCTAACTATCATATGCAATGCTTGTAGTTCTCATTTGGAAGTTATGTCAAACTCAAAGGGAGTATCCAGAAGTATACTCACTTGATCTTAATGTACTTTTTTTCCTTACAATTAGGAGCATTTTTCCCACTGGGTTTTTGCTACCTAACTAGGTTTTAATGAGGCACCTATCCTAGGCTAATCATATCCTTGTGAGCTCTTCTACTTGCGTCCATAAGACGTATAGTTTTGACTTAATGCAACTTCTCACTTTTCTCCTTAGTCTATGGGTTTTTCTCCCACCTTGGGTTTTACCATAGCGAGGTTTTGTGAGCTTTACTTTTTATGCATTATTTCGTTGATTTGAGACTAGCAGTCGCTCATTATGCCAACGACTTCATCAACTGTACTTGCTTCATCACTGAAGACCTGATGCACCATTTACTTGAGTATTTACACACTCAAGGGGGAGTGTTGCAGTCCTATTAGATTAGGAATGTGATTGTGTAAATCCTAGTAGATCTAGGAATATCTCTTATATTCCTATTAGTAGTTGATTACCTATTAATAGTTGTAATCCTAAAAGGGTAAGGATTTTACCTATCCTACTACTATAAATAAAGGCACAATGGGCTGGAATAGAACACACCCACAATTACACATCTCTCTCTTCTCTCTATGCCACACCCTCTCTCTTTCTGGCCTCCATAATTGTTCAGTAAATTATGCCTACAACAATAAATTCATTATCACATTAATGCTAGGGACTTCAATCAAAATTTGAAAACTAATAAAGTCTCAATCAATGAACAATAGTAACCAGGGACCATATACTAATTTTTCCTAGATAATATCGTTATCTAAACCCTAACTCAAAGTTAAATTATCATTATTATTAACTTAGTTAAATTATCATTATTATTAACTTGTTCCTCATGCTAAAAACGAAAAAAAAAAATTTTATTACAATTGATGGCAACGACAGCTCATGCTTTCCAACCTAACTTCAGTTTGAAGCTATATTGACTTTTCGATGACCAAGTTGGTTCATTCTTTGAACGCAAACCAGCAGAAATCTTAGCGGAGATGAGATTTTTAAGTTTTTTCCTCTTGATCAAATAAGACATTAATTATCAAACCATTTTTCTGCGATTTTTTCTGATTAAACTCCTCTAAGCGAAAACTAGCTCCCGATTAGTAAACAGATTTTTAGTGCCTAAAGGAAAAGAAACTATTCCTACGACGTTTTTTATCACCAGAATTAAAGATTAATTTGTAGTTATGCCGTCTCTTAAGCAGACCACAACATGATCAGCGTGGTGAGCTCTTACTACCAGAAATTATTATTTGCCCGACGAAGGTTTGCACGACAAACAAAATTTCATCTAGCAAAAAAACTTTACCCAACAGAAAAAAATTTGGTTGGACAAAAGCGGTCAATGTTTAGGTTTTTACAGAGGCTTTAGGCAACGAAACAATTTTGACGGGCAAAGTAACTTTCGTTAGGCAAAGTAACTTTTGTCAGGCAAAGTTCTCACACCAAGGAGAAAAAATGGCGTGCATTACGCTACCTTCTACCCGACAGAAAACCGATTCGTCTGCAAAGGTAACTTGGCGTGACATACTAGTTCGTAGGGCAAACCCCAATTCATAAAATATATATTTACTTGGTTGCTTCTCCCTTTCCTTGGTGACTTAGGGTTTAGGGTTTATATTTCGTCGATCAAAATGTAATACGTCAAGCAATGATGAGTGACATTTTCGCATATTAAATTTCTTCAATGATCTTCGCAATCTATGAAATTAAATCTAATAGTCAACGTAATTGGTACATACTCTGAGATGACATATGCCAAAAATCATCCAAATTCAAGTTTCCGGATTAGATTACAAGACCAAATTCTTCTCATAGCAATTTGGAGGCCAGTACCCAATTTTATTGATTGGTTGCATATATAGTAGATCTCATTCTCTTTTCATTTATCCCTCATGACTTCTCATAGTTCATAAGTTCCTACAATATTCCAAATAATAAACATGTATAAGGTCTCTTATATACCTCTTCACAATTCATCTAGAACAGACCTGCGTTATGTTTGATCGAATTTGTAAGCTTGGAGTAATGTTCTCTAGACCAGTTATTGTTTGCTTTTTTCTTGTCTACGACCGCCTTATAACCAAAAATAAAAGATAAAAAACGGCACACAATAGCAAGAAAATAAATATGGGACACAAATCTAGTTTAATAATAGAAAAACGACATTATTGTATCACATTGTAACCACTTCTTTAGGAGGTAAATCTAATTTTCCTGCCATTTTGTCATTATTTTTTTAATACAGTATTCTACACTAAGAAGAAGGTGATATGCTATTCTAATGGGAGCAAAGATAGAATTAAGCCCACACAATGGGTCAATCACTTATTAAGTATTGCCGATTTGTTATTGTCAATTAATATCTACTAAAATTAATATATTTAAAGTTGAAGCTGCCTATATATGTTACGTACGTACATGTTAGTTCACATTCGGATGGGCCATGCTTCACAAAGTCAATTTCCGTATTCCATAATTTTTCTAAGGAAAATTTGAAATAGATCCAATTTTATAGGCATACTTTTGAAATAGATCCAATTTTTAGTAACTTTTGATTTTTTAAATAAATCCAATTTTTAGTTATTTTGGACCCATATCAAAATACCCATTTTTTCTATTAATGGTCAAGAAACAAAAACTACAGTACTGTACCTATTACAGAATCAAATTAAGAAATACGACCTTTGTTAATTTGGAAACAACAGTAATTACGGCTCAATGGCTCATACTTTGTAATCTTAAGACAAGCTTATTAGAATGTATCAAGGTCTTCCGTACGCGTTGAATATATCAAAATCAAGAACAAATATTTGACGTTCAATATCTATGCATTGAATTGATAAAATCCCAAGAAAAACTTTGACTCAGCCAATGGAGTGCCACAACGCCGTTTGCACCTTTCTTCTTATTAGTTTAATATTTTGGTTTGCAGTGAGAATGCGATATATATCCACAGCTATAGCTTTCACAGATTACCATCAGCATATCCACATCTAGCAATTTCATTAAATCTTTAGATATATAACCAATTACCGGTTCAAGTGAACAAACATCTTTACATGCAGATAAAGCAAAAATACATGGCAGGTTTCGGCAGTCAAAGATGGTTTCTAAAGGGCATGACTGCCCTCGTTACCGGCGGAACCAAGGGCATCGGGTAATTAAAACTAGCATTTGCCTACACACTTTGTATGTATGAACACTTTTTTTTAGAAAATGAGAAGGAGAGGGGGAGAGAGAGAGAGAGAGGGGGAGAGGGAGAGAGAACGTGGGGGGAGTGAGAAGTTTTTGTTTTTAATTTTTTTTTTAATATTGGATGTATTTTAACATCACATGTAGGTGAGGCTTCACTCAAAAACAGTAAAATTTGGACTTGTGAAATTACATTATTGCCCATCATTTTTTTTGTGTGATAGAAGACTAATTTGTCTTTTCACCTTCTTTTGGTTGACAAAGAGGGTTTCATTAATTAGTAGAGATTAGCTATTTCTTCTCTAATTTGTAGTAAATTTTATTATTAAAGAGGTATTATCGATAATAAAATCATTCTAAACTCAAAAGATTAGACCTATTTTAATAAAATGAACTATTTATAATACTAGTTCAAAGTATTAAATTCATATCAAAGTTTTTTTTAAGAGTATACTGTAGACTAACTTGTCTTTTCACCCTCCATAACATTAGCTTGCTTTATTTTTCATGTCAGTGAGCGAGAGTGAAGGCTCTGATACCAACTGTTAGTCTTATATTCTAATTAGATTGATGGAGTCCTTAATTACATATGATTATGATACTTTACTTGGAAGCAAGAGGTTTCCTTTACGAATGGAAACACTATCCTTTTGGCTTATATAAATAACGGTCCCTATAAACCCTAGATATGACAACCATAGAGCACCATCATCAAGCTAGCTAGGAGTTTATAGAGGAGGCAGATTGTCTGCCCTCCCATTACCATGCCCTTCCCATCCCCTCCTACATTGTGCGGTCACGGTTAAGCTACGTTAACATTTTATATTGATTTTTTTATAGAGATAATAAGACATGTTGACGTGGCTTAACCATGACCACACAAATAGGAGAGGATGGGAAGGGCATGGTAAAAGGAGGCAGACAATCTGCCTCGTTTATAGAATGTTTGGTGTTGTTCCTCTTGGTTGTTTATCTCTCTCGGATCATCATCACCATGGCTGCTGGAGCATCTTTAGGTAAGGGTTCATATATTGTTTTATTATTTCATGTTATGTGTTCTAACTATATAAGCAAATAAGACTAACAGTTGGTATCAGAGCCTTTTAGTTAAAACTTATAAAGTTCAACAAATGAATATGGATTTGAATGAAGTACATGCCCTACTAAATAGTCATGCTTGTTGTCGTGATTTTATGCATGAAATTGTCTCTGTTTTGACAAAGCTGCAATCATATTTATTACTGTCAAAATCTTTATCACACTGTAATAATGCATCATGGTAAATCATGATAGTTTTAACTGTTCTACATGATTGTTGGTACTTCGGTACCTTATAGGTATTGCATGATCAGTATTTGTGTTGTTCAGTTAGGTCATATATTCAAGCTACAACTATTTATCATGAAATAACTAGGCCATACAATCACGTTGTTTTTCTAAAATGCATTTAAATCATGACATGGACGTTGTTTATCTTGCTCACAAGTGTTGATCATGTTTCCTGATTACATTTTGAATGGCATGACATGGTTGTTAGGGTTTCCATCTTGCCACAAGTGCTGGAAATCACCATGAAAGTAATTGGTATAGTGCATAGGTCAGTGTCAAAAGTATACTAATCCTTCTTGCTCACAAGCGTTGAAGTTTGTTGGGATTGTTTTACTTAAAATGTGCATGTTATATTATTCATTGATGAATGCTGTGAACACTGTTCAAATCTTAAGTGATACAAACTACAAAAAGTGGAAACAAGACCTTGAATTTGTCTGGGTTTGATGGACTTGGACGTGGCAATTAGGGTTGACTCTCGTCCAATGGCTACTGCTGAAGCAGCTGCTGAGGTCAAGGCTAAGTTAGAGAAGTGGCAAAAGGCTAATCATATTGCTCTTTTAGCGATCAAGAAATCAATGTCTTAAATAGTGAGATGAAGGATTCCAGAATCTGAGAATGCCAAAGACTACTAGGCATCCATGAGAAGTTCAATGAATCAGACAAGGTAGAAACTGGGAATCTCATGAATGAACTCATGTCAAAGAAATACAATGGTATGGGATGTATGAGAGAACACATACTAGAATTGCTGGATATCGGTGCTAAGTTGAATGCACTGGATGTTCCTATGAGTGATCCCTTCCAGGTTCATGTTGCACTCAATTCACTGCCAAATGAGTACTCATAACTCTAGAATACATACAATGCACATAAGGAAAAGTGGAGCTTGAATGAATTGATTGCCATTTGTGTGCATGAGGAGCAGCATTAGGAAGGAAATATTTGAGAAAAAGGTGAACATGGTGACTTAGTCCAATGATACTGCTGCAAAACAAGACAATAACAAAGCGGCATCATATCACTCTAAGCTAGGTGAAAACAAGGGGTTCGAAGCTTTCAAAGGAAAATGTTTCTTCTGCAAGAAGCCTGGACACATGAAGAGACACTGCCAAAAGTACAAGAATTGGATTGACAGTGGTAAAGGAAAAGGTAATGTAATGATTTTTTAAAGATGAAGTCTTAGTTTTTGAAACAAATAATGTTAAATATGCTCAAGACTCATGGTGGATTGATCGTGGTGCTGCAATATATGTAACAAATTCCTTGCAAGGCTTGGTAAGGAAGAGGGTGTCAAGAAAGGATGCGGTCTCTTTCGTTGAACCCTTTACAAGGAATAATCTTTAACCTAATTCGACGGCCTTGAAACCAATCTGATAAGAGCTTTGTCGATTGTTTTAAGTTCATTTGTGTATCTACTTTACTTATTTTTTTGTATTCAATATTATTAAAATCAATTTCAGCTTTTTACTTATTGCTCATGTTACTGTTGAAGATATATAGTGATTGACACATCATCATAAGTGTCATATCAGCTATTAGAGTTAGTTAGTTTGTTAAGAATTAGTTACACAAGTGGCTTACCTGATAAGCTACATGTGCAAACTATATAAGAAGGAATCAGGGTTCTTTTGTAATCATCTTTTGCTGTTATGAAATAACAAAGCTTTCACTCATTTCTTTCTCTATTTCTCTCTATATTCCTTTCGATCTTTCTCTCTGTATTTCTTCGATACTGCTTGCATACATTCATCTGCTAGTTCTTAGATGAATGTTATCAGTTACTTATTGTCTTTACTCTTCTCTTATGAATAATTGAACTGAAGTGGTGTATTTGAAAATAACCAGTTTATATCCAACTCCATCTTAACATAATATCGATAAACAGTTGCGGTCCTTAATAGGCAAACCATTAAAAATAACCAAACTTGAGCTAGCTTCGGCACAATCATTTGATATAGGAGTTCTATTTACTTGTGGCGCAAGTATCGCATATACAAATAATCTATTCTAAATACATATCATTCTGTTGGCATAAGCCATCAGTATACGCCTTACAAACAACAAATTAAAGGATTCATTAAATCTCTTCGAAGTCCAAAGAGTACTGAGAAGCAAACTACTCAACAAGCAACTGAATTTGTTTTTTTTTTTTTTTTTTTTTTTTTTTTTTGTAAACGCAACTGAATTTGTTTTCACGCAAACATTCATACGCATATCTGATAATGGTGAACCGTGGACTTTTGATATGAGCTCAAATGTATGACCAATAGTAAACCCAGTTATGGTGAACCGTGGACTTACATTTTTCTTTCTTTCAATTGTTTTTACATTTGAAATTGGGCAAGCTCTACAAAGTCAATTAGTGCGTACCGTACATTTCCGTGTTTACAACTCGTAGATGTCAAAGTCAAGAATCGTATGCAAATTGCTCGTGTAAAAAAAAAAAAATTAATAATACAAATTGCTGGGAACCAAATAAAAAAAAAATATAATTAATACAAATTGCTGACTAGCATATGGTTCTATACATGCATCATGCATCCATGGACTCATCAATGAAGAAGTTGACAATCCCTAATTGTCAGGAAGTTTGACTCAGCCCAATTGGAGTTCCACGTATAAGACGCGGTTGGAGACTTTGTGATCTTAATTTAATATTTTGGTTTCAAGTGGGTTTCCGGCAAGACTACTATATATACAGACTGGTTACACAGATTATCAGCACAACACATTTTAGTTAATTCGTTCATCTTGAGCCTTCAGTAATATATACACACACACACACACACACACACACACACACACATACATACAGAGCTTTCTTCTTGCCCGCTAAATAAAGAACAACTTGAAGTGAACAAACATCTTTAGTTTCAGATCAAGTAAACACACATGGCAGGTTTCGACAGCCAAAGATGGTCACTACAGGGTATGACTGCCCTCGTCACCGGTGGAACCAAAGGCATAGGGTAATTAACTTTGCTACATATCTCTTATCTTCAATATAGTTTCTGTATTTGAAACATCATGTTAATTTATTTCGTGTGAAACTTTTGTTGCGAATGCAAAATTATCAGATATGCCATAGTGGAAGAACTAGCCGGTCTTGGAGCAACCGTGCATACCTGTGCTCGTAACAAAACACAGATTCTTGAGAGGCTTAAAGAATGGGAAAATAAGGGATTCAACGTGACTGGCTCGGTTTGTGATCTCACCTCTAAAGCACAAAGAGAGAACCTCATCAAAACTGTTTCCTCTATTTTTTATGGAAAACTTAACATCCTTGTAAGTTCATTTATGAAATACAAACCTTAATTCGCAGCTTATTGATTAACATAAAGATGGGTTTTGAGTTTGCTACATATGGTGCAATGTGTAGGTAAATAGTGCCGCAACATGCACACTTAGAGGAACCACAGATTACACCTTGGAAGATTTCTCAACTATGATGGAAACCAATGTCGAATCTCCCTACCATCTTTCTCAACTTGCACACCCTCTCTTGAAGGCCTCAGGAAATGCAAGTATTGTCTTTGTTGCCTCTATTGCCGGTGTGGTAGCTCTACCGAAACTCTCTGCCTATGCAGCAACAAAAAGTGAGTGATTAATTAATCTTCCAAAACCGTCCCTATGTTAATTCTCAATTTCTCTGGAACTAACTGCCTCACACGCATAACATGTGTAAGATTAATTGCAAGACCTCTAAAGATTACTACCATTGCTATCTTATAGGTGCAGTCATCCAAATTTCGAAGAACTTGGCATGTGAATGGGCAAAAGACAGCATTCGTACTAATGCTGTGGCGCCATGGGCTGTCAACACCGGAGTTAAAGTTGAATCTGTAAACATCCATCCGCTCTATACCTAAATATATTGTTGAGTCCTTTGTGTCTTACCAATTTAATTAATATGTTTTAGGCGTATCTCATCTAACAATTGAACTTGATTTAATTTGTTTTGTCAGGACGGTCATTCTGATGATTTCAGACGCCTAATAGGTCGAACTCCCATCCGTCGCCTTGCACAGCCTAATGAAATCTCATCTCTGGTCACTTTCCTCTGCCTTCCTGCTGCGTCTTACATCAATGGACAAGTTATTAGTGTTGACGGAGGATTTACCGTTAGCGGTTTCTAGTGAACTCAACTCATCAATGTATAGGCTGCAAAATCAGCATCCTATCTATCTGATCACATATATCATCTAACAATCCCAACAATACTTCAATTATTTCCTATGGATAATATCAGTTCCTCCAATTTGTGGATATGTCGACATCTCTATGTTAGTAATAAGCCCCGGGGAAATAGTCAATCCAATACTTCTGTTGTTAAAAGTCTCTGTAATAATTTGAGCGTTTACTTTGTAAAATGTAAGGATAAACATAATTTTACTTCTTTGGATTTGGATGTCAGCTAAAGCCTAAGTATTATATCCAAACTTTTAAGCAGCTGGTATTACATTATGAGTACACAATGAAATTACAATTCAAAAAATATTTGTATCACATTTACGAGTTACATTACTCACACTCACTATAGAACTGGGACCTAATATGAGTACGGTCTGTTTAATTGACCCCATATGCATGATTGATATAACTTTTTTTTATCAACGATGTCGTTTATAATATTTTTCTTTAATCGGTATTTTCTTGAAATCCCCAAAGG
Organism: Malus fusca; assembly: GCA_035220775.1. Classification (NCBI taxonomy): domain Eukaryota; kingdom Viridiplantae; phylum Streptophyta; class Magnoliopsida; order Rosales; family Rosaceae; genus Malus; species Malus fusca. Next base: position 22,676,740 of record CM069070.1, read on the forward strand.
CAAAAAACCAAACCAAAAAGGCTAAACAAGAATAAAGATAAATAGGACAGGAGTCGGTACCTACTATGAAACAAACCATCATGTGACTAGATCATCACCAAGAGAGGGAAGAGTTGGGATGCCCATGAGGTTGAGATATTGCAAACCTTAGAGTTGTGTTGACCCTAAAAACTACAAAGCCTACGTGGCGCGCAGGCCGAGTAATCTAAAGCTAACTACGTCCTTCGGTGAATGCGGGCGTGCCAACTCGTCGGCCGAGCTCGGCCGAGGAGTAAATTTGTTGATGTCGCGTTGGGTCGCGCTACTGACTTCTGCGTCTTGCGATTGCGGCCGAGAAAGGAACACGTCTCGGCCTCCTGGATTCTCAAACCTGAAGACAAGGTTACTATTATCACGAAGCTCACAAATCGAATTCGGCTTTCAATGTGCCGAATGTAATAACTGTAACACCTCACTTCATCGAGAAGACTAATGAGATGACCTCAACCAAAAAGGATTTAGAAACCCTTCTCGACCGAGACTTGGATAGACAATTGACCGTGCCCGCCGCAGTGCTGTTGATGCCAACGGAAGGTACTGCGAGTTCGGCCAATTCTACGGTGACAGAGCTATCTATGCCGACTTAAGATATCACCGGTTGCTTTCACAGTGCTGTTGATGCCAACGGAAGATGTGTCAGCGAAAAAGAAAAAGAAAAAGTTCTCAAGTTGTTGAGGATTTGCGCAGGGCAATTTTGTATTGATTTTGTGGGGGTGTTGGAGCCCCCTGAATGATACCACTGCCTATGTATTTATAGTGGCTGTAAGGCCATTGGATGATGTGTTGGCCTAACCAACACTCCGTCTCACCAGTCGTATGCGTAGATGCCTCTACGAAATCCTGTAAAAAATTGCCATTCAAATACGCTTCCACCCATCATCTGGTCGCTCATGCATCTTTATCCTGAACCAAAATATATTATGAGGCCACGCGCTTGATGAGATATATTCAGTCTTAAACGGAACTCTAGGCCACGTGGGCTTGTCTCCGCCAATAATGTTGCATGCATGCTCCATGCAATCTTCATTAACTCAAATGGATAATCACAAACCAACCCAAGTTGATTGTGAATCAACCCAATCTCCACGTGCTGCATGCTTTTCAAATCAAATATGGCTAGCTCAATTCCTTATCCAAGCAAAAAGCCGTGACTTTGTAGACTTCCACAACTCTCGCCATGTTAATCCCAGTTCATCCCGATATCTTTTCACTCAAAAATCTCTCTTAAGATAATTACCATAATTAAAATTAATAGTAATATCAAGAAAAAATCAGTTTAGTCTTGGAGCCATCTAATGGTTTCAACGCAACGGGCCGATAGCGTAAAATCGGATCCAAACAAGTTGACCGAAAGAGAAACTGCGTGCAGCTCGATTACTATAGCGCAAAGCTCAATTTCCATAGAGTTCGTCTCAATATTAACCTACCATGGACGGCAGCGTCAATAGACGTATCTGAATACTTAGTTTCCATCTCATCATCATCAACCGTCGTGCTTTTTCCTCAGTGATAACTAACAAGACATGAATTGTTTAACCTACAACGAATGTATATACTTATCTATGTGTTTGACTCTTTAATCACGTTACATGTGACTTGTTACATAATGTGCATATATATAGAACTTATTGTAGGAAGGAAAACTAGCAAATTGAATAATTGTATGGAATATGAATGAATTAGACCTTTTTTCTAAGTCAAAGTTAATTAACATAATTATTCTTTTTTTTTTTGGGTGAAATTATTATTCAGTTTCTTCCTCTTGGTCAAATTGGCAACCTTAATTATCAAACCATTTTCTGCCATTTTTTCTGATTAGACTCGTCTAAGCGAAAACTAGGTCCCGACAAGTGAACAGATTTTTAGTGCCTAAAAGAAAAGAAACTAGTCCTCCCACATTTTTGTTACCTGAATTATTATTAGACATTAATTTGAAGCTACAACTTACGCCCTCTTAAGCAGACCACCAAATGATCAACGGGGTGAGCTCTCACTATCATAAATTACTATTTGCCCACCAAACAAAATTTTGTCGGACTGATAAACTTGATCCAACAAAAAAATAAAAAATTTGGTCGAGCAAAAAGGGTTAGCGTTTAGGTTTTTTTTTTAGTGACTAGGCGACATAACAATTTCAACAGGCAAAGTAACCTCGTCAGATTATGCCCCCTTCTGCCCCATGGAAAACCAGTTCGTCAACGAAGGTAACTTGGCTCGACGAACCAGATCATCGGACAAACCCCAATTCATAAAATATTTCTTTGGTTATTTCTCATTTTCCTTGGTGACTTAGGGTTTAGGGTTTATATTTCTTCGGGAAAATGTAATATTTCGTCAAGCAAAGGTGAGAGGCGTTTTAGCATATTAAATTCTTTCGATGATTTCCGCAATCTGTGAAATTAATTTAAAAAATTCAACCGTCAATGTAATTGGCATATAGTATACTTCGAGATTGCATATGCCAAAAATCACCCAAATGTAAGTTTCCACGAATAGGTAACGGCACGAAATCCTTCAACCGTTGAAATCGCATTATCACAATTTAACGTTTTTTTAACTCCGATTTTGATATATGATTTTCTACAACTACACTCCTAGACCCTAGAAGAATAGAATGAACGGACTGGATCATCAATTTAAAATATTTAAACGAGTGGTTATTGTGGTAACAAGAATCCGCATGAACGGACCCGATCATCAATTTAAAATATTTACACGAGTGGTTATTGTGGTAACAAGAATCTGTAGTCTTCATTCTTGACGAATTTGTACCTACAAAACAATCAACACATTTGTTCAAGGCTAAAGCCACACACACCCAAGAGGTGGGGGGAGGGGGTTTGGGCAATGGATCATATGCCTAAGTGTGTAGCAAAAGCTTACCAGAAGTTGGTGGAGATGATGTAATTACAGGTAGGTGGTCGGCCTAGGTGTAGGGTTTTGTCCTACACATGGCAGCTTCCCATTGGCCAAGCTGTGACATCCGTAGGATGGATGAGGAACAAATTATCTCCATATATTAATTAGGAAATAATATCTTGCGATGATGATAGAAGCATCCTTGATTGATTGTGATGAAGATTATTTACTTGTTTGAGTTGATCTTCATTTAGGAATGTATTAAAGATAGGATTTGGTGATTAATCCTATTTTTAATGCCTTTGACTTTTCCAAGCCACGAGCAGGGGAGCTTGGAGTAGTCGTAGTCAGCTACTTGAGTCTCCAGGAATGTTGAGCTGTGCGTGAGAATATTTGTGTAACCTTCCCATTTAATGAGGGCAATTTTGTCTTCTTTAGGAAAAATCCACATGCTATCTCCAGGATTTTTGGAATTATTTTGGCTTCACGGTTACCACAAAATCTTATATTTTATTTAATAGAAGTATAGAATAAACTCTAAGTATTTATTGAATATATTGTTTTGGTGGGATAAGCACTCTACGAATATAATTTCAATGATCTAACCGTTAAACTTGTTTGAATATAGTATGAAGCAAATTGGTGTGGAACTAGATCCTTTAGAGCAAGGCCACCCTTGTGGATTGCTCGGGGGACAGGCACCAAGAAAGGGCCCGAGGCCCGGTGGACAACCCTCTAGCCTTGGAGAGCCCGAGTGAGGGTGGGAGCCCGAGCACAAGGGGGTGGGGAATTGACAGGCCTGCAGCCCGAGGGCCAGGCATTTTTTTTATTTTTTTTGTGTCAGCCCGAGGGCCTGCAGCCCTATTTCCATGTTTTTTTTTATTTTGTATTATTTAAACAAACAAAAAAAAACTAATATTTTATTACCTATTGCCAGGGGGGAGGGCTCCAAGGGTGGAGATGCAAAAGGTAATTACTGTTCATTAATGGCAGTTACTATTCATTAAAGGCAGTTACTGTTCAATAGGGTGGATTCAATAGTGGATTGCCAAGGGGAGGGCTCCAAGGGTGGAGTTGCTCTTACTACAGTAACAATTGTTGTGTAGCCAGGTTCACCTGCCCAATACCAATGATACCAAGAGCTAGCTTTGCTACTCGAAAAGTCTACTTGATCCACTACGAGATTTATATCAGAGTAGCTCCAGCGTGTGCTAGAGCCCGAGGGACAGGCGAGTGAACAGGGCCAGAGAGCCCGAGCAATCAAGTCCAGCGTGTGCTGGCAAGGGAGCCCGAGCAGGCCCAAGCGAGAGGCCGATGGAGAGTTGCCAGCCCGAGAGCCCGAAGTGGATTTGACGCAAGGCTGACGTCGCCCTGACGTCAGCCACGTTTTTTCTTCTATTTTACCTTGGCGTCCGTTGGATCTCAACCCACAAACTTGCCGGAGTTCGCTCCGAGGACGGACCAAAAACTGGGCAAGGTTTCAGAGAAATTGCAGGGGGTTAAACCTTTGGTTTCGAACTGGAAAAACACCACAAATCTTGTCCCAAGCAACATTAAGACATAATGAAACAAGATTTGCATAGAGAACCTCACCTGGGTTCGAGTTTCAGATCTTGAAGCTCTCGGCTTCAATGGTGGTTTACACCATGATGGTCTGATGACGCATGCAACGGTATAGCAAGGATCCTTTAGTCCTATAGATTAATGTTTCATGGTTTTGGAGTTTGATTTGTTTAATTTTCGAAGAGGAAAGTGGGTGAGAGCTCTTGGAGTTCTAGAGAGAGTGAGAGTGTAGAGAGAGAGAGAGAGAGAGGAACTTTAGAGAAAAATTGGAGAGAGAGAGTGAGGTGCACAGGAAAGAGAGGAGCGACGTGAGGGAGTGGGAGGGAATGCAAAAAATATTATTATTTTATTTACCTGTTGCCATGGCTATTTAAGTGTAGGGGTGGAGATACCAAAGGCAATTACTGTTCATTAAGGGTAATTACTGTTCACTAGGTGGATTAAATAGTGGATTGTCTGGGGGGAGGGCTCCAACGGTGGAGTTGCTCTCATATGCAACAAAAGCGCCTAAAGTAATAAATGAAATAGGGTTGGGCTCATGAATAAGGAAAGAGGATATCTCCTGTAACCCGTAAACCTTTTTTTCAATTGCGGGCCATCAGGCAATGGGAGCACCCCTTACTATTTTTTCCATGTCCCGCCACAAAGTTTGCATACGCAAAAATCACAAAAAGTAAATTTTCAAGGATTAGATAACGAGATTAAATGTTTCAATGGTTAAAAACATATCATCACGATTTAACAATTATTTTAACTCCGATTTTGATGATACATTATTTGGCTCAACAAAATTATTTCGTTTGGAAAAGATTTTTTTGTAGTGTCTATGGACTAAGGGTTTCAGATTAGCTCTTCAAAGTCAATTTTGTATAATACATTTTCCGTATTTGTTTATTTAATCTAAATAATTGTTGAAATTAAAACGAACGGGCGCAGACCTCTTCAAAATAAATAGCTATTGGCTAAGCCAACTACAGTAAAGGAAGACATAATAGAAACTTCCCAGTTTTTTTTTTTTTTTTTTTTTTTTCGTGCTTCATCTTTCCTATCAGTTGTATCAAATATATCAAAGTCACAAGAAAAAACAAAATATTTTCCAAAAGAAAGTCAATGACACGTACCAACTTTTGACGAGTATGGTATCGACTCCATCAACGTATTGAATTGACAAAACCCTAATTAAGAAGTTGGACTCAGCCAAAGGATGGCTACTACGTAACACGTACGATGTTTGATCCTTTCTTCATTTTAATTAATTAAAACTTTGTTTTCAATTTAAGTGAGCAAGAATTAATACTATATATATGCAAAGCTTCCATAGATTATCCTCACATCAACATTTTAGTTCATTCTTCTTCATCCTTCTGTACTAACTAAACTCAGCCTCCTTATTGCCTGTTAAACAATCAACACTTCAAGCAAAACATAACAATGGCAGGTTTCAACAGCCAAAGATGGTCTCTAAAGGGTATGACCGCCCTCGTCACCGGTGGAACTAAAGGCATCGGGTTAGCGCTCTCTCTCTCTCTCTCTCTCGATTTGTTTTGCAACTATTTAGTAAATTCATATTTATTTCCCTTGCTGACATTGTTCTTTTGTATAATTTGTGCATTAGATATGCGATAGTAGAAGAGCTAGCGGGACTTGGAGCAACCGTACATACTTGTGCTCGCAACGAAGCACAGATTGTTGAGAGGCTTCGAGAATGGGAAGATAAGGGATTTAAAGTGACTGGATCAGTTTGTGACCTCACCTCTAAAGCTCAAAGGGAAAACCTCATCAAAACCGCCTCCTCAATTTTCAACGGCAAGCTTAACATCCTTGTAAGTTTACTTTTGCCCTTCCTTTTCTCTTTGTTTTGTGTGTTATGTGTTGAAATTTTAGAGTCGAGCAAGTGGACTTCTATAATCACATTGATATGTTCCAACTTAACCACATGCACAGCTCCATAGGTGTTTGGTTTCATCACAAAAGGTCCTGGTTCAATTAAGAGTGTAAACCATATAATACAAGTTATAAAATTTCTGTCAAGTTTCCAATGCTGGATTGCATTATTGTTCAACATTATGTGTGACTCTGCATAATAATAATCATGAGACCTTGGTTGCAGCATTAATTTTGCTCTCTTTCACAATCTTGGTGTAAAATCTAATTTTCTAAGTGATTTTTTTTGTCACAGGTAAATAATGCAGCAACATGTACTCTCAGGAGTACAGCAGATTACACTTTGGAAGATTTTTCAAGCATGATGAGCACCAATGTTGAATCCCCCTACCATTTGTGTCAACTTGCATATCCTCTCTTGAAGGCCTCAGAAAACGCAAGTATTGTATTTGTCTCCTCTATTGCTGGTCTGAAAGCTCTACCCAGACTATCTGCCTATGCAGCAACCAAAGGTAATTTATTAATTATTATTGTTTAGTTAAAATAAAACTGCAAATGTTATTAGCTCCAAAGCCCTAAAAACAATTCTGTTTTTTCAAATTTACAGGAGCAGTGATACAGATTGCAAAAAATTTGGCATGTGAATGGGCAAAAGACAACATTCGCACAAACACTGTGGCACCATGGGCTGTCAACACCGGGGCTAAAGTCGAAAATGTATATAGCACTCCCCTCCGGCTTATTATTTTGTCTGAGATTAATTGATCTTGATTTGCAACAATTTAAGCAAACTGCGTTAATTAGCGATATTCGATCTGACACATTCTAAACTTGATTTTACATTATCAGGATGGTCATGCTGAAGATTTCAGACAACTAATAGGTAGAACTCCCATCCGTCGTCTTGCACAGCCTAATGAAATTTCGTCTCTGGTGTCCTTCCTTTGCCTCCCTGCTGCTTCTTTCATCAATGGACAAGTCATTAGCGTTGATGGAGGGTTCACAGTTAGTGGTTTCTAGCAAACTCATCAATATTATCAGTCCCAACATTTGTTTTTGTTTTTTTTCCTGCAGATTCAGTCACACTCTAATGAGTTTGTTGACATATAGTTTCACATTTAATCAGTTTCTTAATAAACCTCGTTCAAAATTATGTAAAATGTTATGTACTTTTCAAGATTAATAAAGCTTAATGTCAACTCAGGCTCAAGCATATATATGCCTAAATTGTTAAGATATTTCAAATGTGAACGATTTAGATATGTAGGAAATGAAATGATATATGGTCTTCTCAATTGGTTGTAAAATTAGCCAGCACAATATTTTGTGAATCATAGACGCACTCACGCACAGGTGCCACACACATAGGGAAGTAGCTTCGCTCCCAAATATTGGTATTCCAAGTTCAAATCTTCCTTCGTTGATAAAAAATAAATAAATAAATTTAATGATCATATGCTAGATGTAAGGGTAGTTCGGATAGGGATCCCGATCCAGATCTGGTAATCCTGGATCCTGAACCAATCTCTTTTGGGACGGGATTTTGAAAACCGAAACCAAACTCAAATTTGTGTATTTCCAATTTTAGGATTCTCGAAAAAAAAATTTTGAATTTTGGTACGGCCCGGGATTTTAATTCAATTTCTATTCACTTTCTTGTAAATGGATGCTCCTGATTTAAGGGTTATTATACAAAATAGTTCCTAAGATTTGCATGATCAATAGAAATGGTCCCTGAGATTGAAAATCAATAGAAATGGTCCCCGAGATTGTCCACCATCCATGATTTTGGTCATTCCGTTAAAAACTCTTTGGGCAATTTTCAAAGCTTTGTAACTCAATCGTTTCTTAACCAAATTCGACCCATAATATATCAAAATGAAGATAGGAAAGTGTAGAAGAAGATTATACCTATTTGAAAGCCCATTGGTTGCTGGACATGGCCGGAAAATAGCCTGAAAGATGACTGGTCCGCAAGAAAACTGGAAAACTTGCTGGAAACTGGATAAACTTTAAACGTTCATAACTTCTTCAATACTCAACGAAATCAAGTGATTCAAAAATGAAAATCATACTTCTTGACGAGACGAAGAGAATGGTACCTTTTTTGAAGGCTAACTCACTGTGGTTTGGTAGGACAACGACTCGAAAGTGGCTAACCATTTTCAAGTTAGCCACTTTCGAGCAGTTTTCCGGCCAAACCACGGCAAGTTAGCAGTCAATAAAGATTCCATTCTCTTTGTCTTGTCAAGAAGTATGATTTTTGTTTTTGAATCACTCGATTTCGTTAAGTATTGAAGTAGTTATGAACGTTTAAAATTTACCTAGTTTCTGGCGAGTTTTTCAGTTTTCCTGCGGACCAGTCACCTTTCAGGCTATTTTCCGGCCATTTCCGGCAATCATTAGGCTTCCAAATAGGGATACTTTTGTTATACACTTTCTTTATCTTCATTTTGATATATTATGGGTTGAATTTGGTTAAGAATCAATTGAATTACGAAGCTTTGAAAATTGCCCAAAGAATTTTTAATGGAATGACCAAAATCATGGATGGTGGACAATCTCAGGGACCATTTCTATTGATTTTCAATCTCAGAGACTATTTCTATTGATGATGCAAATCTCAATGACTATTTTGTATAATAAGCCTTAATTCAATTCAAACCAGCATCAAAATCTCAAATCAAAGAATCAGATAATATCCCGGGTTATATGGATAAAATTACATAGGAAATGGAATGCAAATGAACATTTTCCTACAGTTTCGACTTTCAATACAAGCATGTTTGATTCAGTATCAATATCATTTTGAAATAAGAACAAAGCAACAAACAAGAGCAAATAAAAATTGCAAGATATCTTGCAAAATCAAACATGCATAATAAGAAAATCAAGTTATTTAAATTGACAAATCCAAATCCAAATCCAATAGCAGAATCCAAATCCATAAACAATAAAAATTGCATAAACCCAATTTTCACAAACCCTAGAAACCAAAATTAATTCGGAACCAAACCCTAGATTTTAATTCTTGAATTCCAACCTTAATTCGAAAAATAATTTGAAGCAAAACCCTAGATTTCAAAGGTAATTCAAAACAAATACCTCAACTTGGAGCTCGAAAGTCGCTCGATCGAGATAGAGATAGTAGCAGATGTGTCCGTGTGTGTGGTTTGTATGGTGTTGTCGAGGGGGAGGGTATGGTGTGGTGGCTGGCCGAAGTCGAGACTCAAAGAAGGTGGGTGGAGGAGAGGTGAAGTCGAGCTCGAGAGAGAAACGGCATACCGGCTACTTCATAACATTATCTTTTGGACTATGTTAACACAAAAAGAATTCGTGCTTAGAATAACTCGAGAAAAGAATTGGAGTCCCGCCTTCATGCTACATTTTTCCAATCGTGGTTCCTCATTAGTAGCTCCGCTGCATTATAAATTTAAAAAAAAAAATTGTTCGACTAATAATGTTGACTATTCAGATGAATCAATACTATCAAAGTAAAAATAGTAAGTAATTGAATTTGTAACACAAAACTATAGTGAAAACTAATAGAATTGAATAGATATGCAATAAGATTAGTCATAAACCGAATTGAATAGTTCACTAACACAACTTACAAAGGAGATCAATAGTTCTCTAACACACTTTTTTTCAGTCAAAGCCATGAGATTATCATTGATGAATGGAAGAGTTACATCTAGAACAAAGTAGGACGCATCTCTACTGCAACAAAACAAAAAGCAGCCTTGCTGCTACATCGGATTACAATCCTCAAACTGAATATCAGCTAGACAATCTAGGGGATCTTCGAACCACAAGCTAGAGGAGAAGAGGCTAAGGCCAGCTAAACGATGAGCTGCTTCGTTAGCTTGGCATGTGACATGGTTAAAGACAACTCTAGTTATTCCCAAAGCTAAAGACTTAGGGCTCGTTTGAAAGTGTTCTTGGTGAAAATATTTTTTAAAACCAATTGTGGAGCCAAAAATATTCACAAGGCGACATGTGGATTTTTGACAAAAGAAGACAAAACTACCATTGGGGCATACCGGGATTCCTACGCGCAAGCAGCAGGCAATTATCCCTCAACCAAGTCAAAAGTGCCCAAAATAGGTATCAACTTAAAACCTAAATTATTCATATATTTCCTATTTCATTATTTAGCTAATCAATTAGCTAAATACTATACTTATTCCATAATTCCTAAAACATTCCTTCTAAAATAATGATAAATAGCTAATTAATGGGTTAATTAGCTAATTATTCCCTTAATTAGCATTTAGACTATTCACTTTACCCTAACTCCCACAAAAAGGCCGGTCATCTTTCATCCCCAAAAGAAATCAGCCTTTCCTTCTACCTTTTTTCCTTTGTATGACAAATAATTAGCCAAGTTAATTAGGGAGTTATTGGCTAATTATTTTGTAACTCCTAATTAAACCTAAATTAAACCCAAAAAACCCTAGCTAGGCTGGCCACCTCCTATCCCTATAAATATACTCTCATTCTCACCAAAAAGCCAATTCTAACACTTTGGCAAAAATCCCAAAATTCTCTAAACACTTTTTCTCTCTAAATTCTAACTTTGGCATCGGAGGTTCTTCGGCCAAAGCCCCCCCCATTCATCGTGGGCGCGTGAGGTTCTTGGCCTTATCCTAAGGTGTTAATTGTTTTGTAGGTGCAAAATTGTCCAAGATCAAGGAGGAAGAAATTTGCATCCACAAATTGGTGCTTTCATTGAGAGTTGAGATCCATACTCGTAGAAGACTCTCGCATAAAAAGGTTTTTCTCTATTTTCTAGTCCATTTGAATATTTTTTCATACGTTCTTATTATTAGAATTTTTTATTTGCAAAAGTTCTTTGATAAAACGTATAAGAAAAATATAATGGCTTGAAATTTAGAAAATTCCACAAGTGAAAAATCTAATATTCAATAAATGGGACCACGGCGATCCACGAGGCTAAATGTGATCATATGAGCGGCACCATCGCTACGGGGCTCCACCATGGCAACCACAGTCACCACTACCCGCGGCGAGGTCCATGGCACCGCTACCACGGCCCGAGCCGTGCCATCCAAGGCTCACGGCACCAAGGCCACGGCCCAAGCCATATCACTCCAAGCCCAACGCGAACTCAATGTGTTGCCAAGCCGAGCCCAAGCCTCGCACCCATGTGCATCACACTCCGAGCAGCCTGCTCCCGCCGAGCAGCCCACTCTTATGGCCCAGGTTGCTCTCGTGGCCCAGCCTGCTCCTGACGAGCAGCCCACTCCCGTGGCCCAGCTTGCTCCCGCCGAGCAGCCCACTCTCGCAGCCTAGCCTGCTCTCGTGGCCCAGCCTGCTCCCAAGGCCCAGTCTGCTCCCGTGGCTTTCCAAGCAGCCCAAGTCAGCCCAAGACTATCTCAACCATCCGGACCTACCATCGAGCCGGGGGCATTCTCACCATATTTTTTCGCGGATTTAACATTTCCCAACTCAAATCTCGAGCCCGGAGTCTACCACCCTTCCACTGCCCAAGGAGGCACATTCCTTCCAAGCTCTTCCAATCCAAATGGCGAACAACACTTGTCTCGACAAGTCATAAAGTTGACGAGCGCCCTCGCACATCAGACGACCTTGGTGAACCAGCTCTTGCAGCGCACCGAGATGCAACGTGTCCCAGATGAGGTGTCCCGAAGTAGGACAAGGGCAGACAAAGAACCTCTCCAGCAGCGTCCCGGTAAGCAGCCACTTGACCAGCCACGAACCGAGCATTCAGGCAGTGTACACTCCCGATTGGGCCCCCGAGATAGCGTATACTCCCGTCTTAGAGCGCGGAGGAGCGTGCACTCTCGACTAGGCCCACAAACGAGTATACATTCACGATTAGGGTCACACTCTGATAGTCAACATAAGCAACCTTCCAGGCGAAGTGTTCATTCGCGGCTAAGCCCGCAATGAGCATCATCCACCTCACATCGGAGTAGGCAGCACAACGGACGGAGAGAAGTAGTCACTCAATCCGGCTCAAGTTCAACAGGCAGCCTGTGAAGAACTCGCTCGCCTGCTAGGAACATACCACATGCACCGCATCCGCGGCATAGACAAGCCAAACACATGGAAAAGCAGCCTAGACCAGCAAGTCACGGCTGTAGCCAGCCGAGAGCTCCGCTACCCCAACAAAGGCAAATTCAGGAAGAAGTAGAGAGACTCTTGACCAAGCGATTGCGCAATTTCCAACGCAATGAGCTCACCGACGAGGCACTACGACGGAACATAACCAACATAAGCAGGTCACCCTTCACTTACAAGATCGAGCAGGCAGAGCCTCCACGTGAGTTCAGTATGCCACATTTCACATCTTTCAAAGGGGATGAAGACCCGGATAGACACTTAAAACACTACCGAAGCGCAATGATCCTCTATCGAAACAACGATGATCTCATGTGCAAGATATTCGCCACCACTCTACAAGGCGAAGCACAAGATTAGTTCTACACCCTACCGCCATAATTCATCCGGAATTTTGACGAACTTTCTTTGGTTTTCACCAAAGAATATTCATCATATCGCTCGATCAAAAAGAAGTCTGACCATTTGTTCGACGTCAAGAAGAACCCAAAGGAGTCGCTTCGCGACTATGTGAGGAGGTTCAAAGCAGAGAAGGCAAAAATAGTCGGATGCAACGACTCGATAGCTAGAGCAGCCTTCCAAAAAAGACTTCCAACAGACCACCCACTGTTCGGAAAACTGATAATGAAAGAAGATCTAACTCTGGCAGACTTTTTCGCTCTGGCACAAAAGCATGCACTTTGGGACGAAGTTCGCCGATGCCCATTTAAGGCAAATCCAAGCGATCTTGAATATGAAGTTCCCCACTACTCTGAAGGAGATTCAAAGTCTGACTGGACGAGTAGTCGCATATGAAGCAGAAATAAGCTCTAGCATCATACGAGAAGAGATGGGGGCCCGACTACCTGTATTCTACAGTTTAAAAGCTCTCATCGATGCTATCAGTTGTATTCCACAGTTTAAAAGCTCTTATTGATGTTATCAGAAATTCAAAAACTAACTTTGGCGATAGTTGTTGCAACCCGGAAGCACAAGTTTTACTTTCAAACGCATGCAGTCATCCTCATGACGTACTATTCTGCCCAATCCAGACGCACGACAATAAAGGCGTAGACCCTGACGGATGTAAAGTTTTCTTACGAACGCAACAACTCGGCCCAAAAGACACGCCAAGGGTAGACGAACACTGGAATGACACACTCGGAAGCAAGTTTTGTCCTCGTCACCCTAAAAAATTCTACATGGGAGCAACATATACTGGCAGTTGAGTACCACCTCCTGCTGTGCACCACACAGCCCTAGCCGACCCTTGCTCAATGATTCAACTCTAGAGTGTCCCAATACCGGCAGTTGAGCATCTCCTGCTGCGTGTGACATGGCCCCATCTCCACAGCTCCCTACTGCGCCTTCACGCCGAGCCTAGGTGACGCAACATAGCGGCCCAACGATGCCCCAGAAGTAGTCGAGCACACTCTAGTCGCGCCTACTCCACCCGATGGAGACTTCTGGCATTTGCATGTCGACGGCGCATCCAACTACAAAGGCTCGTGAGCAGCTATGACCCTTATCACCCCAGGCATTTCGATGCCCGAGCAGGCGATCATTCTAGGTTTCAAAGCATCCAACAACGAAGCAGAGTACGAAGCCCTACTAGCAGGCCTTCGAATGACAAAAGACTTGGCGGTGAAAAAGCTTTCAATTCATTCTGATTCCCAGTAATCACCAACCAGACTACTGGGGGCAAAGGCATGATGATCGTGGCAACCGACTACTTCACCAAATAGGTAGAAGCAAAGCCCATGACGACCACAATTTAGACGGACATAAAGCACTTCATATGGAGGAACATCATTTGTCGATTTGGCATCCCTTAATCCATCGTCACCGACAACGGCCCGCAATTCGTGGGTAAAGATTTCGCGAAGTTCTTCCAAAAATATGGCATCAAGCAACACATGTCTACGCCAAGATATTCTCAAGGCAATAGGCGGGCCAAAGCACCCACCAAGATGATCCTCGACTGCCACAAGAAATCCCCCACCAGTAAGAAAAGAAAATGACCAAATGAACTCCTTGGATGTCTATGGGCATATCGCACCACCAAAAGACGAGCAACTGAAAGGAGATGGCCACAAGCTTAAATCTAGCAGAGGAAAAGTGCGAACAGACTATCACCTGCATCGCAGCTTACCAGCAGCAATTCCTCTCCAGCTACAACAAAAGGGCCAAGATCCGACAGTTCCAGCCCGGAGATCTAGTCTTAAGGCCTTCATCACTGCCCGCAGAGAAGGCTCCAAAAAGATGAATCCCATCTGGGAAGGTCCGTACAAGATCAGCAGAGTAGGCGGCAAGAGTAATTACACCCTCGCCACCATGAAAAGATAAAAAAATCGAAAAGTCATGGAAGCGCCTACAATCTGAAGAAGTACCATGTATGACCTCCCACTATATCAAAGCCCGAAGACTCAAGAAGCTCGATGGGCACCACCACACAAGCTGAGGACTATCCAGTTGTTATGCAGTTCCTACCTTACAGCTAAGTTCTCGTCGTTTCACTCGTTTTTCAATGAGGAATTTAGAAGTAATCACAACTTGGCTCGGTTGCATGCTTACAACAACTAATCACTCTTGCATTTCAAAAGAAGACTGCGCCCTTCTTAGGGACTCATCGCAGGAATTGCGCCCCCCGAGGGACCAACCATGCTCTCCAGTGCGATAGGGTAAACCAATTCCCCGACACCCATATGGGTTAGCTCTCCAAGACGGGAGGATAAAATTTACACTCTGAATATCCAGACATTGATGAGTCTGGCTGCCCTAGTATAACTAGATGCACGATAGCTTGCGCCGGGATTCCTAGAAGTAGCCACAACCACCTTCACTTGCAGTAGGATCCACAACAGTGATTGGACGAGCCAATGCATCCGCCTTGATCCTATTCACCCCCTATTTTGGGAGCAGCCCACGTTTCTCCTGACGAAGAAAGTTAAAGTAACCAACGCCATTCGTGGTACCTAGCAGGGGAGTTCAACCCAACATTCCAGCAGCTCATGAGGCCCGCAACCTCTTCATTTCTCTCAATCACCGGCCTAGCTCGCGTCATGTCCAAAAGCCTAAAAGGACATGAGCCATGTGACTCGCCTAGTACTGCGCCCCAAAGCCACAATCTGCGGCCCCAGCCACACAGGCTGCCCTTGGTTCTAGCCAAGTCGAGCAGCTTAAAGCAGTAGTCCCTGCCACAATACCTCATCGGCCCATGCCGAGCCGACTCTTGGCCTATGCCAGCCGACGTGCCGCACCACCCCGACGGCTGCCCCGCGGTAGCACCATCCAAGAAGAAGACAAGGAAAATTAATTTTTTCTTACCTCAGTACGGCACGAAGCAGACGAAGAAAGCAACGAAAGACAGTTCTTTGCATGGGCAAGATGTAGAAGATTGCTAGAGGATGGGGAACAAATATCCTCTAAGCTATCTCTCTCTTGTAGGGTAGAATAAATCGCTCTCCAAAGTTGATTTAATAACCCACTTAAGGTGGACTTAAATAAGTTTTGAGAGAAATTTATTTCCCTTTCCTAGAAGGATCTAATTTTCTATTAAATAGAGAATCTACATCAAAATAGGAAGCATTCCTAAGTTTCCTAAAGCAAGAAGATCTCTACACCTACTTCCATTTTCTGCGAGCAGCCCAACAGGTGTGGGTGCATTTGTGGAGCCAAAAATATTCACAAGGCGACACATGGATTTTTGACAAAAGAAGAAAAAACTACCCTTGGGGCATACCGGGATTCCTACGCGCAAGCAGCAGGCAATTATCCCTCAACAAAGTCAAAAGTGCCCAAAATAGGTATCAACTTAAAACCTAAATTATTCATATATTTCCTATTTCATTATTTAGCTAATCAATTAGCTAAATACTATACTTATTCCATAATTCCTAAAACATTCCTTCTAAAATAATGATAAATAGCTAATTAATGGGTTAATTAGCTAATTAGTCCCTTAATTAGCATTTAGACTATTCACTTTACCCTAACTCCCACAAAAAGGCCGGTCATCTTTCATCCCCAAAAGAAATCAGCCTTTCCTTCTACCTTTTTTCCTTTGTATGACAATGTTTGGATCCGATTTTACGCTATCGGCCCGTTGCGTTGAAACCATTAGATGGCTCCAAGACTAAACTGATTTTTTCTTGATATTACTATTAATTTTAATTATGGTAATTATCTTAAGAGAGATTTTTGAGTGAAAAGATATCGGGATGAACTGGGATTAACATGGCGAGAGTTGTGGAAGTCTACAAAGTCACGGCTTTTTGCTTGGATAAGGAATTGAGCTAGCCATATTTGATTTGAAAAGCATGCAGCACGTGGAGATTGGGTTGATTCACAATCAACTTGGGTTGGTTTGTGATTATCCATTTGAGTTAATGAAGATTGCATGGAGCATGCATGCAACATTATTGGCGGAGACAAGCCCACGTGGCCTAGAGTTCCGTTTAAGACTGAATATATCTCATCAAGCGCGTGGCCTCATAATATATTTTGGTTCAGGATAAAGATGCATGAGCGACCAGATGATGGGTGGAAGCGTATTTGAATGGCAATTTTTTACAGGATTTCGTAGAGGCATCTACGCATACGACTGGTGAGACGGAGTGTTGGTTAGGCCAACACATCATCCAATGGCCTTACAGCCACTATAAATACATAGGCAGTGGTATCATTCAGGGGGCTCCAACACCCCCACAAAATCAATACAAAATTGCCCTGCGCAAATCCTCAACAACTTGAGAACTTTTTCTTTTTCTTTTTCGCTGACACATCTTCCGTTGGCATCAACAGCACTGTGAAAGCAACCGGTGATATCTTAAGTCGGCATAGATAGCTCTGTCACCGTAGAATTGGCCGAACTCGCAGTACCTTCCGTTGGCATCAACAGCACTGCGGCGGGCACGGTCAATTGTCTATCCAAGTCTCGGTCGAGAAGGGTTTCTAAATCCTTTTTGGTTGAGGTCATCTCATTAGTCTTCTCGACGAAGTGAGGTGTTACAGTTATTACATTCGGCACATTGAAAGCCGAATTCGATTTGTGAGCTTCGTGATAATAGTAACCTTGTCTTCAGGTTTGAGAATCCAGGAGGCCGAGACGTGTTCCTTTCTCGGCCGCAATCGCAAGACGCAGAAGTCAATAGCGCGACCCAACGCGACATCAACAAATTTACTCCTCGGCCGAGCTCGGCCGACGAGTTGGCACGCCCGCATTCACCGAAGGACGTAGTTAGCTTTAGATTACTCGGCCTGCGCGCCACGTAGGCTTTGTAATTTTTAGGGTCAACAGACAAATAATTAGCCAAGTTAATTAGGGAGTTATTGGCTAATTATTTTGTAACTCCTAATTAAACCTAAATTAAACCCAAAAAACCCTAGCTAGGCCGGCCACCTCCTATCCCTATAAATATACTCCCATTCTCACCAAAAAGCCAATTCCAACACTTTGGTAAAAATCTCAAAATTCTCTAAACATTTTTTCTCTCTAAATTTTAACTTTGGCATCGGAGGTTCTTCGGCCAAAGCCCCCCTATTCATCGTGGCGCGTGAGGCTCTTGGCCTTAACCTAAGGTGTCAATTGTTTTGTAGGTGCAAAATTGTCCAAGATCAAAGAGGAAGAAATTTGCATCCACACCAATCTATAGTAAAAATCCAAGTAGATCTTGAAAAAACATTTTTAAGTATTTCCTTTAAAAAACACATATCTAATGCTTCTTCTAAAAAGTACTTAAAATATTTTTGAAACTCAAAATCAATTTCATCAAAAACGAAACCTCATCAATAATAACATTTTGTACACCTCAAAGTAAACGCCATAGATAAGCCTTTCCTAACTGCCAACGTATTCACAAGATGGAAAGAGACAAACCTGAAATTGAACGACAAAACAGCGATGAAGCGGCCATTATCACTAACACAACTTACATTAGTAGTCACATAATATGATTAGATCCAAGCCGTTGTGGCACTTTCCTGACCGTCGATTATAAAAATGTTTGGATCCAACGTCGGTTTACCTTCCACGCAGCCGCTTCACCAGCGTATAAGAACCCGGATTACTGGTCAAACAAAGACAAAATTTCAAACCGGACAACGATTAAATATATGAATTCGAACAGTACGGCCCCACCACACACGTGGCAGCCAACCAGCCCCGCCTCCATAACTCCCTTTCCAGAAAGTTCCAGCAAACTCGTGGCTACCAAAAATGTAATCCATACTCACGGCCCAGATCCCTCCACGTGGCATCCGACGTGGCGCGAGTTGCATCCCGGCAAATGATACGCCTCGCTCTTCCGAGTCTCTGTCTGTCCTTTTGCTTTCTTCTCCGGACTCGCTGAAACTTTCGCTAGAGAGAGAAGCTAGAGAGAGAGAGAGAAAGAGATATTTTGTTCTCAGATTTGTTATACGAGACAACGGGGTCGTTTTGGATCGACGATGGACTGCAATGAAGGAGGAGGAAGAGGGTCGACGAAAACGGAGGAGCGGAGAGAGGCTCTGGTGTATATGTGGGGATATCTTCCCGGAGTATCGCCAGAGAAGTCTCCGATACTGTCTCTTTCGCCGGTGCGGTTTCCTAATCGGATGGAGGGTGGATATTCGTGGAAGGACGTCTGCGGCGGCGGTTGCGGATTCGCCATGGCCATCTCAGGTTTGATCCTCGAATTCTCAATCTTTAAACAAGTGATCAATGCTTAATTACTTGTTCGATTTGTTAATCGTGTGTTTCAATTTGTTTGGATGATGGTTTTGATTAGAGTGTGGGAAGCTGATGACGTGGGGGTCGACGGACGATGAGGAGCAGAGCTACGTCGTTTCTGGGAAGCACGGGGTAATGCAGCGGTCTTGTAATTACTTATAATTATTTAGGATTTCGAATTTTCTGGGATTAATTTTTTCAGCTTTGTTAAGGAGACTCCGGAGGCATATCCTCTCCCAACTGAGGCTTCAATACTCAAGGCTGCTGCTGGTTGGGCTCATTGCGTTGCTGTTACGGGTAGGTTTTTTCACTCTTATTTCTGATGACGGAATGAATATTCGTTGTTCACTACTTAAATTTGTGTTTGAAATAAAAGGATTTATGTGTAAATTGGTTAGTTGACTGTTGTGTGGATTATTAGTGTTTCTTGATGCTAGTTGCATTTAGTCAAATTGCGTGAAATACCGCGGTAATTCTACGATTTGAGTTTGGTAACATGATGAAATATGGATAATCTAGGGCCCGTTTGATAAACATTTCGTTGTTAGTTTTTAGTTTTCATTTTTTATATTTGAGATATGGAAATAGTATATGGGGAAAAGGAGGGATGAAGAAGGGTGGTGAGAGGGAGGGGAAGAAATAAAGAAGAATGAATGAGAACAAAATCTGGAAAGCGGAAACAACTTAAAATAGTGTTTGGTTTTTGGTTTTTGTTTTTCATCTGTTTTCCTTTTCTTGTACATTTCTTCTACGTCTTTTCCACCCTACTTATCCTCTCCTCTATATCCTTCATTTCTCCCATGCATTCCCCCTCTCTCTCTACAAGAAAAATGAAAACTGATAAAGCTAAAAGCAAAATGGTTATCAAACGGGCCCCTAGTTTCTACAGGAGCAGAATGTGAACTAATTGGGATTATTGGTCAATCTACTTTCTACAGAGACTGGTGAAGTATACACTTGGGGTTGGAAAGAGTGTGTTCCCTCTGGGAATCTTATCGGTGATCTGGGCATGGTGGAACGTCTCCAAAAGGATACTACAGGGAATCAAAGTTCATTACCAGCTGAACAAGGTATTTCTGTAACCTGGGTATATCTGGAAAAACATGCAGAGAAACCTTTTCGATTGTACTAGATCAATGTGATTAAGACCTTATTGTCTTATACAGTAAACTCAATATCTCAAGGCTTCAATTTGACTAGTGGGACAGTATCTCATCTTGAAAGCAAAAGGGCCAGAGAGGAAATTGCAAAGCGAAGGAAAACTTCGTCAGCTAAAGTCGAATCTGAAAGCTCAACAGGTGGTGAAGAATTCTTCAATCCATCCCCTTGTCTTGTAACTCTGGGTCCTGGAGTGAGAATCACCACTGTCGCAGCTGGTGGGCGCCATACTTTAGCATTATCAGGTAATGTTTCGGGGTTGTATTTAAGACTTTCAGGATGGTTGCTTTTCTTTGTGGTCACACCATATAGTTTTGTAGGTTGTAGGATGTACGAAGCTATGGAGGATTTTTGATGTAACACAAGACCCTGATGCATCATAATTTTAACCGAAGTTTCAGATATGGGACAGGTGTGGGGTTGGGGCTATGGAGGCGAAGGACAGCTAGGTTTGGGTACCAGGGTAAAAATGGTTTCTTCTCCTCATGTCATCCCCTGTATTGAGCCATCTGCATCTGGGAAGGATAGGTCTTCTGTGATATCTCAAGGTTCAAAAGTTCCTGGAAGTTATGTGAAGGAGATTGCTTGTGGAGGCCGGCACAGTGCAGTAATAACAGGTCAGCATTTATGGGATCGTATAGAGCTTGTAACCAGAGAATGAAGAGCTGGTTAATAGTTGTGTTTATAGGTTGTACGCGTTAATGTAATCCTACTTATTTGTTTCCCATCCTTAATTATCTTTGGATCTATGCAAAATGCGGGATTGTTCTTGGTTGTTGTATGGATCCTCTTCATTTGACGAAGACATCCTCTTTTTGTGTGACCATTTCAACTGTATCACTCCTTTATATTTAGAAATAATTTTTCAATTTGCAGATGCTGGAGCACTGCTTACTTTTGGCTGGGGGCTTTACGGACAGGTGAGCTTGCTATGCTAGTCAAGGTCTTATGCTGTTTGAGCGGAACTGAGAGAAATGATTGCTCTTGTTGTATACTTTGATAATTAGGAGTACTACTGATTAGATTTTCAATTAGAACCGCATTTTCCTTTTCTCGTTCTTGTTATTTATCTGCTGCATTCTCATCTTTTCCCATTTTGATCCAGTGTGGGCAAGGAAATACAATAGATCAGCTAAGACCAAGTTATGTGAAATCATTGTCCAAAACTAAAATGAAAAACATTGCTGCCGGACTATGGCATACACTGTGTGTATCTGTTGACGGGCGTGTATATGCATTTGGAGGCAATCAGTTTGGACAGCTGGGAACAGGTGCCGACGAGGGTGAGGTACACTCAACAAGTTATCCATCCTGGTTCTTTTTTCAGCTTTGTGATCTTAGCTTGGCCCAACTTCTTGTTGTATGACTTAACTAAATCATATTCTTGTAGCTTCAGACTCTACCTAAGATATTGGATTCTCCGGGTTTGGGAAGCAAGCATGCAAAAGTAGCCTCCTGCGGCGCTCGACATAGTGTCATTCTAACAGGTAAGCTAATGAAGCTGAAAAGTGTTGATACTTGCACTAATCATTGATATTCACAAAGCTATTAATTTGAACATTCCATTTGTTATTTTGGCCGCAGAAGACGGCCAGTTATTTAGTTGGGGGTGGAACAAGTATGGCCAAGTATGATTCCTAACTTATATGATCAAAATCTTTTAGTCACAACGTCTACTCTTGCACGATCATTTTTAACGGCACGATCATTAACGAACTTCTCTATTCCTGTTTGGATGCAGCTTGGCCTGGGCGATTCCGTGGATAGGAACATTCCTTCTCATGTTTCAATAGAAGGCTGCTTACTGAGAAATATTGCATGTGGCTGGTGGCACACGCTACTTCTAGCCGAACCCATTTGAGTTTGGGTTCGATCGATGATGACAATAGAAAAGGAATGACTTGTTAGAATATGACATCTTCAACTAGTCTTTGTTATTAGATGCTTACTTAGGCTTGAATCATGGTGTACATTATTTCTTTGCGCACATTCGCGGAGCCGTGTAGGCATGTATTCCATTCTTTCCAGTTTTTAGAAGCTAATTTTTTTTTCAAATTGCAGAGAAATCTTTAGTTTGTACACAAACAATTAAAGTAGTTGTACTGATAATTTAGTCTTGCTCTGATGAGGATGTGATGGTGATGCTTCCTAGGTCTCGCCATCGTCACCCGGTTTTGACGCACAATACCCGGCGGCTTGCCGGCTTTTCTTGGATATAAATGGAGGCGCATCAGATCCTGCTTGATATTGAACTTCTCCTGCGTTGCAGAAGATGCAGGAGTGGCCAAAACACATCCATTCTGTGAAAACCCCTTGGTGCCTGAGCATATTCAACAAACATAACATTTAGAATGGCAAAAATTATGGGTTTCTTTAGACTATATTACGATTTTGGTCTTCGTATTTTCCGAATAATTGTTGGTCTATGTAGTTTCAGTTTTCGCATTTGGTATCTTTAGTTCCTAAATGCAACAATTCAACGAGAAATACGAGAGTAAATCGAGTAATTGTTCTTAAATTGCAACTAGTAGACCCCAATATGCTTAACATTGCGAGAGTTAGAACTACATGGACTAAAGTGGAACTTCGCCTGAACCATATGATGCTACCGAAATCATACTTTGGCCGTTTTCCAAAACAAAATTACCATAGAGATGAACTATACCTCGACAACAAAATGTGCCCACATGTTGCTTGAGCGAGTTTCAATCACACCCTTCAAGATAGTCAGCTCTTGTCGTCGGATAGCTTGGGCTATGTCTAAGAAAAGTCCGTGTTCATCACATAGCATCTGCAGTAGTCATGGAAAATTTAGACGAAACGCTTCTGCAACGAAGCTTTGCGTTGACAAATAGGGGGGCGTGCAACAAACCTCTATAAGCATGTGTCCTGGGTGTTCAAGATCTTCTACCACAATGGGGCAAATCTGGAGTTCACTTCCAACTTCAAAAGCCCTGCTTGTCCCACTTTCGCAGCCACTTGTGGCTTCGCTTGTGTTATTGGAATGAGGTGCCTGCAAAAGCATCAAGGATATAGTTAGAAACTGGTGATTAATTCATTGGTCTTCAACATTACACACCAGCTGGATTCGGAACTACAAAATGACTTGGACAAATAAAATTTCTAAGTCCAGGACGTTGTACAGAAGTTTTTTTCATCTTTGGGAGACCGTCATGGTGCTTGTCCTGGCCGGCTGCTGTTTATTGATATTTTCATTTTAATTATTTCATGCATAATTTACCAAGAAAAAAGGCTTTGCATACCTCTTGTGGTGTGTAGCACCTCAGTTTTTCGGTTTGGTCAGTCATGTTTCTTAAAAACTGCATGTGTTTAACTGTTCGGTCTAAAAGGCCGTCAATGCTGCACTGAATACCAGAAACCAAACACGTCTAGTTAGAGAAAAACAAGCAATTATGTATTTGTCCCTCAAAAAATAGAGAAAGGCTGTTACCTTAGCACCATTTGGGACAAGGTCTCGTAGCTCTTTCATACGATCCTGAATCAGTTGTCTATCTCTTGGTCTTAGCTTCCGGCTATTGCCAAGCCTGGTCTTTCTTGCAGTGCCACCGGACAACTTTTGTTCCTTTTTAGGCTTTGTAGACTTGTACCCTTTCTCCTTCCGCTCTTCGTCAACCAAAGTACTTATCGTGCCTGTGAAAGAAGTTGAAATCTCGCCCCTGGCAGGTAAAGCAGATGTATGGTTCCATGTTGCTGAATCACTTCCAACTGGGGCACTCGCTTCAAATTTCAATTGTTTGAAAGAAGCAGGAAATTGACTTGATGAGGTAATAGATGATTTAATATTCTCTGATCTGCTAGACGAGGTTTCATCTTTGGCTACAAAAGCTTTCGAGAGGTTCTCAGCATCACTTGCTATGGAAAACCATGATGGCTCAATACGGGTAGCGAGATCTTTCTGCAAACTAGAGCTGCTACATGTATCATCAATGCCGATAGATGGGTCCCATATATGTTCATCTGTCTGCCTCTGCAAAGGTGTTCCAAGTGCTTTGTGTAGTTCACAATTTTCAGGAAAGCTAAAGAAATTATTCACTGCGTTGTAACTTGCATCTTTAGCATTAACGTCTTCGAACAGTTCTGCTACACCTCCAACAGAGTAAGAATTGAAACCGCTCATGGATTCTCCAAACACTTCCAAACCATAGCCACCAAATTGAGAATAGGCTAGAAGTTCTTCCTCTAGACAAGACAGCCCAAACATCTGACTTTCCATCATACCCAGCAAGCTGGTATCTATCGACTGACTGAGTGGACTTGATCCTCCACAGTGAAAAGTTGGCGGAACAGCAATCACACTTTCGCCTGTACTCTTAAGAACTTCTAGCTCATCTGTTCCGGTCTCTAGAAGTGAATCTTCAGCAGTTGGCAATTGCAAAAATTGCCCGAAGGTCGACAATAAGTTATCATTCAGTCTGATGTTATCAACATCTTCTGACCCTTCAACTTTGAGTGGATTCATGGTAACAGCTGATGGCTCAAATGTGTTCTGCATTAAACTAAATGATTGTGACCATGATGATTGAGCTTCAATGTCTTTGTTTAAGGTAAAAGGTACAGTTTTCCCCTCAACATTGTGAATGGCATTGAATCTATCTTTCACAAAAGCAACCACTGCAGGATCTTCAGCAACCTGAAATTTTGATCAGAGAAGAAAGGGACTAATAAGATGAATACAAATCGGTGCATGTGTTACAGAGAGAGAGAGAGAGAGAGAGAGAGAGACTGAGAAACACATGCGAGTCCTTAAGCTCCAAAAGGGGGGAAGAACATTATGTGAGATTCATGCAGTGTAAGTTATATAAATTCCACTGCCACAACTTCCCAAATAAACTTGTAAGCTACTATCCAGAATGGGATGTGACGGTCGACCAATTCAGGAAGTTTAGAATAAGTTCAGAATGAGCACGCACCGTCTCCAAGGAGCCAAGTTGCAGAACTCCATATGGAAGTACAGGTACAAGCAAAATTGTCTGCATGAGAAATCAAATATGTAATCAGATTTTCATCCATTACGAACATGCGAAACTTGAGCTATAAAATTAAAACTGTGGCCTAATCTGTGTTGCCAAAAGAATTACCTTGATACCCAATGCAAACTGAAGGAGCCATTCATCTGGACACTGGGAAAATATATTCTTTTTTTGGTTATACTGTTAACTACTAGAAGAAATTTTACCAACTGTATATGAAGATCGCTAAGAATTTACATTAGCTTGCTCGAATAAGATTTACCTGAGGAACTAAATCAGACTCTCTGGTGCATAGACTGTCAAGGAAAACCCAGGTAAAGCTCCCTGTACATGCCACCTCACCAACAACCCTGAGAAATTATTTAAATCCACAGTGAACCATTTTTCATTCCTTAAGACATTTGAGAACCTTAACAATAAACACATCGTGCGCCTTCCTGATATCTCTTACGAGACAGAACTTTTCCGGTTGTACCAGTTTAAAAAAGTCACGTTCATACGTGTGTTATGTGTATTCACTGATGGTGGCAAATAACAAAGAAAGCGAAATTGCCTCCACCAAAATTTCTTTTTTTGACTTCTATATTTGAAGATATTTCTTATAAAACATTTAGATAGAAACGTTTTTGGAGATTGAAAGGAAGTACGCGACAAGACAAGAGTCAAGAACAAGATTGTACCCTTTTCCAAATGTGTACTGAAGATGTACCATATCAGCCACAGCCAGTCCAATTGGATATCCTGCAGATCCACCATCATGGATACTTGTTGCAAAATCCTTAAAATGCATCTGATTTGCGTCGCTGAAGTAGATGTCATCCGATGCATTTTCCACAGTTTCTCTTGGATTTGGGTGATGACAGTACCCATCCTCCCAAGACAAAATCCTTAAGACAACAAGAAGGCCAGTATCATACCGAAGATCGCCACTAGATTTGATATACATGAGACACACAATAAGCTCGGCGTAGAAACACCATTAGGATGTCAATCCAAAGATAAGAATCATACTAGAATTTTTATTTGTGTGAAATATAAACGTTGAAACCTCTATGCGGTTACGCATATGTATTGTATCGAATGTGATTCGAAATCTCAAATAGAATTCATCTAGTACACTAAGGAAACAGCAAGATCATCGTCAAAACAAAAATTGCAGAAGCATTTTGACTAACTAATTAATTACTTTCCGAATTCTAAGGACGGATAAACAGATTAAAATTTTCAACAAGAGTATAATTCATAGCAAAAAGCGAAGAAAAGGAAAGAAGCTTACAAATCACTCTGGTGCTTGAGCTTCCAAAACACTGAATAATTCCAAGGCGAATCGCTGCAGAGGCTCTTCAGCAACTGCCTCAGAGCAGTAGTCCCCATTATCTTCTCAACTTCCTCAAAAGTCTCTCAAATACAACAACTAGTAACAAAATCAATAATCACTTCCAAAAAAAAGCACACAAAACCAACAAACACCTTATCTAGCTGCCCTGGTACGAAGCCCGACCCGCCTGCTTAATCCGCAATCCCGCTCTTCGTTTAATCGGTGGATCGGTCGAAGACAATTCCATCACTGAACACTAAGCCCGCTCTCCCTCTCTCTCTCTCAGCTACTAATCAACTTAATAAAAAAGCACTTAAACAAATCGATAATCGATAACAAGCTCTGCCCCTACTCGTTCGACTGATTCGATTAAGCAGTTCATAACTCTGTTTCTATTAGTTCGAAGCAAAAATCGCTGCCAAACAAATACACACAAAACTATAAGGATATTTTCATGAAAATTCAATCAGCTACTGCAAGAAAACTGAGAAAGCAGTCACCTCTAGAAACGAAGACGCTGATCGTGTTCGTATTCGCTGGCTTCCATTTCTCTCTGTTTTTGTAGTGTTTGCTTGGGAAATTGGCCTTCTTCTTCTTCCTCGCTCTCCCCAAGTCCACAAGCTCCGAATGTCCAAACGCACCACAAACAAGTGAAACAAAGGTTGTATGCTTTTTCTTATACAAAAATGCCTCCACCGGGGAACCGGTCACGTTTTTGGTTTTGGCGGATTTCAAACTGGTCCAAAGTCGGATTATATAGCTCGGTTGGAGCGGAGGGAGTGGGTTTCCGGACCCACAAATTTGTTTTTCTATGGGATGTGGGGGCCATTGTTTAGTAGTCATGTCAGGATTGAGATCCTCTCCGAATATCACACTCTCATGCCGACCTAAAGAGCAATACAGATCTTCAAGAGACAAATATATGAACGTTGAAGAGAGAAATTGTGTGTGAGGTAGGCTAAAGGAATGGGGCTAATGAAGACTGTAGAATTTAAATTGAATGGTCTAGATCGATGTATGCGTCGACTCCAGATGTGAGATCTGGAGAGGATCTCAATCCATCCTATTAGGGGGCGTTTGTTTGCCCTCACTAAGTGGGACTGGACTGTACTGGACTAGCTGTTAGTCCAATACCGTGTTTGTTCCATGCTGGGACTAACATTAATGAGACTAAAGGGGACCAGCATGGACAAAACCCTTCACTAAGAGGTCTTAGCGAGACCCCCCAATAACCATGGGACTAGCTAAGACTATCCTCTCTCGTCCTCGTCATGCTCAACAACCACTCCCGATAGACTCCTCGTCATCTCCGGTCACCTAGATCATAATAAAATATTAATAATTTATATATTAAATAATATAATATTAGAATTTGTTATTATCCAGCTTCTTAGTCCAACACTGCACCAAACGCTTCACTAAGTTAGTCCAGCTTAGTCTAGTCTAAGCCAGTCCAGCTTAGTCCTTGAAGCTAGTCCAGTCCGAGATAGTCTGGCGCAACAAACGCCCCCTTAACGTTTATTATTGACTTCTTATCTTGGATTTTTATCACAATTAATCTTGAATTGACCCAACGCATCAAGATGTTCCATGAAATTAAAAATCAATTAATGTAGTATCTTAGTATAGATGCTGCAAATCGATATGGTACTTCCGTCACAATTTCATCAAAATTTCTACTAGTGATAACGTGTAGATGTAGAGTAGATATGGGCACACAATTCTAGTAAAATATTACCAGATGGATAATTATTGAAATGGCCCGCCTCTTTTTTTTCTTTTTTTTGTCGTGTGGAAGTCGATAGAGCTGCACTTTAGTCATTTGGGCCTTCTATCTTGGGGCCCAATGTTTTTTTATATATCCTGTATATCTCTACTAATTATAAAATCATCTTTGTCAATTAAAAGATGATGAAAAGACTAGCATTTTATCATAAAAAAAATGATTGGCAATAATGTAATTTTATAAGTCTAAATTTTACTATTTTTTATCGAAGCCTCACCTACATGTGATATTAAAATACCTCCAATAGTTAAAAAAAAAAAAAACCGAAAACAAAAACCTCTCACTCCCGCCACGTGCCCTCTCTCCTTCTCATTTTATAAAAAAATGTGTTTATACACACAAAGTGTGTAGGTAAATGCTAGTACATATAAATATAACAAAATTAAGGACATTATAATTGAATTGTGAGTGCAGTAGAAATGGTCCGCCTCTTTTTTTGGCTGTGTGCAGTTCGGAGCTACACTTTAGTCAATAGTTTTTTATTCTTTTAAAAATTTACTCCATATAAAATTAATGGCCCCATCCAACAATTGATTACAAGCCATCGTCCTAGTCCAAATGTATTTTTTTTTTTTAATTTTGCTTTTCAAATTCACTTTCAGTAACAAGTAACAAAAACAAAAAATCATAGAAAGGGTCAGACAAAAAAAAGCACATACTATATTTTGTTCAAAAAATTAGGATCTAATTGTTATATTAAATTACATAGAAAATCAGAAATAATTCATGCAATTATATATCAAATTAATGCATACACATAAGCAACCAATGTTAAATGAACATGACATAATGGATTAGAAAAACTTGAAAATACGGTCGAGGCAAGTGTTGGACACTTTTTCTTTAAGACAGGTTAACACCCCACTACGGTGCTTATGATTGACTGACGCTCGTCTCCCAAGATACAATGACCACGTCCTTGTAATAGTAGCACTCCAAACCACAAGGCTCCAATAAACCACAATTGTGTTAAATACTCTCTTATATGGACTCAATGAAACTCTATAATATTTAGTGCATTCTATGTATAATTATGTAACTAATAAAAAAATTATCAATTAATTATAGGGGCTTCCCTAATGTAGAATTTGAGATACCTTTTTAGAAAGCATGTGACTATTCAAGAAAAGTAAAAAATTTCAATTCTTTATTTGAATAGACGTGTCTTTCTACCAAAATGCTTCATTTCTAATTTCCATTCAATGAATAAATTTAATATTACAATAATAATAATTTTTCAACATATTTTACCTTCTTCTTCAACATATAAAGTTGTAAAACCTAAGTCCATTTGCAATCCTCTTTTTCTTTCAAATTCCCAATCTCTCTTTTTCTATTGAATATGTAAATCAACTCCCACATGATCTTGAAGATTGTAATTTGAGGTAACCGAAACTGTGAATTTATATTTTGTTTTCAATAACTTATTAAACAAACACTGGATGATTCTAATATTCGATATTGTGATGTTGATTCGAGGAAGAACAAAAGAGAACCAATTGGCGCTATTGATTTTATTATATTCGTCAACCAGGTTTTTTTGCTCTTTCTTCTCTTGAAATTTTTAGCTTATTGTTGATTATTAATTATCCAGAGAACGATAATAATACATTAATGAGTATTTACTAAAATCTCATGGCCTGGGTTGATCTAGATGGGGAGAAAAGAAAGGAGGAAAGAGAGGGAGAGGGACAATGGCAACGATGTTGACACCAATCCTACTATGGCGATAACCATTCTTATTGTAGCAGTGTAGATGAAGTAAAATGCAAGTACATGCGTAAACTTTAAATGTAGAGCTCGGGATACTATTTCGAAGAAGGAGATGAGAGTCTAGAAACTTATCTAGATCTAAGATCTATAATTGTGGTATTCTAAATTAATCATGCATTGTCATTCCTTTAAATTTTTCACAAGATCGTCCGTAACTGACTTGAGCTAACAACGAATTGACCATTCTTGTTACATAAAAGTTATGCTCGTAAGGAGATCACATTACTAGTTTTCGTCCATATGTTGTAATTATGACTTTCACATCAACTCATAAGTGGATCACATGTTTATCACATCACCAATTTAACGATAGATCATATAGTCAAATAGACAAAAACTATAAATTAATAAAATTTAAAATCTCAAAGTGTGATGTGAGAAAATAAAAACTTTGCAACATATTTTAAAAATCACTCCAAACTTATAGTGTAAAATCGTAGTTAGCCAAACAATGAATCTACTCCAAACACGTTTGTGCAATTTGCGATATGTGATGCCTCCCTCAATTACTAGACCGGGAAAATGATTATTAATTTATTAATTAACTACACTAACATGCAAGTGGAAGTTACGGAAGTTAGATTAACATTGAATCATCGATCAAAAAGCTTATGAGATTTGGCATTTTATGATAAAAGTTGACAATACTTAGTAAAGCATACGTATACGATAAGTTGTTCAAGTTTTCTAAACACCTATTTGATATGCTGACCTTACCTCAGATAAGCACACCAATAGATT
This sequence comes from Malus fusca, assembly GCA_035220775.1. Lineage (NCBI taxonomy): Eukaryota > Viridiplantae > Streptophyta > Magnoliopsida > Rosales > Rosaceae > Malus > Malus fusca. Next base: position 22,707,648 of record CM069070.1, read on the forward strand.
AAATATATTCGTTTCACCTATGAAACCAAATTAAGTAGGGCAACCTTCAATTATGCATAATTTTAAATAATATTGAGAGGTAGGAGCCTAGACAGGTTCAACAAGAAGTTGACTTAACCACAATATAAAATATGCTATTAATTATGTGATATTATTTTTTTATGTTTGGTTACAAGATATTATTTTTTCGGACCGAAAAGACCCACATAATATGAAAATCTTAACCTAATGGACCATTGCTCCTTAGCTATCTAACACTGTCAATAAACTCTTAATTTATTGATATTTATTTTCTTTAATGGTAAGTGCCGTTTCAAGTTTGGAATTTTTTTTCTTGCTCTTTATATTTCTTGAAAAATGATTTTCGTGATAATGATATGCGGAAATTATTTGTTGATTCCTTTTTATTTTTTGTGAAAGGCGGCTTGACTTTAAGCTCATGCAAAAACTTCTGAATTTATGGAACAATATTAGAAGAACAAGGTCAACAAAGATGACCTAAAACATGATTTCTTTATGCTTTTTATTATTTTTGGAGAAACACATTTGCATTTCTCTTCTAACCCATAAATAAAAATAAAAATAAAAACTCTCTTTTAACCAACATTATATCATTTATATTCCTTTTATAAAGTTTTTTTTTTGGTACAACGATATATTTTTACATTAAAAGGAGGGGGAGTTCGGCTAAGTCACACAATAGGCAACCTAATTTGGTATCGAATTCGTCATTCACGAGATTCAAACCTAAGACTTTTAACTTATAAATGAAAAGAAATATCATCAGACCGTAGTATTGAGTGGCTATTCCCTTCATAAAGTTAATAATTCATCCTTCTTAATGCATGCTAATTAACACAACATTACATTTAATAAACAATGAATTGTCCTGATGAATGGCACTTCTAGTAGATTGAAGAATTATTGTGACAATTCTACAGACGATTTAAAATAATTATAAAAAACATGTGTGCGTGCGCGCGCGTGTGCGTGTGCGTGTGTGTGTAATGTGTCAAGATTAATCAAGAGCTTATTTTGGTCAATTAAAAGAGCATTCGGCGTGCATTGATGGATAAACTATGGATTGACTACTTAAAGATGAGTATAAGCTCCTATTTAAAATGTGTGTGTGCGCGCGCGCGCGCGTGTGTAATGTGTCAAGAATAATCAAGAGCTTATTTTGGTCAACTGAAAGAGCATTCAGTGTGCATGGATGGATAAATTATGGATTGACTACTTAAAGATGAGTATAGGCTCCTATTTAAAACTCTTCGTTTCTAGTTCATAAACCTTTGTGTTTATGATCAGAACTGTTCATATTATATGTTACTCTATAAAAGTCATGTCTACAAAAAAATCAATTAAAACTAAGATCATTTAGTCATCGAATTGTATAAGAATAGATTAATGGAAATGGTAAAAGTGTTACGAACCATTTATCTATTTGCTACAGTTGATTGACTTAACGACCTTAGTTTTATTCACGTTTTGCAAAGATGATTTTTACAGAGATTTATAATATGAACGGTTTTGAAAATAAACACAAAGTTATGTAAATCATTCACGAAAAATTTACAAATTCCTTCTCATCTTTAAATAGTCAAGTATTGCTCTAAATTATGATGAAAAGGTTAAAGTCGTACATGTGTTTTGATCTAACCTAATATATTATCAATAAACTACAATTTCACTATCAACATTTGCGTGTGATTTACACTTTAGAATCTTTTTTATTAATCTTTGTAGATCTTATCGTTTTTCGATGAACTCGACTTTCATCAAAGTGTTTGAAATTTACTCATTAGTTTTTAATTATGCTTCATTATAATTTGTTGAATATATCTATGTAATATGTCTTCTGACCACGTTTCTGAATGGAAATATTTATATTATGGAAGCCGAAATGTAAGAAAAAAAGTCCTATAATTGATAGGGTTTTTTTCTGACAACCTATGCTCGCCTGACGACTTATAAAATATTGTGGCATGCTTGAATTTGCACACCAGCAAGGACTGCTGGTAGAGATTGAATAAGAACAGCTCCTAATTATTTTATGTAATTATGTACTATCTTACATCAAACAGAGGCATCTTCTAGGACACTGTTTACATATTTAGGGTTTTAACTAAGGGGTGTGCTATCCACACACCCCAAATTACTTCCCACACACCCCTTGCTAATTTCTGTCCGTTGATCTTCTTCAATTCATCCGATCCGACGGCCGAAAATTAGAAGGGTGTGTGAGAAGTAAAATGGGGTATGTGGATATCACATCCCTTAACTAATTGTCCGAGAAAACATGTTAAGGAAATTTTTTTAAAAATGAAACTCGTTACAGATTCTTTGTCACTTTTTTTTTTTTTTGTACAATATGTTTTAATGTTGGCATGGTTAATAATTGTAGTCCCAAACAAATCGTTTGGGAATTCGATGTTGCTAGGGTATATTATTTAGAAAAAACAAGGCAGTGCTAGTTTGTGAATTGAATATTAATTAGTTAGGGTTTATTCCCAAGGCATCAAGAAATTAAGAATTTTTTTTTTTTTTTTTTTTTGCCTTTGTTCTACTAGAAAGAGAGAAGAATGTCTTCTCTTTGTTTTACAAAAGTTAGGAGGGATGCATGGATGAAGTCAACTAGTTATTTAATTCATAATTTGTTGCAACTTGTAACCCAGCAGCATATATGGAAAAACGAAAATAACAATCGTAAACAAAACAAGAGTTCTAATATAATGTTTACATGAAATCAAACAAGAGTTTTACTAGCTATAATGTTGCAACTTGTAACTCATGCTCCATCAACAATCTCAAGTAATTCCACGTAGATTGTGTGTGTGTGTATCTATATATATATATATATATATATATATATATATATATATATATATATATATATATATCCCACCATAAATATTTACACGAAATCAAATATTCTTAAATTGAAAATAGATCAAATCTCATGATAATTCATAGTTTTAATTTTTCTGAAAATAAGATGTTTATGAGCACGTACATTACACAAACCATTCACTTAAAACACTTTTAAGTTTTTCGTTCTAAATCTCTTCACGAATGGTTTTTGCTTAAACACTTGTGGAATCGAGCTCTATCCGTCTATTCTAATTAAATTCACCTTCAAACACCAAAGTGAAATCTAAAATAACTAAAACACCCTTGAAATTATTTTTCCAAAATAACAAAATAAGTAAATAAAATTCCGGGGTAGGATATCACATATACCATCCTTGTAACTTGTGAGTTGCAATTGAATCAACCCAAAAAATAACCCTACCATTAAGTTAACTGCCAAATCAAGAGATGTACGAGTAAAAAGGTGAAAAATAAGTAGGCCATGTGGCCCTTTTTTTTACACAAAATGGAGGGATGAGGATTCCTCTATGGATCGTCTTTGTGAGGATTTCAGGGATTACTTCATCGTGTTCATTTATTGTATATCGTAGGATCAGTTTTCGTGTTACTGTTTGTGTTCGATTTTAAATAAAAAAATTCAAAATGACATAATGAAATGATCTTTAGAACCCTCACAAACAGAATCTATATAGGATCCTATTCCAAAACGGAGTGTACGGATACGAGTTTTACCCAAGGCACAGTCCAAAAGCAGCATTATTGCACAAAGCCAACCAGAGGCATACGGAAGCATTGTAAGTGTGGTGTTTTATTGCATACAAAAGCGCACCAGAGAGGGGCCATGCAGGGCCCATAACAGTGGGAACTTTTAACCTCCATATATGTGGGCCTGGGGATTAGGCCCGCCCTTGACGGTAAACAGCCTATTTCAGGAAAGATAGTAGACTGACGATATGAAACACACGACGCTTTGTTGGGAGACGGCCGTACCCTTTTGGCTTCTTTACTTTCTCGTTTGTTCAATCAATTCATTTTGTCGCGTCATTCGTGAGAAATTCCCCCCGGAGGGCCCCGGCGTGAGGGCTCATTAGTTGACATGGAGTTTCACAAACCAGAACTTGACACTTATACACATTTCCTACACCAACACACTGTTTTAGAATTAAAAAAATAAAACATATTGGGATTTGGGCCTTATTAGTCTCTTCTTCCTCTCTCCATTTTTAGGAAAAGACTTTTTCATCAATCCAACACCAGCCTTCTCTCTTCCCTCTCCTTCGTCATCTCTATGCACATCGGCAACCAAGCAATCTTTGACCAAAGCGTCATCACCACCTGCATCCGAACGTCCGATACGGCCACCGCCAAGATCACCCACTTGATGTTGATGTCCTCCACCCAACAACCACATCACTCCCACCACTATGAACACCCATCTGAAACTCCAGTCTTTATCGTCCAACTGAAATATGAATTTGATACCATCTTCTTCTTCTATAGTCTTTCCCAACTGAAATATGATTTTAAAAGAGGGCATAATTTTGAAATTAATTGTTGAGTTATAATTTTAAATAATGTAAATGCAAAAATCCTAGACGTTTTGGTCGGAGATTGCTTGGTTGTGAGTGTGTATAAGACGACAAGGGAAAGGAAGAAAGAAGGTTGGCCAATGTTATGCCTTTCAGATTTCCAAAGAAGGGAGATATGAAGGAGAGACTAGTGGGGTCCAAACCCCAATATGTAGTTTTTTTTTTTTTTTTTTTTTTTTATTTATCTTTAAACGGTGGGTTGGAGTTGAAATGTGTATAGGTGTCAAGTCAAGGTTGGTGAAACTCCAAGTCAGCTAATGAGCTCAGAACATGAAAAAATTTCTCGTCATTCATTTAATCTTAGAATTAAGTGCCAAAATGATATTCAAAGTTCTACATTTCTACTGGCCAGGATTTTGCGATTTTGATAGACTACCAACCAGGTAGTTAATCGTTTTTTTTAACACAAGGTTTTTGTGATCATTTGAAAAATAAATTACGATGTTTTTTATTCACGTGATTTATGAATTGCATGAATTTAAAGTTTTCATCAATTTTATCGTCTAATTAGACATTAAGTGTTGGCGTGACATCGTCCGAGCTCACATTTGAAGCACACATTAACTGTCAATTTCACCGTTTAGTATTTTACTCTTCTAATCCTTTTATGAAATTGAAGGTGAACTTGTGCCTCAAATACGGGTCTAGTTTATGCTACGTCATCACTTAACGTCTAATTAGACGTTGAAATTGACGGAGAGCTTAAATTAGTGCAATTCAGAATTCACATGGTGTAATATGCAAAAATTAGAACCTCATGGCTCATTTTGCAAAGGACCTCCAAACCTTGTGGTGTAAAATGATGTTAAACCAACAACGTAAGTAGTGAATTGTTTTTGTAGTTAGGATGTTTCTCTTTATCCAGCTGCGTTTCGGGTTTCAACTTTAATCGTCTCCTTAATGTAAACTTCAACAGTAATATCGCTTGTATTAAATAAAATAAATTTTTTTTGACAAATAGTTAATGCAATTTTAGGTATCTTTTCATAAATAGTAGCAATCAGCATAGACGCTCTACCTATGCAACTAAATTTGTTTTTTATTTTACTACGACTTATCATTAATGAGCGTGGATGACAACCGTAAAGAGTAAAAGAAAAATGAAAAAAGGGAAAAGAAAAGGAGAGGACGGGAGAACATGGGGGAATGCAAAGAGAGGAAGAGAAGGAGAGAAGTTGGGTTTTCTTATTTGTTTTTTAATTTTTAAATAGGATATGTTATATTTACATGGCTATGAGGTTATTGTAAAAAATAGTAAAATTTATGTTAGACGTAATGACTAAATTGTCCACGTTTTTGTAATTTTCAATTTTGGTGAGAGGATTAGAATGGTATTTTGTTGGAGTTTTGTTTGATAAACAGAGTTATATTAATAGATAGTTTAGATATTTGATAAAAAAAAAATTGAAACTTTTATGAAAAGGACTTGGGCTAAGTTTATTTTAATAAAAAAATCATGCTATAACTTTATTTAATTAAAAAGACTTAAATTTTAATGAAAAACTCTTAAATTTTAATAAAAAAGACAACAGAACTTAAATCTTAATGAAAAAGACATAATTTTAATATTAAAAAAATCTAACGTGCGAACCCACATGTTCTCACACAAACTGTTTATGAAACTTAACGGTACTACAATGTTTATGAAATGTACAACTTGTACTCTCCTTCATGCCACCAACTAGGTGATGAAATGTACAACCCGTACTCTAATATCATTTGGCAACTTGTCATTCATGCCACCAACCAGGTGAAGAAGGAACTCATCTTCAGCCACCAACCAGGTGATGAAATGTACAACCCGTACTCTCTTTCATGCCACCAACTAGGTGATGAAATGTGCAACCCGTACTTTAATATCATTTGGCAACTTGCCACTCATGCCACCAACTAGGTGAAAAAGGAACTCATCTTCATGCCACCAACCAGGTGATGAAATGTACAACCCGTACTCTAATATCATTTGGCAACTTGCCATTCATGCCACCAACCAGGTGATGAAATGTACAACCCGTACTCTTCTTCATGCCACCAACTAGGTGATGAAATGTACAACCCGTACTCTAATATCATTTGGCAACTTGCCACTCATGCCACCAACCAGGTGAAGAAGGAACTCATCTTCATGCCACCAACCATATGATGAAATGTACAACTTGTACTCTCCTTCATGCCATCAACCAGGTGATGAAATGTACAACCTGTACTCTCCTTCATGCCATTAACCAGGTGATGAAATGTACAACCCGTACTCTAATATTATTTGGCAACTTGCCATTCATGCCACCAACCAGGGGAATAATGAACTCATCCTCGTGCCACCAACCAGGTGATGAAATGTGATGAAGGAACTCACATTCGTACCACCAACCCATGGTGCCCAACAAAAGCTTCACCTATAAAAGCTTCACACTATCTTGATCAAGATAGTGTGAAGCAAAATCAATTCATGGTGCCCAACAAAGCTTCAACCTCAAAGCTTCAACACCAAAGCTTCAAAATATATATATATATATATTTTTTTTTTTCGGAAATTCGAAAATTAGAAAAAAAAAATTTCAAAAATTCGAAAAAAAAAAAACAATTTGCCTAGGCCTCTTCTTCTTTGGGCCTAACAACTTTCATAACAAATATATATGAAGGGGGAGTTTTGGGCTACCACTTAGAAAGGAAATGCCTCAATCGTCAACTCCCTCGACCGGAGACTTGGGGGACACCTACCATATGCTACTGCACATTGATACTCAGAAGTCTCACGACCACTCAGTAACTTGGATTTTTCAAGTCTCAAACCGAGAAGTTTTCCTCACTCGGGAAATTAAGGGAGCACTACCTCAACATACATGCTTCACTCTCAAAGATTCAACATACAAGCTTCAACAAAAGAAAAAATTCAAAGAACTTAGTGAAGAAGGCCTTGGTGTATTTAACACAATACGTTGAAATGAAGCAAAGCTTGTTTATTAATATCTCCGATAAGTTACAAATATGTACATATACATAAATCAAAATAAACAAACAAGAGGGAGCCTTCACAAAGGTTGCTCATGAGAAGTCTCAGTAGTCGGCAAAGCCCCATAAAGAGTAGGCACCGGAGGGTGATCATTCGGAGCCTCAGTACTGGGCAGAACCCCAGAAAGAGGAGGCACCGAAGGTTGATCATTCGGAGCTTCATTACGCGGTACAACCCTAGAAGACGAAGGTAATAAATGCCTTTAGAACAAACCCACAAACCTCTGATGATCAAGCAAAATCTGACCATCAGATTCCTGCAGCTAGTTAAGCTTTCTCTTCATGTTTGTAGCATAGTCATGTGCGAGCCTGTGCAACTGTTTATTTTCATGCTTGAGCCCTCTGATCTCCTGTTTGAGACTTATCACTTCAACCGCCAATGATTCAACTTGGTGGGTTCGAGCAAATAGGCGTTGGGCCATATTAGACACAAAACCTGCACACTGAACACTGAGAGCCAGAGAATCCTTAACGGCCAACTCATCAGACCGTTTGGAAAGTAGTATGTTATCTTTGGGAGTGAGAAGGTTTTTGGCTACCACCGCAGCGGTTATATCATTCTTCATCACAGAGTCCCCAACAGTAAGAGGACCAGTAGGGGATAAGAAGGATATGCGCCATATGTTATCTTAAGAAGGCATGACTGCCTCTTCACCAAAGTTCAAGTCAAAACGACGGTCGGATGGGCCAGACATTCTCAGAAATGATGAAGGAGAAATGAGGTGCATTAAATCTCTGAAGTAAAGGGAAAATTCCTACAAGCAATAACTCTCTTAATGTACTTCTCGCACACAATTGGTGCCCTTATAAAAGAAAATGCAACATGGTCGTTGGTTCAAAAATCGAAGAGGTACCACTATCCAGATTTCGAAGAGGCACCACTTTCTACACGCAACATCAGTTCCTCGGGTACCACAGATAACTTTACCAAAGATCTCTGACATAGTTTAGACACATAAATTTTGAAGGTCTAGCTACCCTACTATTACCCACAAGAGTAAAGAAACAACACCACTGCTTGATAACTAGAAAGTCCCAATGTGTGTCAATCTCCGTGCTCCGTGGCAAGGCAGACTGTGAAAAATGCCCAACCTTTACTCCGAATCTCGAGAGCCAGACTCCCAACATGATTACTTTCTCAAAAATCGAAGAGACACTGCTATCCGAATCTCAAGAGTCAGACTCCCAATAGGATTGCTTTCTCAAAAATCGAAGAGGCACCGCTCTCCGAATCTCGAGAGCCAAACTCTCAACAGGATTACGTGCTCAAAAATATAAGAGGCACCGCTATCCGAATCTCGAGAGCCAGACTCCCAACATGATTACTTTCTCAAAAATCGAAGAGACACTGCTCTCCGAATCTCGAGAGCCAGACTCCCAACAAGATTGCTTTCTCAAAAATCGAAGAGGCATAGTTCTCTGAATCTCGAGAGTCAGATCCCCGACAAGATTGCTTGTTCGAAAACCGAAGAGGCACCGATCTCCGAACTTCGAGAGCCAGATTTCCTTGGATAAAGCTTATCTGCAATCTTCACATGCAACATCAGCTTTCCAGATACCACATACCACTTTTTCAAAGTGCTCTGACAAAGTTAAAACACATGAAGCTCGTAGCTCCCACGACATTGCTATGACCAAGAAAGGTAAAGGAATAGCACTACTACTTGTTGTTAGGGAGACTCCTATATATGTCGACCTCCATCCTCCACAGCCAGGCAAACCTGCAAATAAAAAAAATGCTCAACTTTTCTTCACATCTGAGAGGGCACTCTCAGCAGAGTCTCTCGAAATACTCAGCTTCTTTTCCTCCCGATAATACCTCTGCAAACAAGCCATACCAGAGCAAGAGTATCTCATATCATTAGGGTTAAAAACAAGAATATCCCATATCATGCTTTTTCCCTGTCTTTTCCTTTGGCCTTGTTCTTACCTGCAAGACAAGGAGAAAAAGAGCAATCAGTCAGCACTTGGAATCAAGCTTTCAGTCAGGAACTGACTGCCTGAAACCCCTTGCCTGATTACTTACCTGACATTGCTCTCGAGTACTCATCTTCAACATCTTATGCTTACAGAGAAGATACCACATCTGCCTGAGGAACAGATAGGGCAAGTGAGAAGGATACAAGGAAGCATGTGGAGACAAGCGTAACAGAACACGTGCCGACACATCCACTACTTTGTCAACAGCAAAAGTATCCCATATCATTAGGGTCCAACGTACTCTAGATTTGATGGACTTGTTTTGACCCTCAAATTCTTGAGTCGACCTTATACTCTGGAGGAAACCAGAAAACCCTCCAGCCCAATTCAAGAATAAGCCTGTGGAAAGTTAATTCTTCAAAAGCAAAAGTATCTCATATCATCTCTTATCCATTTGCTTCTCCTTATCCTTGTTGCTGTTTACGACACAAGGAGAATGAGAACAATCAACCGGAAGCCGAAGTCGAACCTCCGATCCAAGTTGCTTGCTTGGAAGTCTGATTGCTTACCTTGTCTGTTACCTCCTTCAGCAAATCTCCTAGCTCGGCGACTTGGGGGACTCCTACTATAGGGTTTGTATCGCACTTGACCAAGCTCGAAACTACAAGTAAGCTTCAAGTGAAATTGATACATTACCTTGTGCATCTTCATCGGTTAAAGATACCACCCCTGGATGGAGGAAAAGTACTTCCAGAGAAAATGCCACATCTACATATGAGACAGATAAGGCAAGTGAAAATGATACCACACTTCGGTACTTAGAAGTTTCGTGATTACTCAATGGCTTGGATCTTGCAAGTCCCCAACTGAGGAGTTTCCCTCACTCGGGAATTTAGGGGAGCACTGTTTGTACCATACTTGACCAATCCCGAAACTACTGAGCACCGGTCAACGTTATACCGTCAATGACCCAGAAGAATTTCCCTCCAACCAGGAGGCCAATCACAACGCGACACGTGTCAACATCAGAAGTCAATCATAGCGCGACACGTGTCAACATCAGAAGCCAATCACAACACGACACGTGTCAATGTCAGAATGAAACTAGAAACTCTCTTCTATAAATAGAGATTATTCTCTCACAATATTTCCTAATGTCATTTGTACTAAATCATTCACTTGTACTCACTAAATGAGAGCTTGAACCTATGTACTTGTGTAAACCCTTCACAATTAATGAGAACTCATCTACTCCGTGGACGTAGCCAATCTGGGTGAACCACGTACATCTTGTATTTGCTTCCCTATCTCTATCCATTTACATACTTATCCATACTAGTGACCGGAGCAATCTAGCGAAGGTCACAAACTTAACATTTTCTGTTGTACCAAAGTCCTCATTGATTTTGTGCATCAACAAAGTTCAATTTCAACTCATGTTGCTTTTGATTTATTATATTGTGATATTTTTTTTTGCTTCAAAAAAAAATCACATGCACGTAAAATTCTCATGCACTCGGAGTCTAGATCCTTTCTTATAGTTGTGGATGATTTTTATTAGATACACGTGGATATTTCTTATGCAATTTAAATTTGAAACTCAACACATTTTGAAAACCTTTATATCCATTGTCCACACACAGTTTCATCCCAACATTAAAGCAATCAAGGTTGATATATTTGCAGTGGTTCGTGAAGGAGATTTGGATTCGGTGTCTACTTTCTCGGATCAAAGTTTAGCTTCCTTTGAGGATGTGAAGACGGTGGCTCACTGTTTGGTTTATGCTGCTTGAGATTAGGTTTGTTTTTATTGCCTTCAGACCTAAATTTGTGTGGACCTCTTGTTGTATCTTGGGTTGCATCTCTCTTTTTGCTTGAGCCTTTTGCTTTATCTGTTGTTGTTTAGCAGGCTCTTTTAAGGCCTTGTACTAGTTTTTAATGGAAGTAATCTTGATTGACCAAAAAATTAAAAAAAAATCAAATCAAATTTCCATACATTTAATTACACAAAAACTTATTGAAAAACTGAAGTTGTATGACAAAAACAGGGATAATACTTGCGTACTTATTAGTGAGTACCTTATATATTTACTTTTTTATTTGGCCAAATCAAAATATATCATATGTTCCTTATCTTTTAAAGCTAAGAAAAATTAATTAACATGTCTATAATTTTTTTAAATAATAAAACATATGTTAGGATTCATTTGGCCAAAATAAAAAACAAAGTATATAGGCCACTAAGTGCCTAAGTGTTATATAAAAAATAAAAAAACACGAGCTAGCTAGCATATATATAGCCGCTCCGTAACCCTGGCTTATCTTTTGCAATATATGCATTCCAAGATGGAAAAACCTAGCTAATTGCTGTTGTACAAATGAAGCTCCCTGGCTAGAGACACAGTTTCCATATATTATATATATCAAATCCATTTCTGTGAAGTAGCTAGGTATGCAGCTTTTTTTCTGCAAATTAAAGCTACCTTCATTATTCTTTACAAAAAGCTGCATTATATATGCGTGTGTGTGTACTCTTTGGGGACCATATGGGAAAAGCGGAAAAGATAAGAATTACTGGTTTAGAGCCCTCAAGATACATGTAGCATGGCAGTGGGGATTTACTTTATACTAAGATGAACGAAACAAAATGATTTGTATTTATGCAATATATAACTGAATATATAAGACAATTGTACTGCTTTCCCTATTGAGACGGCATATCAGCACGCGTGCATCCCCCACTGGAAAAAATTTCCCATGCTAAAACTTCACCTATATTTTTATGTTTTTGTTTCTTCCACAAAGTAATATCTTATAAAGTATTCTAATTTGCAGATCAGAAATTCAAACTCGGATGTAAAGGGGTGAACACACTACATATCCGACTTAACTAGCCTCAAACACATGCTGCATGTTTATTTTGCACTTAGGGTTTTAAAATTTCGATCTCAAACTTGTTTGAATGTGGCACAAAATTGAACTACTCCATCTTGATGAATAAAGATAACTGTAGAATTTTTCAGGTCGATGGGCCAAGGGCCCACTCCAACAGCACCGATATTGTCCCCACTTAACCACCTGCACAATCCTCAGGTGTGAGGTTTTATCATAAAATGCATCGGTGTTAGTTAGAGTGAGGTAATTCTATTTAAAGTGCTTTCTCTTCCCTTTTGGCCGATCTGGGACAATGGGTGTTCCAACACTCCCTCGCATGTGAGACCCCATTTTGTGGGTCACACGTGGAGATCCACACATCGGCAACCACGTGGAGCCAAGTCGGAGCTCACCCAGCACGCGGGGCCAAATGGGAACCCACCCAATCATGTGGCAACTTTGGCCTATGTGGAGCCATGTTGGGATTCACCCATTGCGCACCCACCCAATCACGTGGCAATACAGGCCCGTTCATTGGCTTTGATACCATGTATAATTTTTCAGGTCAATGGTCAAGTCAATAGGCCGAGGGCCCACTCCAACAACACCGATACTGTCCCCACTTAACCACCTGCACAATCCTCAGGTGTGGAGTTTTATCACAAAAGGCCTTGATGTTAGTTAGAGTGGGGTAATTCTATTTAAAGTGCTTTCTCTCTTCCCTCTTGGCCGATGTGGGACAATGGGTGTTCCAACACCCACAAGTATCCGACCTAAAAAAAAAAAGATAACTCACAAGTAAGAAGCTCTGAACTTTTTACTTCAATGGAAATATAGTGGAAGGGTAGGACCTTTCAAATTAATCCAAGTGTGATCAAGGAACTAGGAAAAGTAGTGACAAACATGAAGTTTTTGTTTCAATTAATTAGTGGCCAGAGCGCGTGCAAGAGACCATACTAGTAAGTGAAGGGAGATGTATAGGGTGAGGTTGCAATTTCAGTGACATGAAATACAGGCAAGTAGTATCATCTCTTTGGGCCTTGAGCCCTCATAACATGTACTAGGAAAAATGAAAAAGAAATGCAAAGCCCAAGTATGTAGAGGCCCAAGAAAACTTGCAACATGCTCCCCATTCTGGTTCGGGAGAGATGCACAAATATAATAGTGACACCATATGACAAGCATCAGATAACTGGGTTAATTCTGTACTACGGGTTGCATGTTTTATCATGCACCCGTAGTTTTTTGTGCACAAGATGACATGGTTGTTTAAGTCCAGAGGCTCTGATTTTATTTTTTTTTTGGAGAAATTAGGTTCTCATCTTTTCTTTTGCTACTCCATTAATTAAAATCATATTCCCTTTCAAATTTTGATCAAGGTCCTTGGGTATTAATAACATCATTAATTATTTTAATAATAATAATTTTTATTTCTAAATATATTCATTTAATGTTAAAAATGTTACAATTAGTATATTTATATTTATGACTAAATTTTTTATCAATATTTTTAGCTTTAGTATGTACCCATTTTTAATTTGTACCAATTTTCTTTTCAATTTTAATTTGTACCCATATATTAATTTCTTTTTGTGCCCATATTTTTTAAAGTTTATTTGTATCTGTACCCATATATTTTTTTTATTTGTACTTTTTATTTTGCTAAATGTACCCATGCTAATTATAACTACCCATTCATGTAAAACTTTTTAATCTTAAAATGTACTCATTCTTAAATATACCAATTTGTTAAATGTAAAATGTACCCTTTTTTATATATAAAATCTATTCAATATTTTTCTAATCAATTTTTAAACTTATATGGGTACATTCTTTTTTCTTTGATTTTAAAATGTATCCATGTCAAGTTTAATCGAAGAAATTTACTAATGTTATTAAGCCTAATATCTTTTTTTTGTTGTTGTGATTTTGAAGAATGTACCCATGTTTTGATACAATAATTTTTTTAGTTAATTTTTGATGAATGTACCCATGTTTACACACACACCCACACAATAGTATATTTATATTTTAATATTTTTAATCCCATAAAATTATGGTTTTTTATATTTAAAATCTCATTTATATAAACAACTAAAATTTCTAATTTTTAATTTTAAAAATATAGTAACGTACATAGAAATAAATTATCACATTAATTTCAGGGACCTAGATCAAAAATTAAAAATCAACAAGGTTTCAATCAAAGAATATTCATAGCTAAGGACCGCATCCAAAGTCTTTTTTTTTTTAATTTAAAAAAAAACAGATTTTAAACTCTATATATATATATATATATATATATAATCTTGCTAAATGGTTCTCAATCTTACATGGGTCATATTCAAAATATACACCTTCTTAATAAAAACAATGTGGCAAAACATTATAATTAAATAATACAGTAGTAGTTTAATTAGTTTAAGAGTGCTACTAAGCCCACTCTAATGTCTTATTTCTCCACCCACTTTGAAATGATAATTTGATTGATAACTTTATGCTTGTATAAAATGACCTTCAAAGACCTAAAGATCAACCAATCATGTCTTACCACATCTTTAGTTATACTGACAAAAAACCTAAAATATCATAAATGAGAAAGAAAAAGGAAAAAACCTAAAAAACGATCTTATTTGGTATTTTGGAACAGTTTGGATACCTGCCATATATTGAATTTGGAGGAATCTGATTTGGGGTTATTGGTAGTGACGGTTCTGAAATTATGGGGCTGCTGTCTGCTGGCAATATTTCATATTTGGAGGTTCATGATAATCAAAATAATATCTGAATAGACAACCTATGATTTACTAGAAAAGCAGCTCGCCTTTTTTTGCGAGAGATTTCCTTTGAGTAAGAAATAGTAGTTGAATTCTGGCTTTAGCAAAGAAGACCTTAATGTTGTGAAGGTGGTCTTAAAGACCGAGCTTGCAAGTGCCGAGGAGAAAGTAGGAATGGGTGTTCAAAAGCTTTCACTGCTGAGTTTGCTGCAACATTAATATTCCTTTGCCACCAGCAAGAGCTTCTTCTGATGGGTCTTTCCATTTGTCAACTACCCAAGCAAAACGGCAGTCGAACAAAAGGCGTTTGGAGGGGAATTTGGCGACGTTGTAAGACTGTAACGGAGAGTGAGGAAGCAGCTGAGGACTCCATTATCTACCTCTACCACTCTCTGTTTAATGATATATTTTTTTAATTATAATAATTCTTTTAAAGCAAAGGAAAAATTGAAGAATAAATATATAGGGTCATTTTGGGAATAATGGTGGGTAGGAAAATAGTTTATATGTTTTTTCACTTTTTATGGTAGGTTAGGTGTAAATATAAGGTGAGTGGGAAAATAAGACACTGGGTGGGCATATCACCGCTCTAATTTAAAAACACATAGTAGTTGAAGTGTAAGTGTTGTACCATAATTGGAGATGAAAGATATAGCCCTGCACTATTCCTTAAAAATTATATTTTTAGTGTGCTATATTTAAAAGAGTTGGCTAAATATGGCCAAACAGATGCTTAGAAGGTTAGAAGTGTTTCTAGCACAATTGCTATAAGATTATAGGAAACAAGCCAAGTTTATCCCCATTTTTAAATGGTGTCACTACAGTCACGTCATGCTATAAGATTATAGTAAACAAGCCAAGTTTATGATCAACATTCACCAATAAATCTTGAAATAGAAGATTGCACAGGCTGTATGTGATCTCATGCGCTCCACACCTTGCAACAGCAAACTATTATTTTCCATATATAATTATCAATCTTATTCGTGAATGGAATTACTATGATCGTGCTGATTGAAGACGAAATCAAAGACTAATTTAACACGACCCCACCACGAAATGGCAAAATCTGCACACCTAAGCCCTTTGATGTTGCTCGATACCAATTTTGTATGCAAGTTGATGAACCTTTTTCCCATTGTGTTTTTGCAACTTTGCATTCAAGTTCAAAGGGGAAAATAATACCACATCGAAGGCTGACAGCGTGACAGAAGCAGCTTTGTTTTCGTGCCCCATGAAAACTAGGGTTTAGATAGGCGCAACCGGCACGCAGGGTTTTGCTTTTGCTTAGGGTTTGGAGGGCTTTCGATGGCTGCTTTGAAGCTACAAATTCAATTGGGAAAGGAAAGTGACTTGAAGATTGAATTTCAATCGTGGGATTGGATTGGACTGTGATGCAGGCAATGACTTCATCTACGACAGAGACAATGGAGTGATTACTGTGATGAAGCAAGCAATATGTATATACAACATTAGAGGTATACATGGTTGACGACTATAATAAATAAAAAATACTTTCTTAAGATATACATGACCGGTCCAAAAATTCTATTTGAGTTTTTTACTTTGAGTATTCCAATACTCTGATTTCCCATTGGTAAATTGACTTTGGATTAACGATTGATTTGCAGCTGATCTAGCCTAAGCTTCCTATATCATATGATAGCAAAAGAGTTTCTTATTATCATTAGTGGGATAAACTTTACTTGGCCTGTTTTCCAAATCAACTCGTATAAGGCAAACAGATTGTTAGGCTGTCAATTTTAGAGTTATAATCTAGCAAAACTTTTGACTCTCATAAATGTTGTATTCTCTATGGATATATACAATGTCGAAAATGACAGATTATTGAGGTATAACATGTCAAAGATTGGACAACCCAAACGTATTTAGACAGAGATTTGGATTGGGTTTAACTTTTTGTTTGATGAAGAAAGAATAATTTGGCGTAGACAGCCAGCTAAACACCCAATCAAATGATTCTTATAATATTCATAAATATATGTGGCGCCTGCTGAATCAATCAAACAAATGCTTTCCTTAGAAATCAAATTTGATCAAACACAAAAAAATATAGTAATTAGATGAAGACAGCAACACAAAACCAACAGCTAAGAAAAAACTGGTGCTGATTATGGCCATTAATATTAGAACAAAAATTAAAACGTTTTAATTACAAAGCAGACCAATAATTAATCTTGTTCGGAAAGCTCCAAGAAATCACTTATCTTGTTCAGAAAGTTCTTAACCAAACCAAACCCTAGTAAAATAATAATTAACGAACTTAGTAAAATAAACCATAATTACGAAATTTGGTAAGATGTTGATCAAAAGATGATAATGGTGTGAGTTTGGATAGAGCTTTCAAGGCCGTCGTGCGGGTTTGCGTTGAAGTCTCTTGGCTTAAAGAGCTGGACTCCAGATTCCATATCCCATTTACGCCACGTCACAATTTCATATCCCATTCCCCACACACCCTCTTAAATTAAAACCCTCACCTCCTTCAACCCAAACCAAACCTGAAACTTCCCTAAAAGACAAACACACACACACACAAACAAAAGAAGATTTTATTAGCCTTTGTTTTGCTCCCTTTTGGAAAGAAAAACTGCAAAATTAAATGGAGGGTTTGATTCCTTTTGTGTACAAGGCCATAGTAGAATACAAGAATGGAAGACAAGGAGGTGGTCATCATGTGTTAAACTCGTGGCTCTGTGAGTCGCCTTCTGTTTCCTATATTCGGTTACCGTCAGGCGACTCGGACCGCTTCGAATCATCGGATTTTCAGCTGTTTTCTGGGACTTCACCAGCTTCTTCAGCTGTCCAAATGATTTCATCTGGAGTTCAGTCCCCATTTCGTCACCGAGTTGCTAGTAACTAATGGAATGAAATATGAAAGTATGAAGTGATTAGTACGTACGTGGCATGCCTGGCTGAAGAAAGCTGAAGGTGTGCAAAGTTGTCAAACTATATGGTGGTGGTTAGCTGCTCGGTTAAGTGGAATTTGCGTATGATTAATCTTTATTTTCGTTTAGTCTTTTCTTATTTTCTTGTTTTTATGGTTTAATTTAGTTTGAACTTCGAAGCAGATAAGCGTATGAAAACCAAAGGGAATATACACTGTTTGCTTTGTTGTTGTTGTTAAGATTTGTGTCAAAAAATGGCTCAAATTTCAAATGTAAATGGTGATTTGTAATGTTTAAGAAAAGTTAAGTGTTTCCGGCCAAACGGCCATATTATGGATTGGTTTGAGATTGCTTAAATATTTTTAAAAGCAACTTCCTGAAAAAAATGGGGCACTATCTCAAAGCAAAGTCTAAGCACCATATATGACTCTAGTTTCTAGCGAAAAACAGTATGTTTTCTCAAGTGTTAGTAAGAAGTGATAGGGAAAAGGCAAATAACGCAACATTTAAATTAGAACAGTTGTGTCAAACGCAAACAACATTTGTAAAACCCCTCCCCAAATTCTTTGTAATCTTGTACCAAATATTGATGAAATGACAATTTTACCCCCGGAATCCTACCCTATTTGGATCCCTTTTCAGATTTCTCTCCTCTCTCTGCGTGCCATGTGGCAGCCCACTAACTCATCCCTATATCTCTCTCTCTCTTTCCCCCAAGTCAACATTCTCCCTTCTCTCTCAGCTCAACTCTCTCTCTCTCACACACTCACACTATCTTGGACCCTCTCCCTCTCATTTTCCCGGCGGCACCCAAGCACCTAATGACCTCACCACCACCACCACCCTTGAGAGGACCTTCCCTCCATTTCCATCGTCTCTGTGAAGCTCTGGGGCACCCAGAGGACACCCAACCCAGGTCCGGCGAGCCCATGAGTCTCGAGCAAAGATCCGACCACCTCCGGCCACCATTTGACGTTATCATGGTACAAAATCCCTTCCCCTCGACCGTACCTTCTTTTTGGTAGTTAGATCGTAAGGTTTAGTGGTTAAACGACGGCGACCGGAGCTCGGGAGGTTACAGTCTTCTTCTCGGCGAGAAACGGGCTAGCTAGACCCAACCCATGGAGCCCAAACCCTTTTAAAGCCCAAAACCAAAACCCTTGTTAGTTTAGGCCTTTGGGCCGTATAGGACTCGGACCTTAGGCCCGTTAACCCCAGATCTAAACCCATTAGTTTTTATTTATTTTATTTATTTTCTTTTTAAAAACCCAAAGGCACTTGGGCTGGGCTTTCAATCCCAAGCCCCTTATATGCAACCAAGGGCCATCGGCCCGTTGAACCAGAAACCATTTCCCCTTGGGTTGGGTTACCAGCCCATTGACCCAAAGCCTAAGCCCACCGAACCCAAGCCTAAACCTATTGGACCCAAGCCTAAGAACCCATGCCCAAATCGGTCCAACCCAGCAGCCTAGTCTCGCGTGAGCCTGCGCATGGTTGGCGCTGGTGATTTTTCCGGCGACCCACAACAGCTCGTGGGGGTACCTGAGGTTCCCCTTTATGTCGTCCTGAATCCATTTATGATGTCCATTTTCCGAAATTCAATCGTTTGAGTATAGTTTAATTAATAGGACCCTTTATGTGCTTAGGTGCAATTATTAGCAGCTTTTCCGTCCTTCCTATTTCGTATGGCTCTTTGACGAGGGAGTATTTGTTAGTGGACCCTTTCTAAAATGCATGTTTTAATAGTATATATGATGGATGACTTTATACTATTTATGAACATGTTTTTACACTTCTTTGTAGTATATATGATGGATGACTATATGCTATGAAGATGTTTTGAGATATTTGTACCTATGTTTGGAAAGACTATGTTCAATGATTTTGTACGTATCTAGTGGTGACTGTTCTGCCTACGGGCGAGGGAGATATATGGCTTCGAGCCGAGGGAGCTATATGTAGATGGCTTTGGGGCGAGATATATGTACTAGTTTCGAGCTAAGAGATACTGATACTGACACCACTAGTTAGCACATTACATACGAGATATGTTTCATGAAACGTTTTATGGCATGTTAGGGTTTTTGGAAAACCTATTACATATTACACTACTACAAAAAGGCCTTATAGTGTCAGTAGATGGTGTCGGTTTAATATAATTTAGTGGAGGACTAGATAGTTGCGACACTTATTGAACATGTCGAATTTACTGTCGCTTATAAGCGTCATAAACATTTAAAGTCGCTTTTAAACCGACGTAAACATTTAGCGTCGCTTTAAAACCGACATACATTTTAATAATTTTTAAATACTAGTGTCGCTTTAAGTAAAACAATGTCGCTTTAAATATAACAGTGTCGCTTTTAAGCGACATAAAATATGAGTGTCACTTATAACCGACACTAAATTATTTTTTTTTTAATATTTTGAAACCCAATGTCGCTTTAAATTAGTTTTTTTAAATATTTTGAAACCCAATGTCGGTTTTAAGTGACAGATTGATTACTCTCCCCCGTGTTTTCTTCTTCCTTTCTTGCATTTTTCCTATTCGTTCTTCTAATTGACAAACCCCTCCCTCTCTTGCATCTTTCTTATTTGTTCTTCCAACTTCATTTATTCCTTCTTTAGAGCAGTAATTTTTTCTTGCTTGTAATATTTTTATTTTATCCTCTTATGTTTAATTTTTATTTACAATTTATTTTTTGTAGGGAATTTATTTGAGCTAGTTGAGTACATAAAAAATTGATCGACGACGGAATTCTTCCATAATTCAGGTTTTTATCACTAAATTCTTTAATTTTTAAATTGTATGATACACAAGTTTATTTATTTAAAAATTCTAATTTAAGTACTTAGATAAATTTCTACTATTTTTGTTAAATTAATAAATATTTAGTCAAATTAATTAATTTTGTCACTTGAATTGTTATGAGAAAATGGAAATGAATAATATTTATAAGTGTTGATGCACAAAATCAGTGGGGACTTTGGTACAACAGAAAGTGTTAAGTTTGTGACATTCACTAGATTGCTCCGGTCACTAGTGTGGATAAGTATGTAAATGGATAGAGACAGGGAAGCAAACACAAGATGTACGTGGTTCACCCAGATTGGCTACGTCCACGGAGTAGAGGAGCTCTCATTAATTGTGAAGGGCTTACACAAGTACATAGGTTCAAGCTCTCATTTAGTGAGTACTAGTGAATGATTTAGTACAGATGACATTAGGAAATATTGTGAGAGAATGATCTCTATTTATAGAAGAGAGTTTCTAGTTTCATTCTGACATTGACATGTGTCATGTTGTGATTGGCTTCTGATGTTGACACGTGTTGCGCCATGATTGGCTTATGATGTCGACACATGTCGTGCTGTGATTGGCCTCCTGGTTGGAGGGAAACTCTTCTAGGTCCTTGACGGTATAACGTTGACCGGTGCTCAGTAGTTTCGGGATCGATCAAGTATGGTACAAACAATAAGCATTTATGTTAAATTAACAATGTTAAATATAACATGAACTTGTAATATTTAGTAATATAAGAATATATTATGTTAAATTAATTTGTTTTGCATTCTAATTGTTATTTTAATTTGTTTTTGTTGTTATTTTGATAACTTTTGGTTGTCATTTACTAGAATAGATTAGATGAGCATAATTTTGATAAATTTTTGTTGTTATTTTAATTTGTTTTTACTATAATAGGTGTTGAAAATTAAAAAATTGCAATCGTGGTAGAGTTCGAGGGTTGAAAGATAGAAATTGAAAATTCTAATAGTTATGCCTACATGATAGGGATTGAAAGATTGTAGGCATCTTAGTGTCAACGTAATATTTTGCCCTCGTAAAGTGGTAAAACATGGACAAGAGTTGGTTGATGATACCCCGAAATGGAGACTTTTTTTAGGTTGCTTGAAGAGGCGGATCAAGATTTGTGGCCAGGTTGTAAGAAGTTTAAGAAATTGAAAGCAGTTGTAAGACTGTATCAGATCAAGTGTTTAGCGGGAATGCCAGACGAGATCTTCACCACTTTACTGGAGTTAATTAAAAGAATGTTGCATGAAGGTGGTTGTTTGTCTGAATCCTGTTGTGAAGCATTTCTCAAAAGTTTAAACCTTGCCAATGGAACTCAAAGCTTGCATGTTATTCATTTTACAAAATCCTCAATTTTCATCGATCTTGATGACATAAGATTTTGTGGTATCCACTTCTGTAAATATTTTAAATTGACGATCAAATTAGTTCATTGTATTCCTATAGGATCAAGGAGTGTAGCTGTAAAAAAAATCATCAAAATCGAAGTTAAAATAACCGTTAAATCGTGATTTTTTATTTATAACCGTAAAAAAGTTGTCTCCTTACTTGATCTCTGAATGTTTGTTTTTTTGCAATTTTTGGCGTATGCAATCTTGAAGCATATATAAACAAGTTTAACGGTTGGATCAATGAAATTAGTTTCGTAGAATGCGTATCTCATCAAAATGATAGATTCACTTACTCTTAGAGTTTATTTATACTTTCATTAAGTATAACATAAGAATTTGTGGTATCCACTAGTGTAAATATTTTAAATTGAAGATCGAGCTCATTCATTGTATTCATATAGGGTCAAGGAGTGTAGCTGTAAAAAATCATCAAAATCAGAGTTACAATCACCGTTAAATCATGAATTTTCTTTTATAATCGTTGAAAAGTTTTGCCCTGTTACTTGATCTCTGAATGTTTGTTTTTTGCGATTTTTGGCGTATGCAATCTCGAAGCATATATAAACAATTTTGATGGTTGGATCGTTGAAATTAGTTTCGTAGAATGCGTATCCCATCAACACGATAGATTCATTAACACTTCAGAGTTTATTTATACTTTCATTAAGAATAACATAAGATTTGTGTGGTATCCACTAATGTAAATGTTTTAAATTGAAGATCGAATTCATTCATTATATTCATATAGGATCAAGGAGTGTAGCTATAAAAAATAATCAAAATCGGAGTTAAAATAACCGTTAAATCGTGATTTTTAGTTTTATAACCGTCGAAAAGTTTGTTCTCGTTAATTGATCTCTGAACGTTTTTTTTTTGTGATTTTTTTTCTGATGTGATCTCGAAGCATATACAAACAAGTTTGACGGTTGGATCGTTGAAATTAGTTTCGTAGAATTCGTATCCCATTAAGTTCAATGGTGTGTGTATATATATATTTATTAAGTAGATTTAAATTTATTTATTTTGTATGTATAACACTTAAGAAATTGAATGGTATGTATATTTAAGCTGATCCAATGGTCACCAATTTTTAAAATTTAATTTAATAATATATATATATATATATAATTATTATAGTTTTTAGGGGTATAAAATTGTTACATTAATATATATAATTATTATAGTATTTTTTAGGGTTATAAAATTATAAAATTAATATATATAAAATTATAGTATTTGAAATATTAGGCGGGAAATTTCCCGCTTGTTTGCATGAGGAAATGGATGGAGAGACTTAGTGTCGGTTTTAACCGACGCAAGTGTCATTAAAGCGACGCTATGTGAATTTCAAAAAGTGTATCAGAAGTTGGCGTCGGTTTAAACCGACACTAGTTTCATTAAAGCGACGCTATGTGAATTTCAAAAAGTGTGTCAGAAGTTGGCGTCTTTTTAAACTGACGCTAGTTTCATTAAAGCGACGCTCTGTGAATTCAAAAAGTGTGTCAGAAGTTGGCGTCGGTTTAAACTGACGCTAGTTTCATTAAAGCGACGCCATGTGAGTTTCAAAAAGTCTGTCAGAAGTTGGCGTCGGTTTAAAACGACGCTAGTTTCATTAAAGCGACGCCAGTTTCATTAAAGCGACGCTATGTGAATTTCAAAAAGTGTGTCAGAAAAGTACTCATATTTAAACCCCTCTCTTTCCCATTTCAACCGTGCTTTCATTTCTCCCCCAATTTCAGACTTTCTTCTTCTCCTTTCCCATTTCATCTGTGTGTCCCCTTCTTCCTCCTTTTCAGTTTTTCCTCAACTCCTTCCCCATTTGCTTTGAATCACCAGTTTGAAGATCAACATTCTGAGGAACTCCAATTCGAGGAGGAAGAGCTTGAAGGTGGTTCATTTTTAAATTATTGTAATTATTAATTTTAGTTTCTATTTTGTATTCTAACTAGTTTTATGCTTAAATTGAAAATTTATTTTTGTTTCTTGGTTTTTAATTGTTTTTTCTGTATTTATGCATGTTGGATCTGAAGAGTAAGGACACTGGAATCGCAGATCCATAATTTTTGAAAGGTATAAAACCTGAGTTTAATCTATAGAGATTAAAGCCCTAATGTTGAAGTAGTAAAGTATTGGAGCACTGATTTGATGGCAAGCATGGCAGCATGGAGTTGCTAGTATTATATATGGCAGTATGGAGCTACAAAATCTATGGTCTTTGACAAAGGCAAGCACAGGAAAGCATCATGGCAGCTGCTAGTATTATATGCAAGCATGGAGCTCTCATTAGTATTATATGTAATTGTTAGTTTTTTTATCTTCATCTTGTAACAGGTTCTCTAATGGCTCCTATATATGTGTTATTTGTACTTCCTTATTTATATGAAATAGAATACATTTAACAAGAAATTCTACATCCAAAAGACCCCAGTTGAATTCTTGAATAAATTGAATATGTGAAGTTTGCATCTCATTTACCATCTGTGTAGGAATGCATGATAATTATTTTATTTATCGAGATGTTGGGTAATGTCGGTTAGGACCGACAATAGATTGAGTATTTTATTTGTTAGCTGCTAGTTGACGTCGGTTACGACCGCCATCATGTCAAAACATCACGTCCCTTTAAATCGACATAAGACTGGATATTTTATAATTTAATTGCTAATTTGCGTCGCTTTAAACCGATGTTAGTGTCAGTGTCAGTGTCGCTTTAAATCGACGTTAGTATCAGTGTCGCTTTAAACTGACGCTGCGTAGTGGTGGATTAAGCGTACAAACCGACATGGAAGCCCTTTCGCGACGCTAGCATTAGTGTCGCTATTCAAATCTGACATTGCATTGTTTTATGTCGGATTTTTGCTAAATTTCCGACAAAAATTGGGTTTCTTGTCGGTTTTTGCTTCGCCAGTGATAGGGTATATTGTAGTAGTGTTATGCTATTGAGTTTTCATTAAACTTTGGGGGTTAGTATGTTGATAACTGTTTCAATATTATATATATCAACTTGGTCCACTCATGTTTGTTTTGCGCCCCCTCAGGACATAGGAACGAGGCTTACAACCTGCGCTACGAGGCTTTCCCCTACTAGTGATATCGTGCCATCATCTCTGCTTTGACATCATTGTAATAACACCTTCCGTTGTATTCTGAATTAGATGTATGCTCTGAAAATGTCATGCACTATCACTATTTTCACTCAGAAATAAATAGTCACCTCTTATTATTTTGCTACAATTTATACGCATGAATTACATGTTCTCAGCATATGCATTCATTAAATGGCTTGCGTCACTCTCAGGTGTCGGCCAACACGTGGCCATCCCAATGTCCCTTGGACATCAGGATCAGGGCGTGTCAACATTTAAATTTCAATTGTTAATAATATAATAATGAGTACACTTATGAGTCCTGCTCTCTTAAGATCCTGATTTGATTTTCACAGGTCTTCAATGAAGACCTTAAAAAGAGCAGAACTCTATAATTATTTGAAATTCAAATTTTTATAAATAAAATAATATAATACTTTTCCTACACAAACTCTTAACAAAAAGTTGAATCAAACGGATGTGATTTTGTTCTGGAAGATACAAATCATACAGAAACCGTTAATTATTGCATGGTTGCTTTGGATGCAGACATTGATCGAAGCTAAGTATGAGATTTAGTTGTGATAAGGGACTGTGATAGTCTTAGAGCACAATCCGACCCATTCTTTTCGTTTAATTGTGTAAGGGTTGAATTGGAATGGAGAAGTCACCATATTTAATCTATGTACACTAAGAAACTAAGAACAAGTAGAGGTCAAAACATTTGCACCTATTAGTTTTAAATAGGGGTAAATAATGAGGTTTTCTGCACCTAATAGTTAGGAGTGACGGATATTAGATTTGCACCTAAAAGTGGCGATGCTATTAGTAAATAGGCCGTGCAGATAAGTACTTATTTCCACCCCTAATACATTTTCTACCACGTAAGCTAATCTGGCGTGGAAAACATATTAGGTGCAGATGTTTATAGAATTAGGGGCAATTAATAATGCCCCTCATTTATTAATTACATTTAAATATATCATTTAATTATATTTGATTTTTTGCAATTTGGTGTAGATTTATTCGCTCCAAATAAAATTTAAGTTAATAAAACGTCAATATTATTTATAATTTATTTTAATTACCAAATTTTAATTCATAATTTTAATAACCAAATTTAAATTCATATTATTAAAGCTAAATGCATTATTATTGAAATTTTAACATTAAATATTATACATAAAACAAAGGTATCAAACTTGTCTCAGAATACATAATGCAAATGTTTCAATAAAGCATACATAATACAATATAAAAGTATCAAATTTGTCCCAACAAGTTAATAAAAACATATTCAAGTACCACAAAATATTACAAAACCAAAAGCATTAACTATGATTTGTAGGAACCCTCTCATGCAGAGACATGACCTGTTGCAAAAAGTCTGTGTCATTAAGCATTGCAGTAAACTCTCCAGGATGGTGAGGCACGAGATGGAACAACGATGGTTGGTACAGCTAGGGACGATAAAATTGTGTTGATGGTGGATATGGATACGGAGGAAAGTGTTACCTGGATCCCGATATCCCCAAATACCAAGATAAACACGTGCTGGCCGACACCCAAAGGTGACAAAGCATTTTAAACATGCATGCGACTTAAAATATGCAATTAGAAAGAAACACACCAATGCATAATCGTGTTCAGAGCATACAACTAATTATGAATAAAGTGAAAGAATTATGATAGAAAGGTACGAACCGAGGAATGAGTCCTACACAGAGGAGGCTCAAGATGCCTAAGCGGAAGTGCCTTGATGCCAGGATCATGTGCCTCGAATCTAAATCCTGAAGGGGGTGCAAAACAGAAAAAGTGAGTGAACCATAATATATGAATACTAATAATAGGAAAACCATTTTATTTTGGGAACATACTAACCCCCTGTTTTGAAAACATATATATAGTACTACATAGTAAGTTTTCTGAAAACTCTAGCATGCAATGAAAACTTTCATAAAACAAGTGTGAGTAAAACCATGCTCAATAATGGTGCAATCATCGCCCGAAGGCAAATCCATAAATCTCATCAATATTGTACTCTTTAGGGGTATCATAGTGGCCCGAAGGCATAACCATCACCAAAGGTGAAGCTGTACGACACTGGGTTACGCCAGTGAAGAAACCATGGTCCATCACTCGAAAGTGAAGCTGTAGGACTCCGGGTTATGCTGGAGAAGAGGATATAACACATATATGTATATGCAGTGGGTCCATCACTCGAAGGTGAAGATGTACAACTCTGGGTGACGGTAGAGAAGAAGTGGGGGGGGGGGGTCCATCACCCTAAGATGAAGCTGTACGACTCTGGGTTATGCCGAAGAAGAAACATATACATATAACATCACACACTGACACTAGCCACGGACTAGTGAAGCTCTCCTCAACTGTGTCCTATGGCCATAGACGTCTACATACCCGTGTTTTGTGGATGTGTTGTATGATAACTCGCTAGATAAGCACAAAAAACATACCTCAAAAATCGCATATCAAATCTGGAGCTCAAAAGCTCAAAGTCTCAACACAGAAATTCATGATAATTCTCATTTGTAAATCCATAGAATTCCATATATGAAAATCCCATAATTCAGAACTCATATTCGAAAACCATGATATAAAACATATTCATAATCCATAGAGTTTCATATATGAAAATCTAATAATTCATATAACCTTTCGTAAAACGTAAGTGCGATAAATCATAACTATCTCATAAACCGTAAATATAGAAATTTGGAAAAACAATATATAAAACATATTCAAATCATGAAGTGTGAAATGCATGCTAGGCTACTATTTTATAAAAATATGTAAGTTTAGAAAGGATCCACTCACAAATATTTCATTGCCCGGAAGCCGCTCGAACTAGCGAGGATGGTGTCACCCCCACCGATGCACCTAAGCAGAAAGAGAGGACATTTAATAAAACTCTATTAAAATGTCAGAATTTGGGAAAATTGACAGCATATTTGGAATCAAGACATCGAAATTAGCCTAGGAGGGGTCTTGGCCGAAATCCAAAAAAGTCAACCCAAAAGTCAATGTTGATTGGTCAACCGGGTCAACGAGTCATAGTCAACGGGTCGGATCCGATTAGGGTTAATGGGCCAAGGGTTTTGGGCATGGGTTATTGGGTTAATGGGCTAAGGTTAATGGGTTGGCCCCTAAAGGTTTGGGCTAGGTTTTGGATTGGGTTTAGGCCTAAATGATTGGATTGGGTTGGACTCAGATTGGGTGGCGGGTGGGTTGCTGGACTCAACGAAGAAGAAAACTGTGATTTTGGCTGGAAAACTCTTGAGCTCCGATCAAACTCAAATCTCAACCAAACATTGCAACCCAGTACATCAAATTGAAGCCCGGGAGACAAGGAATCAAATTATACCTATTGGAGGCCATGATATGGCCAGAGTTGGTAGAAAATGATCTTGAAGGTCGCTAGGTTTCTCGCTGGAAACTGGACATAATCTAGGTCAGAATTAAACACCAAGGACAAAAAATGAAGGAATTTCGAGTATCCTGAAGCTTACCCTAATCAGAAAGTCGAGGAATCCCGTCAGAGTGCCTCTTCTGTATCGAAGCTCAGTGGAACCATGCACTATGCATGGTTCGCAGAGGGAGTAGGGATGTGAGGGAAAGCTGAGAGAAAAGAGATGAGAGTTGAGGGAACTTGAGGGAAGAAGGGCGTTGGTGGTGAGGTTGTTGTTGCTGTTGTATGTTCGTATGGGTGTGTGTGGTACTCAGGAATGGAGAGGGATAGGGTTGCAGAGAAGAGAGGTGAGGGAGAAATGGGAGGGAGCTGAGGGAAATAAAGAGAGAAAAAGAGAACTCTAGAGAGAGAGAAGTCACGGGAGAGAAAGGAAGCACCTAAAAATGGGGAGAGATTTCACCACGTGTTAGCCAAGGAGAGGTCCCAGTTGTAGAAATATCTCAAATGGTAAAATTACCAAAATGCCCCTATCATTCTGATTCCTGTAATTTCTTCGTTTTAGCTCCAAATTCGATTCCGCTTACTCCAACACGCTCATAGCGACGAATGATACAAGAATACGCCAAGGATATAGATCTTACATGACATGACAATGCGGTCAACAAAAGTCAACGTTTTTACCTCAAAGGGCATTTTCGTAAATTCACACTTTAAAATTATAAAAACCGTAATAATTGAGGACGGGTCATTACAGATAAAGTATATTTTGACTAGATGACGAAGTATGTTAGGAAGGTGATTTGCACTGGGAGAATGACTGTTGCGAAGAAGGAGATTGACGCTCAAAGGGAGATTGTTATTATGAAGAAGACTCATGTCGTGAGTGTGGAAGAAGACGTTGCTCTAATGAAGATATAACTTGCTTCAAATTCTGAACTTCAATTTGATCTTGCTAAGACTCTTCACGTTGTTGTGCATAGTTTGCTTGAAGCTGTAAAAATTGAGATTCCAAAAGAGCATAATCTTGTCCATTACGTGATTGACGACATGATGAAAATACTGGTTGAGTTTATACAACCCAAGGTACCATATCCGATGTTACCCCCGCTCTGTAACCACGAACTTTGTCACCTCTCTCAAATCCCAAATTCATTACATATGCTTTTTGTCTTAACTCTAGTGTCTCTTCAACATTTGCAACAACTAATTGTGTTAATTCATGAGATATCCTACCCTAAAAAAAATGTAAAGTTGTAATTACACATAATAAAAACCTATCAATCTAACAACAAATAATGTTTAAGAAAAATAATAAAATAATGGATAGAATGGATTTATGTGGTATGTTTGTTTTTTTTTTTCGTGAAAAAATAATAAAAACCTTCCAATCTAACAGCAACTAATCATTAAAAATTCTACTGGTAGCTAACATCCTTATATTATGTAAAAAAAATAAGGAATACTTTGTTAAATCAACAAGGGCATATACTGCAGTTTTTTTGCAGTAAGCATGTGCATGTTTTCATTTTTTTCAGCCGCATGCAACAAATATAAAACATACAACATATAGGCGCATGCAGCAACTCGAGTAGAATTAAGAAAAAAAAAACAGAAAAATTAAATATACATCATTCCTACTAAAGAAATTGAATTTAAAACTTACCTCCGTTTGCTCTGATGCATTCTCAACCCAACTCTTTTTCTTATCACGTCGACGGTGCACCATATAAAAAAATCTCAATAGGATCAGGCTTTCAACCATGTTTTTTCTCCTAACATTATAATGTATCAAATAAGTAATGAACACAATTACACCAACAATAAAACCACAATACATACATCAAAAAAGACAAAGGAGATATAGAGGAATTATCTGAGGATGTTTGGTTGGCAGTGTGAGTCGCATGTGGCCGGTGGCGTCCCCCCTCCCCCAGGGCCAAAATGTAGAAAATAGCTTAAGGGCTAAGGCACTAAACCACACTAATCTATAAATTTAATTATTAAACACTGGATTGGTCAATTCCAATCTGAAGTGGTACTATAAAGTTTGCATTTTTTGTTTCAAGTTAAAGTGCCCAAACCCACCTATGACTTAACATTTTACTCAAAACAAACTAAGTGGGTCATCTGCTTATCTGTGAATTATAGCCTAATACATGTAAAAAAAAGTAAATTACAACATCATAGTTTTCTTTAATATTAGATACACCAACAATAGTAAAACCACAATCCATACAATCACATCTTGTTTATATTTCAACAAACTAAATAAGATTAAGCAAGACTTAAAAAATCAGCTATGTGTCATGCATAGCTCTTTGTGCCACCAGTGTGATTAATCTTTTTCTTCTTGCGATTGATAACATTCACTTCAACCCTAAACTGTTATTAAAAAAGTAACATGTGTTTATATATCATACGATTAATATAGGTTTAGGGTTAAAGGAGAAATATTCTTACACTTATTCTAAGCCCTTAGATCAATTCACATCTAATGGCCTTAAATGATTGTCAAACAAACTGAACCTTTGATTTGGAAACTGAACATCTGATCCATGGATATAAGGGTCACCGCCCTCTCTGATTTCCATAACCCATTAATGTATTATTTAGAGAAAATAGTACTTACTTTATTTTTTGGATCGTTGTCCCATCAGAATGGCCTAAGTTCGTCCTTAGTTTCGCTGAACATATATACCCATAATTCACTTGTCTTCAAGTGCAATAAGATGCATGTTAAGCCAACGGGAGAGACACTACAAAGGAGAAAAAGTTCTTTTTTCAGCATCAAAGCCATGGGACGAAACAGAAGCCCCTTCCCCGCTTTTCCCTATGCTGTCTATTTCGGACACACCTACTACAAAGGAGAGAATAGTGCTCTATGTCTCGGGGTCACCCTTGCCACGCATCCTGCTACAAGTCCAAGTTTCATCCAAGATGTGATGTATGCAAAAATTTCTCCAAGAAATTTCAGATGGTCTGGATTATGTGGAATGTTTTTTCTGGCTACAAAAATATTGTCCCTCCCATGAGCACGACAGGACTCGTACCTGTTACAGCTGTAGAAGAATGGAGCAGAAGGAGGGCACGAGATATCTTTTACTTGATGATGTTTGGAGTATATGTCTCGAGTGTCAAAGCTCGGCAATCATGAATACTGACGAATGCGAACCTCTTTACCTTGAAATACAACAGTTTTATAAAGATTTAATTTGAAACTGAAGCAGCAAATTCCTATGCAGTTGGTCGACACACAAGCAATGTACGAGGGCATTGCGGGAGAAGAGAATGGTCATCGTTGTCAGCCTGAGGCCACCGGATACTGCATGTTGGAAGAGCACACTGGTGGAACTATTTTAAGGAGGTCGAAACGTCCCCGCTGTTAAGCACAATCAATTGTAGTAATGCGAGGCCTTCCGAAGTTAATAACAGGGGTAATTCTAGCTCAACAGGTGATGCTTGTATGGATGTGGATTATTTCCTCCGAATCTTAGTCCAGTAGTAAAATACGGTATCCCCCTAGTGTTGTCCCATATGTGGCTCAACATTATGAGTCCAGTTATCATCTTCGTCTCCCAGGGGGTCTGGCTTTGAGAAGAAGTTTGGTAAATATGTTGCGCATGGAATTGAGTCAACTACATCGTTAGTTAAAGGAGAAGGATTCAGGATAGGTAATCAAGCAGCGCACAAGTATGGTCTAAGGAGGACCCTCGACCGTATTCAAAAGACAGGAAGCTTTCCTTCTTACACGTCTAGAATCGATCGATGATTCTCATAAACTTATGAGCTGGTTGGTCTTTTTTAGCTACAACTTTTGAGTTTATGACCAAAACTATAGATACATTTACATTTATAAGTTTATGAGTAGTTCATTCTCTCAATTTCACACACACCTACACATGCTAAACAGTAGGCCGTAGCTTTCGGCTACAAGGCCCA
The DNA here is from genome assembly GCA_035220775.1 of Malus fusca. Classification (NCBI taxonomy): domain Eukaryota; kingdom Viridiplantae; phylum Streptophyta; class Magnoliopsida; order Rosales; family Rosaceae; genus Malus; species Malus fusca. The sequence continues at coordinate 22,740,252 of CM069070.1, forward strand.
ATTTTTGCCAGCTTCTCACAAGGCAAATTAGAAAAAAAATTGAGGAAAATTGAGATTCGAACGTAAAACAAATTTACTATATGATAAGTGCCCCTCTCATTAATATCGGATTCATTCTCAACATGTCCCCTTATGTGGACAACACATATCGTGCAACGTGTGTTGTTACAAACTTGTACCTTAAAATAATGTATTTTATTTCCGAACAATGTCAAAGGTTCAAAATACCCCTAGTTGAGTGTCTTGAATAATTTTGGAGCTCTAAGTTAAGTTCCAATTTCTCAAATTTCCTATATTATTAAATTAGCTTTTGTTCTCACAAGTTCGTGAACGAAATCGGATTTAAAATCGGAGTTACAAGAGTTAAGTTACGAATTTAAGTGAGGAAATTTTAGTAATTTCAAATGGGGAAATCATTAAGTGGGCTTAACTCCAATCCGTCTCTCTTTCAATCATTTCTACAAAATCTTTCCTTGTCTTTAACTCTCAGTCACTCTCTCTCTTAACTCTGAGAGCACTAAACCTCACCAACTCCCATTTTCCGTCCAAAACTCAACCCTAGACTACCATATTCGAACTCTCTGTGACCTGAGGACCACAAGAATGCCCTTGCATGTGGGTTTTGGTGACTGCAAGTGGGTGAGCTCTGTGCTCCGAGATTCTCCGGCGAGTTCCGTGTTGAAAACCAACGCAAACGCCATTGATGGAGCTCGGGGGATCATTCCTTTGAATTCAAGGTAATGTTTTCTAGCTTTGTGCGTGAATTCTGGTTAGAAATTGAAGGTTTCTAGCATGTGCATGTCGTGTTCTTCATAGGGATGGCAACAGTTCGGTTTGGGGACGGAAATGCTATATCCATCCCTATAACCAAGAAAATTAACCATATCCATAACCGCTAATTAACCATTGGGTATTATCCATAACCATACTAACCGGGTAACGGATTCCTCATCGGTTAACGGTTATACCCATCTTCGTCAATAAAAAAATATATTTGTTCAGTTCAAGCATGATAATTTAGTAAATATTAATTTCGTCATTAAATATTTAAGGGTAAAGTACAAAAAACTACCTCAACTATTGGTGTCACGACACTTTCATACCTCATCTTTTAAATTTGACAATGTCATACCTCGTCTTTAGAATTTGGTCCAATGTTATACCTTCCGTTAGTCTGGCCGTTAATTTGTCAGTTAAATGCTGACGTGGCTTGATCCAAACCCCACTTTCTATTAAAAAATTAAAAAAATATTAAAAATACTAAAAAAAATCATTTAATATTTTTTAAACATTGAAATAATAAAGAATTTAAAAAAAAAAAAAAAAAAAAAAAAAAAAAAAAAAGGGAAACAAACCTGTGCGTTCCTTCCCCTTCCTCCCTCCCTCCTCTCCTCTCCTCTTTCCCCCATCTACCTGCTGCAACCCAGAAAAAAGAAGAAAAAAAAAAATTGTCCCTTCCCCCCACCCGGCGTCATTCTCTCTTCTCCCCCCCACCCTGTCTTCTCCCCCATCCCCCCCCCCACCCCGTCTTCTCCCCCATCCCCCCCCCCACCCCGTCTTCTCCCCCACCCGAACCCCTACCCGCGACCCCAAAAAAAAAAAAAAATCCCAGTTCATCTTCCCCTCACATCCACCCTCTGCACCCACCCTTGCACCTACCCAACCTCGCACCCACTCCCCGTGGAATCGGCCTGGCGAACGGGATCTGGGTTTTATTCTGGGTTTTTTTTTTTTTTCTTTTGTGTTGGGGTTTTTTTTCCCTTCTCTATCTTCTTCTTCAGGTTGGGTGGGGGGGGTTGTGGTTTTTTGTTTTGTTTTCTGGGTCGCAGGTAGGGGCTCGGGTGGGGGAGAACATGTGGTGGGGGTATGAGGGATAAGAGAGAAGGACGCGGGGGGGGGGGGGGAGGGGGAAGAGACAATTTTGTTTTGTTTTGTTTTTTTTTTCTGGGTAGCAGATAGGGGCTCGGGTGGGGGAGAACAGGGGGTGGGGGGGGAGATGGGGGAGAAGAGAGAAGGACGCGGGGGGGGGGGAGGGACAATTTTGTGTTTTCTTTTTCTTCTTTTTTTTTCTGGGTTGCAGCAGGTAGATGTGGGAAAGAGGAGATGAGGGAAGGAGGGAGGGAGGGAGGAAGGGGAAGGAACGAACAGGTTTTGGTTCTTTTTTTTTTTTTTTTAACTTTTCTTTATTATTTTAATGTTTAAAAAATAGTAAATGATTTTTTTTTTTGGTTTTTTTTTAGTTTTTTTAATAGAAAGTGGGGTCTAGATCAAGCCACGTCAGCATTTAACTGACAAATTAACGGTCAGGCTAACGGAAGGTATAACATTGGACCAAATTCTAAAGACGAGGTATGACATTGTCAATTTTAAAAGATGAGGTATGAAAGTGTCGTGACACTAATACTTGAGGTAGTTTTTTGTACTTTACCCAATTTTAATGTATATCATGATTTAATGAATGGATCTTGTGGAACATATAAATTACAGCTAAATATTGATAATGTTGGCTGATCTTTGATATCTCCCATAAGTACTATTGGTTTGGATTCTCATAGATTTTGATTCATATCAAAACCTTTTAACTTGCCCACAAAATGCAACTTTACAGTGCAACTTTTGTATTCTCAAGGTAATGGATTCGGTGAATAATAAATAAATAAATATATTATATAATTATATATAAATACAATTATATTATATATAATTTTGTTTGGATTCGGGGATGGATTCGGGACCCCTATAACTACATCCAAAACCATAACCGAATATTATTCACTGTTTTTCCCCATATCCAAAATATACCCGAATTTTCATACCAAAATCCAATCCATTCGAGCGGGTATCCACGGTTATCGGTTTTAACGATTAGAATATCTTTAGTTCTTCATGTTTCCAGAATTCGGCAAGTTTCCTTCGAATCCTAGGTGGATTCGACCCCATTTCGTCCAAATTCGAGTCTAGGTATACTTCTCAACCTTTATATGTGAATTTTGGTGAAAATGGGTGTAATTTGAACGAATTCGAAGCCCTGACCGGTTACTGGGTTATTCTGCTGTTTTCAGTGAATCTCAGCTAATGGTCGCCGTTAGAACCAATGGTGGCAACAACGAATTCGGTCAATCTTAACGGAATCTTTGACGGCAAATGTATATTTTGTCTACTTCTTATGAGTTCTCTAACGACCGACGTGTGGGTCCAGTGACTGCGACGTTTACTCGCAAATGCATGGTGGAAAGTACGATGGCACGTTTGCCGGCGACGACAGCGGCGCGTCTATTGGGTGTGACGCCACAGCAGTGGCGCGTGACTGACACAGGACGACACGTGCAGGACCCAAGACCCGTTAAGTATCTTAACATTCTGAATCATGTGGAGCCCTCCGTTTGCGTAAAATCAATGTCTAAATAATAGTTTTGGACATGGGATAATGAATTGTTAGGAAATGCTTAATGAAGATAAGTTCTACATTCACATGTGCGAGTGAGATTAAATTGGAATCGGGGAAGATGACTAATGAGGAATTTTGTTCAGCATATGTGTGAGTGAATTCCTTTAAAAACAACGTTTTCGATTAAACTATTTTTGATGCCTAATTGATTTGAATTAGGCTTTGATGAGACTTATCTAGAAATGATATTATATTTACTTCTATGACTATGGTGATTTATTTTCACCACATATCATCATACACTTTGTATAGCTATCTACAACCGTTGGATTATTGCAAGTACTGATAATTCTAGAATAGCCTAGATGAGCCAGTAGATGGTAGCTAATGAGCAGGTAGATGTTGTTTCACCTGCTTGCTATACTTTACTAATAAATGCTAGTATGATTGATTGTTTTCAACTATGATTTGATTGCTTTGAGGTGATTTGCCTGATGATTGTGATGATTTGGTTTATCTTGGAATTCATGTTTTCGTTGACTATATTCTAGTAGATACTATTATGTAGGTTTCAACTGTATATATTTTCTAAATAAGGGCCAGGGGTGGGGTGGGTTAGTATATTTCGAAATGATTTTGACTAGACAATGTTACGAACCACTTACACTTTGTTTTTCGACCTTTCAAGACATAATGAGAACAAGGAGGCATTTAGGGCAGTTGAGTGGGCGTGGCAGTAAGGCTATTCACCTTCAATGTAGGGTGATTTCCTTTCTATTTTATCTAGTTATAATAAACTGCATGATTGTACTGTTGATTATGCATGGCACTGCACTTAATTTGTGTTAACTATTGTATGTACTACTATAAGCTCTGGATTGATGTGATAATTATGGTTGACTATAATAACTATAGTTGACTGCCACCTCATAATAAATCGTTAAAACTTATAGAAAGGATTGAATGACTATTAGTTGTAAAAGTTAGTTGGTATCAGTTATATAACTTTAAAGCTATATAATGAGAACTCTATATAGACCACTATAGAATACAAAGATCAATACATAAATCTTATACATTCAGCTCTCACTATTCTTTTCTGCAAATTCTCTTCTTCTCTGTTTGCTTCATTTCTTGCTCAAGCTCTCTCTATCTTCTGTAACTCTATCAACATGGAACACGGGTGGTACATTACTTATGTGGTCATTGGACTTCACATATGGGACAACCTGCTCAAATATTATGAAAAAAGTTTAGGTTTCATCGCAAAACCAATTTGCTATATGGGGAACTTACTTATAAGCATGTGCAAGGCCTTTCCTCTCATCAATGTGAAATTCATTTTCAAAAAAATTAATTAATTAGGGTTAGCCCTTTGAAACAATGATATATTTATAGTAAGAAGTAGAAGGTCAAGCCAAGATTTTTTGTCAGGAATGGCGAAACTTTCAAGTTTCTTGTCATTCAAAATAGGTAGGTTGGTTTGATATTCAATTTAGTAAGAGTAGCTCAAGCGTTCAGAAGGTTCAAAAATTTATAGCGCAACATTAATATTGTCCAACACAAAATCTTGATGCACAACATTATACTTAGTAGAAACTAAATAGTATAAAACCTATCTATCCACTATGAAGCACATCAGAAGATATTCACAACCCAAAAAACTATGATAATCAAAAGAAAATCAAATGTCATTGAATATTTTCAATCTAGTGTTCAAGAGTTTTAATCATTTGAAAAACAAACTCAAAATATAGCCAAAATTATACAATAAATTAGTACAATAATTTGGTAGCAAGCTTGATAAATAAAAAACAAAAAAACAAAAAAGATGTGGTTTTAAAAAGAAAAGTTAAAAATAAATAAAAACAAAAAGTCAGAAGATTGGTTAAATAAATAAAAGAATACAAATTTGGGGTGTTGAAAAAAATACATCATCTTCTACCTCACACGCCACCTCTGCAACAAAAACAATTTTCAGATTTCGACGTAACAACGTTCTACACATACGCCTGTCTAGCCCCCAATCAGCCCCTCCTAGACCTGAATAGCAAGTCAAAAAACCATATTTAATTTCTGATCGAACGAGAGGGGCGGCAATACAGCAAACCAGACTCATGGGCTCCCTTTCTGGCCCTCTTTGCACCTTAATAGCTTCGCCCATGGGTAGAAGAATTAATTGGTTGCAAAGTTGCAATTTCTGAGATTTGAAATTAAGACCCCTTACAACTAAAGAGAAATACCACTAAATCGTAGTACTAAGTGGCAAGGAAGTGGCAAGGTTAGTCTCTGTGTTACGTTTTCTTTATATAACGACCTTAAGGTCATCTCCAACTGAAGGGTCCAGAGGGCTAGAGGGCCGAAAATAGCCCGAAAACCATTTCTAACCAAGGGTTAGGCCAGAAGGCTCGTGGACCCCACATAATCTGAAAAGGCCAAAGGGCCAAAGGGCTGGCTGTATGAATTTTTTTTAATGCTATCGGTTATAACTGACAGTAATAAAAGAAATAGTGTCGGTTATAACTGACACAAATAACATGGAAAATTTTAAATATAACGGCTAGCTGACGTCAGTTAGCCCTTTTTTTTTAATTTTTTTTATATAATTTTATAAAATTCTATTTTTTTTTTCCTATAACTTCCTAAGCCATTATACAATAGTTTTTAAATAATAAATTATGTTTGGCCTTATAGCCCTTTGGCCCTCGGTTGGAGACGGTTTTGTTTTAGTAGTAACAATACCATGATCTAAAGATAAACTCGTTGATGTAGTAACAATACCATGATCTAAAGATAAACTCGTTGATGTGGTCGTCCAATCAATTATAAGCTCGCACCATGATATTCTAGTGAAGCAGACGACAAATTCTGCTCCATTATATCAATAATGGATAAGATCATTCCGAAAGGACCTTCCTTGATTTTGTTGTTCAAGTTTGCTACGTAATGGGGTTTTGTTTTCGAGTTGAGAAAGCCACTTGATGTGAATGAAAACGTACGTGAATGATACATCTCAACTAAAACACTCATATACTTGCAGAGATTACCAGTTAATTAAGTTAGCATTTCCTCGTCGACAAAGTGAAAATTAAGCAAAAGATGCTAACCCATCAAAACTAATCCGACGTCTTTGTATACTGACATAATAAAAATATATATGATACATTGTTCTGTTTCATGGGAGTTGTAACATATACATAGATCATTTTGCTTCCTAATATCATCGACCCTGGATGGGGAAAGAAAAAAGTTGCACCAAACCGATGAGAATATGTTTTGGAAGACGCAAATCATATTGTTAATTGTAGGAATTGGTGGTGGGAGGCTAAAAAAAAGGGAATAGATTTGGATCTGAAAATTTCAAGCTACAAATATGCTTAGGAATTCTTAATAGACAGTAATCACGGGTTTAAGGTTAACTCCTCCCAAGTATGTGTCCATCTGATAGGCAATAATAAAGAATCCCACTCCTAGAAGTTGGGGACAAATTATCCGGTTTTCAAAGTTTGAGGCACGTACTACACATTCAATTCATTTTGAAAAAAAAGTTGTGGTTATTGTAGGCCTATTTGATTGAACGATCTAGGGTTTAGAGAGAGAGAGGGGTTGGGCAATATTGAGAGAGAAGAGAGATTGATTTCATTGTGAGGTGTGTTTGATTCACCCCATTGTGCCTTTATTTATAGTAGTAGGATAGGTAAAGACCTTTCCCTTTAGGATTACAACATTTAATAGGTAGTCTAATCCTACTAGGAATATAAGATACATTTCTAGATTCCCTAGGATTTACACAATCACATTCCTATTCTAAATATAATTGCAACACTCCCTCTTGAGTGTGTAAATACTCAACAAACCATCGCATCAGATCTTTAGCAGATAAGGTAGAATAGTTGATGAAGTCATCGGCACAACAGATGATCGCGAGTCTCAAATTTAAGTGAAGTATGCATTTGTAGTAAAACTCACAAAACCTTGCTATGGTAAAACCTAAGGCATGGGGAAAACCCATAGACTAAGGAGAAAAGTGAGAAGTATGCATAATGTCTAAAACGAACATCAAACTGGACGAAGGTAGTAAACTCAACAGAGTATGATCATCCCAGGATGGGTGCCTCATTAAAACCTCGTTAGGTAGTAAAAACCCAGTGGGAAAAAATGCTCCTAATTGTAGGAAAAAGAGTACATTAAGATCATGTGAGTATGCTTCTAGATACTCCCCCTGAGTTAGACATAACTTCTAAATAAGAGAACTACAAGCGATTCAACTCAGATAATTTACGCATACCGATTCCTTGGACGAGCTTCTGAAATGTAGACTTGGGCAATGACTTGGTAAAGAGATCGGCCATGTTGTACTGGGAACAGATTTACTTGACTTCAATATTCTGATTCTGCTGCTGCTGGTGTGAGTAAAAGAACTTCGGCGCTATGTGCTTGGTGTTGTCTCCCTTGATGTATCCCTTCTTCAGCTGCTCGATACATGCTGCATTGTCTTCAAAGATCGTCGTAGGAAGGTCAACGATTGATGTAAGACCACTAGTGCTTCGAATATGTTCCATAACTTCTCTCAGCCAAAAGCACTCACGCGATGCTTCATGTAGGGCGAGAATCTCATCATGGTTAGACGAAGCTGCAACTAGCGTTTTCTTGGTAGACCTCCAAGATATATCGGTGTCTTCAACGGTAAAGACATAACCCGTTTGAGAACATGCTCTATGTGGATCAGACAGATATCCAGCATCTGCGTAACCAACAAAGCGAGAATCAATCCGAGAGCCATAAGGGGGCGGCAACATTTAGAGATTCGTGGGTATAGAACAAACCCAAATCCGTAGTACCTTTAAGGTAGCGGAAAATGTCTTTAACACCATTCCAGTGTCTGCGTGTGGGCGCATTGTTGTATCTAGCCAATAGATTTACAGCGAAGGAGTTGTCAGGTCTAGTGCACTGAGCCAAGTATAATAAAGCCCCAATTGCACTTAGGTAAGGAACTTTAGGTTCCAAAATCTATTCCTCATCCTCCTTTGGATGGAAGGGATCTCGTTTAGCATCTAGAGTTCGAACGACCATGGGTGTACTCAAAGGCTTCACTTTATCCTCATTAAAACGTTGCAACACCTTTTGGGTGTAGTTCGATTGATGTACTAGGATTCCATCCGAACAATGCTTGATGTCCAGGCCGAGACAATATCGAATTTTCCCAAGATCCTTTATCTCAAATTCTGATTTCAACCTAATTGAGAGAGTGTTTCGTGGTTTAGAACTATTTGAACTAGTCAATGGAAGTCCTTCTGGAACTTTCATATAAATTTTTGTATCTAGATCCCATAGAGATACGCGGTTACCACGTCCATAAGTTGCATATTCAGTTTTTCGGAAACTACCAAATTGATTAGGCAATGGAATGTTATAACGTCCATTACGGGGGAATACGTCTCCTCGTAATCAATCCCTGGGTGTTGAGAGAAGCCTTGCGCTACGTGGCGTGCTTTGTATCGCACTATTTCATTCTTCTCATTACGTTTCCTCACGAAAACCCACTTGTAGCCAACGGGCTTCACACCTGGTGGTGTAGGAACAATAGGTCCATATACTTTACGTTTCACGAGCGAATCTAGTTCGACCTGGATTGCTTGTTTCCAGTTTGACTAATATGTTCTACATCGACATTCATCGACGGAATGTGGTTCAATGTCATCGCTGAACATGATGTTACTAGCTACTGAGTATGCAATTGCATCATCGATGATCATCTCATTCCTATTCCAAACCTCATCCAATACTGTGTAGTGGACCGAAATCTCACGATTCTTGGGAGGCTAGCATGTTTCATCTGAAACATCACCGTAATCTAGAATAACCTCATGCGTTAGAACGGATGAGTGATCGATGGTCGGATTCAAACTAGGATCACTAGTTGGTGCCATTTTCCTTTTACAAGGTTGTGAATCCTTTGAACCAAGAGGTTTGCCATGCTTCAGGGTCGGAGCAGATGATTAGCTAGCCGCCAATGTACCTTGCCGCGTGGAGGGTGCGGCCTCCCCATCTTCGAGGACGGTCCAGCCTTCCCAGGCAGGTTGTTGACATATATGGGGTACATTTATCCTTGCAGGTGTGTTTGCAGCGGGTATGTGTGATCTTGTCAACTTTGCTAGATCATTAAAAGCATCCAGCATGCTTTGAGCAATGCTTTGAAGATCTATAATTTGACGCATCTCAGTTTTAGACTGGGCAGTGCGGAGATCTAAATGAGACATAATGGGAGCAAACCACGATAATTTGCGGCATTCCACGGGAACGTTAGCATGTTTATCTCCCCCTAATGACGGGAAAACTATCTCATCAAAGTGACAATCCTCAAAAGGTGCAGTAAAGAGATCTCCTGTCAAGGATTCTAAGTAATGAACAATTGATGGCGAATCATAACCGACATACATTCCCATTTTTCTCTGATGACCCATTTTGGTACGTAGCGGTGGCGCTATTGGCACATAAATGGCGCACCCAAACACCCGTAAATGTGAGACATCAGGTTAGTATCCAGTGACCAACTATAACGGTGAATGTGGTTGAGTAGCGGTGGGCCTCAGGTGGACCAACATAGCTGCGTGCAATATTGCATAGCCCTAGGCAGATACCGGCAGTTTGGTTCTCATAACCAAAGTCCGAGCTATCAATTGAAGGTGCTTTATGAAAGCGTCTGCCAGGCCGTTTTGGGTGTGAACATGGGGCATAAGATGTTCCACATTAATTCTTACTGACATGCAATAATCGTCAAAATTCTGTGACGTAAACTCTCCAGCGTTATCCAGTCGAATCGACTTGATCGGATAATCAGGGTGGTGAGCCTTTAGCTTAATGATTTGAGTTAAGAGTTTAGCAAACGGGGCGTTATGTGTGAACAACAAGCAAACATGTGACCATCTTGTCGATGCATCAACCAACACCATAAAATATTTAAATGGTCCGCAAGTTGGTTGGATTGGTCCAAAAATGTCCCCTTGAATCCTTTGAAGAAATTTAGGGGGATCATGAATAATCTTTGTATATGAGGGTTGAGTATTCCACTTCCCTAAAGAACATGATTTGCATGGTGAGAGTCCAACATAGGGATGTAACTTATGCCCGTGTGAAGATTTGAGGATACGGCGCATCATATCATGTCCAGGATGTCCCAAACAATCATGCCAAAGCAACAAAGTGTCTGGGAACTCAGGCATAGGGCCGGCCACACTATGGGTTTCTATGCTGCGAATGGTTGTGATGTACAACCCATTCGGCAAGCGTTCCAACTTCTTGTGAATATGCTTCTGGCCATATTCATACGAAGTGAGACAAAAAAATTCAGAAACATGATCTTCAGTGGTTTCAAGATGATATTTATTATCTCGAATATCTCTAAAACTCAGCAACGTTCTTCCGGAACCTGGAGAATAGAGTGTCTCCTTAATGGTCAAGATTGTACCATTAGACAACATGATACGTGTTTTTTCGTATCCTTCAATCAGGTTGGATGGACCTGAGAGAGTTGTCAAATGAGCTTTCTTGGGTATTAAGTTAGTAAAATAATGTCGTTCACTCAAGATGGTATGCGTGGTTGCACTATCTGCCAGACAACTAACTTCCCCACTAGACATACCTTGAAATAAATTGATTGAATTGGTCACATGTATAAATATAAGTCCATTAATTCAATTAAGCAATTCAAGAAAATAATATCCATTCAAATAACAATCCATAATTCAAAACAAACCAAAACCATACAAATTATTCCAAATACATAGAAAAAGTGTTCAAAATTAAACCATAAACCTAGCAAAATAGGGGGGTAAGGCCAGCCACTCCTAGTGGGTTCAGCCACTAGGGGTAAACACCCTAAAAACATGTCTAATTTATTCATCCATAGGTGCTGACACTTACTGGAAATCCGATATCTCTATTGATGTAGTTGCATATTCCGGATGATCCACATGTACAAAGTTAGACTCATGACAAGAATGATATTTGGCAATAGCCTCAGGGGAAGTTTGGCATACGCGTGACCAATGATCCCTTGATCCACAACGATAACACATGTCCAGTTCAGTAGAAGTAGCCTGAACGAGAGCTTTGCCCTTGTTCTTGAAGTTTGGGACATTAGGGGTGAGTGGTGGACGCTGCTGGGTCACATTTCTTCCCTTAGGTGCGACAATCTGTTAACCTTGGGCCCATGGTTGGGCTTACCGCCCATTGCCATGACCACGACGGTTCTTTCGTTGTTCATGACTGCTAGAATAGATCGCATGCGCTTCAGGTGCAGCGTTCGAGCCAGTAGGTCGAGCTTGACGATTCTTCATCAAAAGTCGATTCTTCATCAAAGGTCGAGCAGAGATCAAATCTGAAAACTTGGTGAATTTCTATGCCCTATATTGTTGCTGCAGAACAATATTGGTGGCATGGAGGTCGAATAGGTCTTTTTCAAGAGATCTGATTCGGTTAGTTCCACTTTGCAGAATTTCAACAGAGAACAGATTCTACAAACTTCAGAGTTGTATTAATTTATGGACTTAAAGTCCTGGAAGCGAATATGCTGCCAGTCGTGTCTTGCTTCAGGCAAGTATATGTCTTTCTGGTGATCGAAACGGTCGACCATAGCAAGCCAGAGGGTGCGTGGGTCCTCCTCAGTGAGATACTCAGTTTGCAGTGCATCATGAATGTGTCTACGGATGAAGATCATTACAGTAGCCTACTAAGCTTCGTCAACAAGTTTGTCGGCGGTTGGTGCCTTGATGGTGGCTTTAATACCCTTTGTAGTGAGATTGAGCTTCACGTCTTGAACCCACTTCAGATAGTTTCTTATAGAGACTTCTAGAGCGGAGAAATCGAGCTTGTTCAAGCTCGACATGCCCCTAAAACGGAGGGAGAAAATGTGATTACTCATATGGTAAGCCACATACATGTTCTATAGACATATATTGTAGAACATACATGTTCTATAGACATGTAGTGGTTTAATTTATGCATGAAAACTACGGGTTTCATGTGGTATGTTTTGAATGAAAACTTAGGGTTTCAAAGGCACTAAATTTGAAACTATAGGTTCAATTTAGTTTGATGAACAATTAGTTCACAATGAGAGGTTCTTGTAAGAAAAACAGAATGCAATATACTAATTTGGATATAGTGGATTTGAGGTTCTTCGGGAACTCAAGTGTGAGAGCTTCGTTACTACGAAAGTATGTGACGGTTCAAAGTATAAAAATAAATTATTGAATCGCTAATGTCCAAAAGTGATCTTCAGGTCAATAATTTTGGATTCATTATCAGATTAATGGACTGTAGGTCATTTTTAATTAATTCAATAAATCGGGCCATACCGGGTCGATTGTAAAAGCTAAATAATATTAAAATAGTATTATTGGATCGAAAATATAACCCCAAAATAATTTGGACTTGGTGCCATGACGAAAAAGCTCGGGTGGCTGCAGGCCACGGGTCCAGAGACGGGACAGGCCCAAGGGCCTACGGGGTGGCACGGGCAGGTCTAGCGAACGCTGGCCTGCGGGTTTGGGTTACGGGAGAAAAGACCCAGCCTTGTAGGCTAGTGCATGTTGTGGGAAACACCCAGCCAACTGGGCTGGATTTGAATGAAGGTTGCGGGCTTGGGTTTGTTGCGTGGCTATGGGCCACGGTGCAAGGGTGAAGGGCTGCAGGCCCATCCATTTGGACCCCAAGCCGAGGCCTGGTATCAGTATGCATAATGGTGGTGCGGTGGGTGTGCCGCACCATGCCCAATTTCCCCTTCTTTTTTTTTTCAAATCCCTTAGGGTTTAGGAAACCCATATTTGCTTCTAATTTAATTTTGTACTTTGACTCACAAATTCCACATAACAATTTAATTGTGCGATGCATGAAACAAATATATTGACAAATATATGAACATATACAATATATATATCGAAAGGAAAATATAAACATAGAGGGGGTTCATGCATCATGGGGAATGTTTTCATGCTTTGTGGACGTTTCAAATATCTTCTTTTATTTTAAGCGTACCTGATTAGCAGAAAACGAATAAGCCTTTAAATTTGGTGGATGATAGCCTCCTCCGACGATGCTTCAATTCCTTAACTTCTGGTAAGAGCATGCTGATAACGTGTTGTAGGCCTATTTGATTGAACGATCTAGGGTTTAGAGAGAGAGGGGGGTTCGGCAATATTGAGAGAGAAGAGAGATTGATTTAATTGTGAGGTATGTTTGATTCACCACATTGTGCCTTTATTTATAGTAGTAGGATAGGTAAAAACTTTTCCCTTTAGGATTACAACATTTAATAGGTAATCTACTCCTACTAGGAATATAAGATACATTCCCAGATTCCCTAGGATTTAGACAATCACATTCCTATTCTAAATATGACTGCAACAGTGGTTCAATTATAAAACTAATTAGCAATATAAGGAGACCAATTGACAATATAGAGAGTAGCCCAACTACTTATAAACACATATAAGGTCCCCTTATTTTCCTGATATGAGATTTATACTCTCAACTAAAGCTTGGGTTACTGTGGAATTTTTCAGGTAGATGGGCCAATGGCTCACTCCAACAACACCGATACTGTCCCCACTTAATCTCCTGCACAATCCTCAAGTGTAAGGTTTTATCACAAAATGCCTCGTTAGTTAGAGTAGGGTAATTCTATTTAAAGTACTATTTCTCCTTCCCTTTGTTCGATGTGGGACACTTGGTTTCAACAGTTACAAATTAATAGGAAAAACCCTAACTAGCCATTTAGGTGTCCAAAAGTTAAAAAGGTATTAGAGTTGAGCACTAGTACAGACTCAAGAAGAGGCCGGGTAGTCCATCCCTTGCGAAAGAAGTTCTTATCTGTTAAAAGCAGTTCAGACTAGTTATTGCCTATACTCTATAGGTTGGGATTCTTCACTAAAATAAAATATCCAATATGGGTATGGAGTCATTACAATTCTTAAAATATCCTATGTGTTTAATTACGAATACGTATAGAATTGAAAACGAAAAAGTTTCGCATTGAAATCTGTAATCAAATCTTTGAAAAATCAAGAATAAGATCAACTAGTTTCAATCTTTTTCCCCTTTCCCAATTCAAGACTTTATCCATTCCAAACAATTATAAAAATGTCACCACTATAACTTAAGTGCTTATAACTTTAAAGGTAGAATATTTATCCCTACACTTGCGGAAGAAGTTCGTGATTCCTAGAAGGTATTAAGAAAGAAATTAAAAGGGTGTTCTTAGAGTCTTGGAGTTTATGCAACTATTCTTACAAAATTTTGTCAAAAATTCTCGCCAATAGACTGAGAGTGTTACTGCCGACCATTATTTCTCCCTCTCAGAATGCTTTTGTGGCGGGTAGACAAATTCAGGATAGTATTGGTATAGCTCATGAAAATTTTCATTTTTTGAAAGGGAGGACAGCAAAGACTAAATTTGAGTTGGGCATTAAACTTGATATGCAGAAGGCTTATGATAGGGTTGAATGGGATTTTCTGGAGGCGATTATGGAAAAGATGGGGTTCTGTCCGTTGTGGAGACAGCTTGTTATGGGCTGTGTTAGTTCGGTTCAGTTTCATGTTCTTTTAAATGGGCAACATGGGACTAAGTTTGCTCCCTCCATTGGCCTTCGTCAGGGGGATCCTCTTTCTCCTTATTTATTCATTTTGGTTGGGGAGGTTCTTTCCCGATTGATTCAGGGTGAGGTGGATCATGGGCGGCTGGTTGGTGTGCAGATGGATTTCTCGGGACCGGTTATTTCCCATCTTTTCTTTGCTGATGATACTTTAATTTTCCTGCGAGCCGATGCGAACAACTGTCGGCTTCTGAGCGATCTTCTTGCTACATATTGTGAAGCCTCGGGGCAAAAGGTCAACTTGTTGAAATCTAGCGTTTTCTTTGGGGCAAATGTTCCGGCTTCGCTTTCCGCCCACCTGGGGAGTATTCTTGGTATGGCTGTGGTTTGTAATCCTGGGACCTATCTGGGGGTTCCTGCTATTTGGGTACGGTCTAAGAAGCGGGGGTTGTCCTATGTGAAGGGTGGAAACAGAGTTCTTTGTCCCGAGCCGGAAAAAAGGTGTTGATTAAGGCTGTTGTTCAGGCTATTCCGGCTTATCCTATGAGTATCTTTAAATTCCCTGCCATTGTTTGTCAGGAGCTTGATACTCTGGTGGCGAATTTTTGGTGGGGTAACAAGGAAGGAGCTCGCAAAATGCATTGGGTTTCCAAGGATGTTTTGGGTCTTCCAAAAGATTTAGGTGGATTGGGCTTTCGGAATTTCCAGGAGTTTAATGATGCTTTGTTAGCTAAACAATGTTGGCGCTTGGTTTCGGAACCTAATTCTTTGTGGGCTCGTGTAATTAAAGCCCGTTATTTCCCTCGTTGCAATATTTGAGAAGCAACGAAAGGTGGTCGTGCTTCTTGGGCCTGGTCTAGTATTCTCACGGGAAGGGATCTGCTTACACTTGGTTCCCATTGGCAAATTTTAGGACGTCAGGATGTGCGGGTGTGGGTGGATAAGTGGTTACCGTCTCTGCCTATGGGTCATCCTTTGCCTCTTGGGTTGGTTCCGGTCACCCTTAGTTTGCGTGTGAGCTCGCTTATTTGTCCGGTTTCTAGAAGGTGGGATCTTAATTTCCTACTGCCTTTCCTCTCGGATTCGGATAAGAATGCTATTGAGGATACTCCAATTGGTGATTTGAGTCGCAAGGACCGGATTATCTGGGGAGGTAGTAAGAATGGTATCTACACGGTCAAGTCGGGTTACAGGTGGATTCAAAGTAGATTGCTTGCTCGGAGGGATAGTCGGCTTTCTACTGCTCGTAGGGTTCATTCGGTGTTGTGGAAGGCTATCTGGAAGCTTGAGGTGCCCCCGAAATTGCGCCATTTTCTATGGCTCACTTTGCACAATTGCCTTCCTACTTGTGCGGCTCTTTTTCACAGAAGGTTCTCTTTTTCCTCTACCTGTCCTATTTGTCTTTGCCATGATGAGACTATTGAGCATCCGTTTTTTACTTGTCCGTGGGTTGAGCCTATTTGGTTTGGAGGTGCCCTGAACTACAAAATTGATCATGATGTTATTCACTCTTGGGTGGAATGGTTATCGGAAGTATGGTCTTCTTCCTTTGCGTCATCTACCCATGCTAAATGGATGCGGTCTTATATTTCTTATACATGTTGGTTCATCTGGAAGACTCGTTGTGACTTTGTGTTTAATAAGGTGCCCATTAATCCTTCTAAAGTGTTGTTTGCTATTTCTACGGCTGTGGGCTCTTTTTTGGCTGCGAAAGTTATTTTGGGTGTGTCCAGGTCGGAGGGATCTGGTGGGGTGGACCATGTTTCACGTTGGTGTGCTCCTACCTCTCCTCTCATCAAGATAAATGTTGATGCTGGTTGGTCAATAGTCTCTAAGATGGGTTTTGCTGGGGTGGTTATACGGGCTGCGGATGGGAGGTTTGTTGCCGCTGCAAGGTACCCTCTTTCTGCTCCCTCAGCTGCTGCAGCTGAGGCTTTAGCTTTGCTTCGTGGTTGTGAATTGGGGGCAGCTTTGGGTATCAATGCTCTGATTATTGAATCTGATTCTCTTGATGCTGTTAATTGTCTCTCTGATTCTCTTGAGATGGGCAGTTGGGAGTCTTTCCCTGTGTTGGCTCGGGTCAAGCAGCTTGGGGAGGCTTTCCAGTTCTGTCGCTGGTCCTGGGTACCTAGGTCAGCAAATGGTGCGGCGCATGAGCTGGCGTCGGTTGGTTTTACGGAGATGAGTGAGTTTGTTTGGGTCGAGAGGCCTCCATCTTCGTTGGTCTTTGTCTTGAACAATGATGGGCTCCCGTGTCCTCATTGATTCCTTTTGGAGGTGTTTGGGGTGACGTCTCCACTTGGTGGCGATGTCTCTGTTGTATCCCCGTTTACTTCTTGTTTTCTTGCTTTGTGTTTGCCTCTCTGTAGGCTTTCTTGTTCTTTGGCTTCTTTGCCTTGTTGTTCAAAAAAAAAAAAAAAAAAAAAAAAAAACAAACAAATGTGTGACTGCTCAGCCACAGGCCCCCAAATTAATACGCTCTAATCACATAAGCATATACCATTTTTCCTCCATCTACAAACCAAATGGAAAACAGACTAGTTTCTCTTCTCATTCTCACAGTTTCAATGCTATGCTGTACAGGACGAAACTTAGCCACAGTAAATCGCTGCCAGGACTGCGGCCACACTCCGGTGCCCTACCCGCTAAGCACATCACCAGACTGCGGAAACCAGCACTACAAAGTCCGATGCCATGCCGGGTCACTGTGGTTTGACGCCCTCAACAGCTCATCATATTTAATCACATCAATTAACCCACTAACCCGGCGTCTAATTATCCGGCCGCCGGGGTTAGCCAACAACGTTACGTGCATGTCGGCCGACTTTAAATCCCAAGGCCTAATACTTGACGACAACCTCCCTTTCAACATCACCAGCAGCAACACAGTGATAGGCATGAACTGTTCCTATGAAATGCTTACTCTCTCGAAAAACTGCTCATCAAATAGCTTATGCCATGACTACATTAAGCACAACGCAATGGCTGCCTCCGCTTGCGGGTGCTTCCAGATTTGTTGTTTATTCAAGACTGGTGGGTCTACCAATGCCTACAAAATTAGGGTTATGAAGGAAAGGTGTTCGGCTTATGAGAGTTTTGTCAATTTGGACTCTTTTTCTGGGCCTTTAAACAGTTGGCCTGAGTCTGGGGTGGAGATGATGTGGGAATCGCCGCGGGAGCCGGAGTGCAAGGTTTCAGTTGATTGTCGGGGTTTGTCTAACTCGGAGTGTTTGGTAGATCGGAGTGGACAAAGAAGGTGCTTGTGCAAGACTGGTTTTCAATGGGACCCCATCAAAGCAATATGTCAAAGTATGTGTCTCTTTTCCCTTCGTTTTGCTTTAGTTATTGTACTAGCTAGTTCCCTCATGGGAAAATCCCAAGTTTCTCCCCAAGTCACGATGACCTACCTCGTCCCATCCACGAATGTTTGACATCTTCATCATCGTCAAGTCGGTTTATAACTCCGTTTTCAGGTTTAATTAAACAACGTATAAGGAAATTAACTTATTAATTAGATGAAAACTAAGTTTGGAATACAGTTGGCTAACATGTATTGGATCCTCCACATGCGCTGGTTTTAATAAGAGTGGCTACAGAATATATTGACTGTATTCTTTTATATAGATTTGAATCAAGACAAGTACTGTAGCACTGTGATCGTTAGATCTTTAGCATTCCAAAGTAGATTTTATTTTTCTTTTATGTTCATATCCTATTTGGCTCATCTGCAAAATGTTTAATTAATATGTTATATGCTGATCAAAGCACATTAAGAGGAATTATTGAAGGTAATTATATTTTATAATATTCAGGTGATTTTTAAAATGAGTTTTGATGTTTCAATATTTTCTCATTACACATGATATTATCAAATCATATTAATTTTCTTTTACTATTTGACTTTCTCAATGATGTGGCTATCATGAGGATCGGTTTTAGGGTCGAAGTGGGTGCCACGTTTGCATTACATGTACCAATTCACATAGTTTTGGTCATATTAGTGCAATTGTGGCTCCTATGCACCTCAGATACCCAAGGCAAACTAACAGATTACGGTATGGTTTGGTACTAAGGTGATTATGAAAAAAAACTGGTATAAAAAAAAGCTTTTGTATTTGGTAAACATTCAGCTTCAGTTTTTTTTCCACAGTTTTGGGTAAAAAAAGCCAAAAACAAGAAGCTGCAAAACCCAGCTTTGAAAAACCGGCTTTTTTCACATCTGTTTTACATAAAAGTTTACCAAACACTATAATACTACTTTTTTTTTTCAAAAACATTTTTACAAAAAAGTTTACCAAACACTCTACAGCTTTATTTCACAGCCGCTTATTCTCACAACACAGCAGAAACAACTTTTTTTCAAAACACAGCAATACCAAACCAGCCCGTTATATTGATATAATTTCAAATGTGTAGCGAGAAATTTTTTTAAATTCTGTGACTCATTTTGAAAATCTCCATAAACATAAATGGTGTAAATAACTAAGCAAATTAATTATTATGAAATTTTATATTTTCATTAACAGAAGAAAGTCAAAGGTTGTAACCTTGTAATCTATGATACTGTGATATACAACTTAGACTTAAAAGAGACCAGCACAAAATTCAGCTGCCCTGTTAGAATTTATTCTCATAATTTACTTGACCAAACCCTCATAAAATAATTTCCCAGTAAAATCATCAGCAATGGAGTTGGAAGAAATATCCAGATAAAAAAGACTTGACTACTTATATTTAATTATTTAAGGAGTCAATATTCCTATTTGCATACAAATTATAATTTAACAAGTCTGCATGAACCTTTGTTTTTTTTGTTCTAATGAGATATTTAGTTATAAATATAAGTACCTGCCATCTTCCATTAGCAACTCATAAGCTAACAGTCCTGTGTTTTTGTGTAGACCTCAAATGTCCGAATTGGAGGCCCTGCAAACTGAGAATGAAACTAGCTTCATTCATTGGAGGCAAGTATTAACCCCATAAGAAATTAATTTATACTGTTTGTCATTGAATAACTGGTAGTGATCTTTTCCATATTTTCTTCATAGGCTTGATCATTGCTGCCGTTGCAATGCTACTTGGAGCCTCACTTGCATTCATAGTCTACAAGCGACGCGAAAAGAAAATTGCCAGAGCAGCACATTTTAGCTTGACCAAGTCCCGGGAAGACATGTTAAATGCAAACAATAATACCGGAAAATCAGCCAAGCTCTTCACAGGCAAAGAAATCACGAGAGCAACCAAAAATTTTTCCAAAGATAAAGTTCTTGGTGCCGGTGGCTTTGGTGAGGTCTTCAAAGGTGTTCTAGATGATGGAACTATCACTGCAGTAAAGAGAGCCCAGCCCGGGAACACAAAAGGCATGGATCAAATTCTCAACGAAGTTCGAATTCTATGTCAAGTGAGCCATAGAAGCCTAGTCAGATTGATGGGCTGTTGCCTTGAGCTTGAACAGCCACTTTTAATCTACGAGTACATTCCAAATGGTACCCTTTTCGAACATCTCCATGGAAATTACAACACTGCTAATAGGGTCTCACTCACTTGGCGTATGAGGCTTACTATTGCTCATCAAACAGCTGAAGGACTTGCCTATCTCCACGATTCAGTCACGCCACGGATTTACCACCGCGACATAAAATCAAGCAACATTTTACTCGACAAAAAGCTTAACGCTAAAGTTGCTGATTTTGGACTGTCAAGACTGGCCGTGGCCGAATCAAGTCACATTACAACATGTGCTCAGGGGTCCTTTGGATACCTAGACCCGGAGTACTACCTGAACTTTCAACTGACAGATAAGAGCGATGTTTATAGCTATGGAGTGGTGCTGTTGGAGCTCTTGACTTCTAAGAAAGCTATTGATTTTAACAGAGAAGAAGAAGATGTGAACTTGGTGGTTTATGTCAAGAAAACTTTAAAAGAAGAGAGGCTAATGGATGCCGTAGATCCTAGGCTTAAAGAAGGGGCTGGCATCGTAGAGCTGGAGACTATGAAGGAATTCGCGTCTCTAGCCTTGGCGTGCTTGGATGAGCGAAGGCAGAACAGACCCTCCATGAAGGAAGTTGCTGATGAGTTTCAGTACATCATTGGCATTGTTACAAATGAGGATTCAGCAACTTATTAGAACTTTCAATGGCAAGATAGTTTGGCAATTCCTTTTCAAATTTAAGGTCATCAGCAAGCTTTGGATACGTACAATCACCTTGACGCACTTTAAAATAGCAGAACCAAGATTTTTAGTAAAATTTTCTTCTTAGTACTTTTTGGTCGAAATTAGTAAAATCGGTTGCATGCAATTGTAACATAGGCAATACCTAACAAAAATTAAAATTAACTGAAAGAGTTAATTAGTTCCTCTTAACAGAAGTAACCAGAGTTGCAGAAAGAAGAAGAAGAAGGAAGCAGCACAGATAATATTGAAAGATTAGAGAGAAAATTAGAGAGAAGATGAGAGATGTAGTATTGATAGAATGATGACTTCTTACAAACATTAAGCTGCAATCAGCCTTTTATATCTCTCTAGTAGCCTAACCACCTTTCTTACTGTGTAAGCTACAAATAACCATCCTAACTAACTTTCAACAGTAATATTGATGACATGGCAGATTATGTGGCATTTCCTTGAGTCAATATCAGTCAACATCCCCCCTCAATCTCAACTAGGGTAACCGAGTTTGAGATTGAAACAATGTCGAGTGAACGTTGGATTGTGTAAGCCTTTCGTAAGAACATCGGTTGTATGTTCATCAGTAGGTAGATACTCAACCAACAGATCACCATTATGCACCCTTTCTCGAACAAAATGATACACCGGATTAGCACTAAGTGCTATTGCAGACATATTGTCACAAAATATGGTTTGTTGAATAGGCAATGCAACCCCCAAATCTTTCAAAATCAACCGAATGCATGCCACATCTGTTGCAGTATGTGCAAGTGCCTTGTATTCTGCCTCTGTAGAACTTCGAGAGATTGATGATTGCTTCTTTGATTGCCAAGAGATTAGATTCCCACCAAGATATACCACGTATCCAGTCACAGACCTTCTTGTGTTCAAATTGGCAGCCCAATCAGCATCAGAAAATGCTGTCACATGAATATCAGTATCAGCTGAATATGTAAGTCCACATTCTACAATGCCTTGAAGATATCTAATAATCCTTTTCACAGAGGTGAGATGTACATCTGTTGGAGCAGTCATAAATTGACACATTGAATTCACAGCATAAGCTATATCCTGGCGTGTAAAGGTGAGGTATTGCAGTGAACCAACCAAACTTCTGTACAATGTAGAATCCTGCAATGGTTTTCCCTCATTCAATAACATTTGATTGTGTGGCTTGCATGGAGTATTTGCAGGTTTGCAAGACTCCATTCCAGCTTTATGAATAAGATCTTTAACATACTTTGATTGATTCACAATTATGTCTCCATGCTCCTTGTAATGAATCTGGAGTCCCAAGAAATAGGTAAGTCTTCTCAAATCTTTCAAGTCAAATACACCTGCCAAATCTTCAATGAATGTTGAACTTTCTTAGCATCTGATCCTGTTAAAATGATGTCATCCACATATAGTAAAAGAACCACCACATCCTTGTCATCACTTTTCACAAATAGACTTATGTCAGATGAAGATTCAACAAATCCCCAAGCTGGTAAATAGCTTGTGAACTTTGAATTCCATGCCCGAGGTGCTTGTTTCAACCCATACAACGATTTAATCAACTTGCAGACATAATTAGGTTTAGTTTGATCAACAAACCTTTGAGGTTGTTTCATAAACACCTCTTCTTGAAAGTCACCATGAAGAAATGCATTTTTGATATCTAACTGCCTCAATTCCCATTTATGTATAGCTGCTAATGACAAAATAAGTCTCACAGTAGTGTGTCGTACCACTAGACTAAAGGTTTCTGAGTAGTCAATGCCTTGCTCTTGAGAAAAACCTTGAGCCACAAGTCTGGCTTTATACTTGGATACACTTCCATCAGGATTTTTCTTAACTTTATAGACCCACTTACTTCAAATAATTGTTCTGTTATGTGGAGAAGGAACCAACTGCCATGTTCCTTGAGCTTTGAGTGCATTAAACTCTTCTTGCATTGCACTTTGCCACTGTGGGATTGTAGAAGCTTTTCTGAATGTTGATGGTTCCTCCAGATCTTTTATTGCATCAATGAAAGAAAAACCCCTAGTAAATTCACACTCATCATCTATCTGTATTGTTTGTAATTCTAGAAATGAACCAATGTACCCTGTGTAAGACCTTCTTGGAACTGCACCTAACTTCAACCTTGTGACCATATTGTGAATTGATTCTTCATTAGTTTCAACCAAAGCAGAAGAGATTGGTAATATTACCTCTAATTGTGTGGACATGCAACAATGATATTGTATTTTGAGTTGATGTTGAGAGAGTAGAAGAGTTATGGGTATGAGCATTGAGATCATGTGAATCTTGAATGGATGAACTTAGAACCTGCAAGCTATCCCTTGATCATTCTTCATCAATTTTTGGATTTGCATATGGCTCTCAATGTGTTGGAGATGCTGTTGTAGTTGTATCAAATGCAAAACATGGCAATTGAACAATGATTGGAGGCATTTTTGTAC
Organism: Malus fusca; assembly: GCA_035220775.1. Lineage (NCBI taxonomy): Eukaryota > Viridiplantae > Streptophyta > Magnoliopsida > Rosales > Rosaceae > Malus > Malus fusca. The sequence goes on from CM069070.1 coordinate 22,763,850, forward strand.
TATGTACCTTGTTTGACTTCCCAGAAGATAATTGTAGTCTCTTTTTGAATGGAAATGTAGTCGCATCATGAATTACATGTCTTGACATCACCAGTTTATTGCTACTTAAATCATAGCATACTAACCCTTTATATCCAACAGCAAAACCAAGAAAAACACATTGCTTGGATCTTGGTTGCAATTTATTTTGAGTATATGGCCTTAAGAATGTATAAACTGCATATCCAAATATCTTCAATGTATGCAACACAAGTTATTGTTTAAACAGTAGCTGATATGGAGACTTCATCCCGAAAACCTTACATGGCATTCTATGAATCAGAAATGCAGCATGATTGCAAGCATAATTCCAAAACTGTAATGGGACGTCAGCCTCAGTTAAAAGTGTAATTGCAGTCTCTACTAGATGCCTATGTTTCCTCCCAGCAAGACCATTTTGTTGAGTATAAGGACATGGTATAGAATGTGTAGTTCCTTTAGTTGCCAAAAAAGACTGAAACTTGTTACTCATATATTCAGAACCACCATCTATTTGTAAGCACTTAATTACAGAATTGAACTGAGTTGTGACAAATGCAGAAAACTTGACAAATGCTTGGAAAATATCTGATTTATTGATAATAGGGAAGATCCATACAAATCTTGAGAACTTATCCACAAAACTTACATAGTACCTAAACCCTTCTAGAGACTTGATTGGAGTAGGCCCCCAAATATCAGAATGTACTTTTGCAAATATAGAGCTAGCCTTAGTTTCTTTTACAGGAAAAGGTTGTCTACACATTTTCCCATAAAGACATGAAAAACAAACAGAAGATGAGGAATCTTCACTAATAGACTGTCCAACATTTCTGAGCATAACAACAAGTACTTCTTCATATGGGTGTCCGAGCCCCTTATGCCAAACTGAAGCCTTTACAACTTTCCCAAGTAGTGCAACTGCTTTATTTGAACCAGCAACCAATCTTCTTGAAAACACATTCACATGGATCTCATATAGCTCTCTTCTACTCTTGCCTTGGTACAATATCATTCATGTTGCCATGTCCTGTATAAAAAATACAATCTCATCACATATGAACCAACAATGATTATCTTCACACAATTTCTTGACATATAAGAGATTAACAGTAATTGTTGGAACATGTAAGATATTCTTGAGAAATAATTAATGTTGTGGAGTTGAAAGTGTTGCAGAACCAATATGATTAACAGTTAAACCTTCCCCATTACCAATAGTGATTTTCTCATCACCATTGTACTGCACAGGTTGATTTAGATTCCCAAGATTAGGTGTCATATGGTGTAATGCACCAGTGTCTAGCACCTATGTATTAGCAGCAGAGAAATGTTGAGCATTCTGACCAAAGTCTGCTGCAGTCATGTGAGATGGAGCTTGAGCAGAAAATGCAATGAGAGAAGGAGGTGGAGGTGCACCCTGATAAGAATAATTGTTTCTACACCTGCACTCTAAAGCATTATGCCCCATTTTCCCACAAATTTGGCATATAGTAACTTGGTATCCATTTGAACCATTATCACTTATGTTTAAGCAATTTGGAGTAGTATGCCCCATTCGAGAACATATTTGACACTCAACTGCTACACCAGATTTGAAATTAGTATTTCCATTCCAAGAATTTCCGTTCGAGAACATATTTGACACTCAACTGCTATTCTTCCTTTCTACAACTCCATTTGATTGTGGAGAATATGGTGCTGTTACTTCATGTATAATACCATGCTCTTCACAAAAAACACTAAGATCGGTAAGAGTGTACTCACCACCTCTATCAGACCTAAGTCTCTTTATCCTTTTCTCTAATTGATTTTCCACTTCTGTCTTGTAAATCTTGAATTTACCAAATACTTCATCCTTGGTCTTTATCAAATAAATATAATAATACTTCGAACAATCATCTATAAATGTGACAAAATACTTATTACCAGCTCTAGTAGGTAATCTATTTAAGTCACAAACATCATTATGTATAAGCTCTAAAATTTGGGTATTCCTTTCCACGGACTTAAAAAGGTTTCTTGGGTTGTTTTGCTTGTACACAAATTTCACACTTATGCTTAAGATTCATGTTTGACTTTGGGACTAGGTCCAAATCCATTATTTTCTTAATTTTGAACAAGTTTACATGTCCCAACCGTCCATGCCAAACATTACTAGATTCAACATTAAGAACTTTTGGAAGAGTATTGCACTCTGAAGAAACACTTAACTTAAATAATCATTCACTAATAAAACATTTTCCAATAAATACATTATTCTTGGTTATTACAACCTTATTTGATTCCATTACAACTTTATAGCCTTGCTTTACTAAACATGATACACTAATTAATTTTCTTCTAATATCAAGTACATGTCGCACGTCCTTCAAAATTAAGACCTTTCCAGATGTCATCTTTAGTTCTATGTCTCCAATTCCCAGCACTTGCGACATTGAGTCATTTCCTAGAGTTACACGTCTTCCACCTGATTTCTGATAGGGTTTAAAAAATTCACGATCAAAACAGACATGTACATTAGCTCCAGAATCTACCCACCAATCCTTATTTTCATAGGTAAAATTGACAAAGGAATCATACTTAAAATGTGTTTGAGAAGGTTGTTGCTCCATTAGCATATTCACTTGGGCTTTTGGACCATTATGATTTGACTTATACTTGTTCTCCTCAGTCTTCTTGTAGAAGCAATCCTTAGCCTTATGATTGGTTCTTCCGCAAACGAAGCAAACCCCCTTCTATCTCCCTTGATCCTTAGTCTTTTGGAAGTTCTTAATTTTGTTGGGTGATTTGAACTTAAAATTTGTTCTTCTAGGTTTGAAGTCTTCTTATTATTTATGGTGAACTTGTTTTTGTTTTTCCCAATTTTGTTGGTGTCATTCTCAACTAAGTTCACAGATGTTTGCCTTTCGGTTTCCTTCTTTTGGTTTGACCTATGTTTCTCTTTGATCCTAATTGAATTTATGACTTGAACCAAAGTAAGTTCTCCTTGTTTATGCCTTAAGGTTCTAGCAAAGTCATTCCAAGATTGAGGTAGTTTATCAATAAGGCAGGAGACTTTAAAGTCCTCACTGAACTTTGTTCCTTTCTTTTCAACGCCTCTTAATAGCTCTTGATCCCCCACAGACTTATTATTAACCATCTTATAATCATTAAAGTTTGAGACCGTGAACCTATCCATCCCAGCATCTACAACTCCATATTCCGCTTCTAAAGTTTCCCAAAGTTCTTTGGCGGTGGATGTAGTAGCATGATACACATCATAGAGGTGATCAGAAAAGGCACTTAAGATTCTGTTGTGACAATGGTATTCTATTAGGACAGGGGTTAGTTTAGAAGATGACTCTTTATAAGAGGAATCTTTGTTTGATTGAGTTTCTTCAAGTGCGGATGCAAGTCCTCAAACAGTTAACCAATATTTCACTTGTTTTTGCCACCTACGAAAAATGTGGCCACTAAATTTTCCAGGCTTAACACTATTGGCTTCTTCTAGGCTTGCCATTTGTTATGTAAATACTGACTAATAACGAGTGAGAAAGATATAAGATTGCTATAATACTGTAGAGATTAAAACACGTTTGTCACTCGAAATTTTTAACAAGGATAGGCTAAACTATACTACTATATAATAACCACAGATCAATTACTAAAGATAATTATGCACAAGATTTAATTAAAGCATGAAACAATTAATATATATCAGTATGCAATTTGTTGGTCAAATCATGTTGGGATTAAAGCATAATGATACTTACGTACAGTTTAATATTATATATATCAGTATGCAATTGTTGTTCAAATCACGTTGGGATTAAAGCACAAGATTTAATTAAAGCATAAAAGATGCAAGTGCTTGGTACTAAATAATCACACACAAACTGTAATACTCACGCACTGATGCAATTGTAGTCAAATCACTTGACAGACAAGCAATATTAAATAATTGCAGTTTACAAGTAACATTATGCAGTTTACAAGTAATATTTTGTAGTTTACCAAGATTATCAACCCCTGACAATAGTTGACAGATATGCAATATTAAAATGTTTTGGTACTAAATAAAATAAAGAAAATGCAAAGAGTAAAAAAAGCAATGAATTAAAGGCAAGCTTTGCCTTCTCAGACAATTCAATGACAGGACGCAATGAATGAAGGGCAAGGTTACCCTTCCTATGTGTAGAGAGTCAGTAAAGCAACGACAAAGAGTCAGAAAAGCAACGACAGGATCCGAATTAAAAAAAATGCAATGAACGACAGAACCCTAAAATTCCACTTTCAACATAGGAAAAAACCACAATTCTTAGAGCTTTCAAGGTATTGTAAAAACAGATTGTAAAATTTGCAATTATATTATCACACCTTGTACGGCTTTAGATTGTGAAATATATTGCAAAAATATATTAATTATTTATATGATCAAATATATCAAATCAAATGTATAATCACTATCAGACTTATGAAATTTAAATTAGGAAAAAAGGAATAAGAATATCTGGGCTGTGAACCAAAGAGAGGCGCGATGTCGCTGTCCTAAAGTCGTAGACGCCTCCCTACCTGCAGGTTATGACGGTGCCTACAACTCCAAGATACAACCCAAAGCCTCATAGGATGTCTGATTCGATATGCACATCAACGGTAGACGAGATTCCCAAGTAGTGATCAATTGCCCAAGAATTATGAAGTAGGAATGTAAATAGACTGAGAGAGATGTGAGGATTGAGAGAGATAGAAAAGTTTAGCGTATTTTTTCTGTCTGAGGTTTCTTATTTAAAGAACCTCTCATACCCTTTTAAAAGGAATATGACTCTTCAAATAAAACACAACTCTTAAATATTAAAAATAAATAAAATAAAATAATAATAAGTTTTAAAACTTAAAATAAAATAAAATATTATTAAAATAATTAAAATAACCAACAGAGCAAGGGGTAAAAAATTTGTGGGAAAAAATATCGATCAAGATTCCCAATAAATAGTGATGGTGCCACAAACTATCTACACGCCTTTATAGTTTCAAGATGCTTCTTCAGCGCAGCTTCCATGATCCATCCGTTCGAACCACCAGGTCAGTATATAGTGGCACTACCAAGTTGACAAACATACACATAACCAGCAAACAGAAGTATAACAAGAAAGAACACAAAACTCAGGTACATTGCATGGTAGTTGGACATAAGGGGGTGTCTACATGTTCCGATCGCACATCTGCTGCACACTGCAGGATGATGTACATTCCCACACATGCAACAAATCTACAACATTAACTAATCTGCACGCATGTTCCACGAATTTAAATTATCTGTCTAAATCCCGAAGGGTAGGAAAACTAGAGATCATATTGAATCTGTAGAACTGATTCAATATGTCTTTGTAGATTAAGTGGACTAAGATATGATGCAGTTGAGGGTGCAACATTAAAAAGATGCATTGAAATAAAAATAGGAGGGTGCTAAATTGCCTCAGAAAAAAATTTGGTAAGTCACATAAACCTTTTCATTTACGAGTAAATAAATGAATGATGTAACGTACATGTATCATCGATAGGACAAAAAAACACAATCCCCTAAACTAATGCCGATAGGATCAAAACATCACGTGAGAGGATATGGCAGTAAAAATCCAGGTGACAAAAGCGAAAGCAACTGCAAGCTTGAAGCTACCGCATGAATAAACCCATCTACTCGTGCAGAAATGAAAGTCTCTTACAAATAGAATTACAAGTTGCCCCAAGCTCCATAACCCTTGAAGTGCCATCGATGCAACCAAATAGCTGAACCATAGGACAGAGATCAACATAAAGTTTTTGCATAACAATTAATTACCAGTGAAAAAAAATGATTCGTAACCAATCTCGGAGCCATTAGAAACAAACTTGTAGCAGTTAACAACAATCAATAACATTAAGAAGCAAATATGAGCAACAGACTGGTAACGGAAAAATATGAGAAACAAACTAATCTGGCAAATTTGTTTCACTGTGCTTATGTTAGAATCTCTGAAAAACTTTCAAAATACAAAGCAATGTATGTAGTGAAGAAAGTTGGGGTTCCACCCTAAACCAATTGGCAATATGGTGAGTAGTGTAACTTATAAGCTCATTCAAGATCATTCCTCCTATCAATGTGGGATTCATTCTTAACACACCCCCTCACATGTGACGAATTTTCAAGCATAACATGTGGACAGCACAACGGGGTAACATGGAGCATGTGTGGCCATTTAGCTTTACAAGTGGGACAACCTACTTTGATACCATGAAGTAAGTTGAGGTTCCACCATAAAACCAATTGGTAATATGGCTGTTCAACCTCTTATAAGCCCATGCAAGGTCTCTCAACTCATCCATGTGGATTCATTCTCAATACGTCACCTCACTTGTGGCAAATTTTTAAGCCTAACACGTGGAACATATTAACCATCTTGAATTATCACAAAGATTATGCAGAGAAGAAAGAATTGCAGAAAAGCTTTTAAAGAGAGAAGCAAGAAAGATGAAGTTTCAGATTTCATTAACCGCGACAGTTAGTACACTCAAGCCTTTATATAGCTTGCTAATACTTAGCTTATCAAGTAAGCTACTACATAACCAATACAATCAATACATGTGGACTAATACAATGTTAACACATGTCCAAGTTTGTTATCCTGTTATTACCCCCCTCAATCTTAACCAAGGTACCAAGGTTAAGATTGTCACAATGATGAACAAATACAGGACTATGGAAACCCTTTGTAAAAATGTCAGCTACTTGCTCCTTAGTTGGTATATATTGAACCATGAGATCCCTTTTTTGCACATTCTCACGAACAAAATAAATGTCAGTGTCGAGGTGTTTGATACGAGAATGAAAAACTGGATTTGTACTAAGAGTAAGGGTTGAAAGATTATCACAATATAAAATTGGAGGAGAGGGCATATACACATGTAAATCTCGCAAGATAGATCGAAGCCAATACACATCTGTATCACAATAAGCAAGAGATTTATATTTTGCCTCAGTAGAACTACGAGACACTGAAGACTACTTCTTACACTGCCATGAAACTGGATTATCACAAAAAAAAAACCACATAACCAGTAATGGATCGCCTTGTATTGATATCAGCAGCCCAATCAGATTCGGAATAAGCTGACAGAAGAGAAGAAAACCCTGATTTATAAGTCAAACCACAGTGAAGAGTCCCTTGAAGATATATGAGGATCTTTTTTACAAGAAAGAAATGAGCATTTGTTGGTTGACTCATCTATTGACACACAACACCAACCGAATGAGTAATATCAGGGCGAGTAAATGTGAGATATTGAAGGGCACCAACTAAGCTTCTGTATAAAGTGGCATCAGGAAAAGGTGTGCCATCAACAACAAGCAACTGAGAGTGTAGTTTTGCTAAAGTGGGGGCAGGTTTGCAAGTATCCATGCCTGTCTTCTTTAACAATTCAGTAGCATACTTGGTTTGGTTAATAAACAAATCCCCATTCTCTCTATATTGAATATGTAGTCCTAAAAAATACCATATCTTTTACCTCAAACAAGTCACCAAAAGTGGTAATAACAGCTTGAATCTAAGATGTATCTAAGCCAGTGATGATTATATCATCAAAATATAATAAGAGAATCACCACATGTGTGCCATCATACTTGACAAACAAGCTAGCATCAGAGTGTGAGACATTAAAACCAAGACCAGGTAAGACACTAGTAAATTTTGAATGCCAAGCTCGAAGAGCTTGTTTTAATCCATATAAAGACTTTACTAATCTGCACACATAGTTAGGATGCTGAGAATCAACAAAACCTTGAGGTTGATACATGTAAACCTCTTCTTCCAAATCACCATGCAAGAAGACATTTTTGATGTCAAGTTGCCTTAAAGGCCACTTACATGAAATAGCTAAGGCTAAAATAAGTCTAACAGTGGAATGCCTCATCACTGGACTAAAAGTCTCAGAATAATCAATTCCCTGTTCTTGAGTGAACCCTTGAGTCACTAATCGAGCTTTGTAACCAGATATACTGCCATCAAAGTTCCTTTTCACTTTATAAACCCATTTACACCCAACTACAGATCGTTGAGATAGAACAGGAACCAATACCCAAGTACCCTGAGATTTCAAATCATCAAATTCCTCCTGCATTGCCTTTTGCCATAAAGGGTTCATAGAAGCAGTCCTAAAAGTTTTAGGTTCTTCTATATCAACTATATCAGCAAGATAAGTATACCCAGAAAAGCTATACTTATTTGGAGCAAGTTGGAGTGAAGATGACTCTAGAGAAGTTGCCAAATAAGCTGAATAATCTTGCCTGGATATTGCACTTGTCTTTAATCTAGTTCGAATTGGAGAATTATGAACAGAATGGTCAAAAGGGAGTAATACCTACAACTGAGTAGAATCTAGGACAGGTAACAAGGAGTGTGGATGAGTGGTATTAAAATGAGTTGTTGATGTTGATGTTTCAGATTCCTATATACTGGGATCAACCATTGAATATGATGAAGACCTGTCAAACATACTAGAAACAGAAGCGGAAGTACTTGTGGAACTGTCATGCATACCACCAATACCAGTCTGAAGAGTGATTACAGGTAAAGTAACCGCTAATGGAGGAACTAATCGAGTCTCTTGAACAGTTGGAGCACAATGAGTTATAGCAACAGAGAGCTTAGCAGGAACAACACTTTCATCATAAATAACATGTCTGGATAAAATCATTTTCTTGGACTGAAGATTATAGCAAATAATACCCTTATATCCAACTGAATATCCCAAAAACACATATAACACTGATCTAGGTTGTAGTTTATTGGAATTATATGGCCTGATATAGGAAAAAACTGTTGTACCAAAAATCTTGAGATGTTGCAATATTGGTGGTTTCTGATATAAAGCCAGAAATGGGGAATCCATATGCAAAGATTTACAGGGCATTCTGTTAATCAAATAGACAGCATGTGCATGCATGAAACCAAAACTCCTGAGATAAACCAGCAACAGAAAGCAAAGTAATAGCAGTTTCAATAATATGTCTGTTGATGCACAAAACCGGAGGTCTTGGTACAACGTAAATCCGACCGTGAATCTGCAAGAAATGTAAATGACACAAGATGTATCGTGGTTCACCCCAAGGTTTGGGCTACGTCCACACTGATTGTATTGTATTTCTCTGAGAAGTGAGGGAGAGAGAGAGCTCTGAAAGTGAGAGCGTTGAGAGGGTGATGAGCCTTAGGAATTGGCCTCCCCTAATTGTGAGGGTCATGGGTCATTTTATAGAATAAGGACTCCTCACATATTACATATTTGCCCATTCCTTTATCATATAATTACATTTAAGTCCCCCGAGTATTTATACGAGGTCTAAATACGAGGCCCTAAATATGGTATAAACAGTAGTCCCCTAAGTCTTCAGTCAAGAGAGTCTTTTGGCTAGAGACTTGAAATTCAGTCCATGTGTGGGCCGAAGTAACTAGATGTTGTCTTGAACTTATGCTCGATATGAGGCAGTGCTCAATCTGAAATGACGCTCAACTAGAGTAGCACACACTGCGAGGCTGCTCGGCTCGTGGCTTATGTTGCCTTGGTTGGCTCGGCTTGAGGCGTTTGAAGGTGAGGGAGTCCCTTTTATAGAATAAGGGCTCGCTCCTCAATACATGAATGATGGGCTAGAGTTGATGCTCTCTAATGATGGTGAGGGAGCCCCTTTTATAGAATAAAGGTTCGCTCCTCAATACATAAGTGATGGGTTAAGAGTGGTGCTCGCGGCGAGGCGATTGCTTAGCTGGCGGCGTTGCTCTCTAATGATGGTGAGGGAGTCCCTTTTATAAAATAAGGGCTCGCTCCTCAATACATAAGTGATGGGTTAGGACTGATGCTCGCGGCGAGGCGATTGCTCAACTGGTGGCGTTGCTTTCTAATGATGGTGAGGGAGTCCCTTTTATAGAATAAGGGCTCGCTTCTCAATACATAAGTGATGGGTTAGGAGTGATGCTTGCGGCGAGGCGGTTGCTCAGCTGGCGGCGTTGCTCTCTAAAGATGGTGAGGGAGTCTCTTTTATAAAATAAGGGCTCGTTCCTCAATACATAAGTGATGGGTTAAGAGTGATGCTTGCGGGGAGGCGGTTGCTCAGCTGGCGGCGTTGCTCTCTAATGATGGTGAAGGGGTCCATTTTATAGAATAAGGGCTCGCTTCTCAATACATAAGTAATGAGCTAAGTCCCCCAAGTATTTTTCATGAGGCCTAGTTGAGGCCCAATATATGGTACATAATGTAGTCCCCCAAGTCTTCAGTCAATAGAGTCTGTTGGCTGGAGACTTCAAATTGAATCCATGTATGGGCCGAAGTGATGGTTGTTCGGAGGCGGTATTTGTATACCCTGCACTGAAGCTTTGTAAGTGAAGCTTTGAAGCTGGAGCTCTGCAAATGAAGTTTTTGAAGCTAAAGCTTTTGTAAATGAAGCTTTTGAAGCTGTAGCTCTGTAAATTAAGCTTTTGAAGCTAGAGCTTTTGTAAATGAAGCTTTTGAAGCTGATTGACATGAGTAATGCTCATGAACGTTTGATTGACATGAGTGATGCTCATGAATGTTTGATTGACATGAGTGATGCTCATGGATGTTAACATGAGTGATGCTCATGAATGTTGACATGAGTGATGCTCATAAATGTTGACATGAGTGATGCTCATGAATGTTTATGTATGATTGATATGAGTAATGCTCATGTATAACATGAAGTACTAGGCGTACTTTTGATCACCTGGTTGGTGGCATGAATGGCTAGTTGCCAAATTAGAGTACGGGTTGTACATCTCATCACTTGGTTGGTGGTAATAGCAGTGGGTTGTCGAATAATTTTGGACTACTGGGCGTACTTTTGGTCACATGGTTGGTGGTAATTTTATAGAATAAGGATTCCTCACTTATTACATATTTGCCATTCCTTTATCACATAATTACATTTAAGTCCCCTGAGTATTTATACGAGGTCTAAATACGAGGCCCTAAATATGGTATAAAAAATGTCTATTTCTCCTCTCAACAAATCCATTTTGTTGAGGAGTATAGGGACATGAGATCATGTGTACTAAGCCTTTAGAACTCAAAAAGCCTTCAAACTATTTGCTAGTATATTCACCCCCTACATTAGATTGGAAGTACTTAACAGAAGCATTAAAATGTACTAAAATGAAGGTATAAAATCTCACAAAGATGGAAAAAAAACATCTGATTTATTGCACAAGGGAAAGATCCATACAAAATGAGTACAATCATCCATAAAGGTTACATAATACCTATATCCTTCAATGGATTTTACTGGAGAGGGACCCCAAATATCAGAATGAATCTTTTCAAATGGTACTAAACATCTAGAAGACTCTTGAGGAGAGGGTAATCTTGACATCTTCCCCTGAATACACGAGTGTCACATTGTACACTGATCATCTACTACATAATTTATTTGTGACTGTTGTAACATAACAGATAAGACCTCATTAGTAGGATGCCCCAGCCGTTGATGCCACACAGAAGACTTGATTAATTGCCCAAGATATGTTGAAGCTGGAAGATGTTGTACTGAAGAATGCAGTCTTGAAAATAGGAATCTGAAACAACTCATTTTGCCTACTCCTGCCTGGGTAAAGAACCCCCTTGGTTACCTTGTCCTACACAAAGAACCAAGAGTCATCACAAATGAACCAACACCGATTATCTTTGCAAAGTTGTTTAACAGATAACAAATCCTCAGTAAGATGAGGAACATGAAGAACTTGAGTCAGTTTAAGAGAATGAGATGATGTATGAAGCATTGTGGAGCCAACATGCTTGATAGGCAAACCTTGACCATTGCCAATTTTGATTCTGTCAGTGCCTTCAAAATGAGTGACTTGATTCAAGTTGTTAACATTTAAGGTCATATGATGGGAGGCTCCAGTATCGATAATCCAAGTATTGCATGTGGGGTAGTGAGTTATAGTATGGGTAGCCATAGCCTACATAGGAGAACTGGAAGTTGATGGTCCTGGAAAAGATGGGTGAGATGATGAATTTGTAGACTGTGGAGGAGCAAAATCATGTTGAAGTGAGATAGGTGAACCTCTGCCTTGATAATTGCTTCGATGATAACACTCCAACGCAATGTGTCCACGTTTCCCACAAATTTGACATTCAATGAAATTAGGACATTCAATGAAATTAGGAGAAGATGCAGAATTTCTATGAAAACAGTTAGGAGCCGTGTGACCCATTCCCTGACAAATCTGACGCTAAGGTTGCATAGTAAAACGAGAATCAGTGTTACCAGTCCATCCTCCTTGCTTGTAGCCTTCATTATTACCTCTGCCTTTGTTATATTTGTAACCACCATTATTTCTTTGGGAACCACCATAGTAAGGCCTTGATTGAAAAGAATTATGTGAAGAAGGCAGAGAATTCTGTGATTGAGATCCAGAAGAAATATTAGAACCGATATACCTAAAGTCATATCCTGGAGCAGAAGCAGTATATGGAAATGATGGAGGTAGTGGTTGTGAGACATTATATAGTGAAGGTGGAGCATTATAGGAAGCTGGATGCACAGGTGGAACAGTGGAAGAATAATAAGGACCATGAGTAATAGTATTAACAGTTGCAGATGGAACATCAGCATGAGATTGAGGATGAGAGGAAGAACCTCCTTGATTAGGAAAAACCATGTGAAGATGAACTTTGAACATACATAGTAGCCATCGAATTAGATAGAGTATGTTCCATAGTCTCAATATCCCTTTCAATATTCAACAGTTGAGCATGAAATTCTTTCAATGAGATTGTATTTTCACAAGCCAATATGACGGTTTGGATAATAGCATATTCCCTGGGAAGACCAACTAGAGCAACAATGATGAAATCATTCTCAGAAATGTGTTCTCCAGCAGCAAGTAATTGATCGCTAATGGATTTAAGCCTAGACAAAAACTTGTCAATGCTATCAGATCCCTTTTGGAGAGTTTGAAACTTTGTAGCATATTAATTCTTGATTTGGACACAGTGGCATATCGATCTTCAAGAATCAACCAAGCCTTACTAGCAGTTTTGCAACCAAGCACATGTTCAATAGCATCATCAGACAAAGTAGCTATTAACAAACTAAGAAGTGCTAAATCCGCTGTTTCCCATTCTTGAATATCAGAAGAGATTTCTCTAGTGACCCCGGATTCTGTATTGATCACAAATTTAGGCAGACAAACAGATGAACCATCAAAATGATCAAAAAGCTTGTACCCTTGAAGAACAGCCTTGAATTGAAAAACCCATTTCGAGTAATTTGTATCATTAAGCTTGATGGTTAACACCCCCAAAATACTCTCAATTTTCACAGTAGGTGAAGTCATCTTATGTCAAAGCAATTTCACAAATACCCATAAAAAAGAAGTACACCAATTTCACACTAGTAATGGCTATAGGCCTTCAATGTATGAAGCTCTAAAAACAATCCCAATCTTGAACAAAGAAATCATGAAACAAAGATCAAGATTCATATATATGGCATTGGCCTTCAAGTATATCACAAATCAAACACTAGAACCAAGAGAGATCGCAAATCTTATGGCATTCGGCCTTTAGGTAGTGTAATCGGCAATCGGCCTTCAAGAATCAATTAGCACTTGGCTTTTCAAGAATCATTCAATGGAATTAATTGAGGTAAAGAAATAACCTAGCAGAGACAGAAAGTACAAAAATCACCGGAAATCGTAGTCGGCGAGACAGAAATCACCAGAAAAGTACGAAGATCACAATCGGCGCTCCCAAAAAACTCCATTGTAAATCTCGAACCTTCTCCTTGAGTTGTAGTAAGCGGAAGCAATTATGAACAGAGTAATTCCACAAAGGAAGAATCTGCTCTGGATACCATATTAACTATCTTGAATTATCACAAAGATTATGCAGAGAAGATGTTCGCGTCAGGATGTTCCGTCGGGGTTCTTCCTGGCCGACGAGCACACAGCTCCCCGGGAGAGGTTTGGCGTCGATTGAGGGCTGCTGTCGGGCTTCTGCTTTTACTGTCGGGCTTGTCGGGCAAAGCTCATCGGGCACGGCTTGTCGAGCAAGTCTCGTCGGGCACGGCTTGTCGGGCAAGTCTCGTCGGGCACGGCTGAAAGAGAAGGACAGTTAACTCTGAAATGTGCCATCGTGGGGCCTTAGGTATAGGCCTTAAGGCTCACAATCCAGGTTAACTTTTGGATGCTCAAGCGTGCCACTGCCATCTTTAGCATGGCAGACGTCGAACGGATGTTGGGTCCAATTATGTACATATATATATATATATATATATATATATATATATCCAAGAGACAGTATTAATTATGACAGGTGCCTTTGTGTGGCCTTAGGTATAGGCCTTGAGGCTTCCAATCTATAACCAATCCAGCTTTGGACAAGTATATACTATTGGTTCCATTGTCGCACATAGTATAACCACCGTTATACTTCTGATTTGCTAGCACGCAGAGCTTAGAATGAATACAAATAGGTGCCTTTGTGAGGCCTTAGGTGTAGGCCTTGAGACTTCCTATCAGAACTCATTCCGTACTTAAACGTTCTAGCCCGCAGAGCTTAGAACGAGTCCAAATAGGTGCCTTTGTGGGGCCTTAGGTGTAGGCCTTGAGGCTTCCTATCAGAACTCATTCCGTACTCAAACGTTCTAGCATAATCATAATATAACAATGGTAAAACTACTAGATCAGTCGATTACTTGCGCCCCAAGTAACTTCGGACTTCTTTTGTTTATCAAGGATTGTCGTGGATGGGTTAAGTCCACATAAAGTTCTTTTTTATGCCTTGAGACCAAGGACTTTTACATGATCACTCTTATATGTCCGGGAGATTAGAACTTAGATCTGATTTAAATAGTGAAGACATCTTTAAATCGGATTCAAGAACTGAGAAAGTTTCTTAATCATCATTTTACTAGAAACAACTTGAATACAACTGAAAGTACACAACATATTGCTAGTTTAATAAATGAAAAGACAGAACCAAAGAGGGGCAGGCAAGGTTTTCACCTTGTCGGGCAAAACTGGGCGTCTTGCAATTTCCTATCTTTGAGGTTTGTCAGGGGGTCTGAGAGTTTTTAGAAGAAAAGGGGTTTGAGAGGTGAGTTTTCAGAGGGAGATCGATACTACGGCAAGTGTTTTAGACAAGGTAGCAGAGCTTACAAAAAGGGTTAAGGGGGAGTCGATCCCGAGAGGGATGAAGGCTTTGGCTGACTACAGCTATCGTTTGAAGGCAAATCTGGCTTTGAGCAGAGTTTGTGCTTTGTTTGTTTGTTTGAGTGTCCTTAGTCCTGATTTCTCTTTCTTCTTTTATAGACAACCTAGCATGTCCTCCTGTAGCAGCAGCCTTGCCCGAATGCGGTTTGAGGGTGATGACTCATCAGCTTTTTTACATGTAATGCCACCATAAAGTACTTTATGGGCTGTGTAGCTGGTCAGTCTATACCACTTGGCCTTTGGGTAGGTGGGCAAGTGGTCTTCATGAGCTGCATTAAGTCAGAAGAGGCCATTTGCTGCTTTTCTAGGTTCCGGTTGGGCTTCGGCCAAGTTGCTGGGCCTCGACCGACTCTCACTTCAGGCCTCCCTTTGGGCCGGCCCCTTTCTGGAGCCCAAAGTTTAAGTTTTGGTCCAAACAGAAGAAAGAATTTCATAAAAGCTTTTAGAGAGAGAAGCAAGAAAGATGAAGTTTCAGATTTCATTAACCGCCACAGTTATTACACTCAAGCCTTTATATAGCTTGCTAATACTTAGCTTATCAAGTAAGCTACGACATAACCAATACAATCAATACATGTGGACTAATACACTGTTGACACATGTCCAAGTTTGTTATCCTGTTATTAGAATAACTAGCTCTGATACCATGAAAAAAGGTGGATACATGTGGGACAACCTGCTTTGGTACCATGAAGAAAATTGAGGTTCCACCATTAAACAAATTGGTAATATGAGGAGTAGCTCAACATTTTATAAGCTCATGTAATGTCCATCCTCTCATCAATGGGGATTCATTCTCAACACGCCCTCTCACATGTGGTGAATTTTCAAACCTAACACATGAAACAACGTGCTCTGATACCATGGAAGAAAGTTAAGGTTCCACCATAAAACCAATTGGCAATAAAGGGAGTAGCCCAACTTACTTATAAGTCATGCAAGGTCCATTCTCCCATCAATGTGGGATTTATTCTCAACACGCCCCCACATGTGGCGAATTTTCAAGTCTAACAAGTGGACAACACAACAGAGTAAAGTGGAGCACGTGTGGCTATTTGGCTTGTGGGACAACCTACTATGATGCCATGATCAAAGTTGAGGTTCCACCATAAAACTAATTGATAATATGGGGAGTAGCCCAACTTACTTTTAAGTCCATGCAAGGTCTCTCCTTCCATCGGTGTGGGATTCATTCTAACTAGCATACGATAATTTAATCCCATGTATAGATGACTAGCGTACGATAATTTCATCCCATTATGGCCACAACGCTATTGGCCAGTGTGATAGAGGACGTTGAATTTTAATATTTTTTTCTACATATTACTATTGGATTATCGTAGTAATTATCTTAGATGACGACAAAATCGAGAAGTTTGTTCCATAATAAGATAGATGTTGGCCTCTTAATGATCTGCGGAGATGGATAATGATATATCATTATCTTGTAGTCCAGTAAAAAAGATTAATGTCATGAAAAAAAGGTGGAAGGAATTAACGTGATGCAAAAAATGGAAAGGAATCCTCCGGATCCCTTCCTCCTAATTCACCAAGTTCAAGGATCCAAACAATTGAAATTTGATCCAATAACTAAAAACATGGGCCCACTTTAAAAGTTATAATAACTTTATTAGCCGTTGAATCAAATTTCAATAGCCTGAATCCCCAAACTTGGTGGATTAAGAAGAAGGGATCCCCTTCCATAAAAAATGGATAAGGATTGTCATGATACAATCATATCCTAAAGTCCAATTGGATGAAAGGATTATCATGCATGCACGTGGTCATCATTAGCAAAGGGTTGGCTGATGAAGAGTCAGAATTTGGTGGTGATGCGACATATTAGCATGTGGTGGTACTGATGGTACAACAATTGGACTCGGCTAATGGATAAAAGATGGTACCATCTAGTTGTGATCTATCTTTTTGGCCAATTTGATAATATTATTCCTAATAGCACGTTCAGTCTTTATTAGGATGAAGATGGTTTTGGTTTATCATCAAAAGGTGACACGTTCAAGCATATTAATCCTATAAATACAAAGAGACAGTGCAGCAGAAAATGACCTTCAACTTAACATACAAAATTACCTTGTGCAAATTCTCGCTCTATGCTATACTCTCAGCACTGTGTTGGCAACCAGCAATATCTTCATCTTGGATTAACAGCACTGTAGTCGATCTTGGATTAACAGCACTAGAGCCGATCTTAGATTAACAGCACTGGAGTTGTAGAGTAGGCGATCGAAGAGCACCTTCAGTTTGGAGTAACGCAATGCTTTTAGGGAGCACCTTCAATTTGGAGTAACAACAATGCTTCAAGTTCAACTACAACACTCAAGTTCAACTGACAATCTATCCAAGTCTTTGTCAATAAGGAGTCTTTGAGTCATTGTTGCGAGGTCATCTCATTAGCTTATCGGCGAGTTTAGGTGTTCCCAGTTACTCAATGTTCGGCACATTAAAAGCCGAACCTTATTTGAACTTCGCAGAAATTAGCAACCTTATCTTCAAGCTTTAAAACCCAGAGGCCGAGATGTATTCCTTCCCCGACCGCAACCGCTCGAATAACAGAAGTCAACATCACGTTCAACACCACCACCACATTCATTCTACTAATCGACCGAGCTCGGTAGCGAACTGGCATGCCCGCATTTACTGAAAAGACATAATTAGCTCATTAGTTATTCGCGCGTTGCTTCGTTTCAAACGAAACGGACCTTACTAATTTCATCCATTCAACCTAGTAATCAAGTTATTCTCAACTCTCAAATATTATACCCTCAAAAGGAAGAATGGGAGATGACAACAAAACTTCTTTTGTAAAGATGACAAAAAAACTCTGATTAACCAAAGCATACCGGAAGATCTGGAGATACTAACCATCTCTTCAAACAATTATGGCAATAAGCCTTGCAGATATATTTGCATTTTAGATGGAACCAGTCCATTGTTAAGTGGCGCTCAGATTCAATAATAAAATGATATGTGTTGAAAAACTTATGCATATCATTGTTTTATTAAAACGGAATATTACAGTAACGATAAATCTATTGCATGTAAGTTTTTCTCACTGATAAAGGATTTTCAACTTTGACACAAACAAGCAAGTTGGTGAAGACGGAAGACGGTGGCATTGTGTATCCCAAAAAAGGAGAGGAAAACAAATTGGTAACGTATATTGGTCAAAATCATTGGAGACATGACAATGACAAACGAGCTGAAATAGAGAGAATGGCGGTTTCCATTGGATCTTTGTCTTTGTCGTGCTCACTTGGAACTGCAAAAGTGAACCGATTAGTTGGATTCCTTCCTCTATTCAAAATAGTTCACAACTACACTAACACAAGAGCCAATTGCGTAACTCCAAAACAAGCTCCTAAGTCCTACATGGCCGGCCACAAAATATCACATTCAACAACTTTTTTTCTCCCACTCTTTTCCCGTTTAAGGTGAAGTTCATTAACATCAGGATCAAACTGTTACATACGTAGTATTAATAATTATTGTGTATAATATTAGTGGGCGTTGATGCTCATGAATTTGATGTATCCTTAATTAACTTATAGAATATTGATAGGTGGGTTGATATATTATGGGCCAGAGTGCTATTGTGTTATGACACAAGTAAAATAATCACTCACGGTGCAACTTAACACAAATCCCCATATCTCTACGTGGAATATCTTTATATAACTTAAAACAACAACAACACAACCTTATTTCACTTAGTGGTATCGGTTGTATGAATGTTAGAACAACACTGCCTTCGGTTTTGTTTCAAGTCTTCTGTTAACTCTAAATACTCCATATATTTTTTTAGAATCTATTTCCAAGTCTTCTTATGTATTCCACTATCCTATTTGCTTTGAGTCTCTGTCTCAAAATAGCATCTTCTAACTGAAGT
The DNA here is from genome assembly GCA_035220775.1 of Malus fusca. NCBI lineage: Eukaryota > Viridiplantae > Streptophyta > Magnoliopsida > Rosales > Rosaceae > Malus > Malus fusca. The sequence goes on from CM069070.1 coordinate 22,783,017, forward strand.
ATCTATAGATCTTCAGTTCACAACTTCACATGTCTAAACCACCTTAATTAGTAATACTACGATGTTGTGACACACCTAAAAAATTTCTTAATTTTGCAAATAATTTGTAACTCGGTTGATTAATAACAATTATTTTTTCACATGATTATAAGAGTTTGAATAACTCGTACCCTAATTTTTTATTTTTTTTCATACCTCGTCCCCTAATTTTGGTTGTGAATAAAACAAAAAGTACCCAACTTTATAGCGAGAATTTCATTTATCCCCGAGTTTGGAAGTGTACCTCATTCAAACTACCAGTGTCTGGTGTTTGCTTTTCTAACTATTCTTTTTGTTAATATTTTATATTTAAGTATTTTAATTTGTTTGAATGATATATATTAGACGATTCCTAACCCGTTTTCGAAGAGGTAGACATTTTTTCTCCACTCTTCTTGCTGTAAATAGATTTTACATATTCAAATGGTATGATATCATTTGCTTGCATGTGGTCAAATGTCTTAGTGGATAGTGTGTTGGATTTCTACTCATGCATTCCGAGGTCAAACTCTCCTCTCCCTTCCCTAAATTTTGTAATAGTTTCAGACTCTTCCCTCCCCCTAATAATAGTAAATTTTTTGGTGTTTGCTTGTTGTATTTGCTTACTAATCATGTGCCGTGGTTGAACATGCACATACGTTGTTTTTTTTTCCCCTTCTATTGTAGAATATACCACTATGCCGTAGTTGAATAAGGACCACATCCAAAGTCTCATTTAAAAGTTAGGGTTTGTTTGAAAGTGATTTTAAATGATTAAAAATGCTTTTGTTGAAAATTTTCTTAACTAATTCTTAGTAAAAATTAAAGTGGATCCTGGAAAAACATTTTAAATGCTTCTTGCAAGAAGCACATATATGATACTTCTTTCAAAAAGCATTTAAAATATTTTTGAAACTCAAAATTAATTTTATCAAAAACGTTCTATGTAAATTTAAAAATTCTTCTAAACGAGCCCTTTGAGATTAAGGTATACACCCACAATTCCTGCCGAACATGAAGAGTAAATACAATTTAAGAGTAACGTACGTAAAATAAGTCAATGGTCGGTCACCGTCAGTATGACGTTCCATTTCCATTTCAATAATACCTTGCATGTGAAAACTGAAAAGAAAACTTACATAAAGGCAACGTTTTCCGTTTAGTATTTGGTCAAACAATGCATGTGAAAACCGACGTGATTCATCTGCCCTTTTGCCGTCTTCCTTCCCCTATATATAACAAGAGAGTTGATTTTCACACACCTTTTATAACTTTTTTCACACCCCTCTTTGTTCCAGGCCATCAGATTGAATAAGTCAAACGAAAACAACGAACATGATTAGCCAGGGGTGTGTAGGAAGCTATAAAAGATGTGTGTTTATCATTTCCCTATAACAACTTAGCCATTTAAAATCGCACCAGGGGTGAAGCTTTCTGCAAACAAAACACAAAAATGCGAAAGCAATTCGTATTTTTGAGCTCAACACTGGTACCGAGATTCCGTGGGTCGGACTGGGCACGTGGTTGGCCGAGTTTGGCGTCGGATGTATAAATGTTAGAACGTCAATTCGTTTGGTTTTGCACCAAGTTTTTTATCAGCTCTACATACTTCATGTTTTTTTTTGTTTTTTTGTTGAGTCTCTTTTGAAGTCTTCTAATGTATTCATCTACTCTATTCACCCTTATCTTCTGTCTCATAATCGCATATTCTAATCGGAAAATCTCTACGTCTTCAATTCACATGTCCAAACCACCTTTATTAGTAATTCTACGATCTTGTTGACACACCAAAAGTATCTTAATTGTACAAATGATTTATAGTTCAGTTGATTAACAGCAATTACTTTTGCACATGATGGTAAGAGTTTGAATACTTCATCCCCTAATTTTGGTTGTAAATATAACAAAAAAAAAAACACCCAACTTATAGCGAGAATTTCATTTTATCCCCCGAATTTGGAAGTGTACCTCATTCCAACTACAAGTAACGTCGAGTACGAAATTAAAAGTTGGAAAAATTAGGACGCGGTCCTAACAACCAATGTTTATTGATTGAAATATTATTGATTTTTTAATTTTGATTAAAGTCTTTCAACTTTTGTCCGTATCAGCCATTTAAGCATTTTTATTATTCTTATTATTATGATTTTTTTTCTTCCAACAAACAATATTATTTACACTTAAGAGGAGGGGTGCGCATTTATATTATTATTCTTATTCTTATTGTTAGTATTATTATTGATTTTTTTTAAAACAAACGATATTATCTACGCTAAAGGAGAGTAGGTGCGCCAAGTCTCGCAATGAGCTAGCAATAATATGCTTAAACCCACTCCCTCACCCTTTTAGTATATATATTGTTTATTAAAAAAAATAAAAACTCTCTTTTTTGTTAATTTTTGATATTTGGAGTATTTTAATTTGTTTGAATTATCTCTACTAATCTCTACTAATTAATAAAACACTCATTGTCAACCAAAATCCTATGAAATTACCAGTTTAACCCTCTAATTAAAACAGAACATGAATAAGAAATATGGGGCAGAAATGTAATTTCACACAACCAAATTTTGTTTTTTTTTTCGAAACCTTACCTACATATAATCCTAACATATCTCTAATTAAAATAAAAAAAATTCCCACTCCCACGTTCTCTATCACTCTCTTCCTCTCTCCTTCTATTTCAAAAACAAAAATAAAAAATTTTCTCACACCCCATATGCTAGTATATATTAGAAGATTTGTAAGTCGTAACTCGTTGTGGGTGCTATATATATTCGAAGAGGTAGACACTTTTTTGTTTTAATTTCCATAAAATGAAAAGTTTAAACCATATTGAATATGTACAAAATGTGCATTTTAAACCATATTCCCATAAAATGGAAAGTTTTAAATTTCCACGAAATATGCATTTGCTTAACGGAAAAACTCAATTTGATGTTGTGGTTGAAGGCATCCTCTTTGATGTTCAACGTTTGAAATAACCGTTGAGGTCAGTAGAATTTGTCTTTGCTTCTCGTGTTTGCAACAAGGCAAAGCATCTAATGGCTTCGTTTGTTGCCTGGGAAGGGGTCTTTCATAATTGGGATGGTTTTGAGCCAGGATGGCTGTTTAATACTTGGCTTCAAATGTAAACATTTCCATTCGAATATAATAAAATTTCATTCTTTTGAAAGAAAGAAAGAAAGAAAATAAAAAATAAAATAAAATAAAACCATATCCCACAAAATGGAAAGTTTTAAATTTCATAATTAATAAATTCCATAATAGTTATGTGGAAATACATTACACTACTTGACACACCCCGATCCTAGAATCAAGGCATGCTGGCCGTCACGTGAGCGTGACGTAACCATAAGTGCGGTGCGGAAGCAAAGATAAGAGAATTACGAAAGAATAAAAACCAACTACTAGCAAGAATAACCAAATAGCATGCTAGAGTGAGTTAAGGTGTGAACACACACATAAACAGAGCTTAAGCAACTAGGTGCAGTCAAGTAGGACCAAACTAAATTACAACACCCGCAGGTGAGTCCTACATTCGAAGAGGTCTGTCAGAACGCCGTAGAAGCCCTCGTCAACCACCAACTGCTAACTAGAACCTGGAGGGGCGCAAAACAAAGTTGAGTGGGTCAGTAAAATGAAACTTTTCGAAAACCTTTCATTTAAAACATTTCTAACCCCTCGCTGTAAAACATGTATACTTTCCCAGAAAATAGCATAATAGCATATAACTTTTCAAATATCTCAAATCATCACTCTTTCTCAAAACCAGAAAGTATGCCATGCTATAAATGTCAAAACAGAATGAATGATGCATCAATGTAACAGGTGAAATAATGAATCAACCGGAGACCCTGCAGTTGGTCCTGTACGGTTAATTCTATAGCTCAACATCCAATCCAACCGGAGTCACCTCGGTGACCTGTACGGCACTACATTACATATAAGTCGGAACTACCTGAAGTAGTCTGTACGACAAGAATGGTGTAATAATACGCTCTAGTGCTTATCTCATCAATCATCTGTGCACATAACCTAAAGTCACCTACTAGTCGGAACCACCTCTAGTGGTTTGTACGACTAGTATGTCGGAACCCTCTCATGGTCTGTACGACATGTCGGAACCCTCTCATGGTCTGTACGACATGCACCTACTTGGATCCAAGGTGAGCGTGTGGTGCGAGGTGAATAATATAAGCACTAACACCATGATCGCAGGTTATGAGCTATCAACATAATACACATCATCAATGATTCACATGAATATATAAAACTCACCTGATACTTACATGTGCGTCCACAGCACCAATTCACACACATATATATATATATGCATCAATTATCAATTCATATAATTCATATCATGCATGCATGGCATTTTAGAAACATACTTTCATTAAAACTCAATTTCTGGGAAATTCAATAGCATATAGGTATAAATAGAAAATACTGCCCACTCACTGATAAGTCGAAGGGTCGTAGCCCCCGTGACGTCCCTGGATGCGCTCGTCCTCGGGATAAGTATCACCTATATGCGAAATAACTATAAAAACGTTATTTTAAAGCATATAACCAACAATACGTAATAACTTCTCATACGGTGTTCAATTTAGGCATATGAATATACCACAGTGACCTACTCGACATCACGAGCGTCGACATATTGTTAGAAAAAATTTTGGGCTTGCCACGCGCCCCCACGCGCCAGGAAGGGCACGGGTTCACGCGCCCCCCACGCACGTCTCCTACCTCGGGCTCGCCGGACTGGTTTTTCCGGTGGTCGGAAAACTGGAGATTTTTCAATCTCCTTGTTCTCCTTCGTTTCTCAACCATTTTCTTCGTATTTTATATCAAAATGAAGCCCTAAGCATGTAGAATCACGTTACACTACTTTAAGGCTCTAAAAATCACGAAATCTCACCGGAGAAATCCCACGAAAACCGGCCAACTTTGAATGTGGTGATCCCGACGTCCAAAACTTCCAAACAAACGTCCCTGAGCTTCCTTAGGACCTCACTAAGCTCACTGTGAGTTTGGATTGTCCTAAAAATCAACCAACACAATGGTCGTGAGTGAAGGCGTCCGTACGGTTCGAGAGTGAGAGAGAGAGAGACTGAACGGAGAAGAGAGAGAGAGAGCACGGGGAAGAGGGAAGGAAAGGGGTCCTGTGCGTGTGTGTGGTCCAACCAAAACCATACATACCAATTTTAATCCCTAACCACACAAAAATACAATCCAAATTTAATCCAACTTAAATTATTTTCTCCAAAAGTTTAGGAATGTATATTTAGTCCAAATAATATATCACACACACACATACCTTAATACCCGTCAAGGGTAATTCCGTCATTTCACGTCCTTGATGAATAAAATCTCGGGACGGGCTGTGACACTACTAATATGCTGAGATGTATAAAATTAAAAAAAATAATAATAAAAATAATAAATAATAAAGTTTCCAGTCAAAAAATATTATTAGTTTCCATTTCCATTTTCAATAATACATTGTATGTGAAAACTGAAAAGAAAACTTACAAATACGCGACGTTTTCCGTTTAGGCTTTGGTCAAACAATGCATTCTTCCGCTTTAAATGTTGGCCTTTTATGCGACGTGTGTAAACTGACGTGATTCATGTGCCCTTTAGCCGTTTTCCTCCCGCTGTATATACGAACTGAGCCAATTACAATCGTAGCAAGTGAGAAGTTTTCTGCAAACAAAACACAAAAAGCGAAAAATGGCGAAAGCAATTCGGTTCTTTGAGCTCAGCACCGGGGCCAAGATTCCGTCAGTCGGACTGGGAACTTGGCAGGCCGAGCCTGGCGTCGTCGCTGCCGCCGTCACCGCCGCGATTAAGGTGTTTTCCGTTGGCTTAATTTTGAATTCCAATTACAAAAAAAAAAGTTCAGTTTTGATTATTAATTGCACGTTCGTTTTAATGTAGATCGGATATAGGCATATTGATTGTGCTCAAGCTTATGGAAATGAAAAGGAGGTATTTTTTTATTATTTGGGGTTTAACATTTATCAGCTTAATTAATCTGGTTCAGAGAATTAAACGGTGTGACAATGAAACAGTGACCAATCATAATTTCGTGGATTTTGTAGATTGGGTTTGCTCTGAAGAAGCTTTACGATGATGGTGTCGTGAAGCGGGAGGACTTGTGGATCACTTCAAAACTCTGGTCTGTTTCAAATATCTTAATAACTCCGGAAACATACACGAATGAAACTGGTTACGAACTTTTAATTCAAACACTAGATTTATAACTTTATATACAACTTATTGTCAGTTTACTGTCCCTGTTTTGTTTTTGAGAAAAAGTTTGTAGCGGGTTCTGTTTATGTGCGTTTTCCTATTGAATTCTTGACTCTCGAGTCTTTCCTATCTGATTGGAAGGGTTGAATTTGAAATTACATTTGTCTGCACTGTGCAGGTGTAGTAATCATGCACCAGAAGATGTGCCAAAGGCACTAGATAGTACCCTGCAGGACTTGCAACTCGATTATCTCGATCTATATCTGGTATGTTAGCCACATTTAAATACTCTTTCTTAATACGTACATACGTATATACATGCATACATGATACATCCAGAGGATAATCTTTTGTCAAACAATCTGATATCTTGGTTTGCTAGTGTATGAGTTTCAAATTTGGATCATACATTCAGATGAGAGTTCGACATACCAGCACACAATATGTTAAAATCTTTGACAAAACGACATTTATTGTATACATGAATAGAATGATTTCTTCGGAAATAAAATTAACATTGGTTTATGCTTTAGTTAGTTTTGGACTTTGTTGTATCTGGGAATAAGGACGCAATGCTAAAAACCACAAACAACAAGCTTGCAGGTCTCACTAGCTTCATATAAATTGGTAAAATCGTTGTGTATTTGTCACTGAATGTGCATAAAATTATTGTAGATCCACTGGCCGGTCAAGATGAAGAGTGGTTCAGTTGGTTTTAAGCCTGAAAACCTTGACCAACCTGACATTCCCAGTACTTGGAAAGCACTGGAGGCAGCATATGATTCTGGCAAGGCCAGGGCTATTGGGGTTAGCAATTTTTCTACCAAAAAGCTAGGAGACCTGTTAGCGGTGGCGCGCATCCCTCCTGCTGTTAATCAAGTGGAAAGCCACCCTCAATGGCAGCAGCAGAAGCTACATGAATTCTGTAAATCCAAGGGAGTCCACTTAAGTGTGAGTATTCATCAATACAGTAAAATGTTGATTTCAAAACTCACACGCTGCTGCTTGCTGGTATAATTTTGTAATGAATTTCTTATATCAGGGATATTCACCACTGGGATCCCCAGGCACAAGTAGCCTTAAGGGTGATGTCCTTAAGAATCCAATCCTATTGTCGGTAGCAGAGAAGCTGGGAAAGACTCCTGCTCAAGTGGCTATCCGGTGGGGATTACAGTCGGGCCACAGTGTTCTGCCTAAGAGCACAAAGGAGGAAAGGATCAAGGAAAACTTTGATGTTTTTGACTGGTCTATACCTGAAGACTTGCTTGCAAACTTCGCTGAAGTAAAGCAGGCAAGTACTCTGCCAAATTCAACCCGTCTTTTCTTCTTCTTGGTGTATATCATGCCTGAATGATGAATGAAATTTCTGTTTAAAAAGATTCGGTTTAGTAGCATCTGCTAGTATAATTTATCTGTGTCGTTGTACATGTCCAATGGGTTTAGGCCTATTATAAGCTTCTTGTGATTCAACTTTGCTAAAGTTTCCCTGTAATTCCTTGCAGGAGAGGCTACTTAAAGGTACTGGATTCGTCAACGACACGCACGGTGCCTACAAGACCATCGAGGAACTCTGGGACGGCGAATTGTGAGGAGCATAGCCTGGATGGGCGGATGTTAGAAACATTCGGCTTTTTTTATAGGCTTTAATGTCCTAGCCTGTTTGGTTGTAGTTTGATTTTCAAAAGGGTGAATTCATAAGCTCTGGTACTTGTGTTAAGCATTGTTCTAATAAAGATTCTTCAGAATAATTGAAATATCAAACCCTTTCGGATTCTTCTGTCATGAATTATTGATATCAGTTACCATTTGATGTAATGGCATCTGCAAAATGTCACCTTCTACGAAGCCAGAAATACCAAGTTTGAGGCAATAAGGTCGTGCATGGTTTATGAGGCATTTCACAAACAGTTTGTCCAAATATTGGCATTCAATTATGAGCTTGTTTAAAACTGTTTTTAAAATGACTGAAAACGTTTTTTATGAAAATGTTTACGGAACCAATCTAATGCTTTTTGGTGAATTCTGGTAAAAATAAAAGTGAATCATGGAAAAGCACTTAAATGTTTCTTGCAAATCACTTGAAATGCTTTTAGAACTCAAAAATATTTTCATTAAAAACGCTTTTAATTATTTTAAAAGTGTTTTTAGTCATTTTTAAAGTACTTCCAAGAAATTCAAGAGAGTTGACATCTCAAATGTTGAAAGAGAATGAGGATCCATAGAAACCAATGAACTGTAAAATCATGTGAGCCGTTTAACTATATAAAGTTAAAAGTAAAAATTATATACACCGCATTGGAAAATTTAGAAATGTCATAAACTCTTTATAGATTTGCTTACGTAGAAAGCACATATGTAAGAACTAGTGTTTCTAATATAAAACGAATTGTTTTTATAGAAAACTAATGAAAAGGGATTGAAAACTTTGAGTTTTAATGATAAGGACAAAATAAAGTGTAAAGTGAATAGTACCAGGTTTGACTTTTTAGTGTAAAAATGTGGTTTTTCGTTAAAGTGAACAGTACCGTGAGCTTTTCGTTAAAACTCCCTTGTTTTTATTAGAAATCCAAGTGCCTTCCGGTATAGCACTTTGAAGTTTTTTTTTTTCAGAAAGTTTTTCTATGCCCTAAAAACATTGAAAGTATTTTGCCAAACATAATAAAAAGTGTTTTCTGTTTGCCAAACACACTTTTAGCCAAGCAAAATTGATAGGGATTTTATCGTTACCAAAAGTAGGGATAAAAATATTTAAAAATACTTGCAAGAGTACAAGGTTGTCTTAGTATAGCAGCTCAAACAAAGTCGTTTTCCACCGGGATTGAATGAATAATTTGTGTTTAAAACCAACTCTTAATTAATTATTTAAAACAAACTTTGGAAAATGTTGATTTTAGAACATAAAATGATCAAAACGAATTTAAATTAAAAACAATTAAATAAATAAACTAGAAACCAATTTAAAGAAAATCAATTTAAGGAGACACTATTTGTAAAAACACTAGGGTTCAGTCATCACCTTAACAATCCTACGTAATTCTTTCAATTACTTATGAATTACCCATGCATATTTTGAAGGTTAGATTTTCCTAATATATATCCTACTTGGAACCTCCAACATAGAACGTATATCTAACATGCAATCCGTTCAAACGTTCAGATCAAATATGAACATGAAAGACTCATTAAGTTTTATGAAAACCCTTTGAAAATATGAACATAAAAGACTCATTAAGTTTTATGAAAACCATTTGAAAAGCCATGCAACCCTTAAGACGTGGTGTTCAGCTTAAGTGAAATTACAATTATTAACCACAAGAAACCAACATCAATTTCAGGGAACTTTCTGACCAAAATTGCATCAAATTACTTTTTTAAATATCTTAATGATCGCGAATCACTAAGACACTTCGATAGTTTAAAACGGTAATTAATAATTCAAAACATGCATACATAATATCATAAGTAAATTGAAAACAAACTACATATTCTTGCTAAGACTCGTGGTCTCGCCCTATCAAAAGAAACTAGCTACCAACAATCATAAAACAAAATATTATTAAGAACATGGAAAGCAAAACACTTTGAAAATAAACTTGAATCGTCAATCCAAAATAGTGTGTGCATTCTCTCCTCTCTTTCTCTCCCAACCCTAATGGCTAAATATCTTTATTTATACTACTACAAAATAAAACCCTAAAAGGTCTTCTAAAAACTAGGAAACACAATAGAATAATATAACTAGGAAATACATTCTTATTCTAACTTTGGGAAATCTACCTAGCCACAAAGGATTCCACGTTTTTGGATCTTCAGGGCTCCAAAACAGGCCCAAAATGACTTGAATTAAAGCTTGAGATGTCCCGAACATAATTGCAGAAGGCCTCGAACCCTAAACCCCAACGTCCTTCAATTTGAATCACTCCAAAATTCATTTGTTTCTTTATGTTTTGCTCCAGAGAGTCGAATGTCCTATATTGAAAATACAGGACAAAGTATCAAAATTCTACCAAAATAACCAATAAACTATAACTAAGAATAGGGTACGGTATAATATGGACTCATCAAAAACTTTAGACTAACCATCTAGAAAGTAAAAATACACCAAAAACACAAGATTTGAATCCAATAGATTAATAGCAAAGGAGATTAACAAAAAATATATTCCATAACATGATACTTACTAGATTATTGGCCAAAACAAAATGCTACATAATTGAAATCAAAGGTTTCTAGCAACTGGTTATGATCCAAAAACGATACATTCCACTGAAAAATAAACAAAATTAAAAAAAGGATCTTTACTATTTCACTCAAAAAAGAAAACGATGTTCCTCTGGAACGTAAGCACTCCAATTACTCTCCAAAGATATTGAAATCAAAGTCTTCATCGGACTCATCGTTCTCCTCGACCTTCTCTTCTTTCTTTGCCTCGGACAGAGCAGGAGCAGCGCCACCACCAGTTGAAGCAACTGCAACAGCACCACCACCACCAGATGGGACGGAGGACATCTTTTCCCGCCCAAACGCAATTAGCTCTGCGATGTCCTTACCCTCAACTCCCGAAAGAAGAAGTTGAATCCCGCCATCATCGGCCTCAGCGCCAACGGACCGGAGGATTTCCTTGAGATCTTCGGCGGAAGGGGCAGTGTTGCCCCCCAACACGGCCAACAAGTATGCGGCTAGCACCTTCATATCTGCTTGAATTTGCAGTCGAATGCGAGTCTCACATTTGTATTGATAGAACTGATGAATATTACAGCCGATAACTAGGATTTATATAGCCATCATAAACCTAATCCTACTAGGAAGCGTAAATAACAAGCGAAGGGAAATCCTAAACCAAATAGAAAAAGAAAACTAATTAAATCCTATTTCTTTAAAAATAATACTATTTCTTTTGGGAAAATCTCTGACTATTACAACCGGTAACTAGGGTTTATATAGCCATCATAACGTAATCCTACTAAGAAACGTAAATAATTATAATTAAATCCTATTTCTTTGGGGAACTCAAATCCTAATCAGACTTCCTGTGCTACTGTTTGGGCCCAAAATAATATTTTGGGCCGAGCTGAGAGTCGTTCTCTGTCCAGTCAAGCTCGATCGAATTTTGGTTGCGAGAAGGATTGGTTTAGATAAAGGAGAGGTAGTCAAAAGGAGTCTTCAAGCTGAAGGTGCTTAGAATTAGGAATGAATCTGGTTTGTTAAAGAGCGTGGTTCAAAGTCCTATAGGAGTTAGGATTGGTCGAAACCTGATCAGATTGGGATGAGGAGTTCTAATCCGAGTACATCTCTAGTTCAGCCATGAGGGGGGTTCGCTGCTATAAATAGAGAAGGGAGTGCATCATTCAATCATTTCCAAATCAACACACAAATTGCCCTGCTTAAAGCTTCTCAACAACCTTTTAGATTTTATCATCTTCCCTTTTCTTCCTGCCAACACATCTTCAATTTGGATAAACAACATTGTAAAGGCAACCGGCGACATATTCAGTTTGGATAGACAGCATTGGAGCCGTAGAATCAGCCGACCAAGGAGCACCTTTAGTTTGGATAGACATCACTGCTTCGAGGCCGACTGGTTATTTATACAAATCTCAGTCGACAAGGATTTGCGAGTCCTTGTTGGTAGAGGTCATCGCATCAGCCTTCTTGGCAAAGTGAGGTGTCACATGTTACTAGGCTCAGCACATTGAACGCCAAGTTTTGCTTTATGATTGGATATTCACAGGTACATTTTAGAGTTCGGCACTCCGACGGCTGAACCACATTTAGCATCAAGACATTTATCTATTTCGGGGTATTTGTGTCTATATAGTTTGGTACCGGTTCGACGTACTTATACTCTCACGGATATAATTACCGAGACTGAGCCCAACGTCGACGATTTGTGAACTTCGCAGAACTAGGAGCCTTGTCTTCAGGCTTTAGAACCCGAAGGCCGAGATGTGTTACTTCCTTGGCCGCAGTTGCAAGATTGAGAAGTCAGTAGTGCGCTCAACGCCACATCAACATATTTTACTCCTTGGCCGAGCTTGGCAGACGAGTTGGCACACCCCCCACATAACCGAATGACGTAGTTAGCTTATTAGTTACTCGGCATGCGCGCCAAGGTATCAATCTCTTCATCTCACTGAGTACTACAACTTTCCTTTTTGTTTCACCCAATTTCATGGAGTATTGAAGAAGTTATATCCATTTGCATCTTACCCAGTTTCTGACGACCCCAGCGACTTTCGAGGCGTTTTCCGGCCAAACCATGGCGAGTTAGACATCGTGCGAGGTATTATTATCTTCATCTCATCGAGAACTACAACTTTCATTTTTGTTTCACTCGATTTCGTTGAGTATTGACAAAGTTATGAACGTTTAAAGTTTGTCTAAAATTCTGGCCGAAATCCGGCCTTGGCGACCCATGTTTTGAATTCGGGCTGGGCTTTCAAGCCCAAAGACCCAGTGAGCTGAGGCCTATTTGGGCCGTGCAAAAAGGGCCTAAGGCCCGTGAAACCCCAACCCATTAACCCTAAAACCCTTCAGCCCAAACCCTATTTATTTTTATTTATTTTGTTTTCTGTTTTAAAACCCAAAGGCCTTGGGCCATTTATGTTAGGGCCTTAAGCCCGTTAGCCATTAAACCCTTTAAACCTTTTAAACCCATACCCTTTTTAATTATTATATCCCAAAACCATTTGAGGCCAAAACCCTAAACCCTAACTGGCCCAAACCCCTTATGAAGAATATGCTGTTAGGGAATATTCCGTCAGGGAATATTCTAGGAATATTCCATCGACTTATACGAAATTTATCTGGGACCTTTCTTAGGGTAATTCGACGTCCTGAATCCGTTTCCAACGTCCGTTTTCCCAAATTCAATTGTTATAATAGAGTTTTATTAATTGGACCATTTATGTGCTTAGGGGCAATTATTGTGACGTTTCTGTCTTCGCTAGTTTGCATGACTCTTCAGCGGCGAAGTATCTGTGAGTGGACCCTTTCTAAAAATGCATGTTTTATAGTAGAAATGCATACATGAAAAGCATGATTTAATGATTACGTTTTACGACACGTTTTATGAGATAACATGCTTATTGACGCTAGTTTGAATTATTACTATTTTTCCTACAACCCGTGTTCTTATAGAATATCTGATGGATGACGATATGATATTTAGAACATGTTTTGAACACCTCTTTATAGTATAGATGATGGATGACTTTATACTATGAAGTTGTTTTTCAATATATATATGTTCAATGGTTTTGTACTTACCTAGTGGTCCTTATTCCGCTACAGACGTATGGATAGATTTCGGTCTGTCCTAGGCGACGGTTTGGTGTTAGCATAGGGCTTGGAGTGTGTTTCCTCTGGCTATTTAGCACAGGGATGGGGAGCCGGCATGGAGCCTGGAGGTAATTTTCGTCTGATTGTCTGCTCAGAGACAGGGAGCCGGCATGGAGCCTGGGGGTTATCGGACATTCACTAGTGATTATTATATATACAAGTTATGATTTGAGACATTGCACGGCATGCTAGGTTTCGGAAAACATATGTTTATCATGATATATATGTGTTTTCATAAAACCTGGGGGTTAGTACATTGATAATTGTTTTATTATATATATATATCAACTTGGTCCACTCATGTTTGTTTTGCGCCCCCTTCAAGACTTAGAATCGAGGCATACAATCCCGGCATCGGCATCTTCGAGTCCTCTTAGTGTAGGACCCACTCCTTTGTTCATTCAATTTTATATTATTTCCTTTAGTGTTCTAGTTAGTTGTATGTTCTGAACACGTTCCTTAAATGCATATTCTTTATTCTTTTATATTTATAAGTCTTATTTATTCCTTATTCTCAGCATTTGCACTCAATAAATGGCTTTCGTCACCCTCGGGTGTCGACCAGCACTTACCTATCCTGGTAGTCAGGGAATATCAGGATCGGGGTGTGTCAAACATTTTGGCACGCCCAGTGGGACCAAGTGCTGAAACTACGAATTTCATGACCATTGAAACACGGTCCGTAAAAAATAAAACAATCATGGGCAAGTCAACGACTAATTTTCCACATACAATCCAAAGCCCAGGACAAGATAGCTCGTCACAAGCACATAATCCTTCTACTGCCGTGACACCAGAAGCCAAAGGTACAACACGCCGAGAAAATGAAGTTAATCTCAACGGTCAGACTCATGATGCAGAAATCCCCACCATCTAGATATTTTCTCCAGCGACGATTTGAAGAACAATCCTGACAATTTAAGCAAATGTTCAGCTGAGAGGTAAAAAGTATACTTGAATAAATGCGCGATAATAGCATTGTGCACGACAAATTGCTCGAAGTTCTTGTCAGTAAAGTCCACGACATTAGACCCGTCGATCGATCCAGGCAGCCTCTTCTTCTGAAGAATAATCCCCTACCAGCAATACAGGCCGAGACATGATCTGCTCGGCTCAAAATGATTGACTTAGAGAAAAGTGGTAGATCAAGCAACAAATCGGACAAATTTGACCAAGGAGCAGAAGCAGCATCTATTAACATGGTCAAAGTCCAGATGATGATTGATTCGGCCTTAAAAAAGGGTCGAAGTTTCCAAAGTTCATTCACCCATACCCAGCCGTTGTAGAAAAGTTCGAATATCCTAACTCCTAAGGGGTTCAAGATTCCAGACTTTAGCCTTTTTGCTGGAGAATCATCCTTATCCTCATTAGAACATGTATATATTGTCAAACGAGTCGGATTAAAAAAGAGCCACAAATAACAAATTTGCAAGTGCACTATCTCTCCGAACTCCAAACAGTTTTTACGACTCTCAGCTCTGCCCTACAAGCATTTCAAGTTTAGTAAGATGGATGACAATTTATACGACGAGTTTGGTAACTATATAGGCCCGAAAATATGACGAGTTTGGTAACTATTTATGCCCGAAAATTAAGTCTGACAAAGAGAGTGATAGGGAGGACGAAGATAAGGAGATTCCAGATAGGCATGAAGAGACTGCATAGGATGATGACGATGCAACTGCTGGTTCCAATAGGTGGCTAACCGCCTCCAATGATGTTGATATGGATAACCAGGTTGTACTTGCAGAGGATAAAAAATACTACCCGACCATTGAAGAGGTTTACGATGAAGATGTTGAGACTCTGGTTATGGATGAAGATGCACAACCTCTGAAATAACCCATTATTAAGCCTGTTGAGAATATCTAGTTTGAGGTTGGTGTCAAGGATTCTTCCACCTACGTGTCAAATCAATTCCTTTTTGGGACTCATGTCGAACCTGTCTCTGGTTCTGTTACTGCGGGTAAAGGATATTGAGCTTGGAAGGTCCAAGATCGATTATAAGAGATAATCTGCATATATCACAAGGCAAGGAGAAATTCTTTCTAGCTGAGACATCAAAGTTTCTCAAGAAGGCATCTGCTCTAGAGCTTGTTTTCTTTTTTCAACATCTTAGATGGGTTGCAGATATCAACCAGGTTTTTGCAGTTCGAGTTTTGATGCAGTGGTTTGATCAGACAACAAAAGTCGGGAGGATTATGATGAATACATTACAAAAAGTTTCATATTTTAAGTTCTAATCCTAACCTGAAGACAAGGTTGTTCTTCTAGGCATGGAAGAAAATGTCGATAATATCGGCGAAATATCACTGATATTATCGGTTTTTCGCGCAATGGATATTTAAATAGGTATCCGAATGGTTTTCGTCAAAATATCGCGATATTATCGATAATATCGTGATATTTTGGAAATATCGCGATATTTTTTTAACGGTGCAATCGGAGAAGAACGCCGGAGATGGTGTGCCTATTCCCGAGCCGATTTCGTCCCAAAAACCTTGCAAAAACACGATTTTGAACTTAAATTTCACATATAAGGTTCAAATTTCACGCATGCAAGAGGTAATCAACATATGTGATGTCGGTCAGAGTGCTGAATTTCAATGGAATATCACCTGAAAACTTGTTATCTTCGAGTCGAAGACGAACCAGAGAGCTCCATCAAAACCAAGGTCTCGCCCGTAGCCACCGCCCCGAACAACCACGAAGAACCCGAACACGTGGAACAGAGGCAGCGTGAACAGCAACACGCCTTGGCCGTCGGGTAGGGTCGGGTCAGGTTTGCGCCGAAGGGCGTGGAGCGCGGCCATGAGGGCGATGAAATTGCGGTGAGTCAACATAACGCCTTTGACACAGTCGATGGTGCCGAAGGGCGTGGAGCGCGGCCATGAGGACGAGATGGTGATGGTGATGGTGATGTTCCTCGCGCAGGGAGATGGGTACGTGCGATGGGTGCATCGATTTCCCAAAGTGATGGCTTCATCGATTTCCATTTCTCCCCTTGAATTTGCAAATGTGGAGTTGGAGAGTTCTCTTTGATCTTGAATTTGTGCCATGATTTCCAAAATCTGCCCAACTTGCTCCTCCAATTCGTCCACTCTTCTGACTCGGTCTTGCATCTCTTGGTTTTGATTTTCTACTCCCTGATTCAAAGAGGTGAGTAAATTATTAAGTGTATCATTATCCAAGGATGTACCTGAATTGAATTGGGGAGATTGTTGTGGTGGATGTGGTGGTGCACATGGCCATTGATAGTACTCCTCTGATGGCTGTAATTGTTCTTCGTTTTGTGAGCCCTGCACCAAAGAAATTAATTCATCAAGCCTTTGATTATAATCCACGGGCATACTTTGATTTGATTGGAATTGCTGTGGGGGATGTTGTGGTAGCTGCATAGGTCTTGAATAGAATTCGTCTTGCTGCCAATATCCACTTTGTTGAAAGTGTTGAGGTTCATCCCACATATAATCTGAGTAGTCTCTCCAATCCGAATTGTAAGCGTTGGAAAACATGTTGCCCCTTGATTGGTTATGGCCCTGATATCCCCAAACATCTTCATTTGCAGAAAATTGAGGACCTTGATATCGTTGCCCATAGGGCACATCAAGTGTAGGGACACTTGGCATTGTGGTCCGTTCGGCATTATGAGTTAACTGAGCAGTGAGCTGTGCCAATAGATCTTGAATGCTAGTAGAATCCAGGTCTTGCTCCATTTGTACCTCAATTCAAAGAAAGAAAAATAAATCAAATATCAAAAGTAACATACACAAACACAAATAAACATAAGCAAAAACAAAAATAAAAGGATTAGCAAATTTGCTAATCCCCGGCAACGGCGCCAAAAATTTGATGCGAAAATAAATTAACGCACAAATTTAAACCCTATTTGTGACAGTTGTAGTATGGATGTAAGTAAGGTATCGTTCTAGGCCGGGGATTAACTAGGGATGCTAACCAAAGTAAAATTAAATTAAAAACGTAAAAACAAAATTTAAAACACTAAACTAGACTCAAAACACTTAAATAGAATCACTCAAAATAAAACTAACAAATAAACTAAAACAAATCAAAAGACTCAAAGTAATTCAAAACTCAAGAAAACACAAACTAAATTAATTTCTAACAAATTTAACACTTTAAAATAAATGGAGGATTGATTTTTGATGAAAAGTAAATTAAACTTAAATAAATTACATAATTGACAAAAACATGAAATTAAGGTGAATGGATGGATGACGGAATGGCTAGAGGGTTCTTCTCCACACATGACATATATGCAACCTAAATTGATTTTCAGTTGTTCTTTCAATAAATTGTAAATTCTCAACGCCCCAAGTTAATTAGGTCCGCTTAAATTAACCTTCAGATTTTCCTACTTTTATTAGGTTGGATGATTGCATACGACAACCCAAAACATTCTCTACAAGTTCCCTACATGAATTGCATAATAGAGATACAAGCAAGAATCATTAAGTTTTATGAAAATCATAAGCATTGACGAGGCACTTGTTACTATGAATTGCATGAAACTTATGCCAAGAATTTACCTAACGCGATCGTTTATAAGCGACCTTCACTACTTGTGAATATAAGTTCATAACGATTAGGTGAAATTCACTTATATTCTAGCATCAAATTCATGCATGTAAATTAAGTATGCATCCTTAATCGACATACAAAAATAAGTTATCAATCAAGCAGTTAAGCAAATTAAATCACAACTCAGAAATCACAACTGAAGGTAATCAATTCAAATTACAAATATAACCATGGTTTTGAATTAAACTCTAGCCAAAACAAAATTAGTTACACATTATTAAAATTAAAACAGAAATAAAACGTGAGTTGGAGGATTAAACCGAGAGAGATTGACAGCTTGCTGTCCACTGTGCTTCTGCTGTGCTGAACCGTGAGGACCTCCTTCCTGCGCGCGCAAGCTGCTGCCAGACGTGCAGCCTTGCTGCTTCACTTCCGTGCGAGACCTCCCCCGTGTTTCTGCTTTCTGTTTCTCCCTCCGTGCGTTGCTGCCTTCGTTCTCTCCCCGCGCGCTCCTCGCACTGCCTCCCTGCGCAACTCCAAGCTGCCACGTCCCGAGCTGCCTGGTTTGCAGCTCTCGGCTCTCTGACCTCACTGCCAAAAACCTTCTTTCCTTTTATTTCTTCTTTTGCACTGTCAACCCCTTGCTGCCAATGGCAGCGTCCTCCCCCAGGAGCTCACATAGCTCTTTTCTTCTCTACCACCACGCTGCCTAATGGCAGCTCACCCCCTGAGCTCGCTGCCAAGAACTGCTCTCGCGCTTCGCTGCTTCGATCCTTCCGCTGCACAAAGGCAGCCACCCCGCTGGTTTCAGCTCTCCCCAGGCTTATGCCGAGGCCCCCCCCTCGACTCCACTTCCTTTCTTCTTTTTTTATCCTTCCCGGCTCCTGTCCTCCACTTAATCTTTTTTTTTCAATTTTCTTTTATGGCAACCAGCCCATTCATTATTTTTTATCCTTCCTCACTCCACTTGCTGACTTCTTTATGAAAAATAAACTTATGAGTCTGATGACTAACGCATACAATAAAGAACTCTATTTTTATATATTTAAGGAAACTAAAGTTGTTATACTTGACTAACTTTGTTACTGCTAGTGTAGGAGATGGGATGGGAATATGAAAATCGATATTATGATAAGGTTTTTCTTTCTTTTCTTTTCCGCATGCTGCACTAGGCAGCCCACCTCCTGCAGTGCAAGCTGTCATTCTTTTATTCCTTTTCTGCGAGCTTGCCTTCTCACTCGTCAGGTAGCTCCCAAGTGCAAGCTGTCTCCCAAGTTCCCTTTTATATATTTTTCTGCTGCCAAAATGTTTTCTTAAGTTAATAAAATAAGTGAGCAAGGTAGAAATGACGAATTTATTACTTAAAATCACACTTGTGCTATTTTTATTTTCTTAGCTAGATAAATTCGATAAAACACAAAAATAAAGTAAATAGCACATAAATATGAGGAAATAACTAAGAAAAGACGAGAGAATTTGATGTAAAATATGTATAAATATGAGCTTATCAAATACCCCCACACTTAGCTTTTGCTAGTCCTCGAGCAAAACAAACGAAAACAGAAAAAGTAATAACATGAAAATTATTAGTTTCCCCCTATGTGACCCTCATAGAACTTCATTTGAGAACACAATCATCAAGAACCATAGCTAACACCAACAAGCAATTCAAGTTCATTTTCCTTATTCAAATATTAGCAGTAATCTTTGAAACATCCTTGAAGTGTAGTGTGTGAGATAGCCATGCTAATGCAATTTCAAAATTTTTATTTTTAGAATCACCATATGCAAACTAGCGACCTTCTCACTGGACATACACTCAATTACACATGTGTTTAGTTTTAATGTGTTTCTCTCAAAGAATCAAATGTGAAAGTTCTACCATAAGCTTGCATAAAGATCACTTCTCCACAGTCATAATTGCAAAACTTAAATCAAGAGGGCTTTTATTGGATGTAATGAGGCTTAGGGATAGGGTTATTGAAACGAAAGAATAGGTAAACACAAGTTCCAAGCTACATTGCAAGCAATTATTTTGTTTAGATTTATAAGAACTCAAGCTTTCCAGCTATTCTTCCAGTCACCTCCAACCACAAACTTAAACTGAAACTTTAAAAACTTTTTATTTTCTTTGTATACAATCTTTCTTTTTCTTTTTTTTTTTTTTTTTTTTTTTTTTTTAATACAAACATGAAATACCCCCACACTTATTCTTTTGCCAAACACCTTCAAAGTCCTTCACAAACGTTTCTCATAAGACAATCTCGCATTGCTCGCTTGGAAAGGGTAAGGAAAAATATTTATTTCAGGCATAAGGGTAGACATATCTGGTGATAAGAAATAAAAGGCTCACAAATACGGCTCAAATTGGCAATCTAATGATATCATTTTTCTTTGGGAAACAGGGTTATTTGGGCCATGGTGGTAAACCTAATGCCTCTATCATTTTCAAGTTCATGCAATTAATGACAAATATTTCGAAAGATCGTTATGCAAGTTCTAGAGAATTATCTCACATAAAAAAAAAAAAAAAAATAGGAGTGTATGAAAAATGCACACACTTTCAATAGGCTCAAAAACTCACATAGGATGTATATGGTCACTAAATTCACATATGGAGCTTTAAATCATGCTTTAGTTTCACATCAACAAGGCTATGTGCATTTGGTTTTTCAAAGATGATCAAATATGTACAAACTAACACGAGAATTAGGAATTTCACACAACACATGTTAACTAAGTTCTTGATCATCATGGTTCAAATTTTATCCAATTATATCATTGGGTCGGGAAACTAACAAAAATCTAATTCAAAACAGTAAGGAAAACAAGGAAATATTTTTGGATATTTTTTTATTTTTTTTTTTTAAAAATTTTCCGATTTTTTTTTTTTTTTTTTTTTTTTTAAATAAAACAAAACTAATTAAGAAAACAAAGCAATAACATGGAAACAAATGAAACTAGTTCAAAGTCGAAGGTATAAAAATTTTCAATTTGGTCATTTTTAAACTCTTTACCCCCACACTTAAACTAGACATTGTCCCCAATGTCAGAAAATATAATAAAATGCAAATAAAAATAAAGTAGATAATATAACGAAATAAAATAAAGCAATAGGACTGAAAACTTCCCTAATTTGCAGAAAAATCAAGCGATGACCCCCAAGCTAAAATTCTGCAATCAACTTCAAGGGTGGAGATAACCAAAAGTTCCTGCAAAGAAAAGAAATAAATCAGTTAAGCACGCAAGAAAATGTAGAAAATGCAAACGAAAAATTAAAAATGAAAATAAAAGACAATGAATAAAACTAATAAGTGATCATTGGTCCTGTTTGGTGACTTTCCACAGCTTTGAACTTGAACTGGCCTCAGGAACTTCTTAGCAAGGAAAATGAGACTTGATTGGTGGTGTTGTTGAAGCTTCTCGAGCTCTTGGTTTCAACTCGGACTCATTCTGCCGGGTTGATTGAGTCTGCAGGCTACATTCTTCTCTTTTTGTTCTTCTGCATGGCAGGTAGGCACGAGGAATAGGTGGTGGTTTGCTTCTTTGTTCAATCTGTCCAAGTGCCGACCGATTGCCTTTCTTTCACCTTGCCCCGTAGCCAAGAGCAAGGGTAAAGGAAAAGCATGCCATGAGAAATCTTTGCCTCTGACTCTGATGATATGGGATACTTTTTCTTTTGAAGAAGTATCGTTCCACAGGTGTATGCTTGAACTGGGCTGGGGAACTTCTTAGCAAGGAAAATGAGACTTGATCTTGAAGATGAAGCAGCACCTTGTCTCCACATGCTTCAAGTAACATTTTCACTTGCCTTATCTGTTCTCCAGGCAGATGTGGCGTCTTCTTCGGAAGTACATAAGCGGTTGAAGATGAGCACTCGAGAGCAATGCTAGGTAAGCAATGCTAGGTAAGCAATCAGGAAGGATTTCCAGGCAGTCGGTTCTTAGATTGGAAGAATGACACCGAATGCTGGCTGATTGCCCGCTTTCTCCTTATCACAAAGACAAGGACAAGGACAGGGAGAAAGCGTGATATGAGATACTCTTGCTTTCAACCTTCATGATATGAAATACTCTAGCTCTAGATGACTTGTTTGTAAAGGTATCCCAGGGAATGAGAAACACAGAGAAACTCGAGAGGGTTTGATGGAAAGGCATTTTCGGAGATGAAAAATTTCGGAGATGAAGAAGTGTTGAGAGAGTTTGCCTTTGCTGTTGAAGGCGAAGGTAGACGTTTATAGAATTTTTCTTCACAACCGAAACTATTCCTTTACCCCTGTCGGCAGCCGGTGGATGGATGAACAGTACAAGTTACGCGCTTTCTGAAAAAGCAACCCGTAATTTGCGCAAAGCTGACAGCGCGCGTGACGAGTGACGACAAAATTGGAAAAAAACAGCTCGCCTCGTGATTCCTGACCGCTCCGACTTTTGATAAAGACGCCCGACTTTTGAGAGAGCGGCGTCTGACTTTTGAGAAAGGAACCGACTTTTGAGACGGAGTCCAACTTTTGAGAACGGCGACGCCGCTTTTGAGAAAAGAATCCGGCTTTTGAGAAAGGAGCCCGGCTCTTCGATTTGCGAGAGGGCGCCTCTTCGACTGCTGAGTGATGCCTCAACGATTTCTTCTTCTTATAAGAACGCTCATTTTTGTTCCACAACACACTTAAGCTCCCCATGTAAACACTCAATCTGGTAAACGTTCCCTCCTGTAAACACTCCCTCTTGCATTTTCTTTCAATCTTGATCAGTCAAACTCTTCATTCTCAACACCTTCAAATATGTCTTGCCCCTCTGACCGTCGCCTTAACTTGAATGTTGGGGAAGACAGTGATATATCTTCTCCAACCAACATTTGGCAGCCATTCTTCATATCCCCAAATGGTCCTCTTACAGTTGGGGATTCCATGATGATGAACGAAACAACCGCATCGGTGGTGGCCAGAAATCTGCTCACTCCTAGAGACACTAGGATACTTTCTAGGCGGTCCGACGAACTAGCTGTCCAGGACTCTATGGCCTACAGCGTCCGATGCGCAGGCTCGGTATCAAACATGGGCCAGCGCCTTCTTGCACGAACTCGTCAGGTGGAGTCGTTGATGGCTGAAGTGGCTAGTCTTCGGCAGGAGGTCAGAGTGCTTAGGCATGAGAACAGGGATTTGCACATGCTCGCAACCAATTACTCCATAAGCATGAAGAGGAAGCTGGATCAGATGCAGGAGTCCGAAGTGCGGATTCAGAGTGATCATCAACGGTTTATGGCGTTACTCCCGAGGTTTATGTTGCCTTCGTCCTCGGGAGCAGCACCAAATATTGAGGCTCTGAATGATCCAACTCTGGCGCTTCGTCTTTCTAGGGCTCCGTCGACCTCCGAGGCACCACCAACCAACGACCAATGAACGAAATTAGTTTACAAGTTATTGTAAAATATTTATGCAATTTTTTATTTTTTTTTATTTTTTATTTTTTATTTTTTTTATTTTTTATTTTTATTTATATGAATGTTTATGTTTTTAAGTTTTTTTTTTTTTTTTTTTTTTTAAATAACAATGTAAAATAAGTAAAACAAAGTAAAAAGACTAAGTTTAACTTTCTAAACAAAAATCACAACTAAATAAACAAAACAAAATGAAATCAATGTAAAAAAAATCAACGTAAAATAAATTCACACAAAAGCCAACAAACAATGAAAGAACTAAATAGAGTAAAATAAATTCAGTAAGGAGAAGGGATTAGGAATGCAAATCTGATTGTGGGTGATTCCTAGGCCTCCCTTCATTATTCAAATGCATGGGTTTATCCTTGAACGGACGGTGGTACTTGAAATGATCCGGCAATGGTTTAAATTCAAGAGTGGGTGCCTGAATCATCAAAATCAGAAAAATGTTAGTATAAATTAAAATTAAAAATGGAGAAGATGGCTTACATTCTCGATCAAACTCAATCACAAACACCACGTCTTTGAACGTTTCAGGAACTTTGCATTTAGCCAGATTGCATGTGATGATTGTGACATGGCCCTTGTTATCAAACTCAATTTCTTTGGCATTGGTTGTCTCAACTACATCCTCTTTGATAAGTTCAACAAATTCTTCGACCACCTCCTTTTCTGGAATATCTTCCACAACGTCTTTTTCATTCACTTCTTCCTTGATATTTAAAAACCTACAAGGAAAAAGGACATTTGGTGGAACGATGTTAGAATGAATTGAATTTTGAACCTCCTCACCTGAGTTGGATGACATAAGGACTTGGGGGGTTTGCGACAAGAATTCTTCTAAACTGCCCAAGTCGTCATCCTCATCTTCTTCTTGAATTGGCAATTCATCCATGTCCGGGCCATGTTTGGATGGTTCTGGAACAACTTCATCCTCCATATCACTTCCCAAAGTGATGGCTTCATCGATTTCCATTTCTCCCCTTGAATTTGCAAATGTGGAGTTGGAGAGTTCTCTTTGATCTTGAATTTGTGCCATGATTTCCAAAATCTGCCCAACTTGCTCCTCCAATTCGTCCACTCTTCTGACTCGGTCTTGCATCTCCTGGTTTTGATTTTCTACTCCCTGATTCAAAGAGGTGAGTAAATTATTAAGTGTATCATTATCCAAGGATGTACCTGAATTGAATTGGGGAGATTGTTGTGGTGGATGTGGTGGTGCACATGGCCATTGATAGTACTCCTCTGATGGCTGTAATTGTTCTTCGTTTTGTGAGCCCTGCACCAAAGAAATTAATTCATCAAGCCTTTGATTATAATCCACGGGCATACTTTGATTTGATTGGAATTGCTGTGGGGGATGCTGTGGTAGCTGCATAGGTCTTGAATAGAATTCGTCTTGCTGCCAATATCCACTTTGTTGAAAGTGTTGAGGTTCATCCCACATATAATCTGAGTAGTCTCTCCAATCCGAATTGTAAGCGTTGGAAAACATGTTGCCCCTTGATTGGTTATGGCCCTGATATCCCCAAACATCTTCATTTGCAGAAAATTGAGGACCTTGATATCGTTGCCCATAGGGCACATCAAGTGTAGGGACACTTGGCATTGTGGTCCGTTCGGCATTATGAGTTAACTGAGCAGTGAGCTGTGCCAATAGATCTTGAATGCTAGTAGAATCCAGGTCTTGCTTCATTTGTACCTCAATTCAAAGAAAGAAAAATAAATCAAATATCAAAAGTAACATACACAAACACAAATAAACATAAGCAAAAACAAAAATAAAAGGATTAGCAAATTTGCTAATCCCCGGCAACGGCGCCAAAAATTTGATGCGAAAATAAATTAACGCACAAATTTAAACCCTATTTGTGACAGTTGTAGTATGGATGTAAGTAGGGTATCGTTCTAGGCCGGGGATTAACTAGGGATGCTAACCAAAGTAAAATTAAATTAAAAACGTAAAAACAAAATTTAAAACACTAAACTAGACTCAAAACACTTAAATAGAATCACTCAAAATAAAACTAACAAATAAACTAAAACAAATCAAAAGACTCAAAGTAATTCAAAACTCAAGAAAACACAAACTAAATTAATTTCTAACAAATTTAACACTTTAAAATAAATGGAGGATTGATTTTTGATGAAAAGTAAATTAAACTTAAATAAATTACATAATTGACAAAAACATGAAATTAAGGTGAATGGATGGATGACGGAATGGCTAGAGGGTTCTTCTCCACACATGACATATATGCAACCTAAATTGATTTTCAGTTGTTCTTTCAATAAATTGTAAATTCTCAACGCCCCAAGTTAATTAGGTCCGCTTAAATTAACCTTCAGATTTTCCTACTTTTATTAGGTTGGATGATTGCATACGACAACCCAAAACATTCCCTACAAGTTCCCTACATGAATTGCATAATAGAGATACAAGCAAGAATCATTAAGTTTTATGAAAATCATAAGCATTGACGAGGCACTTGTTACTATGAATTGCATGAAACTTATGCCAAGAATTTACCTAACGCGATCGTTTATAAGCGACCTTCACTACTTGTGAATATAAGTTCATAACGATTAGGTGAAATTCACTTATATTCTAGCATCAAATTCATGCATGTAAATTAAGTATGCATCCTTAATCGACATACAAAAATAAGTTATCAATCAAGCAGTTAAGCAAATTAAATCACAACTCAGAAATCACAACTGAAGGTAATCAATTCAAATTACAAATATAACCATGGTTTTGAATTAAACTCTAGCCAAAACAAAATTAGTTACACATTATTAAAATTAAAACAGAAATAAAACGTGAGTTGGAGGATTAAACCGAGAGAGATTGACAGCTTGCTGTCCACTGTGCTTCTGCTGTGCTGAACCGTGAGGACCTCCTTCCTGCGCGCGCAAGCTGCTGCCAGACGTGCAGCCTTGCTGCTTCACTTCCGTGCGAGACCTCCCCCGTGTTTCTGCTTTCTGTTTCTCCCTCCGTGCGTTGCTGCCTTCGTTCTCTTCCCGCGCGCTCCTCGCACTGCCTCCCTGCGCAACTCCAAGCTGCCACGTCCCGAGCTGCCTGGTTTGCAGCTCTCGGCTCTCTGACCTCACTGCCAAAAACCTTCTTTCCTTTTATTTCTTCTTTTGCACTGTCAACCCCTTGCTGCCAATGGCAGCGTCCTCCCCCAGGAGCTCACAGAGCTCTTTTCTTCTCTACCACCACGCTGCCTAATGGCAGCTCACCCCCTGAGCTCGCTGCCAAGAACTGCTCTCGCGCTTCGCTGCTTCGATCCTTCCGCTGCACAAAGGCAGCCACCCCGCTGGTTTCAGCTCTCCCCAGGCTTATGCCGAGGCCCCCCCCTCGACTCCACTTCCTTTCTTCTTTTTTTATCCTTCCCGGCTCCTGTCCTCCACTTAATCTTTTTTTTTCAATTTTCTTTTATGGCAACCAGCCCATTCATTATTTTTTATCCTTCCTCACTCCACTTGCTGACTTCTTTATGAAAAATAAACTTATGAGTCTGATGACTAACGCATACAATAAAGAACTCTATTTTTATATATTTAAGGAAACTAAAGTTGTTATACTTGACTAACTTTGTTACTGCTAGTGTAGGAGATGGGATGGGAATATGAAAATCGATATTATGATAAGGTTTTTCTTTCTTTTCTTTTCCGCATGCTGCACTAGGCAGCCCACCTCCTGCAGTGCAAGCTGTCATTCTTTTATTCCTTTTCTGCGAGCTTGCCTTCTCACTCGTCAGGTAGCTCCCAAGTGCAAGCTGTCTCCCAAGTTCCCTTTTATATATTTTTCTGCTGCCAAAATGTTTTCTTAAGTTAATAAAATAAGTGAGCAAGGTAGAAATGACGAATTTATTACTTAAAATCACACTTGTGCTATTTTTATTTTCTTAGCTAGATAAATTCGATAAAACACAAAAATAAAGTAAATAGCACATAAATATGAGGAAATAACTAAGAAAAGACGAGAGAATTTGATGTAAAATATGTATAAATATGAGCTTATCATTGCCTTAGTCACAATTAGAATTAAGTTAGTTGTTATTCTTCTTTTAGGTAGTTTGTTAGATGCCAGTTGGCAAAAGTGTGGGAGCTAGTATATGAAGCAAAAAATGAGTGGATTTTTGTATCAGATCAGTTTTATAGAGAAATTAAATACAAAAATATTGAGCTATGTGTAGTATATAATTTTCGTTGTCTTCAGTCTTGACGAAAAAGTAGTTACAAAACAATCAAAATCAAACACCAAAGACTCACACACCCACGAGGAGTGGCCAAAATTTGGTAGAGATGAGGGTATAAATAAGGGATGTGATGTGATAGGTATAAATAGGGTATAATTAAGAGATAATATCTTGGAACGATGATGAGAATATCCCTAATTGATGGTGATAGGGATTCTTACTTGAATTGTTGATCTTCACTTAGGATTGTATTAAGGGTAATGCTAGGGAGATTAAATTTAGAGACAAAGTTTTGGAAACTAAAAGACATGAAAGTTGATGATTGGTTTATTACTTAAAATAAATGTACTTACACATTATTTAGTATGCAAATTTAGTCTCCCTAGCATTACCCATATTCCTTCATTTCCTCTTATCCCCTATCATTCTGTGCTACTTGCAGGCTGAATAAGGACTAAGAATGTTACTTGCAGGTTGAATAAGGACTAAGGGGTGGTTTGGGAGTGAGGTGCTTAAAAAAAAAAACACCCATGAAAAAAAGTTGTGAGGGTTTTAGGTGTTTGGTAAACTGAAAAAAAAAGGCTTATTTTCGAAGCTGCTGTGAGAATAAGCTGAAATCAAAGGAAAAAGTTGAAGCTGCTATTTGCAGCTTTGGAAAACTGGTTTTTTTTCAAAGCACACGGAGCTACAGTTCTCCTTTAATGAAAAGACCCACTATTATACTGCTTTTTTTTTTCAAAAGCACTTTTACAAAAAAATTTACCAAACACTCTGCTGATTTATTTCACAGCCGCTTATTCTCACAGCACAGCCGCTTATTCTCACAGCAACTTTTTTTCAAAGCATAGCAATATCAAACCAGCCCTAAGAATTGGGTAGTATCACGCACAAAGAAAAAAAAGGTGAAGAGATGAGGGAAAGGGGATGAATGAGTGGGGTGGGGCATAATAGAAGAGATGACAGGGATGAATCTGGGTTCTTTATTTAATGAGTAATGTTATACTTATTATTTATTTGTATCATCACTTATATTATCTCTCTAATAAATGTAGGACTTATCAACACATGCGGATCTCATTTATAATAAAGACGGTACAAATAATGGTACAACTAGGAAAGAAACCCGCCCCGGTATAGAATATCTTCACGTGACGGGTGCTTAATTCAAGCCGAACGATCTCCCATTTCGTGCTCAACCGAAACGCAGAGTGGTTCGTAAGCTTTAGATAATCTGTGATTAATCTAACTACTAATCACAATTAGTAGTTGCAATCTCAAATCCCAGCAAGCACACAGACAGAGCGGGAGAAGCTAAAAATGGCGAACGCAATTCGGTTTTTTGAGTTGAACACCGGCGCCAAGATTCCTTCCGTCGGCTTGGGCACATATCGCGCCGATACTCATGTCGTCAGCGACGTCATCGCCGCCGCAATTACGGTACAGCTGCTGTTTTCTCAGTTTCTCAATCATTATTAATTCTAAATACTGATCAGGAAGATTAAATTACGTGCTTATAATTTGATTAGTCTGAGCTGAATTTTGAGTTGTTTCCTGGTGGGCTCTGTGTGTGTAGATTGGGTATCGTCATATTGATTGTGCTCAGATGTATGGAAATGAGAAGGAGGTAACACAAGAATTCATGCTTTTGTTTCTTATCAATTTTTTGCTGGAACATTTTATATTGTTGGGTACTTTCTTCTAGAAATTGTTGTTTTGGAGAAGAACTTACTGAAACGGGATCCCATGTGGCGGTATTCCAAGCGAATTACGCACAGCTATCTAGGAAATAAATGCATGATAGTATGTAATGGTTTGGGATACAGCCACAATGACATTTCCGTTGTAGGAGAAAAATTGGGTAGGCGGCCGTACCCAAGTTTTTTCTCTAGTTGTAGATTAGTTTCTCCAATTTTTCTTCAATGGTCTAGCTACTAAGCTGTACGGGAATTGAACGCTCAAGATTGAATTGTGGAGATACTATTTTTTCTTACTTACCAATCTAATGGGGTAATAAAGGCGGACTACTCTCAGTAGTCCGGACTATTGAAGACTTACCTTAGTTTCTCTAGTTGTTTTGAGACTTTGAAAAACTTTGTGGTTTATGTATATAGATTGGTGATGCTCTGAAAAAGCTATTTAATGACGGTGTAGTGAAGCGTGAGGACTTATGGATCACCTCCAAACTCTGGTTTGTTTTCACTTTCGCTTAGATGCGTGATTTCATACTCTGCTCACAAGCTAGTTTGCTCGGCTGTCAATTATCATGGCCTTTACCATCACATTCTAGTTAAGATTACAATTAATGCAGGTGTAGTGATCATGAACCAGAAGATGTACCAAAGGCATTTGACAAGACTTTGCAAGACTTGCAACTTGACTATCTGGATCTTTATCTTGTATGTCCTCCACCTTTAATCTTTCCCTTTTTAGTTTTGCATGCACCAAAAAGACGTCACCAGAAAGCGATCCTTTGTATTTCTGCTTTACTATTTTGCTTTTGGAGGTAATAAATGATCAAGTAATCACATGCCATGTAATAATCAAACCGAATTTGAAGAGACTGAGACTTTGGGAGCTTCACTAGCAAACCTATTAAGTTTTGATGCGTTCATAGAGAGTATTTGAGTTGTTCATTTGCAATCGAATGCGACAAAAAACTTTGGTGTAGGTGCACTGGCCAGTGAGCATGAAGAAAGGGTCAGTTGGCTCTGATCCTCACAACCTAACCCAACCTAATATACCCAGTACATGGAAAGCAATGGAGGCACTCTTTGATTCTGGCAAGGTCAGGGCCATTGGAGTCTGCAATTTCTCTTCAAAGAAGCTCGGAGATCTGTTGGAGGTGGCACGAATACCTCCTGCAGTTAATCAAGTGGAATTGCACCCTCACTGGCAGCAACTAAAGCTGCACGCTTTCTGTAAATCCAAGGGAATTCACTTAACTGTGAGTATGCTGATATAAAGTTGTTTGTTGTTCTTATAGTTAGTAATATCTCCTTAGCAGTTATCTACTGTTATACTACTGATGCCATGACATAAACTTGTGTGAATGCATTGAAAACACAATGTACTAGTTCTCAATCTTTGCCGCAGTGGCTAACTACTGATATATTTGTCCTATTCCAGGGATTTGCACCATTGGCGAGGAACAAGGTCCTTACGAATCCTATTGTGAATTTGGTGGCAGAAAAATTGGGCAAGACTACTGCCCAAGTGACTCTTCGGTGGGGGCTGCAAATGGGCCACAGTCTAGTGCCTAAAAGCACAAATCCAGAAAGGATACGGGAAAATTTTGATATTTTCGATTGGTCTATACCTGAAGACTTGTTTGCCAAGTTTTCTGAAATTAATCAGGCAAGTGCCTTTTCCCCTTCTTTTCATTCCTTATTTCTCGTTCTATTTGTCCTAGTTTTCGCACTTGATTGTCATTATAAGAGTCAGTCAAGTTTGTTCGATGTATCATTTGAATGACCATATTGATTAGGCACTTGTAAGCTGTGACTTTATGATAGTTTGCATATTCGTAGTTATTCGGCCTTGTAAATATAAACTAGAGACATTGGTTTTCTAGTATGCGAAAGGGGTTTAGTTTCTTTTGGATGATTGAATTCAATGTTCTGTTTGATTGATCATGCAGGAGAGGCTTATCAAAGGTACTGGTTTCGTGCATGAGACTCTGGGTGCATACAGGACCGTGGAAGAACTATGGGACGGCGAGTAATGAGCAGAACCTTGATGTTAGGAATGTCTTCAGTATAGTAAGTCGGGGAGGATTATGCTGTACGTGAAGATATTGCCGAAGGTCGAAAATGTTGCATCTGTTAGGTGTTGAAATGGTGGAACTGTTCACTGTTGCTTGTTCAATTTTCTTTCCAAACATGCTTTTTTCTCATGTCTGTACAATGTTACAGAAACCAACTAGTGATGGACCGATTTCTCTGCCTTGCCTTAACAATGGCTCTCATAGTCTTTCACAATCACGTTTGCTCCTTTTGCAAAAAAGGAGCCTAGGGGTGAAAATCAAGGTGCAAAAAACACTGGCCATTTCTATAGGAAATTAGGAATGTCTTCAAGATTGTCTTGTGACCAAAACAGCGATTTTTCTTCAATGCTACGTAGCATTGAATAATACAGATAATAATATATGAAATTGAAAATAGAAGATCTAAATAGTTGTATAAATCAAACATAATAAACTCGTGACACTAAATGATACGTAACATTAAAGCCACACCTACTAAAATTGAACACAAACAACAATTTGCTATGTTCTCCTGTATTATTAGTGCTATGAAGTTCATTATTATTATTTTTTAATGAGAATAATGGGTCTCAAAAGAATTTGAGACGTCTTCAAACATTGTAAAGACAAGTGTCATTTACCAAAAGTTGATTCCTATTAAATTTTCGGCTTTAACAAACTTATATCTCTTCTTCTTCTTCTTCTCTGTTTTTTTAAATAAAAGGGGACAACTGATAGTGAACTACGATTATCTACTTCTTCTGAGCCCGAATGAAGCTAGTTGGAAATTGCACCATACATGTGGCAATAATCAAGTATAGTCACATCTTACAAAATATCTATAGAAATATATCTCAATCAGTGTTGTTGGACTATTTTTGTATGACAATTGCTCAACTCCTTCAGTCCATTTGTTATTCTCCTTAACCACACATTAGACTACATAAAAACAAAAAGTTATGCGCACATGTTAAGTAATGATCTGTTTTTAAATAAGCAAGACTTCTTACATGTAAAAAAAACCAAGTATTTCATTCTAAATATCCTCAAATTTAAATTAAAATTAAAATGAGTTCATCAACCGTGACATCCGAGATCACTAATACAAAGCTATATATAAAAAAAAAAAAATCTTACAAGTAACTTTGTAACTCAAAACGTAATGAAATTGAATTAAAAAACTAGTTTGACTTTGATACTACACCACGAAAATTATCAAGACATCCTTTCCCTTCCACTTGTCGATTCTCCTAGAAAAAGATCGACGTGCTTTTATACATGTGGCAATAATCAAGTATATTTACAGCTTACAAAATATTATAAAAATATATCTCAATCAGTATTGTTGGACTATTTTAGTATGAACATTGCTCAACCCACGCAACTTTGTTGCTAAACATTTCAGCAGCGAAGTCTTGTTCTTGCTCAACTCCTGTAGTCCTTGCACTTAAGGAGTCCATCTGTTATTCTCCTTAACCGCACATTAGACTACATAAAAACAAAAAGTTATGCACACATATCGAGTAATGATCTATTTCTTAAGAAGCAAAACCTCTTACATGTAAAAATACGAACTATTTTATTCTAAATATTCTCAAATTTAAATAAAATGAGTTCATCAACCGTGACATCCGAGATCACTAATACAAAACTATATAAAATAAGGACGTGGATTGTCTGCCCTCCCTCATCCCATCATCTTCTCATCTCCTTCTATTTATGTGGTCACGGTTAAGCCACGTCAACATTTATATTGATTTTTTATAGAAATAATAAGACAAAAAGCAATGAGAATATAAAGTGTTGACG
The DNA here is from genome assembly GCA_035220775.1 of Malus fusca. Taxonomy (NCBI): domain Eukaryota; kingdom Viridiplantae; phylum Streptophyta; class Magnoliopsida; order Rosales; family Rosaceae; genus Malus; species Malus fusca. The sequence continues at coordinate 22,816,371 of CM069070.1, forward strand.
TGGCTTAACCGTAACCACAAAAATAGAAGGGGATAGGAAGGGTATGAGATAGGGAGGGCAGACAATCTAGGTCCATAAAATAAAGTCTTACAGGTAACTTTTGTAACTTAAAATGTAATGAAATTGAATTTAAAAACTGGTTTGACTTTGACTCACCTCAAAAATTCACAAGACTATTGTGAATAATATGTGGATGGCACACATGAATAGTCTGTTACTATTTATGCATAGTATTTTTACTATTTATTTGTGGAAATTTTGTAAAGTGAATAGTGTTGTTACAGTAACCTTTTCCTATCAAATGAAAACATGTGAAGAAGAGAGGAAGAAGTGAGAGAATCACGGTAGAGAGAGAGAGGAAAGATGAGGAAAGGAGAAAAGAGAGGAAGATGAGGGGAAGAGTAAAAAGAGTTATCTTTGTACTCTTATTATTTTAGATTATAATGAAAGCATCACTGCTGCCTCGAGGATGTACTCCAGTCACACTAACTGTAGAGGAACCTCGTAACTTTTGTGTCTTGTTTATTTATTCCACTGCACACACCGTCAATTTTACAACAAAGACAACATTTTCCCTTTCAGTTGTCGAGTCCCCTAGAAAAAGATCGACATCCTTTTTTTTTTTTGTCGTTGGATAAAATGCAAAGAAATAACTGGTTGATAACTCCACCACGTGTTTTACCCTTGGCCACTTGATGACTGGCTTTCACTACGCAAAATCTGCTACCAAAGGTGGCGTATTCCATACCAACGGCTCAGATCTCCTTGTGCCATCTGATACCAAGACTAGTGGAACACTACCACATTCAGAAAGTGGAAAAGACTGTTTTTGCTGTGCTGTGAGAATAAGCAGCTGTGAAATAAAACAGTGCAATGTTTGGTAAACTTTTTTGTAAAAGTGTTTTTGAAAAAAAAAATGCAGCATGATAGTGTTTGATAAACTTTTATGCAAGGTTCTAAAAGTCGCTAGGCGCTAGTCGGGCGGCAGGCTGGGGCCTAGCGCCTAGGCGGCTAGGCGGGTGCCTAAGCGGACTAGGCGGATTTAAGCAAATCTATCATATTTCATGTAAATAAAGGTATGTTTCTACTTGAAATATATATAATTTCATCATAAACTACAAAATATAATGCATATATATAATGAAGTATTGGAACATAATGAAAACATGTGAAATAAGGATATAATGTTTGTTCATTCAAGTATGCAACAAGTCTCTTACAATTTATTGGAAAAAAACAAAATGCAAAATGAAAGTTATGTATTTTATGTCTAAGTGAGTTGCAACCTAGGCGGGTCTAGGCGGGTGCCTAGGTGGTCTAGGCGGTGGGCTGGGGCCTAGGCATTAATTGGGGCGGTGGGCTGGGGCCTAGCGCCTAGGTGGGGCCTAGCGCCTAGGTGGGGCCTAGCGCCTAGATGGGGCCTAGGCGGCGTTAGGCGGAGATTTTTAGAACAGTGATTTTATGTAAAACAATTGTGACTGTCTGAAATGACCAAAAACCGTATAATACTAGATATGTCATTAATTTAATTTTATTAACAAATAAAGGTGAATTAATAAATATATTTTATTTTTAAAATAAAAATATTTATAAACTTTATCTTAAATATTTATAATTAAGAAATTTAAAAAAAAATTAATGCCTAAAAATTAATACATCTCTTTCTCTCATCTTCTTCATTCTTGTGTTTTCCCTCCTTTATCCCCTTCACGCTGCAACAACAGCCAAGGCGCAGCCGTCGTGAACAACCCTCCATTTCCAAGGCGCTGCTCCATTTGCTCGTCCGTCATCACCTTCACGAACAACCCTCCATTTCCATTTCCAACCCCATCATCTTCTTCTGGGTTCTGCAAATTCTGGTGGATTATTTGCTACTGCTACTGCTGCCACTCCCCCATCATCCTTCCCAATCAATTTGCTGAGTTGCTTTTCCTTCAACTCGTTTTTCCTCTCGGGCTAGTGGTATGTGGACGCAAGGAACGAAGGGGAAGAGAGAGCTTTGGTAGGGTTTCTCGAGACTCTACGAGAACGCTTTTCTAGAGAAACACAAAAGATTGCGAGAGAGAGGTAGAAGAGGAGGGCACAACTAATGATAGAGAGAAAGAAGGTAGGATTGGAAAATTGAAAAGTTCATTTATTTTTTACTGTTCACCCATGTTTTACCAAAATAAGCTGTTTTATTGAAGCTGTTATTTCCAGCTTCTAGTTTTCAGTTTTTTTTCACCCATAATTTTGAAAATAAAAACTGATTTAAAGTGTTTACCAAACACTTAAAATGCTCCAAATTTTTTTCATACCCATTTTTTTTAAAGTTAAGCTAAGCCAAACTAAGTCTAAAGGCTAGTTTGGGATTGTTGTGCTGTGAGAATAAATGAAAAAAAAAAAGGAAGTGTTTGGTAAACTATAATGGTAAAAGTGTTTTTAGCAAAAAAAACAATATTAGAGTATTTGGTAAACTTTTATATAAAATTGCTGTGAATTGTGTAAAATCACTAACAAGGACATTAATCATTGAAGAATGTCTAATTTATCAGCAAATTACATAGAAAACTCATCAATCATTCATAGAAAAATCACAGATTGCAAAAACACATGCTAAAATCCATATCTTTATGTATCCAATTTTTCAATATAATAGAGAGGAAGATGACTTGGCTTGCTGGTTTAGTTGATGTCAGTGTCACCGAAATCGTCCTTGAAGTAGGTGAAGAAATCGGCATTGGCTAGCTTGCTTTCACCCGTCAGGGTCTCGTGGAACGCCTCAAGTGGGTTGATGAGACGTCCATGGCCATGGTGGAGCTCTGGTCTTCCATGCCGTTGAAGAAGTTCATCATCGTCGGCCTCATCACTCCGAAACCCAGATTACCCAGAATTGCAAATCACCCAGATTACCCAGAAATCTAAACCAACTATCCAGAAATAGAGGCTGAGAAAAGGAAATATACCTTTTTTTTGGTGAAGAGTGCTCGAACAAGATGAGAGGGAGAGATTGAGCTCGAACGGAGAGAGAGAGCTGGAGAGTGGGAGTGGGCGACAGACAACAGCGAAGGAGAGTTTTAGGAGAAAGATGCAAAAGGGTAGGTTTGGAAATTTGAAGGTTTCATTTAACGAACAATGTTCATCCGTGTTTTGACGATAAAAAGCCGATCTTGTGAAGCTCAATTTTGCTACTTCTACTTTTTCAGCTTTTTTTATTTAAAATTATAAAAATAAGTTGTTTTAAAATATTTATCAAACACTTTTTAGGGTTTAACTGTTTTTTTAGTATCCACTTTTTTTAGAATTTAAGCTTAAGCCAAACTCTCTTGTCAAACGGTCGTAAACGATGACGTATCGGATTCTCTCCCGCCGGCTCCTTTATATACGAGCTTGAAGTCGCCTTTCATGGAGATCACTCGCTGTCTCTCTCTCTCTGTACACTTCACTCTCTCGCTCCGGAGAAATGGCCGACGACATTCGTTTCTTCGAGCTGAACACCGGCGCTAAGATCCCGTCGATAGGGTTGGGGACCTGGCAGTCCAGCCCTGGCGTCGTCGGCGACGCCGTTCACGCCGCCGTCAAGGTATTTTTCTTTCCCTTACTTTACTCATATCATTTTGTGTTTCTTCTAACTGAAAATTCGAACATTTGCGGAAGATAAGTGAATTTGTGGTTTTAATAATTGCAGGCGGGGTATCGGCATATTGATTGTGCTCAAATCTACGGCAATGAGAAGGAGGTAATTGCACTTGCTTTCTACTAAGTTAGTTATTCAAGTCCTTGTTTGTTAACCATTTCGTTTTTAGTTTTTAGATTACGATTTTTGTGCTAGAGATAGAGAGTATGTATGGAGAAAAAGAGTAGAGAAAAGTGATGGAGGGATCTGTATCTAACAGAATTAAGAAGGAAAACTAAGAACTAAAAATGAAATTGTTATCAAACGAGCTCTAAACATTTGTTGCAGGTTTCGTTATAAGAAAATTGCTCCCAGCACCTGCAAACATTCGGGTTTTAACTGTTTTTTTTTTCATTTCTGAGAGCTGATTGGTTGCCTTGCATTGCCTCTTAAATTTAATTAATTTGCGGGCATTTCTAGGTATTCAAATCCAGATAAAAGTTGGAATTATTCATGTTAGACTAATTCTTTGAGTGGTTACCAGAATTTGGCTTAACCAACATGTTTTTATTTCTTGTAGATTGGTTTGGTTCTGAAGAAACTGTTTGAAGATGGCATGGTGAAGCGCGAGGATTTGTGGATTACCTCCAGACTCTGGTTTGTTTAATGCTAATTTAACTGAGGACTAGATCTCGTGGAATTTCCATGAGGGCGTGATGAAATGGAATGACTGTTTCGGTTGTTTATCCACAGGAATACTGATCATGCTCCAGAAGATGTACCAGAGGCATTGGACAGGACTCTGAGAGACTTGCAACTGGATTATGTTGACTTGTACCTTGTACGTATTACCTGTCTAGATCTTTCTCTCGAGTCATGCCTGTTAGAGTCTGATACTAAATTGTACACATTTTGTTTTATAATTTAGTTAGTGCAGAGGTCCTTTTGAGGGAATGGAATGGTAGCCTGTTTTCCGTAGTATGATCTTATAAGTTACCTTCAAATGCATTGATTCCTTCTGAGTCTGGCTATGTTACCTGCATTTTGCTATACATTATCAGGTTAAAATCATAGATAATCAACCTCATCATCTTGAATTCGTTGTGGTATTCTGTGGACGTTATTATGCTGTAACTAATGAACCTGCTGAAAATTTTGAAGATGCACTGGCCAATCCGGATGAAGAAGGGGTCAGGAGCAAGTTTTAACCTTGAAAACTTTATTGACCCTGATATCCCTGCGACTTGGAGAGCAATGGAAACACTCTATGATTCGGGAAAGGCTCGAGCTATTGGTGTATGCAATTTCTCCACAAAAAAGCTGTCAGATTTGCTGGATATTGCACGTGTTCCTCCTGCTGTTGACCAAGTGGAGTGCCATCCTACGTGGCAGCAGGACAAGCTACGTTCTTTCTGTAAATCCAAGGGAGTTCACCTTTCTGTGAGTATGCAAATACTGAATCGCATTGTCTGTGTCTTGAGTAGTTACAACATACCTGTCTGTGATTGGGTAATAGTTCATTTAATTTGCTTGGCATGTTCAAATGGGAGATAATCATATATTTTGCTTTCAGGGATATTCACCACTGGGCTCTCCTTGAACAACATGGATCAAAAGTGAAGTCCTTAAGAATCCAATACTTGCGACAGTCGCTGAGAAATTAGGCAAAACTCCGGCACAAGTTGCTCTTCGTTGGGGACTGCAAAAGGGTCATAGTGTTCTTCCCAAGAGTACCAATGAACCGAGGATCAAGGAGAACATAGATGTGTTTGGTTGGTCTATCCCAGATGACTTGTTCGCCAAGTTTTCTGAAATTGAGCAGGTAAGTCGTCGCTGGAATTGATGCTTCTCTATTCTCACTGCTATTAGTGCCCTAACTTACCTACGGGGAGGATGCCATTGTTGCGTTATCCCGAGCGAATCATGCACTACTAATTTCTATGTAGTCTTTTCTCCCAACTAACTACATTGATTTCAAATTATGCAGGCAAGACTGATCAGATGGCTCTCACCTGTTCATCATACTTCTGGTCCGTACAAGAGTTTAGAGGAATTCTGGGACGGTGAAATCTAGATTCTAGAAGGGCTGATGAACCTTTAAGTGGTATGCTACATGTAATGTAATAGTAACTTAATATTAAAGAATAATGTAGATTCTAGAAAGGCTGATGAACCTTTAAGTGGTCTGGTACATGTAATGTAATAGTAACTTAATATTAAAGAATAATGTAGATTGTGATATGTAACGTAATAAGAATGTAACATAAGAGAATAACGTTGATTGTGATTTGCCTTTACATCAACTTCGGCTTCTTCAAATACATAGAGATAATTGTTTTTATCTAGAAAATTGAGTCTGCGTTGATATTTGGAGGTGAAGATATTGCCTAAGGTTGAAAATGTTCTCATAATCTTTCACAATCACTATCCTTCAACGATTCATAATACTAAAATAAAAGTGCGTTCCATAACAAAATTTCTTTAAAATTAGAGAATATCACAAATAAATAAATATTTAAATTTAAAACGCAATGACTTAAAGTGAACACCATCGATGAGAAAGATTTCAGTTATTTAATTTGAGAAAGACTAGTTTGACTTCGACATACCTCGAAAATTCACCATACATCCTTTCCCTTCCAATTGTAGAGACTCGTAGTAAAAGATGGACGTCCTTTTTGATGTCTTGAATAAAACGCAAAGAAATAGCTTGTTGATAACTCCACCACGTGTCTTACCCTTAGCCCCACGATGACTGGCTTTCGCTACGCAAAATCTACGGCTACCAAAAGTGTCATATTCCATATCAACGGCTCAGATATCCCGGTGCCATATAATACGAGGACCACTGGAGCACCAACCACATTCTTCCGGAAAACGGAAAAAGTAACAGTCCCTTGTCAAACGGTCGTAAACGATGACGTATTCGATTCTCTTCCCTCCTTTCATTTGGATGTGCTTTTAAAATTAAAATTTTTTGATAAAATATTTTTTTATTTCAAAAGCGCTTAAAGTACTTCTTGAAAAAACATATAACTTATACTTCTTCTAAAAATACTTTAAATATTTTTTCTAAAATTCACTTATATTTTTATTAAGAATGACATTTTTACCACTTTCAATCATTATTAATCACATCCAAACGTAAAAGAGCTTGAAATCGCTTTTCAACTAGATCTCTCTCTCTCTCTCTCTCTACATTTCACTCTCTCGCTCCGGAGAAATGGCGGACGACATTCGCTTCTTCGAGCTGAACACCGGCGCTAAGATCCCGTCGATAGGGTTGGGGACCTGGCAGGCAAGCCCTGGCCTTGTCGGCGAAGCAGTCCACGCCGCCATCAAGGTACTTTCTTTCCATTGCTTTACTCATTATTTTGTGTTTTTTTCTAACTGAAAATTCGAACCTTTGTGGAAGATAAGTGAATTTGTGGTTTTAATAATTTCAGGCAGGGTATCGGCATATTGATTGTGCTCAAATCTACGGCAATGAGAAGGAGGTAATTGCAACTGCTTTTTACTAAACGAAGTCCTCGTTTGTTAACTATTTCGTTTTTAGTTTTTACTTCACGATTTTTTAAGTAGAGATAGAGAGAAAATACATGCGCCAGGCGGAAAAAGAGTTTAGAAAAATGAAGGACGGATCTATCTGTAGCAGTATTAAAAAGAAGACAAGGACCCTAAAAATGAAATTGTTATCAAACGAGCTCAAAACATTTGTTGCAGTTTTCATTAAGGAGCCGGATTCGTCTTTATGTGTTTAATCATGTTAAGAAAATTGCTCCAAGTAACTGTATAAGTTTTTTTTTTTTTTTTTTTTTTTCTGAGCGGATTAATTGCCTTGCATTACCTCTTAAATTCAATTACTTTACGGGCATTTCTAGGTATTCAAGTCCAGATAAAAGTTGAAATTATTCATGTTAGACTCATTCTTTGAAGATGTTTGAGTGGTTACCAGAATTTGGTTTGACCAACATGTTCTTATTTCCTGTAGATTGGTTTGGTGCTGAAGAAACTGTTTGAAGATGGTGTGGTGAAGCGCGAGGATTTGTGGATTACCTCCAAACTCTGGTTTGTTTAATGCTTATTTAACTGAGTACTAGATCTCGAGGAATTTCCATGAGGGCGTGATGAAATGGAATGACTGTTTCGGTTGTTTATCCACAGGAATACTGATCATGCTCCAGAAGATGTACTAGAGGCATTGGACAGGACTCTGAGAGACTTGCAACTGGATTATGTTGACTTGTACCTTGTACGTATTACATGGCCAGATCTTGTTCTCGAGTCATGCCTGTTAGAGTTTGATATAAATTGTACGCATTTTGTTTTTAAATTTACTGAAAGCGGAGGTCCTTTTGAAGGAGTGGACTGGTCTTCTATTTTCCATAATATGATCTTATAAGCTTACCTTCAAATGCCAATATTCCTTTCGAGTCTGGCTATATTACCTGCATTTTGCTATATATTATCAGGATAAAATCACAGATAATTAGCCTCATCTTGAATTCATTGTGGCATTTTGTTGGAGTTATTAAGCTGTAACTAATGATCCTGCTGAAAATTTTGAAGATGCACTGGCCAGTCCGGATGAAGAAGGGATCAGTAGGTTTTAAGCCTGAAAATATTATTGACCCTGATGTCCCTGCAACTTGGAGAGCAATGGAAACACTCTATGATTCGGGAAAGGCTCGAGCTATTGGTGTGAGCAATTTCTCCACAAAAAAGCTGTCAGATTTGCTGGATGTCGCACGTGTTCCTCCTTCTGTTGACCAAGTGGAGTGCCATCCCTCGTGGCAGCAGGACAAGCTACGTTCTTTCTGTAAATCCAAGGGAGTTCACCTTTCTGTGAGTATGCAAGTACTGAATTGCATTGTCTGTGTCTTGAGTAGTTACAACATACCTGTGTGTACTTGCGTAATTGTTTATCTAATTTACTTTGGCGTGTTTAAATGGGAGATATCATATATTTTTGCTCTCAGGGATATTCCCCACTGGGCTCTCCTGGAACAACATGGATCAAAAGTGAAGTCCTTAAGAATCCGATTCTTGTGACAGTCGCTGAGAAATTAGGCAAAACTCCTGCACAAGTTGCTCTCCGTTGGGGACTGCAAAAGGGTCATAGTGTTCTTCCCAAGAGTACCAATGAAGCGAGGATCAAGGAGAACCTTGATGTGTTTGGCTGGTCTATCCCAGATGACTTGTTCGCCAAGTTTTCTGAAATTGAGCAGGTAAGTTGTCACCGGAATTGATTCTCTATTCTCGCTGCTATCAGTAACCTAACTAACCTTCAAGGAGGATGCCATTATTGCGGTATCCCGAGCGAATCATGCACTAATAATTGCTATGTAGTGTTTTCTCCTAACTAACTACATTGATTTCCAAATTATGCAGGCAAGACTGATCAGAGGGGCCACATTTGTTCATGATACTTTTGGTCCTTACAGGAGTTTAGAGGAATTCTGGGACGGTGAAATCTAGATTCTAGAGAGGCTGATGAATCATGAATGCTTTCGTGGAAGAGATTCTGGGAGCATTTTTTATGTAATAAATTATGATTAGTGTGACCGTTGATGTCCTAAATAACGATTAGCTTGATTACGCTACTTGCAACTTTCAGCATTCAGCATTTTGTTTGTCTTGATTGCCTATTGCTCAGCTTTGGCTTGACGGTATCTATGTTTGGTAATTATTTTGTTCTTAGTTTTTGGATTTTGTTGAGTATCTCACAACCAAAGTCGAGCACAAAAACCTACAGCACTTGTGACCAATTGATTTTAGATCGAATGTTCATTGTAACATCCTACATTGTCCAGGGGAGTGGATCATGTAAGTTTTATATGTATATTCCTATCTCTTCCTAGCACGAGGCTTTTTGGGAACTCATTGGCTTCGGATTCCAAAATTGTCACATCCTGGCATGGCCCCCATCGCATCCTGGGCTCGACTCTGTCGTCGTAGTATGAAAGCCAGTGAGTTTCCAAAAGGCATCGTGCTAGATAGAGATTGCTCTCGTGCAAACTCGCTTAACTTCAGAGTTCTGATCGTGCTAGATAGAGATTGCTCTCGCGCGAACTCGTTTAACTTCGGAGTTCTGATCGTGCTAGATAGAGATTGCTCTCGCGCGATCTTACAATCAGTGGCGAAGCTACGTGAAGGCGAGGAGTGGCGACCGCCACTCCCCTCACCGGAAAACACGTCTAGGAGCGCTGGTTCAGCCCCTCCGCTCTCGTCGGAATTCATGGCCAGGGGCGGATGAAGAGCAGCAGCCAGAGGCGGATCCATTCAGGGACCTGGGTGGTCCTGGGACCCTCCGAAAGTCTAGAAAATTGGCTTTGAGGACCATGGAGGACCACTCGACGGTCTGGCATGTGGTGGATAAGAGGTATCGGCGACGGCTGCAACCTGCAATCAGTACAGCTTGCAGATGGAGAACGAAGAAGAAGATTGTTTTTTAAAATGGCCAAAACGACTCGTTTTGAGTCAATACAATTTAAAAGATACACGTGACCATCTTAAACAATCCACGTGACTCTCCCTTTTAGATAATCTAAACCTTATTTTCTTTAAGACCCCTAATACCCAAAGCCCAAAGCCAAATCTCTATTTCATCCTATACCAATTTCATCCCAACCGACCAACGCTCCACCACCATCACCTAATTTCTTAATTTCTGTTTTTTATTTTTGCTAATGTCCTCATTTTTAAATTTTACTAAGATTTTTTAATCTTAGCCCAAATTAATAATATAGGATGCTATTGAAATTAATGTGTATTGGATGAAAATTTTGAATTTCTAACAAATTATAGTTATTGCTATGATTATTAGATTGAAATTTATGATATTTTGATATTTGATTTGATCATGTGTTAATAATTGATAATTGATAAGTATGGAACGATATAGCATTCAAAAACATTATCAATTAGTTTGGACAATGTTATTTCGAATAGTTTAGCTTCAATTTTGGATAGTTTTAATTGTGATTTCGATAGTTCAACTTCAACATTTGGATAGTTCAACTTCAACATTATCATTTTGTTGTACTTTCTGCTTACATTGACTTTGATATTATTCCTTATAACCGTTTTGGTAGAGAGACTATTTTCAACTATGAATATTGACTCAAAACTTTGCACTCTCCAATGTAAAAGCAACTGCTTCAATTGATCCTTACACTCTTTTGAATTTCGCCCCTCCCCTCGGTAAATCCTGGCTTCGCCATTGCTTACAATTCACCCCTCTTAAGAGTCCGACGTCATCGTCAGCACATTACTGGCCATGGATTGACTCTGATACCAAATTGTCACATCCCGGCCCGGGATGTGGTGAGGACCCATACCGGGATGTGACAAATTGTTATCACGCCATGCAATAAGAGTTGAGAAATTGACCAAAATGATCAATTTTTGAAGGGTTTTTTAGTCTTCTATAACTGATAGTTATACCGTCAATATATGATTACAATTTCCCTATTTTCTTTACTGGTGGGTGATTTTTCTTAATTATTTGGTAGACTACATACATATAGCTAATCTTAATCTATACATGTATATATAAATGGAGAAGGTAAAAAATTTGAAGATTTCATAACATCTAAATTCCCCTTCTCCCGTTTTTTTTTTTAAAAAAAAATTCACGTATGTGGGGGGTTACGTTCATTATTTTTAAAAGTATATTTAATAAAAAAATACTTAAAATAAGTATAAATTTAAATCTATATATAAAGGGAGAAGGTGAAACTTAATTTTCGACCGTTTGATCAAATGAATTGAAAAAGATCAATGATAAAAATTAACAAAGTTTGTTAGAAGTAAAAATAAATGTGAGTAGCACTTTCCAAAAAAAAAATTACGTACTGAGAATGATGATTGTTATGTTCATTATTTTTCGAAATACTATTTTAAAAAAACAATTAAAAAAAAAAAGGCAATTGCCAAACATGTGGCAAGAGGTTAGTTTTCAATTAAAAAAGGGATTGGGGAAAAATTGGATTTCAAAATTTTCCTCCAACCAAACCACCAATAGCTTCCCATCTGTTCATTTCGTCCCCGGCAGCCCTCACTGTGGCATTGGTCGGTGGAAAATTTATCCCTTTTCTTTCCATTTCTTCCTATCGCTCCTTTTGCTACCTCTACCCCCATCTTTCCTTCCCGATTTACCTTGTCCTTTAAACCTCACGGGCGTCCATCTTCTTCGACCACTTTCGACCCGGTCTGTTGTCAACTTTCAACGCATTTTGATGAGATCTTTCGATTTAGGGTGTGTAGAGTTCCGGTGGTCACGCCGTCTCGAGTGTTTACAACACCACCTCTTTCTCTCTGTATGCTTTTGTTGGCAATGTTGTTCGTGGTAATCCTACGGATTTCTATCAATTTCTGGCTAAGATCGGTGCGGCGTTCGTGGCTAGGCGATGGGGTATTACTTCATTTCATCTCCAGTGCTGCTTGGTTGGAATTGCGGCGTCTATTGTGGAAATCAAATTGGGTTGATCGGGAAGAACTATTGTGGCGGTGGTAGGAATCTGGAACGTTCTTTTGCTCTTTATCAAAATTTGAGCTCCTGGTTGGGCTTTTTTAAGTTAGCTTGGATGGCCCCTTTTTGTTTTGTTTATATTTGTTTGTGGGCCTTTGTAATACGGAAAGGATTTATCCAAAAAAAAACAAGGCTTTCGTTTAATTCCAATTTCTGATTCCCTCCCGCTCCCCACCCCCCATTTATAAACAGAGGGCCAAGTGGCTGTTCACTGCTCCATTCCACATCACTCGATCTTCTGAGAAATCGAGAAATGGCGGACGATATTCGTTTCTTCCAGTTGAACACCGGATCTAAGATCCCTTCAGTAGGGTTAGGGACCTGGCAGTCGAGCCCTGGCCTCGTCGGAGACGCCGTGGCCGCCGCCATCAAGGTCTTCCTCTTTCACCGCTTTCAGTTTTGATCAATCTCGACCCTTGATTTGGTGAACTTATCATTTTTCGATCTCACTAACAAAATGTGACTTTTTCTAACAAATTGCAGGCAGGATATCGCCAGATCGATTGTGCTCAACGCTATGGCAATGAGAAGGAGGTGATTTGAGTTGAATTTGGCTAAATTATTAGATTAATTTTTAAATTTTTTAGTTAATTTCCATTAATTATTTAATGTTTTTTTCATGTCTAAAATTGCTTCAACCAAAATGTAAACTTTCCCTAACCTAATTGATTGCATTCACCTTTGTAAGTTTGATTATACGCCGGTATCCTTATGACTTGCATTTTCAATTTTCTTTTTTTTTATTAATCAACAATCGTCATCTATGAGATTCGAACTCATAATCTGCTAAGTGGTCATTGGCCTACGTATTCAATTCTAGTTTGGATTATTATTGTGTTATTCTGGTGATTTGAATGTGACAAAGATGTAGTTTTTATTTCTTGTAGATTGGTTTGGTTCTGAAGAAGTTGTTTGAAGATGGCGTGGTGAAGCGCGAGGATTTGTTTATTACCTCCAAACTCTGGTTTGTTTCAATTTTTAATGCTGATTCCGTTGACAAAGAGATACAATGAGTTATAAATTGTATAATGTGGTGGTGCTGTGAGCCTTGTTCAGTTATGATTTGGCATTATCTAATCCTTTAGCGTCTGCTTAATTTCGTAGTTTCTAAAAAACTAGATGGTCTGCAGGTGTACAGATCATGCACCAGAAGATGTATTAGTGGCAATGGACAGGACTTTGAGAGACTTGCAGCTTGATTATGTTGACTTGTATCTGGTAAGTGTTACCTGTTCAAAGCGTATTCTCTCGTTATTTCTGTTAAGCTCGGCACAAGTAACTGCCAAATTGAAGGTGTAATACTGCTTTACTTAGAACAGATGCTCCTTTAAAAGACTACAATTTCCATCTGTTTGCCTGCCATCTTTGAATTTGTTTGAAAGATAGAAATTACTTCCAAAATGATCGAACGTTTTTCAGTCTGGCTATGTTGCCTGTATCTAGGTATAAGATGTTTTGGGGGTGGCGGGTGGCGGGGAATTATAGATCATTAGCATCATTGTGTTGAATTTGTTATACCTTTGTGGGCATAACTCAGCTGTAACTAATGACCTGCTGAAAATTTGAAGATGCATTGGCCAGTCCGGTTGAAGAAGGGGTCAGCAAGTTTTGATCCTGAAAACCTGGTTCAACCAGATATCCCTTGCACTTGGAGAGCAATGGAAACCCTCTATGATTCGGGTAAGGCTCGAGCTATTGGTGTGAGCAATTTCTCTACGAAGAAACTGTCAGATTTGCTGGATGTGGCACATATTCCTCCAGCTGCTGTCCAAGTGGAGTGTCATCCTTCGTGGCAGCAAGGCAAGCTACATTCTTTCTGTAAATCCAAGGGAGTTCATTTACAGGTGAGTATGCAAATATTGAATGACATTTTCAATGCCAAATTTCTTATTTCGTTGACATTTCTCGAGGGAGTTACCCATATAATTGGGCAAGAATTTAATTTACATAGTCAGCAAGTTAGCTCGAAAGTTGAAGTAACTGCATACTTTTGTTTCAGGGATACTCACCACTGGGTTCTCCGGGCACATCATGGATCAAAGGTGACGTCCTTCAGAATCCAATCCTTCTCATGGTCGCAGAAAAACTAGGCAAAACTCCTGCACAAGTTGCTCTTAGGTGGGGACTGCAAATGGGGCACAGTGTTCTTCCCAAGAGTACTAATGAAACAAGGATCAAGGAGAACTTCAATGTCTTTGGCTGGTCTATCCCGGAGGACTTGTTCACCAAGCTTTCTGAGATTCAGCAGGCTAGTAGTTACTGTAATCGGTTTTCTATTCGCCTTGCTATTGTTATCCTTGCCAAGATCTTATTTCATCATCTAGGTCTAAAGCAAGAAACACATTCCACCTTAAAATATCCAACTTCTGTTCTTCCATTTGCATTATTCTTCGAGCTTGGTTTTGTTTTCGGAGCTCCAAAAGTGTCCTGATTGTCTTTACACCTAATTCCTAAGTTTTGCTTTGATGTTCAACGATGCAGGCAAGATTGGTTAGAGGGACTCAATTTGTTCATGATACGTATGGGGCCTACAGGACGCTTGAGGAATTGTGGGACGGAGAAATTTAGAAGCCCGGATGAGTGCTTCAATGGAAGACAATGTTGAAGCAATTTTTCAGTTTCTTCAAAGTAATGAGTTTGGTTTTTTCCGGCCTGTATGAATGTAGTGAAATGAGTTTCGCCAAATATACACAAACAGAACCGGTTGCAAAGGCTATTTTTCAAGAATAAGTGTTGGAAGAATAATGCAAGCTTTTGTCTAGTTTTGATGGATAACAGCTCAGCTTAGGCAGCTTTCGGCTAGTGTTAGCTGTTTGTTTTAATTATGGTGTTTATTGTTTACTTTAGGCATAGTTAAGTGATAATATTCCCTCATCATTATAAAGCTAGTTAGTGGCTTAAGTTAGAGAGAGTGGAGGTCATCATTATGCTTGCTTAGCTGCCATTGTCCTCTACCTTTTGTCCTCCACTCTTCTTTCCCGTTTCTTCTTCTATATATGTTTGATCTTGTAATTGTTTTATATATGAAATATACATCAAAAATTCAATATGGTATCAGAGCAGGAACTCTAAATTCTTGACTCTAGTAATCGTTTCCGCTAAAGTTTCTTTTGCTCTAAGCCAAGATGGCTGAAGAACTCTCTGAAACTGAAAGTTCGATGGATGCTCCAACATTTTCTGACGTTGAGGTCAATCCTAATCAACGTCTCAGTTCTGTTTTGTTGAATGAATTCAACTACCTTCCCTGGAGTCGTGCAATATCTCTTGCACTTGGAGGAAGATCAAAGCTTGGCTATGTAAATGGCGCTATTGAAGCTCCAGTAGTCACTTCTTCCACATACGAGTTGTGGCTGTGCAAAGATCAGTTGGTCATGTCTTGGTTGCTCAATTCAATGGAGCGAAGGATTGCTGAAATTTTCAGTTATTCCGAGTCATCCATGCATCTCTGGAAGCAAGTAAAAGAGATGTATGGAAATCAAAATAATGTTGCACCGTGTCTTCCAGCTTAAGAAGAATATGGCAAGTCTACAACAAGGAAGCAAAGCATTTGTTCAACACCTTGGCAGTCTTACAAACATGTGGAATGAGCTCGATGTTTATCGTCCTCATACCATTGATGCCACTGTGTTGATCAAGAGAGCAAAAGAAGACAAGATTTTTCAACTCTTGGCAAGCTTAGGTCCAGAGTTCGAAGACCTCAGAAGTCACATCTTAATGAATGCTGAACTCCTTTCCTTCACTGGTGTGTGTGCCATAATCCAAAAGGAAGAAGTAAGGAGGAAAGTCATGAATCAAGAGACTAAAGACAGCGTTTCTGAGACTAGGGCTTATGTCTCTAGCAACAAACGTCCTGAAAGCAAAGTTTACAAAGGAAAAAGACCATATTTAAAGTGCAGCTACTGTGATTCTCTTGGCCATACAAAAGACAGATGTTGGATTCTTCATCTGGAATTGAAGCCTAAGTTCTTGAAGGAGACAAAAGGTCCAGAGATAAAGAGTACACAAAAATATCTGAACAACAATGGTGAATTTCACCACCAATCCTGTTGCATTAATCAATGATTTTGCAGCATATCTCCACAGCAAACAGGTGCTTAACAATAGAGATTAAGCTCATGTAGCTGAAGAGAAGAATCACACAGCTTTACTTGGAAAATTTGATGGTTTTATGGCTAAACATGACCATGTTTCACAGAAAGATATCCCAGGTATTTTTAGTGCCTTCTCTACTGCCCTAAATGCTAATAATGAACATGATTATTGGATCATTGACTCAGGAGCCACATATCACATGACAAATAAAATTAATAACTTACATGATTTTACAAAAATGACAAATTTTTCTCAAGTGTCAGTAGCTAATGGGAAGGGTGCCACAGTTGTAGGAAAAGGAAAAATCAACTTATTGTCAAAACACATAGAGTCAGCAACTCTTTACATACCTTCTTTTCCTTTTCAACTTCTATCAGTATGAGCTATCACCAATTCTCTAAACTGTCTATTCATTTTCTCCCCTCACAATGTCATTTTTCAGGATATCATCACCAAGAGAACGATTGGTGAAGGTTTCTTGTTGAATGGGCTTTACTACTTGGCTAAAGACACTAAGAATCCCAAGTTTTTTCAAGTCAGTTTAAGTGTTTTTCAAGACCAACAACTTTGGCATCAACGTTTGGCACATCCTTCTGATAAAGTAATGTCTTTTTTGTTTCCAAAAATATGTAAGGACAAGTTAAAGTGTGATGTTTGCCACTTGTCTAAGTTTTCTAGGTTGCCTTTTGATTCTTCCACTTATAGAGCTAGCCATCCTTTCGAAAATCATTCATTCAGACATTTGGGGTCCAATACTAGAGCCTTTTGATGGATATAAATACTTTGTAACCTTTGTTGATGATTTTACAAGGATGACTTGGTTGTATCTTTTGAAATTTAAGAGTGAACTTTCAAATGTTTTTCAAGATTTTCACAAACTGGTTGGTACTCAATTTGCATCAAAAATTCATATATTAAGATCCAACAATGCACTGAATACATGTCCCATAACATGTCTCAATATCTTAGTATTCATGGCATACTGCACCAAACTACATGTGTTGGCACACCCCAACAAAATGGGATTGTTGAGAGAAAGAATAGAGATCTTCTTGAGAAGACAAGATCAATCATGTTTCATATGAATGTGCCAAAGAAATTTTGGTCACAAGGAGTACTTACAGCTGCCTACCTAATCAATAGATTGCCTAGTAAAGTACTCAGTTTCAAGTCTCCATATGAAGTGTTGAAGGACAGACAGAATGATCTCTCACACTTGAGAGTTTTTGGGTCCACTTGCTTTGTTCACAACCAATCTCTCCACCATGATAAACTGGATCCTCGAGCAACCAAATGTGTTTTCTTTGGTTACTCATCTACCCAAAAGGGCTACAAGTGTTACAATCCAATCACAAAGAAAATAAT
Organism: Malus fusca; assembly: GCA_035220775.1. Lineage (NCBI taxonomy): Eukaryota > Viridiplantae > Streptophyta > Magnoliopsida > Rosales > Rosaceae > Malus > Malus fusca. The sequence goes on from CM069070.1 coordinate 22,833,956, forward strand.
GGTTTCAAGGGATGTGAGATTTGATGAAAACATGCCTACTTCTCCAAGAAACTAAGTAATGCAGATCAAGGGGAGTTTTTGAGTGACATGTTTCCATTACCTAGTGTTCCTCTCTATCAAGAAAGTCCCATTTCACGTAACCCACCAACTCTATTGCATGAGCTACCTTCATCTCAAACCACAGATATTGAACCTCAAGTTCCAATTCGTCGAAACCCTTCTAGGGTTCGACAGCCTCCACTTCGACTACATGATTATGTCACCTACACTTCTAGGTATCCTCTTACAAACTTTGTTTCCTATAAGCAGTTTTCCCCCTCTCATACTTCTTTTCTTAGTACCTTGGACAATACTCATGAACCACAAACATTTCAAGAAGCAAATGAACTTGAAATTTGGCAAAAAGCGATGAGGGATGAACTGCAAGCTCTTCATGACAACCGAACCTGGAGTGTAGTTAAACTTCCCGAAGTGAAGAAATCAGTTGGCAGTCGTTGGGTGTACAAGACTAAGTTCAACTCAGATGGGACGATTGAAAGGCACAAAGCTCGTTTGGTGGCTCGTGGATTTACTCAGACTTATGGCTTGGATTATAAGGAAACATTTGCTCCCGTAGCCAAAATGAACATTGTAAGGGTTCTATTATCAGTTGCCGTAAATAAGTCTTGGCCTCTTTATCAAATGGATGTGAAGAATGCTTTTTTGCATGGGGAATTAGAGGATGAAGTGTACATGAAACTACCACCCGGACATCCTCAATCAGATGACCCCGACATGGTTTGTAAACTGCACAAATCCATTTATGGATTGAAACAGTCTCCACGTGCATGGTATGCAAAACTGAGCTCCATTCTTGAAGAGTTTGGTTTTAATCTACGTTGATGATCTTATAGTGACAGGTGACAATGCTGAAGAAATTCACTCTCTCAAGCTCGCTCTTCAAAACAAATTTGCAATCAAAGATTTGGGACGTCTCAAATATTTCCTAGGTATTGAGCTTGCAAATTCATAGGAAGGCTTCTTTCTCAATCAAAGGAAATACATTCTTGATCTTTTGAAGGACTCTGGCTTAATAGATAGTAAACCTGCACGTATTCCTTTGGATAGCAAGCTACAACTTAGTACTCGCAGTGAAGCTCTCTCTGATATTACTAAGTATCAAAGACTTGTAGGAAAGCTTATTTATCTCACAATCACGCGTCCTGATATCTCTTATGCCGTGAGTATTGTGAGTCAATTTATGCATGCTCCTACATTAGCTTATATGCAAATTGTGAAGAGAATTCTTCGTTATCTAAAAGGGTCTATTGGTCGAGGACTCCTTATGACAAAAAATGATAGCACTGCCATCATGGGATATACAGATGCTGATTGGGCTGGGAATTCTCTTGATCGCAAGTCAACAACAGGTTTTGCACATTTGTAGGTGGTAATTTGGTAACATGGCGCAGCAAGAAGCAAACTGTCGTAGCTCGATCCAGTGCAGATGCCGAGTATCGAGCTATGGCCTCCACTGCGTGTGAACTTATTTGGCTGAAAAGCATTCTGTTGGATCTAGGCTTTCCCAGTAATGAACTTATGTCTATGTTATGTGACAATCAAGCTGCCATGCACATTGCTTCCAATCTGGTCTTCCACGAGAGAACGAAGCATATTGAAGTGGATTGTCATTATGTTCGAGCACAGGTTCAATCCAAAATCATAACCACCTAGTATACTCGCAGTCATGATCAGTTGGCTGACATTTTTACCAAATCTCTTCCTACGGTTCCGTTTCTGTGCATTCTGTCCAAGCTTGGCTCAAGGGATCCCCTAGATCCAGCTTGAGGGGGAGTGTTGGAAGAATAATGCAAGCTTTTGTCTAGTTTTGATGGATAACAGCTCAGCTTAGGCAGCTTTCGGCTAGTGTTAGCTGTTTGTTTTAATCATGGTGTTTAATGTTTACTTTAGGCATAGTTAAGTGATAATATTCCCTCATCATTGTAAAGCTAGTTAGTGGCTTAAGTTAGAGAGAGTGGAGGTCATCATTATGCTTGCTTAGCTGCCATTATCCTCTACCGTTTGTCCTCCACTCTTCTTTCCCGTTTCTTCTTCTATATATGTTTGATCTTGTAACTGTTTTATATATGAAATATACATCAAAAATTCAATAATAAGATTAGGGTGAGCTCAAGCTTATGTTTACATTTCGGCTCTCTTACATTGAATTTTTCGGTATGCTCCTGTGTAATATATACACTAGGATTTTTGGTTGTTCAAATTTGGCTCCTATTAACTAATGTCTGACGACCAAAAATCTTGTTGCATAATAAAATCTTCGTCTGTACAGGCATATTTTCAGTGGTGCTATTCACACATTTTTTTTTTACTTCTCACACTTTAATTTTCAGTCGTCTGATAGAATGAATTAAAAAATATCAAAAAACAAAATTAACAAAAAAGATGTGGCAAATAAAAATAAATGGGTAGATAACTCTATTATATATTTTTCATACAAAAAAATTATACGTTAAACTAATCTAAACGGCATAAAAGTAATTTAAATTTAAGTGCTTAATGAGAAACACACCGCTCTAATTTAATGCGTTTAAGCCCACGTCTTCTCTTTTACAATTCCAATTCCAAAGCCATAGGCCCATAGTCCAATACTACATACATATAGCATCTTCCTAAAACCCCAAGCGAAAAGACAAAACCCTGCTGAAATTGCAAAACCCTAAACCATCTGAATTTTCAGCCATAGCCGGACCTCAAATGGCTCTCTTCTCGATGCTCCGCAGGTCGTCCTACTCCGCCCTAACCCTCGCCGTCCGCTCCGTCCGCACCGTCGGATCTGCACCCACCTTTCACCGCGCGATCTCCACCGTCCCTGCTTTGAGCCCACAGCTCCTCCGGAGAAGCTTTGTTCCAGTTCATCGATTCTCCACGGCCACGGCCACCGCCGTGGAGCCGATCGGCGAACAAAGTCTGGTCGAAGTCCTTGAGTCCGAGATCAAGTGTGCCCAAGACGTGAAACCCAAAAAAGCCGTAAGCGTATCAAAATTGCTGTTTTTACTTTAAAGTTGCGTTCTTTTTTCGTTTGGTTAAAAACAACTTGAAAGAACATCTCTGGAAAACAGGTTTTTTGTTTTTCAAAATCCAAAAATTTGTTTGGTATTGAACTCAGAAACTGTTTTAGATCTTAAAATTAGGAAAGTCCCAGTCTTTGGTCAGGGAAGTAATTTAGGATCTCATTGGCAACTACCTTCCCCACCAGCAAACTAAATGGAGCTACGGCGGAGTCGAATTGACGCCGGCGGTGGACCCAAATAGACGCTGGCAGCGAAGATCACAAAGAGAGATGAGTGAGTAGAGGGTGAGAGTCGGGCTATAGAGTTTTTGGAGGTAGTTAGGCATTCTTTCTAAGTTATTCTTAAATTCAGTTTTGAAAAACAGGCCAACCAAACAAGAATTCGAGTTTGAAACTCAAAACTCAAAACTTGTTTTTGAGTTATAACTGTATTTGGATTGAATACCAAACGGGCTCTAAATTTTTTTAGTAATTGAATGTTGGGTAATTTTTTTTATTTGTATGATCTTCACACTTTAGGAGGTCCCAGAGAAGTTTCCTTTTGAAATAGTGGACAATCCTGGAGACCAAACCATTCTGCTCAAAAGAGAATTTGAAGGCGAATCCATCCAAGTATGTGTCGATATTCCTTGTTTTTCCGCAGATGATGAGGACGAGTGGGAAGACCCCGGGATTCCGATGGTTGTGAGCATTTCCAAACCAAATGGACTGCAACTGGAGCTTGGTGTTTCTGTCTTTGAAACTGAGATTTCGATCGATAGCTTGTCCGTCAAGCAGCCTGAGCTTTCTTCCAAAGAGCTTGATTATGCTTATGATGGACCTGAATTTCCGTAAGCTTTGTCTCAGTGGATCATACCTTTTGTTTGCATTGCGTAGATTCTGATGATGGTTTCATTCTGTTCTGATGTGCTCTGTTTTCTTTTTCCTCAGTGACTTGGATGAGAAGTTGCAGAATGCTTTCTACAAGTATCTCGAGGTTCGAGGGATCAAGCACACCATGGCTGACTTCTTGTATGATTACACGAAGAACAAAAACAACAAAGAGTTCCTGATGTGGTTGAAGAACGTCAAGCGTGTTGTTCAGCAGTAAACGAAAAGAAATGGAGCTGTTTCCTGGAGCTGTATCAGTTTGAGAACCTCTTATTGATACCGTTAGTTAAATAAATAGTTAAGTATAGTAGATTGAGAAGATTAGAACTAGGTCAAATATTGTTAACTAGTTAATCAGCGGGGATGGTATTTCGATACCTATTAAGAATTGTAACGTATTAACTGGATCAACTACAGTTCCGTATCAACTGGATGGTATTTTGAAGTGCCTGTTTGGAAGTTGTTTAGAATGATTAGAAGTGCTTTTGGTTTTGATAACGTTGTAAAAGCACTTGAAAGTGCTTTCTGAAGGTGTTTCTCCATGCTGTTACTGCTCAGTGTTCGCATTACTTGGCAACAAAATTACCGAAGCTCTCAACTCTTGCCTTCCTCTACCTTGCCCTCAACCTACTCGTGACCGAAGACAACATAATGTACTCGTATAATACTAACGGTATTGTACAACACATGTTTGGCCGAGTTCGGTAGCGAATTGGCGCGTCCGCATTAATATTCGAGGACACAGAAGAACCTAGTTAACTCTTTGTACTCGGTTTGTGCGTCAGCTAGGCTGCATTTTTCTTCTAATTTGAAGTCATTTTTCTTAGTTTTACGGTTAGGGAGTAATGATAGATCATAATTTTTTGCCATCAAAATCTGTCCAACACATAGCTCATGCATCATCTTCCAAGAAAAACTTTTGGACATAGAAAACACAGGTGAGTTGCCTCCGAAATCTTGCATCTCTGTCATTTTTTCCGACGTTCGATCCAAATAGGTAATATCTTCTTCAGTTCATCACCCACCTGGTGTCTGAAATTCATATTCAAAGTTTCAATAATATAATTGGACTATGTTGCTGTAGGTTTCATCTCGGTTCTTATTGCATGTTCAGTGCGTAGATTATGGGCGAAAACAAATCGGAAACCTTGTATTTTGATCTGAATCCGGGAGCTAAGATTCCATATGTTGGTCTTGGGACATGGAAGGCTGAACCAGGCTTGGTAAGTCAAGCTGTCATCGCGGCAGTCAAGGTTCATTCTCCATATAAGCTATGGTATGTGTTCATTCTCTTTCTTTTAATTCATCGTATCTCTGACTGACGAAGAACTTGGAGCAATCATAATTATGTTATTCGCGAAAACTTATAATCTTGGACGCCAAACAAGGCCTTGATGAAAACTTATAATGTTTTTCCGTCTCTGTGACGTCTACAGGTGCAGCGACGAATCCCCAGAAGATATCTCCAAGGCACTGAGCAAGACTTTAGAAGATCTGCAGCTTGATTATATTAATCTATATCTTGTATGCAACTAGTATTTTATACAAGTGACCTCAACATTTTGCTAGACTAACATTTTCTTCCTGAATTCGGAATTCCAATAATGAAGAATTTTAAATGGTTATGGTGAACATTCTTCTGCAGATACACTGCCATTTCGTACAAAGCCAGGCTCAGTAGGTTTCACTCAGGAAGTCATGGCTTCATTGTGCCTTCTAGAGACTTAGAATGCAATGGAGGGCCTGTACGCGTCTGGTCAGGCGCGAGGAGTCGGGGTGAGCAACTTCTCGTCTAAGAAGCTGCAGGACCTCCTTTCTTATGCAAAAGTTCCACCTGCAGTAAATCAAGTGGAGTGCCACCCTATATGGCAGCAACCGGCTCTTTATAATTTGTGAAAATCTGCTGGGATTCATCTATCGGTAAATTCTATATGCCAACTTGAGAAATTTTCTATGCAGGACTTCCTCCCTCAGTTCTATTCAATATTCATAGTTGACCTCATTTATTGATTGGGTTGATAACTTGATGATTTAGGGCATAGAATGGTTCTTTAAAGCCTGAGAGCCAAAAATGTGATACTTCAAACTGAAAATCGAACAGCCAAGTTTTCCGAGACTGGAAATCTAATGTCTAAGCTCTAATGATAATTCTACACTAAAACAAATGTCTAAAACAGGTCAAAGTTGAAGAAAGTTGAGCAGAAGTGAGATTTTCTCAAGGTTTCCTGCAGGGAGCTGCACTGATACCAACCTCAAATGTTCAGCATCCATCTGATACCAACTTCAAATGTTCAACATCCATTTTAATATTCAAAAGACTGAGCAGCTTATTATTTGATCGAAAACTCTTTCTTTCCTTTCATGCATATTCTCCCCTGGGTTCTCCAGGGGTCTGGGTGAAGGGGGAAGTTCTAAAGGATCCAGTACTGAATGAAATCGCTGAGAAACTCAACAAATCAACAGCGCAAGTATGTCTTCGTTGGGGCATTCAAAGTGCACACAGTGTCCTTCCAAAGAGTGTAAATGAAAGCAGGATCAAGGAAAATCTAAGCTTATTCCACTGGTCCATTCCACCGGAGCTCTTCTCGAAAATTTCAGGACTCCACCAGGTTTGTATAACACATGCTTAAATACATCCCTCAACACATTTTATCACATAAAACTTTCTACTGACATTAACTTGCTTGTCTGTTATGCAGCAAAGGCTCCTACGGGGTGATTTCGTAGTCCACAAGAGCTTGAGTCCTTATAAAAGCGTTGAAGAACTGTGGGATGGTGAAATATGAGCTCTTTAATTCAATTTGATCCATACAAGTTTGTCGATTTTCTTGCTTTCTCTGCCACATTTTCAGATGGAAGAAACTGTTTTTTTGTGTTTTTGACTTTCTTAAACCAGTATCAACCTTGTATTTGTAGTACTACGATCTGCTTTTATGATTCAAATCCTTTCTATACGATGGCAAGGCAAACCTTTTGAATCATGGAATGATAACTAGTATCGAAATCGGATGCGATTTCGTGCACCTCAGTTAACGATTTCATGCACAGTGAATACAAAATTTGAGAAACTTGAATTCCAAGTATTTTACTTGAACCATCTCATTCAGTCATTGCTCCAATCCAACTTGAAATGACAGATTGAAAATGATTAAAATGGCAGCAATTTTTCAAGGTGAAGTGATGAGATATCAACATAAATTTGCTAAAAAATGTTTTTCTCTAGGGTTTAGCATTATAAAGAACATCACGTCGGATCTGAACTTAGAGACAAATTGTATTTGGATTAACAATAGAAGTAGGCACATTTTTAAACCAGACAGAAGACTGGTTAAGAGTATGTCTTACTGAAGCAGACCTATCTGATATTATATTTGACTCACAATAGATGACTCAAAGACTTGAGAAATTTACTGACAGCTAAAACAGGTGTAAGATTTTTATTTTATTTTTTCTCTTTTTTATTTAATTTCAGATTTTATTAACTAAATTTGTAAAATGTGAATAATGGCATGACATTGCATGAAGGGGAAAATAGACAAAGGGAGGCAGAGGATGCAGTTCCTCCTCATTGTTTTCATAACTACATTGTCCCAAGCTCTCTCCTTTGTCTGTTGGATTCGGAAAGACTCCGTCACCGTGCAACAGATCGTTTCCTTTCCGGCCTCAAGGGCCTCGGAATTTAAAACTTTTTCAACGGAATTGTGCCTTTTAAATTATCGTTTCCGTCAGCGTGCTGCAGTTCTTACCTTAATTTCTTATCTAAACATATCTTGAAGTTATGAGTTATTCTACATCTTCCATTTCCTTGTCATCAAACCAGCCCTTATTCTAAATAGGATTGTCGTCAGATATCATATGAATCCTTTTCCATGAGAAAAAAAAATCAAATAAAATCAGATAAAGATGAAAGAGAGAGATAACAATTATCTTATCTCTTAGTCTGATTTTTTGTTTTTTTTTGACAAACGATATCGTTAGTGAGTTAAATAGTTAGTTCTTAGACCAACTCCAGGGTAAAACCTAAATTTTTACCCCAAAAAATTTGGGTTTTAATTCAAAAATAGTTTTCCTCCTACAATGGTTTTGACTTAAAATTTTAGACTAAGATTATTTAAAGAATAAATTTAAGCTAAATTTTTTTTTTCGGTAACTTTTTTAAAAATAAAATTTATGTAAATTTGACACACCCCGTCCCGAATGAGGGCATGATGGCCGTCACGTGAGAGTGACGTAACCATTTACACAGTTCGGAAGCTTTAAAAATACAATTACTAAGATGAAACACCCGAGGGTGAGTCCTACTTTTGTGAATTCTGTCAGAACTCCGTTGGATTCCTCGTGGCCACCAACGCTCTGCTATCTAGAACCTGGAGGGGTGCAAAACAAAATTGAGTGGGTCAGTAAAACAAAGCTTTTCGAAAACCTTTCATTTAAAACATTTCTAACCCCTCGCTGTAAAACATGTATACTTTCCCAGAAAATAGCATAATAGCATAATACTTTTCATAAATCTCAAATCATCAAATTTTCTCAAAAACCAGAAAGTATGCCATGTTAAAAACTTTCAAAAACAGAATGAATGATGCATCAATGTAACAGGTGAAATGATGAATTAATCGGAGACCCTGCAGTTGGTCCTGTGCGGTTAATTCTATAGCTCAATATCCAATCCAAACCGGAGTCACCTCGGTGACCTGTACGGCACTACACTGCAGATAAGTCGGAACTACCTGAAGTAGTCTGTACGACATGAATGGTGTAATAATACACTCTAGTGCTTCTCTAATCAATAATCTGTGCACATAATCTAAGGTCACCTATCAGTCGGAACCCTCTCATGGTATGTACGACATGTCGAAACCCTCTCATGGTCTGTACGACATGCACCTACTTGGATCCAAGGTGAGCGTGCGGTGCGAGGTGAATAATATAAGCACTAACACCATGATTGCCGGTTATGAGCTATCAACATAATATACATCATCAATGCACATGAATAACATAAACTCACCTGATACTTACATGTGCGTCCACAGCACCAATTCACATATATATATATATATGCATCAATTATCAATTCATATAACTCATATCATTCATAACATGCATGCATGGCATTTTAGAAACATACTTTCATTAAAACTCAATTTCTGGGAATTTTAATAGCATATAGGTATAAACAGAAAATACTGCCCACTCACCTGGAGTTCGCCCAACAACTCCCTAGCACAACACATCAAGGCGTCATGACGATCGGCGCCTAGAACAATAATCAAATCCAACCTCAGAAATCATATCGATAGAATATAACTTATATAAAACACATCACTACGCAGTTCGATCCGGAAGATCTGCAACTCAGATTTCCAATCCATAACTTCCAGAGGTCCACAATATAACCCTAGAACAACATCCTAAAATTTCCTTGCCATCCAACGGTCGGATCTTCGTCAATAATCAAAACCAAGTGACGGTTAACATTCTATATTATGGACTTACAACTCCAATTCTGGAAGATCCGTAAATCTGATTCCCAATCCGTAAGTTCCTAGAATCCTCAAATATTACGTATTACAACGCATCAAAGTTTGGTGACGATCCAACGGTCGGATCGTCAATTCACATTTTCACCTATATGCGAAATAACTATAAAACGTTATTTAAGCACCTAACCAACAATTCTTAATAACTTCCCATACGATGCTCAATTTGGGTATATGAATATACCACAGAGACCTACTCGACGTCACGAACGTCGACAAATTTTTGGAAATAATTTTGGGCTTGTCACGCGCCAAGAAGGGCACGGGTACACGCGCCCCCCACGCGCGCGTCTCCTACCTCGGCTCGCCGGACTGGTTTTTCCGGTGGCCGGATTCTGGGCATTTTTCAAACGCCTTGTTCTCCTTCGTTTCTCAACCATTTTTCACGCATTTTATATCAAAATGAAGCCCTAAGCATGTAGAATCACGTTACACTACTTTAAGGCTCTAAAAATCACGAAATCTCACCGGAGAAATCCCACGAAAACCGCCCAACTTTGAACGTGGTGATCCCGACGTCCAAAACTTCCAAACGAACGTCCCCGAGCTTCCTTAGGACCTCACTGAGCTCACTATAAGCTTAGATTGTCCTAAAAATCAACCAACACAAAGTTCATGAATAGTACCCAAATCGGACCTCGAGTTTTCAACGTGAAAACGAAGGGTTTCTTACCTGAAAATGGTATCTTTGAGTTCGTAGGACACTCACGAATACAGTGGTGCTAATCTCCACTTCGATCCATGAAGTTTTGAGGGATTTGGTGCTTTGGTCCGTACGGTTTCGAAGGAAGAGAGAGTGAGAGTCGTGAGGGAAGAGAGAGAGAGAAGGCACGGGGGAAGGAAATGAGGAATGTCCCGTGTGTGTGGGTGTGATCCATCCAAAAAAACAAGTCCAATTCACACCCTAGCCACACAAACATACATATCACTTTATTACATCAAACTTAATTCATTTCCAAGAATTTAGGAATCTATGTTTTAAACCAATTATATGTCACACACACATACCTTAGTACCCGCTAAGGGTAATCCCGTCATTTCACGTCCTCGATAAATCAAATCTCGGGACGGGCTGTGACAAAATTACTCCTAAAAAAAATTATGAAAATTATCTTAATTTATTTTTAGGAATATTTTAACATAAAAATATTAAGATTCAGATAAATAATAAAAAATCACTAAACCTAAAAGTATTTTTATTTAAATAATTTTTGAAAATTCTTTTAGCTGCTGGATTTAATTTTGAGTCATTAGATCTTTTTTATTCACCGTTAAATTTGTCATATTCAATCTTAGTCGTTGATGTAAAGCATTTATAAATTGAAATTAAAATAAAAGTTTGAATCTTGACCGTTGGATCAACCAACGATCCAATTACTAGCACCGTTGGATCAATAAAGAGCCATTGCAGGAAGATTGGGTGGAGTGCATTTTTGCTCACCACCATTTAGTGTGGTGTATGCTCACCACCCTATTTATCACCATTAGATGAGTTTGAAATTTGAGATTTGTGCTTATCCACTACACAAATTTCGAAATTCAAACTCTTCTAACAGTAATTAACAGGGTGGTGAGCATACACCACACTAAATGGTGATGAGCAAAAATGCTTCCAGATTGGGTGGCCGACAAAGCTGTCAGCGGTGAGGCCCACCCGTTGCATCTTTGCCGTGTGTAAAGGCATGCATAAGAAAATTTCTTGCGCATCCACTCGCATAAGGTGAACCACAACTTAGTCCTAACCTGACTTTTGGGCAGAATCTACTCCAAGAATAGGGTTTTAAACCAAATACTTTTTTAGGCCTAACTAATGGAGAACGATTGGGGGTTGGGAGGGGTCTAAAACATTAATTTTAGGTTTTAACCTTGTTTATACTATACTTAGGGCCTCCATATTTGGATCTCGTACAAATACTCGGGGGACTTAAATGTAATTATGTAATAAAGGAATGGGCAAATATGTAATAAGTGAGGAGCCCTTATTTTATAAAAAGACTCATCACCCTCACAATTGGGGGATGCCAATTCTCAGGCCTTCTCACCCTCAGAAGCTCTCTCTCACAATCCTCTCAGAAATACAATATCAGTGTGGACGTAGTTCAAACCTTAGGGTGAACCACAATACATTTTTTGTTATTTACATTTCATGCAGATTCACGGTCGGATTTACGTTGTTCCAAGACCTCCGGTTTTGTGCATCAACATTTGGCGCCATCTGTGGAAATCGATACGAAAAGTTGTGTCGGTTCTCTTTCATTCTTTCACCTCCACCGTGAATCTGCAAAATCTGCAAAAACCCACAAACCTCACTGGGCTTTTCCAAAAAAAGCATTCACTAAGCTCCAAAACTCATCCCTTAAACACCATCACTTCTCTCTCTCTCTGAAAAAACACATAGAAACTAAACAAAAAACCCACTCCAAAACCCGTGCACCAACATTATCACCGCCAGCTACCCAGCAGCAAGTCTGACTTGTTCGCTGTATCTTTCAGGCACCATGGACTCCCAGATCTATGGTCGCTGCTTCTTCTTCTTTCTGGGACTCCCAGAACCTCCCCCATTTACACAACCGCCATGGGCCTAGACGCCGTGACCGTGGACTAATCTCCGCCGTCGCAGACGGAGTCCGACACCCTCCAAGCCCTGACCAAAGGCCCTATCTCATCCTCGATTTCCAAGCTCTCCGACTCCTGGCGATTCTTGCTTAATAGCAAAGACTTCCATGAATTCAGAGTCCCGATCGAGCAAATCACTAAGGAATCGCAGACGATGCATCAAGATCGCTTCTCCCTCCATCTCTCTTGTCTCTTTCTCTCTGCTTTCTCCTGCAAGGCTCCAGGTTGGATGTGCATGGAGTCTCTCTGCATCTTGGTTTTCTAGGTTTTCCTGATGCTCCGGTGCTGTGCGACAGCTGATTTGCCTCCGCCACTTCCTTGAAATAAAAAAAAAAATTCAACCAGGAGTCGTGAATTCGGGGTTTCGGAGGTAATCGAGAGGCAATTTCTAGGGTTTTGTGAAGAAATCGACCGTCAATTTCGAAAATGCGGGTAGTCAATCGAAATCGGAAAAGCAGGAAGCTGAGAAGCAGCTCCGGCGAGACCCTTATGCGGTCATCGACCTCAATAGGAATTCCACCGACCAGTAAATCAAAAGTGCTTACCGAAAAATGGCTCTCAAGCAAGGAAGAAAATATCGGTAATATCGGAAATATCGGTAGTCCGAAAACACGGAAATATCGATGGAAATATCGGTAAAATATCGATATCGATAAAAATTACATGGAAACCACGGAAATTGTAAGAAAAACTTGGAAATTTTTATTGAAACTTTGTAGGATGTTTATTTAGTCAATTATCTATTAGTTTATCACAAAAAATTGGAAAGAAATGCATTGCATAATGGATTTAACATTATCAAGTTGATTATATAGCGAGCTGACAAACATTGTGAGTGTAGAAAATATGTAGTAATTAATGAAAGAAGTCTAAACACACCATAATCATTTATATATAATGAATTAGTACAATATTTGGAGGTTTTATTTAGGATATTAAAAAAAAAAAAGGGAAGTGAATAAAATGATGAAGAATAATGTGCCGAATTTGACACTTTAAATTTCTTACACATAAGCATGTGTCTAGTCGTTGAAGTTCCAAATTATAGTATATCAATTAACGATTGAAAATCAATACATTGAATAAGACTAAACTTTAATTTGGATGCCGATTATGTTTTTTCAAGTTTATATAAAGTAAAAGAATTGAATTTTGGAAGTCAGGAGTGTGTCAATTGTTTTATAATTCGTCCGAATACATATATCAGGTTGCTACTCAACGTAATTTGAAAGTATATCTAGTGCAAGGACTTGTCTTTTGAGGCAATTTCCGGCCAAACCACAACGAGTCAGACGTCGTGTGAGGTACCATTCTCTTCGTCTCTTCGAGGGCTATAACTTTCCTTTTTGTTTCACTCAATTTCGTTGCGTATTGAAAAAGTTATACTCATTTGAATCTTACCCAGTTTCCGGCGACCTCAGTGGCTTTCGAGGAAATTTCCGGCCAAACCACGGCGATTTGGCCAGCATGTAAGGTATCAATCTCTTCGTCTCGTCGAGTAGTACAACTTTCCTTTTTGTTTCACTCAATTTCGTTGAGTATTGAAAAAGTTATACTCATTTGAATCTTACCCAGTTTCCGGCGACCTTAGTGAATTTCGAGGAATTTTCCGGCCAAACCAAGACGATTCAGATGTCGTGGGAGGTACCATTCTCTTCATCTCTTCGAGGGATACAACTTTTGTTTTTGTCTTGCTTGATTTGGTTGAGTTTTGACAAAGTTATGGCCGTTTGAAGTGGGTGTGGATTTTCGGCCGAAATTCCTATTTTCTTCCTTGGTCGAGTCCCACATCGCCCAGCGAGGGCAGTGAGCAAGCCAAGAACGCCTATAAAATGCACATTCACATGCTGAGCAAAGCATGTCTTGGTTGGCCATTGGGCTTTGATCAAGTGTAGTATGTGTTGAGATTTCTCAACATTTTTAAGTATTTTTAATATTATATTATCGATATTATCGATAATTTTCAAAATATCGCGATATTATCGATAATATCGCGATAATTTGACGAAAATCATTTGGATAGTTAAAAAAATTTCGGACCTCCAAAAAAACGATAATATCGGCGAAATATCGCCGATATTATCGATTTTTTCTTCCTTGCTCTCAAGTACCATGCTGACAAAAATGCTAATGACCCTAAAGCAGGTGATATCTTCAAAGAGGTCACGTTTTCTTATAATATATTATCTGATCCAGACAAACGGCATCGGTATGACACTGTCGGCTTTCAGGCTGTTGAAACAGAAAGCCACGACTTGGAGCCCCTTTTTAGTAAACTTGGAGTGCCAATAAAGACCACCGTATCAGTTATTGTCTTGGAGGAGGCACTAAATGGCATGGTCACTACCCGTCCACTTCCATTGGAGCACTCTATAACGAAAAAGTTTTTAGAGAGAGAGAAAACAGAGATTCGGTACTCTTCATCTTCCATGGAGAAGCAGAAAATCTGCAAGATCTGCAATAGGTATGGTACATGTTTGCCCCTGCCAGAAATGATCTTTTGACCAAGCCCAAACCCACCCTCGGGATTATGAAGCTGATTCTGATCCCTCCAGCTTTGGGAAGCTTCCTTAGTGTCAAGGAATCCTCCCGCGCCGAAGCTGTCAAGCAGATCTGGGCCCATATCAAACTCCACAACCTGCATTCTATTCAGTTTCATCTGGAATTCAAAGATGATCACAGTGTTTGGACCAAAACTTAAACTTTGGGCTCCAGGAGGGGGCCGGCCCAAAAAGAAGCTTGAAGGAAGAGTCGGTCAAAGCCCAGTGGTCCAGCCGAAGCCCAGGAAGGCAGGAAGGGGCCTCATCTGCCTTGGTACAGCTCATAAAGGCCACTTGCCCACCTACCCAAGGACCAAGTGGTTTAGACTGATCAGCTACACATCCCATAAAGTACTTTATGGTGGCATTTTATGTAAAAAAGCCAATGAGTCATCATCCTCAAACCGCATTCGGGCAAGCTTGCTGCTACAGGAAGGCACGCTGGTTTGTCTATAAAAGAAGAAAGAGAAATCAGGATTGAGGACACTCAAACAAACAAACAAAAGCACAAACTCTGCTCAAAACCAGATTTGCCTTCAAACAATAGCTATAGTCAGCCAAAAGCCTTCATCCCTCTCGGGATCACTCCCAACTCTTTTTATCAGCTCTGCTACCTTGTCAAACGCTTGTCGTAGTATCGATTTCCTTCCCAAAAACCCTTTTCTTCTAAACTCTCAAGCCTCATGTCCAACCTTAAAACCCAAGAAGTCGCAAGACGCCCAGTTTTGCCCGACAAGGTGAAAACCTTGCCCGTCCCTTCTTGGTTTTGTCTTTTCAGTTATTAAACTAGCATTATGTTGTATGCTTTTAGTTGTGTTCGAGTTATTTCAAATAACATGATGATTAAAAGAGTCTTTCAGTTCTTGAATCCGATTTAAAGATGTCTTCACTATTTAAATCAGATCTAAGTTCTAACTTCCTTGACATAGAAGAGTGATCATGTAAAAGTCCTTGGTCTCAAGGCATAAAAAAGAACTTTATGTGGACTTAACCCATCCACGACAATCCTTGATAAACAAAGAAGTCCGAAGTTACTTGGGGCGCAAGTAATCGACTGATCTAGTAGTTTTACCACTGTTGTATTATGATTATCACTAGAACGTTTGAGTATGGAATGACTTCTGATAGGAAGCCTCAAGGCCTATACCTAAGGCCCCACAAAGGCACCTATTTGAATTCGTTCTAAGCTCTGCGGGCTAGAACGTTTGAGTATGGAACTGTTGGAAGTATGCCCACAAAGCCACTCATTTGATGTAATAGCTTTTTGGGATACTTAATATGTTAAACTTTTATATGTTTAATGGAAGGGCAATACTTATTGTTATTCACTATTTATTGTATCATGTGTTTAAACAATAAGAGAATCCAAGGGATGTATTTGACATAAGAGATAAGTGATCTAATGAGTTAGATTAAGGAGACCTTTCTCTTATGTTCATTCCTAAAACGTTCCTAACCATAGGATTGCCAATTGGGCATTGACAATCCGCTAAGGTTAGTATGTGTTATGTTGACTCAAACGTGAGTATGAACTAGTCTCAAGTCATTTGGTGTTGGACACTAAGACAAACACATAGGTGCTCGAAAGAGTGATCGAGTACACTGAACTGCGATTAATAAGAGTTCAAACATACATGTCATGTACGAACTCTAAGGTTACAATATGCAAAGTAGTCCTTTGACCTGAGGCATCATAGATGTCTAATGGTTAGGTCCTTGATCTTTGATCATGACAAAGGCATTCCTTCGGATTGTCCACGGCATTGTTGGGGTCATGCGATCTAGTCATGTAGGCATATGAATGCACAACAAGGGATCTCTAACCTTCCATGGTGGAAGGAGAATACTCTAAAATATGATTCTAAAGTCTTTGGCCAAAGCAAATGAATATGACTAAGGAAGATGTTCCAAATCATATTCAAGGGAATCATATAAGAAAGTATCACATTGGATAGTAGACATGAAACAAACTATCACTTAAACAATGTGATTAAGAGTATTGTATTAGAGAAGGACCGTATTGCATTGTAGTTGTAACTGGATAGGTTCTCCAACCAATTCTACTTAGCTTGGGTAACCATGACATACTGCTAGGTGTCACTCATGGTTTGTGGAAGCCCTATTGATTAGCAAACACTAATCATCAAAAAGGGAGAATTGAAATGTGGTTTCAATTCACAATCGATAGTTAAGAGTAACATCGCCCACTGCCTCGCTAATTGGAACCTAATGGATCGCACACCAAATAAGGATGTATGTGAAGAAATTAATTGAAGAATGGTCAAGATTAATTAATTAGTTAATTAATTATACGAAATGTTCGTATTGGGCTTTTAAGTTGGTTTTGGGGCTTCGGGGCCCAAAAGTGTTTTGGTCCACAAGGCCCATTATGTTTAAGTTGTATGACAACTAAAACAAAATGGGCAATAAGCCCAATAACAATATATGGCCGGCCATTTAGGGTGAGGAATGTCAAAACTTGCTTAATTGCAAGTTTGCCACTTACCTAAGAAATGAAGTATAAATTCATCTTTATAGCTTTGTTTTCAATTAGGGTTTTCTTGGCTACTTAGGGATAGTTATCTAGCAAATTTACTTCCCTAAGTGATCAATTTTCATCCTCACAAAATACATCCTTGGTGAAGAGACTTAGAGACATCAAACTTTTGGTGTTTTGGAGAACTAATCCTCAAATCCTCAAAGAAGCAAAGGAGCACTAAAAGGAGGAAAATCACAAGGAAGATCCAAGGAGCAAGGAGGTGACTTGAAGGCCCTCCACTTGGGTGAATCCCTTGTGTAATCAAGGATGAGCTTCAAGGGTAAAGAATCTCTAAATTCTTAATTCTCTTTAATGTTGTTAAAGAGTCTTTTGGTTCACCATATACTAGGCTTTGAAAGTCATGGGTTTTATGAATTGTTTTTTGGATGCATGCCTACTTTAAAGAGTTAATTGTTAGCATATGTATTCAAATGTTCTTACATGTTCTTAGCTAGGACAAAATTTTTCCTTCAAGTGGTATCAGAGCCTAGGTCTAGTGTATGGTGGATCCTTTTGGGTTTTGTGATTTTCATGTTTTATGATTTAAATGTTGTAAATGTTACAAGCTTTGTTCTTGCTTTGAATATAAATTTTGCTAGAAAATTTTGCATCTCAAATGTTGTAGATGTATTTCATTTAAGCATGAATATTGGAACTAAAATTTGGTGCCATGTATTTTGAGTTTTCATAAGTGTTCTTCAATGTTCTTGGAGTTCTTGCCAAGAACAAAAAGTTTTGAAGTTTTGATTCAAAAAGTTTTATGTTTTTACATAAAGTTTTGATTTAATTTTGGTGGGTGATAGTTAATGATTAAGTAATTTTAATGGGAGACAAACTTTGTTTTAAAGAATGACATAAATCATTTCTTACAAAATTTTATTTCATCTTTACCTCACCTAACAAAACCCACTTACAAAACTTTGTATAAAATTTGAATTTTATCACTAAATAACACTAATGGCCGGCCACCCTATAAAATAGGGTATTTTTGGGTCTTTTGTGCACTTACATAAAGTTTTGATACTTTTGTGTATTTGCATTTTGGCCCAAAAGTTTACGTTTTTACGTTAAGGTCCAAAAACTTTAAAGGACAAATTGTTTTGCTCCTTAAATGATGTTTTGACATTATTAAAAATGTTTGGGTTCTAAGTTGTGATTACATGAAGTTGTGGACTCTTGTGTTTTTACAAAATGACCCCAAAAGTTTTTTGTTTTTAGAAAATGGCCCAAAAGTTGTGGTCATTGTTTTTTGGCCCAAATTATATGAGAACAAAATGGTTTGTCTCTTTAAATGAGAATTGGATTTTCATTTTATTTAGTTTCATTTAAATCAATTCTATGGATCCGAAAACCAATTGTTTTAAAGTTGTTTTCTTAATTAAATGTGTTTGATTAAGAGAAGGGTGATTATGAACCAAATGCCTCGATAATTGAGCTATGTGATTAGCCGCTTTACATTATGAATGTTTGGGCTTGGTAGTGTAAGAATTTGAATGTAATTTGATTAGTTCAAGATTGTTGTAAATGGACATAAGTCCATCATTTGTGTTGTAAAAGGGCATAAGCCCTTATTATTATTTCATGTATTCCTTTTGTTTAAATGTATGCAAAATGGAATAGTTGGGTCCAACGCCCAATAGGAAATAACGGTTTAATTGGATTAAACGCGTAACTAAAATCAACAACTATCTACCTTAGACCCAAGGTCCAACACAAGGCTCGTGTTGGATCAAATCAAACGGTTCATAATCATCCTAAAACCTAATATGACTATATAGTCCATATGAGGATGCAAGGCATTTGTTAGTAGTTCCATATAGTCTCGCTTGTTTCAACGAAACAGTGGGAGTATTATATACTACTAATTCATATAAACTTGGACCAATGGTTGTGATAGGCCCAAGTTCTTTTAATATGATTAAAATGTTTTGATGTAGCCCAACACTACTCCCTCAACAAATGAATATTAAGTTGATAAGCGAGAGATGCTTAGAATATCTCTTCGTAGGCCTTCCACCGTGGTGGGTTCCAAGCGTTTGTGACTCATGCACCGGCTTCACCCTATCATGGGGGAGTACAAAGCATGTGCTTACATCCAGGAGGAATCCATATACATATGATGAGGTGAGTGTAGGCAACGAGGATAGCCAACATCGTATCATCGTGAGGCTATTCTTGAACCCCTTCACGAACTAAGCATGGTGGGAATAACTTAAACTAAGTGCAATGGTGCCAACATCGTATCATCGTGAGGCAACATTCTCTAGAGGCCAAACGGATGGGTAATTACAAAAGTTGTAAATGAATAATGCGTTATTCTCTCATCATTATTTTTGCTAGCCAACATCGTATCATCGTGAGGTGGGCTTGGTAATGGTGAGTCTCTCATAACCCACTAAGAGTTCAATATAACTCTCGAATTCTATTGAGGGATGTGGAATTTGCCAAAAATAGTGGGTGGTACTATTTGATTCAAAGACCCAATCAAAATAGTTTTAAACAACAATGCTAATTCGATTTCTGTTATGTTATGTAGTGAACGACATGCCTAAAATTATACCCACCATTATACTTGACAAAAAGGGCCTAAAGGGCCAACGTTTCCTTACTTGGTATCGCCACATTGAGAATGTCTCAAAGGTGAAAGACATATTGTATGTACTTAAGCAATCCCCTCCTCATGTACCTCCTACGAAACTAGCTTCAAAGGAGGAGTGTCAAAATTATATTAGACACTATGAGGATGACTTACAAGCCAAATGCTTAATCCTCACTTCACTTAGTGAGGAGCTTATGAAGCTACATAAGCACATGGACACTTCTTGTGCCATGGTTGAAAGTTTGCATAAGATGCATGACCTTGAGACTAGTAATGTACGATTCTCAAATATTTGTAGTCTAATGAATGCCAAAATGGCAAAGGGGACATCGGTCCATGAACATGGACAAAAGATGGAAAGGATCTTTCAAGATCTTCAAAGTTTAGGAACTTCCATCGATGGGAAAATGGCCCAAGACTTTTTCCTTGCATCTCTCTCGGATGATTTCACTAAGTTTATCGTAAACTATAAAGTGAATAGATTCAATCATTCTTTGAAAGAGATGATTGACATGTGCTGTAAATTTGAAAAAGGTTTCAAAAGGGACAGTGGGAGTGAGAATGCAATGATAAGGAAAGGGTTGCATAAGAAGAAGGCAAAGAAATCCAAAGGAACATGCTTTCATTGTGGAAATGATGAACGTTGGAAGAAGAAATACAGGGTGCGCATTGCGAACCTTATGACACGGACTTTTGAAGAGACTATTTCTGTCATAGAGAGTGCTTTTACAGTGAGCTCCAATTCCTGGATATTTGATTCAGGTGCTAGTCAACATATCTGTAATACGTTGCAGGGACTAACAGGGAGCAGATCACTGCGCAATGAGGAGATGGTTGTGCGAGTTGGGAACGGCACTAAAATCTCTGCAAAAGCAATAGGCACCTATATGCTTAACCTACCCTCTGGGGAAGTCCTGGAACTTAAAAATTGTTTATATTTTCCTTCATGTATAAAGAATTTGATTTCCATCTCTAAGCTTTTACGAGATGGGCACTCAGTATTGTTTGACAAAATGAGTTGCACTTTATACTTGAACGGTCGTATTATCTCTCATGGTAATATGATAGAGGGACTTTTTCACCTAGAGACGAATAGTGGGATGCACTGTATTGAAAGCGGGAATACCTCAAAACCCAAAAGGGCTAGAGAAGAAGTTAACCAAGAAAAGATGTGGCATCTTAAACTTGGACATGTGAACCTTGATAAGACTCGCAAGATGTCGAAAGACGGATATTTCCGCCCATTAGGTAATGACCGGATGGGTACTTGTGAAAGTTGCTTGAAAGGGAAGATGACCAAATCTCCATTTACTGGAAAAGGAGAGCGTGCCACTGAAATTCTAGGGTTAATCCACACTGACGTATGTGGACCTATGTCTACTACGTCGAGAGAAGGCTTCTCATACTATATGACATTCACCGACGATCACTCTCGGTTTGGCTATGTATATCTTATGAAGTACAAGTCAGAATCTTTTGAAAGGTTCAAAGAATTCAAGAATGAAGTTGAGAAGCAAACTGGGAAACAGATAAAAATCCTAAGATCGGATCGAGGGGGTGAATATCTGAGTAATGAGTTCCTAGATTATCTCAAAGAGTGTGGAATAATATCACAGTGGACTCCACCGGGAACTCCACAACTTAATGGAGTTTCTGAAAGGAGAAATCAAACCTTGATGAACATGGTTCGTTCTATGATGAGTTCCGCTGATCTACCAGTAACATTCTGGGGATACGCTCTATATACATCAGCTTACTTGCTTAATAGAGTACCTTCCAAATCAGTTTCACAAACACCCTATGAGATATGGCATGGAAGAAAGCCAAGTCTTAATCATATTAAGATTTGGGGTTGTGAAGCATATGTCAAGAAGCTTGAGGCTACTAAGCTTGAAGCGAGATCAGTAAGATGCTATTTTGTGGGATATCCTAAAGAAACTATGGGATATGAGTTCTACCATCCTGACGACCAGAAAGTCTTTGTCGCCAGAACTGCTAAGTTTCTAGAGGACGAATTTGTTCTCAAAGGAACTATAAGCAAACAGATGGAAATTAATGAGATTAATAATGAACCACAAACAAGCACTCGACATATTGACAACCCTGTTCCTGAACCCCTAGCTCCACGTAGATCTGAACGGGTTAGTAAGCCACCTATGAGGTATGGCTTAGACAATGACTTTGATGAATTGTACCTTCTAGGTGACAATGAAACAAAGGAGGACCCTAGAGACTACACTGAAGCAATGTCCGACATTGATTCAAAGAGATGGCAAGAGGCCATGAAATCCGAGATGGATTCCATGTATCAAAATCAGGTCTGGACTCTTGTAGACCCTCCAGAAGGTATTGTACCTGTTGGAAACAAATGGGTCTTCAAGAGGAAGATAGGTGTTGATGGGAACGTGGAGACTTATAAGGCTAGACTAGTAGCCAAGGGATACAGGCAAATAGAAGGGATTGACTATGAAGAAACCTTCTCTCATGTAGCCATGATTAAGTCCATTCGGATTTTGCTTGCTATAGCTGCGTACCATGATTATGAAATCTGGCAAATGGACGTGAAGATGGCCTTTCTGAACGGCTACCTACAGGAAGAGCTCTATATGACTCAACCCGAAGGTTTCGTGTCCGAGTCTGAAGAGACTATGGTATGCAAGCTTCAAATGTCCATTTATGGACTTAAGCAAGCCTCCAGGAGCTGGAACATTCGTTTCGATACTGAAATCAAAACGTTTGGTTTTACTCAAAACGAAGACGACAATTGTGTTTATCAAAAAGTCGTTGGGGATGCAGTAGTATTCCTAGTGTTATATGTAGATGACATATTACTATTCGGGAATGACACTGCAGTACTTTCTTCTGTAAAAGTGTGGTTGTCTAAAACCTTCCACATGAAAGATTTAGGAGATGCATCTTATGTACTTGGGATAAAGCTCTATCATGATAGATCCAGAAAATTAATTGGATTATCCCAATCGATGTACATTGATAAGGTGCTAAGTAGGTTCCAGATGGAACAATCTAAGAAAGGTTTTCTTCCTGTGAGACATGGAATTCACCTTTCTAAGTCCATGGGACCTAAGACTCCTGAAGAGATACGGCTAATGAATGAAATTCCTTATGCTTCCGCCATAGGGAGTCTCATGTATGCCATGATATGCACAAGGCCTGATATCGCGTATGCTGTGAGCATTACTAGTCGATATCAATCTAACCCAGGATCAGAACACTGGGCAGCTGTCAAGACGGTCCTTAAGTACTTAAGAAGAACTAAGGACATGTTCCTCGTTTATGGAGGAGCGGCAGAGTTGCGAGTGGAAGCCTATACAGACGCAGATTTCCAATCTGACGTCGATGATAGAAGTTCCAACTCCGGATATGTATTCACTTTGAATGGTGGGGCTGTCAGTTGGAAAAGCAAGAAACAAAGTGTAATTGCTGATTCCACGACAGAGGCTGAATATGTCGCTGCAGCTGAAGCCGGCAAAGAAGCGTTCTGGATGAAGAAGTTCATTACTGAACTTGGAGTGGTTCCAACCATAACATCACCAGTAACTTTGTACTGTGATAATAGTGGGGCGATAGCTCAAGCCAAGGAACCCAGGGCTCATCAAAAGAACAAGCATTTTGATAGGCGCTTTAATATCATAAGAAGATATGCTGCCGAGGGGAAAGTCAACATCCTCAAAGTTGCTTCAGCTGATAACGTAGCAGATCCACTGACAAAGCCAATGACTCAAATCCAGCTTGATCGTCATATGGATAAGATGGGTATTAGATACATGAGAGGATGGCTTTGAGTGCAAGTGGGAGATTGTTGGAAGTATGCCCACAAAGCCACTCATTTGATGTAATAGCTTTTTGGAATACTTAATATGTTAAACTTTTATATGTTTAATGGAAGGGCAATACTTATTGTTATTCACTATTTATTGTATCATGTGTTTAAACAATAAGAGAATCCAAGGGATGTATTTGACATAAGAGATAAGTGATCTAATGAGTTAGATTAAGGAGACTTTTCTCTTATGTTCATTCCTAAAACGTTCCTAACCATAGGATTGCCAATTGGGCATTGACAATCCGCTAAGGTTAGTATGTGTTATGTTGACTCAAACGTGAGTATGAACTAGTCTCAAGTCATTTGGTGTTGGACACTAAGACAAACACATAGGTGCTCGAAAGAGTGATCGAGTACACTGAACTGCGATTAATAAGAGTTCAAACATACATGTCTTGTACGAACTCTAAGGTTACAATATGCAAAGTAGTCCTTTGACCTGAGGCATCATAGATGTCTAATGGTTAGGTCCTTGATCTTTGATCATGACAAAGGCATTCCTTCGGATTGTCCACGGCATTGTTGGGGTCATGCGATCTAGTCATGTGGGCATATGAATGCACAACAAGTGATCTCTAACCTTCCATGGTGGAAGGAGAATACTCTAAAATATGATTCTAAAGTCTTTGACCAAAGCAAATGAATATGACTAAGGAAGATGTTCCAAATCATATTCAAGGGAATCATATAAGAAAGTATCACATTGGATAGTAGACATGAAATAAACTATCACTTAAACAATGTGATTAAGAGTATTGTATTAGAGAATGACCATATTGCATTGTAGTTGTAACTGGATAGGTTCTCCAACCAATTCTACTTAGCTTGGGTAACCATGACATACTGCTAGGTGTCACTCATGGTTTGTGGAAGCCCTATTGATTAGCAAACACTAATCATCAAAAAGGGAGAATTGAAATGTGGTTTCAATTCACAATCGATAGTTAAGAGTAACATCGCCCACTGCCTCGCTAATTGGAACCTAATGGATCGCACACCAAATAAAGATGTATGTGAAGAAATTAATTGAAGAATGGTCAAGATTAATTAATTAGTTAATTAATTATACGAAATGTTCGTATTGGGCTTTTAAGTTGGTTTTGGGGCTTCGGGGCCCAAAAGTGTTTTGGTCCACAAGGCCCATTATGTTTAAGTTGTATGACAACTAAAACAAAATGGGCAATAAGCCCAATAACAATATATGGCCGGCCATTTAGGGTGAGGAATGTCAAAACTTGCTTAATTGCAAGTTTGCCACTCACCTAAGAAATGAAGTATAAATTCATCTTTATAGCTTTGTTTTCAATTAGGGTTTTCTTGGCTACTTAGGGATAGTTATCTAGCAAATTTACTTCCCTAAGTGATCAATTTTCATCCTCACAAAATACATCCTTGGTGAAGAGACTTAGAGACATCAAACTTTTGGTGTTTTGGAGAACTAATCCTCAAATCCTCAAAGAAGCAAAGGAGCACTAAAAGGAGGAAAATCACAAGGAAGATCCAATGAGCAAGGAGGTGACTTGAAGGCCCTCCACTTGGGTGAATCCCTTGTGTAATCAAGGATGAGCTTCAAGGGTAAAGAATCTCTAAATTCTTAATTCTCTTTAATGTTGTTAAAGAGTCTTTTGGTTCACCATATACTAGGCTTTGAAAGTCATGGGTTTTATGAATTGTTTTTTGGATGCATGCCTACTTTAAAGAGTTAATTGTTAGCATATGTATTCAAATGTTCTTACATGTTCTTAGCTAGGACAAAATTTTTCCTTCAGGAACGACTTCTGATAGGAAGCCTCAAGGCCTATACCTAAGGCCGCACAAAGGCACCTATTTGAATTCGTTCTAAGCTCTGCGGGCTAGAACGTTTGAGTATGGAACGACTTCTGATAGGAAGCCTCAAGGCCTATACCTAAGGCCCCACAAAGGCACCTATTTGAATTTGTTCTAAGCTCTGCGGGCTGGCTAGTCAGAAGTATAAACGGTGGTGATATTACGCGCTACAATAAAAGCAGCATATATATATATATATCCAAGAGATGGATTGATTATGAATTGGAAGCCTCAAGGCCTATATTTAAGGCCCCACAAAGGCACCTGTCATAATTAATACGGTCTCGCGGATGCATATAGATATGTAGATATACGTATTTTGGATTCAATATCCGTTCTACATCTGCCATGCTAAAGATGGTAGTGGCACGCCTGAGCATCCAAAAGTTAACCTTGATTGTGAGCCTTAAGGCCTACACCTAAGGCCCCATGAAGGCACCTTTCAAAGTTAACGATGTCCTTCTCTTTCAGCCTTGCCCGACAAGCCTTGCCCGACAAGACTTGCCCGACGAGCCCAGCCCGACAGTATAAGCAGAAGCACGACAGCAGCTCTCAACCGACGCCGAAACACTCTCCCGGGAAGCTGTGTGCTCGTCGCCCAGGAAGCTTCCCCGACGGAAATTCCTGGCACGAACATAGTTTTGGCACGCCCGGTGGGATCCCCTCTTGATCAAAGCAAAATGTCAGGATTACCAGAAGATTTGCAAACGACCCTGCTACAAATGCTGCAAAGATTGGAAGGTGTCTCCATAGATTTCAAAGAGGAAGCTGATATGGTCCCGCGACCAACTATTCCTACGTCTTTACCCCATCCTGGGGAAACAGATAATAAGGAGGGCAAAAGACTCAAAACTAGTCAATCAGAAGAAGCATTGGTGAACAAGCCCGCAGAGCCCTTCTCAGAAGCTCCGATAAATATGATCAATATGACATGGGCTGAGAAAGGGAAGGAAAAAGTTGCGGAGCTAAGGAATGAAGAAAAACTGGTTGGCAAAAATATAAAAGGGGTAATTAAGTTGCCCGAGTATCCAAAAGCCGCTATAATCAAAGGGAGGGTTTTATGCAGCAAGTGCCAATGCGAGTGCGAGCTCGAAATACCACCCTCAGGGGTTCTCATTGATCAGGAGTTAATCAGAAGAAAGAAGGCCCAGGAAAAATCTAAACGGACTGCAGGAAAAGATGCTTCCCGAAGTGTCTTTCAACGTTTAGGAGGCGATTCACAGTCCAAAGCTTTATCAGAAGTTTTTCGAAACCATGAAGCTTCTGAAGAAGTAGAAGATATGGAGGCCGAAATTCAAAGAAGTGCAGATCATCCTCAATATGGCCACATGGAGGAGGAAGCTAGGAAGAAGGATGGGATAACTAATCCTACCAAGAAAGATAACCCTGCCCATCTCGGATGGAAATGGTACGTAGTTGGAAAGAATGGACAGCCTATCAAACCAATGGGAGCTTCTATGATCAGGAGAGTTCAGAGACAGCATAAAGCCTACATGAATTCATTGAAGACCCCCGCAACATCAGAAGCCTCCCAGAATAAAAAATTGGAAAGACCATCATCTGGCGAAAATGATCAACTCTGTTGGAAGAATAAGAAAGAGTTGGAAAATACCAGTAGCAAAAAAGAAGGCGAGGGGAATCATGTGCCACAGAACCAGCACCCTGGCAAGTATAGAATCTTGAGGCGGGCTCAAGAAGATCTAATCATGGTGTCAACCCCAGGGTGGAAGACGGAGCAGACAAAGCCTATTCGTTTTGGAAATATTTCACCCGAAGGAAAACCACATTTTCTGCCAATGGTGGATCCTTTTGGTGAAGTACCGAAGCAAGCGATGGATGCGGGCAGGAATCAATTAGAGGGGGCACCAGAACCACTGCTACCACCTGATGCTATGGCCTGGTTGGACGAGTTCATGGACCAGATCGAGAACAAGAAAGAAGATTTGCTCGAGCCTAATGATTTTCATATCAACATGGCATACGTACTATCTGCCACGTTTGGTGCCCAACCTGATCAGCCCGCTACTATGGAGGGTGATTACTTGACAGCTGAGCCAATGATGGCACATGTCAATGTAGAGGAAGTCGAAGAAGGAGGATTAGGCAAGGATGAAACGGCTGAAGCATCCAATAAAGGTCTTACAAGGATCTATACCGACGAAATGGTGTTTAGCCGCCCGAACATCTTGATGGCCAATCATTTAAAACCCATATATGTCACGGCTCATTTGGAAGGGGTGCCTTTCAAAAGAATTTTAATAGATGGTGGAGCAGCTGTTAATGTGTTACCAGCCAAGCAGATGAGGAAAATGGGAAGAGGTGCAGATGATCTTATTCCTACAGACCTCACAGTCTCTAGCTTCTCGGGCGCTATCACGAAGACCCATGGGATACTGCCCTTGGAAGTGGATTTGGGGTCTAAACAAATTATGCTGGCATTTTTTGTGGTAGACTGCACCTCTACTTATGGAGCATTACTTGGAAGAGACTGGATCCACCAAAGTCTTGCCATACCCTCCACCATGCATCAGCAAGTCGCTGTTTACCATGAAGAAGGACCAGGTTTCTGGGAAATGGTGGAGGCCGAATCACGGCCATTCTTCCCCACAGCCAACATTGCGGAAGCAAGTTTCTACAACCCCAACGTAGGAATACTGAAATGTTCAGGAGCTAATGAGAACGGCCGCCCTACCAAGGTGACGGCCCAAAAGCTTTTGGAA
The DNA here is from genome assembly GCA_035220775.1 of Malus fusca. NCBI lineage: Eukaryota > Viridiplantae > Streptophyta > Magnoliopsida > Rosales > Rosaceae > Malus > Malus fusca. The sequence goes on from CM069070.1 coordinate 22,862,124, forward strand.
CAAGGAATGCTCCTTACTAGAGATGAGTGGGATAGACCTTGTATTATCCCAAATCCCCTACACCATCAATGATTGGACAAAAGAAGAAGGATCAGGTAATGGCAGTCAGAACCCTGATTAAAAGACTGTTGGTGTATGGGAAAGAGAAGAAGCAAGAAATGGAGCTTCTAGGAGAAGAGGAGCGGGAACGGCAACCTGGGACTTCAACCAACCAAGATGAAAGCAATGGGGAGCTTTGTAAAGAAGAGTTGGAGAGGGCCATACAAATGGCCGAATGTATTTATGACTTGGATGGGCCAGACGACTTGCCCGAAAACCCGCAGTTAGTTGAATTTTTATGTGCAGAACCTGATGGATCTCACACTCAAGAGATAAGGAGATAAGGAGAGTGACTGGTCTATGGATCACTCCTTGGAAATTATATTTTGATGGATCTCACACTCATAAAGCTTCAAGAGCAGGGATTGTGATTATAAACCCTCATGGGATCTATCATTATTATTCCCTCCTTCTAAACTACCAAGGAAATACTAATAATCGGGCAGAGTATGAAGCTCTGATAATTGGTCTGGAAATCTTGATGGAGCTGGGGGCAGTAGAGGTGGAGATCTTTGGAGATTCAGAGCTAGTAATAAACCAGCTAAACGGGGAGTTCAAGTGCAGACATATTACTATGGCAGGATATTACTTGGCGGCTACACAATTACTAAGTTTCTGGGATTCTGAGATATCAGTCAATCATGTTCCCAGGGGATCCAACTTAGCGGCCAACGAGATGGCACAACTAGCCTCAGGGGTGCCAATACAGGAGAGAAAATATGGAGTAGATGTCAAGGTCCAAAGAAGAAACCTCTCTTCTATCTTAGAAAGGGGATTTAGCCTGGATGCAATGAATCTAGAGACTGAATTAGAGGATTGGAGATCCCCTATCATTCATCATTTGAAGGATCCCTCCTCACCTACAAGCAGAAAGAACAGACAGCAAGCAACCAAGTATGTCTTGTGGGTGAAGGACTTGCTAGCTAAGGAAAACTCCTGATGGATTGCTATTGAAATGCTTGGGCCAAGAAGAATCCATGAGGGTAATGGCCGAAGTACATGAAGGGGTATGTGGAGCACATCAGGCGAGAACCAAGATGAGGTGGTTGCTCAGAAGATATGGTTATTTCTGGCCCGACATGGAAAAAGATTGCAAGTCTTACGCCAAAGGTTGTGAAGAATGTCAGCGGCATGGACCTCTCCAGCATGTGCCCTCAGTACCTTTAAATCCAGTGGTCAAGCCTTGGCCCTTCAGAGGATGGGCGATGGACTTCATCGGGCAAATCTATCCAGCTTCTAGTAAAGGGCACACTTTCATAATAGTGGCAACAGATTACTTCACCAAGTGGGTAGAAGCATCAGCAGTAAAATCCATAACTTCAGCCGTGGTAAAAATTTTTATCGAGGCCAAGATTCTGCACAGGTATGGGGTGCCTGAAACTATAGTCACGGATCGAGGGCCATCTTTTATCTCAAAAGAAGTGGAGGAGTTTGCAAACAAGTACAAAATAAAGATGATCCAATCCAGTCCATACTACCCTCAATCAAATGGCCAAGCAGAGGCCAGCAACAAGATCTTGGTCAACATCATCAGAAGAATGGTGATAGATAGTCCAGAAAAGTGGCATGAGAAACTGGGGAACACTTTATGGGCATACAGAACCTCCAAAAGGGTTGGGACAGGGACAACTCCTTATGCTTTAACCTTTGGGCAGGATGCAGTGCTCCCCATGGAGATAAATGTAAGTTCGGTTAGAATTCAGAACCAATTCGGGTTACATAGTGAAGAATACATCGAAGCCATGTGTCAAGGAATTGAAGACTTGGATGTAGCCCGAATTGAAGCCTTGAACCAGATTCAAGAAGGAAAGAAAGCTGTCGCCCGAGCTTATAACAAAAGGATAAAGATAAAGTCTTTCAAAGAGGGAGATTTGGTATGGAAGACAATCCTCCCTCTAGGAGCCCAGCTCAGGGGTTTTGGAAAATGGAGCCCGACATGGGAATGACCTTTCATTATTAGCCGAGTTTTGGGTAAAGGAGGATACTATCTGGCAGACCTCGAAGGGAATGGGCAAAAACATCCCATTAATGTTAAGTTCTTAAAAAAATACTGCCCTACATTATGGGATGTTCGAGATTGTTACATTGAAGAGGAGGTAAAGTAAAACAGGCGCCAGGAGTTCCAGATACAGTTTTTGTTCATCCATCATTCAAGCAGAAAAACAGAGTTGCTAAGCAATATTCATTTCATTTCGACAAATAGGTGGAGATTACAAACAATTCAAATCCAAAATGATACATTTAGTTCTGTTCAAATACACTGATGCCTCAACTAGTTTTTCCGATGCCTTTATGGATGAGGCCCGATTAAATGATCGGGTTGAGCGACCAACATGTGCCTGGTAGAGGATCCTCAAACCAAGTCACCATTATATATGATGGTGAAGCCTGACTTATGACGACAGCAAGCAGGAATGCAGACCGCCGTGAGGAAACCGCCTGACCAAGGGTATTGGGGATAGCGGGATGTTCGACCAAGAGTGTTGGAGATAGTTGTCGTTTGATGAAAACTTTTTTTTACGAAAAGGAAGTTTTAGGAAACTCCATTCAAAGCCTGAAGAACCCATTGCTCAGTTTTCTCTCAAGAAGGATTGGGTGGTTTGACAAAAAGAGGTGCTAAGCCAGAATTTATAGGGCCCAGGGGACAGTTCAAAGGTCGTGAGAATATCAAGAGACTACGGGTGCCATTAATTTCATCCAGAAAACACAAGTTCCAAAGGCAAGGATGCGGCCGCATAGAACTTTTCAACTGATATTGGCGCTTGGAATTTCAAGCTAAAATATCAGTTGAAAGGGGGGCACTGTTTGGACCAAAACTTAAACTTTGGGCTCCAGGAGGGGGCCGACCCAAAAAGAAGCTTGAAGGAAGAGTCGGTCTCTTTCAGCCTTGCCCGACAAGCCTTGCCCGACAAGCCTTGCCCGACGAGCCCAGCCCGACAGTATAAGCAGAAGCCCGACAGCAGCTCTCAACCGACACCGAAACACTCTCCCGGGGAGCTGTGTGCTCGTCGCCCAGGAAGCTTCCCCGACGAAAATTCCTAGCACGAACACACAGTCAAAGATCCTCTGCTTCTCCCCCTAGAAGTTCATCAACGTCACAATTCATTTCTTGCTCAGATCGAAGGTGCAGTCTTGGATCTCAATCGGATTCTATTTGTTCCACGCAGAATAACCAGTGTTCATACACCTTCCAGTATGGAGATGGCAGTGGGACATCAGGCTATTACGTATCAGGGCAAGGTGTTGGGGTAGTCGCCGACCCCCAAATCCCATCTCCTGCGAATACCACAAACACTAGTAATGATTACCTGCAGTGATGATCTTACTTTAAGGATTTGGAGATTATCAAAAATTGCGCCTAAATGATTGCATCAGACAGGGATGGGGAACATGGGTGGGCAAAGAAATGAGCTGGGATCGCAGCAGAAAACGAGGACAGAGAGAAAGAAAAAGGAAAAGAGAAAAAGAAAAAGAAAAGGTGGTGCAGTCATGGAGAGGTCATGTGCTCACAAAGAAGAAAAGCAAAAGCACTGACAGAAGCAATGCTATTGGCAGATTTAGATCAAAATCCACTGCGCCTACGCAAAAAAAAAAAAAAGAAAAAGAAAGTGAAAAGAGAAAGCAAAAAGGAAGCACATGGGGACACTGCAAAAGCAAGGAATAAACACCCCATCAGAATGATGTAATTTATTTTTCTTATCTTTCAGAGACATCTGTATAACCCCATCAGAGGGTAATAATAAAAATAAAAATAATAAAAAACGGCCAAGCCCAAAATAAATGGGCTGGAATGTTGTGTAGAGGGCGAAGGCCAATAAGCCCAAAATAGCTCCAATCAAGCGATCAAAAGTACACCCAGTACTCCAAAATTATTCGGCAACCTGCCGCTATTACCACCAACCAGGTGATCAAAAGTACGCCCAGTACTCCACAATTATTCGGCAACCTGCCGCTATTACCACCAACCAGGTGATCAAAAGTACGTCCAATACTCCCAAATTATACATAAGCATTACTCATGTCAATCATACATAAACATTCATGAGCATTACTCATATCAATCATATATAAACATTCATGAGCATCACTCATGTCAACATCCATGAACATCACTCATATCAATCAACATAAACATTCATGAGCATCACTTATGTCAATCAGCTTCAAAAACTTCATTTACAAAAGCTCTAGCTTCAAAAGCTTTATTTACAGAGCTCTAGCTTCAAAAAGCTTCATTTACAGAGCTCTAGCTTCAAAAGCTTCATTTACAGAGCTCTAGCTTCAAAAGCTTCATTTACAAAGCTTTAGCTTCGAAAGCTTCATTTACAAAAGCTCTAGCTTCAAAAGCTCTATTTACAAAAGCTCTAGCTTCAAAAGCTTTATTTACAGAGCTCTAGCTTCAAAAGCTTCATGTACAAAAGCTCTAGCTTCAAAAGCTTCATTTACAGAGCTCCAGCTTCAAAGCTTCACTTGCAAAGCTTCACCTACAAAGCTTCAGTGCAGGGTATACAAATACTGCCTCCGAACAACCGCCACTTCGGCCCATCTCTGGATTCAATTTGAAGTCTCCAGCCAACAGACTCTATTGACCGAAGACTTGAGGGACTACATTATGTACCATATATTGGGCCTCAACTGGGCCTCATGAAAAATACTTGGGGGACTATAGCCCATTATTCATGTATTAAGGAACAAGCCCTTATTCTATAAAAGGGACTCCCTTCCCATCATTAGAAAGCACCAACTCTAGCCCATTATTCATGTATTGAGGAGCGAGCCCTTATTCTATAAAAGCGACTCCCTCACTTTCATTAGAGAGCAACGCCGTCAGCTAAGCAACCGCCTCGTCGCGAGCATCACTCCTAACCCATCACTTATGTATTGAAGAGCGAGCCATTATTCTATAAAAGGGACTCCCTCACCACCATTAGAGAGCATCGCCGCCTACTGGGCAACCGCCTTGCCCCGAGCATCAACTCTAGCCCATCACTTATGTATTGAGGAGCGAGCCCTTATTCTATAAAAGGGACTCCCTCACCTTCATTAGAAAGCAATGCCGCCTATTGACCAACCGCCTCGCCACGAGCATCACTCCTAGCCCATCACTTATGTATTGAGGAGCGAGCCCTTATTCTATAAAAATGACTCCCTCACCTTCATTAGAGAGCAACATCGCCAGCTGAGCAACCGTCTCGCCGCGAGTACCACTCCTAACCCATCACTTATGTATTGAGGAGCGAGCTCTTATTCTATAAAAGGGACTCCCTCACCACCATTAGAGAGCATCGCCGCCTACTGAACAACCGCCTCGCCGCGAGCATCAACTCTAGCCCATCATTTATTGAGGAGTGAGCCCTTATTCTATAAAAGGGACCCCCTCACCTTCAACGCCACAAGCCGAGCCAACCAAGGCAACATAAGCCACAAACCGAGCAACCTCGCAACATGTGCTACTTCTAATTGAGCATCATTTCAGATTGGGCACCGCCGCATACCGAGCATCAGTTCAAGACGACATCTAGTTACTTCGGCCCACACATAGACTGAATTTCAAGTCTCCAGCCAAAAGACTCTCTTGACTGAAGACTTGGGGGACTACTGTTTATAGGGCCTCCGTATTTGGATCTCGTACAAATACTCGAGGGACTTAAATGTAATTATGTAATAAAGGAATGGGCAAATATGTAATAAGTGAGGAGCCCTTATTCTATAAAAGGACTCCTCACCCTCACAATTGGGGGAGGCCAATTCCTAGGCCCTCTCACCCTCAAAAGCTCTCTCTCACAATCCTCTCAGAAATACAATATCAATGTGGACGTAACACAAACCTTGGGGTGAACCACGATACATCTTGTGTTATTTACATTTCATGCAGATTCATGGTCAGATTTACGTTGTTCCAAGACCTCCGGTTTTGTGCATCAATAAACCCAATGGTTAGAGATGATTTTAAGTTTTGCGCTACTACAATAAAGCGTCATCTGCTTTATTTTGAAATTAGAGAGGTTTTTAAGTTAGTGCACTCAGCACTTGGAAAGTTCAAAGTTTCTCACTGCACGTATTGATCATAGAACGAAAATAATAAGAACTCAAAAGGATTAACATAAGACTCTAATGTATTCATGATTAAGAGGATGATTACATGAAGCCCCCCTTAACTAATCCAGGTAATAAAAAATCTGGCAAGGGGATAACGGTCGATTTTATACGACAATACAAATACGTAAGAACATTTCTGCGGAGCAATCGAACTCCTACGCTGTCATTTGATAGGATATATGTAAAAACTAAGGCTAACAGATGACCATAGGTGTTAAATCTGTAAGTTGTCTGCTACAAAAGCTTTTAATTGAGATATTTAGGAACTAAGCAGGTCCTTGTGGGTGTACTCGACTCCTCTATCGGCGTCTACAATCTGCCCGTTCCCTCTCAGAATCCTGCATTTTGTTACGCAAATGAAGGATGATCGCGCAACAAGAAACAATCAGTATGCTCAAAATTCCAAGGAAATAGAAAGAGAACTTAGAAATAAAGGTAATGCAGGATTGATATACCATCTTGTTGTTAGCAATCCTTCAACTCCTACAGGACCTCGAGCATGAATCCTGCTCGTACTTATCCCGACCTGTTCATCCACCAGATCAGTGACAAATGAGTGGAAGAAGAAAATGTAACTCAAAGACGGAACTATTTTGAGAGCACTTACTTCTGCACCGAGTCCAAAGCGCGCTCCATCACAAAACCTTGTACTCACGTTATGAAAGACTGCAGCGCTGTTGATGCAAACAGTACAGCCATCAAGATGTGTGACATTCGGAAATTTTTGTGTAAAACTATTAATATATGTGGCCACATTACTAGAAAATATCGTTCATAATTTTCACAAAGAGAATATGGTTTGGGAAACCAATGAGAAATGCTCTAGTTTGTCATGTTCTGTAAGACGCTTTGAACGCATGAAACATGCTTACCTGTCGACTTGAGTTAGGAAAACTTCAGCAACTTGACCATCTTCAGTGACGATGCAATCAGTATGAGCACTGCAAAACAGGGGATGTGGAGAGGAGAGGCAATAAAGTTAGAGAAATCGCCGGAAAATAATTAGTACAGCAATGATAGGTGGAAAAAGAAGATATGAAATATGTGAATGTATATACCTTCCATGTTCATGAATGTGGTCAATTGCAGCGTTCACATCATCAACGATTTCAACTGAGCAAGCCAATGAACTGTACTCGTAATGGAATGAGTCTGTCTCTGGAAGGTGTAACGCAGTTGCTGCCCTAGGTCCACCATATAAGCTAACACCTGCAACCGACTTGATTTCGTTAACTGATAGTCGTTACCAATGTTTGGAAATGAAAAATGTAAATAAATCGTATCCATGGGAACAGAACCAATGTTCCGAAGTCCTAGGATAGGAACGAACAAAAGTTTAGTCGCGGCTTTATGAATAAGTTTATCACATTGTTAGGCATCAAAATATTTTTCTCGATTTCAATTAGAAAAGAGGTTACCATACAGATATATTTTATAAACTTTCCAGCAGTTTGTTGATAGAAAAGCATACAGTATCATACCTGAATTTTTGAGTTCTGAAATTATCTGCTTAAACCCGCCATCATCACTCAACAGATCCTTGTGTACAAGAAGTGTTTCCTGAGAAAGAGTGCAACATGTTAAGTCATGCAGTACGGCAAATTCCAAAGTCAGATGCAGCTAAATAAATGGACGTGCATAAACGATCAGTCATGGATAGCAAAAAGTGAAATTACCATCGCATTGCAGGCAGCAGGGTAGTCTACTTTTGCATCCAGAACAATTCGCTTCGCCATATCCAGATTAGCGGACTTGTCAACATAAACGTGACAAATCCCATCTGTGCATCAAAATCAGCAGTTTAATAGTAATTCTAGTTTGCAGCGGTATTACATTGCCAGTACTATTTCTCTTACCGGCATGACCAAGAACAGGTATCTTAGTTGACTCCTTAATTTTAGAAACAAGCTCATTGCTGCCTCTAGGGATGACAAGATCAATCACATCATCGAGCTGCATCAAAACAATTTTTTTAGAATTCATCGTTCTGAAAAACCATTAACAGTTTTAAGTTTCTATACACACCTTGAGTAGGTCAGGAATCTCATCTCTTGTATTCACAAGTCCGATAAGTTTGCCACCAACAGGTTCTGGGATTGCTGAGGTGATGACCTGCAAAGGAAGGAAGTAATCAAGCCAACGCAAATTAGAAACGTGTCAATACAGAGAAAACCATGCTCCTGAATTTTTACTTTGTAAATAATAGCAAAAGGCCAGAATCTAGAGTCTCAAACCTTGTGCAAGATTGCATTTGATCGCTTGGCTTCTTTCCCACCTTTAAGCAGAAGACCATTCCGACTTTGAATTGCTAACGCAGCTATCTGTTGAACCATTTGGAAGAGAAAAGTGTTGGTAAACTGATCAAGAAACTACCATGTGAACAAAATCAAGAAAACGTCAATAACCAAAACAAGACTGTAAAACTGCAAATTTCTGCATGCTTAGATGCTTAAGGAGTCAGGAGAATAAATGGAGTGGATATTTTGTATACCTGAACAAGGGCATCCGGTCGAGACTCAAACACAACTAAGAGAACACCCAAAGGACATGACAGTTTCTCCAAGACAAGCCCTTCTGCAAGCTGCATGTAAGAGCAGTTGTAAAATTGTCAAAAGTGAGTTCCAGTGCAGAGGGAAAACAGTTTATCAAAAGGGCTACGATTAACAATTAGTTCTGTGTAAATTAAATCATTAAAACTCTAAACCTGTACCATATGTGTTCATTAATACTGAATCAGAAGAACAAGAAAAGTGTCCTGACCTCGGTCTTCCTTAGAACACGGCCAATGGGCTCTTCCATGTCAGCCAGTTTACGTATAGACTTTGCAAGAGCAGAAATCTGTAGAGACACATTAAATACAAAATAAGAAGATTTCATCCAACCGGAGTGATGGAGGTTTTAATTTCAACTGCACAAGTACTAAACTGCATACCTTCCCAGGCTTTAGGGCTAAACGCGATATTAGGGCCTTCTCATATCCAACCTCCTGAGCAGTAGCAACATCAGCTTCATTCGCAGCTATAATTTCACCTTCATTTGCCTCCAAGGCATCAGCTACGTCGAGCAAAATTTTCCTCCTCTCTTGAGATCCTAGAGCCTGCAAGGAAAATAATTCAAATCAGATGTTGAATCTCTCAACTTAACCACTTACTCTATATCCAACTTCTTGAGGAATACTTCAATCTCTATATTAGGAACCTCCTTAAGCTTCATTGAAAAGGAAAAAAAAAACAATTTTATGAAGACAATTACTCGGAACTGTCTAGATGCTTCCTGCGCTGCAACAGCCATGTCACGTGCACCTTCTTCCTTAACTAGAGTCCACAAATGTGCATCTTGATGAAATACAGTGCCTATTCGGTCTCCACGAAGCACTTTCTTTATGTTGTCTGTGTCATAGCCACTATAAATAAAATACAAAACTAGTTTAGCACCAACAAACTATTTCAGTACGCCGGAAAATTACGCCAGATAATGTTTCGATTCCCACAGGCAAAAAAAATACAAACTGGTTATTGTATATCAAAACAAGCAGATGATAGAATTTACCTAGTGATAACAACAGGGATTCCACCATAAGCTGCACACACAGCAGCATTGACTTTAGCGGTCATACCACCTCTGCCCACCCTTGACTTGTCGCCAAATGTTATTTCTCCCTGATGTTTCTCTTTCACGTAAGTATGGATTAACTTTGATTTTGGGTCCGTAGGAGGACCGCTATAGAGGCCCTCTACATCGCTTAACAAAACTAGAAGGTCAGCTTTTAGTTCCAGAGCCAATAGACCGGCCAAACTGTCATTGTCCCAAAATATGCCAGAAGAATCCTGCAAACATAACTTCCATTCAGAAGCAGCAGATGTATATTTTGACAGAAGGAAAATTAAGCGCCCGTCTGGTAACATTTGCATTTCTAATTTTCATTTGTTTTGTCAAAGCTAACGAGATGGAAGGAAAATGCACATCATAAAGTCGGGGAGGGAGATGAGATTGAAGAGGTGAGGAAGAAATGAACGGAAACGCATAAATCCTTTAAAAATAAAACTGCTCGAAATTATTCGTAGTATCTAGTTTGTAGTTTTTATTTTATGAATCATTCTCACTTAATCTCACAATTTGCCTTCTCCGTTTTTAATTAAAAACAAAAACCGAAAATCAGAAACAAAAATCTTACCAAACGTGCCTAAGCGGTTCATGAGATTTGTTTTCAAGGGAAAAAGAGTGGGAGAGGGACAAAGCATGAATGTTGCACAACACACAACCAAGAACATAGGCAGTATAAACCCATACGCCAATCAAAAGCCCTATGAAAACAAATTCAAACAAAAAGTATAGGAACAAGGGGACTTGCATACCTCGTACGGAGCTTTCCTAGTACTAACAGCGTCATTTTCATTGAAGATTGGAATGACCCTCAGTTTTAACAGCGACTTCACAGTTTCAGAAAGTTGCTTTCTGAAAGCTTCATCCCTAAAAACGCTATCCGTCACAAGAAGTTGCGAAGAAGTCACATCAAGCTGCAATTTAAAGAAAACCAAAATTGTTGAAGTGATGAGGGGCAAGTCTGAAACTACATATTAAAAAATTGTAATCCTAAATGAAACTGCAAGAAGATTATAGTCTTGCCTGGCTGAACATGGTATCATAAAGAGCCATGAGACTACTCTGTCCAACAGCTGCACAAGCCTTCCCATCAAAATCATTTTGTGGATTTTGGAGATCAGCAAAGCTGCAAAACAAGGCATTAACTTGTTTCAGGCACTTTTGTTTGGCGAATTCAATGCCAAAAATTCGACACACAACTGAGAAATTTACACGTCCTCGCATATAAACCTGCTATTTGCCAATCTCCGGTATCTTAGCCTTTGACGGCCAAGACCAACAGCTCCTGAAGTCACCAAAATAACTTCATACCCCTGGGAATTTATATCTTTAAGCTGCAAATATCCCGTTCAAGTATGTCATCACTCATCAATCTCATATACCATGTTTTTTTAGTCAGTCTAAAATATGAAACAGTGAATATAAATCAACAAAATTGGAGATCTTCCTCCTAGTTCTGGAACCAGTTACATACCTGCTCACAGAGAGCACCTAGTCTGCCCAATGCTAATCTTCCATCACCGCGAGTGACCACAGCTGTTCCGACCTTCAAATCCGAACAAACAAGTGAGCAAATTGGCATTAAAAATCATAAAAGCATTATCGACAATTTCCAAAAATCAAGATTCAGATCAACCGAAAGCGAAAATCCTATACAACCCAAGTTCTCTGTTTTTTTTGTTCTCTAAACTTTTCCTCTTCAACTTACATGTCATTGAACATATTAGTCATATTAACTGATATAGTAGTCATATTAACTAATATATTTATATAAAAAAAATAAAAATAAACAGAAAAGCGGTCTGTAAATTGGCTCAGACAAAAGCCTCATATGATCATCACCGAAACAAACAAAAAAGGCCCAAATATGTAACAGTGTGATATATATATTTGTTTTCACAACTCAGAATCAATATGTATATGTATATATATATATACACACACACACATACATAATGATGAAACGGGAGTGTACCTTAACAACGATACGCTTGACATTCTTGACAAAAGCTCTCGTAGGATCCACAGAGTCCATGTTTGCCTGCTCGCTGGAGTTTTACTCGACTGGTATCTCACCAATATGCACAGAAAACAAAACCCAGGTTTTCCTTTCTTTTATATTCTTCTGGTTTTTCTTGGCCTTTTGGTGTTGGCCAATGGAAAGCTAACAGCAGCTTATCAAAGAAGCAGAGAGGGAGAGGGAGATAGGAGAGAGAAAAACCGAGAAACCCAGAGACCAAGGAGAGAACAAAAACAAACCTGAAACAAAACAACTACTGACCCCTTTTAAATTAGTTTAAAAATAACACACACTCTGTGAAAAATCGACAGCGTCGAAAAAAACAAAATTAAAATAAAATAAAGTTCTTGAGAGAGTATAAAAAGGGAACAAAAATTGTAAAATATCGGCTGGGGAGTGAAGTCTCGGCCAAAAAACGAGGACGAGACGCCACGTCCAGTGGTTGCCGAGGGACGAACCTCTTTTGCGCTCTGTGTGAAAAGAGTCACGAGCAGGAGAGGAAAGGCAAAGGAAAAGACCAAAAGAGCGTCGGGACGTTGTTTACGTGATCGAAAGCAAAAGAAAGATCGCACGTCAACTCTGTTTGGTTTATATGATTGAGACATTTTGTTTAAACTTGAAACAAGACATTAACAATTTGCCACATATTTTTTGAGAGCGAAAACAAATGCAATCATGTCACAAATGGTCAAGTCTTAATTTAGATATATTATGATTTACTTGACTAATTTAGGCAGCGTTGTTATAATTTTTGTATATGTTTACGCAATTTATAAACTAGGTTATCTATTATTTAATAAAGACGTAATAACATATTCGAGTTATATATTGCGACAAAGCGAGCCAGATGGTGCTACTAATTTATCTGATTAATCTATATGGTAGTGGTATGATTATAATAGCTGATACGAAATTTATACATTGTGATATCTAATAAAGAAGGAAGGCGGTACATGAATTGGATGCTTCAGCTGAGTGAGCAACGTGGTGCTATTAATTTACATGAAATATCTATGCAACATTGTAACCATTATGGCCAATAGTTTTTCCAAACTATATAATTTATGCGTGAATTGGTAATTTTACGTGACGATGCTACAACCACACCGAAAAATTTATGCTCGACTTATTAGGTCTGTTAGTGAATTAGGACTTTATAAATGATATGTTTAGCATAAATGGCATATACACTATGAGATAATTCATTCTCAACATTTGTGCAAAATGATTATTGTGAATATAAAGTTATTAATTCGAACAAATAACTTTAAACTAATATGGAAATAAGAGACGGGAATAATTATCGAGTGTCTATTTTTAATGGTTAAATTGTGTACAAAGAATATTAACAGTACACAGCTAAATATCGTATTTATTGTTAATTCGAGCAAATATTCTAACATACAACATGATATTTTTTCAACAAATCAAGTCTATTATATTGATGTAGTCAACTTGGTTACCTCTAAGTATAAAATATGATGATTATTGCAATCAATTAAATTTATTGCTATGATCTAAATTTACATGACTATTATTAGTGATGAATTGTTTTGGTGGATAAGTCTTTCACTTCAACATACAATGTTTGATTCCCACCAATCTTTCTTCCCCTAACAACTAACAATTTAACCCACTAACAATATCATTTATAAAAATATAATCAACACTTTGTTATTATGTTTATTTTATTAGGTTTTGATGAAATTTAAGTCGAACTAAACCTAAGTTTGTGCTTGTTCAAAGAATGAGTTGAGTAGCCACTTAGTACGTACTACGGTCTAGTAGTATTTCTCTTCATTTGTAAATGAGATGTTTTAGGTTCGATTCTCGTCAAAGACGAATTTGAACTATATTATTGCTAGCCCATTGTGAGATTAAACTCACTCACACACCTTTTAGTGTAAGATAATATTGTTTGTTAAAAAATAAATAAAAAAGAATGAGGTGAGCAAAGCCAATCAAAAGATCATGTTTAGTTAAAAAACAAGCTCGTGTTTGACAAGAAATTATCCAAGCCGAGTTTGGGCTTGCAATTACGTAACTTTTTCAAGTTTGAACACGAAGAATATCATTTAAGTCAAGATTGAGTACCTTGATTCTGCCTGGTTCAGCGCATTCCCACTCCACATTACGTTTAACATAAATCTTAAGTAGTGAATTCTAACTTCAAATCAACTTATCATAAACTTCAAAATGAGGTATTTTCTAAACACAAATATTAAATCTTTTTAAAAAAAAAAAGATGGATGAAGTGAATTGCTGGATCTTGTACCCACATCAACCTTTTGCATTTTTTGGTTAAAAGTAGATCTTGGCCTCAACCCACTTGATTGCAATAGATTTGGGATTATTCGATTATTTTTGTGTATCAAAATTCAAAAAAGTAAAAAGCTCAAGTAGCAAACAAAAGAAGATGAACCCGATTTCTCAACAGCAAGTCCGAATCCTCCACCATCCGTCGTCGATGCGACCCTTCAAAGTTCACACTACAGGGCCGACCCACGTACCGCATGTGTTATCAAGTACCAAGTGTTCAAAACCAAATTAAACTCGAATACTTGTTTTTTAATCCTTTTAAAGAAAATGACAAAAATGTGTTGTAAGTGAATAGTACTAGGATTGACTTTTTAGAGTTAAAATGTGGTTTTTTGTTAAAGTAAACAATACTGAGAGTTTTTCGTTAAAGTTCCCAAGTATAAGGAAAACTAATGAAAAATACTTGAAAACTTTGAGTTTTAACGAAAATAATAAAAAGGTGTTGTAAGTGAATAGTACCGGGATTGACTTTTTAGAGTAAAAATATAATTTTTCGTTAAAATGAACAGTACCGGGAGTTTTTCGTTAAAATTCCCTAAAGTATTTGCTGAAAAGAGTACTTAGGAGAACGACATTGACTTTAACCGAAAGTGACCCAAACAGTACTACTAATACTAAAAACGACAAGAACGTCCTAATCTTTGCTTTTTTTTCATGCGGGACAATGCACCGAACCCTAGAACAAGATAAAACGCATGCCGTTATTATCTCCAAAACCAAACCCAAACCCAAACCCAAAAGCTCACGGACCTTATTTGGGCTGCCTGATAAAAAAGGGTTAGTATTCAAATTTCTCGTGTCCGAAACCGAATGGGAAAGCCCATGGGTCACAATTGGGCCGACGGATAAATCTCCACCCGAGGCCCGTTGGCCAAACGGCACGCGTTTCGTGGAGCCAAATCATCATCTTTCCTTTTCTGTTTCGAGTTAAAAGAGTCCCTCCATGTCTTCTGCACCAATCTATCCAATCCTAATGGCGTGCCGTATTAATTTCTCTCTCCGGTGTCCCTCCTCCGAAACGCCGCGTTTCGGTTCCACTTGTCGCCTCCAAAACCCTAGCTCCTCTCTCCTACTTAATATCGCTCCCGCCTCTTCTTCTTCTTCGAATCCCAAAAAGGTAAAGGTCGTTGCTTTTTCCTTTTTAGCTAACAAAAGCCTTTTTTTTTTTTGTCTCTCTCGGTATTTTAAGCATTCAACCGGGTTTTTTTGAACCCGCAGATCTCGTATTCCGGTACGCGGCGGCGCAGCTCCGTTGCGGTGAAGTCTCAAATGGCCACGGAGGAGAAATTGGCTTCCGGGAACAGAATGCTTGTTAGTTCACTGTTCACTATTCACCCTTATGCTCTGTTTGGTTCCAGATTTATTAAAATTCCATGAATTTTGATTTTTTAATGTCGTTTTGTATGTTTGAAATTTGCTGCCAAATTTTGGGTGAATTTTAAGAACTGGGAATGGATAATGCTGTCTGAATTTGCGATTTGGTGTGTGAATAACTGAATATTATGCTGAATTCAAAGGCTTGATTGGTTTTTTTTTCCAGGTTTTCGTGCCACCGCACCCGTTGATCAAGCATTGGGTTTCGGTTTTGAGAAATGAGCAAACCCCTTGTCCGATTTTTCGTATGTTTCAAATTAGTTTTTCTGTTCTACGTAATGTGAATATTTGAGTGGATTTGAAGAGTCCCAGATGATAAATTCAATGTCAAACTATCTATAGCTTGATTGTTAAACTCTTTGTTATCTAACACTCTGTTTGGATTATCGAGCTTGAAATTTAAGATTACTAAGAAATTAAAAAAAACGGAAATAGAAATGACGGCATTTTATTTTCTAGAAACTAAGGAATTCAAAATGACGGAAATAGAAATGACGGCATTTTATTTTCTAGAATTTATGAATTTGAATAGTAGAATATTTTATTTTTAAACCTTGAGTCATAGAAATTTAGAAATGACACCTATTTACATGGAATTTAAACTTGGGAAATGGAGGTTTCAAATTCCAAGTTTTTTCTTTCCAGGCTGAAATTCTAAATTTCTATGTTTATGAATCCAAACAAGGAATTGGTGCATGTCAATTTATAAATTTCAACTTTTGTCAAAATTCCTAATTCATTTCCCTCATCCACACATAGTGTAAGTGTTTGTTTTTTATTTGCTTACGAGGCATTGACATTCGTATGCTTTAGGAAATGCCATGGCTGAGTTGGGGAGGCTTCTTCTGTATGAAGCTTCAAGAGATTGGCTGGTTAGTTTTTCATAATTTACACTCACACATCCACATCCGCAATGATTTTGAGGATTACATTCTGTTTTCATTATATGAAGCAATTTTGCTTTGTTTCTTTAAATTTCAGCCTACGGTAACAGGAGAGATTCAGTCACCAATGGGTGTCGCATCAGTTGAATTTGTAGATCCAAGGGAGCCTATTTCGGTTAGTTTTAGTATTAATTTTGTGCATTTTTCATGTAAAGATGTTGCTCCCTGTATAGCTGAATTGTGATAGCATATTATATAGAATTGCTCTATTTTCATTTGGTGGTTGAACATCCGGTTCACTTGTTCAGGATGTATCAAATCGGCAATAATTTATGTCCTCTTTGAATTTTCATATTTTGGTAGTTGATTATGGTTTTCTATTAATGTTTGTATTGTTTCTGTGGTGCTCTTATCATGGTACTCTCACTAAGCAGATCAGTGCAGGCGAGTATTATTTTATTTGATGTTTTTCTTTTAGTTTTGCAGGTTGTTCCAATTTTGAGAGCTGGTCTGGCTCTTGTAGAACATGCATCGTCAATCTTGCCAGCCACAAAGACGTACCATCTTGGTAAGAAAGGTTCATGCATTGTTCACTATACAGTTGAAGTAAACAAAAATGTTTGGCGTGTATTGAAATCTTGTCATTATAAGTTTATAGCCATGAATGACTGCAATATCTTCTGGTCATAAAGTACAAGTGAAATTTTTGTTATCATTTGGTGCTCTGTTGTAAACACTCAATTTTGTTTGCTTTTTGTTTAATTAATTTTTTTTAAATTCATGAAACTTATCTTGTATAATCTGTTTGATAAATTTTGTCAAACTGAGCATGTTTTGAACTCATCTATGTATATTTATTGTTTTACGAATCTAGGGTTAAGCAGAGATGAGGAGACACTTCTACCAACAGTATATCTGAACAAGTAAGCGTTCCTTGCCTAAACTTGTTTTCCTGTTCATGTTCTTACCTCTTGCTTTCACTGCTGTTGGGAGTTAATTTCCAAACCTCTATGTTATTAGTTGCAGCAACTTAATAGTAGATTTTCAAGCACTTTGATAGAGTACGAACAAATGAGATGCACTCAACTCATTGTGAATTTCGTAGTCCATACCTAATCTTAGGGCTGGAAAGTTCAACATAAGGTGGTTACGTTTATGAATACCCTACGTTTTGGGAGTGACCCTTCATGTGATCTTCTTCGTAGGTTACCTGACAATTTTCCGGAAGGCTCTCGAGTATTTTTGGTTGACCCTATGCTAGCAACAGGTATTATTAGTATACTTGTGATAGTATCTGAATTTTCATTTTTGAGTATTTAGGATTAGTGAAACCTCTTCAAGTGTCCATGTGCTGTATTTTTTCTTTCCATCATGAGCACAACTAGTAAATTTTATCAACGAATAAGCTTAGCCCCAGTTCTATAGTATTTCTCAATTTCTTTCTTTTTCTTCAATTTCAGGAGGCACAATAGTAGCGGCTTTGGATCTTTTAAAGGAACGCGGGCTTGACAACAAGCAGATCAAAGTGGTAAATACCATAGATGCACTTTTATGTTTGAAACTTTGTCCCTAAATTTACATATAATATAGGTATCTTAATATGTAAACATATTTGTCAAACCAGCCTATTGAAGTTTTATGTTGAGGCAATTTACGGTTGCTTATTCCATTTGACGAACTGTTCTCGCCTCCAGTGAGATAAGCTGGTTAATTTAATTTGATTTCATTGTTTCATACATCTCTAAGCCTAAGATAATCTGTCATGTCATAGATATCTGCTGTAGCTGCGCCTCCAGCACTTCAAAAGCTGAGCGAGAAGTTTCCAGGGTAATAATAAT
This sequence comes from Malus fusca, assembly GCA_035220775.1. NCBI lineage: Eukaryota > Viridiplantae > Streptophyta > Magnoliopsida > Rosales > Rosaceae > Malus > Malus fusca. The sequence goes on from CM069070.1 coordinate 22,880,360, forward strand.
ATCAATCAATAATTACAGTTTGGAACGAAACTTAGCATTCCTTAACTCTGCTTTCGTTTATTTTTACAGGCTTCATGTATACACTGGAATTATTGATCCTACCGTAAATGAAAAAGGGTAAGTACGTCGCGCTCCCACTCCCATTGATGTAATGCTGCTAAAGTGATGAATGTTGCAAACTGGTTTAACATATTTTACGTACGCTCGTGCTGATTTCAGGTTTATAATCCCTGGACTGGGTGATGCTGGAGACCGCAGCTTCGGTACATAAAGTCAATACTCAAGTGTGCGGGGATCTGTTTTCAGTTTGTACTCGTGCAATTTTGGAATGTTGAGCTTATTGATAGGAATGGTTTTTGAGATTTGTTTTTCGTCAACGGTTTATACGGTTGATTCATTTGCAAGATTTGGTATTGAGAAAATGTGACCGGAATTGATTTTGTATAAAACAATTTACGTTATTATTTTTATAGAAAATTAAAATCCTGTACGATTTTTCCGTATTTTTAGACTGATTAAAGTGCTTTTATCAATATCCACTTCAGCATTTTTTGTTAATTCAAATTACGTGTCATTATTGTGTTAATTATTCATTTTTGAATTTATCCTTTTAGTTGTTTGATGAGTATTTTTTCCCCTATTTTTAATGGGGATATTAGTTATTAACTCGAACTATATCTTTTTCCATATATGTTTTTTTAGACGTCCAAAGATGATGTCCACCAACGGTGGGTATTATTTGGCAGGTTTCCATCTTAATATCTAGTGGTGTATATCTACTGCAATATGATATATGTACCCAAATCAGCTTCCCTTGTTATAGTCAACATCAATTTATTAAAACGTTTGATTCCGAATTCAAAGCTTACTATTTCTTGACAGTCGAAAATAGAAGGTTTCAATCATAACCTTGACATGATATAATCAAAATAGAGGAGGAAAACGCGGTTATGAATAATCAAAACAGTAAAAGTTTGCCAAGACGGCTTTCCCTACATTAATTCATATTATTATGAGGAAAAGTATTATATTTAGACATACAAAATTGACACAGTACTCCATCGGTGATGGAGTTTAACATATAAGAGTATAATTAATTTTATTTGTGTATCGATTTAGCATTATTAATTTGTGAGAGTATTGTTATATGTTAGAATATGACTTTTTATTTATTTATAAGAAACAAAAAATTACAAACAAGTCTCTAAAACAACCAAAAGCAAAACAATCCCATAGCCAAGTGCTTTCAAATCCGATTATTAGCAGAATTCTAACCAACAACATCTACAACATTTGCCATAAACTTTGCCTCTTTATAAACATGGCGAAAGAAAATGTCCACCAACTGGCAGAGTCATCCTCTCAATAGAATATTTGAATAATGAAACTTATACAGAAGAATACTGCAAATCGGAAAATGCTAGGAAGATCATGTTTTTTAGACTATATTTTCTAAACCACGCGATGTGACGTTTGATGGTTGAGTTTTTTATTTAATGATTTAAAGAAGAAGTTCAACTATCAGCCGTCACATAATGTGGTCTACAAAATATGGTTTGAGTAGATGGTTTCTCTAGCATCTCCCTTACAAATCTGAATCAGACCTAGTATCAAACTAACTGCTAAAAGCAAGACAACAAACTAGGGCACCATATGGTGAGAAATGAATTTGCTTTCAACATGCACTGCTACCAAGTCCTCCTCCTGCTCCTCCTCCTGCTCCTCCTCCGCCACCAAAATGGGCTCCACCGCCAAAGTCTGCTCCGCCATGGAAGCCTGCTTCTGCAGCATGATTATGACGATGGTGATGAAGATTACCTCCTGCAGCATGATTATGACGATGGTGATGAAGATTACCACCAGAAGTTCCTCCACCACCAAAGCCTACCGAGGTACGTCCTCTACAAAAAAAACCTAACGCAGCAACTACAGCCATTCCAACGAACACAAGAATCAGGAAGATTTTCAAATGCTCCATATTTATCTACTATTGTCTACTTGATGCTCCCAACATTCTCCCCTTTTATAGACAAACATTTACTAAAACGTTTGCTTAATGATTCAAGGTTGAATTTTATTAAATTAGTTTCAAATTAACATGTGTTAGTTTGAAGAATATAACCATTGACTAGTGCTCGAATGGACAAGTCAAACGCGGTTACGCAAATCGTACGAGAAGAGTTTTGCCAGGTGGTTTTTTTTCTGTTGGTGACTTGGATTGTCTGCCCTCCTATCTCATACCCTTCCCATGCCCTCCTATATTCTGTAGTCACGGTTAAGCCACGTCAACATTTTATATTGATTTTTTTATAAAATAATAAGACAAAAAGTAATGGGAATATAAAATGTTAAGGTGACTTAACCGTGACCACAGAATATAGGAGGGCATGAGAAGATTATAAGATGGGGAGGGCAGACAATCCAAGTCCATATGTAGATGGGATTACGTGTGCAAGTATTATTGTTACTTTCGAGTCTTTTGACCGCTATGCGTATAACGATTAATGGTCCAAATATGTAATTGGCACTCCACGATTTAGGTTATGCTTACGTAATAATCACTTATGCAAGTCCATTTAGCTTTGCACGCAACATTTGGATGAACGGACTCCAAATCCAGAATATTAACAAGGTTGAATGGTTTTATTTTTTATTTATTTTTTGTTACAAAGGGACCTAAAGCCCAAGCAGAATCACTAAACAAAGAAAAACATCATGCTCATGGGGCTTGCACAAACAACCCGGGTCCTAGCAACCCCGAAAATATCATCTAGGAGTAAATCAACAATTGAAGGGGGAGGGTCATCCAACATAATAGATAATACAATCCAGGTCCAAATAAAAACTCAGTTTTGCCAAACTATCAACCATCATATTCCTTTCTCTATAAACATGACTAAGATCACATTGCTCAAATTTGAGCAATCAAGTGATGACAGCCATATTAACAAAGAAGCCAAGGAATGCAAATCATTTGAAGAGTGACACTAAAACAACATAGTCAAATTCAACAAGTATCCTCATAACACCCTTATCTAAAGCCATTTTCAGACCATTGAATGGTTTTTTACTCAAAAACTTTATACCCAAAACTTAGTAAGATATTAAAAAAAGAAGAAAACAAATGAATTTCGAATGTATTGCATGTGGTTCTTTGAAGTACATTCTGCATTTGGTTAGCTTTTGTAAGAAAATTGACCGTGTCATCAAATCCAGAATTTAAAGCCCCAATACATATTCACTAACTCTTTTTAGTACGACAATGATGTATAATTATTTGGGTATAAACAACTCCCATTGGGTAATGGTAATTAGTTGAAACTGCGATGAAGTACATATTTTCATCGAGATACTTAACTGATTACTTTTTCATTCCTTGAGATTAATCACCTTGTATTTTAATTCCATCTAAGTGAATATGTTGAATGGTGTCGCAAGTGGGAAGACAATTCATTGGGGCTAGCGGTGTCCTCAGAAATTCGTCAGGGGCATGGATTTCTGGCTTTTGTGCTAATCTTGGTCGAGGTGAGATTTTATGTGCTGAAGTTTGGAGTGTTTTTTATTGGGCTGTAACTTGCATGAAATAATGGAATTAAGAAGATTATGGTGAAATCGAATTCTGCACTTGCAGTACAATTGGTTTCAAATGCAAAAGTGAATAATCACCTTTTGGGAAGTTTAGTACTAAATTATAGTGCCCTTATGCACCAAAGTTGGTCTTGTAAAATTCCTCATCTTTCTACTGAATTTTTTTTTTTTTGTTACTGATGGTTTGGCTTGTTTAGATTTATCATGCAGTTTGGGTCAAGTCTTTTTGAGCAAGCTCATCCTTCTGATTATCGGTTACTAATTACAAACATAGTTGGGGTCTCCTGCCCTCGTAATTTAAATGGAGCCCATATGGTAACACCTCAAATGACTAGCATGCAGCTAGATGGATTTGATTTCTACTTTTCTTACATTAAGTCACATGGGAACCCCTCAATGTCTCCCCAGTTCCAATCCCTATGACTATTGATTGACAAAGTGTCTCATGTAATGTTAAAGAGATCAAATTTGTCGACTAAATCTTGTAAACTAAATAAAATAGCAGTTGATGATTAAATTATTACTTAAGTGTTGATGATTAGATTATTACTTTAAGTGTTGATTGATGTGCTTATTTTTTATTAATGACACATCATTTAGTTTGTAAATTTAATTTATCTAACATTACTCTCTTAATAGTTGACGAGGGCAGTACGTTCCAATCATATGTTGATGAGAAGGCCCACCTAATTAGGCATAAGAAAATACTAATTAAATTTGCCTATTATATGGACAAATAGAGACAACCCAACATTATTGCAATCGGAATTGAAATTACCAGATCAGATCCTAACAAAGTAATAGAATAAGAAAAAAGAAGAAGAGCGTCATGGGAAGTTTAACACTATGTTTGGATGAAGAAATTTAAGATTACAAAGAAATTTTAAAATGATGGAAATTGAAATGACAAGATTTTATTTTCTAGAATTTGTAAATTTTCTTGTTTGGTTAATCTAAAAGAACAATGGAATTGAATACTGAATTTGTTATTTTTAAACTCTAAATCACAGAAATTGGGAAATGACACCTATTTACATGGAATTTGAACTTGGGAATTGGATGTCCCAAATTCCAAGTTTTTTTTCCATGCGGAAATTCTAAATTTCTATGTTTATGAATCAAAACAAGAGAATTGGTGCATGTCAATATATAAATTCTGATTTTTACCAAGATTCCAAGTTTATTTTCCTCATCCAAACATAGTGTAAAGGAAAAGGATCATCGCCGGATCATTTTCTTAGGGATCCCGCAATCGTGTCTGTTCATTGTACATCGTGCAGTCAGTTTTCGTTAGATACTATTTAAATTTTAAATTTTAAATTTAGAATTTTAAATGATTTCTAACCGTACGATGTACGATAAATGGATACGATTACGGGATCCCTAGGATCCACATAGGAATATGATCCGACGAGGATCATTTTCCAAGTTTTAATAGCTGAAGAGAAGCGTCAATTAGTCAACAAATTACTTGGAAAATAACCAACTACAAGAGTACTAATATTTTACATCTGACTTCACAATATAGGTGAGATTTAGACACTTGAGTTTAACTTGCATCCTTGAGTCTGGTTTAAATTGGCGAGTTGCAAATATTTAGTTAACAAAATCTGATTATGAGTAATGGTAAAATGAATAAAAATTATCAATTTGAGAGGCTGTTCCGAAAAGGCTTAACGAATTCATAATTGGAATTAGAATATCTCTTTTAATTGATTTGAGCCTTCTTAGTAGCAATTATGCTTTATTGTAGCACAAATGACATGATATATAGGGCTCTCATAACAACTATGTATTTAATGTACAGACCTTCGTATTTTCGAGCAAGAAATAAGGGGAAAACAGTCAAATCTAAGAGACTCTCGAAAACCCTAATTCACTTCTTCTTTCTACACTAAAACAGCTGGTCTTAACCATGGAAAAAGCTAAAAGGAGAGAACAGGGATGAAGAGAGGGGGCAGGGGGTTGAGGAAGAGAATGACTATTAGTTAAGAGGAGAAAGCAAACTGACTAAATATTCAACAACCGTCACCAGCATCGCAGCTAATGCAGGCATTTCCGGAGCTTCCATTGGCATTTAGGCGAGGATTGGAACCGAGGCAGAAACATATCAGACCTAGCAACAGTATGATACAGCATGCCGTCCCTATACCTGCTGCCAAGTACAGAATATGGTTCATGATATTGACTCTTCCGAATTCCGATATTAACCAGTGATCCTCCTCCTCCCTCCGCTCCTCTGCTTAAATAATTTTCACCGTCGTGTAGTCTTAACAACTTTTCATGCATGCATGCTGTTTCTGTGTGTGTGTGTGTGTGTAATGCTGTTAGACCCCTCGACATCAAGAAAATTAATGCGTACGCATCAAAAAAATTAATTTGTCGATCATTAAAGTGTTATATGTCTACCTTCTAAACCTTTTAAATCTCTAGTTTTTGCTTCTATTTTCTTGTTTTTTTTTTACTCAAACAATTCAACATAACAATATCCACTAACATAATAAAACATAATATTGCGTATACAAAATCAACATAATAATATTGTGTATGCATGAACAAGATAGATATATATGACAAAAAAAAAAAAAAAAAGATATATATATATATATTTATGCAGTATAATGTAAAAAAAAATAGTATAACTACAACTAAAAAACTATCTAAAAATACGACAAAATTCTATAAAAATTTACGCAATGATTATCTTAATTAATTTGGAGTGCAACACCGAGTAGATTTATGAATTTTTTTTCACGCCATACTACTACGTATCTTTAATTTATTATTGGAAGGAATTAAAACGAGAAGACTAATGGAATCAAAGTAAGATCTCGTTCTCGTGTGGAGGAATCAGCAGCGAATGGAGCAGGGGAATTAATTGTAGTGCTGCACGTGGGCTAACCGAGCTTGAAAAAGGCCAAATAACATGGGCCGGTTTGTGGATTGAAGCCTTAAAGCAACCCAATGTCCCGTACTTCTCCTCATCTCTTATTTTAAGCCACGTAAAACTTTTTTTAAAGAAGATGTCAAATTTTAAACGTAAAAATTAAATTTAAAAGTTTATGTGACAGTTTAATCTTTTCTTTTTAATTTTGTTCTCCATCCGATGTGTCAAATTCAAAATTATTTATTACATTATTTATTTTTATACTTGTGATAAGTATTTTTAGAACAACAAATAATAATAAAAATGATAAAAAAAATTAATTATCAATCACTACAAATAGATTTGAAGTTGTTGTCAAAATGATGTCAAATCACGTCATGCCACATAGGAATTGGCATTTTCAGTTGAAAACAATGAAGGTGTCATTTTTTTACTGTTATTGCTCGTGGACTTTTTGTCACAGTCCGTCCCGAGATATCTATTTTTGACGGCGTGAGATTACTTATTTACCCTGGACGTGTTGTGTGGTGGTGTGGTAGGTTAGAATTTGGACCAATTAGTGCTAAGTCCTATTATTTTGGAACCAATTAGGACTTAGATAGTATTTTCTTTGGTTTTGATTTGTGACCCACGTGTGCCACACACACACACACACACACACTTACTCTCTCTCCCGTGCTCTCTCTCTCTCTCCTCCCTCAAGGATTTTTCTGAAAATCCGTACAATTGTACGGACAAACTTGGAACCAACCATTTCACGCACGGATCGACGTCAAGAAGGTAAGATTCGAACTCCTTGCAAGTCTCTGAGTTCATATATGCCATTTTTAGATCTTGAAACCCTCAAAATCCCGAGAAACCATAACCCCATATTTCATGCATTGTTCATGCACTAATTAATGTGAGGTTTTTGGGAGTTTTTAAGGACATAGGGATCTTTGAATCATCCTCACGAAGCTCGGAGAAGAAAAACCAAGCGATTTGGACGTCGGGAAATCGAGTTCGACGAGTTTTAAGTTTTCGCCGGATTATCGAGCTTTCTCCGGCGAGTTTTCGTGGATTTCAAGCCTTGAAATTGGTAAGGATGTGTTCTTCTAGTTATAAGCTTCAAATTGAGACCAATTTCATGAGTTTTGGTTAAGAAATGACTGAGATATCAAGGATTTTCAAATTCCCAGTTTTCCGGCGACGGCGACGGTCACCGGAGTCGAAGGAAGAAGACGAGCGAATATTCCGTCAACTTTGACAAAATATTCTAACGGCGTCAGGTTAGTTTTAACAGTATATGCTATTATTTAAGGGAATATTCCCTAACGCCGTTAGGGTTACCGTCAATGTGCCTGGCACGTGCTCGTGCGTGGGCGGCGCGTCTGGCCGTGCCTTGGGCGGCGCGTCTGGCCGTGCCTTGGCCGGCGTGTGGGTGGTTGAAATTTTTTTCTAAAAATATGGGGATGTTCGTGAGGTTGTGTAGATCACGTTGGTATATTCAAACATCCCATTTGAGCATTGTATGAGAAGTTATTAGCTAGTATTGGTTATGTGCTTTAAATAACGTTTTTATAGTTGTTTCGCATATAGGGGAGACTTATCCCGAGGACGAGCGCAGTCAAGGGCGACTCGGGGGCTACGACCCTTCGACATACCAGTGAGTGGGCTTTTGGTTTTCAGTATATACTAGTATATACTTGATATTTTCCCAGAAAATGCATTTAAATGAGTTATGATTTGAATTGCCATGCCAAACGTTTTATATTTAGAATATGCATATGATGTTTGCATATATATATTTATTTGTGGTGATGAGGACGCTCAGGTAAGTCCCAGGTGAGTTTATGAATTGTGCATGTGAATAACGGTTGTGATTAATTGAGAAACATTGAGCTCATAAACTTGCACCCCGGTGTTAGTGATTTAGCCAGAGATATGGCACAGACCTGTATATAATGTCACTTCCCGCACCATATGCTCACATTGGATCCAATTTAGGTGCACAGTCTTGTCGTACAAACCATTATAGGTGGTTCCGACTCGTAGGTAACTAGCGATTTATCGCACAACTATTATGAGAGCGTAGCATTGAGCATAACTATATTACACCCAGTCTTGTCATACAGACCTTTTCAGTGGTTCCAACTCATGTGCAGTGTAGTGTCGTATATGTCACCTGTAGTGACTCCGGCTAGAGTGACTAATGAACTATGAATTCAGCCGTACAAACTTCTGCAAGGGTTCCGGCTAATATGTTATTTTCCATGAATTTATTTTCACCTGAGTTACTTATTCTGTTTTATATTTGGCATGGCATATTCATAATCATTAGATGTATATATTTATATTCTAATTCTAGGAAAATTATACATGTTTTACGGCGAGGGGTTAGAGCATTTTGATGATGAAATGATTTTTGAAAAGCTTTGTTTTTGCCCACTCACATTTTATGTTTTGCGCCCCTCCAAGTTTTAGGTAGACTTGCTGCTGGTGGCATCGAGGATCTCGGCAGTTCTGACAGAATAAAATATTTGTAGGATATTCTCCGGTACTGTATAACTAGTACTTGTCCTACTGGACTGCACCTAGACTTTCTATGCTCTGATTAGGTGTATTTACACTTGTATCTCACTCCTAACACTTTCTATTTATTAGTGCACATTAGTAGCTTTCGGTTTTTATTTATTCGTATATTTCTTACCCTTATCGTTTCCGCACTGTGCACATGGCTACGTCACCCTCACGTGACGGCCAGCATGCCTCGGTCTCGGTCGGGGTGTGTCACTTTTTGACTTCTTCTCTAAAGATACTCTAATAGTTTTTTTTTTTTTTTTTTTTTTTTTTTTTTGAAAAAGAAAAAATTATTAGATTGAAAAAAATCAATAAAAAGTTAAAGGATAGAATTCAATGCAAAACTATTTACTTTGCTACTCAATAAATATGAAAATTTTACCCAAAGACGACAAATTTAAGTTAAATTGCACGGTGAATCAGTCATAACAACTTAAGCACGTGAGCAAATAACATTTTTTGCTACTTTTATTAATTTTTTTCGATTTGTTGCTTTTGTGTGCAATACGAACCCCACTCTCAAATACTATTGAAGCTTTTTTAAATATTACACTACTTTCTTGATGATAATAATACATTTGTAAAAGTTTTCTTTCCTTTCCCTTTTCTTTTTTCTTTCTTTTTTCCCAGCTAAATTCATTGGCAGGCATTTTAATATTCCTTTGTATAAAGTAGGCGGGGTTAGGCTAGATTAACAAACCAGTTTTAGGTTCTAATCAAATTAATCTCATTTTTCCATGATTAATTAACAGGAAACCCAGTTGACCACTAAATAGCAAAGGATGTGTCTTATTTTAAAAACAAATCCAGAAACCTGTCTCTAGGTTTGCAGCCGGTCATTAAAATTGTTTGACAAACGAATCATGAATTCATGGTTACGATTCTTTTTGTATCTCTCTCATCACATGATTAGACTAATCAACCATAAACTCTAATCTCGTCAAGCAACGGAAACCTAATAACAGAACTAATTCCAACATACAATATCCTTTATGGGCATATTTTCAAAAGCACTAGATCATATAACTCATGCAACTAAACTAAATCACTGCATTCTATTAAAAGCAACAGATTTTATGACGAGTAGAGAGGGCACGAAGAACGCACGCTCATATGTTCTATGAATGTTAGCAACTACTGCACAAAGTAAGGCCCTCTCTTCAATGTTTCTTACACAAACGGATAGCGAAATGAAGCAATTTTCTTTACATTAACAAAGTTCATCGCGATTTACATCCTGCTGGTGATTTGCAAAGGTAAGAGGCAGCTTTTACCCGAGTCCCGAGAACTCCAGTTTAACCAATGTTATTTGAAGGCAGCCGCAGCGAAGCTCAAGTTTAGAATCAGATATCTTGTATGAGATTCACAATCAACAGCACAATGTCTAAATAGAAACAATAAAAGGCTGTTGAAGAAAAAACATGTAAAACAAAACTGTATCAATTCATTCGTATCTACTGAAAAAAATGAAAATACAATTCAATGAACCCATTAGCAACTGTGAACTAGAAACATACATGATTAACAGCGAGTACAAAACAAAACGAACCCACACAACAAATAGACAAATAAGAATCAAAGCAGGATTCACTCACGTCTTAGGAAGGCTACAGCTCACTATAGTTGCGCCAAACTGCACGAAATTCCTCACGGTAAGTGTTCAGGCGTGCTTTCAAGTTTGGTGTTCTGAAGCTTGCGTGCAACAAAGTGGCTGCAAGACAGAAGGAGAAAGAGACAGAGGAACAGAGAGAGCAAATCAATTACAAAGCATACAGCATGTGAGTTAAATGAATATGGATTATAGGAAAGGAACGTACCAAGAAGTCCAAAAGCGAGTGCCCACAACACAGTTAAGAGACCACAGGAGACAAACCATAGAATGAAGCTCACTACACATAGGAAGTGAATGGTTAGTAAGTAATGAAATAATTGCTTGTTGATATAAATAAACACCAAAACAAATATTGAAGTCACAGTCTAGCTTGCTTTGACTAATCCAGAACAAATATAGGGAAGAGGATTTACGTACCAGAAGAGAGTATCATGACAAACACCCATCGAGGCCGACCACATATGAATATTGCTCTTTTAGCTGATGGACGTCCACGAATTACAGGCCTGGAAATAATTAAACAATCTATGAAGCAACTGCACTCGGTTCATAGTAGGTCAAATGATAAGCGACCAAACTTACGTAAGGGGAGGTCTCATTTTTGCAGCTAAATGTGGAGAGAATTGTCTCACGGTTCTTGAAACTTTCTCACTAAAGGTACCTGCAAAGCTGTAGCAATGGTACTTACAATAATATCTTAAATAAATAACAGATAGTAACCGGTAAATAAATAAGGGATCATACAACTTATGCAAGATGCTTGTAGGAAGATCCAGGATTTTAGGATGACCCTTAACTGTTGAGAAGTGCACATCATCGAAATATAGATACTTTTACTATGAAAACAATTACTATAGAGAACACTATAGCCTTGTTTGGTCTCTAGGATTGGATTGAATTGGATCGGAATGGACAACCCACTATATCCTAAACACCAAATGAGACCTACATGGTTTAAGTAGACTCATCTAAGGGCACAATACATAGAAACTGAACAGCATTCATCTAAATAACTAATTTACTCATCTAAGTTCACCTTGTTCAAACCCAATGCCTCAAACTCGTAATAAGATACCAAACCGAAATTCATTTGGCGATACTAAGTTATCTGCAAAGAACTGTAAAACTATAACATGCGAGCAGGATAGCCGAATTAATCCAAAAAGTAATCACTAGCATGCGAGCAGGATTAGAGTGTATTACCTGTCATTGAGAAACGCAATGCTGAGCGCAGTAAGAACAGCCGAAATAAGAGCGAGTGGACTCCGGAGAAAAGCCAAGCCTGCAGTTGAAATTTGAGATTTCAAAACACAATTACACGCACAGATAAGGCAATAGATTGGCAATTAGAGAAAGTGATTGAGGCTGCCTTGTTTGCTCACCAAGAACTAGCACGATCAAAAGGAAGTAGTTGGTCCTGTAGCTGCACAAAATCCAAAAAAATGGGAAATTCAAAACACGATTAATCATAACTAATTCAATAATTCAAATATCTAATCGCACAAACATAAAAATTTGAACTGAATTCAGTACAAGAAAATTAAGTCTTACAAAAATACGAATCTTCGGAATTCGAATTACAACAGTCGAAACAAATAAGGTGAATTAGGAGGGAGAGAGAGGGAGAGAGGGATCGTACTAGTAAAGATTGCATTTGAGGCGGCTATTCCATTTGGAGGAGGATCTGGGGATGGTGAACCTGGAGAAGAATTCAGAGAGAGGGCGCGGCGGAGACGACCAGTCGACCTCGCGGAGGGCGTCGATCACATCCTCCGCCGTGACGTTGCCCCAATCCATTTGTTTTGCGGCGCTTCGAAACCCTAGCTAAGACTGAGTCGAACGGAGAAGAAGGAGACCGCGAAGTCGAAACGGTGGTTGGTGACGGAAAAGGAAACAGAACCGTCGGGAAAGAAGGGATCGGAGGGAGCTCGGTGGTAGCGGGGTGTGATATGGAAATTGAGGAATTGGGGGAAATGAATATAAGCTGGGGAAGGAGAGAGGACCAAATTAACGACTGGGGATAATGACGAGTAGGCGGCCACCAGCGAAAATTTAAAAAAAAAAAAAAAAGTGTCTGAGCCCGGGTTCGAACCGGGGACCTCTAGTGTGTGAGACTAGCGTGATAACCGACTACACCACCCAGACGCTTTGGCTAGGAACCGTTGCTGTTTTTTATTTAACCAATGAGGGTTTGGAAGATATTCCTATGTAAGGTGTCACAGTAGCGAGTAGGGCCAGTTTGGTATTTGTAGTGCTTTTTTAAAAACTGTTTTTTTTATGCTTTAAGAATAATTAGATGTAAAATAAAGTAGTTGAGCGTTTGGTAAGTTATATTTTAAAAGTGTTTTGAGTATGAAAAGTTGTGTAAAATCGTTTCGTAAATTTTAATGTAAAGTAATATAATTGTACATAATGACAAAAATAGACATGGTAGTGGGGTGGTGGTGATGCAACAATGGCAAAGGCAGTGGTGATGGTGGTGACAAAGGTGGAGGTATGGTGGTGGTGCCAATAGTGGGGTATGGTGGTTGGGATGTAGAGGTAACAATGATGGTAGATGTTAGTGGCACTTGTGTTTGTGGTGGCAGTGGCATCGACTATGGTTATGGTGGTGATGGTGGCAGTGGTGGCATTGATGGTGGCGGCATCAGTGGTGGTGATGGTCGTGATGGTAGTGGTGTAGTTACGGTGGTGGTGGTGGTAATGACAATGGTTGGCTAGGGTTAGTGTTTGAAGTGGTAGGTGGTGGCGGTCACTTTGTTATCCAAGAGATCAATTGAGCATCAAAAGGTTAAACAATGTCAATTTTGAAAAACTAATCAAGGTATTACAAGAATCGAAAATATTCACTAAAGACTCAAATTTGCTTTTCTTAAAGCTGTTTTTAAAAACAATCTACAAGCTGCTTTTAAAAGTTGTTGTTTAGATGTCATTGTTTTAAGATAAGCAAGATATTTTATTTTTATCAACCACTTTTTAATTGCATAAGTTTAAAGTGAAGTAGTTTTTGGGCAAAATAACAAAAAACAATACTAAACAGGGCCTAAAATTTTGAAATGATTTTATAAGCATCTTTCTCATGTGTTTCGCTTCGTAAGTGATTACGTGACTCGTAATGCAGTTCTTACTTATCAATGTATTCTTAATTTATTAACATGTAAGAAAATCGACCATCAAATGAAAGCAAAACTTTACTTGAGGAGAGAGACAAAACTCAAACAATTTTTATTTATTTTTTGGTTACTTTGCAGTGTTATGAATTTTGTTATTTTTTTATTTCCCAACAATGCCTTACGTCATCTACCTATTTATTTTTGCATTATATACATAGTGACAAATGTCAAAACAACAACTATCATTAGAGGCTGAGACCGACATATTCGTCTTATATTCACATAAAAATACTCAATAGAGTGCGAACTTACAATTCTTGAAAAATACGAATTTATTTTTATATGTTGTACTTGTTCTTTGGTGTTGGAGTAATTTACATAAAAATCCATCCAATAAGGATATAACAATTTTTTTTTTCCATATACATGGAGGCCCTTGTATAATGTTGGCTTCCATGATATATTCAAGAGGACAATTACTTACGTATGCGTATATTTCTCCTCATGTAACGTGAGAGGACATTTAATAGGGAAAATATATAGTATGAAATTTATCTCCATCTACGAAACTGCTATTATAGAGCGAAAAAAAAACTTATTATGATTAATTTAAGAAATGAGCTCACCATTTACGACGTAATTGGTTAACAAAATGTGGTCACTTTTATTACCTTTTTCTTCAATTCCATTCATGATTATTTCGCTTTTAATTAGAGAACCTTTTCCCGCTGCAAGAGGAAAAGGTTTTTTTTTATTTTTTTTTTCCAGATAATTTTGCTACCCACGTCAGCAAAAGTAACTCCACTCCTCAAACCAATAACCACTTGAATTGACCCAAAATAACCACGTGAAATGTCATTAAAACATGATATTGAGCGCATTTTCGACCCGCTCTTAAATTAGGGGAGATTTTTCAATGTGTTTAGAGCATGTATCGGTACACTACGTGTCATTGTACAAGTGAAAAAACTACTTGTATTAAAAAATTAACGACTTAAGATCATCTTTAAAAGATATGTCGATTTCAAGTGGCGCAATCAAATTTGAAAGTAGAATGAAACTTCAACCGATATCTTAATTATTTTATTGTAGAGTCTCATTAATGCATCAATTATAAATCATGAAAAAATATTTTTATTGATTTCTTTTTAAAAATGGATCCGATAAATATCATTTGTAACAAAAAAATATATGGGTTGGAGTAAGAAAAAAAAATATGACATTGCCACATCACTTATCAAATTAACATTTCACATGTATCATTTAACGTATCTATTGAAAGTGCTCTAAAATTAAAACTTTCATTCACTAATATAATAACACATAATATACAACACATAATGTTAAAAATATTATTTATTAATTTTCGTTAAATTATGTAAATTTTAATTATTATGGGGAGTGAACATAATCAAATCAAACTCGTGGTGAATATAATCATCGCTTTATTATGGGGAGTGAACATATTTCAATTATTGTCCCTGGTTCAATCCCATCATCGCCAACCTCAACAGGAGAATATCTTCCGCCAACCACACCGCGCCACCTGTCAATGAACGGCCACGACTCGAAGAGAAGACGCTCGCGTGCGCGCCCTCACGATTTGTACCGGATATACGCATCCGTAGGGAATCATCGCTCTCGCTCCCTGTTATCTTGTAGCTCCGTCCCCGTACTTGGACGCTACCGAAAATCCTCTCACTCCACCGAAAAGAAAAAAAAAAAAAAAAAAAAAATCCACTAATCTCAATTATTATCACTAATCACGAATTTGCAATCATCACGATTACGAAGTTTATCAGATTACTTAATCAAATATTCTAATCGGCTTGATCATATCAAGTTTTTCAACCTTACGCTCCGCATTAATAAGCAAAGGACCTCCAATTAATCTCCCTACCCCTCTCTCTCTCCAATTTTTTTTTCTCTTTCTCTCTCATCGCGTTATCAGAATCCGACCGAAACAGGGGTCGAAATCGAATCCCGAGGAGATCTACATACGAGGTCCGGCAAGTTCGGAAATACGGGAGCTTCAAGATTCGGGTTTCGGGTTCGGAGCCGTTAGGGTTTTGGGTTATTTGGAGGGGCTAGAAATGGCTCAGGCGTCCGGGAGGGGGAGGGTCGTCGGGGACTATCTAGTGGATCGGCAAATCGGGTCGGGTTCGTTCTCGGTGGTTTGGCACGCGCGCCACCGGGTCCACGGGACGGAGGTGGCGATTAAGGAGATCGCGACTGGGCGGCTGAACAAGAAGTTGCAGGAGAGTCTGTTGTCGGAGATTTTCATAATGAAGAAGATTGACCACCCGAATATTATTCGGTTGCACGATATTATAGAGGTTGGTGGAATTTAGGGTTTTTTTAGTTTGTTTATATTTTTGGCTGAAGTTCTGTTTGGTTGCTGAGAAAATTGGGGAAAATGGAGGGAAAGTGTATTGAGCTCTGCTGTTTCGATTAGGTTTGAATTTTTCGGGGTTTCTGGATGCTGAAAGCTTTGAATTTACTTGAGACTTTGATTACTTTGTGTGGCTGTGTTGTTTGGAAAGTTCATACATAGAAAAGTCTGTCTCTTTCTCTCTCTAGGAGCTTATTGAAGTCTTCTTTGTTGGTTTCTGGTGTTCGTGGAATCTTAATATTTCCTTTATGTAATTAAGGCATTAAATTTGCAGGGATTGTGTACTCTGCATTGAAACAACTGCGTTTTCTTGTTGCATTTAGTAAGAACATAAACTTTAGCGGGCTGAAAAGCGCTCTAGGATTTGTTTGGTTGATGACACATGTAGAAATGTGAATACCTTAACTGAAAATGGCTTCACTTGATCGAAAACTAAAACAACTTTCTACATTGGTTGAGGAAAGTGAATAGGTTATGGAGTAGTGCTTCCAGCGTTTTCTTGTTGCATTTAGTAAGAACATAAACTGTAGTGGGCGGAAAAGTCCTCTAGGATTTGTTTGGTTGATGACACATGTAGAAATGCAAATACTTTCACTGAAAATGGCTTCACTCGAGTGAAAGCTGAAACCACTTTCTGCTTTAGTTGAGGGAAGTGAGTAGGTTATGGGGTAATGCTTCCAGCATTTTCTTGTCGCGTATCGAAAGAAAACGCCAACCCTTTGTCGGCAGCGAAACTTAGCGGGGCAAAAAACTTCCAGCATTGGAGAACCGGATATTTGGCATGTGAAGTTATCATTTTAGGCATTTAATAATTGTTTTTGTACATAAATGGAAGACACCTTTGGAACTGCCTAATTAGTAGAGAGATATAACTGGTGCTCCGCTTTACTTTGTTACGATTTATGGGTGGGGAAAAGACCAATCTCACTTTTGCTCTTGGTTATCGCTTTCAAATTACCCCTCATTTCTTTGTTTCCCTCATAATGTTTGTTTGCCATTCAATTAAAACAGGTTCCTGGGAAGATAAATCTTGTCTTAGAGTATTGCAGAGGTGGCGATCTTTTTATGTATATTCAACGTCATGGAAAAGTGCCTGAAGCTCTTGCAAAACACTTCATGCAGCAGCTAGGTTTGCCTCAGAATTTTTATTGCTTCAGATCATCTTCTTTTTCTGTCTGCATATATAAGGAGTTGTATATGTACTAATTTTGAAGTAATTGTGTTACTTACAGTGGCAGGTCTACAAATGCTTCGTGACAACAATCTTATACATCGGGATCTCAAGCCACAGGTCTGGTTGAATCAAATGCTAATTATAATTAAATTTTGATTGTTCAATTAGTGCAATGATGGTTTAGGTTAGTTATATTTTTGAACTTGATCATTACCATTTATATAGTGATGATCTCTCACCAAATAATCTAATGTCAGATTATTAATCAGGACAGCGTATATTCATACATGATTGATGATTCCATCTGATCAATATGTTGCTTGATGCTAGGCAATATAACATGTTCTGATAAGACAACGAGCTAACATGCTAGATTGTCTGGTAAGAGATCATCACTATACGTTACACATACATATACAGGCATTCTGTTGTAAGGGGCTAACATAAGTAGCTAATCCAAGGGCATCAGTTTTAGGATTATAGCACTCCTGCTGTTCGGATTAAAATATTTCCACCCATTTGAGTCTCAGCTGTAGAGAAATATTTAATGGTCTAAGATTAGGTACTTATGTATAACTAAATAGTGATGGTTGGAGATGTCATAGGATATTGTTTGATTTGTAGTAATCTTGTCTTTGCAGAAAGGTTTCGTTGCTATGTCATTCCATTTGTAATGTTTATCATTCTTGGAACAGAATCTCTTGCTGTCCACCAATGACAACAATTCAGTCTTGAAGATTGCAGATTTTGGATTTGCAAGGTAAAAGCATCATCGTCGTTTTGCCTTTTTTTGGGGTAAATCGTTACCCCATCTATTCAAGCATGTCCATTGACTTCATTATTATCTTTTAGTAATTGATTGCATATGGTGTTTGTTGACTCTCTATCCCATTCATTCTTATCAAAATTTCCTTTTTTGGGGCAGATCTCTGCAACCTCGAGGCCTTGCTGAAACCTTGTGTGGTTCACCACTTTACATGGCTCCAGAGATAATGCAACTTCAAAAATATGATGCAAAGGTGAAATTTACTCTTCTCTACTGATAGGCAATCACAATTATTTCATGAGCCATTTTCCCACTAACCTTGAACTGAATACGCAGGCAGATCTCTGGAGTGTTGGTGCAATTTTATTTCAACTTGTAACTGGGAGAACCCCATTTACAGGAAACAATCAAATACAGGTTCAGTTACAAAACCTTTCCCTTTTCCGTTTCCTTTTCTTTACAGACCTCAAGCTAATATTAGGTATGGACCAAATCAGTAATTTTCAATTGTATTTCTGCCTCACTTTTCAATTAATTTCTCTCGTGTTTTGCAGTTGCTTCAGAACATACTGAAAGCAACCGAGTTGCAGTTCCCTTCAGATAGCAACAATTTGAGTTCAGAGTGCAAGGAATTGTGTCAGAAATTGTTACGCCGCAATCCGGGTATCTAGTTTTGGTTCAATAATCCAAGTATTCATCTAATATAATTAAGTGAAATTTGCATGTGGAATTCCAAGTTAGGCTAAAACAGGACAATAATTGGATGCTAAAACGGGTTTATAATCATTTTTATGTTGCCAAGTTTCTCGATTGTGCGTGAGAGATGGAAGCTAGCTGCATGAGCTGGTTCCTATCAGTGTAAAACCTCGATATATCATTGTTGTTGTGTTGATTTCTTGTATAACTAGAACGACCTTGGCTTAGTTTCACTTTTATAAGAACTGAAAGGATGTATACAGCTTAGGCATGTAAGAATTCTAAGTTGGTTTGTTGTTACACATTGAGTTCATAGTTACTTTACTGTGGTAGTGCTCCAAATAAGTGTAAGCGCTTTTTTTTTTTTTTTTTTTTGATACAAGTGAGAAAGGGATAGTGTAGTAGAACCCTCAAGATTCTTATCTCCAATAAAGTATGTGAACTAGAATTTAGGATGGATATAGGAGTGACTAGAAAATACAATAAAAAATGTTTGCATTACAAAAAGGTTGAGAGTGATACCTAATAATGGTAGATAAGAGAAACTAGGCTCAGATGGTATGAAGATGTGTAAATAGAAGGTAATAGGATTAAAAAGGTGACCAAAATAAACATCAGATGAAGACTAAATTAATGTGGAAGCATCTTAAGAAACTTAGATTTATATGTGATCCAATATATTCTAGAAACAAAGGGAAAATGATGAATGAACGAATGCATGCATGGAAGGATGATTGAAATCTGCTGAGCTCCTGATTTGTTTAACTAATGTTACCCCATAGTTCTGATTTTTTTCTCTGTTATTGTGTATACAGTGGAACGCCTAACATTTGAAGAGTTCTTTAATCACCCATTTCTTTCTCAACAGTCACCATATTCAAGGTAAATGAGGCAAATAGTTCAGTCTTCATGTGTTTGACTAAAACTATTCCTTATATTTAAGATGATTCTCGGTTTCATGCAGGAGTAGGAGGGCATCAAGAATGGCGGATGGACTTCCTACATCTGAACACAATGCAATGATGAACATGGAGGAAAGTTCTCAAGAGGATTGTCTGCCTTTCCTTTTAGATGATGATTCCAGTGGCCCTGAGGGGAGCCCATCCTTTTCAAGGAGGAGGTCCTCGATGAAGTCCACTTATGGATTTTCTCTCGATACAAAAGGTGATAGACGGGAAGCATCACCTACCACTTCGTACAGATATGGCAGTGCAACACGTAAAGAAAATTCTAGTCTTAGGTTGGACGGCCATAGACCATTAGATAGAAATCTAACTGACCCTCTAAGATCTGTGCACCAAAAACCAGTGAATGCTCGATCAAGAGGTAGGATTCTGTTGTACTCTTCTAATTTCATTATTAGCTATCTACATCCAGAAATGTCTTAATACAACATGCATCTATTATCTTATTTGCGTTCGCAGTTATGGATTCACTGGAGTTGATTGATCAAGATTATGTTCTTGTGTCTGGACCTCCAGTTGATTTGTCTTCTTCCTCAGCTAGTGCTTCCAAACCAAGCCCTTCTTTATACAAATCACAGAGTCTCCCTCGAGAATCATTAGCCACCTCATCAAGTGCCCCAATGCCAATCATGGGTGCAGCAGCTAATAGTAACTTGTGTTGCATAGGAAGCTTGGATAGTCAGAGTTCTGCTCCAGGGACGTCATTAGGATCAGCGGATATGGGAGATGCGTTGGAGCAGCCATCAACACACTGCATGACAAGGCTTAGTTCGTTGCAGCAATGTGTGTCTGCTCTTACTGAATTAGTTCATGAAAAGGTAAATCATGAGATGCCCACTTGTATGAAGGTGTTTATGGTTCCCTCTGTAAAATCAGTATGTAGAAGTTCCTTGTTTGAAAAAATCAGAAAAATGCACTGTTGTTAAGATTAGCGTATAGAATCTTTTGGTGCTAAGAATTGATACTGGTACCTCCATGCATGTGCTTCAGATGCAGCTAGACTAGACTCTTGATTTGCTATACAGAATGATGGGTTTTCTCTGCTATACACTGATTATTATTTCTATTTCCCATGTGTTTTAACTGATTACGGTATCTCTGTGTGTTTCTTTTTATGGTGGGAAAAGACGCAGGCAGGGAAGCATCGAGAAGCATTCTCAATTCAGCTCGTAATTCTTGCAATTTGGAAGCAAGCTCTTCATATATGCCATACACAGGCTGCCTCAGCTATGGAAGGAAGTCCGAGTCAAGAAACTACAAGATTTAGGACCACCAGCAAGAAGCATAATAGTCCTGATATGGACGAAAGCCTTGATGTTAACACTCAAGGACCTGAAGATATTTCCTCTCAGATTGAGCGGGAATTTCTCCAAGAAGTTGAGCATGCAGAGGAACTTGCAAAGGCTATTGAGCCCGGTATGCATTCAATTCTCAATGTCATCTGGAGCATTTTTTGTTTTGCCATATGCATCATTGGTTAAGTACTTATGACCAGTAAGACCAAATGTTTCTCTGCTCCTATAATGTGGAAACTATTTCATCGATGACTTTTGGAAACCAGTTTTGCATCATTCTTGTCTTATTTATGCATGCATGTTTCGCTAAATAAGAATGCTAGGTTCTTCCTGATATCTTCAGTTGACATGAAAACATAATTTTTTTTGTTTATCTTCTCTAATAATCTTCTGGTTTACTTTCTAATGGTTACAGGACATGCAGAGATGCCAGATGCAATGGAGACAATATTTCAATCTGCTCTGGCTTTCGGGAAAAATGGGGGCGTAAGTATATTTTTTGCTCTTTTCTCATATTTGTAAACATGCCATTCATTTCTCTTTTAAATTTTGTGTACACAGATTAAACTAGCTGGAAAGGCTCCGAAAACCATTGTCTTTTTAAAACCAATGCTCCTTCGACACAAATCTGTTTGGTCTTTTCTACATGCTCGTCTATTTATCATTCAAACTGTATATCATCCACGAAATTACCTTCAAGCCAGATCGTTACATACTCTATAGCAGAGAATCAACGTATAAAGTCTAGTGATAGAAGTAAATTGGCATTCCTCGTATATGTAGGTTGATGAGCTAATGGGTAACATGGAAAGTGCGGCAGTGTTCTATACAAAGGCTGTGCGCCTCTTGGTCTTTCTTCTAGTCGAAGCACCATTGCTCATTCTCAACCCGCCATTCTCCCTGACAAACTCTGACCGGTATAGGCTTCGAAATTACATTGGCATACTTAATAACAGGCAAGGTTACTCAAGGTCTCAGCGGATGGCGATTTTGAAGTGCGAGGAACAACAATGCCCGCCTTAGAAATGAATAACTTAAAAGTGTAGTTTTCTACGTGCCCCGATTGACTGTACACTGTATAATAATTTGTTTGTACAGCTATTCTTTGATTGAAGGATGTGGGAAGTTAGTGGAACATGTTTAGTTCATTAGGTAACATGTATTTATTTCATTTCTGTCATTTAAAGAATGATGAAAATGTTCATATTCGTTTACCCCTTTGTGTTGTGTGTTTGTGCCTGTTGTAATGGACATCAAATATTTATTAGGTTACAAGCGATATTCTACCCAAAGAGGAGGGGGCGGGTTTGAATCCGAGCAGCAGTATGTTGAGGAATGGCTTACGTTCTGCCCGATCCATTCATTACTTGCTAGAGCACATCTCATTACAGATACAGATACTCCGTCACAGGGGCTTGCCTACACCTAGGATGCTACTATGGCCGTATCTCAAATCAATAGCATCCTTTTGCGATAAAATTAGATACACGAGCTTCAGTTATTTGCTTGGGATACCGCTACTGTAGAGTAGCGGGTGTAGGTAAGTCTCTCAGTAACCCTTTTTTGGTTGACTTGTCCGAGTTGAGTAGTTGGGCGATCAATGTTGGGGATAGTAGTTCGGACTATAAAAGTCCACATAAAACACCGGTTGCCAGGACAGACTGTGGTCCTTCCGGAAATTGATGTCTCCTCTTTGCTGTCGTCTTTAGGCAATGGAGGTCAACGTCAACCCGTACACACAATTTTCGGGTTAAAATCTTTACCTTTTAACCCACCAATGTTACTACACTAGGGGAGGAAAAAAGTTTGAACCGGGACGTAGTGAGTTGAATAAGAGACTCATTGGCAGGATAATCCACAACCTGCAGCCCACCAACTTTGGTGGTTCTATTTTATGGCACTCAATCCAAACTTCTATGTTCATTAAACATCATTGGTCATTACAAAACCTTCAACTCTCCTCGATACTACTCGATACTACTCTAATATACGGGAAAGGAGATTCAAATTCAGGTGCAAGGGCTGGACATACTGCGTCAAACTAACCTAACGCAAAAGAAAAATCAACGTCATCTTGGATTTGTGCGTGTTTTGTACTATACATATTGCGCAAAACATCTTCGGAAGAATTCAGATTGCAATTTGCTACTTGAATAAATTGGGTTTAATAATATTCAAGTTGCGTAACGTGTTCAATAGACTATAATATTTCATGGAATTAAAAGAATTAATAGTTTGAAAATAGTTGTAGTTAGGTCTAGAAGCAAAGACATTTGCGGTAATAAGTTGACTTTTATTGCATAATCGAAGAACATTCTGCATATTACTTCAAAGAAAGAAAAAAAACCAAGAGACGAACGTTGTATTTCATGGCAAGACGGCAACCTAAGAGTCCAGATTGGAACAAGACCATTTCCAACAGCCCTGAAGCATTCTCCGAAAACCACCATGGAAGTTCTCAAACTTCTTGTTCTTTCGCTGTTTGCAGCCACGGTTGGCCGGAGTCAAGCGGGGTTAATAGGGCTGCAAAGCCTAAGGCCAGGGAGCTCTTTGACAGTTGAGGAAGAAGGTGACTTCTTGGTTTCGCCCAACGGAACTTTCTCCGCTGGATTTTACAGCGTTGGCAGGAATGTATCTTGTTATTCAATATGGTTCACAAGGTCAGCCAATAAAACAGTGGTTTGGATGGCGAATAGAGACAGACCGGTCAGCGTACGAGGATCCAAGCTAACCTTCCACAGAAATGGCAACCTGGTCTTGACTGATGGGGTTGGATCGATTATATGGTCAACCAACACTATCTCCAACACGGGCTTGGAAGCACGGCTTCTTGAGACCGGAAACTTGGTGCTGCTCAACCAAGAAAAGAAGGTCATCTGGCAGAGTTTTGATTTTCCCACGGATACACTTCTACCGTCACAGAAATTTGTCAAGAACACAACCTTGGTGTCTATGAGAAGTCAAGGTACATACTTATCTGGATTTTACAACTTCAAATTTGACGATAATAATGTACTATATCTCATATACAATGGCGCTCTACTTTCAAGTGTTTATTGGCCAAAGACGGACCTAACTGTTTTCCAGAGTGGTAGAACACCTTACAATAGTTCTAGACTAGCAATTCTGGATGAGGCCGGACAATTTATATCGAGTGACAATTTGATGTTCAATGCATCTGATTACGGGGTTGGTCCAAAACGCCGTTTAACAATGGATTATGATGGCATCTTGAGGTTGTACAGTCTAAATGAATCATCCGGGGTTTGGGAACTGTCATGGTTGCCTGATAGTGTCGATGCATGCTCGGTTCACGGCTTGTGTGGTGAATACGGTGTTTGCACTTACAAACCACAACCTACTTGTGCTTGCCCTCATGGTTTCACCAGAAACGATCCTTCAGATGGGTCGAAAGGCTGCTCGCCAGTGTTCAATTTGAGCCATGATTCAAACAATTCAGAATTCATGGAGCTTCCCAACACAGATTACTATGGATATGACTTGGAAACTTATTCTCCTAAAGTTTCTTTTCAAGAATGCCAGAAATCGTGCCAAAACGATACAAGATGTAAAGGGTTCGGATATACTCTGGATGGACTTGGACATTGTTTCCCTAAAAGTTTACTCCTTAACGGATTTAGTATGCCAAACACTCTCCAAATCATGCATATCAAAATTCCGAAGGGCTTTCTGAGCAATGAAGTCCTAAACGGGTCAGTAACATACGATTTGAACTGTTCAGCGGCACAAGTTGTTCTCCAAAGTAGTGATGTTGAAGTGGAAAAGGGCAATAAAAATCGGTACATGGATTACCTGATTGGTTTTGTGAGCTCATTTGCGGTAATTGAAGCAATCTGCATTGGCTTGACATGGTGGTACATCTTCCGAAAGCAGGCTAAAGAGGAATTTGTGAACATGGGTTACATAGCATTAGCCATGGGATTCAAGCGCTTCACGTACGTAGAACTAAAAAAAGCAACCAATAATTTCAAGCAGGAGGTAGGAAAAGGAGGCTTTGGAACCGTGTATAAAGGGGTCCTAGACGACGAAAGAGTTGTAGCTGTGAAGAGACTAGATGGTGTCTTGCAAGGAGATGCAGAGTTTTGGGCAGAGGTGAGTGTGATAGGGAATATCAATCACCGAAACTTGGTTAAACTGTGGGGTTTCTGCGCGGACAATCAGCATAAGCTTCTCGTCTATGAGTACCTTGAGAATGGATCATTGGACAAAATCTTGTTCTCAGATGTGGAACTAGGATTGGAGCAGAGATACAAGATTGCGGTAGGCACTGCAAAGGGTTTGTCGTATTTACACGAGGAGTGCCTTGAGTGGGTGCTCCACTGCGATGTAAAGCCTCAAAACATACTGTTAGATGATCAGCTTGAACCTAAAGTGGCAGACTTTGAGATGTCAAAGCTATTCACAGATATCCATGGCATCAAAGACATGCAAGGGATGGGATTTTCAAAAGCGCGGGGCACCAGAGGTTATATGGCTCCGGAGTGGATGATGAACCTGAACATTGATGCCAAGGCGGATGTGTACAGCTATGGGATTGTTTTGCTGGAACTTCTGAGTGGAAAGAGCGCTTCGATTCTCATTTCAGCGCTTGCCAAAGAGTACAATGAGTGCAACCAACTGGTTCAATTTGTGACTGAAAAGATAAAAAAAGAAGGGCTTAAGCAAGTGATTGACCAGAGACTACTGCCTGAATTCGAATCGAAGAAGCTCGAAAGATTGATGAAAGTTGCTCTGTTGTGTGTTCACGAGGACCGCAATGCAAGGCCAGCCATGAGTAAGGTTGTCGAGATTCTGCTTGAAAATATTGAGTGAAGATCAATTGAAGATCACAGAATAACAGAGGCTGAAAGTAATACCAAATATTGCTTTTGTTTGTAGAATTATGTTGCTACCAATAACTTGTAATCAGGGGTAGGAATCCACCATTTTAGCTTTCTGAGAATTTGTTTCGTGCAATAGATTGTTATGAACCTCATATTCAATTTTTACACATTGAAATCTAAAATTTTCAGAATATGTGCAGATGAGTCTTATGTACATTATCCGAACGAGAGGTAAATTTTATTCTGATTTAAGCTAAACAGGAGTCTTTTCCTCGGTTCGGTTTTTGGCGATTAGATCTACTTGTACTTGTGTATAAGTTCTTAACTGCTTCTGCTCATCTGTTGATATGAGCATCCACAGAAGGTTTTAAGTTTTGTTGATTACAGTTATAACAGCAGGTTCTTGCTGTTACTGTTGCTTGTGTTACAAGTTTACATTCGCTGCATGTTGCAATATAGTAAACCTCATTACTGATATCACAACTGCAATTCTTTTGTGGGATATATGCATGTTTGAAAAGTATTCAAATTGCAGTTTACTAGTTGCTAAAATAGGTATTAAATCAAGAGTATGATGCCATTTTCCTTGTATTAAAAAGTGGAAATTGGTTGTGAATGACAGCCTAACATTCAAGAGTCCTCATACAAAATGGAGGAAATAGTTAGTTGTCGTCACGATGAATAAGTCACTCCATCACCACGATCTCTCCCTCCAACTCTCAATCCCCTCCCAATTCCTTCTCCCCAGACGTCACCGGAACCCTGTGCACTCCCAATATCTTGCCTTCGCACCCTCCCCTCCCCTTTTCTCAACGGCCACGGTGAACTGTGAGAGAGAAGAGAGAGATCAAGGTGGATTCTATTTAAGAAATCAGAAGCAAATCTACAATGATTGCGATTAGTTCGAAGTCGGAATCGAAATCGGAGAGTATGAGGAAGCAGACTTAGCAATCAAATGTTGATTTTTTTTTTTTGTGGAAGCTCTTTCTTAGAGAGTTCGCAATCAAGCAACCCATTTGATGCAAACTTCTTGATTGGGTCTTTGAATCCTTTGTTCCCTTTGCGAAAGGTAATACAGAAAAAAAAAGTTAGTTTGAATCTTCGTGTGAGAGATAAGAGGTGGGCACTAGGCAAGGATGATGATGGCTTCGGACAAAGGAAAAAATTAATTGGTTAAAAAAATTGTTAGTCTTTTGTTAAAAAAAAAAAATTGTTAGTCTATGACTTAGTCCGGTATTGCACCAAACACTTTATAATTCTTATCCAGCTTAGTCCAAGCCAAACCAGTTCACCTTAATCCCTAGTACCGTTTGGTACGTGGGACGGGATGGGACGGAACGGGACGAGCCATTCCGTCCCACGTTTGGTGCGCCTAAAAACTGTGGAACGGGTTGTCCCATGGGACGAAATTTGGCTGATTTTTCGTTCCACCTCTTCCCCCTGGAACGACCCGTTCCACATCCGTGGAACACAAATTTATAACATTTTATGACAAAATTTCTCCTTATCTTTTTCAATATTTACATCATCTGTTCCGTCCTGTTCCATCCCGTCCCGTCCCGTTCCGTCCCGTCTGCGTACCAAACGGTACCTAAAGTTAGTTCAATCGGAGATAATCCGGTGCAACAAATGCACCCTTGCATTATTGTATGGGAAGAAAATCACTGAACGAAGAAAATTTAGCATAAGGTCCCAAAAATGCCAAAAAAATAATTAAAAGAGAAGAAGATTCTGCACAAGCTCATCTCAAGGCAAGAAGAATACCTTATAGTCCAAACTGGCTTAAGACCAACCTCAGGTCTAAAGCGTTTTCGGAAACCTGCCATGGACGTCCACAAACTCCTCATTTTTTTGTTGTTTGCAGCTGCAGCTGGTTGGAGCCAAGGAGAGCTGCAAAGCCTAAGACAGGGGAGCTCTTTGAAAGTTGAGGAAGAGAGCCATTTGTTGGTTTCACCAAATGGAGCTTTCTCCAATGGATTTTACAAGGTCGGCAAAAGGGCCTTTTTGTTATGCAATTTGGTACACGAATTCAATCAATAAAACCGTTGTTTGGATGGCTAACCAAGATAGGCCTGTAAGTGAAACAACGTCCAGGCTAACCTTCCGAAGAAATGGCAACCTCGTCCTCACTGATGGGATTGGATCAACTGTGTGGTCAACAAACACTTTTTCTGGTGTTGGCATGGAGGTTCGGCTTCTTGAGATCGGAAGCTTGGTGCTGATCAATCAAGCAAATAGGGTCATCTGGCAGAGTTTTGATTCTCCCACAGATACACTTGTACCATCACAGCAACTTGACACAAACAAAACCTTGGTGTCAATGGAAAGTCAAGGTACATACTTATCTCGATACTATAAATTCAAATTCGACGATTACAATATCTTATATCTCGTCTACACTAGTCCTCAATTTACGAGTGCTTATTGGCCAAGGCCAGGTCTAAATGTTTTCGACAGTAGCAGAACACCTTACAATAGCTCTAGAGTAGCAATTTTGGATGGGGTAGGACAATTTAGATCAAGTGACAATCTGATGTTTAATGCATCTGATTATCGCATTGGTCTAAAGTGGCGTTTGACTCTGGATTATGACAGCGTCTTAAGATTGTACAGCCTAAATGATTCAACGGGGACTTGGAACGTCACATGGTTACCTAATGTTATTGATACTTGTCAGGTTCATGGCTTGTGTGGTGAATACGGAATTTGTATCTACAATCCGCAACCTACTTGTACTTGCCCTCATGGTTTCTCCCTAAGGGATCATTCAAACCGGTCAAAAGGCTGCTCACTTTTGCTCATTTTGTCTCATGATTCAAACAAGTTGGATTTCATGGAGATTCCTAACTCATATTACTTTGCATATGACTTGGATACCACAGCTACTGGAATCTCTTATGAAGAATGCAAGGACGCGTGCTTATATGATTTGAGATGCAAAGGATTTGGATATGCTCGGGATGGAAGCGAAGTATGTTACCCCAAAAGTTTTCTCCTTAATGGATTTCATAAGCCCAATACGTTCATTTCTATGTATATTAAAATTCCGAAAGGTTTGAGCACCAATGAAGCCCTAAAGAAGCTAAAACCATATGAACTGAGTTGCTCAGCTATGCTAGTTGCTCTCGATAGTGGTTATCCAAAAGCGGCAAAGAGCAACAAAATTCGGTACAAGGAATACCTGATTAGGTTTGTGAGCTCATTTCCGATAATTGAAGCAATCTGTATTGGTTTGACATGGTGGTACATCTTCCAAAATCAGGTTAAAAAGGAATTTGTGAACATGGGTTACATAGCATTAGCCATGGGATTCAAGTGCTTCATGTACGCAGAACTTAAAAAAGCAACCAATAATTTCAAGCAAGAGGTAGGAAAATGAGGCTTTGGAACCGTGTATAAAGGGGTCCTAGACGACGAAAGAGTTGTAGCTGTGAAGATAATATATGGTGTCTTGCAAGGAGATGCAGAGTTTTGGGCAGAGGTGAGTGTGATAGGGAATATCAATCACCGAAACTTGGTTAAACTGTGGGGTTTCTGCACGGACAATCAACATAAGCTTCTCGTCTATGAGTACCTCGAGAATGGATCATTAGACAAAATCTTGTTCTCAGATGTGGAACTAGGATTGGAGTAGAGATACAAGATTGCACTAAGCACTGCAAAGGGTTTGTCGTATTTACACGAGGAATGCCTCGAATGGGTCCTCCATTGTGATATAAAGCCTCAAAACATACTATTAGATGATGAGCTTGAACCTAAAGTGGCAGACTTTGGGATGTCAAAGCTATTCACAGATATCCATGGCATCAAAGACATGCAATGAATGGGATTTTCAAAAGCACGGGGAACCAGAGGTTGTATGGCTCCAAAGTGGATGATGAACCTGAAAATTGATGCCAAGGTGGATGTATACAGCTATGAGATTGTTTTGCTGGAACTGCTGAGTGGAAAGAGTGCTTCGATTCTCATTTCGACGCTTGCTAAAGAGTACAATGAGTGCAACCAACTGGTTCAATATGTGACTAAAAAGATCCAAATAGAAGGGCTTAAGGAAGTGATTGACCCGAGACTACTGCGTGAGTACAAAAAGAAGAAGGTCGAAGGACTGATGAAAGTTGCCCTATTGTGTGTTCAAGAGGACCGTAATGTAAGGCCGGCCATGAGTAAGGTTGTGGAGCTTCTACTTGACAATGATCATGAGTAAGGCCAGACTAAAGATCAGAGAATAAATAATGGAAGCTGAATGTATATCAAATATTTATGTTAATGTTCTTCCATCTATGTAGCTTCGTATAAAATGTAACCGGTGAATCGGATTCCATCATTTCAGCTGAACGAAAGGAATGTGATTCCAACAAGAAGTTGTTTCAAATTTATGTGTAATGTTTTATTAGAATGTGCAGAAGGTTTTGAGTTTTTGTCAATTAAACTTGTAATAGTCGGCTTTTTAACTACCGATAAGCAAAGGGTTTGTAGCTCAATTTGACACGCCCCGATCCCGATATTCCCCGAACATAAGGATAGGCACGTGCTGGCTGACACCCGAGGGTGACGAAAGCTATTTATTGAAGGGATAGATAAGACTTATAAATATAAAAGAATAATGAATATGCATTTAAGAAACGTATTCAGAGTATACAACTAACTAACACTAAAGGAAATAATATAAAATTAAATGAACAAAGGAGTGGGTCCTACATCGAGAGGACTCGAAGATGCCGATGCGGAAAGGCCTAGATGCCGGGATTGTATGCCTTGATTCTAAGTCCTGAAGGGGGCGCAAAACAAACATGAGTGGACCAAGTTGATATATATATATATAGTAAAACAATTATCAACATACTAACCCTCATGTTTTATGAAAACACATATATAATGATAAACATAGGTTTTCCGAAACCTAACATGTCATGCAATGTCTCAAATCATAACTTGTATATATAATAATCACTAGTGAATTGTCCGATAACCCCCAGGCCCCATGCCGGCTCCCTGTCTCTAAGTAGACAGTCAAAGGAAAATACACTTCAGGCCCCATGCTGGCTTCCCGTCCCTGTGCTAATAGCCAGAGGAAACACACTCCATGCCCTATGCCAACACCAAACCGTCGCCCAGGACGGACCAGAATCTATCCCTACGTCACGTAGCGGAAAGGACCACTAGGTAAGTATAAAACCATTGAACATACATATATTGAAAAACAACTTCATAGTATAAACTCATCCATCATCTATACTATAAAGAGGTGTTCGAAACATGTTCTAAATATCATATCGTCATCTATCGGATATTCTATAAGAACATGCGTTATAGGAAAAATAGTAATAATTCAAACTAGTCTCAATTAGCATGTTATCTCAAAGTGTCTCATAAAACATAATTGTTAAATCATGCTCTTCCATGTATGCATTTCTATTATTAAAACATGCATTTTAGAAGGGATCCACTCACAGATACTGAGCCGCCGAAGAGCCACGCAAACTAACAACCATGGAAACATTACAAATATTGCCCCTAAGCACATAAATGGTCCAATTAATAAAACTCTATTATAACAATTGAATTTGGGAAAACGAACGTCGAAAATGGATTCAGGACGTCGAATTACCCCAAGAAGGGCCCCAGTTAAAAATCATAAAACTCAATATTCCATGAATATTCCAAAGAATATTCCCCCAAAAAGGGTTTGGGCCGGTTAGGGTTTTAAGGAAATGGGCTTAAAGGATTTGGTTTTAGGGCCTGGCCCCAAAGGCCAAAGGCCTAAGGTAAAAAGACATGGCCCGAGGGCCTTAAGCCTTTAAAGGCTTGGTTTGAAAATGATGACGGGCCTAAGACCCGAGCCTTAGACACGGCCCAAAGGCCTTTAATCCAAAACAATTAAAATTAAAACAAAACAAAAAGGGATAAATGGGTTTGGGTTAGGCTCGGCAGGAAAGGCCCAAAAGGCCTATGTTTGATGGGTCGCCGGACCCAAGGAAGAAGAAGGCCAGAATTATGCCGAAAAGTTACTTAACTTTAAACGTTCATAACTTTGTCAAAACTCAACGAAATCGAGTGATTCAAAAACAAAAGTTGTAGTTCTTGAAGAGACGAAGAGAATGATACCTCGCACGACATCTAAATAGCTGTGGTTTGACCGAAAAAGTCTCGAAAGCCTCGGAGGTCGCCTGAAACTGGGTAAGATTGAAATGGATATAACTTCTTCAATACTTAACGAAATTGGGTGATTCAAAATGAAAAGTTGTAGTTATCGAAGAGACGAAGAGAATGGTACTTTGCACGACATCTAAATCACCGTGGTTTGATCGAAAAATGCCTCGAAAGCCTCCAAGGTCGCCGGAAACTAGGTAAGATTCAAATGGATATAACTTCTTCAATACTCAACAAAATTGGGTGATTCAAAAAGGAAAGTTGTAGTTCTCGAGACGAAGAGAATGATACCTCACATGAAATCTAACTCGCTGTGGTTTGACCGAAAAATGCCTTGAAAGCCTCGGAGGTCGCAAGAAACTGGGTAAGATTCAAATGGATATAACTTCTTCAATACTCAACGAAATTGGATGATTAAAAAAGGAAAGTTGTAGTACTCAGCAAGATGAAGAGATTGATACCTTGCACGCCGGTCAAATCATCATGGTTTGACCGGAAATTAGCTCGAAAGGGGCGGTGCTCCTCGCCGGAAATCCAGGGAAGTCTCCCCGACTTGTTTCTTCGTGGTTTGACGTCCAAAACACAACCACGTGGTCGGAAAAGAACTATGGGCATGTAAAGATAAACCTTTGGGGTGTTTCTGAGACTTACCAAGTTGGAAGGATGAGGAACCTCGTCGGAGTTCCCCTGAGCTCCACCTAGATGAAGGGAGAGAGAGAGAGAGTAGCACGGAGATGAGATGGTTATGTCGTTACGTCGAGAAGGTGGTGTGGGTGTGGGTGTGTGTGGGTTGGTCCTCGAGGATAAGGAGAGAGTACATAAAAGGGGCTCGGGGGAAAAGTAGAAAAAGAAGAGAGAGATGGAGAAGAGAAAACCGGGAGTGAAAAGAGAGAAGAAAGGGGAACCGGTGACACCAAAAACAAAGTGGGCCCCCCTGGGCACACATATTAAGGCCTTAAATTTTTTTTAAAATAAGAACTCAAAACTACCTTTAAAATCGGGGGTGGGGTGTAATACAATTGGTGAAAAGCGTTCTCACTCCTACAGCTGAGGTTAGGTTCGATTCCTCCTGTCATGTATCGTTTCCCCATGCACTCAAGATCAAATCTCCCTCCCCACAGTATATATATATTAAAATAGAATATCGCTCGTAAAAAAGAAAGAAAAAAAGAGAGCCTGAACAATGGACGAAGTAAAGGTAAAAAGTAAAGGTAAAAAGCTAGTTGAGTCAGCAGATTTTGTCAACATTACCGGAAAGTGCAACATTTACCCGAGAAAACAGCGTTCACAATTCGTTTGTTTGTCCATTTAATCTATTCCTGAGAGAAACCAAGTCCCTATTTCTCTGTAATCTTTCAGACAATATGTTTCAGATTATTACGGTGTTTGAAAGAATGTCTGAGATCAGTGACATTCTGGGAATCAAAGCACCCAAGTCTTGGGCTCGGTTTTGTTCTTGGTGTTTGGGTATGCCTTATTAGTTGGGCCATTAGTTCTAGCCAGTTCGACATACAAGACGAAGATGAGTATGGCCATGGGCGGCACAATTTTATAGTTTGTTTTTGTTTTTAACCATATGTTTATATTAAGGGATGCGAAATTGAGTTAAATCACACAATAGCTCCTTTATAATAATTAAGCTCAAACTCAATATCCATGAGATTCGAACTATGACCTCTACTAACAAGCGAAAAAGAATATCATTAGACCATAATATTAAACCTTTTGTTGTATTGTGGTGTTTCAAATTCTAGTTCATCAAGCAGCCAAAAAAAAAAGTAAGCTCTGGGGTTCGTTTTGTATGAAGGGTTGGATTAAAAGGGATAACCCTTTAAATTGAAGGTATTTTGAAGGTAGAGGAAATGATTTTTCATTTTAAGAAGATTAAACATAAAAAACACTTCTCCCTTCTAATCTTTCCATTTTGGGAAGGATTGGATTGGATTACTCTTCTTGAATAATCATCTTCTATCTCCGAGTTGAAAACAAAATTTCCATTTCAATTTTTTTTTAAATTTATCAAAGGAAAGAATTTTATTATATTCGAATTGAAATGTTTAAATCAAAAGCCAAGGCGTTAAACAATCACTCTGGCTCGAAATAGTCTCATCCATAAGAGTCTCCCTCTCGTAAGGTGAAAGCTGCCACTAGTTGCGCTGCCATATTACAAATACGAGGAGCAAAAATGACATCCACTGACCTCAGCCGCTGCTTCACATATTGGATATCAAGGAGTGCTTCAATTGCTATTTGGATTAAAACTTGAACTTTGGGCTCAAGAAGGAGCTGGCCCAAAGGGAGGCCTAGAAGGAGAGATGGACGAAGCCCAGCCGAAGCCCAGAAAGCAGAAAAGGCCTTTCCGACTTGGTGCAGCTCATTTGAACCACTTGCTCACCTACTTAGAGACCAAGTGGTGTAGACCAGCCAGCTAATCAGCCCAAAAGCACTTTACAGTGGCAGTACAAGTAAATAGTTGCTGAGTCATTGCCCTTCAAGCTGCATTCGGGCAAGGTTATTGCTACATGGGGCCAAGCCGAAGTGTCTATAAAAGAAGAAAGAGAAATCAGAAATAAAGACACTCAATCAAACAAACAAATACAAGCACAAACTCTGCTCAAAGCCAGATTTGCCTTCAAAACGAAGTTGTAGTCAGCCCAAGCCTTCATCCCTCTCGGGATAAACCCTCACAAAAAAAAACCTTTGTAATAGCTCTGCAACCTTGTCAAGAACCTGCTGTAGTATCGATTTCTTTCTGTAAACTCATCTCCCTACCCATTTTCTAAAGCTCTCAAACCCCTTGATAAACCACAAATATAGGAAGTTGCAAGACGATCAGCCTTGCCCGACAAGGTTAAACCTTGCATGACCCTCTTTGTTTTTGTCTTTTCATTCATTAGCGTAGCAATATGTTGTATACTTCCAGTTATATTCAAGTTATTTCTAGTAAGATGACGATTAAAAGACTCTCTCAGCTCTTGAATCTGATTTGAATATGTCTTCACAGTTCAAACCAGATCTAAGTTCTAAGCCCTCGGGCATGTAAGATTGATCATTTAAAAGTCCTTGGCCTTAAGGCATAAAAAGAACCTTATGTGGACTTAACCCATCCACGACAAGCTTTGATAAACAAGAAGTCCGAAGTTACTTGGGGCGCAAGTAATCGACCTATCTCTTAGTTTTATTTCCATTATATTGTGATTATCGTAGAACGTTTGAGTATAGAAGGAATTCTGATGGGAAGCCTCAATGCCTATATCTAAGGCCCTACAAAGGCACCTATTTGGATTCATTCTGCTATTCGGGCTCGGGTAATCAGAAGTATAATGGTTATAAGACTCATGCAATCAATGAAACGAACATTATATGTTCGAGTACTGAGTTAGTTATTGACTGGAAGCCTCAAGGCCTACACCTAAGGCCCCACAAAGGCACCTGTCATAACTAACACGGTCTCTCGGGTATATATACAACTAAAACTCAAACATCCGTTTTACATTTGCCATGCTGAAGATGGTAGTGGCACGCCTGAGCACTTAAAAGTTAATCTTGATTGTGAGCCTCAAGGCTTACACCTAAGGCCCCACGAAGGCACATTTCAAAGTTAACTCTGTCATTCTCTTTCAGCTTTGCCCGACAAGCCTTGCCCGATAAGCCCGCCAGTGAAGCAGAAGCCCGACAGAAAGCATCAACCGGCGCCAACCTCTCGGGGAGCTGTGTGCTCGTCGGATAGGAAACATCCCCAACGGAAATTCTATCCACGAACAATTGCAACATTTGGTTGAGCCTTACCGTTAATCATATCCACAAGTCCCTTAGAATCTGAATCTAAACCACATCAAACCCCATATCAATATAAGCCAACAAAGCCGCTCGCACCGATTCTGCCTCTGCCATTAGACTAGATTCGCATGGGAAATTCCCCACTCCCCCTCCCCGTGAAAATACCTGCGAAATATTGTACCACCCATCCATACCCTCTTTGTCCGGATTCCTTTAACCATGCACCATCACAATTCACTTTCATAATCCTGAATGGAGGTTTTACCCAACCTGAAGGATCCCCATTACTAACCTTTTGTTGTCGATGCACCTCATCCACCAAATGAGACTTCTAAGTAGACGGTAAAAAGTAAGGTTCTTTAGATATAGATCCTTGCAATTCTTATTTTCTAGATAAAAACCCACATAGTTTTAAACCTCCAAATAAAACCCAAATTTGAAAATGACTACCAAGTAGAAAAATAATTGATCTATTATTGCAAGATATTTACAACTTGTACCACAATATTCAAAATAAATCAATAAATGTAATTACTCACCTTAATTACAATGAACACATAGTTATTACCCCCTAACATATATATATATATATATATATATATATATATATATATATATGTAGACATCGAAATTTCAGTAAATAAATGTTGACCGATAAATCAAAGTTTCAACGCTCATGTATTACATAAATTTTACACGTAGCGTGTGACTCGACGAAAAATCGAAATGAGTTGGAAAAGTCATCAAACAGGACACATGTCAACACCTGGCAGAAACGACTTATTTCATCTGGGATATTATATTCAAAATTAGGCCTTGGAAAATTCTATAAATACAAGCCCATTTCATTCATTTAAAAAACCAAAAATCATTAGGCAAAATTCTTGAAGCTTTGAAGCTCTGAAACTCCGAAGCTCTCAAGCATCCAGGTTCCCGAAGAATCAAGAAAGCTCTCTTCGTTCTTCGTTCATCGTTCATCCTAAGATCAAGCCCCCAACGGCCCTTTGGATCAACAATCATCCACCAATTCAAGATCAAGCCCCGACGGCCCTTGAAGAAAGTGCTTGAAGAAAGTGTTCTTCGTTCTTCGTTCATCGTTCTTCCAAGATCAAGCCCCGACGCCCCTTGGATCAACAATCATCCACCCATTCAAGATCAAGCCCCGACGGCCCTTGAAGAAAGTGTTCTTCGTTCTTCGTTCATCGTTCTTCCAAGATCAAGCCTCAACGGCCCTTGAAGAAATCTCAAGCCCAATTCAAGATCAAACCCCGACGACCCTTGAAGAAAGTACCATCGTTCATCATCCGTTCATCTTAAGATCAAGCCCCAACGGCCCTTTGGATCAACAACATCGACAAATCCACACATCCAACCGTTCTTCAAGATTAAGCCCAAAAGCCCTTGAAGATCCGTTCATCACCGTTCTTCAAGATTAAGCCCAAAAGCCCTTGAAGATCCGTTCATCACCGTTATTCAAGATCAAGCCTTAACGGCCCTTGAAGAAACACTCATCCTCAAGATCAAGCCCCAACGGCTCCTTGAAGATCCGCTCAAATCCACATTTAAAGATCAAGCCCACGGCCCCTTAAAGAAACTTCCAACAGTTCATCCAAGATCAAGCCTCGACGGCCCTTGGATCAACGAAATATCCACAAATCTACCCATTACGGAGATCGAATCAGAGGATCAAATTTGAGAGAGATTGTAACCCAAAATCATCAAATACAAATATTTGTTTGTGCACGTTGTTCTTGTCTCTTTCGTTTCAGGAAATTTTCGTGTTCACAAATTGGCACGCCCAGTGGGACAATCTCTACCTCTCATCTCTTTCTCCGTTCAAGAAATTCAAAGCACACTTCCAAAATCAATGGCATCAAGCAAAGGACAAGCCGTTCTCACAAAGGGAAGAAACCTGAGCACTTCCGCCATGAACGGAGCATCCATTGGAGCCACAACCGCTCCTCAACATGCCACTTCAAAGTTGGTGCCGCTAAAGAAGCAAGGGGAGCATCAAAGGCGCGAGTCCGTCATCAACCTGACCTCGCTGGGGGCACCGAAGCATGATGTTGAGGCACACAAGATGACATCCCAAAGCAGCCAACGACGTTCTTCGTCAACATCCTAGACGTCTGAAGAAAAGCTGCGTCCATTGGTTGCACAAGTCATGACCATCGGCGTTACCTCCATCGAAGAACAACTGGCTCAAATGAATGAAGCGATCACAAGGCTAACACGGACTGTGGAAGAAAAATACTTGCAAATCGCTACACTCGTCAGCCGACTGGAGTCACAGGACGGCGAGAAACCCGACCCAGAGGATGATCCACTAAAGGGAGGAGCTAGCGAAGAAGATGAGCCTCCGGTGAAGAAAATCAATGTGAAGCCGGAGCCAGATCAAGCAGCGACACTCATGGAATCTTTTTCTATCCAGCAGCTGCAGGAGATGATCACCAACACCATCAAGACACAGTAAGAAGGGAGCTCACATACCTCATTGTTCTACTCGAAGCCCTACTCCAAGAAGATTGATGCCCTGAAGTTGCCAAGGGGTTATCAACCACCAAAGTTCATGCAGTTTGATGGAAAAGGAAACCCAAAGCAGCACGTTGCATATTTCGTCGAAACTTGCAACAACGCAGGGATCGAAGGGGACTACCTCGCCAAGCAGTTTGTGCGCTCGCTGAAAGGAAACGCCTTTGAGTGGTACACGGACCTAGAGCCTGAGTCCATCAACAACTGGGAGCAATTGGAGCGGGAATTCCTCAACCGCTTCTATAGCACCCGCCACACTGTGAGCATGCTAGAGCTGACGAGCACAAAGCAGTGGAAGGACGAGCCAGTCATTGACTACATCAACAGATGGCGCACTCTAAGCCTCGACTGTAAAGACAGGCTATCGGAAACCTCTTCAATCGAGATGTGCATCCAAGGCATGCAATGGGGTTTGCAATACATCCTTCAAGGCATTAAACCACGGACCTTCGAAGAGTTAGCCACCCGCGCTTATGACATGGAGTTGAGTATCGCCCATCATGGGAAGAAAGAACCAATCGCCGTCAAACGACTAGCCGGTCATGAAGCCTCGACTGCAACTCTCCGTCCGTCTTCGTCATTCCCTGCAAATTCCCCAACCCATCATCGAAATTTATACAAAAAAAAAATAATAATAAAAAATGAGATGGTGGAGCAAAGTGGAGCTTGCTGGATGCACGACACAAGAGGAAGAAAGAAAAGAGGAGTGAGGGGTGCACCCAGTACCGAAAGTTAAAGAAAATAATCTATATGTTTTGGGTGGTGCATCCAGCACCAAAAGATAGCGGAGATTATAATTATATATGTACATATGTCTTGGGTGCATCCAGCACCGGGAAAAAAAAAACAAAAAAAACAAAAAAAACAAAAAAACAAAAAAAAAAAGAAAAAGGGGAAAGGGTTTTGGAATGGTGGATCAGTCCACGTGAAAAAAAAATATAATTAAAAAAAAAAATAATAATAATAATAATATGTGTGTGTGTGCACGCATAATATATGTATGTATACAAAAAAAAAAAAAAAGAAAACAAAAATGCATTAAGAGAAATAAAGTCCATTTTATTTATTTTTTTTCTCTAAAAAATTTACATAAATGTACATTTTACATACCTAATAAATAAATAAATAAAAAAAAAAGTCAAATCAAATTTACAGGAAGGGATCTTCAAGGATGATCAGGTGGCGCCTCATCACTCGGCGGAGCTCCAGAAAGACGAAGCACAAGAGATTGATTATCCGGAGCTTCAACACTTGGTGAAGCGCCAGAGGAAGAAGGCAGAAGTTACCGCTGGAGTAACGCTACAAACCTCTGATGATCACTCTGAATCCGAACTTCGGACTCCTGCAGATGGTCAAGCTTCCTCTTCATGCTTGTTGAGTAATTAGTTGCGAGCATGTGCAACTCTTTATTCTCGTGCCTAAGCACTCTGACCTCTTGCCGAAGACTGGCCACCTCAGCCATCAACGACTCAACCTGACGAGATCGAGCAAGAAGGCGTTGACCCATGTTTGAAACTGAGCCTGCACATCGGACGCTGTAGGCTAGAGAGTCCTTAACATCGAAATTTCAGTAAATAAATGTTGACCGATAAATCAAAGTTTCAACGCTCATGTATTACATAAATTTTACACGTAGCGTGTGACTCGACGAAAAATCGAAATGAGTTGGAAAAGTCATCAAACAGGACACGTGTCAACACCTGGCAGAAACGACTTATTTCATATGGGATATTATATTCAAAATTAGGCCTTGGAAAATTCTATAAATACAAGCCCATTTCATTCATTTAAAAAACCAAAAATCATTAGGCAAAATTCTTGAAGCTCTGAAGCTCTGAAACTCAGAAGCTTTCAAGCATCCAGGTCCCGAAGAATCAAGAAAGCTGTCTTCGTTCTTCGTTCATCGTTCATCCTAAGATCAAGCCCCCAACGGCCCTTTGGATCAACAATCATCCACCAATTCAAGATCAAGCCCCGACGGCCCTTGAAGAAAGTGTTCTTCGTTCTTTGTTCATCGTTCTTCCAAGATCAAGCCCCGACGCCCCTTGGATCAACAATCATCCACCCATTCAAGATCAATCCCCGACGGCCCTTGAAGAAAGTGTTCTTCGTTCTTCGTTCATCGTTCTTCCAAGATCAAGC
The DNA here is from genome assembly GCA_035220775.1 of Malus fusca. Lineage (NCBI taxonomy): Eukaryota > Viridiplantae > Streptophyta > Magnoliopsida > Rosales > Rosaceae > Malus > Malus fusca. The sequence goes on from CM069070.1 coordinate 22,920,855, forward strand.
CTCAACGGCCCTTGAAGAAATCTCAAGCCCAATTCAAGATAAGCCCCGACGGCCCTTGAAGAAAGTACCATCGTTCATCATCCGTTCATCTTAAGATCAAGCCCCAACGGCCCTTTGGATCAACAACATCGACAAATCCACACATCCAACCGTTCTTCAAGATTAAGCCCAAAAGCCCTTGAAGATCCGTTCATCACTGTTCTTCAAGATTAAGCCCAAAAGCCCTTGAAGATCCGTTCATCACCGTTATTCAAGATCAAGCCTTAACGGCCCTTGAAGAAACACTCATCCTCAAGATCAAGCCCCAACGGCTCCTTGAAGATCCGCTCAAATCCACATTCAAAGATCAAGCCCACGACCCCTTGAAGAAACTTCCAACAGTTCATCCAAGATCAAGCCTCGACGGCCCTTGGATCAACGAAATATCCACAAATCTACCCATTACGGAGATCGAATCAGAGGATCAAATTTGAGAGAGATTGTAACCCAAAATCATCAAATACAAATATTTGTTTGTGCACGTTGTTCTTGTCTCTTTCGTTTCAGGAAATTTTCGTGTTCACAATATACACACACGTTTAAATGTATATAGTACTACCATAAGCTCAATATATATATATATATATATATATATATATATGTTCAAACACACACACACACACACATATATATATATGCACAGTACTACACACGTAAAAATGTATATAGTACTACCATAAGCTCAATATATATATACACATGCACACAAACACTCACACACACATATATATATATATATATATATGCACAATACTACATATATGTTCAAACATATTATACTAATTAATCTACCTGTATGTAAATTTATGATGAGCAACTAACATAATTTTGTAGGTAAATTAATGTTCAATCAAATAACATTCTTTTATTTAGTAGGTAATATATTTTCCATGTATTATTACATATATTTGGGACATTTTATTATTATAAGATATATGTACAAATAATAGGTAGATTAATTTTGAATCAAATAAAATTGCTTTATTTTGTAAGTAAATTAATTTTGAATCAAATAACATTCTTCATTATGTAGGTATTTTATTTTGTATGTATCATATATTGGGCACATTTTATTATTATATGTACAAATAATAGATAAATTAGTATTGAATAAATTTTATTTATTTTTTATGTAGGTACATTATTTTGCATGTATTTTTGCATCTATTGGGTTTGCTTTATTATGTAGGTAAATTATTTTGCATGTACTTTACATTTATTGGGTAAATTATTTTTCTTTTTTTAAGCATCTAACATTTTACATTTTGAATAGTACGTGCACTAAATCAAATAACATTATTTTGCATGTATTTTTGCATCTATTGGGTTTGCTTTATTATGTAGGTAAATTATTTTGCATGTACTTTACATTTATTGGGTAAATTATTTTTCTTTTTTTAAGCATCTAACATTTTAAAATTTGAATAGTAGGTGCACTAAATCAAATAACATTTTTTTGTAGGTAAATTATTTTGCATGAATTTTTACGATATCAGACATGTTTTTTTTGTTATATATATGTGTGTGCATGAAATAATTTACCTACATTTATATGTAAAATATAATTTGATTGACTACACTAAGCATGTATTGTTTTATTGTTATAATTATATATTAGGCAATAAATTTATTATTTATTATTTTTGTAAAATCATTAAATCTTCCTTACAATTTGTATGGAATTAATTGCGTACATTAAACATTCAAATAGGGGTATTTTAGGCATAAAAAAAACAGCAGCCACAAACAATTCTATTAACTTCTTGTGTTTGACCGCCCACAACCAAAAATTCGAGAATGAGCAGTCTCCGTCTCCACACCAAATGTAAGTTCTTTGTTTATTCATATTTTCGTTATCTTAAACCGTTGATTTCACACATATTTTTGTTTAATCCGTTCCTTAACCAAAATAATTGATGCGTGTTTAGAAATTAATAATCTTGGTTTAGCTGGCTGCCTGCATTTTTAAAACAAGTAGCTGCAGGGTTTATGGAAACTCTTAATAAAACAAAGAGTAATGCTACGGTGCATATGCTCTCCACCCTAAAGTCTTAAAGTGATGGCGAGTATTACCACCGCTTTGATCTATTTCCAACGTAAATTTCAAAATCTGAACTCATCTAATGGTGATCAATGTAGTTCTGAGAAAAAACATTTCCGTAATGCTATTTAGACACATAAACTAACCATGTTACTGACACTCTCTAATACATGTGAGTCCCACATTATAGTCATAGAATTCTTTAGAACCATCTTCTAATACAAGTGACAATGATAGAGCTCGCTTCCAATAGAGAGCGTGCCAACAATGCGACTAGTTTGTGCGTCTAAATAACGTTATTGTAAAATATTGATGCATATTTAGAAATTAAAAAAAATACTTGATTTAAGTTGTTGAATTCCTCTGTTGGTTTGTTTAGTTAGCCCTAACGTTGCTTTTGGAAAGTCTACTTCAACCACATTCTATTCCGTCTCTAGTTTTGTATAAAACCAATTGCGTGTTGGATCATATATCGTACATTTGAATGTGCAAATTGCAGGTTTCTACATAATTCAATTGCGTTTTAAGTCAACCATAAGATATAGAACTCCTCCAGAGAAATGGAAACTGGGTTGACAACAACCTGCAACATCTTTCACCAAAAGAAAAATAACAACCGTTAACATCAGCTCTTTAATTAATCCATATTTGAAGGTTTGTCCCACACAATGGAAGGAGCAGATCCCTTCCGTTTACCAAGCGCGTTTGATGGAGCCGCCAGGCATCAGGCGTGGCGGCTGAATCATTGAATCTCACAGGCTTGTAGTGGTTTGATGGAATGAAGCTCATTAAAAAACTTTAGAGTAGAATTTTGTTTAGGTTTTTCTATAAAATCTGAAGAAGGTTCTGCATTGGCCTGAAACCATCTACAGGCCATAAGCTTTTTTCCCAAACCAACCATGGAACTTTCCAAGTTTCTTATTCTGTTTTTGTTTGCTGCCACAGTGGCTTGGAGTCAACAGCAATTTCCGGGGCTTCTGAGCTTAAGGCAGGGAAGCTCCTTAACAGTTGAGAAGGAGAGCGACTTGTTGGTTTCACCAAATGGAACTTTCTCAAGTGGATTTTACAAGGTGGGCACTGATGCCTATTGCTATGCAATATGGTTTACCAATTCCGCCAATAAAACAGTTGCATGGATGGCTAACAGAGATGAGCCCGTTAGCGCACGAGGGTCCAAGCTTACCCTCCACAAAGATGGCAACCTTGTCCTGACTGATGGGGTTGGTTCAACTGTATGGTCAACCAGCACTTTCTCTAATGCAGGCGTGGAGGCTCGGCTTCTTGAGACCGGAAACTTGGTGCTGATCAACCAATCAAATGGGGTCATATGGCAGAGTTTTGACTTTCCAACTGATACAGTTTTGCCATCACAAAGAATTGTCAAGAAAACAATGTTGGTGTCCATGAGAAGCCAAGGTACATATTTATCTGGATACTACAACTTCAAATTTGATGACACAAACGTCCTTTATCTCATCTATAATGGTCCAATCATTTCGAGTGTTTACTGGCCGAGAACAGATGCAACTGTTTTTTATAGCAAAAGAACACCTTATAATAGCTCTAGAATAGCAATTTTGAATGAGGCTGGACAATTCAGATCCAGCGACAATTTGAATTTCAACGCATCTGATTATGGAGTTGGCCCAAAGCGCCGTTTAACAATAGATTATGATGGCATTTTGAGATTGTACAGTTTAGATGAATCAACTGGGCTTTGGGAAATCTCATGGTTGCCGAGTAGTGTTGAAGCTTGCCAAGTTGATGGCTTGTGTGGTGAATATGGTATTTGCATTTACAACCCACATCCTACTTGTACTTGCCCTTATGGTTTCACCAGAAACAATCCTTCAGACTGGTCTAAAGGCTGCTCGCCTTCGTTCAATTTGTCTACCGATTCAAGCAAATTGGATTTCATGGAACTTCCTTACACAGATTACTATGGATACGACTTGGGGACGTACAGGTTTGGCATTTCATTTGAAGCCTGCAGGAATTCATGCCTGAATGCTACAAGATGCAGAGGATTTGGATATGCACTGGATGGACAAGGACAGTGTTACCCTAAATCTCTTCTCCTTAATGGATATCGTTCGCCAACTTCACGCATGATCATACATATTAAGGTTCCAAGGGGATTTCTGAGCCCTCATGCGCTCCCAACGAAGTTTGAAACACATGATTTGAACTGTTCAGGTGCACAAGTTGTTTTCAACAGCAACGATCCTGAAGCAGAGCGCAATAGAAACTGGTACATGAAATACCTAATTGGATTTGTAGGTTCTTTTGCAGTAATTGAAGCACTCTGTGTTGGTTTGACGTGGTGGTATCTCTTCCGAAAGCATGCTCATGAGGAGTTGTCCAATATAGCCGGTTACATGGCATTGGCCATGGACTTCAAACGCTTCACCTATGCAGAACTAACAAGAGCTACCGGTAACTTCAAACAGAAGATAGGTAAAGGGGGCTTCGGAACTGTCTATAAAGGGCTTCTGGATGATGGAAGAGTTGTTGCGGTGAAGAGACTAGAAGGCGTCTTGCAAGGAGAGGCAGAGTTCTGGGCAGAGGTGAGCGTGATAGGGAATGTGAACCACAGGAACTTGGTCAAACTATGGGGTTTCTGTGCCGAGAATGATCACAAACTGATGGTTTACGAATACCTGAAGAACGGGTCCTTGGATAAAATCTTGTTTTCGGATGTGGAATTTGGATTGGAGAAGCGATACAACATTGCACTAGGCACTGCAAAGGGTTTGTCATATTTACACGAGGAGTGCCTGGAATGGGTACTTCACTGTGATGTGAAGCCTCAAAACATACTGTTAGCCGATGATTTGGAACCTCGGGTGGCAGATTTTGGCATGGCAAAGCTATTCAAAGATATCCACGGCATCAGAGACAGTCATGGGATTGGCTTTTCACGAGTGCGTGGCACCAGAGGTTATTTAGCTCCAGAGTGGATGATGAACCTGAAAATTGATGCGAAGGCGGACGTGTACAGCTATGGGGTTGTGCTGCTGGAACTACTGAGTGGAAGAAGTGCTTCTAGCTTCCTTTCAACTGGTGGCCAATACAATGAATACAACCACTTGGTACATTGGGTGACTGAAATGATCGGAGAAGAAGGGCTTGAGAAAGTAATCGACCCTCGGCTACACCATGAGTTCAACACGAAGCTCAAACGATTGATGAAAGTCGCTATGTCGTGCGTACAAGAAGATCGCAAAGCAAGACCTGCCATGAGTAAGGTTGTGGAGCTTCTCCTTGAGAATGATGAGTAGTGGCCAGTTGAATAAACACCAGACACTTTTCAATGTATTAGAGTGTGTACTTCAATTTCTAGTTTTCCACACACCTATTTATTTACATTTCTTCTATGGTTTATTTACGTTTCTTCAAGCATAATAACGATCATTGCTCATTCTCGTTTTCCATACCTATTTATTTACGTCTCTTTTATGGTTTATTCAATCCAATAGTTAGAAATAAATAAGGTTGTGCTTAACGAGAAAATGAGTGTGCGGAAATCACTTTCCCAAAATTAAGTAGCTTCAACCTTTTCTAGCGCAATGAACTTCATACAAGTAGGTTGAGTTAGTGTGCGACCAAGTTCACATTGATTAAAAGAGAAAAGAGCAAGCCTTTGGACTTTTCGTTTTTGGTTTTTTGTTTTGGGAGCATATCAATAAATAAGCCAGGTTAATATTTGTATTCAATGATTCAATGACTGAAATACAACTCAATCGAGCAATATTTCAATGATTGCTATTACAATTAAGCCGTAAGATTTATGGTTTACGGTCACCTGTCACTTCATGACACGTACAATAACTACTTTGGAAATGGTAATAATATAGGATATGGATTGAGACTTTTAATTATAGCCTAAATCCGATATTTTAACTTTAATGCATCTGAATATAGGTTGATCAATTCGATAATAATCAAATTTAGATGACCAATTACTTGAACTTTTATATAACTTAAAATAAACTTATATACATTATGTTATTATTATACAAACATGAAATTTCTAATTAAAAGTAATAAAAAAATAAATTAAAAATGAACTTGAAAATGGTATTTAAAAATGGAAAGGTCCGCTTCTTCTTCTTCTTCTTCTTCTTCAAGAAAAAAAAAAGGAAAGGTCCGGAATCGTGAATTTGCAGGTCGAATTCACTAGGGCCAGTCTTGAGTTTTTGGGTGCCCAGTGCGAAAACTCAAAATGTGCCCTTTTTAATACGGAAACATATGTTTAAGAAGAATATTTAACATGGGCTGGAACCCAGTCAAAGCTGGGGGGGCTAGGCCCTCACGCCCAAATTATATTACTTGCGAAAATATACAATGGGGGGACATAGTACCTAAACCTCGACGATAAAACGGGGGGGGGGGGGGGGTACATTGTTATCCTTTGCCTTTTTTCTTTTTCTTTTTCATATTACCAGATAGTTGTTTCCTAAATGACATGGCTTCGAAAATTTATTTGCAAAAATTACCTACACATGATATAACCAAAATTTCCTATCAAAGTCATCATTCCAACACATATCATATATTATAAAAACACTAACACATAGTCTAACATATAAAAATTGATAAAATTGAACCTAAAAATTGGGTTTGAAATAAAATCAAATAATTCAATTCATCAACAACAACAATTCTATACATCAATTATCATATAATTCTATGTCACTTGCAAAATTTTATATTAAATTATGAATTGATAATTCAAATTTTAAAAATTTGTTTACCTCAAAACTCAAAAGGGTTGGTGATGAGTGAATGCACTTTAGCACTTGCAACCAAATTCCAATGCCCAATGATGAATGGCGCTATCACGCTGATATGAGGAGGAGGGACCTCCTGTCTGGCTGCGCACATCAGCTTGCAGTTGAGTCAGGGACCAGGGTGGCACGGCAGGGCCCCGGGGGGGGGGGGGGTGGGAGGAAGTGGGGAACAATAAGCTGCGCACATCAGCTTGCAGTTGAGTCAGGGACCAGGGTGGCACGGCAGGGCCCCGAGGGGGGGGGGTGGGAGGAAGTGGGGAACAATAATAAATCACTCACTTGGTAAAAGAAAAAGGAGTTAGGGTGGGACGACAGGAGTGGTCCCTGTTATGATTTTTTTTTTTTTTTGGTAATGCCCAAAACCTGGGCCTTTTTTCATCTTTTGTCAAACTTTGGCAACCCCTATTTGGGCTCTGGTCGGTTTTTTTTAATTTTTTTTTATACCTAGTTATTTGGGGTTTTTTTTAAGAAAACTAATGAAAATGGCTTGAAAACTTTGAGTTTTAATGATAAGGACAAAATAAAGGGTAAAGTGAATAGTACCAGGATTGACTTTTTAGTGTAAAAATGTGGTTTTTCGTTAAAGTGAACAGTACCAGGAGCTTTTCGTTAAAGTTCCCTTTTTTTTTGGTGCCCCCTTCATTTTTGGGCCCTGGATAGTTGCCCTGATGGCACTGGGCCTGGAGATTACCTTTGGGTTCTAATCTTGGCCCATGAGGAATTTGGTTTGGTTGGATCCCACAAATTCATTTGAAATTTGAACCCAAAGACCATGATTCGTCATGTAAGAGGGTAAATTGTTTAAGATAATGTATTTACACATCTATTTTTATTTTTTCACACGTCTTTGTTAATTTTTGTTATTGATATTCTTCAATTCATCCGACGATCAAAATTTGAGTGAAGTGTGGAAAAAGTAAAAATAAGTGTTTGAATAGTACCAATTTATCAGCAGGAACTCAAGACCATGACGGGAGGAGTCTCTGCAGTTAGATTGTATGCAAGTTATGTGCATTAAAATCTAGGCCACATAAATAATCCAATCCAACGCTCTAGAGTTTGCCACAACATATAACAATAAGTGGTTAGATTTTTTGTAACTACATTTTTTTTGTTGTGATGCTTTGTTGTTTGAACAAGAAGAGGAGTCGTCAGTCGTGGTGCGAGTTTTGCCATGGCAGAAATCTTTTTCAATTCAGCCAAGGGTTTGTTTCTTTCTTCTTCGTCGTTGTGTTTTTATTTTTTTATTTTTTTGTGGTTAACTTAATTTTTGAGCAATGCGTTTTGGTCCTTAATTTCCTTTAATTATATAGGGATGGATTGGAATTGCTAGAGTAGAATCATGCAACTGCGTAATTTTTCTCTTGTGTTTTTTCATCCATAAAAACCAAATCCAGTTATTTTCTTACTACTCTTGCCTCTGCGCTCTCTCGGTTCGGTTTTCGTATTGTTAGATGGTCTCTTTAGTTCCTTAACCATTCCTTGTAAATTTCAGCGCATCCTGTGCATGGTGATATTGCAAATGCAACTCACAGCAGCATTTACGAGAGGTATGAAGTTGCTTCTCTGTGCTTGTATTATTATCGTCGTCATTTCCATAAATTGCTACCACGGAACCAGATTTTTGTGCCCTTTTCCATTCATTCTTTCGGTTTACGTTCAGACTTTCCCACAAAAGCCGTTGGAATAGATTTGAACATTATGTGTTTTCACAGGGCGTTCGTGTGTTAGACCCTTGGAATCGTGTGGAATACAGGATGGTGGTATTAAGGACAAAAGTGTAAATATCTCTTCAAGAGATAAAACTTAGAGACTAAGTAATTGTTACAGTTTGTTAGGACAGTGAGTAACTGTTAGTTTTTGTTAGGACAATTTGTTAGGCTTGTCTTACATGTATATATACTCAAGATGTAATATTATTGAGGTTAAGTAAATGAAAATATATTTTCTAATATGGTATCACCGCCTTTTTTGGTCTAACGACCGCCTCTCTTTTTCGATCCCAACTCTTCCGCTTCCTGCTTTGATCTTCTTCCCCGATTTGTCTTCTTTCTAATTCCCAACCTTCAAACCCTAGCCATGGCGACTAGTGCATATCCGTCCTCTGATGCAGATTCTCATCGCTCTTCCTCCACCTCTTCTGCAATTACATCAATAACGATTCAGAATATTGGATCTCTGGTCCCAATTAAGCTCACTACTACGAATTATCTGACATGGAGTGCTCTTTTTGCTCTAATCTTCCGTCGGTATAATCTCACTGGTTTGATCGATGGATCCATGGCGGCACCACCTCAATTTCTTCTTGATGCTTCCGGAAATCGTACTACGACATTGAATCCGGACTTTGTGACTTGGTTCGAGAATGATCAGAACATTCTCATCTGGTAAAATTCAACACTCTCGGAGTCTCTCATTCCCTACACCGTTGGTGTTACCTCTGCTCGTGAGCTTTGGGCTAAATTGGAATCCCGTCTTGCCACCGCCTCTCAGTCGCATATTCATGAGCTCCGATCTCGCCTTCGCAATCTTTCCAAAGGTGAATCCACGGCTGCTCAATATCTCCAGAAAATTGAAGAAATTGCTGATGCCATTGCCAGTGCCGGTGCACCGGTTGATGATTCTGATCTAATCTCTGTCACTCTGCCTCCTGAATTTGATTCGTTTGTTGATGCGATACAATTTCGCCTTGGATCTACAACGATTGATGAACTTCATGGCCTCTTGATCAGCAAAGAAATTCAACTCAATAGTCGCAAGAAATTGTCATCTGCGCCACCTTTTTAGGCTTATTCATCCTCCCCTGGTATTCTGCCTACACCGCCTCAAGCATTCACTGCTCAGAATTTCGCCAATTCCACAACCAACAGCCGTGGTGTGGATCGAAATTCAAGGAATTACTCTTACAATCGAGGCAACTTTCGTTCAAGCAACAATAACACTCAGCGGCAAAATTCGTATCGCACAAATCAGAGGCCAAACTATAATCATAATCGTGGAGGTCGTCACAATTTTCAATTTTCTTGCAAGAAAGTTCCTTGTCAAATTTGTCGCCAATTTGATCATGAAGCTTGGGATTGTCCTCATCGCATGAATGCAAATTATGGTGTGAAATCCTCTCCCTTTGCAATGGTGGCGAACACTTCTACTTCTGCTCCTACTTGGATTGTAGACTCAGGGGCTACATCTCACATGACCAACTCTTATGGCAATCTTCAGAATCCAGAAGCATATACCGGACCTGAACAAGTTTATATTGGCGATGGAAAAGGTTTATCCATATCTCATTCTGGCTCTTCTATTTTGCCTACTGCACATCATAATTTTCAATTACAAAATGTGCTTCATGTTCCTGATCTTAAGCACAATCTACTTTCTGCAAACAAATTTTTGATTGACAACTGGTGCTCAATGCATATTTATCCTTTTCACTTCACTGTGAAGGATCTTTCTTCGGGGAGGACGCTTTTTAAAGGTCCTGTCAGCGAAGGTTTCTATCCTTTTCATCCCGCTTCATCTCATGCGGTGCATCCCAAGGCTTTGACTGCAACTGTTAACGCTTCAAATAATGTGTGGCATCAACGGTTGGGCCACCCTTCTGTGAAGATTTTGTATAAATTGGCTGCAAACTCTTGTATCTCCATTTCAAATAGTAGAAATAAATCTTTTTGCTCAGATTGTGCATTAGGCAAGTGTTCTAGACTTCCTTTTGTATCTACTCCTTGCACTACAAGTAAACCTCTAGAACTTGTTCACACAGATGTTTGGGGGCCAGCCCCTGTGTCTTCTCTTAATGGTTCTAGATACTATGTACTTTTTGTGGATGATTACACCAAGTACACTTGGTTTTTCCCTTTGAAATACAAATCTGAGGTCTTCTCTGTGTTTGTTCAATTCAAGAATCTTGTTGAAAACTCTCTGTGTACTAAACTCATTGCTCTAAGATCTGATGCTGGAGGTGAATTCATGAGTACTTCTTTCTCTCAGTTTTTAGTGGATAATGGCATTCAACATCAACTCAGTTGTCCTCATACACCTGAGCAGAATGGGTGTGCCGAAAGGAAACATAGACACTTAGTTGAAACTGCAAGGACTTTGTTGGCAGTTTCTAGTGTACCTCATTTCTATTGGGTTGATGCATTTGCAACTGCAATTTATCTCATCAATCGATTACCTACTGCATACAAATCTTCACCTTGGGAGTTATTATTTCACAAAATTCCCAATTACAGTACTCTTCGAGTGTTTGGATGTGCTTGCTTCCCTTGGTTACAACCATATTCTCCTTCAAAGCTACATCCAAAGAGCAAGTTATGTGTTTTCTTGGGTTATAGTCTGCATCATAAAGGATATAAATGTCTTGACCCAGTGACCAAGAGAATCTACATATCTCGGCATGTTCTCTTTGATGAAACTAGGTTCCCCTGTCAACATCCTTTAATCCCTGCTTCTACCACCTCCCCTCCATCTCCTTCTCCGCACATCCCATCCTCTCTCACATTTACCACTTCCATTTCCCCTCCTTCTTCTTTATCCCTTCCTGCTATATCACCACCCTCCCCTAGACCCTCTGCCTTATCCCGATCTCAGCAACCTCCTTCCCTCTCCACAGAGTTACAAGTTTTCTCACCTCCTAATCAACCCTTACCATCTTCCTTACCTTTATCTAATCATCACCACATGCAAACACGGTCCAAGTCTGGGATATTCAAACCCAGGGCATTCACAGTCACAAAGCATCCACTTTCAGCTCATGTATCTTCTGATTATACTCCTCACACCTACCTGCAAGCATCAAAACATCCTCACTGGCGCAAAGCAATGCAAGAAGAGTATAATGCTCTTCTCAGCACAGGTACATGGTCTTTAGTCCCTTCCATATCATCTCCAAATATTGTAGGCTGCAAGTGGGTATTCAGAATAAAGAGAAAACCGGATGGGTCTATTGACAGATACAAGGCCCGATTAGTTGCTAAAGGCTACAATCAACAAGAGGGCTTGGACTATTCTGAGACTTTTAGTCCAGTGGCCAAACCAGTTACCATCCGCATACTTCTCACTCTTGCTTGTCAATTTGATTGGTTTCTCAACCAACTTGATGTTAGCAATGCTTTTCTGCATGGTACTCTTACAGAATCTGTGTTTATGCAACAACCTCCTGGCTTTGAGGATGCCACCAAGCCAAATCATGTTTGTCACCTTCATAAGTCTCTCTATGGTTTGAAACAAGCTCCTCGAGCTTGGTATGACAAATTGCATGGTGCTCTGGTTTCCTTGGGGTTTACTGGTTCCCAAAATGATCATTCCTTGTTCATTAAAAAAGATCCACATTTGGTCTTCGTACTAGTCTATGTGGATGACATTTTAGTCACTGGACCCTCTTCTGCAGCATGTCAAACAGTGATCACCAAATTAAGCAGTTTGTTCCCTGTTAAAGACCTTGGTCATTTGCATTATTTCTTAGGTATTGAAGTCAAGAGGTCATCATCTGGGATCCTTATTAATCAAACCAAATACATTCTTGATCTTCTGCAAAAGTCTCATATGGATGGAGCAAAACCCTGTGCAACACCCCTGAGTACAGACAAGCTTGATCATGACTCTCCACTTCTTGACAATCTTACTGAATACAGGTCTTTGGTAGGTGCATTACAGTATCTCACCTGGACTCGCCCCGATTTGAGCTTTGCTGTTAATCTGGTTTGTCAGTACATGCATAGTCCTCGCGTCTCTCATCTTCAAGCTGTCAAAAGAATCCTTAGGTACTTAAAAGGTACTATTGATATGGGGTTATGGTTTTCTAAAACTTCAGCTCCCTTGGATATTCAAGCATTCTCTGATGCTGATTGGGCAGGTTGCCCTTTAGACAGGAGATCAACTGGTGGCTTCTGTATTTTTCTTGGCAGTTCTATTATCAGCTGGAGTGCTAAAAAGCAACCAACAGTGGCAAGATCATCCATTGAAGCTGAATACAGGTCTCTTGCTCATACTGCAGCAGAACTGTCCTGGATTTCTAAACTTTTAAATGATATTGGCTACTTTCTCCCTTGTATTCCTCAGCTGTGGTGTGATAATATCTCTGCCATTTCTCTGGCCAAGAATCCTATTTTTCATGCTCGCACAAAGCATGTCGAAATAGATTATCATTACATACGGGAGAAAGTGTTAGCCAACCAAGTTGCTGTCCGATTTGTGTGTTCACAAGATCAGGTTGCTGATATTTGTACCAAGCCTCTGTCCAATCCAGATTTACACTTCTCAGACACAAACTCTCTCTTCGGCTACCTCAGTTTCGTTTGAGGGGGGATATTAAGGACAAAAGTGTAAATATCTCTTCAAGAGATAAAACTTAGAGACTAAGTAATTGTTACAGTTTGTTAGGACAGTGAGTAACTGTTAGTTTTTGTTAGGACAATTTGTTAGGCTTGTCTTACATGTATATATACTCAAGATGTAATATTATCGAGGTTAAGTAAATGAAAATATATTTTCTAATAGGCGGTAAGATAAGCTTTAGCTGAATCAGTTACGTTTACATCCTACGCATTTTTGTGAATCCACTCTCTCTTGCACAGATGGAGGAGCATCTTGCTGGCAACTTAAACAGCAATCTGACAGTGTGAGTTTCCGGTTCCTTTGTGCTTCACTTATCTTGGTTTCTATTTGCTTCAGTGGAATACAACTACTGTTCATTTTAATTCGTTCTTGCTTTTGATATGTGACCAGGAGTGAAGCGAATAAGTTCAAACCACACTTTGCTTGGAAATTGAGGGAGGAGCATCCAGATTATGTACCAGTTTCATTAAATATATTATTTGTTTGTCTCCTCCTATGCACATTCAGTCGATATAGGTGCGTAATACCATGTTTCTAATTTGGGCCTCCATGCAGGTGAGTGTGGAGAAGAATGCAAGGAGTGACATTCCTGATATTGAAACGAGGAAGTTAGTTTCCCCTCCCTTTTCCTTGTTTCTTTGATTATCTTGATTTGTATTGCTGCAATGGAATTGGAATAGGAATTTCCCCCTTTTCATTTGTGCTTTTGGTATACCACTCCACATGTTTCTAAGGGCTGGTTTGGTATTACTGTGCTTTGAAAAAAAGCTGCTGTGAGAATTGGTTGATCCTGGTTTATATCATTGTTTTCACAAATTGGTTGCCAAAGTAGCGAAGCCTTCCATAACCGAGTTTGTCATACTCCACATCATCATATATAATTTTCTTCCAGAAAGGAAAACACACTTGTTACTACAAAGGGAAAACTCCAAGCTCATTTGTGTCCATAGCTTGTCTTGAATGAAAGGGGTTCGTTCTCATGTAGTTTTAATGCTTCTCCCGTGTTTCTGACTACAGATACCATGTCCATCGTGATATGCCTCTCAGAGAATTCGTTTATTATATTCAGACTTGCATCGGGAACTTTGATATATATGAGCCTATGTTTGTTCGTTTTAAGAACACGGAGCCTCCCGCAGGTGAGTAGAGCTTCAATTCCTTGTTTTACCCAGTATGATATTCATCTTGTTCCCTTCCCCCCACAAATTAGGTGTGGTTGTAATAACTATAATTCTTTCACTGTTGCAGGGGCCTTGATGTCTGCAATTGATGAGGGAAATAAGGATGAAGATGGATTTCTTCGCATGATCTACAGTGGAGATAGAGCCCTTGGATCAGTTGAAATGTTACCAGTAAGAACTTCGGTGAATTAGATATGTTTACTTCCTAGTCATTCCAGTGGACATACTCTGATGTTATTTGAGACTTTATGCAGATTATTAACGAGAATGTCAAGACGAGGAAGTTAGTTCGCACTCCCATTAAAGTGTTAGACCCGTGGAATGATAAAGGTTTCGAGTTGGCTAAGGTAACAATGTAGTTGAATCAAGTTTGGTTACATCCTCTACGCGTTCAGTGGATACTGTTCTAATTCGAGCCTCTATGCATGTCGTTGTGGAGAAGGCTTTGCATTTTAAGCATGCTGGAGAGCAACTTGCTCGGGATCCTGACATGAGGTAGTTGCGTATTCCCTTGTTCTTTAATTATGTTCAGTTGAATTGCTACAACTGAATAGGATTGTATTTTTCCACCCGTGCCTTTGATGTCCCATCAGGAGAAGGTTGTTGGACATGTACGAACCACGGAGTATAGATGCATGGAAATTGAGGCAGAAGAAACCAGATCGCGTACCAGTAAGGAATTTTACTGCATCATACATACTGTTTCTTTGCTCGTATGCATTCAACGGAGGTAATACTCATACCAAGTTCTAATTGGATGCAGGTTTGGGTGGAGAAGGATCCGAGCAGTGGCATTCGTGACAATGGCCCAAAGAAGTTAGTTTCTTGTTCCCCCCAAACATTTCTTTAATTATGTTGATTTGTATTTGCTAAAGTGGAATGGAATTCCCCCCCGTTTCATGTATGCTTTTGGTAGATATATAGCTTGTCTTAAATTGAAGGCGCGAGGAGGGGTTGGCTGGGTTGTTATGTAGCTTTATTGCTTATCCTGTATTTTTGTGACGGCAGATACCATGTCCTTGGTGATATACCTCTGGGAGATTTTGTTAGTTATATTCGGTTTACGATCGGGAAGCATGGATATGCATGGAAAAAGCCTATGTTTGTCTATTTTAAAAACACTGAACCACCCATTGGTGAGCGGAGCTGCAACTCGGCATAACAATGTCCGCCATCTTGTTTCCAAATTAACTCAAACTCTTCCAATGTTACAGATACCTCGATGGCTGCAGTCGATGAGAAAAACAAGGATGAAGATGGATTCCTTCACATCACCTACAGTGGAAAAGATAGCGGAGGCTGGACCAATTCAAGTGCTCTGAGTCAGTGATCTGACCTTAGTTCTTATAGTTTTATCCTGATACATTGCTAATGGGGATTACGCCCTTTCTTTCGCTGAATCACGACAACCCTATGACACAGTTAAACAAGTATATTACGATCGTTTAGTTTTGTCAATGCTGCTGCTGCCTGATAAGGCTGCTCTGAAAAAATACTTAGTTTCATGGATTGGAGTCCTATGAGATTTACAAGATCTTTCTTAATAGTGTTTGCGTTACTTGGAGAACAAGTTTCTCTCTTCCTTACTAATATAAATAAAGGCAGAAGGCATGAGGAATACCAATAACATAATTCCTCAAGCCTCTTTTCTTCTTTGGCGATGCATTTATACAAAACTTCTACCTCGAGCACATGCAATGGAGCCGTACACAGTCAAGTGAAATCCGACTACTTGGGCATGGCCAACTCTGGTACTGTGATCAGCAGTGTGTACAAGTCTCTTTTCGTTAGGTATTGTTTATATTCAATTTTAAACAAAAAAAAAAATTACAATGATTTATGATCGCACGATATACTATGAACAGATGTGATTGGAGGATCCCCGAGATAATCACAAAGAGGATCCTCAGTGAAATTGTCACATCCCGGCCCGGGGCGGATCACTTCCCCGGCCCGCTCCACCACTGTAGCACGATATTGTTCGCTTTAGACCTCGACAAAGCCCTCACGGTTTTGTTTCTGAGAACTCACGAGCAACTTCCCAGTGGGTCACCCATCCTGGGAGTGCTCTGGCCCCTTCTCGCTTAACTTCAGAGTTCCTACGGAACCCGAAGCCAGTGAGCTCCCAAAAGGCCTCGTGCTAGGTAGGGATGAAAATATACATTTAAGGATCATTCCCCTAGGCGATGTGAGATGTTACAATTCACCCCCCTTAGGGGCCCGACGTCATCGTCGGCACATTTCCAGCCAGGGATTGGCTCTGATACCATTTGTCACATCCCGGCCGGGGCAGATCACTTCCCGGGCCCGCTCCACCACTGTAGCACGATATTGTTCGCTTTGGGCCCCGACCACGCCCTCACGGTTTTGTTTCTGGGAACTCATGAGCAACTTCCCAGTGGGTCACCCATCCTGAGAGTGCTCTGGCCTCCCTCTCGCTTAACTTCGGAGTTCCTACGGAACCCAAAGCCAGTGAGCTCCCAAAAGGGCTCATGCTAGGTAGGGATGAGAATATACATTTAAGGATTACTCCCCTAGACGATGTGAGATGTTACAGAAATAATAGGGTAGAGTGGCTTTTCGTTAAATTAAATATAGCTAAAGTCCTTGTCATTGAAGATAATGCTAGAGAAATTAAATTTGTAAACAAAATTTTGAAAAACTAAAAGATATGAAAGTTGATGATTGATTTATTACTTAAGCGTCGATCAATAATGCATTTTTGTTAATCATATTTAACTATAGGGTATGCTCACCATTCATCTTATAACTTGCCATGTGTCCCACTAACTAACCAAGGTTAACTTTTTAATTAATTACCTTATTTTAATTTAAAACATATTTAAAATTAAAAAAAACATAAAATAATTTAATAAATTCAATATTGTGGGCCCCACTATACCAACCATCAACCCCACAGACCACTCTTCTCATTCTCTCGATCCTTCCCAGACCACTCTTCTCATTCTCCATTTATTTTACATTATGTAAAGGCTTTTGCCATCTTTCATAATTTTAGAAGACCATTTCTTCAACTTAAATGAGCACCTGTATTAATTTGATTAGTGATCCTATTTTACCGTTTTCCTTTCCTATTTTAATCTAGTTTTCTAATATAAGTGATGGTTACGAAAAACATATATCATTTCTTCCACTTGTATTATGATATGTGGTACTGTTTGAATACTCGGTACCTGAAAAAATGTCTCGTCTAACAATAAGTGTTTATATTTTCTATTAGAAATTAATGGTAACGACGTAATGAGCCTCACAAGTTGTCTCTCCAGAGAAATATTTCCAGTGCCGAGTATTCAACACTACCAGAAATTAGGGCACCCCGACCCGAGAATCAGGGCGTGCTGGCTGTCACGTGAGCGTGATGTAACCATAAGTGCAATGCGTAAGCGATAAGGTAAGAGAATTACGAATAAATAAAAACCAAACTACTAGCAGTACTATCCAAATAACATGCTAGAGTGAGTTTAAGTGTGAAATACGCACAACCAGAGCATAATAAACTAGGTGTAGTCAAGTAGAACAATTACTAAATTACAACACCCGAAGGTGAGTCCTACATTTGTGAAGTCTGTCAGAAACACAGTGGAAATCCTCGTGAGCCACCAAAGCATTTCTAACTAGAACCTGGAGGGGCGCAAAACATAAAACGTGAGTGGGCGAAAACAAAGCTTTTCGAAAATATCTCATTTATCAACACTTATAACCCCTCGCTGTAAAACCTGTATACTTTCCCAGAAAATAGCATATATCTATATATATATATCATCATATATCTCAAATCACAATCCAAAATCCGTATTTTGAAAGTATGTCATGCTATATGCGTCAATAATAGAATGAAGATGCGTAAATATATATCATGTGAAATAACAAATCAACTGGAGACCCTACATTGGTCCTGTACGACTAATTATATAGCTCAATACCTATGTCTGCACACGAGTCGGAACCACAGAAGTGGTCTGTACGAAAGGACTTAGTGTAATGATACGCTCTAGTGCAACTCTCATCAACAGCTGTTCGAATAATCGCAGATCACCTACAAGTTTGAACCACAGAAGTGGTCTGTACGACAGGACTTACACCTACTTGGATCCAAGGGAGCGTGCGGTGCGGGAGGTGAATAACAACATAAGCTCTAACACCGGTGGTGCAGGTTATGAGCTCTCAACACAATTCACATAAACAAAATATAACTCACCTGTGCGTCCACAACACCATTTCACATATATGCATCATATACTAATTTATACATTTCATATCAATTCTATGCATGGCATTTTAAAACATACTTTCATTCAAATTCGATTTCTGGGAAAATCAGTAAGTATATAGGTATATAGGTATATACAGAAAATAAATGCCCACTCACTGGTATGTCGAAGGGTCGTAACCCCCGCGTTGCCCTTGATTGCGCTCGTCCTCGGGATAGGTTTCACCTATATGCGAAACAACTATAAAAACATTATTTTATAGCACATAAGCAACAATACGTAATAACTTCTCATACGATGCTCAAATGGGGTGTTTGAATATACCAACGTGATCTACACAACCTCACAAACATCCCCATATTTTTAAAATAATTTTTGGAGGTCTCACGCGCCCCCACGTGCCGGCCAAGGCACGGCCAGACGAGCCCCCCACGCTCGGCCACGTGCCAGGCACACTGACGGCGTCAGTTAACACCATCAGGACTATTCCGTTAATTCCAAGCATGTTCCGTTAAATAACTAACGGCGTCAGTCAACTCCGTTAGCATATTCTGTCAAAACTGACGAAATATTCCCTATCTTCTTCGGCGAGTCGCCGGTCGCCGGTGACTGATCGCCGGTTTCTGGGTAAACTTCCAAACATGGTTTCTCACTCATTTTTCATCCATTTTTCATGAAATTGGTACCAAAATGAAGCTACGAGCATGTAGAACACAACCATACAAGTTTCAAAGCTTAAAATCCACTAGATCTTACCTGAGGAAGCTCGATAATTCGGCCAACTTTGAAAAGCTTCGATCTCAGTCCTCCGACGTCCAAAACCTTCCAACGAACCACCCCTAGCCTCGTGAGAACCTCCTAAAGCTAATTATGTCCTCATAATTCCCTGAAACGTCCATATTTACGTGTGCATGAACAATGCACCAAAACTGGGGTTACGGTTTCGTGATGTTTCGAAGGTTTCCAGTTCCAAAAATAGTATAGATGAACTCATAATCTTACAAGGAGTTCAAATCTTACCTTTTTTACGTCGATCCGTGACTGGAAGCTTGGTTTCGAGATCGCTCGTACGTGCACAGTGAGAAGATGCAGAAAACCGAGAGGGAGAAGAGAGAGGAAGTCCACAGGAGAGAGAGGGAGCAGGTTTTTGTGTGGGTGTGTGTGGTCCAACTTTAGTCCCTAACCACACAATTGAAAACACAATCTAAGTTTCAACTTTATTTTCCAAAAATTTAGGAAAGTAGATATTAACCAAATATATATGTCACACACACCTTAGTAACCTTTAGGGACAATTCCGTCTTTTCACGTCCTCGATAAAAATGATTTCGGGACGGGCTGTGACAGCTTCCCTACAAAATTTTGTCAACTTCTCCCAATAGTATTCGCAACGCCAATGAAGCAGCTTGCACCTTCAATAATGAAATAGCAATAAAATTAAAGAAATTAGAAAATAAAAATAAGGAAATCAAGCTTAACTATAACAACAGGATTGAAAAAAGTGAATTTTAACCCAAAAAAAACTATCTAAGAAAGACGTACTTTGTCTTAAACGTTAAAACCTAATTGTAAGAAACTAACATCAATATATACGAAGAAACCAAGGGAATTATAGACGTTAACCCTCATTTAGATTACTAATAGTTTTTACTAATAGTTGGAAAGCATATCATTTGTATGATCATTCAAAGTAAC
Source organism: Malus fusca (assembly GCA_035220775.1). Classification (NCBI taxonomy): domain Eukaryota; kingdom Viridiplantae; phylum Streptophyta; class Magnoliopsida; order Rosales; family Rosaceae; genus Malus; species Malus fusca. Next base: position 22,941,172 of record CM069070.1, read on the forward strand.
AAATAATTAAATTTCATCCAATCACTCCAACGAACAACATAAATAAAACTAATACTAGCATCGGAAAGTGCTTCTAGTGCCAAAACAAGTAATACTAATAAAAGGTTGCACCATGCTTCTTACATTTTCATTACTATTAATTCGATAATGTGCTTCTAGTCCCTCAATTGCAGGTTCCCCAATTTCAGTGCCGAGTATTCAACACTACCAAAAATTTGGACTTGCCCTACCAAATTTTGTCAACCTCTCCCAATAGTATTCGCACACGCCAATGAAGCAGCTGACACCTTCAATAACGAAATAGCGAATTTTAACCCCAAAATTAAAACCTAATTGCAAGAAACTGACACCAATATATATGAACTTATAACAATATGAAACCAAAAAAATTATAGACGTTAACCCTCTTTTAATTGCTATCCAATTTCCTCAAGTACTTACCATTGAGAACTTGTAGAGTTGGAGCCTATGCAGTCTTAATCTAATTTTTTTTTTTTTTTTGGTTGAACTCCAGTCTCCGTCTTTGAACAAAGCAGAAGATCAAACAAGTTTTAGCTTATGGTTGTATTTTGATTTTGTTATAAGGGTCTTTAGGTCTGTTTTTCCTGGTTTTCTGATATATTTGAAAGATATTTTGAAAATTGACATTTGTAAAATTAGGGACCAAGTTGATATATATATATATATATATATATATATAATAAAACAGTTATCAACATATTAACCCCCAGGTTTTATGAAAACACATATATAATGATAAACATAGGTTTTCCGAAACCTAGCATGTCATGCAATGTCTCAAATCATAACTCGTATATATCATAATCACTAGTGAATGTCCAATATAACTCTCCAGGCCCTATGCAGACTCCCCATCTCTGAGCAGACAGTCAGAGGAAAACACACTACAGGCCCCATGCCGACTCCCCGTCCTTGTGCTAAATAGTCAGAGGAAACACACTTCAGGCCCTATGCCAACACCAAACCGTCGCCCGAGACGGACGAAATCTATCCCTACGTCCCGTAGCGGAATAAGGACCACTAGGTAAGTACAAAACCATCGAACATATATATATTGAAAAGCAACTTCATAGTATAAAGTCATCCATCATCTATACTATAAAGAGATGTTCTAAACATGTTCTAAATATCATATCGTCATCCATAAGATATTCTATAAGAACACGGGTTATAGGAAAAATAGTAATAATTCAAACTAGCATCAATAAACATCTTATCTCGTAAAACATTTCATAAAACATAATCATTAAATCATGCTTTTCATGTATGCATTTCTACTATCAAAACATGCATTTTTAGAAGGGGTCCACTCACATACTTAGCTACCAAAGAGCCACACAACTAGCGAAGACGAAAACGCCACAATTAATTGCCCATAAGCACATAAAGGGTACATTTAGTCAAACTCTACTTAAACGATTGAATTTGGAAAATTGGACTTCAAAAACGGGTCCAGGACGTCAAAATTAGCTTAGGAGAGGTCTCGAACGAAACCCAAAAAGTCAACCCTAAAAGTCAACGGTCAACGTTAACCAGTCAAAGTCAACAGTTAATGTTGACCGCGGGCCTGGGTCAAATGGCTTTGGGCCGGACCGAGTTAGGCTTGGGTTTAAAAGGGAAATGGGTTGGGCCGGTTAAGGTTAAATGGGTTTAGGGTTTAGGGCCCTAGTTCAAAAGGCCCGGAGGCCTATAGCCTAAGGGTTTTGGGTTGGAGAAGGAACTGGCCGAAGACCCTCATTAAAATGGCCCAAGGCCCTTTAATTTAACAAAATAAAAGGAAAGAGATTTGGGCTGGGTCCTTAACGGGCCTAAAGCCCGAGGGTTTGGAACGGTCCGTAAGGCTTTGTCTTGACGAGGGTGCACGCCAGAGCTTTCCCAGCTCCGGCCGATGGCAAACAAGGATCCTAGGCTCCAATCTAGGTATCAACATGAAGAAGAAAGTGAGATGAGTGATTTTATACCTATGATTCACCGTGAAGAGGGTCGGAGGTGGCCGGAAAGTGGCCTGGAAGCCACATGTACTCGCCGGAATCTGGGTTTAACACACCCGAACTGATTTCAAGTCCAACCTTCACCAAAATAGGTATACATACTTAGAAATTCGTACCAACATCCAAATTAAGACAAGGTAAAACGATTCCGAGGCTCACCTACTCGGAAATGGTGAAGTTCGACGGAGTTCGCCATTGCACCCTCTCGGTGCTTACCGTGGGAGAAGAAAGAAAGAAAGAGATATAGAGCGAGGGATGGGAGATCCTCGTGGATCGCTGTGGTGCAGCGCCGTCATCAGGGTGGTTTGGGTGTGTGTGGGTCGATGGGAAGAGGAGAGTCCGAGGGAGAGAGTTAAAGGAGGGTGAGACAGAGAGTGACATAGAGACGACGAGAGTGACAGAGACAGGGAGATCGAGAAAATAGAAAGAGAAAGGGAGTTGGGTGTTTGCCATGTGGCAACGTGGGGGAGAAGAGAAATCGAGATAAAGGGTCCGAATTAGATTAGGATAAGAGACCAAAAAGTAACTTTCAAAAACCTTTTGGGGAAAATAATTGGGGGTGGACTGCTCTATGGATGCGGCAATATGGTTTTCAAGCCTGGGGTTGCGTGTTAGTAATTGTGCAGATTGAGTTTGCAGGATTAGGTTTCTCAGTTAGCACATACATCCTCAAAACAAACTTTCGAAATGGCTTGGTTATATTTATTGAGAAATGATTTCATTTCATTGAATAATGATAAGTTACAACAAGTATTTATACTTACAATACAAGGAAGCCAAAATACAATAAAGGAAAGGTTAAAATAGAATTACTAAAATGACCTTCCTAACTAACTTTGAACTGTTTTATATTCTTGTTACCATTTATTTTGTGTAATATTCTCTTCAATATTATGGAGTATATGGAAACTAAGGAATGATTTACTTCAAGATAATTACAATTGGTGTGGCTAAATCTATTTGTATTTCATTGGGGATAGTCAACTTTTAGTTGTTTTGTGCGCGACACTTTTTTTTACTCCACCCAACCAGACTCCTTGGTTGCTAAGCTGTTTACTCCACCCAACCAGACACCTTGAGTATTTTCATGGTCCAATGCGCTTATTCAATCCTTCGAATAAGTGAAAACGTAATTCATAAGGGGATAACAAGTCAACCAACACCATGTCGGATAAGGACCGTAAAACCCTAGCCCACTCTAACTCTCGTACAAATTCTTTCTTGGGTAGACTGCAGGACCAAATGCGGATCTATATAGAGACCGGAGCCGAAGATCGGAAGAAACGTTCGTGAAGTACTTCGGAGGACCACCGAAAACCATAGACGGAGCTATATGAAGAACTGTATAGGATAAATTATTGTGCAAAATAATAATTAGTATCCTAGTAGGTATAGACTCCATGGTTTTATTCACCAGAGTCTGGAATTTTGAGTTGCAGCACTGTCGTTAAAATGAAGAAGATGGGCCGTGGGCTGGGTCCCCGGAACAGGTCGCGGAGCGGGCTAACTCGCCTGGGTGGTTGGGGCGTTCGCGGGGACGTGTTGGGGTCGCGTGTGGGCTGGCTAACACTAGGCCTGCACTGCGTGCTGGGCCACGACATGCTTCTGGCAAGCTTGGGCCTGGCTGGCAGCCAAATGGGTCATGGTCGCTTGGGCTGTTGGCTGGGCTCCAGCTGTTGCGGCTTGGGTATATTTGGCTCGGCTGGTAGCTTGGAGGGCTTGGGTCACCTGCCTGTGGGCCATGGAATGAACCTAGGCTTCCTGCTCAGGGTTTTGTGGATTACGGCGTTGCAAGGGATGCGGTGCTATTCATTAGGCCATGGCTGCTGGGTCGCGGTGGCAGTGATGGTGCGACTCCGAGGTGGTGGAGCTTCTCCTGTCGTTGCGTTGTGCAGTGAGGATCGCCATTGTGGGCCTATGTCTTCGTCTCTACTCTCTGGTCTAAATCCTTGTACGTATGGAGTTCTGTACTTTGTGGTTTCCAAATTTCCTACCATTGTATCCTTTCTCCAATGATTGATCAAGAAACTTTTCTAGGAAAAATTAATTGATATGATGTGTGGGAAATTCAACATAACAGAAAATTCAAGAAACCAAATCCAAGAGGCTTCTTCGAGTATTTGAATCATCTCTTAATGAAAGCACCAATTTGTCGATGAAAATTTCTGCCGTCTCTAGCTTGGACGAAAATGCACCTACAAAACAATCAACACCCTTGATGAAGGACCTAAGCCTCATGCGCCCACAAGGATGGGGGTGGGGGGGGGGGTTAGGCCAATGGATCTCCGATGCCTAAGTTAGTTTATCTGAAAAGAGTAAAGTGTTTAAGGCTTTTTAGGGTTGTAAAAGCTTATCGAAATTTGGTAGAATATGGGGTATATATAGGGGAGTGGCCAGCCATGGTGTTAAGGTTTTGCCCTACACATGGCGGCATCCTATTGGCCAAGGTTTTATGGAGAAATATTCTCAAGATAATAAATAGAAAATAATACCTTGAGATAATAGAGTAATTATCCTTAATTGATTTAAATATGGATTATTTACTTGAATGGAGTCAATATTCAATTGGGAATGTATTAAAGATAGAATTTTGGTAATTGCCATGTTTGGCTTTGGGGTTTTTATTTGGTGTTTGTTTGGATTTGGGAATTACCATTGATAGATAGCATTCAAGCAAGATGCATAACTCATACACACATTTTTTTTTGGGTAAAAGACTATTTACTACTCTCATGTTTCGTGGTTTTCAACATTTAGTACATCAAATTTTTTTTCGTCCCAGAGTCATACCTAAAGTGTTAATTTTGGGACAGTCTCAAACATCCGTTAGTCAAACTGTTAATTCTCCCTTTAACTGTGACGTGGCGCCCACGTGGACAATGACTGGGCGCCACGTGTCATTAAAAAATATTAAAATATTTTAAAAATAATAAAAAACCCACTTCTCCCCCGCCCCCAACCCAGAAGAAGAAGAAGAAGAAGAAGGAGGAAGAAGAAGAGGAAGAAAATAAAAAAAACCGAATCTGGGAAGAAGAAGAAGAAGAAGGAAGAAGAAGAAAACACGATTCCAAGAGTCCAACACGCGAACGCCCTGTGAAAACACATAATGTCCAAATCTATTCCAATGGCTTTTGTGCGAAAGTCTGAACATAAACCGATAGCATGAATGGAAAAGGGGACAAAAAATCTGGTTCCGTCGTAGCAATTTATGGAAACCAAGACGATAACAATACAAGCACGTAGAGGGGTGTTGGAAACCAACTTCCTACCTCTCGTAAATGCTGCCGTGAGTTGCATTTGCAATATCACCGTGCATGGGATGCTCTGAAATTTACAAGGAATGGTTAAGGAACTAGAGAGAACATCTAACAATACGAAAACCGAACCTAGAGAGCGCATAGGCAAGAGTAGTAAGAAAGTAACTGGCTTCTGTTTTTATGGATGAAAAAAACAAGAGAACAATTACGCAGTTGCATGATTCTACTCTAGCAATTTCAAATCCATCCAATCCCTATATAATTAAAGGAAATTAAGGGCCAAAACTCATTGCTCAAAAATTAAATTAACCACAAAAAAATTAAAACACAACGACGAAGAAGAAAGAAACAAACCCTTCATCGAATTGAAAGAAATTTCTGCCATGGCAAAACTCGCACCACGACTGACGACTCCTCTTCTTGTTGTAAATTTTCAAATAACGAAGCATCACAACAATAAAAAAAACAGTTACGAATCATGGATTTTTATGTCGAATCATATGCAGGAAAGCCAGTTTCTTTTTATTTTTTTTAATTTTTTTAATTTTAGTTATGAATCATGGATATTTTTATGTTGAATCATATGCAACAAGGGTAGTTTTTTTTTTTTTTTTGAACAAACGATGTTATCTACTTGAGGAGGAAGGGTGTGCTTAGCTACATAATGGACTAGCAATAGTGTGGTTCAAATTCGCCTTTGGAAAGAATCGAACCTAAGACCTCTCATTCATAATTGAAGAAGAATAACACTAGACCGTAGTACTAAACGGAGTTTCACTTTAAATTTAAAGGGTAATGGTAGGGATGCTAAATTTTATAGATAAAATTTGCTAACTAAAAAATATGTTATTAATAAGAATGAATACGTTTATCGACGAGTGCATTTTTACTCACCATCCTTTACTATAAGGTATGCTCATCACCTAATTCAAAGCTTGACATCTGTTCACCCACATAACCATGATTAAATTATTGTTTTTTTAATTCTCTCTCTTTCATTAAGAAGAGTGAGAAACTTGACAACCATTAAAACAAATTAAAAAAAAGGTAAATTACATAGTAGCCCCTCAGGTTTGAGGTCTATTACAACCTCATACAACATCTTTAAAACATTTCACTTTCATACCTCACGTTTTATTTTATTTCAAAATAATACCTCCGTCACATTTTCCATCCATTGATCCGTTAAGTGCTGACGTGGTTGCCACGTGACTGCCAAATGTGTGCCACGTGGCATAATTTTATTTATAAAAAAAAAAAAAAAAAAAAAAAACCTGAAAGCGCAGAACCCCACCCCCACCTCCCCAGCAACCCTCCCCACCCCTTCAATCCCTAACCCAGCACCCTTCCTCCTCGACATCTCCTTCCCCAACCTAACCTCTACTTCTGCCAACCGCTGCCAACCCACACCTCTTCCCAGAACCCCATCCCTGCAACCCCCCACCCCTCTTCCACAGCCTACACCTCTGCCACAGCCTACACAACTTTAAAATCTCGACTCCAATCAAATTCGAGATCTGTTTCTTCCGGACAATGTATTGGTAATAGTCCACCCCCCACAATCCATCGTCTTCTCCGAGCTCACTCGGCAATCTGCACACGCCACAGTTCTATCGGAACAGATTGGTTAGGATTTCAGAACCAGCAATGGGAGAAAAGATGCAGAGCAGATGATCCAGTGCTCGTCTCTCCAGCACCATTTTCGGGTCTCGGATCTCAACGCTCTTGGTCTCCATGTTCGCCACCTTCGCCTTCATCTACGTCGCCGGCCGATTCGTTCTCTTTCTCTTCTCTCTCTGCAGTCTGCACCCATTTGATGTTGCAGAAAAATGGATTGGACCCATGCGATAAATTTTCTTTCTTTCTTTCCCTTCCTTTTTGTTTGATCTGGGATTGTGTGTAGGCTAGGAAGAGGTGTGGGTTGGCGGCTGTTGGCAGGAGTGGAGGTTAGGTAAGGGAATGAGGTGTCGGGGATGAAGGGTGATGGGTTAGGGATTAAATGGGTGGGGAGGGGTTGCGGGGGAGGTGGGGGTGGGTTCTGCGTTCTTTAGAAGATTAAGGTTTTTTTTTTTTTTTTTTTTTTTTTTTAAAAAATTGCCACGTGGCACAAATGTGTCAGCCACGTCAACACTTAACGGATCAATGGATGGAAAATGTGACGGATGTATTATTTTGAAATAAAATAGAACGTGAGATATGAAAGTGAAATGTTTTAAAGATGTTGTATGCGGTTGTAATAGAGCTCAAACCTAAGGGGCTACTATGTAATTTACCCTTAAAAAAATAATGAGCTGTTAATTTAATCTACGAATTATCACATGAACAAAAATTAGGTGTTTAAACTATTTTTTCAGAAAAATCAATTCTTGGATTATTAACCTTGATCTTTGGTTTTCAAATTTTATTTTTTTTGGGTATAAATCTTGGGATTTTGGGGTTTTTACAGTGGTGGGTTTATGGAAATTCAAATTAAATTCGCAACCACCGTCGAAAACAGGCTTGGGTGTTCGTGTTCTGATATCTTCGTCACTTGCTCGCTGTTATGCAGCTCAGACCATCACGATTCACCATCGTCACCCCATCACCGCCGTCGCGACCACCAACACCACCCCATCACCGCCGTCGAAATCACTACCATACCATCATCCTGCAAAAGATTAGGTAATTTCTGAATTAGGGGGTTTTTTTTATTATTCCTGGTTTAGGGATTTAGGGTTTTTGAATTAGTATTTGTGAAGGTCAGTGTTTGATTGTAAACCGATTTGTGCGTTTCTCTGCATATTACTATTGCATGATTAGGCCTTCTGATTAATTTTAGGTAGGGTGTCCGTTGCAGAGAGAGGAATTTCAGGGGTTTGCAAATCCTTCCCCTTCACACAGATGCGGTCGTTTCTCTCTCATTTCTCTCAAATTCGAGAGACTTCTCTCTCTTCATTTCTCCCAACCTCTAGCCCCAGCGCCGCTCACCCCCATTCTTCTTCATCATCTCTCATTTATTTCATCTTCTATAAAAAAAAAAACCGTAGCCGCTCAATTTCTCTCAACCCTAGCCGTCCCTCATCCAATTTCTCTTAACCATGGCCTCCAATTTAGGCCTCGAGTTCACAAAATGTGGAGAGCTTTCTCTCTCGTCTGCAAACGAAGGTGGCCGAGTACGAGGGCTCGTGGTGGACCGCCGCCAAAAAACCCAACAAATCCCCTCGGAGTCAGTTCATAGCAGCCAAGAACAACTTGCGCGACATTGACCGCCACAGCCTCCAGCTCATCGGCTCCATGCATTGTTAGGTATTCAAGTTCTTTTTACTTTTCTGGGTTTTTCTTTGTAGAGATTTTTTTACCTTTTTTTCTGATGAGAATGCAGGTTTTGGATTTAGCATTTGATTTTCTCTGATGGGATTTTGAATTTCTTGTGTGGAAATTGGGTTTCATCTGAAAAATCTGAATGTTTAGGGTTTTTGTTTGCTGATTATTGTTGGTTTTATTTGTATTTTTGAGTTATATTTAATTTATGTTTATATTGTTATATTTCGTTTGCATCTTTCGTCTTCAGAGGAGGGGCCGGTTTTTTTATATCTTTTGAAGTGTGAATTTTCTGTTAATTTTTTTTATCTTTTTTAGTTTTGGTTAATTTTTGTTGTAAAGGAACTCGGGTGGTGGTACTAATTATGCTTTTGAGAAAACCTAATTGCAGGTTCTTCTCTCTCTTTCCCTCTGTATTTTCTTTTTCCTTACATTTCTTAGTTTTAATTCTGTCCTCCTGCCCGTAAAATTGAGTAATCAGTAGTAATGCATATGCAAAGAATGGATGCACCAATGTATATGCAAAAATCATAAGTTGGGTTAATATAGAAGTATAAATTATTTTCAGTCTTCTTGCCCGTAAAAGATGACTAATAATGTGTTTTTCTCTGTTATTTAACCCCCCCAAAGAGAATGGGAGTTGGTAATGACAAGGGTATTTGGCATGCTATAGCTCATGTGAATCAGTTGCAGAGTGATTTTAGTGTTTGAATTTCATCTGTCAAGCATTATCTAAATTGCTTGAGGGCTTGAGTGTTTGAGTTTGATCTTTCTAATTGTATGTGAATTTAATACATATGTAGTTGCCCTGTTTGGATTTGGGTTTTTGATTTGATGTTTGTTTGGATTTGGGAATTACCATTGATAGATAGCATTCAAGCAAGATGCATAACTCATACACACATTTTCTTTTTCATATTCCTTTTCTGCCATCTCTTATTTAGATTTGTGTAATTGGTTGGTTCAAAGATGGTTTACAAGGCAGGGCTCTATATTCATCTTAAGATATTTGTTCAGAATGGAATTTTGGGAATGATCATTTTCCTCGGCAGTTTTTTGTTTCGTCAATGAATTTATTTTTGAATGTTTCTATTTTCTTTAGGGGGTTTCCAGTTTGGCTGAAGTTTGTTCCAGTTATTAGTTTCAGAACAGGTAATGAGCCTTTTAAGGTGTGTACGCTTTTTTTACTAAGGATACGTAATTTGAAAGGTTGACAATTTTAGTCATTTGTCTTAATTAATCAATGATTAGTTTTTTACCTGCCCCAAAATTTTAATTTTATTTTCGTGCCCTGATTTCATATTATTAGGCGCCTTATCTTCATATGAAAAATTCCACCATTTTCAATTTTTTTGGTAAAGTTAGCAGCTGCCTCTCTCTTGATCTCTCAGCCCTTTCACGGTCTCTTGCTCTCAGTAAGCTTGATTTGGATTATTCTGTCTCATATTGGAATCTCAACTTCTACCTATGTAATTTCGATTTCAAGTTTTATAGTTCATCAGCACAACCAAGATCATGAGCAATTTGGTAGCCTGCAGCTCTCAGTTCTTGGTATTTCTTCTTACATATAATCTGGTTGAATTTTTTATTTTGTGGGTTTGGAAATTCAAGATTTTTTTTGTGCAATTTATATTTCCATTGAAGTTTTTGAACTGTTGTGTTTGGTTGCCAGTATGATTACTTATGGACTATTTTGCCATATGCATTCGCTACAAAATGTAAATTTATTTTAAAGGAAACATGTTTAAGTCTCTTTGCATTTGCATAAACTATTGTGTGTTGTTAAAAGAGAGAGGGCATCTAGGATACATCACACACGCCATGGGTGTACAACTAAGTTTGCCATGGAAGGATTTTTGGATTTCGTCGATGCCCTCTCCTTCAGCCAAACCTCTGCATTTACATGAATTTTTCGATTGCAGGGTCTGACAACATCAAGAATATAGACCGTTAGCAGCTATAGATTTATTTTTCAAAGCATTTTGGATAGGAAAATTAATGGATGGTAGAAGTAAAACTGAAATTGAAAAACACCGAGGTTAAACGTGTACAGTTGAAACTGTACACGTTGTAAATTTTTTTCAAAAAAAAAAAAAGAAAAGAAATTAGGGTCACATGGCTTCCCCAAGCTCACAGCACACACGCCATAAGATGAAATTTAATGACTATTGTATGTTGCTCAAAGGGAGATGGAGGGTAGAAGGTAATGGAATAAATCTGTTCTCAAAATCTGAAACTAATATTCTCAATATGTTTGAATTCTCTTCTTTTCATTGTCATTATTTGGCTTTCTTCTTTCATTGTTTGTTCATTATACAACTGTTTTACTTACCAGTAAAATCCAACTGTTATAGTTTGATATTACAAATATGATATTCCAGGAATTAGTTGAAACAGTTTATAATATAATCAAATTAGTAAGAAAAACGTATGTTCCCATGCATGTAGAAACTCAGTGGAGATAAAACTACATTTGCAAATGAGTTGCAGTGTCTATTTACTAGTTTCGTCTTCTCCATCACTCACATGCCTCCAACACATTCCTTTTTACATTTGGGTTTCCTTTTTACACTTGGATTCAGGCCCTGCGTCCCAATTCTGTTTTTGTTTCATAACTCACACGTTCCTACGCTTCACACCTCGTGCGACTCCTGGTTTTACATTTTTTTTAAGTTGAGCAAAATCCTCCATGTAAACAAAAGGCGAGAGTGTAGAATAGAATTTACATGTTCTAACTGTTTACAAGATTCAAATCCTCTCCAGATTAGTTCCATAGGGATAGAAATCCAACGGACACAACCTCTTCCCCTCCCGTTCTTTCTTCTTCATCATCATCTTTCAGGTTTCTCTGTCTACTATAACTTTATTATGTATAATTCTTCAATTGTTATGAAAAGGATCTCTGCAACAAAAAAGACACCGGTTTGCACAACCCCTCTCTTTGTTGTTTCGTTAAGATCGGCTGAGATTTTAAGGTCAAGGGACCTGCAATTGAGGGATGTGGCGGTCTTGGGGTTGATTTTGGGCCTGCAATTGGGGGTTGTGGGTCGGGTGGGTTGTAGCGATGCTGGGCTGATTTTGAAGGTTGAATTCGATCTAGAATTCTTTTTTTTGGGGGGGGGGGTGGTGGTTCGAGGTTGAGAGCTTTGAAGTGAGTGAGAAAGAGAAGAGTTGAGGGGAAGAGAAGAAAGAGAAGAGATTTTGGCCGTTGGATTAGTATAAATTTTTGAGATCCATCGGTCCAGAGGATCCCCACAAAATTAATCCGGATAGGATCTATATCCCTATTTATAATAGTTTAAAGCTCATGACATTTATAGGGAGAGAAAGAGTGAAGGATAGAAAAGTCAAATTCTAACTATTTATAATGACCTAAAGCCTATGTGACATACATCATTCACCTATGCCTAATTAATAAAAATATATTATTGATTAAGACCAAAAATAAAAATAAGTCATTGATATATAGCTATAGTAAAATTTTTGTTGACTTTCGGCTAAATTATCTAAAAAAGTATTTACGAAATCATGGGTATTTATGTCAAATCCTAATTTATTTGTATTTAATTTTTCTTTTGTCCTTAGATGGATTGACGAATAAATAAGAAATGAAATGAAATTCTTCAAAGTAGAGCCTTTCTCTCATTCTCTGATACACTTATACAAACAAGTCCTCCCCCGGTCCAACAATGTTAAGAAGAGATGGACGCATAAAAGAAGTGAATAAATCGCCTCAAGTATATATTGACAGGAAAAACGCTCACCAAAGTCGAAAAGGGATCGATTTCTTACGCTTTAGGGTTTTGGTAATTGAAGAAATGATCAATGAAATAATGGACGGGCAAGTGAGGTGTGCGAATAAATAGGCAGATTTTAACTCTCATTTTCATTGACAACACTCCACTATCTGTTTGTATTTAATTATTTGTAATTCTTGATCATCTTTTGATTAATTTAACCTTAAGTGTGTTTACCTTGCTTTCGAACGACATTTAAACGTTTATTTTCAAACTTACATTGGCAAAAAAAAAAAAAGTAGTTTGTGTCTATCCAATGTCTCTATGGGGTAAAGATAATGAAGGACCCGAAATTATTAAAACAAATTTGCGTTTATTAACGACAAAAAACAATGAAAAGGACTAATTTTTTTAAACACATTATCGAATTAATAGTAATGACAATGTAAGAAGCACGGTGCAGTCTTTTATTTGTATTACTCGTTTTGGCACTAGAAGAAGCATTTTCCGATGCTAATATTAGTTTTATTTATGTTGTTCGTTGGAGTGATAGGATGAAATTTAATTATTTGTTACTTTGTATGATCATACAAATTATATGCTTTCCAACTATTAGTAAAAACTATTAGTAATCTTGTTGATGCACAAAATCTGGTGATCTTGGACCAACGTAAATCCGACCGTGAATCACACAAACGCACAAGAACACAAAGATGTATCGTGGTTCACCCCAATGTTTGGGCTACGTCCACACTGATGTTGATTCCATTTCACTGAATGAATGTAGGGATTACAATAGATCGGCAAGGGAGCTCTCTGTGGATGCAGCCCTTGCCCTTTTGCTCTCTGTTTGGCTGAGAGGGTATTGCCCTCTATTGTTGTGAGGAGAATTGTATAAGAGTGGTGTTGTGTCTCTGGATGTGAGACTCTTGAGAAGAGAGAGTTTGGTTTGAGGGAGAGTCGGGCTCCTCCTGTGAAAGTTAGGAGTGAGAGCCTCTAATTTGCCTCATGTTGGATTCTCTCTCGGATCCTCTCAGGCTCTCCTCAAATGAAGGGGAAGGAGTCCCTTTTATAGAATAAGGGATCCCTCCTTTATTACATAATTGCCCTTTTAAGTCCCCCGAGTATTTATACAAGGCCCAAATACGGAGGCCCAATATATGGTACAAACAAATCTAAATGTTGCTACTTTAGCAGCTTTAAGGTTGAAATGGTCCCTTCTCCCTCGAGTAGTGTCTAGATAGAAGATAAACATTGACAGCTCCATGCATCATCATCAATGGAACAAAAGCCGAATGAAGTTCAAAGAGTTACAAAAGAAACTTATATATCTTTGTTTTAGACAACTAGGATTGTGCTAGAGACGTAATATTTTGACCGATGCAAACTGCAAACTGAATATCCAATGTGTGGACAGGACAAAACAAAACAGAGACTACAACATATGTTCATGGTCTACCACCGAGCTAATATTCTGTGTAAACGATGTCCGACGACCTCATACCAGTCATCTTGTGTCGACGTTCGATGGTTGAAATCATTCTGATCCAAATTCTCCAAAGCCCCACCATCCAGATCGGCAACCTGAAACGTGTAAACTATTGTTCCTGCGTCTAGTTGGCCAAACCAAAACCTATAGCTATGAGTTGGCTTCATGTAGCTCACTCTCAGTAGATAAGCATTCAAGACCTCCATGTTCTTTAGGAGCTCCTGATTTATTGTAACGCGCACAACATCATCCCCTGCAGCGGCAGCTCCATAATCAAACTTCACATCAGCTTCCGAAGTCACTTGCACTCGTACCAAATTTCGTCGCACAATGTTTCAGCCCGCGTTCACCACTCCCTGCTCATCAAATGTTGTCCTATCCAACATGTGGAAGTCCATGTGGTCGCACCACTTAACTCTCTGAATGGCTTGAATACTCGCGAGCAGATTGCCAACATTACGGCACTCATTCATCAAAACTGTCCCAAGAGACAACCCCAACTTAGATACTACTATGCCCCGACCTTTGATTGGGCCACCATGGAGACCAGCCCATGCAGGAGCTCTTTGACCTCTTCCTTGGCCTTGTCCTCGGTCTCCTCCTTGGGCGTCTTCTCGTTATCGTTTTCTTCCTTGGCCCCCTCGGTTCCCTAGGGCACCTACTGCTACTTGGCGCCGGCCACCCTGTCCCTGCGTCTGACCATCAGAGCCGGAAGCACAATGGAATGACAAAGCATATACGTTGACGTGGGGACAAGAGGAATATTTTGCTCGACGCATCAGATGCCTTGTCATTCCATTGTGCTTCCGGCTCTCATGGTCAGACGTGGGGATAGGGTGGCCTGCGCCAAGTAGCAGCAGGTGCCCGAGGGAACCGAGGGGGCCAAGGAAGAAAACGATCGTGAGAAGACGCCCAAGGAGGAGACCGAGGAAAAGGCCGGGGAAGAGGCCAAGGAGCTCCTGCATGGGCTGGTCTCCATGGTGGCCCCAACAAAGGTTGGGCATAGTAGTATATAAGTTGGAGTTGTTTGTTGGGACATTTTTGATGAATGAGTGCCGTAATGTTGGCAATCTGTTCGCGAGTATTCAAGCCCTTCGAAGAGTTGAGTGGTGTGACCACATGTTGGAATTTGGATGGGACAACATTTGACGAGCAGAACGCGGGCTGGAACATTGTGCGACGAAATTTGGTACAAGTGCAAGTGACTTCGGAAGATGATGTGGAGTTTGATTATGGAGCTGCCGCTGCAGGGGATGATGTTGTGCGCGTTACAGTAAACGGGAGCTCCTAAAGAACTTGGAGGTCCTGAATGCTTATCTACTGAGAGTGAGCTACATGAAGCCAACTGATAGCTATAGGTTTTGGTTTGGCCAACTAGACGTGGGAACAATAGTTTACACGTTTCAGGTTGCCGATCCGGATGGTGGGGCTTTGGAGAATTTGGATAGGAATGATTTCAACCATCGGACGTCGACACAAGATGATTGGTACGAGGTCGTCGTTCGTAGACCATGAACATTAGTCTCTGTTTTGTCTTGTCCACGCATTCAGTTTGCATCGGTCAAAATATTACGTCTCTAGCACAATCCTATTTGTCTAAAACAAAGATATATAAGTTTCTTTTGTAACTCTTTGAACTTCATTCG
This sequence comes from Malus fusca, assembly GCA_035220775.1. NCBI lineage: Eukaryota > Viridiplantae > Streptophyta > Magnoliopsida > Rosales > Rosaceae > Malus > Malus fusca. The sequence goes on from CM069070.1 coordinate 22,956,613, forward strand.
GCTTTGCTTCCATTGATCATGATGCATGGAGCTGTCAATGTTTATCTTCTATCTAGACACTACTCAAGGGACCATTTCAACTTTAAAGCTGCTAAAGTAACAACATTTAGATTACTAATAGTTGGAAAGCATATATTTGTATGATCATACAAAGTAACAAATAATTAAATTTCATCCTATAACTCCAACGAACAACATAAATAAAACTAATACAAGCATCGGAAAGTGCTTCTTCTAGTGCCAAAACGAGTAATACTAATAATAGGCTGCACCGTGCTTCTTACATTTTCATTACTATTAATTCGATAATGTGTTTAAAAAAATTAGTTCTTTTTTCATTGTTTTTTGTCGTTAATATATATACTTGAGGCGATTTATTTGCTTTTTTTATGTGTAAGAAATCGATCCCTTTTCGACTTTGGTGAGCGTTTTTCGTGTCAATATATACTTGAGGCGATTTATTCGCTTCTTTTATGTGTCCATCTCTTCTTAACATTGTTGGACCGAGGGAGGACTTGCGTGTATAAGTGTATCAGAGAATGAAAGAAATGCTCTACTTTGATGTGTTTATTTTTCGTGGAATTCTTCAGCGCAAAACGTTTTTCTTTGTTGTGATGCTTCGTTGTTTGAAAATTTACAGACAAGAAGAGGAGTCGTTGGTGGTGGTGCGAGTTTTGCCATGGCAGAAATCTCTTCCAATTCAGCAAAGGGTTTGTTTGTTTCTTCTTCTTCGTTGTTGTGTTTTTATTTTTTTAGTTCGTTATATATATAGAGATTGGAATTGCTAGAGTAGAATCATGCAACTGTGTAATTTTTCTCTTGTTTTTTCATCCATAAAAACAAAATCCAGTTTTTTTTTCTAACTAGTCTTGCCTCTGCGCTCTCTCGCTTCGGTTTTCGTATTGTTAGATGGTCTCTCTAGTCCCTTAACCGTTCCTTGTAAATTTGAGTTTCAGTGCATCCCGTGAAGGGTGATATTGCAAGTGCAACTCACGCCAGCATTTGCGAGAGGTAGGATGTTGTCTTCTCTGTGTCTGTGCTTGTATTATTATTATTATCGTCTTGATTTCCATAAATTGCTACCACGGAACCAGATTTTTGTCCCCTTTTCCATTCATGCTTTCGGTTTATGTTCAGACTTTCCCACAAAAGCCGTTGGAATAGATTTGGACATTATGTTTTTTCACACGGCGTTCGTGTGTTAGACCCTTGGAATCATGTACAATACAGGATGGCGGTAAGATACAGTTTAGCTGAATCAGTCTTGTTTACATCCTACGCATTTTTGTGAATCCACTCTCTTCTAAAAATATATACATGCCACTTTACACAGATGGAAAAGCTTCTGTCTAGCAACTTAAACAGTAATCTCACAGCGTGAGTTTCCGGTTCCCTTGTGCTTCACTTGGTTTCTATTTGCTTATGTGGATTACAACAACTGTTCATTTTAATTCCTTCTTGCTTCTGATATGTGATCAGGAGTGAAGCGAATAAGTTCAAACCACCCTTTGCTTGGAAACAGAGGGAGGAACATCCAGATTATGTACCAGTAAGGAATATCACTTCATCAAATTTGTTATTTGTTTGTCTCGTCCTATGCACATTCAGTTAGTACCCCATGTTTTTAATTTGGACCTCCGTGCAGGTGAGTGTGGAGAAGGATGCAAGGAGTGACATTCCTGATATTGAAACGAAGAAGTTAGTTTCCCCTCCCTTTTTTTTTTTGTTTCTTTGATTATCTTGATCCATATTGCTGCAATGGAATTGGAATAGGAATTTCCCCCTTTTCATTTGTGCTTTTGGTATACCACATGGTCCTGGATTATATCATGGTTTTCACAAATTGGTTGCTTCCATAACCGAGTTTATTTTTGGGTTAAGTGGGTTGGGGTTGGGTGTTAAAATTGACCATGTGATTTTCATACTCCACATCATCATATATAATTTTCTTCCAGAAAGGAAAACACACTTGTTACTACAAAGGGCAAACTCCAAGCTCATTTGTGTCCATAGCTTGCCTTGAGTGAGAGGGTTCATTCTCACGTAGTTTTTGTGCTTCTCCCTTGTTTCTGACTGCAGATACCAAGTCCATCGTGATATGCCTCTCAGAGAATTCGTTTATTATATTCAGACTAGCATCGGGAACTTTGATATGTATGAGCCTATGTTTGTTCGTTTTAAAAACACTGAGCCTCCCGCAGGTGAGTAGAGCTTCAATTCCTTGTTTTACCCAGTATGATATTCATCTTGTTCCCTTCCCCCCACAAATTAGGTGTGGTTGTAATAACTATAATTCTTTTACTGTTGCAGGGGCCTTGATGTCTGCAATTGATGAGGGAAATAAGGATGAAGACGGATTTCTTCGCATGATCTACGGTGGAGATAGAGCCCTTGGATCAGTTGAAATGTTACCAGTAAGAACTTCGGTGAGTTAGATATGTTTACTTCCTAGTCATTCCAGTGGACATACTCTGATGTTATTTGAGACTTTATGCAGATTATTAACGAGAATGTCAAGACGAGGAAGTTAGTTCACACTCCCATTAAAGTGTTAGACCCGTGGAATGATAAAGGTTTCGAGTTGGCTAAGGTAACAATGTAGTTGAATCAAGTTTGGTTACATCCTCTACGCGTTCAGTGGATACTGTTCTAATTCGAGCCTCTATGCATGTTGTTGTGGAGAAGGCTTTGCATTTTAAGCATGCTGGAGAGCAACTTGCTCGGGATCCTGACATGAGGTAGTTGCGTATTCCCTTGTTCTTTAATTATGTTCAGTTGAATTGCTACAACTGAATAGGATTGTATTTTTCCACCTGTGCCTTTGATGTCCCATCAGGAGAAGGTTGTTGGACATGTACGAACCACGGAGTATAGATGCATGGAAATTGAGGCAGAAGAAACCAGATCGCATACCAGTAAGGAATTTTACTGCATCATACATACTGTTTCTTTGCTCGTATGCATTCAACGGAGGTAATACTCATACCAAGTTCTAATTGGATGCAGGTTTGGGTGGAGAAGGATCCGAGCAGTGGCATTCGTGACATTGGCCCAAAGAAGTTAGTTTCTTGTTCCCCCCAAACATTTCTTTAATTATGTTGATTTGTATTTGCTAAAGTGGAATGGAATCCCCCCCCGGTTTCATGTATGCTTTTGGTAGATATATAGCTTGTCTTAAATTGAAAGCGCGAGGAGGGGTTGGCTGGGTTGTTATGTAGCTTTATCGCTTATCCTGTATTTTTGTGACTGCAGATACCATGTCCTTGGTGATATACCTCTGGGAAACTTTGTTAGTTATGTTCGGTTTATGATCGGGAAGCATGGATATGCATGGAAAAAGCCTATGTTTGTCTATTTTAAGAACACTGAACCACCCATTGGTGAGCAGAGCTGCAACTATTTTGTGTTGTAGGCCGTCGGCATAACATTGTCCGCCATCTTGTTTCCAAATTAACTCAAACTCTTCCAATGTTACAGATACCTCGATGGCTGCAGTCGATGAGAAAAACAAGGATGAAGACGGATTCCTTCACATCACCTACAGTGGAAAAGAGAGCGGAGGCTGGACCAATTCAAGTGCTCTGAGTCGGTGATCTGACCTTAGTTCTTATAGTTTTATCCTATGAAACAGTTAAACAAGTATATTACGATCGTTTAGTTTTGTCAATGCTGCTGCCTGATAAGGCTGCTCTGAAAAAATACTTAGTTTCATGGATAGGAGTCCTATGAGATTTAGAAGATCTTTCTTAATAGTGTTTGCGTTACTTGGAGGGAAAGTTAATTTCTTTCTTCCTTACTAGGATAACCAAAGACAGAAGACAGAAGGCATGAGGAATACCAATAATAGAATTCCTCAAGCCTCTTTTCTTCTTTGGCAATACATTTATACAAAACTTCTACCCCGAGCACATACAATGGAGCCGTAAACAGTCGAGTGAAATCCAATGACTTCGGGCATGGCCAGCTCCTGTAGTGTGACTTGGTGTGTAGAAGCCCCAGGAACGAATTCACCAATGTATGGCTGACCGGCGATTCTGGTCTCTCTGCGATTTCTCTCCCTCCTCCCTAAATTTATTCTACATCCAGAGTATTTTTCGATTTTGGTTGCCAATCTGTAACTTTTGCCCAATTACTGGATTTTATTACATAATCCACTTTCAAACACATTTTTTAATTTAATTTTATTGATTCTATGTATCGTTTTTGGTCACTTGTATTGAGAGTGTCATCAATGATGTTACTTTTGTGTGTAAGTAATATTATTCATTCTTAATTAATATCAGTAGTGACTAATAGCGAGTTAAACTTGAATATTTTAGGGTGACTAATAATGATGTTACTTTTAGCTTCCGGTATTCGGTCACGTATTAGTGCAAAGTAGAATACCAAAACTTAATGAAAGTGTGGATGAAAATTGGACGAAGGTCACATATTGTCAAAATGTTTGGAGTTTGAGTGAAAAGGTTGTCACATTTTTGCAATATTCCCTAATTTAATGTACGTTATCATTTGGTACGTAACCCATAGGTACCACATCCAAATTTATCATACATGACAGGAGACCAGGTGCAAGTTAGACATGTTTTACTTGCTTGGATTTGAGAAATCATGAGTCGAAAATGAAAGAATATGGGATAAACAACTTTACTCTTAGGAGAAAGACTTACATAGAATAGGTTTACGTCATCGTGACGCTTCGTCCAAAAGATTAATGACATTGTTTTACTGGATCGGGATAGCACGCAGCGATAAATGTAACATCCCACATCGCCCAGAGAAGTGATCCTTATATGTATATTCCCATCCCTACCTAGCATGAGACCTTTTGGGAGCTCACTAGCTTCGAGTTCCATTGGAACTCTGAAGTTAAGTGAGTAGCGTGCGAGAGCAATCCCATGATGGGTGACCCACTGGGAAGTTCTCGTGTGAGTTCCTAGAAACAAAACTGTGAGGGCGTAGTCGGGGCCCAAAGCGGATAATATCGTGCTATGGTGGTGGAGCGGGCCCGGGATGTGGTGGGGCCCGGGCCGGGATGTGACAATTTGGTATCAGAGCCTAACCCTGGATGTGGTGTGCCGACGAGGACGTCGGGCCCCTAAGGGGGGTGGATTGTAGCATCCCACATCGCCCAGATGAGTGATCCTTATATGTATATTCTCATCCCTACCTAGCATGAGGCCTTTTGGGAGCTAACTGGTTTTGAGTTCCATGGAACTCTAAAGTTAAGTGAGTAGCATGCGAGAGCAATCCCATGATGGGTGACCCACTGGGAAGTTCTCGTGTGAGTTCCCAGAAACAAAACCGTGAGGGCGTGGTCGGGGCACAAAGCGGACAATATTGTGATATGGTGGTGGAGCGGGCCCGGGATGTGGAGGGGGCCCGGGCCAAGATGTGTCAATAAACTTGTTCCCTGTAAGTTGCTCTCCTCCCTTAATGCCCATTCGATAACCATTTTGTTTTTTGTTTTTACTTTTTCTGCTGTGGAAGAGTACATGAGGTAAAGTAAGGATAAAGAAATGTGATGGAAGGGAGGGGAAGAAATGAGAGTGAATGTAAACAAAATCTTAAAAGTGAAAACAATTTAAAATAATTTTTAGTTTTTTGGTTTTTAGTTTTTATTTTTTATTTTGTGTATACATTTCTTCTACATCTCCTCTGTCATCCTTCATCAACCGTAGTTAACGACTTGAGCTTAGAGTTAAAAGAGAAAAACAATAGGGAAATAGTAACATGGTACGGTTTCATGTCTTACGTGTGAGTGTTATTGTTGCAGGTTTACTCCCCCATTTTTGAGGAGAAATTTGTTAAGACAAGTCATCACTTGCATGGTATGTGAATTTTCCTTTATTTCATGAATAAATCAGTTATAAATAGAAAAGTTATTACCCGCAGGAATCACAGGTAGCAACATACAAGTGTTGATGTGAGTTGTTAGTCGAACAAACCATAACTTACAAAGACCACCACAATATATGCAGCAAACATTGAGAGCGAGACAGAGCAAGACAAAGGGAGAAGGAGGACGTTACACCGGAAAGCGATGGAGCATGCAGCGGATTCTTCATCTGAAGGGCTAGAGAGTCAATTCCTTCCTCCGCAAAGACCGGTTGGAGGATGGAGAGCCGTCATATACATTCTCGGTATGTTCATGATCTTAATTTTCTTATCAATGTGGTGGATTAGGTCAGTTCTGATGTGTTTTTTATTCGTGTTCTTTTTTTTGTCCGAAGGGAACGAGACTTCCGAGAAGTTGGCTTCCATGAGTTTGATTGCTAATCTCGTGGTGTATCTGTTGGAGAATATTAGTATTTAGGTTTACTTTAATGTTTGGTTTTCTGGGCTTAGCCTGTTAGCATTAGAGTTTAGGATTAGTTTATTATAAATAGAGTGCTTTGTTATTCATTAGAGAACAAGTCATTCACAATATAGCCTTTAGGGTTTTGTAGCCGTTTCGGCATTCTCGTTTGTTTAATAATATTTTTATTTTGTTAGTCTTGTTCATTGCGCACTCTGATATTCAACTTAGTATCAGAGCAGGTTCCTTAGGGATTTGATCTGCTTTGGTTGTTATCAGTTTCGTCTAGTATGTTGCTTCTGTCCTGTTGTTGTTTGGGTTTAGTTTGATACTTAAAAAAAAAATTTGATGAAGCTTTGTCGTGCTTCGCCGTTTTCCGTTCGCATCAGATCACCTTGCGCCTGCAAGCACCCCGTCGCACCACCATTTGCTGCCGCTTGAACCCACCTTCAACCTCTATCCATCACTGTTTCCCTCACTGTCCACCATTGGTTTTGACGAAGCCCAGATCCGAGAACCCAAACTCGGATTGAGTTCGTCTTTGCCCTGCACTCTACCTGCACTCGTACACGCAGTCGACTTCCATGAGTCGAATCTGTCAACCCTTGGATCACTGCCACTGTTTCTAATCCGCAGGCCTGCACACCATGAACCAGACCCGTGAACCCAATCTGCACGCTGCTGCTGCAACTAGAAACCCAGCGTATCTGCCGTTCGAATCCACCCCGTCGCCAAGCCTGCAACCACACCTCGGAGTCTGAGTTCAGAATGTTGGTCTGCAAATGTTTTACGCCCAAGTTGCCACCTGCTGCTGCACCCTTGAACACTACTGTTGAAACACGCTCCAGCTGCAACCTGCGAGTTTGTCTCCGCCAGTCTAGAAACAAAAAGAAGGAAAATGAGAGAAAAGAAAAGGAAAAAATTGTTTGCTGTTAGTTTTAGGCCCACACGGGCAAGAAAAAAAAACATAGTTAAGTTTGTTTTTGGGCCACACAAGTTGTTGGTGTTGTTCGTTTGTTGGTACAATTGAGATATGGAAATCTCGTCCGTTTAGTGACGGGTTCTTTCCATACTCTAATACTAGCCAGTTTGCCAGCCAGAATCAGCTTGCCAGCAAGAATCAGTTTGCCAGTTCGCTAGTTCGTCTGTCTGTCTGCGTTGCAGAGCCTGCTTGTCTGCGTTGTAGAGCCTGCCTGTCTGTTTGTCCGTGTTGCAGAGCCTACCTGTCTGTCTGTCCGCCTAAGGGAGCCAGTCCGCATTTGCTTGTTTGCAAACCCATGTCGTATAGCACCATGAGTTTGACGGGGGGTGTTGGAAAATATTAGTATTTAGGTTTACTTTAATATTTGGTTTTCTGGGCTTAACCCGTTAGCATTAGGGTTTAGGGTTAGTTTATTATAAATAGAGTGCTTTGTTATTCATTAGAGAACAAGTCATTCACAATGTAGCCTTTAGGGTTTTGTAGCTGTTTCAGCATTCTCGTTTGTTTAATAATATTCTTATTTTGTTAGTCTTGTTCGTTGCGCACTCTGATATTCAACTATATCTGCACACAAAGTACCACTTGGACAACGTGGTTTCAGCTAATGTGTTTAATATATGGACTGGCTCATGCAATATTGCACCATTGTTTGGTGCTTTTCTTGCTGATACTTATTTGGGAAAGTTTTATACTCTTCTTTTCAGCTCGATAGCATCACTTCTGGTAAGAATCTGTAAATTAGCTCCCAAGAATTTTCGTTGCGTAAATTTTTATAGCCATTCTATGAACACATCTTGTTTCAATTTGACAGGGAATGGGGACCCTGACCTTAACCGCATGCATACATAAATTAACTCCGTTTGCCTGCACTGCACAAACTGCGCAATGCCAACAGTCGAGTACTTGGCAGATAGCGATCCTGTATTCAGGTCTCGGATTGCTTGTTGTTGGATCCGGAGGCCTTAGACCATGCAACATTGCCTTTGGAGCTGATCAGTTTGACACCACAACGGAGAAGGGAAGAGCGCAACTCAACAGCTTTTGCAATTGGTGGTACCTCTTGTTTACTCTAGCCCTCCTCATCGCTCTCACTGTCGTGGTTTACGTTCAGTCCAGTGTCAGCTGGATTTTGGGTTTTGCCATCCCAACTGGCTACTTTGCTCTCTCCATTATAATTTTCTTGCTCGGAACTAGGTTGTACGTGCGCTTAAAGCCCCAAGAAAGCATATTCGCCAACATTGTCAAGGTGAGTAGCCGGCTGCAGAAAATGTGGTTCGAAATCTAATGTTGGACAAACTTCGGGGCAGTCATACTATGATCCTTCAGTTGGATTAGAGACAGAGACAGCAACAATAGCGCGCACCAACAAACTCAAGTTCTTCGATAAGGCTGCTATGATCGTAGACCCTATAAGAAATATATCTTTCATTAAAAATGAAACTGATTACATTGGGGGTATTTATACACAGCAGCTAATAATATTTAGTTATCAACTAATGTAACTAATTAATCTTAATCTATGAAGTAGTGACAACAAGAAACTTAAAGACTAAGTAATTGCTGACTGTGTTGATGACTTGGACTCTAGATGGCACTGTTGAGTTGACTGAGTAATGTGTGTCTTTACACCCTTTCAAGCTGAACAGAGGAGAACCAAGTGAAAGCTTGGACCTGAGAAACTAAAATCGAACCTTGGACAGAGACCTAGTGTGAATATCTGCAATTTGATTAATACTGGGAACAAATTGAACTTTGAGTAGAGAGGATAAAACCAGTTCTCGGATATAGTGGTAATCAATTTCGACATGTTTCGTTCGAGCATGGAAAACTTGATTTGAAGCAAGAGAAATTGCAGATACATTATCACACCAAAGAATTGGAACCTGGGATAATGGAAAGCCAATGTCCCTGAAAATTTTGCAATTCCAAGTGATCTCGGCAGAAGTGTGAGCCAAAGAACGATATTCAACTTCAGAGGAGGAGTGAGCAAATGTGTGTTGTTTCTTGGCACTCCAACTGAAAAGGTTGCTGCCAAGATAAACACAATAACCACTTGTAGAGCGTCGATCAAACACACATCCGGTCCAATCAGCATCCGAAAAGGCAGTAAGAGTGAGAGAACCTTTTTTTAACCAAATGCCATCATCAACAGTGCCTTTTAAGAAAATGTAATACACGTTTAACAGATTGAAAATGAGTGCCTCGCGGACAATGGAAAAATTGGCAGAGTTAATTGACAGCAAAAGAAAGGTCAAGTCGAGTCCAAGTCAAATATTGCAATGCCCCAACAATTGACCGATATTCATGGGGATTAGAGAGAAATGTACCACTATGATCTAACTTCTGAGTACCAAGAGGAGTAGGACATGGTTTACTACCATCCATGTGTGTCTTGAGAAGAAGATCCATGGCATATTTATGTTGAGAGAGAAAAATACCCTCTGAGGTTCGATGAACTTCCAAACCCAAGAAGTAATGTAAAGGCCTAAATCTTTGACTGGAAAGAGTTGACTGAGCTTGTTAATGAAAGCATTGTAGGCTTGAGCACTAGGTCCAGTAACTAGTATATCATCAACATATACTAGTACAATAACAAGAGATGGCTCAAAAACAACAAATAGTGAGCAATCTGATTAAGAGTTTTGAAATCCCAGAGAAAGCAAGGTTTGAAACAATTTATCATACCATGCCCGTGGGGCTTGCTTGAGACTGTGGATACTGGGCCGCATAGGCTTGAAATGGTTCAGAAACGGACGAAGCAACATATTTCTTCTTATGTTGCATGAACAATTCTTTGTTAATCAGTAGGCCATGTAGTTCATCCAATGAGGTAGAAGAGATGCGAAGCATAATTGAGTCAACAAACAACTCATAGTCATTAGAGAGGCCATTAAGAGTGACTGCAATCAAATCACTTTCAGAGATCGGAGCACCGGCAGCCATGAGTGCATCAGAGATGGATTTGATTAGCTGAATATATTCAGAAATCATGAGATCTCCTTTCTGAACAGTGTGCAGGCGAGATCGAAGCTGGTGAATGTGAGCAGCAGAAACGCTGCCAAAACGTTGCTCAAGATTCAACCATAACTCTCGAGAAGAGGTAACACCAACTGTGAACAAAATAAGATTTTCCGAAAGAGTAGAATTAAGCCAAATAAGGATATTTTGATCCTTTTCATATCACAGATCGAAGGCTAGATTTGGAATGCCAGTGTTCTTGCCAGAATCATCAAGTAAGAAATGCGAAGGACAAACCTTAGAGCCATCAACAATCCCTGTAAGCTTGTACGAACGAAAAATTGGAGCAAACAACACCTTCCAAACAAGATAATTGTCCCGTTTAAGCTTGGTAGGAACCATACAACTGATATTCTGAATTGAAATCGAAGAAATTGAGGGAGAATGAGGGATCGTAGTGAAATTAGGGTTCATCGGGGACAATTTGGGGCAAGAACATCAGGATTCATTGGAGATTAACTCGACGAAGTCATCGTAATCAAAACAGATAGGAGAAGAGAAGAGAAAATCGATCAAGATCCGCAAGAAATTAAAGAGAGAGGATCAAGGATCGAAGAAATCAGAGATGGCAAGGAACGACGAAGAAGAGGATCGAAGAAAAGGCGATGAAGCGAAAAAAAGGATGATACCATATAAGAAATATATCTTTCATTAAAAATGAAACTGATTACATTGGGGGTATTTATACACAGCAGCGAATAATATTTAGTTATCAACTAATGTAACTAATTAATCTTAATCTATGAATTAGTTACAACAAGAAACTTAAAGACTAAGTAATTGCTGACTGTGTTGATGACTTGGACTCTAGATGGCACTGTTGAGTTGGCTGAGGGTAATGTGTGTCTTTAGACCTAAGTGAATTGGACAGCCAAGGAAAACCTAAAGACAGTTGGAAATTATGCAGTGTGCAACAAATGGAGCAACTAAAATCTGTGGTGAGGATTTTGCCTGTTTGGATAACTGGAATTGTTTGTTTCATAGGCATGCAGCAAATGAATTATTTTGGGATTTTTCAAGCGATTCAAATTAACAAATCGATTGGCCCCAAATTCCAAATTCCACCAGCCTGGAATGCATTCCTCAAATGCAGAAAAGGAACGAAACCGGAAGATTGACAATGGAGCAGAGGTTTAAGATTGGTATTGTGATGTCAGTTCTGCGCATGGTTGTGGGTGGACTTACAGAAATGAAGCGCCGTGACTCAGCTTTGGCACACGGGACTCTTGAGTCACCAATAACCGTTGCATTGCTTGTGCCGCAATTCACCTTATCGGGTTTGATTGAAGCCTTTGCTGCAATTGCCTTGATGGAGCTGCTCACCACTCAATGGCCTCAGAGCATGAGGACTTTCGCCGGAGCGGTTTTCTTCCTTAGCTTGTCCATTGCAAACTACCTAACCACCATTCTTATTAACGTGGTCAAAAAATTGAGCGGACTGAACGGAAATTCATCATCGTTGGGAGGTAATGACCTTAACAAAAACAGGCTTGATTACTACTATTACACCAAGCTGAATATCAGAGTGCGCAATAAACAAGACTACAAAATAAGAATATTATTAAACAAAAGAGAATGCCGAAACGGTACAAAACCCTAAGAGGCTACATTGTGAATGATTTGATCTCAAACTAAATTACAAGCTCTATTTATAGAGCAATAAACCTAAGAAACCCTAAAGCGTAAATGCCAAAAATACCCTACCACAAAATCAAATCAAATATCTAATTAATTTCCTAAATAAACCTAATAAATTCCAACACACCATAGCTGCCTTCGGGGTCTTAAATTTCATGTATTTCCATTTCTTCGCGCACCATTATCTGTCCAATGACGTTGATCAACACTCCGAAAAGCCTTCCAACTCCGAATCCTCAGACGACAGAAAAGGGTTGTAGTCTTGTAGACAACAGACATTGTACCATACTCTATACAATGAAAAGGGTTGTAGGTTTTCTTACCAAATTGCCAGACACGAAACGAGAGCCTAGCCTTTAGGATGTTTTTGATGCTCCAATATCGAAGAATGTGTAACATGTTTGACGTGTGATAAAATGACTAATGTGAAACACGTGACACAATTTGACTACTGATAAATTGTAAAATTGAACTGAATGACCAAAGTGAAGCACGAAAACATGATCAGGACCTCTACTGTAATTAACCGTTATAAACTTTTTTATGAAATTACCGGGGTCCCAGAAATCAGAGTGGCTTTAGCTACCTAGGCTGCCGCCGTAGAAACAACTCATCTCCGTGAGGATGGGCCTGCACTTCATTGAGATACGGCCCCATGTTCTGCCCTGGTCCAACCAGTGTAACTATAAGGCTGCAGTACTGGTTATAACCCCGGGCTTGCATCCCTTGGAGTGAGGCCTACAAGACTCCATGAATTTCTTTTACTTTATTAATTGTAATCAACAGTTTGTTGACAGTAAATTTAAAGGAGATGTTAAAGTGTCAAAATCAGCACCATCAGTAAAAAAATTCAGTAATAATGTTTTTTAATTAAAAAGAAATATCTGATGTGATGTGACATCAATTACAACCCTCACCTTGCTGCCAAAATTGGCAGCACCAAATATTTTTCTAATTGATTATTAAAATGCATTTTCTTGATTTATGTTTATTTTTTAAAACTATTTATTATAATAGTTACCTAAACTATTATACTTGTTTATCTGCACTTTTAAAGATGTCAAAATGCCACATATAATGTTAAATTTAAATTTGACATTTTCTTTAGAGATGCTATAAGAATCGTACAGGTCAATTAGTTAAAAATATAGGGTGAACTGCCGATGTAGTCTCTGAAGTATCATTTCAGTAAAAATTAGGTCCCTAAATTAATTTTTTAAGTAAAATGAGTTCCTAAATTCATTAAATAATTACTAATTTCATCCTTAATATTATGTCCAAAGCTATTTTATCTAATTTTTCGTCAACTTAAGTCACTTGACACACTTTAAAATGTAATACTGTTATTTTCTCGCCTCCAATTTTTCATCAACTTAAGCCCTTAACATTTCATATAGGTTGCGAATCTAACATCTAATTTACCCTCTAAAGTTAATGCCATACACTATTTCTTTAGGAAAAATTACCAATCTACCCTCCAATGTATATCACATGCAAGTAACGAGACTTAAATTGACGGAAAATTGAATGTTGTAGCTTCAAATATAATATTAGGGATGTAATTGGCAGATTTTTACAATTCAAAGACTGATTTTTTATGAAAAAAATATATTGTTTAAGGACCTAATTTTCACTGAAATGATAATTCATTGACTAAATTGGCCGTTCACCCAAAAAAAATATAATTTTTGTATTTGATGTTTCGGGTTGGATTTCGCCCTCTTCTACTATCGCTTATATTAAATAAAAAGTTGCAACTAATTGTTACTATGAGACATGATTGAACCAATGAAATTGTGGATAATAAATTAAAATCCAAGTCAAACTACGAGACCTGATTAAACCAATGAAAATTATTGTTCCTCCAAATAAAATTATCAGACACATGCCGCTAGTGACATTTTCGTCAAAAAAGTTAATAATGAAATTACAAACGAAGATCCAGTTGTTAAAATTAAATCCCTAACCAAAAGTGTCGAAACCTTGGCATTTGTGGCAATTACGACATCTAATTGTTCCAATGCACAAAGATGTAAATCTAAACTTGACGGCACATATTTCCTTAGTTACACGAGGCGAAAGGCTGGCTAGGCTACGTGTCATGTTTCTGCAAGGCTTCGCTTGCAACGGCTATTAGCACTTCGATACTTTTCCCGCGCAGTCTCCGTATATAAATATCTCTCTCTCTGCACGCACCGTAAACCACCGGACTCCCAAAACCTCTCGGAGACCCCTTCCTCTCAAATTCCTAAAACCCAAAAGAATCAACCTCTCAACGTTTGGAATTCGAAACCCTAAAGCCCCAACTCCCAAGAATCCGATCGAATTATCCAAAAACCATGACCAAGATCAACGCCCTCCATCGATTTCTTCTCCCCTGCTTCTCCCCTACCTCCGCGAAATCCACCCGCTCCGCCACCGCCGCCCCCAAGAAACGCCTCAGCACCTCCTTGCGCAACGACCTGGACAACATCAACGCCGCCGCCGCCAAAGCCCTAGATCCCCAGGACCAAGATTCCCAATCTTCCACCTCGCCCACCCCCCAAAACGACGTCGTCTCGGTGGTTCTGCGCCAGCAGCCCCGCCCCTCGAAATCAATGGTCATCGGCACAATCTTCGGCCACCGCCGCGGCCACGTGTGGTTGTGCATCCAGCACGATCGCCGCTCCACCAAACCCACCCTCCTCCTCGAGCTCTCGGTCTCGACCCACCAGCTCGTCAGCGAGATGCAATTGGGGCTCGTCCGCGTGACCCTCGAGTGCAACGAGTCGGACCGGCCCCAGCTCACTGATTGCCCGCTCCTGACCGCCCCCATTTGGACCGTTCACTGCAACGGCAGCAAATTCGGGTTCGCGGCGAGAAGAAAAGCGAGCGAGAAGGTGAAATTGATGCTGAAGCTGATGCAGTCGATGACGGTCGGAGCCGGGGTAATGCCGGCTGGGTTCGCGCTTGGGTCGGAGGCGGAGTCGCATCAGGAGGTGATGTACATGAGGGCGAATTACGAGCACGTGGTGGGGAGCGCTGACTCGGAGTCGTTTCATCTGATTAACCCGGATCAGTGTCCGAGTCAAGAACTCAGTGTCTTCCTGCTCCGGTCCAGGCACTCTTGAATCTGTGAGCAAAGACTCAAAGAACACAGTTGTATTTAACTCCGTGAGCAAAGATTCAAATACCACAGTTTTCTTTCCTTTGAAATTTGAATCAACTGCTGAAGTGGGAACTAGGTGTTTTCTTTAGAGGGGGATAATTATGCTTTTGTGCAGATTGATTAGTTTTTGTTTAGGGCTTGTTCGCTCCCTAAATCCGCCATGGTGCCTTGCGGGCAAGCCGAGGATTTGCTCACATACGAGATTGGTGGGGTGCGGGCGTGCCACTACTAGATGCCGCTAGTAGACGGGATTTGAATGATTGAGGTTGCGCCTGAGTTTGACTTCGAACCAAGAGATTGTGTCATTGAGTGGGAGTTACTCAAATTAAGGTTCTTTGTTTGCCTTAAAAATAAGGACTTTACTTATATGGAGAGATAGAACAATATGTAAATGACAAGATTGCTTGGAAATATAAATGACAGAGGAGAGTGACTAAAATCGCAGATTGCTTGTAATTTATATGACTGGAAATGAGTACATAAAAGCTACAAATGAGATCGATACCGCAAGTGAGCAGCAGAGCTAATAAACTAGATAAAAGAAGGCTTTTGGCAAATCTGGTTTGAGCAGAGTTTGTGCTTTTGTTTGTTTGTTTGAGTGTCCTTAATCCTTCTCCATCTGCTTCTTTATATAGAGGTCTGGAGGAAACCCTCCTGCTGAAGACATTGCATTTGCCCGAAAGAAGCTTGGGCAGCTTGCATTTGCATTTGCCAACTTGCATGTAGAAACAATATTAAAAGGGAAACTTGCATCTCCCCCACATGTTTTTAGCACATGTTTCCCCACTTGTAATAAACTAACAATAAAAAAAAGAAGCAAGTTGCATCTCCACCACATGCCTTTTCCCACTTGCAATAAAATAATTAAAAGAAGCAAACTAGCTTCTTTCATTACACATTCTTGCCCGAAAGCTCTCCCGTCCACTTGCAATACATGCATGTATCTTGATTAAACAAAGGCTTGACAAACCTCCACCACCCAAACAAATGGGAAAAACAATATTATAGTGTCAAACTCATCCACTTGCAACCAAATATCTTTCCAAGTTAGCTTTCTTGCATATTAATCATTCAAATACCATATTTTACCCAAATTGCCCAAATAAGTAAAAATGGGTATATTTTGAGTGCAAACAGTGCCCCCCAAGTTTTACAAATTTGAGCAAAGTTTGTGAAACTTACAACTCCAATGCTGCCAGGATTGATGTCGAAGGAAGAGGCACGTCTACCTCTTCGGTCCTTCTATCGTTGATAAATTTTGGCAAGAGCAGCAAGGCAATTGGTAGTGCAACTAGCATTGGAAAGAATGTTTATGTCTGGCTTGTATTCCTTTTTGTGGATACCAAAAACATGGGAGCAACCTCACTGATAATAAACTGGACAAATGCCCGAAGTCGGGCAAACTAGAAAATATAGAAACAGACGGAGAAGAGAGAAACGTGGGCAACTATCCTTTTTATTCTTCTTTTTCTTTTTTGCCTCTTTTCATATATATAATATATATAATATATATAATATATATAGACCTTTCGGGCAGCTCTAAAGAAAGAAATAACAGCCCACGTCGGGCACACAGAACATATGCCCAAGTCAGGCAAAAAGAGAAAACAGAGGGAAAAGGGAGAAAGAAAGGCCCTTTCGGGCAAATTGAAAAAGCAAACCAAATTTTTTTTTTTTTTTGTCGTCTCTTTTCAAAAACTAAAATATAATAAATATATATACATACATAAAGCCCTTTCGGGCAAAGTAAAATATAATATAAGACATATATATATATAGAAGGCCCATTCGGGCAAGTATAATATATATATATATATATAATAAAATATATATGTGAACTTTTTGGCAGACAAAAACTGAGGGAGAGACAAGAAGAAAGAGAACAGAGAAAGAAAGAAGAAAGAGAAGGAAAGAAGGAGAGATAAAGAAATAATAAAAGAGTTAAAAGAAAAGGAGAAAGAAAGAGAGAGAGAGAGAGCCCTTTCGGGCAAAATGGAAGAAGAAAGAGAGAGACAAGGAGACAAGACTGACAAGGAGAAAGAGAAAGAGATAAAAAGAAAGAGAGAGAAATAATAGAAAAAGAAAAGGAAGAGCCCTTTCGGGCAGCTTAAAACAGCAAAAAGCCCATTCCGGCAAATTAAAAAGCAAACCATATATATATATATATATATAAAGCCCTTTCGGGCAAAGAACATAATATAATATAATACACTATAACATTATATAATAATAAATATATATATATATATATATATAATATAAGCCCACACTCGGGCAAAGTATATATAAAATATAATATATATTATAATACTATATATATATATATATATATATATATATATATATAGCCCACACGGGCAAAGATCTTTATAAATAATATATAAATATATATAAAAGCCCTTTCGGGCAGAGTGGAGTTTTTTAGAAAATGAAGGGAAGGAGAGAAATAAATTGGAAAAGGAAAGAGGGAGAAACAAAACGAGCCTTACTCGGGCAAATTGGATGAAACTCCTTCATTGCCCATATGTTATTTTTCTCTCAACACTCAAATCTTTTTCTCTTTTTAAAATTGAGTGTAGAGAGATCAAATCCACCATTTAAATTGGCCACCATGCTATGTAGCTTGGGAACCATAGGAGGTGGCCATTCATGTTTGATCCCAAGCTTTGTCCTCCTTGAGATCTCGATGCGGACAACATGCTCGTGTTGGCGGGGAAGAGTGTAGGAGCTATTTTCTTCTTCTTCGGGCTCCACATGAGGTGTGGGCTCGTGCCCCCCGAGCGTTGGTGTTTGGCCTATACTATCCATCATCTCCATCTTAGCTTGGTCTCCTATAACCATATCCATTTTCATGGATTTTTCATTGGGTGGGGCCATTGTTTGGCCTTCATCAATGTGTATGATTTGTTCTTCCTTGGTTGTAGTAGGGTGAGTGTGCTTTGTAGAGGGGATTTGACACATTTGATCTATCAATTTTCTCAAAGTTTCTCCAAAAGTTGTATAGCTTTCCTCCACCTTTTTAAAACACTTAGTCACCTCTTCACCATATTCGATGCTTGCCACATGGAGTTTGGACCTCTTCTCTAATTTGCCCACATCCTCTTTGTAGAGCTTTTCATCCTGATGATCATGAGTTGGCATCTCATATATTGGCTCTATGTACTCATTAGAAGCATTTTGATACTCACACTACTACAAAATTAACTATAACTGGCGGTTCAAAAAGCGACAAAAAACGTATATTACTGTCGGATTTTAAGCAAAATCCGACAGAAAATGGATGCAGTGACGGATATAATAAGCGACAGAATTGCCAGCGTCATGAATTGAATTTTCCGACAAAAAATAGTCTAAAACCGACAGAAATTGTGTCGGATATAACCGACACAGAATAAATTAATAATGAATAAATAATAGCATTTTCTGTCGGATAGAACCGACAGGGAATATATTAATAATAAAACAGACCATGTTCTGTCGGATAAAACCGACAGAACTGGGAATATATTAATGATAAATAAGACCATTTTCTGTCGGATAAAACCGACAGAAAGGTGATTAATAATAAAAAGAATATAAAAAGGACATGACAGCATTATCCCTTCTCCTTCTCCTTCTGGTTGAGCATTCTTCTTCTGCTCGAAATGACCCAACATGCTTGAACCAGATTCTGCAGCTAATGAGCAAACCAGATTGAGCTAATAAGGTACACCATATTCTTCACTTCTTACAGTTCATCCTGAAAATACAAAGCAATGAGGATCAAATTGGTTGACCCTCTCCGGCCACTGATTGATGAAATGGCGAAGATTATGATTTGGGACTTCAACTACAAAATATGCTGTCCTATTGACTAAACAACCATGAAAATTCCCATTTACATTTTACCATAAAAAAACAACTCCTCCTCAAGTAAAGTTAATTCCACCTACTTCAGTTTTTCAAGCCATATAAATCACAAAGTTGAATTTGAACTACGTGAAAGAATTAAAGTACCTGCACTGGCTTTCTCCTCAACACCTGAAATGCTTCTGCTCTCAAGCTCATCTGCCTGCTTTACATATGGGATATTGATTTCAATTCTATGAATCTATATACAACAACAAATTTTGCAGGTGAGAATTGCACCATGAGAGATTACCTGAGGAAAGCCACACTGATTGGGCATTTGAACAGATGGGGAAAGTCATGCCAAATTGAGTACAAGTGCCTAACAAATTCACAGAAACAAAAAAACACATCCAATTTTTAACTATAGGATCAAACTCGAATTCAGTTCAGAAACCGAACAGATACATTGAATTCCAACCAGGCTTCATCATTTGCATATTATCACAAGATTAACATAAAACTTCACTAAAATTTACAAGAAATTAATAAAATATGAGAGATAAGTTCACTTCATTTGTATTGCAATTAATACCAAAACCACCATGAATTCACAATTAACAGTACCTGTAATGACGGAAGCCCACTCGTCACGAAACTTAAACCCGAAACTCCGAAGCACCTTCCTACAAGAATTCAGAATCCGATTCTGAACACCCAAATCAAGCAATCGGAGCCCCGCCCTAGCCATAAGCCTAATCTCCGTTTCCGCCCAGAGATCTTTCGGAACCCTCCCCTTCCCAAACTCCAGGAGCTCCCTCAACGACCCGCCTGTCGATTCTGGATCCTCTGCGTACGCCGAGAGCCCAGGATTGACCCGCATCGATGCCAACCGGTCCTTTCCAAAATCAAACACGGCGCCATTACCGCCATCGGCTCCGTACCCGAAACAAGCTCGGATCTTTGAAGCTCTCAGCGTTAATGGCAGAGCACACGGTGATGCATCGACGATACATGCAACGCTGCAGGTTGATTCCCCATGTCCCAAGGGTTCGAGGTTCAGATTTTTTAGGGTTGATTTGGTCAGAATTGAAAGGAATGGTGGGGGTTTCTTCTCGGAGCTTAGAGAGAGGGAGAGTGCCGAGAGTTAGAGTGGTTTTAGAAAAATGAAGGAGAAGAGTGGGGGCCGGATGTGGGTATAAAAAAAAATTCATTACTGTCGGTTAAAATCGACAGAAACATTTTTTAAAATATAAACCGACGGAAAAATTTCATTACTGTCGGTTAAAACCGACAGTACAAAAAATGGAGGCAATACTCCCCCAAAATTCCCTCTCAAAATTTTAAATTCCCTCCCAAAATTTTAAATTCCCCCCAAAATTTTGTTACTATTTTAAAATAAAATAATAATTGTTTGGTTTAATAAATAAATAAATAAAATGTATTTAAGTAGAATAAGTTTTTAAAAATTAAATAAATCATTGTTCTTTTTCGTCGAAAATAAATAATTGTTTGGTTTAATAGATAACTATTAACTACATCTTGTAAATTTTTTTTTTTGTCATGTTCATTGTTAATTTGGATAATCCAATTAAAATATTCCAAAAAAAATTGAACATTTTGCTGTTATTTACTAATTGTGTGTATCTTGTAAACGTTTTTTATATTTTGCCATGTTCTTTGTTATATTTTTCCATGATTATAAACATACATACTATTTTTTTTTGTCTAATATATATATATATATATATATATATATATATATATATACTGATATACTACAAAATGTATAATAATTCTACATAAAATATTTACCAAATATTATTGAATTGCATATACAGAAGCACAAAGATTGATGTACAAATATCCGAAACTTAGAAATTTTAAATTATGATGATGATCTGAAAATTTCAAAAAAAAAATTTGCAACCGAAAATCCAAAATTTTCAACCTGAAAGATAAGTTAGTTTCAAAATGTTTTAAATTAAAAATGAAATAAAAAAACCTTAGTTATTATGGAATCTGTTTGGAAATCACCCTACTGTTGCCATACAACAACAACAAAATGAAATCTTATCTTACTAAAATTAATCAATTATATAAATAATAGAACGCCACTCAATTTTGCTACACTCCTCGACCCTATAAGAATGCAATGAATAAATTTGATCTTCAATTTAAAATATTTACACTATTGGATACCACAAAATATTACTTTATACTTAATGGAAGTATAACATTAAGTCTTAAGTGTTTATTTAATCTACCGTTTTGATGTGATACACATTGTACGAAATTTTTTTCAATAATCTAACCGTCAAACTTGTTTGTACACACTCCGAGATCACATACGTAAAAAATCACAAAAAACAAACGTTCAGAGATTAGGTAACGGAACAAAAGTTTTCGACGGTTATAAACGAAAAATCATAATTTAACGGTTATTTTAGCTCCATATTTGATGATATTTTACAGCTACATGATAGGAGCATATTTATGCGACTTAGCTTGCTTGTTTTCTTGCATTTTGGTAATTATTTAGTATTTATAATAGTGTTTAAAGCTAAATTCGTGTGTTTGTAGGTTTTATGGGCTAAGGGTGCATTTTGAGCCAATTTGGAGTAGTTTGGAGTGTTTTTGGGCCCAAGATGGATTGCTTATGATCCAAGCTAGATGGATGGACGAATTTGAAGTCAAAAGAAGATAGGAACATGCTAAAAATATGGTGAAACAAATACAAGTTGCAAGAAGGGATAGGTTTCTAGAAGGATTGACCAAAACTCCACTTAAACCCATGCCTACCCCAGAAATTCATCCTTGCCGTGCATCCTTGATGTTTTCCCACCAGAAATTTGAGTAATGATGCAATGCCTAACTCACCATGACATTTGAGTGATGATATGCCTAACTCACCATGACATTTGAGTGATTGTTCAATACCTAACCCATTAGGAAAGTGTGTGGATGATTCAAGACCTAACCCACCATCAAAACCACTCAATGCCGTGGGTTCCTTGGTGTTTTTCCACCAGAAATTTGGCTTAAACAAGTCCATCCTTTCCCTATAAATACCCATGGCAGCAACCTCATTTAGCATGAAGAAAATAAACCATTCTCCAAGCCTTGCCTTGCCTCTCCCTACATATCTAAACTCCTTCCCATCCATTCCTCCATATAACCAACCCTTCAAAACATCACTCCAACCTTGTGTTGCGGCAAAGAAGAAGAAGGAAAGTTCTTGGACGTGCTTGCTATCCAACATGGATCGTTGGAACGTTTAGGTGTTTTCTTTCTTTTATTTTCAATGTATAATTCTATTTAACTTTGTTTTGTGAACATGAGGAACTAAACCCCTATTTAGTTAGGGGGAAGTTTGAAGCCATGAACATGCTTGTGATATGAATTGATTTCTTCCAATTGTGATTTGATAAGTTGTGATTGCAATTCAATTATCTATTTGCTTCATAACTAATTCTTGTATGTTTATTAAGGATGCATACTTAGTTTTCATACATAAATTAGATGCTAGAATATAAATGAGTTTCACCTAATTGTTACAAGTTTATATTCATGAGTAGTGAAGGTTGCTTGTCACAATCGCGTTAATTGAATTCTTGGCAAACGTATCATGCATTCATAGTTACAATTGCCTTGTCAACACTTATGATTTTCATTGAACGTAATGATCTCTGATTGTATCTCTATTATGCATTCATATAGGGGACTTTTAGAGAATAATTTGGATTGTCGCATGCATTCATCCAATTCAATAAGTAAAGGAAAATCTGAGGGTTAATTTGTGCATCACGGTCAATCTGGGGTGTTGAGCATCATAGTTTATTGAAAAGCAATTGGAAATCGATTCATGTACAAGTATGTCATGTGTGAAGAACGGGCCTCTAACTAATCCATCCATCATCTTATTTCTCAAATTCGTTTTACAATTTGCCTAGCTAAAAATCTATTTAAGTTTTAGTTTGTTTGTTTTACTTTCAACTTCACCAAACCCAAATCCCCCTTTTACTTTCTTATTTTAAAGTCTTTTGTTTACATTTTTTTTAACTTTGTTTTTATGTTTTTGAGTCAGTTTAGAGGTTTTAGCAAGCCCTCATAATCCCCGGTTTAGAACGATCCCTACTTATACATGTACTACAATTGTCACAAGAGGGTTTAATTTGAGTGCTTATATATTTCGCATCACTACACTCCTCGACCCTATAAGAATGCATTGAAAAAATTCGATCTTCAATTTAAAATATTTAAACTAGTGAAAGTATAACATTAACTCTTAAGTGTTTGTTAAATCTATCAATTTGATAGGATATGCATTCTACAAAACTAGTTTCAACGATCCAACCGTCAAATATGTTTGTATATACTTCAAGATCGCATACCTAAAAAATCACAAAAAAACAAACATTCAGAGATTAGGTAACAAAACAAAAGTTTTTGACGGTTATAAACGAAAAATCACAATTTAACGATTATTTTAGCTCCGATTTTGATGATTTTTTTACAGCTACACTCCTCGACCCTATAAGAATGCATTGAAAAAATTCAATCTTCAATTTAAAATATTTACACTAGTGGATAATTTTTTATACTTAATGGAAATATAACATTAATTCTTAAGTGTTTGTTAAATCTATCAATTTGACAGGATATGCATTCTACGAAACTAGTTTCAACGATCCAACCGTCAAATATGTTTGTATACACTCCGAGATCGCATACCTAAAAAATCACAAAAAACAAACATTCCGAGATTAGGTAATAGAACAAAGGTTTTCGACGGTTATAAACGAAAAATCATAATTTAACGGTTATTTTAGCTCCGATTTTGATGATTTTTTACAGCTACACTCCTCGACCCTATAAGAATGCATTGAAAAAATTCAATCTTCAATTTAAAATATTTACACTAGTGGATAATTTTGTATACTTAATGGAAGTATAACATTAACTCTTAAGTGTTTGTTAAATCTATCAATTTGATAGGATATGCATTATATGAAACTAGTTTCAACGATCCAACCGTCAAATATGTTTGTATATACTCCAAGATCGCATACCTAAAAAATCACAAAAAAACAAACATTCAGAGATTAGATAACAAAACAAAAGTTTTCGACGGTTATAAACAAAAAATCACAATTTAACGATTATTTTAGCTCCGATTTTGATGATTTTTTTACAGCTACACTCCTCGACCCTATAAGAATGCATTGAACAAATTCGATCTTCAATTTAAAATATTTACACTAGTGGATAATTTTTTATACTTAATGGAAGTATAACATTAACTCTTAAGTGTTTGTTAAATCTATCAATTTGATAGGATATGCATTATACGAAACTAGTTTCAACGATCCAACAGTCAAATATGTTTGTATATACTTCGAGATAGCATGTGTAAAAAGTTGTAAAAAAAAAAACATTCAGAGATTAGGTAACGGGACCGTAAGTGAAAAAAAAAATATTTAAACCATTTGTTTATTTATTTATAATCAATATAATAGTTTAACATATAAAATAGTCAATTTATGTCGGTTATAACGGTCAGAATAATAAAATAATAACCGCCAGAAACTAAAATAATAAAATACTCAATTTCTGTCGGTTATAAACAGCCAGAATATGTTAAAAATATTAAAAAAAAAAGAATTAAAAAATACTGAGGGTTAAATCGGCCAGGAATTTCTGTCGGATATATCCGACAGAAAGTAACTTTAATCCGCCAGTAAATAAATTATGTGTCGATTATCTTTTATTCGTCAGAATGGCTTCTTAACCGCCAGAATCGTCCGACACCTAAAGCTAATATTGTAGTAGTGTCAAAGCCATTTGTTGGCCTATCATAGTATTCATGAATGTGATTGTCTTCAAAAGAATAATAACCTTGATCATAGCCATAAGTTGGCCAATCTTCAAGATTATTATTTATTTGATGGCCATTAGTTGGCCGACAATCACATTCCATGGGACTTGAGTACTCTTCAGCCATGTACCCATAAGTTGGCAACTTATAGGTTGGCTCTATGTGATAGCCATAGCTTGGGTGCTCTTCAACACCGTCATCCTCCTCATACTACGAAAAAGCATGTTGAGAAAAATCATGAACATAAGGATTGTTCATGATCTAACTCCATATAAGGATCCTACCGGGCGTGCCAAAATATGTTCGCTCCCTAAATCCGCCATGGTGCCTTGCGGGCAAGCCGAGGATTTGCTCACATACGAGATTGGTGGGGTGCGGGCGTGCCACTACTAGATGCCTCTAGTAGACGGGATTTGAATGATTGAGGTTGCGCCTGAGTTTGACTTCGAACCAAGAGATTGTGTCATTGAGTGGGAGTTACTCAAATTAAGGTTCTTTGTTTGCCTTAAAAATAAGGACTTTACTTATATGGAGAGATAGAACAATATGTAAATGACAAGATTGCTTGGAAATATAAATGACAGAGGAGAGTGACTAAAATCGCAGATTGCTTGTAATTTATATGGCTGGAAATGAGTACATAAAAGCTACAAATGAGATCGATACCGCAAGTGAGCAGCAGAGCTAATAAACTAGATAAAAGAAGGCTTTTGGCAAATCTGGTTTGAGCAGAGTTTGTGCTTTTGTTTGTTTGTTTGAGTGTCCTTAATCCTTCTCCATCTGCTTCTTTATATAGAGGTCTGGAGGAAACCCTCATGCTGAAGACATTGCATTTGCCCGAAAGAAGCTTGGGCAGCTTGCATTTGCATTTGCCAACTTGCATGTAGAAACAATATTAAAAGGGAAACTTGCATCTCCACCACATGTTTTTAGCACATGTTTCCCCACTTGTAATAAACTAACAATAAAAAAAAGAAGCAAGTTGCATCTCCACCACATGCCTTTTCCCACTTGCAATAAAATAATTAAAAGAAGCAAACTAGCTTCTTTCATTACACATTCTTGCCCGAAAGCTCTCCCATCCACTTGCAATACATGCATGTATCTTGATTAAACAAAGGCTTGACAAACCTCCACCACCCAAACAAATGGGAAAAACAATATTATAGTGTTAAACCCATCCATTTGCAACCAAATATCTTTCCAAGTTAGCTTTCTTGCATATTAATCATTCAAATACCATATTTTACCCAAATTGCCCAAATAAGTAAAAATGGGTATATTTTGAGTGCAAACAGGGCTAGCTTAGCCGAATCCAACAGTATCAATTGTACAATGTGTATCATCTCAGAGGTTATCAACAGATTAATCGTGATGGAATTTCAGATAATTTCTTAGATTCTGGAACAAAAGAGTTAAGGTTGGGAATATTAGATTAAATTGATACGGCGGCAAAAAATGTAGCAAGAATATTTCGATGCCAGAATTGAGTGTATAATATGTTGTTTTGAAGAGAATCGCAAGCAGAACAAGCCCCTCATGTTTAAAGCCAAAAACGATAGTTTAGACTTTGAAAATTGCATTTTGAAGTTTGTAATAAAAATCGGACTGTTTGTTTTACGGTTGATTTACTTATTTTTCATTCCCTAATACTCTCCTCAACTTTCCTAGGGTTGGATTGAGTCTATGTAAGGCTTACGGCTTCTATATAATCATCATTCATGAATTAATAAAATTAAAAAATAAAAAAAAAACATTTCAGGGTTGGATTAAGTCTATGTAAGGCTTATGGCTTCTATATAATCATCATTCATGAATTAATAAAAAATATATAAACCTTTGAGATTTTCTCTTTAAACTGGTGGATTTCAGCCTTCTAAATTCTTGGGTTTACGTTTGTATCCCATTGACTACGCTTGTGACGAGTCAATTGGTATCAGAACATGTGGATTTGTCCTTAACTAATGGCAATCGATCATGAGAGAAGCAAAACCCTAAGCCACGTTGTTCGTAAGGGAGTACCAAATATTGAAGGGGAACACATTATGGATTCGCCCATAGCCAACCTCATCAAGTTGATCTTGAAGATATTCTTATTTTTCTAGGAAATGATTGCATTGAAGGCTTTCTGGCGTTGGTTGAACCGACTTATTGTTAAGCAATTCTTTCTTCCGATTTATAGAAATTGTATTTGGAAAGGAGTCAAACAATCATTAGAAAAGAAGCTAAAGTGATGGACACTGATAATTCATTATGCCAAGAAACGGTGGAGGTCAAGATAGAAGAGAAAAAACTAGTAATTTTGCTTGTTGAGAATCTTGTTGAAGAAGATCTCCCTTGACAACCCAAAAGTTGAGACTCAAGAAATTGAAAATATAGGTAACTGAGATAGTTATAACTTTGGAGAATCAGCAATTTAATAAGTTGGAGTTTAACTCCATCCTTGACCAAACAAGAAAATTGGAGAGAGAAATTTTTTATCATCGATTGACATATTTCAATCTTTTTTATGGAATTAATTTCATGATTATTTCACTTGAGTACACTAAAAGTCGGGTTTCTCGAGTTGAAAAATGTATTTGCTTAACAAGGGAGTTGTCTATTAGCTATCAAGATCATTTCAAGGAGAACTCAAGGTCGAGTTGTGAAATCCCGTCCCCGGAATTTCACTATTCATTACATATCTCGTAATTTAAATCCGTATCTCACGTTTACGTTATTTTTATTAGTTAATTTTAATTCCCTAAATTTTGGGAATTAAATTGAATAGTTATCGGGTTTGAATTTTCGTAATTAATCTTTAAAATTCGTTGACCTTTCAATGTCACAATTAATGTTTTCGAATAGATTTCGACCTCACGAGCGCATAGGCGAAGGCCGTTTGTGAACCGGGACGAGAAAGGAAACGTTACGGATGTTAGAAGTTTCCTAAAAAAATATAAAAAATATAAAAAAAAAAAAGGAGGAGGGGAGTTGCCAGATGGGAGCAAGTAAAAATAAACAGAGGAGGAGGATAGACCAACGGGGGGAGGAAGGAAAAAAAGGGGAAGAAAGAGGAAAAAGAAGGGGTTGCGGGAGAGAAAGCAGGAAACAAGGGAACGAATGAGGGGAGAGATCAGGGAGGGAAAGGAGAGAGGTGAGTGGCATTCAACCAAGGCTTTCCCTCTTGACCCGTTACATAGCGACCCGACCTGATTCGGGTAGACATTTCCGACGGGTTTTCCTTCCATTTTTTCTACGATTCACAACCTTCCATTCCTACCAAACAACTCCCTAGTCTTCCCTTTTTCACTCCCACCCAAAAACCACTTCGATTAGGCTCAATTTTGGGAGGAACGGAACCCATTGGGTCCGTGGGTGTTCCGGCGAGACACACCAATTCCGAAGGTCCCGATCACCACCACCACTACCACCAAAAGGTTCCCCTCAAACCCAGGAACAAAGCCCAAGTAGTGGTGGAGGCGTAGGTGTTCATATGGAAGCCGAATCGAAGCACACCTTTTTCTAGGATTCCGGCGGGTTCGAGGAAAATTGGGGCGTTTCCCGACCGAATTGGACTTTGGCCTAGGTATGAAAATTGTTCCCTTTACTGAGATCTACATGCCTATAAAATTTGGTAATTTTTGGAAATAGTTGAATTTTTCGGCGAGTTAGGACGGTCGGCTGCCACGTGCAGTAGGGCGTGGGCCGAGACCCCACCTGCCCTTCCTAGACTATTTTGGATACTCTGATTCCATATGTGACATTCGATTGACGAAATCTCATCGTATGACTATAGTTTTGATAGGGACCGTCACTTGGACATTGTATGAATCGACGATCCAACCGTTGGATGGTCACCAAACTTTAATGCGTAATATCACGTAATATTTGAGGACTATAGAAACTTACGGATCAGGAATCCAACTTACGGATCTTCCCGAATTGGAGTTGTAAGTTCGTAAAATAAAACGTTGACCGCCACTTGAATTTGCGATTGGCGGAGATCCAACCGTTGGATCGTAATTAAAATTTAGTATATTGTTCTATGAGTATAATGCGGACCTTAGGAAGTTATGGATCCGGAATATGATGTGCGGATCTTCCGGATTAAATTGCTAGGGTGTGGACCCCACCGTTGACTGAGAGTTAACTTTGGTCAATAGTTCTTAAACCTTTTGTATTACTAAATTTAGTATTACTAGAGACTCAGTGAGGCTTTGCGGACTTGTCTCAGTGAGTGACTTTAATATATGTGCCATATGGTTATTATCTTGTTTTCTTATATTAGCATCCTTTGTGGATATGACTTGGTTTTATAAATGTGTTTTCTATTAAAATGTGATTTTTATAATTGGTCATCGATCTATTTTTATCAAATGTGATTTGATTCATGGATTGGAAATATTTGTGAAAAAGTGATTTGAAGTGCATATTGAAATGCTTATTAAACTGAGGGCTAGTAGGGGACCGTTACCGTAGTGTCACAAGGTTAGGTGACACCGAGTCTACACCATGTAGTGGTGGTACATGGATGGTCCTGCTTGGTTAATCCGCGTTGGGGGACCATACTATTTATGGATCGTGTTTGGTTAATCCGCGTAGGGCGATCCATATGGTCATTTATACTTAGGGGTGATCATGATTGGTTAATCCGCGTTGGGTGATCACTGCCTAACAGTTATGTAGGTGTGACTCTGCTTGGTTAATCCGCGTTGGAGGGTCACTACCTACTTGGTTATCTTGACCCTGCTTGGTTAATCTGCGTTGGGGGGGTCACTAGTGGTCTTACTTGGTTAATCCGCGTTGGGAGACCATACTATTTATGGATTGTGCTTGGTTAATCCGCATTGGGCGATCCTTATGGCCATGTATACTTAGAGAGTGATCATGCTTGGTTAATCCGCGTTGGGTGATCACTTCCTAACAGCGGTAAAAGTGACTCTACTTGGTTAATCCGCATTGGGGGGTCACTGCCTACTTGGTTACTTTCTCAGGGGTGGCTCTTCTTGGTTAATCCGCTTTAGGGAGCCACTTCCTGTTTGGTTACTTATGTAGGCTTCGGCCGAACTGCTTCCCTCTAGTCCTAGTTTCTAATGTACATATGAATGATGGTTTTTGAGAATCTTGTGGTTTGAATTAGAAAAGCCGTTGGATGTCTGGGTGACTCCTTCGAAGTTTTCAGCGACTTGATTATGATTTCATAAAGCATGATTCTATACTTGATGTTTATAGATTGTGATCGATGATATGTTTTTATTGAATATCACATACTTGTATTATTGTCACTCACCCGAGCTTTGCAGCTTATATGAGTCTCTGATTTGCCTAGTATACCATTCCCATGATGTAGGCATTGATTTTACATGTGACAAGTCTGGGTAGATTACGAGAAACCACTTGATATTTTGGTTACGTTGAGTGGTCCGGAATCCTTGTTGTTGCTCATTTCCATAAGGTTAGTCTAGAACCCTAGATTCAAGTGAATGGGAATTACCCATAATAGACCTTGTGAATTTATATACCATGTCATTACTCAAAATCCAAGTAGGGAATTATATAGAGCTCTTTAATTAAATTCGTGAAATGATATGTTATCTCATTGATGGACTAACATAGTTAAAAGTCAAAATCGTGCATCTTTGATACATGAATTGATTAATTGACGGGATTGTGGAATGACGTTGGATATGATTGTTATTATTATGATTATTTTGGTTGATCAATGTGGTTTGAGAATAATATTGTGTCTCGTTGGTTATTTGATATGTTACATGCGATGGATGGAGGTATCATGTTGAAAATAAAGTGAATTATGTGATGATTGTTCGAGTGTAGTGTAAGGTGAACTAGGAATGACTTGATCCTAATTGAGGGTACGTAGGCAGTCTAATGAGGAGGTTAGATGTAGCCATAAAGTGTACGTAAAATACCATGAGATTCGAATCTTGAGCTATGCTTTGTACATATCTCGAAGGCGGGGTATGTTAGATTTACAGATATTTGGTGACGTCACGCGTTGATTCTGGACGTATGTCGGGATCGGGACGTGACGCGAGTTCTTTTCAAGTGGAGGAGTTACGTACGTTTTACTTCTTATACATTTCCTAAGACTCCCCTCAACTTTCCAATGGTCGAATTAAGTGTATTTAAACCTTATGACTTCTATTGTAATCAACATTATTCAAGATCATTAATTAATAAATAAAAACCTTTAAAATTTTCTCTCTAAACTAGTGGATTCCGGCTTTTCGATTCTTGAGTTTACATTTGCATCCCATTTACTACGCTCATGTTGGGTCACTATTATAGCACGACTTCGTTATTATGGGTAATTCGTACAAAGATAAGACCAGTGACGTATATAATACTTAAATTCTCGAAGTAGGATGCTACATAGGTGGTTCTCATCCTTGACAAACTAACGTGATAAAAGGTGACTGAGCAAAACGAACTTAATCATTTTCAACGAACTTTAAACCTCCACCACTTCATCCAAACCTTTTTTCTTTACTGTTTGGACTGTATATTTGATAGTTAGAAGCTTCTGCAGAGAAGCCATATCTTCACTGCCATTGCTGACAAAGATGCTGGAGGGAAACGCTGAGGTGCGGGAAACAGATATGCCAGATGACATGCAGAGCCATGCCATTGAGTTGGCTTACAAGGCTCTTGATCTCTATGAAGTTTCTGATTTCCGGTCCGTTGCTCACTATATCAAACAGCTTCAATTATTTTTATCCGCAAAACTTGTCTATTCGAGTTATATTTTAATTAATATAGACCAAACTACGGAGAGGAGAACTCGGGTGCAGAAGAGATGAGTCCATTGCTCTTAAGCATGGGACTGCACCGCAAAATTAAATAATCTTCACTTCTTGTTTATGTAAGATATTATTCTTCAACAGCAGAAAACAAGGATTGCAAAAGTGGTTTTTTGATTGTCATCACATCTAATTATGTGATTAAATTATTGTCACAAGACGACCGAGATTAATTAGGATCCAAACGCTAACTTTCAGCAAGGTGTAATGGCAGTGATTTAGCTTAAACCCCAATTTAATACAACATATTTGGATAATACTTTCAAAAGTAGCCGATCTCAGCTACCACTTTTGGGTCCAAATAGCATCTTTAAAGGGGTACAACTTCCTTTCTGTTAGGAGAAAAAGCTTGATGTTTTTAGTTAAGTTAATTAATTAAAAAGGTTTTGGGATGCTATAGGATTGGTGTGCTATTATTTTCCTATTTGTTTTCTGGTTTGTATAGGGTATAAGGTTTTGCTTTAGACTGAATCTCACTTGTGAATACTAAAGCATATATTCCCCCTTCTACTTTGTTACACTTCCCCAATTGTGCGGTTAGTATGTATCAAGGAACTCCGACCACGTTATTTGTTGGTGGCTTTTACAAAAATATGTGGTCTTTGACATTTTTATCCCTTCTGACTACACACGATAGTCACACCTGGTGTGAGAGCTGTCAAAGTCAGGCAACCTACCGAAGTTTTCCTCATGAGTTGAAGTGGCAAACCCAAAGTTAACTGCATTAACATTCACTTTCACCGTTGGATGTAAGGTTTACTCTGCTAAGAGAACTGAGTTTTTACCTTATCTGCTACATTATTTGTGAATTCTAGCTTATAACACTTTGTTTTGCTAAACAGAAAGTTGATGAAGCTTATGGTCCAGCATCACACATTTTAGTGGAAGTTTCATTTTCCTCCATGTAGAGACGGAGTTCCTCGGGTTCAAGGATTGCAAAAACTCTACTGAAAGCAGGGAAGAAGCTGGGAGTACTGCAGATTGAAAGCCCAGAAAGTGATGCGTAAGGTCAACTAGTACCAAGACAAGTTGGAACTCGGCAAATGCTAGTTGCTTTTCGATTCTAGAACGAAATCAAATCTTATCGAACTAGGGTAATTTCACATAAATCCAAATCAACAATGGTCAGTTTCATGCCTCAACTATTTTAGTGTTCAGCTACAGCCGACGGGACGAATCAATCATGCCTTGCCAGTTGCCATTCTATTTGTTTATTTTTTTTTTCAATTTATGGATTCAGAAACTTTATATTAGCCAAAACATCCTGTTCATTTGAATTCAATCCAAAGTCCAAACTAAGATACAAAAATTGTACAATTTGTGAGCACTAATCATGAAAATAATTCCGTTCTGTTACCTTAACAGAAATTTGATTGAAAAATTGTTATGACCGCGATTCCTTTTCGTCCAGACCGTAGATATGACCAATAGCATGTTTTGATGTCATAAATGTCAAGTATGCACTTCACACTGGGAGATTCTGCTCATGTTTCTTGATACCACTCCAAGCAGCTTCAACAAGGGAAAACCAGGTTTTCCTGTAACGATATAGAGTTACAACATCGATAAAAAATATTACTGTCAAACTTCGAACTCGCCCTCTAGCCATGCCACTCACTCACGTGAGCTGGGTTCAGAACATCGTGAGACAGTTCGGTCTATATCCTTGTATCTGCAGTCCGATAGCAACCGAGAGAAAAAAACAGGCTTTTGGAAACAAGCTGCCTAAAAAGCTCCTGACAGAATTCCAAAGTAGCCTGTCAACAAAGTATACAGAAAATTTCTCCGTCCGGCAATAGTATATAGTTTGAATCGTAATCTTCAAGGATGCTCCATCACTTGAAAATGGTTATATCATAAAATTTCAAGATCTGTAAGTTACTGAAATTGTTTGCAAATAGCTAAAAAATTGTTTGGTGCAAGGAATAGTTCTCTAAAAAGCATAACAGAATGTTCATGTTCTTATTATTCTTATTAGAGAATTACTGTTTAGCAAATTACCCCATTCCACAAAAAATCCCATCATTTGATACGCGACGCAAACAGAAAAGTTGATCAGCACAGCAATCCGTCCTCTGCAGTAAGCTAGAAGCACCTCGGCGGGGCAAATGATAGATGTTTTGGAGCTCCTGCTCAGTCCAATTGCAGAGAACATAAAAGAATCATCTGAGCAATACTGTAAGGAATATAACCTGAAAATACACAAAAAGACCAAGAACATAAAAGAATCATCTGAGCAATACTGTAAGGAATATAACCTGAAAATACACAAAAAGACCAAGAACATAAAAGAATCAAAACATGCATTAAGTAGTAGCCTCATGACTCATGAGCTTAACTAGTCTTCTTGCATTGGCGGCAAGGACAAGGTAATCTGCATCCCAAGGACTAGATACAACAAATACGTGTGTGCTGATCTAAACCTCAGGATGCAGATTACCCAATCCTAACCCAATATCGAGTCATCGACTCTATCAAGTAGACGGAGAAGAAAGTAAATGTAGTTAAAGGAGAAGCTGGTTGGTAGCAAGGAGGTGTGAGGCCAATCTGCATGATGGAGTTCTGTATTTATAGTGGTTCTTAAAGTGAGCAGATATATATTCCGAAAGTATATTTATAGGTTAAAATATGCAATGTTGCTGCATGATAGGGCCTTGTAAAAAGATGTTCTTCTATAAGCAATTATAACCAAAGAAAATGATGTTTCTTCCTTGACTGCTTTTTCAGGAGGATTAGAGATATCTTTTTAAAAGATTCTCAACATTTTTTCTTTTTTAGATTTTTATCAACTTTGGGAATAGAAACACAAAAGTGGTGAAGTATTACAGTATTAGAGCGATATTCTAGTCTACTCTGGACAACGGAGAGGGCGATTCGAACTTAGGTGCAGATGGTGAAGCATACTGCTCAACCCAACTTGCTACTCCAAGGTAAGCGTCTTATGGTTTTGCTACACCAAGGCAAGCGTCTTATGGTTTTAATTTCCAAAACTTTTCGCTTACACTTTACACCATCTCATCATGAGTATTCCCTAGCTAGCTCTCTCTTTCAAGGTTGATGAAACGGAAAGGAAAGTAGTGCCACAATTACATACATGTTGCAGCAGATTTCAAGGTCTCAATCAGCTTTTGGCAGCAGCAAATTTGATTCCTTTAGTTACTGAAATGTGCCTTATTATCCCCAACTCAGAGCTTGTTCAGTTGCAGA
Organism: Malus fusca; assembly: GCA_035220775.1. Taxonomy (NCBI): domain Eukaryota; kingdom Viridiplantae; phylum Streptophyta; class Magnoliopsida; order Rosales; family Rosaceae; genus Malus; species Malus fusca. Next base: position 22,991,410 of record CM069070.1, read on the forward strand.
AATTTGAGAAAGATAGCTACAACTTCTTTTATCTTGGCTAGATTACTAAATATATATGGCCTACTTTCATTGTGCAGGATGTTCGTTCTTTTATGTATCGATATTGTTTAAACTGCATTGATAACATGTATGTACATTTTGTATAAATAATTATCAATTTCATATCTACTGTCTATACTTTATTTAATAAACAGCAACACCCGTTTTATTAGTGTTCATCTGGCTCAATTGCAGGCAAATTGCTGGACTGGAAATGGATGGACCATGCCTTACGCCAAAACCAAGGCTAAAATTGTTAGCCAGTCATGGTCAAGGTCCCTCCTGAAAATTGACAGAAGAATAGGTGCTAAATTGGTCACCTTTTTCCACAAGAACCTGCAACTGCATGGTCCATCCAAACTCATTATTGATGATATGTACGGAGTTTTATATTGCATATATTCGGCATTTTGCTAGGACCCTGAAAATGATACCGAACATCCACCTTTATTCACTGAAGTGAACTTAAAAAGATTTGGTAAGCAATTCCAGAAAGACCCCAAACCCGACTGGCCAACTCACATGAAATAGGAACATTAAGGTGGCGGTATTCAGAACTTATTGTGCGATGCCATGTGGTAAAGGTAACACATGAGGCAACACGTGATATCTTAGTGTTCATGTTTCATATCAGTCGCTCGTTTTTTGTAAGGCTCCCTTGCACTTGAGCCACCATGTTGTTTGTTTCTCGAGTCAGTTGTGCAGTATTATGTGAATAAATAAAAAATATTTAAATGAATAATGAGATGTAGTAGAGTATAATTGACTAGAAATACTGCATTTGTGGCATCCTATGTGCCGGAGAGTCTCCCATACTTTACACTTGGTGTTCAATGTGGGGCTAGTCTTATGTTGCGTATAGGATCATGCAAAGCATAGGAATCAATCTTAAAGGTCCTTTGCCAATAGCATCTCTCTGTTCCAAATTTCTAATCCTCGTCTCTCAGCTCTTGGTTACCATTTATGTACTTTTTACTCAAATTTTTGGGTTTGTCTTCGGTTGTCCAGCCTACCAAGTAGTCCGACTTTTTAAACGATCTTCACTTCTCAATTTCTAAGAGTTAGCCGTTCAATTTCTTAGAGTGAATCTTTGCCGTTCATTTACTGGACCACCGAAGAAGAATTACAAATTTTCTCTCATAGCATATCTTTTATTGTCATGTGAATAAAAGTATGATAGCAATTCCAGTCATTCTCAAACAACACTTCAATAACAACATCGAAATGTGATTCGTCATTAACCTATCATTTGACTCTCAAACTTCCAACAAAGTACGAAAAATAAAATAAAATAATAAAATAAAAAATAAAAAATAAACTAGGCGAAGACAAAAGATCTTCAACAACAAAATTGTTACGGTGACCACCGACGAATATGTAAAAGGTTGCTACCTTCTTATGTCAAAATGGGAGTATGTTGCGACTCATGCAGCTAAACTAACCTATACAAGAATAAATATATGGTCACATGGCAGCAACAGCAAAATCTACCACCATAATATTTCGCAACTACCACAACTATTGTTCTACCTAAGTTGTGTTTAACCAACTTTATCCTCTCCTTGTGTTTAACCAACTTTATGCTCTCCGCTAATTTCATACGTCGGGAAACCCCACTGAGCTCGAGAAATTCCATTGGCTTGAGTCGCTTGCCAGATGGCTGAATACGGGAAATTTAGAGGCAACTAATCACTTGATTGGATGCGGGCAAAAAGCATTTTCAATGTCTCGTAAATCATGAAGACAATCCCTACTCTTGGAACGACCTTGTAATATTCTGGCATTATCCCTCTGTACAAGCCCCACAGGCCTTCAGTCCGCGTTATGTGCGTTAAAGTCCCAAGTCAGCCCGTATTATAGACGTGGACTCGACCACCAGCCCCCTCCAACTGCATTCTTCGCCTTACAAGATCCAGAGGGAATGTTGCTGAAACAAGAGCAAAAGATAATCATTTAGAAGAAGAATGAATCTGAAGTCTTATTGCTGGATTCTAGAAAACTAATTGGAAAGTCCTAACATATAATCTTCCATCTATTCAGAAATTTATATAGGTTTTGAAGGCATCGTACATGGAGTATTGTTCATAAACCACAATGGTATATAAAAATTTGATACTGAATCTACTGATGCAAATATATTCTCCACTGTCAATCATGCCATAATATTTCTAATTTAGTGTTCCATCTATTTATGCTTCAAACGAATCAAACCGACTTTCAAAGATCACTAACCTGTTGATGAGGTAATGCCTGAAAGACTGACCACAACAGTCGAATCATTGGGCCTGATGTCAAAAAATTAAAAACTACAATATTACTACTCAATAAATAGAGGGCCAATAGACCTGACTCAAGAAATTCAACCTCAAATCAACCAGCTATACCATTGAGTTGGCTTACAAGGCTCTTGATCTCTATGAAGTTTCTGATTTCCGATCCGTTGCCCACTATATCAAACAGATTCAATTATGGTTTTATTTGTAAAGTTTCTATTCCTTGGTAATTGAAGCCCAAAGATCTATGAACTAATCCATGTTTGACTAACCAAGCAGACAAACCAGCCCGGCAAATAGACATCTACAGGAATTAGCTTATCAACTTCCCGAACAGTATTATAAGAATCGGTACTGAACATTCCTCCCTGTAATTGTGCATGCTCCCATAGCAATAACATATTTTGGTTCAGGCATTTGTTCATATAATCTTATAACTAATGCAACTATGAATCTCATGGAGAGTTCGATAGTGGCTCAGGATGAACACTGGCAGCATGCTTAACACATGCAAGTCGGACAGAAAGGTTTGGCACATTGATGTCAGCTCTTTGCCACCTGGGGTTGTAGTATGTTCCAAGGATTGGGTTGTTCGCCCATTAAAGCAGTACGTGAGCTGGGTTCAGAACGTCTTGAGACAGTTCGGTCCATATCCGGTGTGCCTCTCCATAGGTGTCTAGTAACCATGTATGTAAGGGTATGACCGATGATTTGACAGCAAAAGCAATAAGAAATCCAATATAGAATATTATTTCCAGTGCTACATGATACGATTGATTAGCTGATGTTTCAAAGTATCATATTTCTAAATTCTCGTAGTGTCCCCTTGGAATTCCTTTCGGGGCCTCTTGAATATTTTTTATGATTCTATCATTTCACCAATTTGGACTAGATAACGAGCCACTGAATATCCTTCTTTTTGCCATGGTACTTCCCAATCAAATTCCTCGTAGCATTCATCCGCAAAACTTTCTATTCGAGTTACATTTTAATTTAATATAGACCAAACTACGGAGAGGAGAACTTGGGTGCAGAAGAGATGAGTCCATTGCTCTTAAGCCCGGGTCTGCACCGCAAAATTAAATAATCTTCACTTCTTGTTTATGTAAGATACTATTCTTCAACAGCAGAAAACAAGGATTGCAAAAGTGGTTTTTTGATTGTCATCATATCAAATTATGTGATTAAATTATTGTCACAAGACGACCGAGATTAATTAGGATCCAAACGCTAACTTTTGCAGCAAGGTGTAATGGCAGTGATTCCAAAAGGAGCTTAAACCACAATTTAATACAACATACTTGGATAATATTTTCAAAAGTAGCCGATCTCATCTACCACTTTTGGGTCCAAATAGCATCTTAAGGGGGTATAACTTTCTTTCTGTTTGGAGAAAAAGCTTGATGTTTTTAGTTAAGTTAATTAATTAAGCCACTTAGTACTACGGTCTAGTAGTATTTCTCTTCACTTTTAAGTTAGAGGTCTTCGGTTCGATTCTCGCCAAAAGCGAATTTAAACCACATTATTACTAGCTCATTGTAAGGCTTAACCCACACCCTTCCCTATAATAGCGTTTGTTCAAAAAAAAAAATTAATTAAAAAGGTTTTGGGATACTATAGGTTTGGTGTGCTATTACTTTTCTATTTGTTTTCTGGTTTGTATAGGGTATAAGGTTTTGCTTTAGACTGAATCTCACTTGTGAATACTAAAGCATATATTCCCCCTTCTACTTTGTTACACTTCCCCAATTATGCGGTTAGGATGTATCAAGGAACTCGGACCATATTACTTGTTGGGCTTTTACAAAAACATGTGGTCTTTGACATTTTAATCCCTTCAGCCCACATACAATGGTCACACCTGGTGTGAAAGTTGTCATAATTAGGCAGCCCACCGAAGTTTTCCTCCTAAGTTGAAGTGGCAAACCCAAAGTTAACTGCATTAACATTCACTTTCACCGTTGGATATAAAATGTTCACTCTACTAAGGGAACTGGGTTTTTTTATCTTATCGGCTACATTATTTGTAAATTCTAGCTTTGAATTTTGATGAAGCATATGGCACTGCCTGGCACTGTGTGGTGGGCAAAAACTTTGGGTCCTGCGTCACACATTTGAGTGGAAGTTTTATTTTCTTCCATGTGGAGACGAGGATTTCCTCGTATTCAAGGATTGCATATTGAAAGCCCAGAAACTGATGCGTAAAATCAACTGGTACCATGACAAGTTGGAACTCGGCAAATGCTAGTTTTTTTCGATTCAAGAACGAAATCAAATCTTATCGAACTAGGGTAACTTCACACAAGTCCAAATCAACAATAGTCAGTTTCATGCCTTAAGTATTTTAGTGTTCAGCTACAGCTAGGGATGGGCAAATACCCATTGGTTATGGGTAACCGCGGTTACCCGCCCATTTAAATTAAACGGTTACGGTTATGGGTAACCGTTTAGATAAATAAACGGTTATGGGTATAACCATTTACCCACGAAATTTAAATGGGCGGTTATGGGTATTAACCGCAGTTATAAACGGGTAACCGTTTACCCATTTATTTTATATATGTAAAACTAACACAAACCATGTTCTCGATCCAATAATACTTAGCACCCAATAAATTAGCAAGGAATTCATCGGTTATTCTCTCAATAACACTGCTACAGGAATGATGATTCTCATCATCAAGGAATTGGCCAAATTAATTTAAATTCATTGCGGGTAACCGTGAAATTGACAGCAATGCTTTGACAGAAATGTTTTCTAAACAATTTTTGTAATCCAATAATACTTAGCAAATACTATATTTACCTTCATTGGTAATAGTTAAAAATATCGTCCGTAAACTATTATTTCAATTATTGGAATGGTATAAGGACTTAAAAATTTAAAATATGGAAATGTATGATGAATATACCTATAACAGTGTTTAATTGAAAAAAAAAATTATGACAATTTTTTTTTTAATTTTCAAATTGTTAAAAAACATGTAGACGGGTGAAAAAGAGGTAATGGTAAAAAAAAAAAAAAAAAAAAAAAAAAAGATAAACGGGTTAAAAAGGATAAATGGGTAAACGGGTATTAAACGGTTACAGTTAAATGGGTATGTGGTTATGGGTATGGTTAACCGTTTATAAACGGTTATGGGTATAACCGTTTAGGCAATTACCCAACGGGTAAACGGTTATGCGGGTATGAGCATAAACGGTTATGAGTAAATAATCGCGGTTACCTGCCCGCCATAACCATTGCCCATCTCTAGCTATAGCCGGCGGCACAAATCATGCCTTGCCGTTTGCCATTCTATTTATTTATTTATTTTCAATTTATGGATTCAGAAACTTTATTTAGCCAAAACATCCTGTTAAATTGAACTTAAATGCAAAGTCCAAACTAAGATACAAAAAATTGTACAATTTGTGAGCATTCCCTCTTAAGATAAGAATCAGGAAAATAATTCCGTTATGTTACCTTAACAGAAATTTGATTGAAAAATTGTTATGACCGCGATTCCTTTTCGTCTAGAGACCGTAGATATTACCAATATTTCAAGCATATTTTGATGTCATAAATGTCAAGTATGCACTTCACACTGGGAGATTCTGCTCATGTTTCTTGATACCACTCCAAGCAGCTTCAACAAGGGAAAACCAGGTATTCCCGTAACGATATAGATTTACATCTCGATAAAAGAGATTATTGTCAAACTTTGAACTCGCTCTCTTGCCACACCTTTCACTAACTCATGTGAGCTGGGTTCAGAACGTTGTGAGACAGTTTGGTCCATATCCTTGTATCTCCAGTCCGATTGCAAACCAGAGAGAACCAAACCAGGCTTTTGCAAACCAGCAGCCTAAAAAGCTCCTGATAGAATTCCAAAGCTGCCTGTCAACAAAGTATACAGCAAAGTTCTTCGTCTGGCAATAGTATATAGTTTGAACCATAGTCTTCAAGGATGCTCCATCACTTGAAAATGGTTATATCATAAAATTTCAAGATCTATAAGTTACTGAAATTGTTTGCAAATAGCTAAAAAATTGTTTGGTCCAAGGAGTAATTCTCTAAAAAGCATAAAAGAATTGTTCATGTTCTTATTATTCTTTTTTCAGATTTTTATCAACTTAGGGAATAGAAACCCAAAAGTGGTGAAGTATTACAGTATTACAGTATTCGAGTGATATTCTAGTCTAATCTAAACTACGGGGAGGGGAATTCGAACTTAGGTGCAGATAGTGAAGCATACTGCTCGACCCAACTTGCTACGCCAAGGCATGCATCTTATGGTTCTAATTTCCAAAAACTTTTCGCTTACACTTTACGCCAACTCATCATGAGTATTCCTTAGCTAGCCCTCTCCTTCAAGGCCGATGAAACGAAAAGAAAAGCAGTGCCACATTTACATACATGTTGCAGCAGATTTCAAGGTCTCAATCAGCTTTTGGCAGCAGCAAATATTATTCCTTTAGCTACTGAAATGTGCCTTATTATCCCCCAGCAAATATTAAATGTGCCTTTTATCTTTTAAATCTTGGCTAGATTACTAAATATGGCCTACTTTCATTGTGCGGGATATTTGTCCTTTTATGTATTGATACTGTTTAAAACTGCCTTAACACGTATGTACGTTTTGTATGAATAATTATCAATTTCATATCTGCTGTCATAGCTGGATTAAATACAAACGTTAGTAATATTAGTTTTTATCTGGCTCAGTTGCCTGCAAATTGCCTGACTGGAAATGGATGGACCATACCTTAGGCCAAAAGTAAGGCTAAAATTGTTAGCGAGTCACGGTCAAGGTTAGGGATGGGCAATGGTTATGCGGGCGGGTAACCGCGGTTAATTTACCCATAACCGTTTACCCGTTGGGTAATTGCCTAAACGGTTATACTCATACCCATAACCGTTTATAAACGGTTAACCATACCCATAACCGCATACCCATTTAACCGTAACCGTTTAATACCCGTTTACCCATTTATCATTTTTAACCCGTTTATCTTTTTTTTTTACCATTACCCTTTTTTCACCCGTCTACATGTTTTTTAACAACTTGAAAATTAAAAAAAATTGTCATAAATTTTTTTTTTTTTGACAATTAAACATCGTTATAGGTACATTCATCATACATTTCCATATTTTTTAAGTCCTTATATCATTTCAATAATTGAAATAATAGTTTACGGACGATATTTTTAATTGTTACCAATGAAGGTAAATATAATATTTGTTAAGTATTATTGGGTTACAAAAATTGTTTAGAAGACATTTCTGTCAAAGTATTTATGTCAATTTCACGGTTACCCGCAAGGAATTTAAATTAATTTGGCCAATTCCTAGATGATGAGAATCATCATTCCTGTAGTAGTGTTATTGAGAGAATGACCGATGAATTCCTTGCTAATTTATTGGGTGCTAAGTATTATTGGATCGAGAACATGGTTTGTGTTAGTTTTACATATATAAAACAAATGGGTAAACGGTTACCCGTTTATAACCGTGGTTAATACCCATAACCGCCCATTTAAATTTCGCGGGTAAACGGTTATACCCATAACCGTTTATTTATCTAAACGGTTACCCATAACCGTAACCGTTTAATTTAAATGGGCGGGTAACCGCGGTTACCCATAACCAATGGGTATTTGCCCATCCCTAGTCAAGGTCCCTCCTGAATGTTGACAGAAGGTGCTAAAGTGGTCACCTTTTTGTACAAGAATCTGAAACCGCAACTTATGATAGGAGCTTCCTTCAAACTCTTTGGTGATGATATGTATGGAGTTTTATATGCATATATTCAGCATTTTGATAGGACCATGAAAATGGTACCGAACATCCACCTTTATTTACTGAAGTGAACTTAGATAAGCACGGTCAGCAATTCCAGAAAGACCCCAAACCCGACTGGCCGACTCACATGAAACTGAAACATTAAGGTGGCGGGATTCGAAACTTATCATGCAATGCCATGTGGTAAAAGGTAACACATGAGGCAACGCGTGATTTCTTAGTGTTTATGTTTCATGTCAGTCTCTCGCTTTTATAAGGCTTCCATGCACCTAAGCCACCACGTTGTTTGTTTCTCAAGTCAGTTGTGGTTGTGGGTAATGGTTTCAAAACCCGCAGCAAAGCGTGGGCAAATTTTCTAGTTCTCATCAAAACTTTCAAACCCAGGACCGTTCTGTTTTTAAATTAATTGTACATAAGATATAAATCTCACATTAAGAATGTTGATTTCTTTACCAACAAGACAACAGTAAAGATTAAACATACGAAAGAACATCGTAATTAAATTATTAAATAATACTAAGTAGGTTGAAATTATAGATCATTATTATATAATATGGTTGAAAGTATGAGAGCTAAGTTTTTGAGATATTTCTTTGGTAAAATAGCACAAACACTTAATAAACACAGACGAAATATACTGTCAACAAGTAGCCAAGTAAGGAAATAATCGACAAGTAGGCTCTAGCAGAGGAGGCTTATGAAGGTTCTATCCCATCTGCTGGAACTTCACACCTCATAATACAAAACATTTCAAAGAGAAAATGTGACTGCTGAGCACGGTGTATTATTCTTCGAAATCATTTCAATGCGTTCACCTTTGGTGTATGTGAACATGTCTTCGATGAGGACCAAATCTTTCTTCCAGCTAAGGGAATATCTTAACAAGGATTTTGTAATACCATTTACTCCATCTCTTGCACAACACCAGTGATCCAGTAGCAGTTCCAAAGCCAACAATAAATCCAACTTCAGCACTAATCAGATCCCAATCAATTCCGTGTGCAGAATTTGAATGTTTGCCTTCTAATGTTGGTGACAACCTTGCTGATCCGTCATCTATGTTACGTAGCGATAACGGTGGCCCATATAATCCTTCATTGCGTGCGAAAGAATCTGCTGAAAAAGATTGAATCTGAGTGCCGGTTGGAATCTTCCCGACTAGGCAATTGTTAGAGAGATTCAGGAATGAGAGGAAATTAACTCTGATGGAATTGTTCCGCTCAATCTGTTGTTCGAAAGGTCTAAGGACTCAAGATGTCGTAGGTTACCTACGCATGATGGGATTGCGCCTGTGAAAGCATTGTTGGAAAAGTTGAGGCTAAAGAGTGATTTCAGCACTACCAATTCCTCAGGTATTGATCCACTAAACTTGTTGCATGAGATGTCAAGGTAGCAGCTGTAAACAGTTAGAATCTTTACCAATTCCATTCCCAGACCTTTATTGGTAATCATTATAGAATCCTGATAATATACCTTATCTAACTTTTGAACTTGAAATCGAAGGTGAGTCATCTTTGACACGGCATCATCTTCTTCATCCATCAGTGCTTTCATGGTTTTCAAACCAAATGATGGTAATTTGCCAGTGAAATTGGTGTCAGCTACGTCAAAAATTGGAAGCTTTGGCCAGGAAGCATTGGGCTTGAAGCTGTTGCAATCAATGCCACCATAAAATTTGTTGGAACGCAAGACAAGCACACGCAAGCTGGATATACTTTTCAATAAGCACGGAAAGACATCTGTTATCTTATTGTTTCCCAGGTTTAACACCTCTAACATTCTGCAATTGACTAGAGACTTTGGGAACTGACCACCGATCACATTGCCATTGAGGTCTAGACTTTGTAGACTACATCGCTCAGGAAAATTATCAAGAAGAGTGTCAGAAAGTTTGTTTCCCCTTAAATTAAGTACTGCAAGATACATGTTCCTTGTAGTTAAGCACTGGGGAATCATGCCACTTAACAAATTATTGGACAGATAAAGAACTTGAAGATATGTTGCACGACATACTGATGCTGGAATGATCCCGTGGAAGTGATTGCTTTCAAGAGAGAAGAACACAGTGTACATAAGGAAATCACCAATGTCAGCCGGAATGCTAGAGCTGAAATTATTTCTTGAGTAATCCAGATAAGTGGCCAATCGTGGAAGCATTAGAATTGGTCCCTTAAGCTGGTTGGAATGAAGGTCAAGCACAGACAAATTAGAAGTGATATTGAGGAAAGGACCTTCTAGAGTTACCAGATAGTTGCAAGAAAGATTAAGTTGACTAAGACTACTCAACTTCCAAATCCAGTTGGGTATTTCACCAGAATCTGGTTTGAGGAAAGGTCCAAAGTGCTTAATTTTGATTGACTTCTCAAGAAATCTGGAAATGTTCTCAACTTTCCAAAAGACAATTTCAATGTCGTAAGTTGAGGAAAGGAAGAATGAGAGGAATTAGTATCGACATAAGTAATCAACAAGCTGTTGTATGACAGATCAAGACTCCAAAGATTTTTCAGTTGTTGAAGTTCATTAAGTGGAAAGGACCCACTGAAGTTGTTTGAAGAAAGTGAGAGTATTCTAAGCTCTCGTAGATTGAAGACTGACACGGGTATAGGCCCTTCCAAACTGTTGTTACTCAAATCAAAGGTGTCTAGGGAACAAATATTACCAAATTCTGGAAAATGACCAGAGAAGTGATTGCTGGAAAGCTGTAGCTTTTGCAGCAAGGGAAGAAAAAACAGAGATAGCGGAATAGTCCCATCTAATTGATTGGATCTCAAGTCGAGATTCATCCGATTAGTTAGGTTTTCCCAGTGAGTGGAATTAATCTGACCCGTTAGCTGATTGTTAGAAAGATTGATCAGGGTCAGATTTTTGGCCATACTGAAGGATGGAACTGAACGATTGAACTTGTTTAATGACAAGTCAAAATAAACCAATTGATGAAGGTCTTTTATCGACCTTGGGATTGATCCAGTGAAATTGCACCGCGAAATATCTATCTTGGACAACATTTTGAGGTTGCCAATAGAGTTCGGTAGTAACCCTGAAAAGTTAGCCCCGCTTAGAACCAAGGACCGGAGAGATGCATTCTTTGGAAATTCTGGTAAGAAACCCTGAAGTTGTTGATTGCCTGATAAATCAATAGTCTGCAGCGTAGGTACCTGGAAGATCTTCTTTGGGAATGCACCATATAATACAGTATTCCTGAGGAGTAAGGAAGTCAGATTTGAAAATTTTGAGAAGAATTCCGGAACTTGAGTAGACAAATTATTGTTCTCTATCCGAACAACTGAGAGCGATTGAAGCTTCAGTAATGAACACTCTCAAGTTTGGGAGTGAAGATGATATCGCTTGGCACCACTCGCTCCCCTGTGCTGATATCCTTACACCATCAAGATAAAGTTCAGCAAGCTCAGCAAATTCTGAATAAGAACATTCAAATTCGGATTCTCAAGATTCAGTGAAGGAGTTCCGGGGAAATAGAAGGTAGACAAATCAAGAGTTACCAACCTCGTAAGGTGTGAAATCTCAATTGGAACCTGCCCCCACAAAGCCAGCATTCGACATGTTCAGATTACTCAAACCAGTTAGCTGGTTGAACTCGGAAGGAATCTGAGTGTTGTTGAAGAAGTTGTAAGCCAAATTCAGGTTCTCGATTGACTTCAGACCGAAAAGAGAACTCGAATTATCAAGGCCACCAGTAATCGCCTCGCTGCTCAAGTCCAGATTCGAAACACAACCCTTTTTGCAGGACACTCCTTCCTAAGAGCAGTAATGCGAGCCATTGTTCCACTTCACAAGTTTTTTAGATGTTGCAGGGTCGAATGTGAGGTTGCTCTTCAATTGTAGCAACAAAGATTGCTGATCGCCGGGAAATTGGCTAGAGACCACAAACGTATGGAAGCTGAGTGAAACATAGCAAATGCAGATTAAGAAAAGACATGAAAGCAGAGGAGTTTTCATCGGAAGAAGTTGCTGATATGTGACACCAAATGTAAGTAAGGAACAGCTTATGCAGGTCCCTAGTTATTCTTCTTTGCTAGTATGCTCTGTTTTTTTTTTTTTGCGGGAATAATTACACACGCATCTAAAGAATGTGTTGTGGGGTGTGATCCAAAGACCAATTTGGTCTTAACGTGTTGAACGGGCAAGAGACTAGAGTGTTGAACGGGCAAGAGAAAAAACAAAGAGCTAGAGGGAAAAACTCTTAGGAGTGAGTTCTTGGGAAATACTGTGAAAAGGTGTACAAGGATTTCTGATTTGGATTATGTCAGTCTAACTCAATTGTATCTTGTAACATTGTTATTCTCATAGTGCAGAGCAATATCTCTCCAGGGACGTAGATAGGATTTTGTCGAATCTGTCTTTATTTCTTTGTCTATTATTCTTTTATTCAACTGTGGTTTGTTTTGGTCTGGTTGTAATTTGAATCTCGGTTCGGCACGGCCTAGCACATCATCTACACATGTATAACCATTTCATCTCCCATTTTTCTTTATCTCGATTACAACAACTGAAAACCAAAAACAAATAATTGAAACGATTTTCAAGCTCCAAGAGACCGTTTAATAACCATTTTGTTTTCTTTCTTTTTTTTCATTTTTATCGAAATTATATACTGGTAACTGTTATAAATAGAAAAGTTAGAGAGATAACCTTCACTAGGAGAGAAGCGGGTGCAAGATATCACACTATTTAGTTTCGTAAATATAACACAAAAGATTGCATGAAAGAGGAAAGGAGGGATATTGATATTATTGCCTTCACTTCTTTCTTTTTAGTTGTGTGTAGGAATTACACACGGAGTGCTCTTTATATAGAGCCACATCCGTGACAAAAAACAAAGCGAGGTGATCGCTCCTTTTGAAAATTTCATATAATGACAAGCTACTACTATAGTCTTTTTGAAATCTTCAGATACTACCAAGCTAATGTTGTAGCCTTTTTGAAATCTTCAGATATTCACTTTCATAATTTTACAACGCTCACCCTTGGATGCCCACATATCAACATTAGTTGCCTAATTAAAACCTTGCTCGGAAAAACCTAGTGGGAAAAAATTGTGGCGAAGGAAAAAGAGTACAACTTTGCTTGGATTGTTGATATAGTGTTAAGTATGCTTATGTTGACTCATTAAAACCTTGATAGGAAATATCCAGTGGGAAAAATCCTACTCGAAGGAAAAGAGTACAACATGCACGTATCATGAATGCTCCCCCAGATATGTATCCCCCCTGATTCCGCATTCTTCAAGTTTGACTGATTGGCAAGTCGACGTAATCCGATACTATGCACTAGTTTCTAAAACGTACACTTTGGTAGAGATTTGGTGAATAGGTCTGCCATATTTTTAATTAGTTGTATGCTCTGAACACGATTCTACATTTGTGTATCTCTTTCTAATTAAATATTTTAGTTGTATGCATGTTTTAAATGGCTTCGTCACCCTCGGGTGTCAGCCAACACCTGCTCATCCTGGTATTAAAGGGATATTGGGGTTGAGGTGTGTCAGGTAAGGTAGTTCTTCCCAGTAATATCCAAGGCAACAAAATCAAGCTTTGCCAAGTTCGCCATTTTCTTTTATGAAGGAAAAATGAGGTGTGTAAGAACTTGCAATAATATGTATTCTGGATGAATGTAGTGTTAGAACTTCTGGTTCTTACAAATTTTTCATTTTGATCTTCAGGCCAAAATGATAAGTGCTCGAAACTTCAGGCTCGAGATTTACATGATTAATGAGGAAGGCGATTGTACTGCACCACTCTCATTGAAACAATATAGCATAGGTTGGACGATTATAACGCGCCACTCAAGCAGCAGGAAAATTTAAATGTGCAAAGCATGATGGGCGATTATACCGGACCATCTAAAATTGTGTAAAACTAACATAAATAAACATTGGGTTAGTAGTCAGGAGCTACACCAAACAAGAAATAAAAAATATAAGTAATTGTTATGTTGGGAACTAGGAGTAGGCACGGTGCTAGCAGATCTTGGCGAGGTTACATCAAGCAGGTGAGGCAGAGGAAGAAGAAGAACAGTAAAATCCTTGGAGGAAGCATTTTTCGACGAAGGGAGGTGAGAACTGGTTAGGGTTAGAGACAGGGCCGGCCCAGGCCCAGTGCAGGCAGGGCGACCGTCCAGGGCCCAAAAAAATTAGGGGCACCAAAATTATTAGGGCGGTATATTTATATATATTTTTATAATAGTATAAATTTATAAAATTTGGTTCAAAGACATAGAAATTTAACTAGAAGTGGTGGTTTGTCATTTGAAAATAATGAGGAGGTCTTGGGTTCAAAACACCATGTGTGCTTATTTACTTTCCATTTTTTACAAATTTCTTTTTATAAGAGTATAAATTTATAAAATTTGGTTAAAAGATCAAGAAGTTTAATTAGAAACAATGATTTTTGTTGTTTAAATTTAACAAGAGGTCCTAAGTTTGAAATGCTATGTGCATGTTTATTTTTTACAAATTTTTGTTTGGTTGTTAATTTATTTTTAGTTACTATCTAGTAGCTATGTGGGTTGTTATTTTTAAATATTCGTTTTAATTCAAGTCTAATCTTCAACAAAGAATAATATGTAAACCAAATTTGCAAATTATATGACGTGTCATCAAAATGTTTAATTTAGTGCCAATTCATTAATAATACATATCAATTAAAGACTCGAAAACATCATTATTTTTTAGTCCCATATTGACAAGGTTAGTAAATAAGAAAAAAAACATCTCACGATTTATTCAAAAACACATTCAAAGTTCAGATGAAAAACAAAACTCATCATCTATCTACTTGTAAGCCCGAAGTTTTTTTGTTTCCCTCTCTCAATACAAAATAAATTAGTCTTTCTGTGTTTCTAAATTATTGAGTTTGAAGTGTTTTTCTAAGTATAATTTTTTCGATGTCTTATGTGTGAAAATAAATAATTTTCTTACATGAAGTCATGGCACTTTTTTTTACGTCGCCCCGGGCCTCAAAAATCTCTAGACCGGCCCTGGTTAGAGACTCGTGTTAATAACATGTTATAAATAGAAAAGTTAGAGAGATAACCTTCACTATGAGAGAAGTAGGTGCAAGATATCACACTATTTAGTTTTGTAACTAAAACAAAAAGATTGCAGGAAAGAGGAAATGAGAGGTACTGATATTATTACTTTCACTTCTTTCTTTTTAGTTGTGTGTAGGAATTACACACGGAATGCTCTTTATATAGAACCACATCCATAAAAAAACAAAAGCGAGGTGACCGCTCCTTTTGAAAATTGCATATAATGACAAGCTACTACTTTGGTCTTTTTTAAATCTTCAGATACTAACAAGCTAATGCTGTAGCCTTTTTGAAATCTTCAAATACTAACAAGCTAATGTGGGCATTCACTTTCATAATTTTACAACAGTAACTAATTTTGTGGAAAAGGTTTCTACGATATTTGGTGTTTGCTTGACTTGTTGACTTCAAAGCCTTTCCCCATATCCCTTGTGGGGTTTAAAACGTAGGTTGTTTTATATGTTGACAGACTATTGTGGAGAAGCGAGGTTAAACTTCGCCCCTACAGAGGGGCTAAAACTTCTAGAAACGGTGTGTATACCCCATGTTCAGATACATGTGTTATACTCCCGATTTCTTTTAAGAGTTTATTTGGAAGTGTCTTTAAAAATCATTGAAAGCGTTTTTAGTAAAAATATTTTTGGAATCAATCTTTGGTGAAAACGCAAGTGAATGTTGGAAAAACACTTGAAGTGGTGCTTATTCTAGAAAGCCCTTCAAATGCTTTTGGATCCCAAAACCTTTTTCTCTGAAGCGCTTTCAGTCTCTCTTTTGCAAGGCTACAAGTGGGGTAATTAACGAAATCATGTTTAATTTTTTTGGTTGGATACTTGGAAGTGGCAGTCTTCCGATGGCGTAAAGCTTTTCATGATAAACATTTCGTTTTTAGACTTTGATTTTCACTTTTTGTTCTTAACAAAATTCAAACATAAATCTAATTTCGACACTGATAAATCAGAGGAAGGTCTTAACAAATTCAAACATAAATCCGATTTGGAAGGCGTCCATTCAGTGTTGGTGTTGATGACAATTCTGCTTTGTTATCCACCGTTAAAAGGTGGACTCCATAATCCTTTGTTTCTTGTAGTGAAAGCTTTTGGAAATGTCGAAAACTGAGTACCCGTTGAGATCCTGCCGACGAGCTCATTATTTGAGAGAGATTCAAAGAGCGAAAGGAAAGTAAGTTTTGCAAACTCTGGTGGAACTTAACAGTCCAAGGATTTAACATGCTGAAGGTCACCGGAATACAAGGGGATTTCTCTGATCAGCTTGCATTGATGCGGTGGCGGCTTTAGGGTTGTGGAAAATATCTCCATCAGATTTGTCGTTGTTTAGCTTGACTAGGAAGTCTTCATCCAGAAAAATCAAAGCTAAAACAGAGTAAATGTTCATGATATCAAACAGACTGAGCAATTCAAACAAAGAGGAGAAAACACAAAAGCTAAGAGCTAAGAACCAAAGCCAAAAAAAAGCGAAGAGAGTCAAATGAAGCTCATTAAATAAATAAATAAAACTAATTGATTTAGTGTTGCTTGGATCGCCATTGTTTAATTCTGTTTTTTGGTGAGCACATTTAGTTTTATGATTTGTATTTTATGTGTCAAATTCTATACTTTTGAAAATTTGATCGAAAATATGTCGTTTTCATAATGAGTAATGCTGATTCCTGTATTGAAAAGAAGATAAAAAAAAAGTGTGAAAATTTTGATCGTGAATACCTTTTACTATTAAAAACTTGCAACATCAAAATATAAAAAAGTAACAGAACAAGCTCACACTACATCTCGTACTTCATAATTATGTGACAGCAGAAGCAAATGCCCTATTTCTTGCAAAACACAGGCATAACAAGTAGGCCAGCTGCATTGGCCCTCATAATAATTTCAACATCTCGGCCTTTGATTTATGTGAACATGTCTTCGGTGAGGACTAATTCTTTCATCAAGCTGAGGGAATGTCTTAACAAGGATTTTATACATAGTTATGCAGTACCATTTACTCCATCTCTTGCACAACACAAGTTACCCAACCACCGCAATTCCGAAGCCAAATGTAAATCCAATTTCGACACTGATAAGATCCCAATCAATCTCAACTCCAAAATTTCGATAACTTCCATTTACTGTTGGTGGAGGAGATGATCCTGCTTTGTTATTCAAAGTCAAAGGAGGCCCCCAAAATTCTTTGTTTCTAGTGGGGTTCCACCATAAAACTAATTGGCAATATGGGAAGTAACTCAACCTCTTATAAGCCCTTGCAAGGTTTCTCCTTTCACCAATGGGGGACTCTTTTACCTTCACATTCTCACATGGCCCCTCACGTGTGGGGGATTGTCAAGTCAAACACGTGGACAACACGAATTAGGTGACGTGGAGCACGTGTGACCGTTGGGCCTCACACATGAGCCAACCTAGCTCTGATACTATGAAAAAGGTTGGGGTTACACTATAAAACCAATTAGCAATATCGAGAGTGGCCCAACCTCTTATAAGCTTTTGCTAAGTTTCTTCTTTCACCAATGTGAGACTCTTTTACCTTTACATTCTCACATAGGCTTTGGGAAATATAGTAAACTGAGTACTTGTTGGGATCCTCCCGACCAGTTGATTATTTGAGAGATTGAAGAACGAAGGGAAAGCATTACTTGACAGGTCTAAGGACCCGAGCTTTCGCAAGTTACCTAGGGATTATGGGATTTCACCAGTGAAAGCATTACTTGACAAGTTGAGGACATACAAGGATTTACGCACTGATAGTTTTTCTTCTTTCATAGGCATTGTCGAATCGGAAAAGGGGAAATGGACGAATAGTTTTTCTTCTTTCATGTCGACTTTGAAGTCTTCTGCCATCACTGCAGCCATGAAGAAATAGTGGTGCCAACACCATGAGAAGCGGAAGAAAGTGGAAGCATGTCGCATTCCCACCTACATAGGTGCTCATGATTGCTTTGTGTGATTTTCATTATATAAACACGTACGTCATCGTGTTTTTTTTCTTTAAGAGTAAATACTTTAACTGACTGACCTACAAGCCCTTCATTTGTATGTTTGGTTGCATGAACGTCATTCTTTTTCTGCCCAAAATAAAAACTTGCACTTAAATCACTGCTTCTTATTTTGTTCGTTCTATGTCAGGTGGAAAAATTAACCGTTACCAGTACTTTTTTTGCTCATTAGTGTAAAAATAAATAAATAAATAAAAAATCGTTAGTATTTGGAAAAGAATGAATCAGCGCCTACAACATATACTCAACCAGGTTTTAACATAGTTTGGATGGATGGTTGGAGGCTTTGTTGCTTGCAGTTTGCTTACTTCCAGAACACCTAGAGATTTTCAACCAGAAACTCTCAGTGCATTGCCACCAAACACACCAGAAATTCTCAGTGGTCATTCGGGTTTGTGGTTGGGTTGGCTTTCAAGTCTTACTGTGTTGCTTTCCTTCTTACTGTGTTGCGTTCAAGACTTCGGTAGTCCAACCTACCAAGTAGTCCGACTTTTTAAACGTTTTTTACCATTGATTTTTTAAGAATCAATCGTTCAATTTTTTAGAGTTGGTCTTCACCTTTCATTTCCTAGACTACTAAGGTAAAATTACAAATTTTGTCTCATAGCATATTTTTTATTGGTATAGGAATAAAAGTTTAGTGGCACTACCAGCATTAGAGCATCTCCAATTCAGAATTCCTATTAGGGACTCTTACCATCACCATTGAGGACTCATTTAGTCAAGTAAGAATCATTCGTGCGTGTCGGGTGCGTTTGGCAGCTAGACAACAGCGTCACACCTTCGCTTGGTGGGGACATCATCCAACTCAAAAAAGAACGTGTGCCCCACCACATTAGGAGTCCCTCCAGTGTCCCTATATTTGGGAATTTTTTTAAGAAAACTAATGAAAAGAGCTTGAAAACTTTGAGTTTTAATGATAAGGATAAAATAAAAGGTAAAATAAATAGTACCAATATTAACTTTTTAGTGTAAAAATATGATTTTTCATTAAAATGAACAGTACTAATAGTTTTTCGTTAAAGTTCCTAATTTTTTTAGTACTCTGGCAAGCCTCTATACTTTAGAGCCTCCATTTCCGGCCCATTGGAGAATGCTTGACCCTGCATATAGGGATAAAAATACGGTGGTAGAGACAACAATGAAGATGCTCTTAAGAACCCATCCCATGATCACAAATTAACTTTTATAGTCATCGTATGACGGTTCATAATTGTAGTACGTCTTTAATACAAACGATAAGATAGATCCAACAATCTAAGATGTATGTTAAAGAAAATTAACAAATTCTCACAAGATGAGTAAAAATGAAATTATACATATATAGAACGTCTTTCTGAAATCGACGAATATATCTTGCAAAATCGTTTCAAAAGTGTTTCATTTCCCTTTCTATCCAACGGACTCCCTAAACGAGCTCCTCGGTTAAATTAAAACAAAAACAGTTAAAATCAGACCAAACACAAACACAAGGTTTAAGCATTCAAGAGGTTGGGCGAAACACGTAAAAAGAAAGAAACTCTAAAACTTCAACAAGGTGAAAAAGAAAAAGAAGAACACAAGGGGAAGACAAAAGGGCTTCTACAGCAAAATTGTTACGGTGACCACCGACGAATGCGTAAAAGTTTGCTGACTTCTCATGTCAAAATGGGAGCATGTTGTGACTCATGCAGCTAAACTAACCTATACAAGAATAAACAATATGGTCACACGGCAGCAGCAGCAGCAGCAAAATTTACCACCATAATATTTCTCAAACTACCACAACTATTGCTCTAAGTTGTGTCTTTAACCAACTTTATCCTCTCCCCTACCTTCGTATGTCGGGAAACCCCCACCGAGTTCGAGAAATTCCATTGGCTCGACAGATGGCGGAAAACGGGAAATTTAGAGGCAACTAGTCGCTTGATTGGATGCGGGCAAAAAGCATTTTCAATGTCTCGTAAGTCATGAAGACAATTCCTACACTTGGAACGACCTTGTAATACTCTGGCATTATCCCTCTATACAAGCCCCGCAGGCCTTCAGTCCGCGTTATGTGCCTTAAAGTCCCAAGTAAGCCCGTAGTATAGACGCGGGCTCGACCACCAGCCCCCTCCAACTGCATTCTTCGCCTTACAAGATCCAAAGGGAATGTTGCTGAAACAAGAGCAAAAAATAATCATTCAGAAGAAGAACAAATCTGAAATCTTATTGCTAGATTCTAGAAAACTATCCTCACATAATTTTCCATCTATCCGCTTCAGAAATTTATATAGGTTTTAAAGGCATCGTACATGGAGTATTGTTCATAACCACAATGTATATAAAAATTTGGTACTGAATCTACTAATGCAAATACATTCTCCACTGTCCATCACGCCATAATATTTCTAATAGATGTTCCATCTATTTATGCTTCAAACCGACTGTCACAGATCACTAACCTGTTGATGAGGCAATGCCTGAAAGACTGCCGCAAGCAAGACTGACCACAACAGTCGAATCATTGGGCCTGATGTCAATAGAATTAAAAACTACAATATTACAACTTAATAAATAGAGGGACAATAGACCTGACTCGAGAAGTTCAGCCTCAAATCAACCAGATATGCAGTCTTTACCTTTGGGACTGCCAAAAAGATCTCAAAGCCTCATAAACTGAGAAGCTTATTGCTATACTGGGTCCCACACCCTGTATCGCAGCAAGAAGAAAAATAGAATTTAGTGTCAACAGAATGAAGAAATGAGCCATAAAAGATGAAAAAATGAAAAAATGTGCAAATAAAGCATACCAAAAGTGTCGCTCCAAGTCCTTTATACAATCCCCAAAAACCTTCTTCTCTACAAATTGTATGAAATGCATGTCCAATACCTCTGTAGTATAGTGCATTTCTCTACAAAATTGGAATACACTAATGAACTCAAACTGAAAAAAATTAGAAGGGAATGAAAGTTATAAATCAACATTACAATGAGAATCGGATGTATTTTCTTAGTTCTTAATTCTTAACCCACAAAAAAAATCTTAGCAATACCTGGGCTGCAAGACGTGTCCTCACAAGATCCAGTGGATATGTGGCTGAGGCAGCAGTTAACCCTGCCATCCCACCACCGACAAAGTGCACACACATGTCAGTACTTGCATTACCCCTAAAATTTTCATCAACAAGTGAATGCAGCAACTGCAATTTAAAAAGAGGTCAGATGAAACCAGAGCAAACTGCAAGGACAACATTGATTTGTACTCAACAAGCTTAGAATTCAGTCCAGGCATGTATTAACTCACGGTCTTGTAGCGTTCATAAGCATAGAAGCTGACGGCAGAATATGGAAGGCGATGAGCAATGGTAACCAGATTGCCTCTCCAAAATGCTTTAAACCCTTCTTCATGAATAATACGTGAAGCCTCATGCCATATGCTAGCCTTACTCAATGTTGCAATATCAGAGTGCATTCCTTGCACCTAATCGAAGTAAATGATGGAATAGTCAACTAACCACCTTCGAACAGGAACATCACTAGCACCGCACGAGAGAAAAGTTCAACAAAATCCCATCACATAATGATATGGAACCGTCCATCCTTGCCCAATGTTTGGACGAGGGCTTCAAATTTCCAAGGAACTTTAGGCTCAATTGTCAAAAATGCACTACAAACTACTGAAACACTACAAATGCAATACAAATTAGCCTTTCAAGGTGTCATTTGAAATTTCTCTGAAATGTATTGCATCTAGTGACTTTCAAGTCCCTCTCTAATTTTTGTAGTGCGTTCCTAACAAATTTAGCCTAAGTTCCATGAACTTGAAGTCCCTCGTCCAAGTGTGCCATTAGGTTAATTCATCTTTCTAAACTAAGGATGGTAGCCAGCCTTAAGTATAAATAGCTACATAGGAATGAAATGAAATGAAATGACCACCACAAACATCATTGCAAAACATAAACCCACGAGCAATTGAATAATACAGAAACGTCTCTGCTCTTAATCATTTTCTTAAAACCCCAGATTCCAACACAACTTCCACGGCTCTACTCGACACCAAATCACCAAGACAAACTTTCTTTTTTCTAGCAATATTTATCTTACGCATGTCATTTCCACACAGAAATACTCCCAAAACTTTTGTCAATTTTCAAGTGTAAAGGAACATTTTTTAACTAACACCAATCCAACAAAAGAAATTAAACATCTTCAAGCTTCAACACACCGTGCCCTGTATTTTCTTTTGCCATAATCTCAACTCTCCATAATTCTTACAAGAAACTAAAACTAAAAATTCAGAGAACAAAACCCTTCATTTCATATCCCACATTAGAAAAACAGAGCCCCAACTTTTAACACTTCGAATCCCATTCATCAAACATCAATAATGCTTGAAAACACAAACCCAAAATAACCCATATCACAAAACAATAATACCAACTAAATTAGCACAAAAAATTCATTGAAATTAATAAGAACAGAACCTGAAAGAGGATGGTGAGGCGAGCAAGAGGCGCAGTGCAGGTTTTGCTAAAAGCACCGGCGATACCGCCAGCTAAAAGCTGGTTCACCGTCCCTATCTGGGACTGCTGATTCAGAGACTGCTTCGCCTGGCTCTGCTGCTGCAAGAATTTCCTGGCGCCCCCATCCACCACGCCTCCCTGAGCTGAATTCGAAGCTCTCTGCTTTCCTTCCATCACCACCCCAACTCGAGCTTCCATATCCAAAACCCTCTCTCTATCCTTATCTCCTTCTGCCTCTAGAAAGCTTCAATCTTTCCCCTGTCTGTGAATTTGGATCGGGCAGAACATAGCTGATCTCACATGGGTTTTGGCGGTTTGAAGAGAATCTTATAGAATCCGTGGAATTTGGTGAGACTGTGCGGTCACGGAGTTGGAAAATCAGGGAAGAAGAAGGGAGTCCAGAGAGAGAGAGAGACCCATTTGAGAAAAGTTGAAACCCTAACGAGGGGTTTACGAACTTGTGGTTTAGACTGGTTTTCCCAAAGTGTGGACACCCTTCACATGTGGAACATTTTTCTGCGAACAATGCTTGCCTACTCATCGAAGACACCTACTCAAAACTTTTCAATCATTTTATAAAATTAAAAATGTTTAGCCAATCAATTATAACAAATAAATAAATAGTTCTAAATACTCTTATCAAATTCGTCTATCTATTTTTATACAATTGATGTTACTCAGTACTACGGTCTGGTGATATTCTTTTTTACTTGGAAGTGAGAGATCTTAGGTTCAAATCTCGTGGATGACAAATTCGATACCAAATTAGCCTACCCATTGTGTGGCTTAGCTAAACTCCCCCTCCCCTTAGTGTAAAAATATCGATGTACTAAAAAAAAAATTATGACTAAATGACCTTAGTTTTAATTGATTTTTTTTACAAAGATCATCTTTGTAGGCATTTATAATATGAACGCTTCTGATCATAAACACGAAATCCAGTAAATCAACAACGAATAATTTTGAGTAAGAATGCCAATAATATTCTTTTTGTGCGTGCTTTGAACGATGACATCGATGAGTATTTTCCTAAGTGCATTCTCACGTTTCTCTTTTTTTTCTTTCTTATTACTTATATTTTCGGGTTTTCTTAAATAATTCTAATAATTTTTTTTTGTTCAACAATATTCTAAATTATTTTAATTGGTAAAGACGGGTAAGTAGTGGATTGCTCTAATTAATTAGAGATTTTCTCATTAATTTACTGTCTTTTAGATTCAAACTCTTCCCAACATACAGGATTTGCCAATTGGTTAAATTATTCGAATATTTGGTTTGAGTTAACTTAATGCATTGGTTATATAACCATTCCAAAATGCAAGAAGAGCGTGACATTACAACGTGTGGAAATAGAAAATTTCAACGTGCCCAAAAATGCAAGTTACTTCTAGAACGATGAAGTTCTCCATCGTGACCAAAGAACAAAGAATCTCCCTCGAGTTCCTCGAGTCTTTTTCTCATATCGTTGCCCCACGATTTGCTCTAAACTTCCTTTACCTTGACAAGTTCTCAATGCAGATTGAGATCGAGCTCTTTCCTTTGTTAACTAAACTGAAATATTTGAGAATTGTAAAGAAACTGAAGAAGAAAGAGTAATAGAGAGAAAGGTGAACTAGAGAATTAAGAGGGAGAAATATGAGACTTGTATTCACATTACAGAATGATTACATAACTCTGTTTTTATAACAAAAAATCTAACAGCTCTAACCAAATACAAACAGACTTACTAACTATATCTCTGACTTGTACAATCAAAGTTTTGATTGAATCAAAGTCATAAGTTTTTCCTTCACATAAGTGTTCCCTCAAGTTCTGTACAATCACGTACATTGTAAATAGTTGTAAAATTTGGTTGTCCTCGAACGTACAACTCACATCTGCAAAGTGTTTGTACACACAACTTGTTTGTACCATATTTAGGGCCTCCGTATTTAGACCTCGTATAAATACTCGGGGGACTCAAATGTAATTATGTAATAAATGAAGGGGCAAATATGTAATAAGTGAGGAGCCCTTATTCTATAAAAGGACTCCTCACTCTCCTCATTAGAGGAGGTCAATGTTTAGGCCATGGGAAGAGAGAAAACATCTCAGAGAGGGCAAACACAGAAAATAGGCTAGAGAGCACACTGCCTCTAGCCTTCTTGTATATTCACCATTCAGAGTGAAACAATACCAACATCAGTGTGGACGTAACCCAAACATTAGGGTGAACCACGATACATCTTGTGTTCTTTACTTTCTTGCAGATTCACGATCGGATTTACGTTGTTCCAAGACCCTTCCGGTTTTATGCATCAACATTTGGCGCCGTCTGTGGGAAACGACACAAAAAGCTATGTCGGTTCTATCTCAATTTTTCATCTCACCACCGTGAAACTTTCACAACCTCACCACTGTCCACCGTGGATCTGCAAAACCCAAGAGACACCGACCCCCCCTCTTCTTTCTTCTCTGCTCTGTCTCAGAACAGTGTCTAAGTCTCAATTGACCCAAAACCAATACCCATCAACACCAAAGCACACACTATGTGCGTGTGTGCGTGCACTGCTTTAACCTTCTTTATACTCTGTAGAGAGAGAAATAGGAGATAATGAGATGGAGGACTGCAACTGTAAGCGAATGGCGGCCATGGACGACTCCACCACAGCAGTCGTATCAAATAGGAGAAAGATCACTGCTTCAACGCCGTCATTGCCTCCATTGCTGCCAAGTCCAACAATACTTCAGCTCATCGACTCCCCTCATTCATGCTCCAGCTTTTGCTCTGATCACTCTCCGCCTCCCTCCTCTTGCTGCTCCACCAACTATCTCAAATATGTCACCGCCGCCCGCAGCTCGCCGCCCCTAGATCTGGAGGCCAAGAGTTCTGAAACGTCATTCTCCAACTCGACCTCCGTCACCAACAATAAATTCAACAGGGAGACGACGTCGTCGAGCTAGCTGTGCCTGGACTCAAACGAAATGTCATCGCCGGCGCTGGTGGTGTCTCACCGGCGGAGAATCCCGGTCAGCAAATCGCATCCGAGTGAAGAGATCGAAGAATTCTTCGCCGCCGCCGAGAAGTACAAGCATAAGCGCTTTACAGAGAAGTACAACTATGATATCGTCAATGACGTGCCTCTGGAGAGTCGGTACCAGTGGGTTCGTTTAAAGTCATAAGCAATTCAATTAGCTCTAAATAGAGAAAGCAGATGAGAGAGAAGATGATGGGAAATTACAATAAATTGACACTATGAGTTGTTGATGCATGGACATCATTTTCTTTTGATGTGGTGATTGGAGCTGATGGAGCGAATTCCAGAGTGGCTAAGAACATTGATGCTGCCAAGATGCATGCTTGTGGTGGAACTGCAGTGATGGGTTCTTTTCAACAACCCACTTGGACAAAGGGAATAGCTTTTCCCAACAAAGGGCTTAGCTTTACCAGATATTCACATGTGCTAGCATGTTGATGCTTTGTCGCCTTCTTGAGGCTAAAGAAAAGTTGAGTTCAGAGTTTCATGACGCTTTGAATAAAGGGCCGATGGCTTTGTCGACCACATGGAAAAGTGGGTGGATGGCTTTGAATAAAGGACCGGTGGCTTTGTCAAACATGCCTCCACGTGAAGGTTTCCTCCAACAGCTGAACCGCTGAGGTTAAGGTGAAGGGAGAAATCTCGATGTTGCCAAGTCCCAGCAGCTTTTTTTGAATGATGTGATTTACTTTTCTTATCTTTTGGAGACATCTGTATAACCCCACCAGAGGGTAATCATAAATAAAGAAAGAAGGTAGCATGCCAAAAAAAAAAAAAAAAAAAAAAGTGGGCTTGAATGTTGGCAAGCCCAAAATAGTGGGCTGGAATGTTATGTGGAGGGTGAAGGCCCATATGCCCAAAAGAGCCAGGCCCTATGGCTTCAAACTCCAACCTGCATCCCTCCACTTAAGGTTCACCCGCTATTATCACCAACTAGGTGATCAAAAGTACGTCCAGTACTCCAAAATTATTCAGCAGCCTACCGTTATTATCACCAACCAGGTGATCAAAAGTACAACCCGTCCTCCAAAAAATCATACATGAGCATCACTCATGACAATCACCACCATACATGAGCATCACTCATGTCAATCATACATAAACATTCATGAGCATCACTCATGTCAACATTCATGAGCATCACTCATGTCAACATCCCTGAGCATCACTCATGTCAATCAACATAAACATTCATGAGCATCACTCATGTCAATTAGCTTCGAAAGCTTCATTTACAGAGTTCTAGCTTCGAAAGCTTCATTTACAGAGCTCTAGCTTCGAAAGCTCCATTTATAGAGCTCCAGCTTCGAAAGCTTCATTTGCAGAGCTCCAGCTTCAAAGCTTCATTTACAGAGCTCTAGCTTCGAAAGCTTCATTTATAGAGCTCCAGCTTCGAAAGCTTCATTTACATAGCTCCAGCTTCGAAAGCTTCATTTACATAGCTCCAGCTTCGAAAGCTTCATTTACAGAGCTCCAGCTTCGAGAGCTCTAGCTTCGAAAACTTCATTTACAAAGCTCCGACTTCAAAGCTTCATTTACAAAAGCTCCAGCTTCAAAGCTTCACTTTCAAAGCCTCACCTATAAAACTTCACCTTCAAAGCTTCACCTACAAAGCTTCAGTGCATGGTATACAAAGACCGCCTCCGAACAACCGCCACTTTGGCCCATACATGGATTGAATTTGAAGTCTCCAACCAACAGCCTCTATTGACTGAAGACTTGGGGGACTACACTATGTACCATATATTGGGCTTCCGCAACTGGGCCTCATGAAAAATATTTGGGGGACTTAGCCCATTATTTATGTTCTAAGGAGCGAACCCTTATTCTATAAAAGTGACTCCCTCACTTTCATTAGAGAGCACCCATTATTCATGTATTGAGGAGCGAACCCTTATTTTATAAAAGGGACTCCCTCACCTTCATTAGAGATAGACTCTTAGCCCATCACTTATGTATTGAGGAGCGAACCCTTATTCTATAAAAGTGACTCCCTCACCTTCATTAGAGAGCATCGTCGCCAGCTAAGCAACTGCCTCACCGCGAGCATCACTCCTAACCCATCACTTATGTATTGAGGAGCGAGCCCTTATTCTATAAAAGGGACTCCCTCACCATCATTAGAGAGCATCGCCGCCTGCTGAGCAACCGCCTCATCGCAAGCATCAATTCTAGCCCATCATTTATGTATTGAGGAGCGAGACCTTATTCTATAAAAAGGACTCCCTCACCTTCAACGCCACAAGCCGAGCAGCCTCGCAACATGTGCTACTTTTAGTTGAGCATCATTTCACATTGAGCACCGCCTCATATCGAGTATCAGTTCTAGACGACATCTAGTTACTTCGGCCCACACATGGACTGAATTTCAAGTCTCCAGCCAGAAGACTCTCTTGACTGAAGACTTGGGGGACTACTATTTGTACCATATTTAGGGCCTCCGTATTTAGACCTTGTATAAATACTCGGGGGACTCAAATGTAATTATGTAATAAATGAAGGGGCAAATATGTAATAAGTGAGGATCCCTTATTCTATAAAAGGACTCCTCACTCTCCTCATTAGAGGAGGTCAAGGTTTAGGCCATGGGAAGAGAGAAAACATCTCAGAGAAGGCAAACACAGAAAATAGGCTAGATAGCACACTGCCTCTAGCCTTCTTGTATATTCACCATTCAGAGTGAAACAATATCAACATTAGTGTGGACGTAGCCCAAACATTGGGGTGAACCACGATACATCTTGTGTTCTTTACTTTCTTGCAGATTCACGGTCGGATTTACGTTGTTCCAAGATCCCTCCGGTTTTGTGCATCAACACAACTAATCCCCATTTTTTGAATACACGGTTCAGATCATTGAAGTTCAATGTAAAATGGATCCCACAACTAATCTCCATTTAAAAAAATTCAGGATCCCTCCCTTTAACGGACACGTATATATAGAACCTTTGTTCAACGCACTTAATTATTTTCTCATTCCTTGTATGTTAATAAACATATGTTATATAACAAATGAAACTCATACATTGCATTTCTATTCATAGTAACTTGGTAAGTAAACATGTCAGTGATGCTTTAAACACTTAGCTTAGTTGAAATGAAGTTTTTCCAACAAATGAAAGGAAGAAAAGCAGAAACCTACAAAACCGTTGGATAATTAAACAACGCATCACAGTAAATTTGGGTTTCTTCTATCCAATTCTGTCCAGCATAAAAGGTTCAGTCTGGCCCAATATTTTCCTTAGGTTAAGTCTCAGGGAAATGTATACACCATGTAAGTCGTAACCCTAGAAAAACAGGCATATCTCCCAAGTGTCGACAGTCCCATTTCACTAATTACATCAAGAAAATTCCTCCTGTAAATATTTGTTCACGGATATAATAGTCAGATTCTGCAGTTTTTGTTTGGTAATTCTTCACTTGTCCATCCACAGATAATATAAACAAAAATAAATGTCATAACTTAGCAGCCAACCGAAACTTGGCCTTTCCAATCACCTTCTGGGTTTCTGTTGACCCTAAAAATTCAGTTTCCCACCTCCCAATACCTTATTCTCTGCAGCTTCACTTTCACCTTCCCCTAAGCCCTGGAATAAAATTTGTTACATGCAAACTTCACAGAGATTTAAATAGTTTGCATGTCCCGCAGTACCTAAATACGACGTAAAACATAGAGCGTACGAGTCGGTTTTCAATAATTGTACCAGAAATTATACCCTACTCACTATAATTATCTACCTTATTTGGCAAAACAAGAAAGGGTAAGTCAGCAAGTGATGGAATGCGCAAAACAACAAGGGTAAGTCAGCAAGTGATGGAATGCGCCCAGATTGTTAACACATTTTTCTTCCACTCGCTCATTCCGAGTAGAATAGAGTAAAAAAATTTGCTTAACGAAAAACTTTCGATACTATTCATTTTAACGAAAAACCACATTTACATTAAAAAATCAATTCTGATACTATTCATTTTACCCTTTATTTTGTCGTTATCGTTAAAACTCAATTTTCAAACCATTTTTATTAGTTTTCCTTTTAAAAAAAAATGGTAAGTTGCATGTACGCAAGAGGATTTGTTGTCTTCCAACGCATAAAAATAAAAGAAAACTAACAAAAAGTCCAAAAAATCTTCCATTTTAATGAAAAACCATTTTTAAAGGTATAGTGAATAATACCAGGAAAATGTATAAATATAATTTTTCGTTAAA
The DNA here is from genome assembly GCA_035220775.1 of Malus fusca. Taxonomy (NCBI): domain Eukaryota; kingdom Viridiplantae; phylum Streptophyta; class Magnoliopsida; order Rosales; family Rosaceae; genus Malus; species Malus fusca. Next base: position 23,021,272 of record CM069070.1, read on the forward strand.
AATGAACAGTACCGAAAGTGTTTTGTTAAAACTCCCAATAAATGGCAAGCCATCGCAGGATGACAAAACCTAGCTATAAACTTGGGGCAAATTTTGATTCAAGCCATGTATCATGCACGATGGTTTCATGGGTCTTATTGGACATTTCATCATTTTTTTTTCTTCGATCAATACAAAATTACGTAACAATTTAACACCAATTACACATGGGGGTGTGACAAAATGATACATACCTCTAGCTAACACCACAATATAAGCTAACCATTCAACAATTCTTCAAATTTCAACTGAGATTCTGGCTTAATAAATGAACATCTAATTGCATTTTGTTTGACGTTCATCCCACAAAATCATGCAAAAGTTGCCCTCCCATGACATCCCTTCCATAATGCCGATTTTGAGCTTCGAAACCAACCATTGCATAGTTCTCGCTATTGCCGTCAAGGCCAAGGCCAAAACGTTCAGCTGCATTGATAGGAAAGGGAGCTGAAAAACCAATGCCATTATTTTGGTGAAGTCCCAGGGTTAGAGACACACCACTACTACTCCCCCCTGCCATGTTCATACCAACATGACCTACATGCATATGGCTTGGAAAATTACTGTAAGATGGGCCTTGTTCAGTAGCCCCCATAGTGATATGATCATGAAGTTCGCTTCTGGTGCGCTTAGATGCGGTGTCTTGAACTCTATGGGTGGATGTGGATGGATTCTCGGATCCCAGCGAGTTTGGGGAAGGTAAATGATCATCACTTGATCTATTGGAACTTAAATCCACCCTTTGTGAAGCTTTTTGGGCTTGCCGTGTTTCTAGCATGTGTATTTCTTCCACCATTGGTTTCCATAGCCTTACTCTTGCATTAATAAACCAATTTGAAACCTGCTTCAATTTAAAACAGTTTATCACGATTGCTTGAACACCAGACTCAATTGTTTTGGAAATGGACAACTTTAAAAACTAGTATACTGATCCGGTTACATAGATTGTAGATGTCACATACCTGGCTTCGTGATAGACCAGTTTGTTTAGCCAACATTAATTTATCCGAGTCGGTAGGATAACTGCAACATAAAGTATTAGATTGAAGTAATGCAAGGCTCATATCCATTGAAGAAAAGACTAACAAGCTGTCAAGTAACTAATTAATTAATTACTTACGGATGCAGGAAGTGTTCAAACAACCAGGCTCTAAGAACAGTAACAGCGCGCTCAGGAAGACCCCTTTGTGGTCTCCAAACAGGTTGGTGATCCACAAACTCAGAGGTATGAATGGATCTCTGGCCATATACACTTCTACTGCTATGAAGCATAGGATTTTCATCTTTTTCATGTCTTAAATGAGTACCATTCCGATTTCTGGAGTGAAGCTGATCAGTGATAGCATTCTTCAAACACTTAAAATGTCTAGCCATGGCTTTTATCGCTAAGTTTGCATAAGGAGCTGCATTTCCAAGCCCAGCAACATACTCAAATGACCTTGCCACTGCTTGCATCTGTTGACAGTATTGCTTGTACCTCCTATAAACCTAGAGGACACACAAAAAAACAAAATAGCACTTTAAAATACCCTTCTATACAAACTGTGACGATATAAATGTTTGGACGTCAAAGTGCAAATTCTTAAGCTTTTGATCTTTATGCGATGTCAAGAAGTAGAATATCATTAACCAAAAAATTTAGCAGTGCTGCTACCACCCCAAGGATGCAACCAAATTCATCCCTTGAGCAGTTGCTATGTAAAAAATTCATCTCGAAGTACAAAGAATTTTGGAATTGCCAACCTACCCAATAATATAGTGTAATTAACTCCTAGATGCAAAAAAATAGAAATCTTTATTCAATACCATTTAGTTTCGATATAATTTAACATATATTCTACTGAAACTTTCCATATTCTCTTCGTAACATATACTAGTAATGTATGCTATGTGATAGGCCGGGTGTGATATGCTTCCATCAAATTGTGCCAATATATTCACCCCACGCCTTTGATTGGTTGGGTTGGAAATACTTGTACAATTGGCCCTCGTATATATTCGTTTAGGAGTAAGTCAATGGACCCTTCATTAAAAAGGGTACCGGTACTCAATTTGACAATGTTTTTGTTATATGCCATCACATTCACACATAACAACATGCCTTGATAGTGTATTGGGAAGTTCAAAACATAAAAAACCTAACTTGTTACAGTATTAACGACATCATACCTTACCATTATTATGTAACCTTTGACGATTATAGTGTAACGTTTCGGTTATTGTAATTCAAATGTTGAATGTTAACGCTATATATGTTGCAAAAGTTAAACGTGGAGTTACGAAACCAAATAGTGAATGACGTTACAAATAATTCCCTAAGGTACCGGTATCCATTTTTTGTAAAGAGTACCGTGTATTTGTCCCTGGTACAGAATGAATCAAGAATCAAGATCCATATATGCATCTTACTTGCTACATAATTGCAATGAATTCACTTTGATTTGTTCACTTAGCTCTCCAATAAGTAATTGATCCACATAAACAAAGGGACGTGAAGTTAACTTCCTTAGGTTTCACCCAAAACCTTCAACCATGCATCATATACATACATACATATATATATATATATATATATATATATATATATATCCAAGTTCTTGTTAAATACACAATATCATATTGTCTCACAGCTTCTAAGTCTTGACAAGAACCACATATTCACAGCAGACCGAAAACATATCTGGTCAGTGAGATATTAAATAGGCATATGACACCATATACATGCATGAAACCATATAACGTGAGACTGAATCTTCATCATTGCCCTCCACGGCTAAAGGCAGGAAATGTAACCCCGACAGCAGGTTTAAGTCTGACTCAGATATCATCATGAAGACAAAGCAACATGCACTAAATACATATCACACATGCACATGGACGAATTATCACATTTTGAAAGAAAGAAAAAAGTCATATTTGCGTTTTTTTGTTCCATTAGAGAGTTTCGAATCTCACACGCAGCCTACTCCTACCCATCATTCTAAATAGGAACTGAAATATTGATTATTTCATTGTTCACACTTGGTAACTTTGTCTGAGTTCATATCATAAAATTTAAATTGCCCCGACCCCATCTTTTAAATTTCAAAAACATTATGGTTTTTATACTTTTTTTTTTGTTTAAATACATGTAAAAAAAAAATCAATTTAAACGGATTCCCTCCGCTACTTTAGGGCCAAAACTTGGAGACATTGTCACGTATTAGGAACTCATTCCATGGTTGTCAGATGCTTTATAAGCGAAAATCTCAGTGCATATATTCCCTCCTCCTATCACCTTTTCTGTAAAGACGATTTTTTGTTTTTACACTCACCAGACTCTCCTTCCTTTAATGCAAGAGTCTCATAATCCCCTATTAATTCCATAATCGCACAAATGAATTGTAGAATAACCCTAATCAGTTCATGTTAATTAAAAGTACCAAATTAAGGACCGCAGTTTGTACTTTGACCAAAAACCAATGAACAATCAAATCATATAATGCACAACATACAGTCACAAACGTCTGCCCAAAATTAAATCATAAAACAAATGTTGGGCAAAACAAAAACTAAAACGGGAAATTAATTAAAAATGTAAGTTAAAATTAATTGCATACCTCGTCGAGCATGGAAATTAGTCTGGACTTTTTTCTTGTACTCTGGCCGCCGTCTCCCCCAGCCGTCAGTGAGTCGTCGTCACCAAAGCTCTCAAAAGGAGGGTCAAGAAACGAAGAGGAATCCTCCGCCGTCAAGACTTTCGCGCTGTAAATTTCACGACTGCTCACATCGCAAAACTCCTCCAGCAACTGCTGCGCCGGCTTCAAAAACCTAGATCCCTTCAGAATCGAAGCGTACCCCGTGAACGGTCCAAAAGGGACAGAAGCAACACTAACGCCAGAATTTATTGAATCATAATTAATCCCAGGAGAGGAAAATCTCTGGAGACTGTTGTTGTTTGGGTTGTTCTGGGTTTGCTGGGTGTGGTGGGTGTGGTTGGTGGGTTGGGAAGAAGAGAGGGACAGAGAGAGAGGCTCTGGTTTGAAGACGACGACTTGATCGTCATAGGGAGGTTGTTGGTGGTCGAAATCTCTGAGGGGGTGGAGGTCTTGAGGGGGACAGAGAAATGGGTTGGCGTTGATTTCTTGAACGGCGGTAAGAGTGAGAGGGAATTGTGGATCCATGTAGGGATGGTGGTGGTTGTTGTGGCGAAAAGTAGAAGAGGAGGTGGAATTGGAAGCAAAACCCATCAAGTGGTTGATCACGTGATGATGACTACCCTCCTCTTTCACGGCCGGCTCGGCGCACATGAGCAAATCTGAGGAGGAGGAGATGAAGGAGGTGGTGGGATCGTATGAGAGAGGGAGCAAAGCATGGTGTAGATGTGGTGGAGGAGGAGATGGTGATGCGGGTTGGAGGCAATCCGGGTGGGCTTGACCCGCCAGGACCCGGAGCTTGTCCCTTCTGCTCTGTTGGGGCACATGGTAGGGTTCGAAACCCTCAGCCATGAAAGGAAAAAGCTCTTTAGAGAGTGAGAGTAAAAGAGAGAGAATTGCGTGTGGCTAAGAATTTTGTGGGTGAGATTATGGAGAGAAAATAGTGGAAAAGGAGAGGCTAGGCTGTCTTATCATGATGATGGAAGATGATGATCTTATTCTACTGAGCAACGACAACGTCTAAGTATGGCTTGCACAGGAGAGGGAGGGACAGAGAGAGAGAGAGAGAGAGAGAGTGAGTTACTTGAAGATTTGGGTGTTTGCTTCACTTCACGCATCCTCATATAAACGCAGAGAGAGTTGAGTGAGTTAAGTAGTCACTCACTCACACACAGATCTTACACAATACCAAAATCTTGTTACAGTCGCTTTCTCTCTCTCTAAAACTCTGCATTTCTGGCACATAGATCAAGATAGAGAGATAGAGAGAGAGAGAGAGAGAGAGAGAGAGAGAGGGAGTGAAGGGGCCGGGAGGCCCTGCAGGAGCTGGGAAGCATAGGGTTTCGAGAAACCGGACGACCACCGGCTATTTCCGGTAATAATCGAACTAACTGTGGTGGCAGATATTTCTGACAGGTTTTTGGCTCTTGTCGTTTCACTGATCTTACAATTTTCCCCTCTTTTTTTGAAGTTATTTGTTTTTAATCGTTTTTAGAATCCGAATATATTTTTTAAATAATTTTGTATTCCGTAATTGGGTGGTGATGACGCACGTGAGAACGCGGGAATGGACTTGGATTATCTACCCTTTCCATTCCGTACCATTTTCATGCCGTTTTATATTTTGTGATCACAGTTAAATCACGTCAATATTTTATATTGATTTTTTTATAAAAATAATAAGATAAAAAATAATATAAATATAAAATATTTACGTGACTTAATCATGATCACAAAAACAAAAAGGGATGAGAAATGTATGGGATGGGAAGGACGGACAATCAAGTCCCGCGGGAATAGAAGACGTGAGTGTGATGAATGAAACGTTTTCTGATTTTGTGTTTTGGTTTTGGCATTCCTCCACGCTCATCATCTTTTCCTTCTTCGCTTCTCGCTTCACGAGGTTTTCTTCTTTTCTTCATTTTATTTTTTTACAATTATTATAACAGCCAATTAAAAGTATGAGCATATAAACGAGAAAGAACCTTGTACTGTTGTTCTTCTCTTTTTTTGTTACCAAAAAGCCATACATGTTCAATTTTCAATACAAAAATGTTATAAATCCGTGGCTTTAATCCACAAATGATATGTAGCAAATACTGAAGTTCATAACTCTAAACCTTAAACCCTAGACGCTAAATTATTATATTTGAATTTACAATTATGATTTTACACAACTGTTTGAATTGCTTTGTTAAAATCGAAACTATTTGTACAACTACACATATTAGTCCTTTTATTCAACTGTCTATTTCCTCGATCGCTTAGAATAGGAATTTGACTCATTTATGTGTTTTTCAAACACCTTGGTGCAAGAAAAAGGAAATTTATTTGTTCCATTTGATGGTTTTGAGTATATATAAAATATCATCAGTAGTGTTATGAGTTTATTTAAACTATAATATATTATTGTACATTTGTCAATTGTGCGACTGTTTGTGAATATGTGATATTTTATAGTTTAGTTCTTTAATAATGTAAACAAGGAAACTTGTGTTTTGTTTCCAAGTAAACCCTATGTTTATAATTGACGCTTTTAATGATAATAATAGACGTCTAATCCCTCCCCAATTTTCTCATCTCTATATTTATATATTTTATTTCCAACACACATGTAATTTTTTTATTATTGTATTTTAAAAATTAAATATATCAATTATGCCGTCCGTCAATATTAGGGTTGGGCAAACGGGTAGAGGAACTACGGGTCGGGGCGAGTACAAGCTAGTTCCAAAAATTGTAGAGAGAAAACATGCTAAGTGGGGCTGATGTCAATTACTGGGCGGGTCGGGTCCATATAATTAGAAAAAGGGGTCCCCGAACCAACCTGTTTCTAATTATAATAAACGGCCGAGATTGAATGATAACCTATCATCCAATCTCAACCATTAGTTTCAACCCTAGTGAATTCCTCCCGAGTTCCAAAGTCAGACTCTCAGTCCCTCGACTCCCTTGACTCTTTCAAATCTCAATCGTCTTCTCCTCCTCACAGTGCTCACCAACCTCACCTCATAGAAATCACCTAGCCCATCACCGTCGTTGCGACCAACACAACGGCACCACCCATCCAGCCATCCTCCTCGACAACATCCTAGAGAACCTAGGTCCCAGAAAACCCATCGTCCTCTCCATCGAGCAGTTGCAGAAGATCCAAGACGAGCTCGAGAAGGTTGTACCTTCATACCTATCTTTGCATATCCTTGTTGTGCCTGCATAATTGAACCAAACGGAAAACGTTTTGGGTTTCGATGATGCTCTGTTTGGGAAATTTCTGCCAATTCAGAGGTTATTGTGTTCTTGTTTTTGAAATTCAATTGATCTCGGGAGCATGCATGAGTCGAAAAGGGATTTGATTTTTGGGTTTTGGTTTTCTGGATATAGGGAAATTAACCCAGAAACAGATAAATCTCAGTGAGCGAAGTTACTATAACTTCTTCTTCGAAGTGTTTTCGAGGTGCAACGATGGGGAAGTGGACGATCCCTTCCGTTCTGCTTCTGCTCTGCCATCTCTCACTCCTCCCAGATAAAGGTACGCCTAGGGTTTTTGCAGATCTCGATTAGTTGAATTGTGAATGATGCATTGTTATGAGTAAATGTTTCTGAATTCAAAGTTTGTATCGAATATTTGATATTGATTAGAGTTTTATGGTGATCTCTGTTTGTTCAGGTCAGAAATTACATGCCAATGCGGAGGCTAATTCCGATGAGCTTGTGAAGGTTGAGGAGCAGATCGGCGCCGTTCCAAAACCAAAAAAAAAAAAAAAAAAATAGTAATTGGACCCTTGGATCCGTCCCGAACCGGCCCGTTTAAAACTGGCCTGGTTAGGTCCGGTTCCCAAACTTAAAATTCTTCTACCTGGCTCGGCCCGGCCCATTACATTTTAAAATAGGTAGGGCCAGGTTCCTCCAAATTTAGGCCCGGCCTGACCCGTGCCCAACCCTAGTCAATATTATAAGGCATGAGAAGTACAAAGTCCAACAAGGGTTGCAGATACACATTCAAATTTCTCAATATTAAAGAGCACGAAATGGTTGGTGGTGAGCATATTACAAGTGTCATGATCACTAGCATTCGTTTGCATGCTTGGTATACAGTATTGACACTGAGCAATGATGACCTGATATAAGGTAAACTGGTGAATCCATTATCACCATTGAGCCTTAAGCCAGATCAAATGGTTCTCGAATTAGGTAATTACCAACTGAATGATCTCCTCAGTGCGCAAGTGGCGTTTGTGGAGGTGATGATCGGCGGTGGACGGAGAATGGGATGGCTGACTGATTCTTGGATCGGCGGTGGAGAGCATAGTGGATGGTTCTCGGACATTCTGTTGTGTTTGAGCTTTACTGTTGTTGGGCTTATTTTCTGTGTTTTCTTTGTTTTTAGGCCCCTTTTTTGTGTGTTTTTAGAAATAAATTGGGCCTTTATTTGTTTTGTAAGTGTGTGTTTGTTTTAATAAAAGTTCTTCGTTGGTGATTAAAAATAAAATAAAAAATTTAATCCAACTTTTATCTTCTCTTATTATGGGGTACGTTTTTCACTAATTGCTGATGTGGAGGCTAATTTTCAAACAAAAGCAAGCTCCTTTAACCCTACTTTTAGATGGGCAATCAAAGGCAAGAATTATACAATCCTTACGTGCTTGATTTAAAAAGGGAAAAGGTGTAACTAGGGATTCCAAAAGCATAATCCAAAAAGAGGGTAGGCAATTAATTAAAGTTGTTCTGCTGTGCATGTCGATTAGGTTAAGATTACTGCTACGTAACCAAAACCATATAAGCAGCAAATACTTATTTGGGAAAGGTGACACTTACGACAACCAGGAGGCAGGAGCCAACTTCCTCGTATATATATATTCGTTATTGAAGTATTCTTTTTAGTTTTCAATAACAATCCCATTAACCACTTTTTTTTTAATAAGGAATTTAGGGTCTATTAGGTATTAGAGGTCCCATGATCTCTTGATGATGCATTCATTAAAGCATTTTATGCTGCATTGCATACATGATCCTTTTCTTATTCTTTGTTTTTATAAATGGAGGAAATCAAACTATTGACCTAGTTTAATCCGATTCATTATCTTACTCACGCTCGCTACTTGAACTAACCCCACATTAAATAGCAAATGGTCTTTGTTAACGTTAATTAAATACGAGTGATATGTATTCTTTAAGGAGACACTCTTTACTAATATGTACATATAATCTTTCCATACTAATGATATCAATATAATTTGGTACACAACTTATGTATAACTCTTTAACGAGAATATATATACATCTTTTCTTTTTTTTTAATATAAGAGGTATCTCATCACACATTTATGATACAGCTCCGGTACCACATGTTAGTAATACAAAATTGAGACTTCCTATATTGCATTACAGTGAATTGTACAATATAAAGCTGGATGTGTCAAAAGGGGATTACATTCCTATTTAGAAGTACAATAATTGATTAACTCTAATCTAACACATAGTTTTGGCCTCCGGGTAAACCGATACACTAGAGGCATGTACATCGTTACTTTCAAAAGATGAAGCAACATTTTGAATTTTTTGGGTTCATTAACAAAAGTGTCAATTCGAATTTTCATTAAAGTGTTTATTCTGATTGACATTTTTTATTGATCTTGGTTTAAGAAAAAACACTGTTGAAAAATAAGCATATATGTACCTAACCTTTGTCCTTCATTACACAGGCCCCTGACTGAGAGTATCCGTGTATTGAGTCTTAATTTTGACAGGCATATGGCATGCAAGCTTGTGACTACCCAAATTCTCTAAATTTATAGGAACTTCCAAAAATAATATCTACTCCATAAGAATAACTCAGGTCGAGAGCAAACGTGGTGGTAAAAACTAAAAAAGTAATCATAGCGAAGGAGGGGTAAGAGGCCCAGCTGCACACGGATGTGACCAAACCTCCCTCGACCTTCAGCAGCAGTATGCAGATATATAGCTACAATCCAACAGGCTCACATTTCTTCCTATAAGACTAGAATATTGAAGGAATATATACCAATACCAATAATTTAGAGTTCAATAAGAACAGCCAATAGTAGTCTAATTATTTTAATTTATAAATTACTGGTCAATTTAGAGTTTCGTCTTAAAATTATAGATGAACTTGACTAATCATAACAAATCCAACTACAGAGGTTGAGATGGTGATTCCATACGCGAAACCCCTAATTCTTTGTCAGTATTATTGATGAAGTAAGGTTATTTGATCATCATGATCATAGGAATCGGTAGTGTACGGTGCCTTGGGTCTTATTTCTGTAAAGGATTTTTTTTTTTTGTTTGTTTTTGTCTTTAGGGTTTAGGGTTTAGGACTCCACATGATATTGTGATAATTGAAAAGTAGATCTTTCATTTTTTTGCACGACTTGTTAACGAGTTGGGTCGTTATCAGATCACTTGTTAAAATAACGGTTATGACATGAAAAGACACGAACACGACCTATTGGCCAAGCCTATACATTAAGCATGATAATTTTTTGCACGATCCGTTAACCTGATACGAAACGACACAAAAATAACAAGTTCTGAGTCAACCTGTTAACGAGTCGGATTGTTATTTGGTCATCTGTTAAGAGTCTGTTAAAATAATAGATTTAACACGATACGATCCGTTTGAATAACAAATATAATAAGAAAATAATACGAACACGACAAACACAACCTATTTGATAGATGTACCGAGAAGTCATAGTGACAATAAAGTTGTTTCATAGAAGGGCCTCTAGGGAGGTACATAAGATAAACTGCTCCCTAGCAAGCTAAGCTACTGCTCCCCAGCTAAAATATATGGGAATCAAACATGGGTATATATGTTCATCAGGTGACATCGTCATGCCAACGTTTTCTGTCCTTCAAAAGCCTCGATGCCAAATCTTTTGCTTGGTCAAGAGACCAAAGATACAGTTAATACAGAGACACGTATACAGACCTAGCGCTGGATTCTGCTGTATTCGATCTTCCTCGAAGGAACGGAACGGAGTTTCAAGTCAAGATTACAGCCTTTTGCTTCACATGTACAGTGACAGAGTCTCCTCAGTCCGTACTTTACACTATACAGTACGCTATTTAACAATCCTTGCGTATATGTGACCAAATACTGACCCACTCTTGCGCATATGCACAATGCCAAGCTAATGGATGATGAGGATCCCATTCGGATCCAAATGGTGGGGATCTTAGAGATTCTCAAATTCTAGCCGTTCATTGTATATCGTGTGGTCAGAAATTATTTGAATTTTATTATTTAAAATTAAACATAAATAGTGCCTATAAAAAACTGACTGCACGATATACGATGAACGATTAAGATGTGAGGCTCTCTAGAATTCCCATCATTTGGATCCGGATGGGATTCTCATCCCTAGCTAATATTGTCATAATGTTAAACCTACTTGTACTTTGGCATTTATTTATTTTCCTGCACTCACTCACGAAGTACTGAATGTTCCAGAGCAACTAAAAATGTATCACAAAATATTATAAATTGGCCCCTAATCTATACAAATATTAAGTTAATCACTATTTTTCAGCATTTGGTGTACAAGGGAAGTTCTTATTGTCTTTAGGGCATCCGTGAATTCAGGTAGCACTAAAGTAGTGGCTATGGAAGTCTAAAACGGAATCACGGAAGTTTAATAATTAAAAGTTAAAACATGTACGTTAGAGGTAAAAATAAGTGTGAATAACATTTTTTTGTCAGCAAATAGCAGTTGACTTGATAGTTAAATAGATAGAGAGACCAATAATGTAATACTTTGTAACTTTAAGTGTGTTAATACTAATTCTTGAAAGACAGAAGCTAAACGGTTACTAGTCTTAAACTACAAGTCCACAAGAGTGCAAAATATAATTAACTTTTTTGTTTTCTAACCACGGGAAACATATGTGATCAGTAAAAAAAAGTGAGAATAGATGTGGCAAAAAAAATTCTCGTTTAAAATAAAAATTCTATAGTTGGTATACTTGACAAAATGGTATGTTTCAACAAAAATTGAAATCCATCACAAAATGGTATTGTTTCAACAAAAATTGAATCCAATCACTCTATCCACTAAGTCTGTCAAACTTCTAATGAACGGCACACTGTTTCTCATTGAACCCATATTAAAAATTGTGTAATATTAGAGAGAACAATTTGATAAGGGTAATGATAGGGAACTAAATTTGTAAACTAAATTTTGTAAATTAAATGATATGGAAGTTGATAATTGAAGTATTACTTTAAGTGTTGATTAACGTGCTTATTCTTATTGATGACACATCACTTAGTTTACAAATTTAGTCTACAAATTTAATTTACCTAGCATTACTGATAGGATTATGAGCACACTACAAAGTAGCACACAAATATCCTATTGATTTTCCTTATTAACAATAAGATTTGTCAATTGTAGCATATGAAAATAAGGGTCTTTCCCGCAGAAGATTGTTTTATCTAACTACTTAAAATGTCACAAAAACTGGTTGCTGTCCCTACTGACCAGCCACCGAAAAATAATTATTAGACCGACTTACACTTATCTAAATTCTACGAAATTTTATATACAGATACTAGACACAAAGAGCTACACTCACACAAATATTTAGGATTTTTGGAGTTGATTTGCTATTTAAATTAAATCGAACAAAAACAGGACAGAAACATATATTAAGTAGTTCACAAATTAAGAAAAACGAGTTAGGGGTATTGCTATCCACCACCAAAGAATCATGCAAACATGTTATGTTTCATTCAAATTTCTTTTATTTCCGGATGAAGATGCTCAAGTTGGCTCAATGTTAAAACTCAACCTATTACTCTTTCTTACGTACTATGTTAAGAGAATGGCGTTTTCAACTTAACTTAGTTCCTAGCATGCAATCTAGAATGGCGTATTCATAGATTTAACAAGAAGAAATCATTAAGAACGAAAAGAGTTTGAGTCATCACAAATCATCGTAAGTACTAGCGTTGTCTTACTTATCCTAGAAATTGGTTCACATGTTAATCGCAATTAACAAGTGCTACTCTAGAACATATGTAGGTCCTCATTCGACAAGGGCAGACACACACATATTTATAGCATTAGAATCCTAGATATGCTTACTAAGTATGCATCCATAGAAAACAAATAAAGAATTCATCAATGAGATAAGTAGTGAACCAATTTTCATCCATTCATAAAAGTAATTCAAACGAAATGTCATAACAAACTTGCAATCATATTTGGGGCTTCAAAACAGCCCCTAACTACTAAAAAATTAGTTACACATAGTTCTCAAAATAAACCAAAAGAAAGACATGAGTTTGAGAAGATAAAACCGAGAGAAGAGAATGCCAAGATTTCCTCCTTCCTTTCCTTCCTTTCTCAACGCAACAGCCTTGCCTTTTTTCCTTCCTTTCCTTCCTTTTTTTCTATTTTTTTTTCCTCTAAAGAACTCTCTTTTGCTGCTGCAACATGCAGCCTTTATGCCCATGCTTGCTGCCCCATTTCTGCTCCATAACTCACCCCACTAACAGCCATTTAGTGATGACAATAAGTGAGAGGAAATGGTAAAACAATTGTAACTCTTTGGGCAACCTTTATGCCAATTACTCCCACTTAATCCTCATCTTTAATTCCATTTCATCTGATATTTGAAGAGGTGTCAGCTGGCTTGTTCTTGGCTGCTAGTTTTATTGGATTTATTGCCTTCAATGCAGTTACAAACTGCTCAACGTCTTGGAAACCTTTCAGTGTTAAAACGGCCATAACTCCTTCTAGAAAAATGATATTAACAATCCGCGAAATGCTCCAGAAAATAGACATCCGTAGCTTTCCAATAATATAAGGATCATTCTCTAATTCATTATGAGCTGTTCGCAACTTGCTTCCAAAGTCAGCTGACCTGCACATGCAGTTTTGACGAATTTGTTACTTAATATCCAACTTGTGCTATTTTTCTTTTCTTTGCTTGACAAATCCTAGAAAACACAAAAACAAAGTAAATAGCTCAAAAATATAAGGAACTAACTAAGAAAAGACAAGTGAATTTGATGTAAAGTATATATAAATATGAGCTTATCAAATACCCCCACACTTAGCTTTTGCTAGTCCTCGAGCAAAACGAAGAAAATATGAAAAGTAGCAACATGAAAAACAATAGCTTCCCCCTATGTGACCCTCATAGAATTTCATTCAAGAAAAAAAAAATCATCAAGAACCTTAGCTAGCACCAAACAAGCTAATCCAAGCTCATCTTCCTTATTCAAATGTTAGCAGTAACCTTTTAATCATCCATGAAGTGTAGTGCGTGTAATAGCGATGCTAATGCAATTTCAAGTTTTTTTTTTTTAAACACCACATGCTAACTAGTGATCTTCTCACGGGACATACACTCAATCACACACATGGTCCGAAATGCCGATAATATCGGCGATATATCGCCGATATTATCGGTTTTTAGGGGAACCGATTTTTTTTTCAATATCCAAATGGTTTTCGGGATAATATCGCGATATTATCGAAATTATCGATAATATCGGAATGGGAATACTCGGAGAAGAACGCCGGAGCTGTAGAAGCTCCGGCCGAATGTAAAACAGGACCCTAGACTCCGATCTAGGTATGAAAATGAAGCCCAAGGGAAGAGGAAGAGATCTATACCATTTTCAAGGCATGCCGTGGTCGGAGCTCGATGGAGTTTCGCCTTGGAACCCACGGTCCACACCGGAAACTGGGTTTTGGTTTTCTCCAAACTTTTGCACCGGTTTCCATGGTGCTACCATCCTTGTCTGCACTAGCAGAGGGAGAAGAAGAACGAGGGAGATGAGGGAGTGCTGGTGTGTGTGTGTGTGAGTTCGGGGAAGAACCGAAGAAGGAATGAGATTTGCAGAGAGAGGGAGAGAATGGGAAAGTAGAGAGAAAGAGAGGACTGACGGAATGAGATTTGCAGAGAGAGGGAGAGCATGGGAAAGTGGAGAGAAAGAGAGGACTGACGACTGAGAGAGAAGAGAGATGATGCCTCGGGGACAAAAATAAGGGGGTGGACCCCTTGGGATCCCTAATTAAGATCCAAAAACAATAATTTTTTTTTAAAAATAAAAAATAAAAACCTAGAAAGTAAAATTATAAACTAAAGGGAAGGGTTTTACATTAAGGCCTTATTCGAAGATGTGACCCTTCTAAACTAGAAATATACCAACTAATGGATTACTTTATGAAAAATTGGTAGAAGGAGACATAAAGATAAAGCCATCTAACTTGTAAGGCAACTTTCTTGACATAGTATTTTACGTCAATATATAATTTTGAACCTCATAGGAACTCTATGTGGTACTAAGTCACTAATGTATCTTACCATGCAAAGTATAAAGTGTAAAATATTGTACTAATTCATTATATATAAATGATTATGGTGTGTTTAAACTTCTTTCATTAATTACTACATATTTTCTACACTCACAATGTTTGCCAGCTCGCTATATAATCAACTTAAATCAGTTAAATCCATCATGCAATGCATTTCCTTTCAATTTTTTGTGATAAACTAATAGATAATTGACTAAATAAACATCCTGCAAAGTTTCAATAAAAATTTCCAAGTTTTTCTTACAATTTCCGTGGTTTCCATGTAATTTTTATCTATATCGATATTATCCCGATATTTCCATCGATATTTCCGTGTTTTCGGACTACCGATATTTCCGATATTACCGATATTTAATACCTTGATCACACATATGTTTAATTTAACGTGTTTCGCTCAAAGAATCAAATGTGAAAGATCTACCATAAGCTTGCATAAAGATCTCATCTCCACAATCATAATTTCAAAAGTTAAATCAATAGGACTTTTATTGGTTGTAATGAGGCTTAGGGAGAGGGTTATAGAAATGAAGGGATAGGTAAACACAAGTTCCAAGCTACATTGCAAGCAATTCTCTTGTTGAGATTTACAAGAACTCAAGCTCTCCAACCATTCTACTAATACCTCCAACCACACCCCTAAACTAAAACTTAAAAAAAAACTTTTTATTTGCTTTGTATACTTTTTTTTTCTTTCTTTTTTTTTTTTTTTTTTTTTTTGGAACCAATTTTGCACATAACTAAATACAAACATGAAATACCCCCACACTTATTCTTTTTCCAAACTCCTTCAAAGTAGTTCACAAACATTTCTCATAAGACAATCTCACATTGCTCACTAGCTAGCTTGGAAAGGGTAAGGAAAAATGTTTAAGGTATAAGGGTAGACATATCTGGTGATAAGAAATAAAAGGCTTAACATATACGGCTCAAATTGGCAATCTAATGATATCATTTCTCTTTAGGAAACATGCTTATTTGGGCCATGGTGGTAAACCTAATGCCTCTATCCTTTTCAAGTTCATGCAATCAATGACAAACATTTAAAAGATCGTTACGCAAGTTCTAGAGATGTAAGTCACATAAGTTCATCACACATGAAAGAATATGAGTGTATGAAAAATGCACACACTTTCAATAGGCTCAAAAACTCACATAGGTTGTATATGGTCACTATATTCACATGCGAAGTTTTAAGTCATACTTTAGTTTCACATCAACAAGGCTATGTGCATTTAGTTTCACATCAACAAGGCTAACAAGAGAATAAGGAATTTCACACAACACATGCTTACTAAGTTCTTGATCACCGTGGTTCAAATTCAATCCAATTATATCATTGGGCGGGAAACTAACAAAATCTACTTCAAAACAATAAAGAAAATAAAACTATTTTTTTGGATTTTCACATTTTCTGAATGTTTTTTCTTTTTTTTTTTGGGTTTTTTTAAAGTAAACAAAACTAATTAAGAAAACAAAAAGAAACAACATGGAAACAAATCAAACCAGTTCTTAGTCGAAGGTACAAAAATTTTCAATTTGGTCATTTTTTCAATCCTTACCCCCAAACCTAAAATGGACATTGTCCTCAATGTCAGAAAATGAAAATAAAAATAAAAATAAAATAAATAATAATAAACAAAATAAAGCATTTAGACTGAAAACTTCCCCAATTTGCTGTAAAATCAAGCGATGACCCCCAAACTTCAATTCTACAATCAACTCCAAGGGTAGACATAACCAAATATTCCTACAAAGAAACTAAATAATTCAGCTTAGCACGCAAGAAAATTCAGAAAAAGCAAACTAAAAATTGAAAATGACATAAAAAGACAATGAATAGAAATATTGGGTTGCCTCCCAATAAGCACTTGCTTTTACGTCCGCAGCCGGACGGTACCAAGAGTAATCATCCAAGGGGAGATGGTTCTTGGAGGGGTACAACCTCCACATCATGCTCCGCAAAAGACTCATAATATGGCTTGAGTCTATGCCCATTCACTTTGAACATGTTTCCGGTCTTTGCACTTTGGATTTCCACTGCACCATGAGGAAAAATATTAGTTATAACAAATGGACAAACCCATCGAGAATGAAGTTTACCTGGAAATAACCGAAGGCGAGAATTAAATAGAAGAACTTTTTGTCCAATGGAAAAGCTCTTCCTTGATATCATCTTGTCATGAAATGCCTTTGATTTCTCCTTGTATATTCGACTAGACTCATATGCATCATTCCGGATTTCGTCTAACTCATTCAATTGAAGCTTTCTATGCTGTCCGGCAACACTCATGTCCATGTTGTAGGCTTTGATCGCCCAATAAGCTTTGTGTTCTAACTCTACTGGAAGACGGCATGGTTTCCCATAAACTAACCGAAATGGGGACATTCCAATAGGAGTCTTATAAGCAGTCCTATAAGCCCACAATGCATCGTTTAAGTGCATGCTCCAATCCTTCCTACTAGGACTCACAGTTTTCTCCAAAATTTGCTTCACCTCACGGTTTGATACTTCTGCTTGACCACTAGTTTGCGGATGATAAGGTGTAGACACCTTATGTGTGACATTGTACTTCCTAAGCAACGCTTCAAATGTTCGATTGCAAAAATGACTCCCTCCATCGCTAATGATTGCTCTAGGTATTCCAAATCTTGCAAAGATGTTACTCTTAATAAAATTTGAAACAACTTTTGAATCATTAGTTTTGGTGGCTTTTGCTTCCACCCATTTAGAAACATAATCCACAGCTAATAAAATGTAAAGAAAACCATTTGAAGATGGAAAAGGTCCCATGAAATCAATGCCCCACACATCAAAAATCTCAACAACCCAAATAGGGGTTTGTGGCATTTGATTTCTTGGGCCCAAGTTACCTGTTCGTTGACAACGATCACATGTTGCACAAAACTCGTACGCATCCTTAAACAAACTAGGCCAATAAAAACCACTATCTAACACCTTCAGGGCTGTCCTCTTTGCTCCAAAATGGCCACCACATGCATAAGAATGACAAAAAGTTAGAATAGATTTAAACTCAGATTCGGGGACACACCTTCTAATCAATTGATCAGTGCAATATTTCCACAAATAAGGATCATCCCACTCGTAGTATTTGGCGGTTTTGACAAGCTTATCTTTTTGAGCACGTGTAAAATCATCCGGAATCTTTTTAATGACCTTGTAATTGATAATATCTGCATACCAAGGGTCAGTAATCTTTAATGAAAACAGTTGCTCATCCGGAAAACTTTCACGTAAAGGGATGAGATATTCCTCTGTGTTTGAATGCACAAATCGGCTAAGATGATCCGCTACAACATTTTCACTCCCTTTCTTATCCTTGATCTCCAAGTCAAACTCTTGAAGTAGAAGTATCCATCGAATGAGTCGCGGGTTTGCATCTTTTTTTGTGAGTAGATACTTCAAAGCTGCATGGTCAGAAAGCACAATAACTTTAGTCCCAATCAGATAAGATCTAAATTTTTCTAAAGCAAATACAACAGCTAGAAGCTCATTCTCTATTGTTGAATAATTCAACTGTGCATCATTGAGTGTTCGAGATGCATAATAGATGACATGTGGCACTTTGTTGACACGCTGCCCTAGAACTGCACCAACAACATAGTCTGAAGCATCGCACATTAACTCAAAAGGTAAACTCCAATCTGGTGGCATGATCACAGGAGCCGTGGATAACAACTCCTTAAGCTTGTTGAATGCTACCACACACTCTTCATTCATATCAAATGTTACATCCTTTTGAAGTAAACCGCACGAGGGTCTAGAAATCATTGAGAAGTCATTCATAAACCTACGGTAGAAACCTGCATGTCCAAGAAAAGAACGAACCTCCCTGACAGTAATAGGGATGGGTAAAGAACTAACAAGTTCTACTTTAGATTTATCAACTTCAATTCCCTTTTCAGATATGATATGCCCTAGAACTAATCCATGCGAAACCATGAAATGACATTTTTCCCAATTTAACACCAGATTAGTTTCTTGACAACTTTTTAAAACTAGGGACAGATTATGTAGACATGTATCAAAAGAATCACCATAAACTGAAAAATCATCCATGAACACTTCAATTATTTTCTCAATCATATCAGAAAAGATACTTACCATACACCTTTGAAATGTGGCGGGGGCGTTGCAAAGTCCAAACGGCATCCTTCGATATGCAAATGTGCCAAATGGACATGTGAAAGTCGTCTTTTCTTGATCCTCCGGAGCAACTGCAATCTGATTATATCCAGAATGGCCATCAAGAAAGCAATAATGAGAATGACCAGCTAACCTTTCTAACATTTGATCAATGAACGGAACTGGAAAGTGATCCTTGCGTGTGGTACTATTTATCTTCTGATAGTCTGTACAGGCTCTCCAACTATTTTGCACACGTGTAGGCACTAGCTCACTGGCTTCATTCTTAACAACTGTGACTCCGGATCACTTCAGAACTACTTGAACATGGCTCACCCACTTGCTGTCCGAGATATGATATATGATGCCAACATCAAGAAGTTTGATAACCTCTTTCTTGACAACCTCCATCATAAGTGGGTTCAAACGGTGTTGAGCTTCCCTTGTTGGTTTTGCACATTCCTCCAACAGAATCCTATGCATACATGTAGTTGGATTTATACCTTTGATATATGCAATGCTCCAAGTTGTGGCAGTTTTGTGATCCTTCAGTACCTGGATTAGTTTATCCCCCTCTTCTGCTGTGAGTTGTGACGATATGATGACTGGTAATGTTTCATCCTCTCCAAAAAATGCATACTTCAAATGTTCAGGGATCGGTTTAAGCTCCAATTTAGGTGCCTGAATCACAGAAGGAAAAGTTTTTTTTGTTAGAAGTAGGAAGAGAAATAAAATAGGAAGAACACTTATCACGAATTGGTGAAAGAGACTCAAGAGAGGCCACTGTTTGGATTAATTCTTCTTCAATGTGCTCTGAATAATTAAGATTTCCATGTGTAATGCTATGCACTAACGCCTTCTCTAAATTATCTTGTCCCACACATTCATTAAAACAATCTTGCACAAAATAGTCAAACGCATCAATAGACAAACAAGATTCTAAATCACTAGGGTACCTCATAACATTGAAGATTTTGAACTTGACGCTTTCTCCATCAATTTCCATGGTTAAGGTACCATCGTAGACATCAATCTTCGTTCGTGCTGTTCTAAGGAATGGTCTTCCCAATATAAGAGGAAGTGCAGTAGGCATAGGGTCATGTTCCATCTCAAGAATAAAAAAGTCAGCGGGAAAAATGAGCTCATTCACTTGCACAAGTACATCCTCCAATAGGCCTTTGGGATATCTATTTGAACGATCTGCCAACTGGATTACTACCTTTGTTTCCTTCAAGTCTCCAAGGTTCAATGACTCATACACTAAATATGGCATCAGATTGATTGATGCCCCCAAATCACACAATGCTCTCCCAAACTCTTTGCCTCAAATTACACATGGAATGGTAAAGCTACCGGCATCTTTCAACTTCGGTGGTAGTTTTCTCTGCAAAACAGCTGAGACTTCCTCGCTCAATGCCACAGTTTCTTGATCATTGAATCTCCTCTTGTTCGTACAAAGCTCTTTAAGGAACTTTGCATACTTGGGAACTTGTTTTATGGCATCTAAAAAAGGTAAGTTCACTTGGACTTTCCGGAAAGTATCTAAGATTTCCTTATCAGTTTGCTCTTTCTTAGACTTCATAAACCTACGAGGAAAAGGAACAGGGACACATGAGTTAAATGAATTTTGAACTTCTTTACTTACCTTATTAGAATTTTTTTTGTTCAATTATGTATCTTTATGAGACTTTTCAGTTTCTGTTGAAGCCTCATCTTGCTCAAGATTCTTGGTTTGTAGCTCCCCTTGTTCAATTGTGTCTTTTCTAGTCCTCTTTTGCATCCTCGACTGCTCAAAAACTTCTTTTCCACTCCTTAAAGTCACAACATTCATCTGCTTCGCATTTGGATTCACCACGGTTTGGCTAGGCAACCTTCCTGGTTGGTGTTGTTGCCCCATCAAACTTGCTAACTGACTCATTTGGCGCTCAAGGTTTTCAATTGCTTTGTCTGTTTTCTGTTGATGAGATTGAGTAGAGTTAGCTAAAGAAGCAATTAAATCCTCAAGAGACTTACTTGGAGCTTGTTGTTGTTGAGGCTGAAATGGTGCCTGCGGTCTTGCTTGAAAGAAGCCAGGCGGACGGTTATAGTTGTTGGGAACAGATTGTTGTCCGTTGTCTTGATTGTTCCACTTTAAGTGTGGATGATCGCGCCATCATGCGTTATAGTTGTTGGAATATGGATCATACTTTTGCCTTTGTTGCCCTTGAAATCCTCCTAATGCATTAACTTGCTCAAGACCACCTTGATCCATCAACGAAGGGCACATGTCCGTGGCATGTCCCATCATTGAACATACACCACACACCTGTTTTGGAGCCACCATAACCTGTTGCACAAGATTAGTCAAGTTAGCTAATTGTAATTCAATACTAGAATTAGCACTTACCTCGTTAACTTTCTTAAGAGGTAGCTCATCTCTCCCTCCAAATTGTCGTGTATTGCCAGCAATGTTCTTTAATAATGCCTTAGCATTTATTGGTGTCTTGTCCATGAATGCTCCTCCACTTGCTGCATCAAGCATTACACGATCAGTACCACATAATCCTTCATAAAAATACTGTATTAAAAGATGCTCTGAAATTTGATGATTAGGACAAGATGAAACCAAATGTGTGAATCGCTCATAGTAATCTCCAAATGGCTCTCCATGTTGTTGTCGGATTGCACATATGTCCTTCCTTATGCTTGCAGCTTTTGTGGCCGGAAAATATTGCTCCAAAAATGCTTGCTTCACCTGGTTCCATGTGTTCATTGATCCCGGAGGTAAATTGTAAAGCCGCTCCTTTGCCTTGGCTTCTAATGTAAATGGGAATGCCCTTAACTTGACTTGCTCCTCATCCACATTTGTTGGTCTCATTCCCGAGCATACCACGTGAAACTCCATGAGATGCTTGTTGGCATCCTCTGTTGAGAAGCCATGGAACTTAGGCAAGTAGTGAATCATGCCGGACTTGAGCTCAAATCCTCTGTCTGCATTTGGATAGGTGATGCCCAATGGTTGTTGATCCGTATTCGGCGTTGCCAACTCCCTCAAGGTACGGTTATCAGCCATGCCTTCTTGTGGTTCTTCCTCCTCTTCAGAACTCAAATGTAGTGGAGAAGATGGTGGTAAGGACACCGATGCACGCTTTGGCTTGATTTTTCTCTGAAGCTTTCGAAGTGTTCGTTCAAGCTCAGGATCGTACGAAGCTAGATCAATGCTCTTGGACCTTCGAGTATGCATATACTACGAAGAGTACCTGAAATAAAAACAAAAACAAAAACACTAATGAGACAAGAAAAGAAAACAACAGAAAAATAAGTAATTAAAAATAACAATCCCCGACGACACGGCGCCAAAAATTTGATAAGCTTAAATGCACACCATAAAGGAGCACACAAATATCCTATTGATTTTCCTTATTAACAATAAGATTTGTCAATTGTAGCATATGAAAATAAGGGTCTTTCCCGCAGAAGATTGTTTTATCTAACTACTTAAAATGTCACAAAAACTGGTTGATGTCCCTACTGACCAGCCACTGAAAAATAATTATTAGACCGACTTACACTTATCTAAATTCTACGAAATTTTATATGCAGATACTAGACACAAAGAGCTACACTCACACAAATATTTGGGATTTTTGGAGTTGATTTTCTATTTAAATTAAATCGAACAAAAACAGGACAGAAACAGATATTAAGTAGTTCACAAATTAAGAAAAACGAGTTAGGGGTATTGCTATCCACCACCAAATAATCATGCAAACATGTTATGTTTCATTCAAATTTCTTTTATTTCCGGATGAAGATGCTCAAGTTGGCTCAATGTTAGAACTCAACCTATTACTCTTTCTTACGTAGTATGTTAAGAGAATGACGTTTTCAACTTAACTTAGTTCCTAGCATGCAATCTAGAATGGCGTGTTCATAGATTTAACAAGAAGAAATCATTAAGAACGAAAAGAGTTTGAGTCATCACAAGGCATCGTAAGTACTAGCGTTGTCTTACTTATCCTAGAAATTGGTTCACATGTTAATCGCAATTAACAAGTGCTACTCTAGAACATATGTAGGTCCTCATTCGACAAGGGCAGGCACACACATATTCATAGCATTAGAATCCTAGATATGCTTACTAAGTATGCATCCATAGAAAACAAATAAAGAATTCATCAATGAGACAAGTAGTGAACCAATTTTCATCCATTCATAAAAGTAATTCAAACGAAATGTCATAACAAACTTGCAATCATATTTGGGGCTTCAAAACAGCCCCTAACTACTAAAAAATTAGTTACACATAGTTCTCAAAATAAACCAAAAGAAAGACATGAGTTTGAGAAGATAAAACCGAGAGAAGAGAATGCCAAGATTTCCTCCTTCGTTACCTTCCTTTCTCAACGCAGCAGCCTTGCCTTTTTTCCTTCCTTTCCTTCATTTTTTTCTATTTTTTTTTCCTCTAAAGAACTCTCTTTTGCTGCTGCAACCTGCAGCCTTTATGCCCATGCTTGCTGCCCCATTTCTGCTCCATAACTCACCCCACTAACAGCCATTTAGTGATGACAATAAGTGAGAGGAAATGGTAAAACAATTGTAACTCTTTGGGCAACCTTTATGCCAATTACTCCCACTTAATCCTCATCTTTAATTCCATTTCATCTGATATTTGAAGAGGTGTCAGCTGGCTTGTTCTTGGCTACTAGTCTTATTGGATTTATTGCCTTCAATGCAGTTACAAACTGCTCAGCGTCTTGGAAACCTTTCAGTGTTAAAACGGCCATAACGTCTTCTAGAAAAATGATATTAACAATCCGCGAAATGCTCCAGAAAATAGACATCCGTAGCTTTCCAAGAATATAAGGCTTATCCTCTAATTCATTCTGAGCTGTTCGCAACTTGCTTCCAAAGTCAGCTGACCTACACAGGCAGTTTTGACGAATTTGTTACTTAATATCCAACTTGTGCTATTTTTCTTTTCTTTGCTTGACAAATCCTAGAAAACACAAAAACAAAGTAAATAGCTCAAAAATATAAGGAACTAACTAAGAAAAGACAAGTGAATTTGATGTAAAGTATATATAAATATGAGCTTATCAATTACTCATTTTATAAATTGAATTTGTAAACAAATAATGTGGTTATGAATTATTGGAGTTAATGTGCTTATTTTCGATTAGTGACATATCATTTCATTTGCAAATTTAGTTTAAAAATTTTTAGATGAACTTTTATTTTACTTAGCATTACCCTTAAAATGTTATAGACGAACTTGATACCAAAAAAAAAAATTTGAAACTAATGTAAAACCACCACTAAAGTTGAGAGACCAAATTTGTAATTATGTCAAAGAAAAACAATGGGCAAAAAGGTTCACACGAAATGATAAATTTGCAAATGATAATTTGAGTTATATATTTAAACAAAATAAGAACATCTTTAAGAGAGGCATCAATTGGGAAGTAAAGTTAGATTTGCTATGTCATAAGTAAAAATGCATTTTCAATGGAAGTAGCAAATGCATTTTCAAATGAAGTAGCAACCCAATTAGCAAATTGAAAAATCTAATATTTGTAAATTTTTAAGGTCAGTTATTACTTTTTCAAATTAGTAAATTGAATCCAGCAATATATTTTATTCTAAACTATTGTTTAGTAAAGAGTTTGAAAATAAAATTGATGCCACACAAGGTAAGAAAAATTAAGATTAAAATGAAATTAAGATTTGAAGAGTTTAGTTGGAGAGTGTGTTAGATTGACAAATTTTTAAAGTTGAATAAAAGTTCCATGTAGATTAGCAAAGGACATTTTTAAAGAAGAAATTTCTTAACCCCTTAGATTTAGATGAAACATACCATTTTGAATTTAGGTAAACTGATATCCACATAGAACACTACTTGGTTGTTGCAAATTCAGCAGCAGCTCCTTCTGTTACCCACTCAAGTTTGGATGTGTGTTCAAATAATTGAAATTGTAAACACAGGTTAGATACGTGTCCAAACATGATTGGGTAGTAGCAGAGGCTGCTGTTGAATTTGTTGCACCCAAGTCGTGTTCTTCCACATATGTATTTTTATCTGTTCATGCAAAACTTTTTTTTTCGTTTCTTGATTATTCTTTTCATTTATTTGGATCAAAGCCAAAAAAAATTGTATGTTCCCCTTTGTTAATTGGAACTTTAATGAAAAACCACATTTTTACTCTAAAAAGTCAATCCTAGTACCATTCACTTACAATACATTTTTGTCATTTTCGTTAAAACTCAAAGTTTTCAAGTCATTTTCATTAGTTTTCCTTTGTTAATTTTGGTTTATTTTCTCACAGTAAAAAAAGGGTGTCAGCAATTGCTTGGAAGGGGAAATCACGACCATTCACTACATCGTACAGTCATCGTGCAAAAAAGAAAGCTCCTCGAGAATATATAAGCGAAAAAAAGAACTCATTAATAAATTAATAAAAGGAAAACTAACAAAAAGTTCTTAAAATTTTTAGCTTTAATGAAAAATGACAAATAAATTTATAAGTGAATAGTATCAGGAAACGTAAAAATGTCTTTTTTCTTTAAAATTAAACAGTACCGAGAGTGTTTCATTAAACTTCTCATTAATAAACCCTATTTCTTTCTTTTTCTTGTTGGTCAATAAAAAAAGGTTGTTTGCGACACATTTTTTCTTCTTTTCATTTGTAATGATATTCTAACTATATACGAAATCCTTGATTAATAAGATAAAAAATTTCCCGGGAAACTGCATAGAATTTCCGCTCCTCAAAAGTAGTTATATAGTTGAATTAACGGAGGTTTGTGATAACAGAGAAGCAGGAGGAGGAAAGGAAGCTAGAGAGAGAAAGCTAAGGAAAGAAATGAATCGACAATTTTCGTTATTACACAACTGCATACAAAGTTTTTACTTATACTGTTTCTAACAAATCTTGCTGATATAGCACTTAAGCTTAATTATATTCATTGTTTTTGTTTTTTCAAATCCTGGGAAAAAAATACAAAGTAAAAACTAATAAGTGTTTACTGCCATGAGACAACTCAATTAACACATTTCACAAATACATAAAATTGGAAAGAGATTGGATCTTTCTCTTCAAATCTCAAAGATTAAGTGATCTGGGCCTTTGAAATTTAATCCAACAATTAAAAACAGAGAAATTAGTAAAAAAATTTAAAAACTATAATAATTTTTTACCATTGAATCAAATTTTAAAAATCTGAATAATTTGATTTCTGAACTTCGAAGGGAAAAATCCGGAAATGATCTCTTTCCCATAAAATTCTTCCCCTGTAATTTAACCCACACAGGAATTGCCAGTCTGCCATAATAAAGCAGTTTACTAAAGCTTTTCTAATCGTATATATTTTTGACTAACTAGCACTTTGTTTTTCAAACGTATGGACCGTCCGATGTTCCTCCTACTTGGCGTTCAACCTTGATCAGCTATCGAATTGCTGGGCGGCCCCCGCGGAGTCTGCAGAACCCAGGCTAGCACCTATATCTCACTAGTTGCATATGAATGTTTATAGGCTTTGAACTGTGCACATCCATTGCAGGTTTGCAAAGTGCCAGCAGAGGAAGAAAGTCAGGTG
The DNA here is from genome assembly GCA_035220775.1 of Malus fusca. Classification (NCBI taxonomy): domain Eukaryota; kingdom Viridiplantae; phylum Streptophyta; class Magnoliopsida; order Rosales; family Rosaceae; genus Malus; species Malus fusca. The sequence goes on from CM069070.1 coordinate 23,048,022, forward strand.
TGTTGGATTACTCTTACAATAATTTTGAAGTCATCAAACTAATTTTGGTTATTGAATGATTCACAGCTAAAAGCTGATTTAGTACGGCTGCGCTTTGAAAAAAAAATTGTTTCTGCTGTGCTGTGAAAATAAACAGTTGTGAAATAAAGCAGTATAGTGTTTGGTAAATATTTTTGTAAAAGTGCTTTTGGAAAAAAAAAAAAAAACATTATGATAGTGTTTGGTAAACTTTTATGTGAAACAGTTGTAACTGTATGAAATGACAAAAAAATATATAATACTAGATATGCTATTAATTTAATTTTCTTAACAAATAAAGTTCAATTACTAAATATACTTTATTTTTAAAATAAAAATATTTATATACTTTATCTTAAATATTTATAATTAAGAAATAAAAAAAAAAAATTTAATGCCAAAAAATTAATAAATCTCTCTCTCTCATCTTCTTCATTCTTGTGTTTTCCCTTCTTTATCCCCTTCACGCGCAGCCGTCGCGAACAACCCTCCATTTCCATTTCCAAAACTATCATCTTCTTTTGGGTTGTGCAAATTCTGGTGGATTATTTGCTGTTGCTGCCGCCCCATCATCCTTCCCAATCAATTTGCTGAGTTGCTTTTTCTTTAACTCACTTTTCCTCTTGGGCTAGTGGTCCGTGGACGCGAGGAGCGAAGGGGAAGAGAGAGAGAGCTGATTTAAAGTGTTTTGCCAAAATAAGCTGTTTTGTTGAAGTTGCTATTTTCAGCTTTTGGTTTTTAGCTTTTTTTCACCCATAACTTTGAAAAAAAACTGATTTAAAATGTTTACCAAACACTTAAAATGCTTCAAGTTTTTTTTCATACCCACTTTTTTTTTTTTTTTTTTTTTTTTTAAGTTAAGCAGCCAAACCAGGGCTATGTATATGTACTTCGTGAAACTACCACTCAATTCCATGCACGAAGTATTCCACACTATATTACTTACGAAAATTGATGTTGCATGCATGGCTATGAACAAAAATAATTAAGGTCATCTCCAACCGAAGGTTCTAAATGGCCAAAAATAGCCCGAAAACAGTCTCTAACCAAGAATCAGACAAAAAGGCTTGTGGGCTCCACTGGACAAAAAAGGCCAAATGGCCAACCGGCTGGCCATCTTCAGCCAACCAGCCAGCTCGCTGGTTAGCCCAATTTCAATTTTTTTTGTTATTTTCCATTTGCCCAGCCCCTTTTTTTTTTTGTTCTTTTCCACTTGCCTAGCCCACTTTAGGATTTAGGGCTTAGGTTTTTTGGGTCCTAGCCCATTTTTTGTTTTTTATGCCCAGCCCATTTTATTTTGGGACCCTTTTTTTTTTTTTAATTTTTTAATAAATTTCTAATTGTTTTCCTACACAATTTCTCACATATTTTTCACTATTCCATACTATCTTACCTTATTTTATTTCAATTCTTCACATTCCATACTATAGCCCTTTGGCCCTCAGTTGGAGACAGTTTTTTGTGACACGGCTAAAATGAGCCCTATGACCCTTTGACCCTCGGTTGGAGATGGTAAGAAATATGACCCTTCACTGTTTATTAAAATATTAATTTTTTGGAGGGCCAGAGGATTAAAAGGAACCCTCTAGCCAACCTTCGGTTGGAGATAGCCTAACGGTTAAGACGTAATTAGAGAGATGAACACTAAAGAACATATATAGTTGAGACGAACGACAATAGCGAAAATAACTTCCGACCTTAAGACTTTATTCAAGATTTTGAATTGTATTGAGTCTCTGTAGTGGATTAAAGTGGGTTTCTGCCGGATTGGAATGCTTAATGATATATTATCATGTGTTTGGTTCAATAGAAGAATGACTGGATTTGACCTTCATTCTTTAAAGACTAGTGTATAATACAAGAGAAACTTCAATAAGGTTGTCTAATTGTGTACAGTTCTTAAACTAGTCTTATATTTTTGTGACAAATGCCTTAAAAACAAATGTGATCAGACAATCGTATCCATGTGTTTCTCGTACAATTCTACTTACATATTTGGTGTAGGCTCAGAGGTGATATTAATTAATTTTACTTTCAATTGTAACTAGTTGTTTTAAATGTGGATAATATATTCAAGTTCGATTGATATTAGATGCTGTATGAAGAACAGTCAACTCCCTTGAAAGTTACTTGATATATGTCGACAGATCACACGTACATGACAGTCCACTGGAAATATTGACCAAAACTGGCAGCATGAACACTTACGAAGCCCTGGCTTTCCTGTGTGGGTTATTAACATATTTGGGAATATATTTCCGTAATCCCCATACATGTTTTGGATAGTGATTTAGTATCTTGTTAGATGTCTAGGCTAAGGATATGGCATTGGAAAGCAGGCGTAATTGGATGCATAATGTTGCTGAGATTTTTCTGTGAGTGCAGCTGTGCAAGAAGAATATATGGCTTGCTCTAATTAACAAAATAAATTATCTGTTCACTCACGGAAGTATTCTTAATTTCTTGCAAGATTTTTTATTTTTTGGTTGAATAACGTTACAAAAGAAATTACAAACAAAATTCTCGACGAATCATTTGCGCATTAAGGTTTTTGTCTTTCTAAAGTTTCTGTTGTAGTATCCGATCACTAATCAAAGAAGACAAAGACACGGATAATGTTAAACAATCATGTATGCATGACTAATGACTTTGTTTCATAATCGAGCCAATTTTCTCGACGGGGGAAAGCGATTGGTCTTCTTCCTTTCGTGCTAGTTGCTAACACTAACTTACGAGCCAATAATCTCATTCCTTATATCATAGCCAAGGCCCTAACTAGAGACTGAAGAAAGTTGAGATTTCATCATAAAATTAATTGACAATATGGTGAGTAATCCAACCTCTTATAAATCCTTGCAAGGTTTCTCCTTTCACCAATGTCACAAATGTCACCAATGGGAGACTTTTTTACCTTTACATTCTCACACGCCCCCTTATGTATGGTGAATTTTCAAGCCAAACATGTGGACAACACAAATTAGATGACATAGAGCACGTGTGGCCGTTGGGCTTCACACATGGGCCAACCTAGCTCTGATATCATGAAGAAAGTTGGGGTTCCACTATAAAACCAATTGCCAATATGCATGGGGAGTAATCCAACCTCTTATAAGCCCGTACAAGGTTTTTCCTTTCAAAGACTACCACATAATGTGTTCAATGGTGTTGAGCAAAATAATTATCTATATATTTGAGTTATATTGATAATCTGTTGAGAATTAATTTCACATTAATGGGAGAATGAATATTGCATGGCTTATAAGTAAGTTGGACTACTCTTCATATTGTCAATTGGTTTTATGATAGAACCTTAACTTTTTCATGGTATTAGAGCAGGGATTTCCACGTTTGAAGTTTTAAACAACTAAAGAAATCGACCGTTTGATCCTTAGTAGGTACATATTGAACTTGTAGATCATTTCTTTGCACATTTTCCCTCACAAAATAGAAGTCAGTGTCAAAATGTTTTATTCTGGTATGAAATACAAGATTCAGAGCACAATGCTAAGGCAGACAAGTTATCATAATGTAGTAAAGGTGGTTCAGGAATGAATTGATGTAAGTCTTTCAGCAATAAACGAATCCACACTACATCAACTGCACAATGTGCAAGTGCCTTGTACTTAGCTTATGAGGAGCTCCTAGATATCGAGGCTTGTTTCTTCGACTGCCAAGACACATGATTTTGTCCCATAAACACAACAAAGCCTGTGACTGACCTTCTGGTATTGGGATTAGCAGCCCAATCAAAGTTTGAGTATGCAGTTATTGAATTGTCTTGAGATGTAGAGTACGTAAGACCACACTTCACAGTTCCTTGAACATAACTCAAGATTCTCTTTACTAGACCAAAGTGAACATCAGTTGGATTAGTCATGTATTGACAAGCCACATTCCAGCATATGACAAATCGGGTCTAATAAATGTCAGGTATTGTAGTGCTTCTACTAAGCTCCTATAAAAACTCGAATCTTCAAGAATTGTACCTTCAGTAGCTAATAGTTGAGTATGAGGTTTACATGGAGTTGCAGTTTGCTTGCAACCATCCATTCCTGCTTTATGTATCAAATACTTTGCATATTTCGACTGATTGATGAAAATATCACCATTCTTTTTGTATTCTATTTGTAATCCCAGAAAATAAGAAAGTCTCCCCATATCTTTCAAGTCAAACACATCACAAAGTTCTTGAATCACTGCTTGTACCTTTGATTGGTTGGATCCTGTCAAGATTATGTCATCTCCATATAGTAATAAAGCAATGACATATGTGCCATCATACTTCACAAAGAGACTCATATCAGATTGAGACATTTGAAACCCCATTGCAGATAAATATCCTGTAAATTTAGCATTCCAGACCCTAGGTGCTTGTTTTAAGCCATAGAGTGACTTAATCAATTTACATACATAATCAGGGTGTGTGGAATCTACAAAACCTTGGGGTTGCTTCATATAAACCTCTTCCTCCAAGTCACCATGCAAGAATGCATTCTTGACATCAAGTTGTCTTAATTCCCATTCATACTGAGCTACTAGAGATATAATCAACCTAATAGTGGTATGCCTTACAACAAGACTGAATGTTTCAAAGTAGTCTAAGCCATGCTCTTGATTATATCTTTGTGTAACCAATCTTGCTTTATACCTTGAAATGGAACCATCTAGATTTTTGTTCAGCTTATACACCCATTTGCTTCCAATAACTGACCTGTGTGTAGGTGATGGAACCAATTTCCATGTGCATTGACTTTTTAATGCATCAAATTCATCCTGCATTGCTTGTTGCTACTGAATATTTGTTGCTGCACTCCTAAATTTTGTTGGTTCTTCTGCCAAGTTAGTGATTTGTGCCACAAATGAATAACCTTCAATCTGATAATGATCATCTGTATTAATCTTTAAGGTTGATAACTGAGGTAGATTTGCAATAAAGCTTGTGTAATCTTTCCATGTAATAGCTCCTGATTGCAATCTGGTTTGCATTCTTGATATTGAATTGTCAGTTTGAGCATAATTTGAAAACTGAGATGAATCAAAAGGTAAAATTACCTCTAATTGTGCAGGATTGAGGACATGTAACATCAAAGCTGTGTTTGGAGGAGATGAGTGAGTTGTTTCATGGGATTGTGATGATTTTGTTGGTATATTGTGACTGCTAGATTTAATACTACTCTGCGTTAACCCCATGATATGTTGGCTAGAAGAACTTGTATGATTAACATTCAAAAATTCATGTATCTCATTGTTGTCCACTGAATTGACATACCTTGAATGTACTGGGAGTGTCACAATAATTGGAGTATTAGCAGACTGTAGTGATTGAGAATTCTCCTAAGATTGAGATTTTATATCACAGACATTAAGCTTATAAGGAAACAGACTCTCATCATGAATTACATGCCTGGATATGATTAACTTCTTTGACTGTACATGATAACACACTACACCTTTATATCCCACTGCATATCCAACAAAAACACATTGTAAAGCTCTTGGCTGCAACTTATTCTCATTATAAGGCCTAATATATTAATACATAGCTGTTCAAATATTTTTATACCTTGTAGTTAAGGATTATCTCCAAATAGCAACTGATAAGGAGATTGCATTCCTAATGTTTTACTTGGCATCCTATTTATTAGAAACACAGAGAGTGCACAAGCATGAAACCATAAGCTTTGAGGTAAATGTGTAGTTGTCATCAATGTTATTGCAGTTTCTATAATGTGTCTATGCTTCCTCTCAGCCATCCCATTCTGCTGAGGAGTATATAGACAAGAAATCAAGTGAATTATACCTTAATGTTGCAGAAAATCATCAAACTGTTTACTCATAAATTCTCCACCTCCATCTGTTTGCAAGCATTTGATTCCCATATTAAACTAAGTAAGAAAAAAGCTATAAAATTTATGAAATATAGCAAAGACTTCTGATTTACTTATCAAGGGAAATATCCATACATGCCTTGTGTATCCATCAACAAAACCAACATAATATCGAAAACCTTCTATAGACCTAGTTGGTTAAGGCCCCTAGAGATCTAAGTGAACCTTTTGGAATGGAAAAGTACATGTGACTGTCCTATTTGGAAATACTTGTCTTGACATTTTACCAGAAATAGAGAAAGAACAAACATGCTTTTGATCATCAACTGTACTAACTATTTGTGACTGCTTCATCATTATTGAGAGAACTTCATCATTACTGAGACATAGAGTATTGAGAAGGAAACACCATTGGAGCTTGAGAACTTGGATATGGTAACTGTATTGGACCACAATTAGGATATGGCCCTTGAGAAGATTATTGAACATGCCCTGAATTAGATGATGAAGACCCTTGAGTATATGGCCCTCCAAAAGTTGATCCTCCATGTGGTATCTGTGTAATCACTCCTCCAATGGTATATGGCACATCTTCAGAGTTACTAGAAGACCATTGTGTCATTGAGACCTGAGAACTCAATCCATTACTTCCTTGCATATAAAATCCAGTGAGATTTGAAGTCAAATTATTCACCACAGACTCTGCTTCTCTTTCTGCACACAACAACTGTTCTCTAAACTCTCTTAGAGACATAGTTGTATCCCTTGTAAAGATTACAATCCTAATAACATAATACTCTCTTGGCAATCCAGATAATACAGCGACAATAAAGTCATTGTCACTAAAAACTTCACCAGCAGCAATCAATTGATCTTTGATGTTTCTAGCCTAGAGAGATACTGATCAATATAACTACCACCTTTTTTCATAGTCTGAAATTTTATTTTGAGAGTATTAACTCTAGCTTTAGACACTGAAGCATATCTGTTTTGCAAATTAACCCAAGCTTCATTTGCAGTTTTAGAGCCCAAAACATGCTCAATCGACTCATCAGACAGGGTAGCAATTAACATACTTAAGAGAGCAAGATCCACATATTCTCATTCCAAGAAAGCATCAGAAACTATACTAATCACATATTTTGTTGGACATGTAACAGATCCATCAAAATGACCAAATAACTTGTACCCCCTTAAGACAGATGTAAACTGAAATACCCATTTCGAAAAATTCTTATCTGTCAATTTTATTGTCAACATGCCTAAGAGACTTTCAATCTTCACAGTAGGTTATGTCATTCTTTCTTCAATCATAAGAAATCAAAGAAGTATATCAAACTTTCACAATATACTCGAATCAAGATAATTTTGCAGTCAAGAAACTCAGAAAAATTACCAAATCCAACTTCTTCCAAGAAACTCAGAAAAATTACCAAGATTGAACAACCAAGAATGACTTCGTGCCCATAACAATCTTTAACTACTTAATTAGAAATGGCTTCGTGCCCACATCATTCTTTAACTACTCAATCAGAAATGGCTTCGTGCCCCCAACAATCTTTGACTATTCTTCTACTGATCCTAAAAACAAGAAATTTACCCAGATCTTATAAGAACATACATCTTTTAACTTCGAAATATCTTTACAAAACACTGAGATCAAGAAGAACTTGGAAACTTTCACCTGAGTCATCACCAGAAAAACGAGACAAGCAGACTTGCCATATCTGAAATCATCATTAACGAAGCAGCAAAACGACGCAGCAGTAGAACTGGAAACATAGCAGATATTCAACCCTCACAGCAGAATCGCTGGCTAGATACCATCTTAACAACTAAAGAAATGCAGAAGAAATCTCAAAGAGAAATCGAAGAAGGAAAAGAGAGAGAGAAACTGAAGAATGCTTTTGTTATTACTTTGCAACGGTAACATGCTATACACACATAGGCTACTATTTATAGCAATTACATATTTGATGATAATTCCAGCTCACTTAACTAACTAACCAATTCTTAACCAATTCAACTGATTCCTAACAGATTCTAGCTGACATGGCAGAGGGATCTTATATGGCTCCCATGTGTCTTCAGTCATTATGAAGGACAACAACCACATGTATTCCACATCACCTCGTTGAAGTTCTTTCTTTTTCATTGAATTATTTTCTTTAATTTTGAGGTTCTTTCTACTGCTTGACTCAGTGTGTATATAACCATGGCCCCTAACCCTCCTAAAGGTTGTAATGAAACGTTACCATGCTTCAAAGGTACCAAGCATTTGAGATGAAATGCACCCAAGAGTCCAATAAGAAAAAACGTACCAAAAAGAAATCGTTGAAAGGTACGTTTGTCGGAAGTATTGGCACGTTTGTTCTGTGGTTGGGTACGACTATTCGAAGTTATTGGTACATTTGTCTATGGTTGTGTACGTTTGTTGAAAGTTATTAGATACACCCTAGATATTTTAATTGGTAGTGTTTTAAAATTGTACATTAACAATAGTTTATATTTTAAGTGTAGCTAGTGGGTTCACTATATTATGAAAATATGGGTATAATTGCTGTCATATATTGAGTAAACAACAATAAAAAAATTCGAATTCAAAAGCCCTAAAGCTAATATTTCTAGATTTGTAGGATAATGATGATTTTTAATGGAATTGGAATACTAAATTCTGCTAAAAAAATAAATAAACCCCCAATGTCTGAATGGCTCCTCATTTAGAGGGGGGTGGTTCAATCTAAAACTTAATACAGAGAGATGTGTAAGTGGTTTCCAATCTGTTTGAGGGTGATTCTCACCGATCTGTGTGAGTGGTTTCCAATTGAGTCCAATTTCGGTGCCGTCGATTCTAGCTACGACTGGAATTGGTGGGTTTTCTTTTCTTTCTTTCTTTCTCTCTTTCTCTTCTCCTATCCGCTATTTTCCCCCTGGTTTTCTTGGCTGATTTGCCTTCTTCTCTCCCCTCTGATGTCTCTCATCCATATTCATCCAATTTCCGAGCTTCAGTCGCACTTTGCCGTGATTTGTTGCGGTGTTTCGAGTTGGTGAGTATAGATCTGGTGTTTCCACTAGGTCGGGTGTTCCTCGCACCACCACCTTCTCTTTGCTGTCTACCTTTGTTGGTAGTGTTGCTTGTGGATTCCCACAAGCTTCTTTCAATCGGCTGCAGATTCTTTGTTATTTGTAGCTGTGCTATGAGTGAAGCTTGGGATTGGATGCTGGTATCGATGAGGCGAAGCTTAATTAGGGGAAAAAATTTGTGTGGATCGACATGCACGGCTGCGGTTTTGGTGGTTCCAGTGGTTGTTATGGCGGAGGATGCAACGAATCTGGCTGTTTTCAATTTTCTTTTGTTTCGGTCTCAACTTTTGGTTGGGCCACTACTATTTGTTTGTGTTTTTGGTTTTTGGGCCTTTTTGTTGTAAATTTTGGTCCTTCGTATTGTAAAGTTTGTTGTTGCTGGTAATGGATGTTATCTTTGATAAAAAAAAAAAAAAAAAGGTTAGGGAACGAGGCACCGAAATCAAAAGCTTCTGTGCTAAGGAAATTTACATGCCCAACTCATAAGCTGAGGTCCAACCGAAAAACCATCTTATCAAAGATGAAAATTTAAATGCCCCAAAAGAAAGCCAACTAGAGGCATTGTGCGTTTTTGTATTTTGTTTTACTTAATTAGGCTTTAAATAAAACAACTTTCATCCAGTTTCTTGAACAGCCCATCAAGTGGATATCAGGCTCAAATTCCTTTACATCGTACGATGCATATCATCAAAGTTGAATGAAATAAGGATAGAACTAAAGCATGGTTGGTTCCTACTGAGCTTCCACATCAAATCCACTAGCAATGTTGGCTGTGTGCAAATAGATCCACCTGCACATAATCACATAGATATCTATTAGAATTATCTGAAACTGCCTTCTAATTACAAACACTCGGACACCATTATAAGGCTCGTGTAAATTACGCCGCGTGACTCTTTGGTTGGTAAAACTGTAAAAGACGTGTATAAATATAGGAGTTATTAAGTTGTAACAAGTTAATAAGTTAGTACAATGCTAACCATTGGTTTGAATGCCATCAATAACTACAAAACTTCATCTCATGATCCAAACATGTCGTTAATTCATTTTTTAAACCCTCATTCAAGGATCACTATTGCAAATAACTGGCCAAATAAAACAACGTTTAGTTATACAACTATGCTCAAACAAATAAATGAACACAATTTCCTATACACAATGAAAGTTACATCATAACAATCATATGTGAAATTTATTTTAATTTGACTAATATTTTGTAAAGATGATTTTTGAATTATATGACCTTAAAGACGAACGACTTGGGTTATAAAATGAAATTTTATAGTGGCACTAAAACAAATAATTAATGTTATAACAACTTATGAATGCTGATATACCTACTTCATAGTCTTATTTCCCCACACATTGTTTCATGAAAATTTTAGTGTTATTATTCTTACCCTCAATGTCTTATCTCCCTACCCTACCCACTTTTCAATGAAATTTTTAATTACAAGTTTGCCCATTTATAAAATGACCAATAAGGACTTAAAAGATATATAACAATAATAATAGATTGGGTGTGAAAGGGTAACAGGAGCCCTAAACTTATATTGCGTTGTGAAAGGAATGGACAACATGTAAGCCGATCCGCGCAAAAAAAAAAAAAAGGATGAGGATAGAAGGAATTTTGAAACGAAAAAAATGTGGATGCACTTTCCAATTAAAGGGTAAGAAGCTAGCAATTGATGATGATTGGATATTGATGGTAGTAATTGTAGTGCATAATCACACAACAATAAAGCATTTGGAGGGTCATTCATTTGCTAATATATTATTGTCGAAACAGACTTCATTGTTAAGGAAATAGAATTTAAATTTTTTAAGAATAATAGTGGGTGAGGAAATAGCATATTACACTAGTACAAAAACATGTTTGCACGATGGCAACTTGCGCGACGCAGCAAATTTCGTCGTGCAAAGTATGTTTGCGTGACGCAAAACACAAAACGTCGAGCAAACTGGCTTTGCGCGACGAAGGTGCACCTACATCGGGCAAAACTGTTTTGCGCGACCCCAGTATTTGTCGCGCAAGATTTTGGCGCCAAACTTCCCAACTTTGCGCGACGCAGGTGATCCTACGTCACGCAAAGTTTTTTTTTTTTTGCCTTTTGGGGTTCTTGCATTGCCTTTTTCATTTGTGGTATCCACTTGTGTAAATGTTTTAAATTGACGATCGAATTAGTTCATTGTATTCATATAGGGTTAAAGAGTGTAGCTATAAAAAATCATTAAAATCGGAGTTAAAATAACCGTTAAATCGTGATTCTTCGTTTATAATCGTCGAAAAAGTTGATCTTTGAATGTTTATTTTTTGGGATTTTTGGCATTTGCGATCTCGAAATATATACAAACAAGTTTGACGGTTGGATCGTTAAAACTAATTTCGTACAATGCGTTTCCCATCAAGTTCAATGGTATATATATATTTTCTAAGTTGATTTTAATTTATTTATTTTGTACTCATAAGCAAAAGGGCGAAAAAAAAAACCTTTGCGCGACGTAGGTACACTTGCGTCGCGCAAAGTTTTTTTTTTTTTTTTTTGGGTTCTTGCATTGCCTTTTACTTTTGTGGTATCCACTTGTGTAAATATTTTAAATTGACGATCGAATTAGTTTATTGTATTAATATATGGTTAAAGAGTGTAGCTGTAAAAAATCATTAAAATCAGAGTTAAAATAACTGTTAAATTGTGATTTTTTGTTTATAGTCGTCGAAAAGGTTTGTCTCGTTCCTTGATATCTGAATGTTTGTTTTTTGCAATTTTTGGCGTATGCGATCTCGAAGCATATACAAACAGGTTTGACGGTTGGATCATTGAAATTAGTTTCGTAGAATTTATAGCCCATCAAAATGATTAATTCACTAACACTTAGAGTTTATTTATACTTTCATTAAATATAATAGAAGATTTTGTGGTATCCACTTGTGTAAATGTTTTAAATTGACGATCGAATTAGTTCATTGTATTAATATAGGGTTAAAGAGTGTAGCTGTAAAAAATCATTAAAATATGAGTTAAAATAACCGTTAAATCGTGATTTTTCGTTTATAGTCGTCGAAAAGGTTTGTCCCATTACTTGATATCTGAATGTTTGTTTTTTGCGATTTTTGGTGTATGCGATCTCGAAGCATATACAAACAAGGTTGATGGTTGGATTGTTGAAATTGGTTTCGTACAATGCGAATCCCATCAAAACAATAGATTCCCTAACACTTAGAGTTTATTTATACTTTCATCAAGTATAACATAAAGATTTTGTGGTATCCACTTATGTAAATATTTTAATTTGACGATCGAATTGGTTCATTGTATTCATATTGTTTCAAGGAGTGTAGCTGTAAAAAAAATCATCAAAATTGGAGTTAAAATAACCGTTAAATCGTGATTTTTTGTTTATAACCATCGAAAAAGTTGTGTCCCCTTGATCTCTGAATGTTTGTTTTTTGGGATTTTTGGCGTATGCGATCTCGAAATATATACAAACAAGTTTGACGGTTGGATCGTTAAAACTAATTTTGTACAATGCGTTTCCCATCAAGTTCAATGGTATATATATTTTTTCTAAGTAGATTTTTATTTATTTATTTTGTGCTCATAAGCAAAAGGGGGAAAAAAAAAACTTTGCGCAACGTAGGTACACATGCGTCGCGCAAAACAGCTTTGCGCAATGCAAGTGTATCTACGTCGTGCAAAGCTGTTTTGTGCGACGCAGGTGCACCCACGTCGCGCAAATTTTTGTTTTTTTTTCTTTTGGGGTTCTTGCATTGCCTTTTTCTTTTGTGGTATCCACTTGCGTAAATGTTTTAAATTGACGATCAAATTAGTTCGTTGTATTAATATAGGATTAAAGAGTGTAGCTATAAAAAATCATTAAAATCAGAGTAAAAATAACCGTTAAATCTTGATTTTTCGTTTGTAGCCATAAAAAAGGTTTGTCCCGTTACTTGATATCTGAATGTTTGTTTTTTGCGATTTTTGGCGTATGCAATCTTGAAGTATATACAAACATGTTTGACGGTTGGATCGTTGAAATTAGTTTCGTACAATGCGAATCCCATCAAAACAATAGATTCCCTAACACAGAGTTTATTTATACTTTCATCGAGTATAACATAAAAAGATTTTGTGGTATCCATTAGTGTAAATATTTTAATTTGACGATCGAATTAGTTCATTGTATTCATATTGGATCAAGTAGTGTAGCTGTAAAAAATCATCAAAATCGGAGTTAAAATAACCGTTAAATTGTGATTTTTCGTTTATAACCGTCTAAAAATTTTGTCTCGTTACTTGATCTCTTAATGTTTGTTTTTTACGATTTTTTGTGTATGCAATATCGAAGTATATACAAACATGTTTGACAGTTGGATCGTTGAAATTAGTTTTGTACAATGCGAATCCCATCAAAACGATAGATTCCCGAACAATTAGAGTTTATTTATACTTTCATCAAGTATAACATAAAGATTTTGTGGTATCCACTTGTGTAAATATTTTAATTTGATGATCGAATTGATTCATTGTATTCATATTGGATCAAAGAGTGTATCTATAAAAAAATCATCAAAATCGGAGTTAAAATAATCGTTAAATCGTGATTTTTCGTTTATAACCGTCGAAAAGTTTTGTCCCGTTACTTGATCTCTGAATGTTTGTTTTTTGCGATTTTTGGCGTATGCGATCTCAAAGTATATACAAACATGTTTGACGGTTGGATCGTTGAAATTAGTTTTGTAGAATGCGTATCCTTTCAAAACAATAGATTCACTAACACTTAAGAGTTTATTTATATTTTCACCAAGTTCAATGTTATATATATATATATATATATATATATATATATTTATTAAGTAGATTTAAATTTATTTATTTTGTATGTATAACACTTAAGAAATTGAATGGTATATATATTTATTAAGTAGCTTTAAATTTATTATTGTAGCTTGGGTCTAAATTTTGTTTGAAAAAATATATTATTGTTGGTTTTATGTAAAAAATATTGAGTTTGAAGGGAGTAAATTTAATTTTTAGTAAATTTTATAATAATTAAAAAAAAAAAAAAACTTTGCACGACGCCAAAATTTGATCGTTGCACAAAAGAACTTTACGCGACGTCATAATTTATATATGCGTCGCGCAATTGTTAAAATTTTGGCAGTATACTTGAAACAAATAGGCGCTTTTTTGGGGTTTAATTGGAAAAGAGTCTAGACGCTACCCACCCATCTATCTCTCTCTTCCCTCTGGCTCACTCGGTCTCTCTCCCCTCTCGCACATCTCGCCCTCTCTTTCTTACTCTGTCTCGCTTACTCTCAGAGCCGAGTGCTCATCCTGCTTATTTTCACACAGCACAAGCTCACAATCTCCCCTATCCTCACCCAGACGACGTCGTTTGCTTCGGTTTCCTCCGAAGAACAACTTGGAGTTGAGAGTCCTTTCTCGTTCTCACAGTTGGCTCTGCGTGCGACTGTGTCTGAGCGATGATCAGTTGAGCAGTGGAAGACGACGCACTGGCCAAAGCCGCAAGAGCTGCCGAAGCTCTTTACCTCCTTCGAGAAACCTACTTTCCGGCCGACCCGGATGACAAAATCTCCAGATGAAACGCCGATTCCGATCTTTCCCTCAACCTCCTTGATTCCATTACTCTTGGTAATTTTTCCATTTACCCATCTCAAAAAGTTCTATATTCTTCGGATTTGAGTAAGATTTATACTTGATAAGTTGTATAGCATGTAACACTTAATTTGCTTTGCCATTTACCTTGGATGTTTGCTAGCCTTCTTCCAGTTAGCATAGTTTGACTGGTATCTTGTACATGCATAAATATTTTATATTGATTCACTTAATCCCTTGTTTCATTTCTTTGGTTATTTTTTGGAGATCATTGCTTATTCTGTTTAACTAAATTTTTCTAACTTTATTTGCAGACAATCTTGGAAATGCATGTCTTACAAGTTTCTTTGTGACTGGAGCTTGGGAACATTCCAAACTTCTACAATCTTTGAAGGCATATCAAAATGCTGCAAGTGCTTAAAGTAAGAAGTACCGCATAGTCAGTTATCTATGTGCTGTATTTCTTGTAGGTATGGACCTTCTTTCAGTTAGAAGATGTTCTAATGTTTTATGTTGCGTATCGGGAAAATATTGAAAGAATGCAGTCCAATCCAGACCTATATTTTAACTGTGCCACTGTAAGCTCAGTTTTTCTTGTGTTTTGTCTGGAATTAGTACTCATAAGTTTGTCAAGTAGATGATGATTTGTCAATCTTTCTTTTCTATGAATCAGCGTCTAGATAGGTTAAAGATAAAGTTTTACTAATACAAGTGGAGAGAATAGGAAACAGTAATGATAAATTATATATAATTTTCTGTTTTTGTTAAGTAAAGAGGAGGATGTATGAAGTGACATAAGTTGGTGTTAATGATGGCCCTGCTGCAAAGGACTTGGCTCCCAAGTTTAACGTGTTCAAGAAAAATTTGTTTGCTAAGCTAGGGGTTACAATACCGGAGATAGACGTAAGTCTTTTTATTTCTTTCTCTGCAGTTTCTCTCTTGGATTCTATGATCAGTTGCGCATTTGTAGTTTGACTTTTGATATTGGAATTCAGATTTCAATTAGATTGCTTAGTTAGTGGGTCGTTTCCCAAAAGTGAAAATGGACATGGTCATGGAGTTAAACCCCAATTATTTTGAATTGGGTTGTAATTCCGGTTTTCGGCCCGGGAAGCAGCAGCTCGGGAAGCCTGGGAAGCCGAGATTGCAGCCCAGTTTTCGGCCCAGGACGAGAAGATGAGTATGATCTTATGGGCTTTACAGATGTCCGGCCTCCAAATCTCCATGCCAACACTTGATCTTGCTCCACGTTCGACCTCCCAACCACTTCACCCAGCCGATACCCAGTAGCCTGATGCATCAAGCCTAGAAGACTATTTGTTGTAGTTTTTTTTATTTTTTATATTTTTTATATTTAGACATCTTGTATATACATTTTCATATATTTTATAAATAAATACTTTTTCTTGGTTTATTAATTATTGTTTAGAATTTAATTACAATATTTATTAAAAATTAAAAAAATATATTTTTCACTAAAACAAAAAACAATTATTTTTCACTAAATAAAAAAAAAAGGGTTTGCGCGGTGCACGCCCTAGGATGTGCGGCGCGCAAATTATCTTTGCACGATGTAGGATGCGCGTCGCGCAAAGTGGCTTTGCGCGACGCATGTTATTTCTTCGTCACGCAAACCCTAGCGTCACTGCCTTGGCGCGACTGTTAGCGCGCGACGAAGGTTGCGTCACGCAAACCCTTGACTTTTATAATGGGTAGGATTATAATGCGTCGCGCAAAGTGTTTTTTTTTACTAGTGTTAGAGGTTATTTTAAGAATAATAGTTGGTGGAAAAATAGCATTGACTTTTATAATGGGTAGGATTATAATGTGGATAGAGAAATAAGACACTGGAGTGGGTCTAGCAGCTCTCAAAATTTAATACCTAATTAGCCTTATGTAAAAAGACTTTAAAAGGCCTGTTAAAAATTAATCCTCTTATTTTGGCCAAAGTGTGACCCGTTAGCCTATAAGTAAGTACTATGACAAAGCGGCTAATGCTCACCCGACACAATCGTACGAGGTCACAATTCACCCTCTTATATATTCTTTGTAGCAAAAAAAAGACAAATATTTAAAAAACCTATATTGAGAGACGAATAGCCCAAGCTACCTAGTAACCTCCCCATTTTATCTCTTCATCCTTTACCCCTTTCTAACTCTTTTGTCCCCTTCACCATCTCTTCATCCCTTACCCCTTTCTAACTCTTTTGTCCCCTTCACCTTCTCTCTCTTTCTTCCACCTCACTCACCCCAAATTCTATCTATGCTTTTCTTCCTACTTTCCAACCCTTAATTCTGAATTGGAATTTGGGGATAAATATGGAAATAAATCTTAAGTCCAAGTCTGATAGGGGGGACAAAGAAAGAGATAGAGGAATAGAGAACGAAGAAGAAAAAGCAAGGAAGGTAACCTTCCCAACATCAAAGAGAAAAAGAGATGTTGTGGTTGCTTTCGGCTGGGTTAGGCAGGGCCTATCGTGGCTATTCCATTTTTCTATCTCTAATAATCAATCATTCTTTATATTTATTTTATTTACAACTTAAAACTGTTAGGATATTTCAAGAATATAGGTAGGAAGGAAGAGAGAAGGGCTAGGCAATGGGCCGGGTCGTGCCCACTTTTGAAAGGACCGGACTGGACTGGACTCGGGTTTAAAAGAAATGGGCCGGTTCGGGCTGGGTCCACATGTCCTTTTTTTTGAGGAAAAAAAAAACTAAATTTGTATAGCACAGATTCACAGTTGCAATCTGTACATTTACATTAGAATAGAGTACATACTCTACTGCATCATCCGATTTTTTTTTCCATCTTTGAAATTCCTAGATCCAAAATTCCAAATAACATAAAAAAATCCAAATTTCCAAGATTGCAGCTTCAATTACCAATTTTAGTTCAAAAATCAATATCTTAAAAAAATTGTAACAAATTTAAATACCAAACAACTTAAAATCTACAATCTATAAGCAGATCCATAAAATTCAAAACCAATCCATAATCAAATCACAGCAGTCCATATAATGAATCGAAAAGCTTATGCAATCACAGCCCCAAAAAACCTAAATTCTCAAATCAGAAACCCACATAATTCCTAAATCAATTGAAAAGCTTGTGCAAAAATCCTAAATTCCTAAATCAGAAACCCTAATTCATAAATTACCTAGGGATTTGCAGGATGATGGTGGTGTTCTCAACGGCAATGATGGTGTGGTGGTGGCCAGAACTAGCGATTGGAAGGACTGGAGGAGAGTCAGGAGACGATGCCACGATGGTGATGGTGGCTAGCTGCTATGATGTCGACATAGTTGAGGTCGACTCAGTCACTGTGAGTCTCAGGGAGTCGAGTCGAGTAGGGGTGGGAGGGAGAACGAGAAAGTGGGGGAGAGTCGATGGACGAAGATGGGCATCTTATCGAGGTCTCAGACTAGAGATGAAAGGAGATTCGAGGAGTGGGAAAGTCTCAGTGCGATCGAGGTCTAAGAGACAAACTCTAGACTTGCAGAGATAAGACGGGCGAGAGAGTGAGTTGCAGAGTAGAGGGATAGAAATGAAAGAGAGGGAGAGTTAGTGAGAGAGATGAAGAGTTTTGTCTGAGAGATAGACAAATTTTTGGACGGACCAGGTTAAATCTCAGATTTTTGGATGGTGGAAACAGTCCAGGTTGGGGACCCGTTTCCTCAGCAATTCGCCCCGCAATTAACTTGGACCTACCCTGCCCCGCCCCGCCCCGTCCCGTCCCGTCCCGTCCCGTCCCGTTTCAGATTTAAAAAAATTAGACCCGCCCTTACCCGCGAGCCCATGCCCGTTTGCCCACCCCTATAAGAGAGTGTTTGTTTTTTTTTTTAAACTATTTATAATGGGTGAAAATATACCATGAATGATAAAACAAGACAATAAATTGAGCATAGTACACTCTAACTTATCAACCCGTTTGTGTTTAACCATTTCTGCAAATACATATTCTAAATCGAATATTAGTACAAGCTTTTGATGGGCTAGGACTTCATCTACCCATTTACTACCTATGCCCAACATGGGAAAATTTTGGTCTAAGACCCAATTTGAACAAAATTTACCTCTTTTTTATCTTTTGTTTGTACTTATTTGACATGCTGACAAGTGATAACATGCAATATCTGACACCACTGTGTAACAAAAATCAATTGGTTCTTGTTACAATGCATGACCTTTTTAAGTATTATACTGTAAATTATAAACTCGTCGTTCATACATAATTAACGTCTATCTTGAAATTTCGGGGGCCTAAGAGCACCTCCAGCGGGGGAGGTTGCTCGGGGGCCAGGCCTCCAAACAGTAACAAATTGCTGGGGGGATGACCTCCATCGTTGGGAAGCCCGAGCGACAGGCGAGGCCCGAGGAGCAGGCCCCTCGAGGATTGCCAGCCCAAGAGCCCGAGGGGTGCGTCAGGCGCGTGCGTTTCACGCGCGCGTGGGCGCGAGTCTTCCAACAAAAAAACAGGGCTGGGGCCCGCGACGTCAGTTGTGAAAAGTTACCGTTGGGGAAGCCACGTGGCTTCCCCATGTCCGTTCGATTGAAACGGTCCTATTTTATGGACCGTTGGATTTCCAACGGTAAAAAACATTTAAAAATCTCATTTAATTTCATCCGTTTGATCTAAGATCAACGGTCCACGTTATTAGGCTTTGTAAATTAAAAAAAAAAGAAAAAAAAGTTTAAAAATCTAAAATGTTACCGTTGTGACACGTGGCACAATCTGGAGTGTTGGAATTTAAATTTTTTTAAATCCAACGGCAGAGATTAATTAGGTGAATAAAAATTAAAAAAAAATGTAAAAATTTCTTAAAAATCCGAAAAAAAATTATGAAAAATTATAAAAAATTTTGATTTTACTTTTCTATAAATACCTTCTCATTATCTTCTACCCTACACCACAATTTCATATTTTCTCAACTACTTTCAACCACATTCCTATCTTTCTCTCAAAGTTTCAATCCAATTTTTTTTCCAACAAAATGACTACTCAAGCAGGTACAAATTGGATGCTTCTTGAAGATGTTGCGTTGTGTACTAGTTGGGTTCAAGTTACTCATGATTCGATTACGGGTAATGAGATGCAGTTGCGAGAAATGTGGAGTCTTATTCATACCAATTATCTTGAGAAAATGGGTGGGCAAAGAACTTAAGAATCGATGTCCAGTCGTTGGAAATTACTTAGTCAATCGTTTAGTACGTGGAGAGACGCCTTGGCCCAAGCTAGTGGTAATCTTCGAAGTGGGGAAAATTTAACGGATCAGGTAACAATATATTATTTATTTGTTTGTATTATTTGTTAGCTACTTTCATTATATTTATTTGTTTGTATTATTTATTTGTTACCTACTTTCATTATAATTATTTGTTAGCTACTTTCATTATATTTATTTGTTTGTATTATTTGTTACCTACTTTCATTATAATTATTTGTTAGCTACTTTCATTATAATTATTTGTTTGTATTATTTATTTGTTACATACTTTCATTATAATTATTTGTTTGTATTATTTATTTGTTACCTACTTTCATTATAATTATTTGCTTGTATTATTTATTTGTTACCTACTTTCATTATAATTATTTGTTAGCTACTTTCATTATATTTATTTGTTTGTATTATTTGTTACCTACTTTCATTATAATTATTTGTTAGCTACTTTCATTATAATTATTTGTTTGTATTAATTATTTGTTACCTACTTTCATTATAATTATTTGTTTGTATTATTTATTTGTTACCTATTCTCATTATAATTATTTATTCTCCCGCATTGTGTAGGAACTTCAAGCACAAGCTTGGTATGGTGCCAAAACCAAAAGCAAAAACAAAACATTCACCCGGTTTGAATGTTGGAAAATTGTCAAAGATTGTCCTAAATTTAGAGTTGTGCATGTCGGTCCATAAGTTTTCATGAACAGCACCCCTCTACACTCTACACCCGAGCATGCCTCGCATGATCATGATGAAGATGATTATGAAGAAGTGCCTGAAACGCCCCCCGTTGAACAAGCGTCGGGGTCGACCCGTTTTCCAATTAGGCCTCAAGGTAAGAAGGCTTCAAAGAGAAAATGTAATGCTTCCAAGAATGATTATGCAAAGTATATGGAAGAACTTGACCGCCAAGGTGAATTGAATTTGGCCCGGGAAATGGCTAAATTTGAGGCTGATAAGGTTAGAGAGGATGCAAAAGCTGCAACTTTTGAGAAAAAATTTGAAGCTAATGAGAGAGAAAGAGAACTACTTCGGCAAGAAAGGGAACAAAGTGTTTTTCCTTTGCACTTCGCGGACGTGGCACTGTTTTGACAAATGTTGACCACCTTGGGTAAATGCCATCAGCTAGGTAGTATGGCCCGTCGTACATACGTTCGTTGACCTCATACGTGACTTTTGGTGCCTTTCCTTGCAGGACATCGTTGAACACTGGGGATTGGGCAAGGACGTTGAGGTCATTTTGAGCTCCTAGAACCCCAAAAAAGGCGTGCCAAATCCATGTATCAAAAGATGCCACCGTCTCCAAAATGATACTTTTTGATCATTTTTTGTCCCCATAAGCGCCTTGCCATGCACTTGGATAATTTTTCCAAGTCCAGTGCATACAATCAATGCTTCCAATCATCCATGCAAAACCTCGCATCTCGCCTTTCTTCAGAAGCCTTTGCAAGTCCATATGAGTAGGTCTCCGGAGGTACTCTGCGATGTAGATAGATTCGATTGCCGAACAAAACCTCATCAGGGACTCAAGAATGGTTGATTTTCCCATCCTCGTTATCTCGTCCACTTGGTCTGCAGCTGCTCCATATGCAAGCATCTGCAAGGTAGCAATAAATTTTTGCTGAGGCAGGAGACCCATAGCACAAAAAACATCCGGCTTTTGCACAAAGTAAGAATCATGGTTACAAACAGCGCCCATGATTTTGTTGAACAAATGTCGTTCCATTCTAAAACGACGTCGGAAGTATGTATCAGGGAATGCACTGTTACAGACAAAATAATCGTCCAAGAGCTCCTGACCTCGTCGTTGCCTGTTTCTATCAATGTTTACAGCACGGTTGGGCCTGCAGATATAAGCCACATCTTAGACGACTTGACGGGATTGTGAGGCTCTTGCCATTCTTGATTCGTCATCTCTCCGTCTACGCTCGTCATCCTCTTCCATCTCATTTTGGGCCCAATCCCCAACATTGAACGTTCCTTCTGATTGGTTAAACAATTCTTCCTCTTCTTGATTGATTTCCCATACCATCTTTGAAGAAGAAGAAGAAGACATTGTAAGAAGGAAGCAGAAACTATGAATAATGATAGGGATTTTGGTGAAGAAGGAAGCAAAAACTATGAATAATGATAGGGATTTTGGCGAAGAAGGAAGAAGAAACTATGAAGAATGATAGAGATCTTGAGAAAATTGGTGTGAGATTTATGAGGATGGATGGTGGATTATATGGAGGATTAAGAAAGGATTAGGTTGTAGATAATGCCACGTGGCATGCCGTCATTCGTTAAAAATCTGGTGGAAATCTATCCTCAAAGATTGTAATCGGATTATGACACGTGACATGACGTTATTGGTTAAAAATCTTATCAGAAATCCATCACCAATAATTGTCTTTTCAGATAATGACACGTGCCTTGACACAACGATTAAAAATCTTATCGGAAATCCATCACCAATAATTGTCTTTGCGGATAATGACACGTGGCGCAACGAGAACGATTAAAAATCTTATCCGACATAACAAATAAAATTCTTTTGAATTATTTTATAAATACAAAAATACAAAATTTTTATTGCTATTGGCTTTTCGGATACTGACACGTGGCGCAACGAGAACGATTAAAAATCTTATCCGAAATTACAAATAAAATTATTATGTATTATTTTATAAATAAAAAAATACTAATATTTTATTGCCAATTGCCAGGGCTATTCAGTGCAGGGGTGGAGATACAAAAGGCAATTGCCAGGGGAATGCACTATTCATTAAGGGTAGTTACTGTTCACTAGGTGGATTAAATAGTGAATAGCCTGGGGGGAGGGCTCCTACACTGGAGTTGCTCTAACACGAATCACTAAAAGGGGACTTTTGAGTTGTCAGGCTCTATAATGTATTTTGCAGTCATATAAATTGTCTTTTCAGTAATTGTTCACAACAATATACTATTATACAATGACTTCAAAAAAATAAGAGTGGTCGGAACAAGAAAATGATAGGTCATACAAATATATAACCACAACTGGAACATATAATCATATCGGTACATAACATAATATAGTTTTCTTACCGAACTCTTTTTTAATAGATAGCATATCTGACACGCACAAACCTTGATATCCCCAAATATCAGGATAGGCATGTGTTGGCTGACACCCGAGGGTGACAAATCCATTTTAACATGCATGCGAATTAAAATATATAATTAGAAAGAAATATACTAAGGCAGAATCGGGTTCAAAACATACAACTAATCAAGAATAATGTGAAAGAATTATGATAAAAAGGTACGAATCGAGGAATGGGTCATACATAGAGGAGACTCGAAGATACCCAAGCGGAAGTGCCCTGACGCCGTGATCGTGTGCCTCGAATCTAAATCCTGAAGGGGGCGCAAAACCAAAAGAGTGAGTGGACCAAAGTTTATAATAATAGTACTAATAATAAGAAAATCATTTTCTTTATGAACATACTGACCCCCTGTTTTGAAAACACATATAATACTACATAATAGGTTTTCTGAAAACTCTAGCATGCCATGAAAAACAGTCGTAAAACAAGTATGTGTAAAACAGTGTTCAGTAATGGAAATATCGCCGCCTGAAGGAAAATCCGTAAATCACACCAATGTTGTACTCAACTAGGGGTATCATAGTCGCCTGAAGGCAATACATGTCCATCACACACCGACACTAGCCGTGGCTAGTGAAGCTGTTCGACACTGGTTTCGCCAGTGAAGCTGAGGGTATGGCATAAATATCTCACTGCTCCTCAATTGTGTCATGTGGCTATAGACGTCTACATACCCATGTTGTGTGGATGTGCATGATAACCCACTAGATAGGCATCGAAAACATACCTCGAAAACTCATATCAAATTCAGAGCTCATAAGCTCAAAGCCTCATTTTATATATCCATGGTAAATCATATTCATAAATCCGTGAAATAAATCATGTTCAAAAGCCAAAGAATTTCATATACGAGAATCCAATAATTCATAACCTTTAGTAAAACGTATAGTCGATAAATCATAAATATTTCGTAAAAGCAATTTAAATAAATCATAAATAATGCATAAAACTTAAAATCAAGAAATCATGATTTTCGTGAATGCAAGCCTAATATTTTATAAAAACATGCAATTTAAGAAGGGTTCTTTCACATATATTTTGTTGCTCTCGAGCTAGCGAGGATGTAGTCACTTCCCACCGATACACCTAAATACATATAGCGGACACTTAGTAAAACTCTACTAAGATGATAGAATTTGGGAAAACGGGTAGCAGATTCAGATTCGGCACGTCGAAAAACCTAAGGAAGGACCTCGTGTTCCTCCACGGCGGGGCTGCGGCCCGAGAGGCCAATCGCCATTGCACGTGCCGCCAAGGGCTGAGTTGGGTCACCGGAAAAGTCGCTAGCGCCGTAGTGGACTTTGGCAAAGCACAGTACCTCCAGCGAAGGTGCGTGTGCCCCATGCGCCGACCATGACGCACACCCACGCGCCGGCCTAGAAGATTGGGACTGGGTCCGGGTCAGGTCAGATCACTGGGTTGAGGTTTATGGTGAAGGAAAAATTTTGTCCTAGCTAAGAACATGTATGAACATTTGAATACATATGCTAACAATTAACTCTTTAAAGTAGGCATGCATCCAAAAAACAATTCATGAAACCCATGACTTTCAAAGCCTAGTATATGGTGAATCAAAAGACTCTTTAACAACATTAAAGAATATGAAGAATTTAGAGATTCTTTACCCTTGAAGCTCATCCTTGATTACACAAGGGATTCACCCAAGTGGAGGGCCTTCAAGTCACCTCCTTGCTCCTTGGATCTTCCTTGTGATTTCCCTCCTTTTAGTGCTCCTTTGCTTATTTGAGGATTTGAGGATTAGTTCTCCAAAACACCAAAAGTTTGATGTCTCTATGTCTCTTCACCAAGGATGTAATTTGTGAGAATGAAAATGGATCACTTAGGGAAGTAAATTTGCTAGATAACTATCCCCAAGTAGCTTAGAAAACCCTAATTGAAAACAAAGCTATAAAGATGAATTTATACTTCATTTCTTAGGTGAGTGGCAAACTTGCAATTAAGCAAACTTGCATACCCTCACCCTAAATGGTTGGCCTATATGGTTATTGGGCTTATTGCCCATTTTGTTTTAGTTGTCATACAACTTAAACATAATGGGCCTTGTGGACCAAAACACTTTTGGGCCCCGAAGCCCTAAAACCAACTTAAAAGCCCAATACGAACATTTCGTATAATTAATTAACTAATTAATTAATCTTGACCATTCTTCAATTAAACCATTTAATTGCTTATCCATTTCATTTAATTGCTTCACATATATCCTTATTTGGTGTGCGATCCATTAGGTTCCAATTAGCGAGGCAGTGGGCGATGTTACTCTTAACTATCGATTGTGAATTGAAACCACATTTCAATTCTCCCTTTTTGATGATTAGTGTTTGCTAATCAATAGGGCTTCCACAAACCATGAGTGACACCTAGCAGTATGTCATGGTTACCCAAGCTAAGTAGAATTGGTTGGAGAACCTATCCAGTTACAATTACAATGCAATACGGTCCTTCTCTAATACAATACTCTTAACCACATTGTTTTAAGTGATAGTTTGTTTCATGTCTACTATCCAATGTGATACTTTCTTATATGATTCCCTTGAATATGATTTGGAACATCTTCCTTAGTCATATTCATTTGCTTTGGCCAAAGACTTTAGAATCATATTTTAGAGTATACTCCTTCCACCATGGAAGGTTAGAGATCCCTTGTTGTGCATTCATATGCCTACATGACTAGATCACATGACCCCAACAATGCCGTGGAAAATCCGAGGGAATGCCTTTGTCATGATCAAAGATCAAGGACCTAACCATTAGACATCTATGATGCCTCAGGTCTAAGGACTACTTTGCATATTGTAACCTTAGAGTTCGTACATGACATGTATGTTTGAACTCTCATTAATCGCAGTTCAGTGTACTCGATTACTCTTTCGAGCACCTATGTGTTTGTCTTAGTGTCCAACACCAAATGACTTGAGACTAGTTCATACTCACGTTTGAGTCAACATAACACATACTAACCTTAGCGGATTGTCAATGCCCAATTGGCAATCCTATGGCTAGGAACGTTTTAGGAATGAACATAAGAGAAAGGTCTCCTTAATCTAACTCATTAGATCACTTATCTCTTATGTCAAATACATCCCTTGGATTCTCTTATTGATTAAACACATGATTCAATAAATAGTGATTAACAATAAGTATTGCCCTTCCGTTAAACATATAAAAGTTTAACATATTAAGTATTCCAAAAAGCTATTACATCAAATGAGTGGCTTTGTGGGCATACTTCCAACAATCTCCCACTTGCACTCAAAGCCATCCTCCCATGTATCTAATACTCATCTTATCCATATGACGATCAAGCTGGATTTGAGTCATTGGCTTTGTCAGTGGATCTGCTACATTATCGGCTGAAGCAACTTTGAGGATGTTGACTTTCCCCTCGGCAGCATATCATCTTATGATATTAAAGCGCCTATCAAAATGCTTGTTCTTTTGATGAGCCCTGGGTTCCTTGGCTTGAGCTATCGCCCCACTATTATCACAGTACAAAGTTACTGGTGATGTGATGGTTGGAACCACTCCAAGTTCAGTAATGAACTTTTTCATCCAGAACGCTTCTTTGCCGGCTTCAGCTGTAGCGACATATTCAGCCTCTGTCGTGGAATCAGCAATTACACTTTGTTTCTTGCTTTTCCAACTGACAGCCCCACCATTCAGAGTGAATACATATCCGGAGTTGGAACTTCTATCATCGACGTCAGATTGGAAATCTGCGTCTGTATAAGCTTCCACTCGCAACTCTGATGCTCCTCCATAAACGAGGAACATGTCCTTAGTTCTTCTTAAGTACTTAAGGACCATCTTGACAGCTGCCCAGTGTTCTGATCCTGGGTTAGATTGATATCGACTAGTAATGCTCACAGCATACGCGATATCAGGCCTTGTGCATATCATGGCATACATGAGACTCCCTATGGCGGAAGCATAAGGAATTTCATTCATTTAGCCGTATCTCTTCAGGAGTCTTAGGTCCCATGGACTTAGAAAGGTGAATTCCATGTCTCACAGGAAGAAAACCTTTCTTAGATTGTTCCATCTGGAACCTACTTAGCACCTTATCAATGTACATCGATTGGGATAATCCAATTAATTTTCTGGATCTATCACGATAGAGCTTTATCCCAAGTACATAAGATGCATCTCCTAAATCTTTCATGTGGAAGGTTTTAGACAACCACACTTTTACAGAAGAAAGTACTGCAGTGTCATTCCCGAATAGTAATATGTCATCTACATATAACACTAGGAATACTACTGCATCCCCAACGACTTTTTGATAAACACAATTGTCGTCTTCGTTTTGAGTAAAACCAAACGTTTTGATTTCAGTATCAAAACGAATGTTCCAGCTCCTGGAGGCTTGCTTAAGTCCATAAATGGACCTTTGAAGCTTGCATGCCTTAGTCTCTTCAGACTCGGACACGAAACCTTCGGGTTGAGTCATATAGAGCTCTTCCTGTAGGTAGCCATTCAGAAAGGCCGTCTTCACGTCCATTTGCCATCTCTTTGAATCAATGTCGGACATTGCTTCAGTGTAGTCCCTAGGGTCCTCCTTTGTTTCATTGTCACCTAAAAGGTACAATTCATCAAAGTCATTATTTAAGCCAAACCTCATAGGTGGCTTACTAACCCGTTCAGATCTACGTGGAGCTAGGGGTTCAGGAACAGGGTTGTCAATATGTCGAGTGCTTGTTTGTGGTTCATTATTAATCTCATTAATTTCCATCTGTTTGCTTATAGTTCCTTTGAGAACAAATTCGTCCTCTAGAAACTTAGCAGTTCTGGCGACAAAGACTTTCTGGTCGTCAGGATGGTAGAACTCATATCCCATAGTTTCTTTAGGATATCCCACAAAATAGCATCTTACTGATCTCGCTTCAAGCTTAGTAGCCTCAAGCTTCTTGACATATGCTTCACAACCCCAAATCTTAATATGATTAAGACTTGGCTTTCTTCCATGCCATATCTCATAGGGTGTTTGTGAAACTGATTTGGAAGGTACTCTATTAAGCAAGTAAGCTGCTGTATATAGAGCGTATCCCCAGAATGTTACTGGCAGATCAGCGGAACTCATCATAGAACGAACCATGTTCATCAAGGTTCGATTTCTCCTTTCAGAAACTCCATTAAGTTGTGGAGTTCCCGGTGGAGTCCACTGTGATATTATTCCACACTCTTTGAGATAATCTAGGAACTCATTACTCAGATATTCACCCCCTCGATCCGATCTTAGGATTTTTATCTGTTTCCCAGTTTGCTTCTCAACTTCATTCTTGAATTCTTTGAACCTTTCAAAGGATTCTGACTTGTACTTCATAAGATATACATAGCCAAACCGAGAGTGATCGTCGGTGAATGTGATATAGTATGAGAAGCCTTCTCTCGACGTAGTAGACATAGGTCCACATACGTCAGTGTGGATTAACCCTAGAATTTCAGTGGCACGCTCTCCTTTTCCAATAAATGGAGATTTGGTCATCTTCCCTTTCAAGCAACATTCACAAGTACCCATCCGGTCATTACCTAATGGGTGGAAATATCCGTCTTTCGACATCTTGCGAATCTTATCAAGGTTCACATGTCCAAGTTTAAGATGCCACATCTTTTCTTGGTTAACTTCTTCTCTAGCCCTTTTGGGTTTTGAGGTATTCCCGCTTTCAATACAGTGCATCCCACTATTCGTCTCTAGGTGAAAAAGTCCCTCTATCATATTACCATGAGAGATAATACGACCGTTCAAGTATAAAGTGCAACTCATTTTGTCAAACAACACTGAGTGCCCATCTCGTCAAAAGCTTAGAGATGGAAATCAAATTCTTTATACATGAAGGAAAATATAAACAATTTTTAAGTTCCAGGACTTCCCCAGAGGGTAGGTTAAGCATATAGGTGCCTATTGCTTTTGCAGAGATTTTAGTGCCGTTCCCAACTCGCACAACCATCTCCTCATTGCGCAGTGATCTGCTCCCTGTTAGTCCCTGCAACGTATTACAGATATATTGACTAGCGCCTGAATCAAATATCCAGGAATTGGAGCTCACTGTAAAAGCACTCTCTATGACAGAAATAGTCTCTTCAAAAGTCCGTGTCATAAGGCTCGCAATGCGCACCCTGTATTTCTTCTTCCAACGTTCATCCTTTCCACAATGAAAGCATGTTCCTTTGGATTTCTTTGCCTTCTTCTTACGCAACCTTTTCCTTATCATTGCATTCTCACTCCCACTGTCCTTTTTGAAACCTTTTTCAAATTTACAGCACATGTCAATCATCTATTTCAAAGAATGATCGAATCTATTCACTTTATAGTTTACGATAAACTTAGTGAAATCATCCGAGAGAGATGCAAGGAAAAAGTCTTGGGCCATTTTCCCATCGATGGAAGTTCCTAAACTTTGAAGATCTTGAAAGATCCTTTCCATCTTTTGTCCATGTTTATGGACCGATGTCCCCTTTGCCATTTGGGCATTCATTAGACTACAAATATTTGAGAATCGTACATTACTAGTCTCAATGTCATGCATCTTATGCAAACTTTCAACCATGGCACAAGAAGTGTCCATGTGCTTATGTAGCTTCATAAGCTCCTCACTAAGTGAAGTGAGGATTAAGCATTTGGCTTGTAAGTCATCCTCATAGTGTCTAACATAATTTTGACACTCCTCCTTTGAAGCTAGTTTCGTAGGAGGTACATGAGGAGGGGATTGCTTAAGTACATACAATATGTCTTTCACCTTTGAGACATTCTCAATGTGGCGATACCAAGCAAGGAAACGTTGGCCCTTTAGGCCCTTTTTGTCAAGTATAATGGTGGGTATAATTTTAGGCATGTCGTTCACTACATAACATAACAGAAATCGAATTAGCATTGTTGTTTAAAACTATTTTGATTGGGTCTTTTAATCAAATAGTACCACCCACCATTTTTGGCAAATTCCACATCCCTCAATAGAATTCGAGAGTTATATTGAACTCTTAGTGGGTTATGGGAGACTCACCATTACCAAGCCCACCTCACGATGATACGATGTTGGCTAGCAAAAATAATGATGAGAGAATAACGCATTATTCATTTACAACCTTTTGTAATTACCCATCTCGTTTGGCCTCTAGAGAATGTTGCCTCACGATGATACGATGTTGGCACCATTGCACTTAGTTTAAGTTATTCCCACCATGCTTAGTTCGTGAAGGGGTTCAAGAATAGCCTCACGATGATACGATGTTGGCTATCCTCGTTGCCTACACTCACCTCATCATATGTATATGGATTCCTCCTGGATATAAGCACATGCTTTGTACTCCCCCATGATAGGGTGAAGCCGGTGCATGAGTCACAAACGCTTGGAACCCACCACGGTGGAAGGCCTACGAAGAGATATTCTAAACATCTCTCGCTTATCAACTTAAATATTTGTTTGAGGGAATAGCGTTGGGCTACATCAAAACATTTTAATCATATTAAAAGAACTTGGGCCTATCACAACCATTGGTCCAAGTTTATATGAATTAGTAGTATATAATACTCCCACTGTTTCGTTGAAACAAGCGAGACTATATGGAACTACTAACGAATGCTTTGCATCCTCATATGGACTATATAGTCATATTAGGTTTTAGGATGATTATGAACCGTTTGATTTGATCCAACACGAGCCTTGTGTTGGACCTTGGGCCTAAGGTATGTAGTTGTTGATTTTAGTTACGCGTTTAATCCAATTAAACCGTTATTTCCTATTGGGCGTTGGACCCAACTATTCCATTTTGCATACATTTAAACAAAAGGAATACATGAAATAATAATAAGGGCTTATGCCCTTTTACAACATAAATGATGGACTTATGTCCATTTACAACAATCTTGAACTAATCAAATTACATTCAAATCTACACTACCAAGCCCAAACATTCATAATGTAAAGCGGCCAATCACATAGCTCAATTATCGAGGCATTTGGTTCATAATCACCCTTCTCTTAATCAAACACATTTAATTAAGAAAACAACTTTAAAACAATTGGTTTTCGGATCCATAGAATTGATTTAAATGAAACTAAATAAAATGAAAATCCAATTCTCATTTAAAGAGACAAACCATTTTGTTCTCATCTAATTTGGGCCATTTTCTAAAAACAAAAACGTTTGGGGTCACTTTGTAAAAACACAAGAGTCCACAACTTCATGTAATTACAACTTAGAACCCAAACATTTTTAAT
Organism: Malus fusca; assembly: GCA_035220775.1. NCBI lineage: Eukaryota > Viridiplantae > Streptophyta > Magnoliopsida > Rosales > Rosaceae > Malus > Malus fusca. Next base: position 23,079,164 of record CM069070.1, read on the forward strand.
AATGTCAAAACATCATTAAAGGAGCAAAACAATTTGTCCTTTAAAGTTTTTGGACCTTAACGTAAAAACGTAAACTTTTGGGCCAAAATGCAAATACACAAAAGTATCAAAACTTTATGTAAGTGCACAAAACACCCAAAAATACCCTATTTTAAAAGGGTGGCCAGCCATATAGTGTTTTAGTGATGAAAATTCAAATTTTATACAAAGTTTTGTAAGTGGGTTATGTTAGGTGAGGTAAAGATGAAATAAAATTTTGTAAGAAATGATTTATGTCATTCTTTAAAACAAAGTTTGTCTCCCATTAAAATTACTTAATCATTAACCATCACCCACTAAAATTAAATCAAAACTTTATGTAAAAACATAAAACTTTTTGAATCAAAACTTCAAAACTTTTTGTTCTTGGCAAGAACTCCAAGAACATTGAAGAACACTTATGAAAACTCAAAATACATGGCACCAAATTTTAGTTCCAATATTCATGCTTAAATGAAATACATCTACAACATTTGAGATGCTAAATTTTCTAGCAAAATTTATATTCAAAGCAAGAACAAAGCTTGTAACATTTACAACATTTAAATCATAAAACATGAAAATCACAAAACCCAAAAGGATCCACCATACACTAGACCTAGGCTCTGATACCACTTGAAGGAAAAATTTTGTCCTAGCTAAGAACATGTATGAACATTTGAATACATATGCTAACAATTAACTCTTTAAAGTAGGCATGCATCCAAAAAACAATTCATGAAACCCATGACTTTCAAAGCCTAGTATATGGTGAATCAAAAGACTCTTTAACAACATTAAAGAATATGAAGAATTTAGAGATTCTTTACCCTTGAAGCTCATCCTTGATTACACAAGGGATTCACCCAAGTGGAGGGCCTTCAAGTCACCTCCTTGCTCCTTGGATCTTCCTTGTGATTTCCCTCCTTTTAGTGCTCCTTTGCTTCTTTGAGGATTTGAGGATTAGTTCTCCAAAACACCAAAAGTTTGATGTCTCTATGTCTCTTCACCAAGGATGTAATTTGTGAGAATGAAAATGGATCACTTAGGGAAGTAAATTTGCTAGATAACTATCCCCAAGTAGCTTAGAAAACCCTAATTGAAAACAAAGCTATAAAGATGAATTTATACTTCATTTCTTAGGTGAGTGGCAAACTTGCAATTAAGCAAACTTGCATACCCTCACCCTAAATGGTTGGCCTATATGGTTATTGGGCTTATTGCCCATTTTGTTTTAGTTGTCATACAACTTAAACATAATGGGCCTTGTGGACCAAAACACTTTTGGGCCCCGAAGCCCTAAAACCAACTTAAAAGCCCAATACGAACATTTCGTATAATTAATTAACTAATTAATTAATCTTGACCATTCTTCAATTAAACCATTTAATTGCTTATCCATTTCATTTAATTGCTTCACATATATCCTTATTTGGTGTGCGATCCATTAGGTTCCAATTAGCGAGGCAGTGGGCGATGTTACTCTTAACTATCGATTGTGAATTGAAACCACATTTCAATTCTCCCTTTTTGATGATTAGTGTTTGCTAATCAATAGGGCTTCCACAAACCATGAGTGACACCTAGCAGTATGTCATGGTTACCCAAGCTAAGTAGAATTGGTTGGAGAACCTATCCAGTTACAATTACAATGCAATACGGTCCTTCTCTAATACAATACTCTTAACCACATTGTTTTAAGTGATAGTTTGTTTCATGTCTACTATCCAATGTGATACTTTCTTATATGATTCCCTTGAATATGATTTGGAACATCTTCCTTAGTCATATTCATTTGCTTTGGCCAAAGACTTTAGAATCATATTTTAGAGTATACTCCTTCCACCATGGAAGGTTAGAGATCCCTTGTTGTGCATTCATATGCCTACATGACTAGATCACATGACCCCAACAATGCCGTGGACAATCCGAGGGAATGCCTTTGTCATGATCAAAGATCAAGGACCTAACCATTAGACATCTATGATGCCTCAGGTCTAAGGACTACTTTGCATATTGTAACCTTAGAGTTCGTACATGACATGTATGTTTGAACTCTCATTAATCGCAGTTCAGTGTACTCGATTACTCTTTCGAGCACCTATGTGTTTGTCTTAGTGTCCAACACCAAATGACTTGAGACTAGTTCATACTCACGTTTGAGTCAACATAACACATACTAACCTTAGCGGATTGTCAATGCCCAATTGGCAATCCTATGGCTAGGAACGTTTTAGGAATGAACATAAGAGAAAGGTCTCCTTAATCTAACTCATTAGATCACTTATCTCTTATGTCAAATACATCCCTTGGATTCTCTTATTGATTAAACACATGATTCAATAAATAGTGATTAACAATAAGTATTGCCCTTCCGTTAAACATATAAAAGTTTAACATATTAAGTATTCCAAAAAGCTATTACATCAAATGAGTGGCTTTGTGGGCATACTTCCAACATATGGGTCATGGACTTGGGCTATAATTTGAATCAGACTTGGGTTGGGTTATAGCATTGGGCCCAACAGTTGGGTTGGGCCAGTTTAGGTTGCTAGTCGGGTTTGATCCGATTAAACTTGTGGGTTGTTGGACTCAACGAAGGAGAATGCCATATTTTGGCCGGGAAATTTCTTAACTATTTTTAAGAGATTTTATGTCAAAATGAGGCTAAAGAAAAAGGGAGCAAAGATTTACCAATTCCATGACTAGCCGTGGCCGGAATGTGGCCGGGAAAAGTGCTTGCAACTTCACGGTCCCTCGCCGAAAACTGGGGAAATTCCCCCAAGGTATCACTGTGCTATCTCATCGTTCCAAATACATAACCTAGGTTAGAATTAGGCCACAATGATGAAAATGAAGAGATTTCAAGTGTCCCAAGGCTTACCTAAATCGGAGGGACGATAAATCTAGCTAGAGTTCTTCGTTCGCATCATGGCTCGATGGTTTGTGCTCTTATTTCAAGTTTTGAGGATATAGGAAAAGCCAGATGATGGTGATGGTTCGTGGTGTTCGTTGGAGTGAATGATGAGTAATGATGGTGTCGTGGGGCTCGCCGAAGTACGGTGAAAGGTGGTGGTGGTGGTGTGTCTGTTTACAGAGAAAAAGAGGGAGATAGCTGAGATAAAAGGGTGAGCTGAGAGGGAAGAGATGAAAGCTGAGGGGGGAAGAGCCATATACAGGGAGTGATGAGGGAAAAGTTTCAAGAGAGTGAAGGGAGAGAGAGAGCTCATGGGAGAGAAAGAAGAGGAAGAGAGTTCCAGAAGATTGTGGACCAATATGTGGGTCCCACGTGGCACACAACCCCAAAACAACATGTGTTTAAAATAGAAATTTACCAAAATACCCTTGTCGTTTCAAGCTTCATAAATTCTTCGTTATAATTCTGAATTACGTTCCGCTTGTGTCACGCCCCGATTCCGACATACGTCCAAGATCGATACGTGACGTCACTAAATGCTCATAACTCAACGTACCCCGCTTTTTTGATATGTACAAAATATAATTCAAGATCCAGATGCATAATAATTTTGCATATACTTTATGGCTGCATCTAACTTCCTCATTAGACTGCCTACGTACCCTCAACAGGGATCAAGCCATTCGTAGTTCGTCATTTCACTACAATCGAATATGCATCACATAGAACGCTATGTCTCAACAATATATCACAATGCATATCATACAATATTACAAAGAACAAATGACGGAGCACAATCATATTCACTAGTCACAACGGTAAATGAGTCTAATCATAATTACAATAACCATAGCCAACATCATTCCATAATCACATCAAACAATAATGCCAACCATCGCATCATCAATATCACATACCACTCATCGAAATGCAGGGTTAGAGCGACACAGTTCGGTTGAAGCCTACATCTCGAAAGAACGAGATTTCGAATTACACAACGAAGCCAAGACAACAAAGGGGATTCCGAGCCATCACTCAACGGAATCCAACCCAGGATACGATTCCGGACCATCACTCAACGGAATCGCGAAGTAGAAGGGATTCCGGACCATTACTCAACGGAATCCAAACCAGGACACGATTCCGGACCATCACTCAACAGAATCGCAGAGTAGAAGGGATTCCGGACCATCACTCAACGGAATCCAAACCAGGACACGATTCCGGACCATCACTCAACAGAATCGCGAAGTAGAAGGGATTTCGGACCATCACTCAACGGAATCCAAACCAGGACACGATTCCGGACCATCACTCAACGGAATCGTGGAGTATATGTATAAAACCACTCAATGAACCAAGACATGAATCAAGTTACTCAAGTTACAAAGACTCAACGAAACGAGAATGAAATAATGACACGAGGGGTGAAACATGTTTCGAAACAACAAACCCCATGGCAATGGGTTAACGGTCCACTATTAGCCCTCGCATTTCATTACATCAATCCAATCATACAATACAAATCATATTTCCAATGCACAAGTTAAATCATACTTAATGAAAATAGATCAATGGTTAGAAATAAAAATAACACTTCAATAGAATTTACATTTAATAAACATAGGTCTATGGCATATATATATATAATTCACATTTCAATATAAATGTTATTTATAACCCAAATCATATTCACAAATGATATTAATATAAGAAATTAAGGTAGTAATTACATCACATATATTCCAGTCACTCTCTAACCAATGTGACCCCGCTAGACTTAACTTCGTATCTGTGGTATTAGATTTAGTATTTAAAACGTTTCGAGACATATTGACCAAACGTCAACTCTCAAGTAACGGTAGGGTCCACAACCCTGTGAAATTCGATCTGGAAGATTCGTACATCATATTTCTGATCCATAACCTTCCAAAGTCCACATTATGATCATAGAACCATATACTAAATTCTCATCGCGATCCAACGGTCGGATCTCCGCCAATTGCTAGACTTAGGTGGCGGTTAACAATTAATTTTACAAACTAAGAAATCCAATTAGGGAAGATCCGTAAGTCGGATTCCCGATCCGTAAGTTTCTATGACCCACAAATATTATGTTCTATCACACATTACGGTTTGGTGACGATCCTATGTTTGGATCGTTGATTCATATTTTGACCAAGTAAGGTATCATAATGAAACTAAGTCCAAACAATCAAATTACGTCATACGGATATCAATTATGAAATCAAGGCATCTATTTGAACTTAAAAGAACATCGTCGGCCCACTGGCCAGGCCGCCGCCGCGGGTGGCGGTCGGCCGCCCCGACTTGCCGGAAAATTCAACTATTTTTAAAAATTACCAAAATTTACATAAATGAAGATCTCAATGAGTAGAGCAAGTTGTATACCTGTAGCAAAGTCCAATTTGGCTGGGAAAAGCTCCAATTTCCCTCGAACTCACCGGAAACCCTAGAAATGGGTGTTCTCGATTTGTCACCTCTAGTGCACCGCCGCCCCTAAAATTGTTTGGGCCTTGCTCCAGACCTCAATATAAGTCTAGGGGTACTTCTATTTGATCCAAATCGTTTCAGATTTGGTGGATTTCGAACAAGGGGTTCGCGGCACCCACGGTTTCAATCTTCGTGAAATCTCAACCAATTCTTGTCTATTTTGGCTAGAATGGAACGATGGAAGGTTGTGATGATGTTTAGTGGTGATGAGGGGTCCTAAATTCACCTGAAAATTGACTCAAACCCGTCAGAAAAACACAGGGTTTTCCGGATTCTAAAAACGGGTCACGGTTTGGAAATGGGTCAAGGGAAGAGAGGGTTGATTGTGTGTCTTCTCACTCCCTCCTTTCCCTCCCCATCCTTCTTCTTGATTCGTCCTCCCATTTTCCTCCTTTCCCTCCTGCACTCTGTTCTTTCCTCTTTCTCGCTGCCCAATCCGGCGCCCTCCCCTTCTTCTCCTTTTCATTGGCTCCCTTAACTCTCCCATACATAATTGGGTTGGTCCTCCCTTTTCTTTTTTTTTTTTTTTTTTGGTCATCATTCCCACGGGGAGTTTTAAAGAAAATTAAAACCTATAGTTTTGAAACACAACTTCATATGTCCGCAATTGTACCGTTATAATCCGGACTCACAAACGGCTTTTGTCTATGCGTTCGTGGTCTCGAAATCTATTCAACAATATAAATTGTGACCTCGAATGGTCTACGGATTTTAAATAATTAATTTCCCAAAAAAAATAATATGAAATCTCGGTAATACCAATACGTAGATTATAATAATGAAATCCAGGAACGGGATTTCACAGCTTGTGCCCACATGCTCGTAGTGACAAATGCTACAAAGATACGCCAAGAAAATAGATCTTACGTGACACGACAAGACTGTCAACAAAAGTCAACGTTTTTGCCTCGAAGGGCATTTTTCGTAAATTCACGCATTAAAGTTATAAAAACTGTAATTTTTGGAGACGGGTCGTTACAATATCTTAGTAAATTTTTTTCAAAACATGACATATCCAACCAAATTGTTTTCAATAGATAACATATAGCTATGTCATCCAGTTCTTCTTGTGGCATAGTTGGTCATGTGTAGGATTTAATCAACTTTAGATAAATAGATTTTAGTTTTGTATATGTGATTGTGAAGGCATAACTAGTCAGGTCAAACAGAAAAAAAAGGGTAATCGTCATTTATTACTCAGAACTCTCTCAATTTCTATTTTTCTCTCTATTACTTTTTTACTTAAGAATCGGAGGCTCGTTGGTAGACATAATAGATTTCAAAGTAAAAGGGGGAAGATTTGTGAAATCTAATCCATTCATCGGCAAAGGAATAAAGCAATGGAAAACGGTATCTCTTATTCCCATAGTGCTTGTTAGGGCTGGGCAAATGGGTCCTGGACCCGCGGGTAAGGGCGGGTAAAACGGGTACGGGGCGGGTACGGGCCGGTTCTTAGTTTTGTAAAAATAGATCGGGGCGGGGCGGGCCAGGTAATTGAAGTTTTAGGGGCGGGCCGGTTCCAAAATTATAGGATCCGCGGGTACCCGGACCGGCCCGTTTGTGATAGATTGGACGGACGAGATTTAATATCATCTCTCCATCCAATCTCAACCGTCAGTTCAAGTTTTCAACTTTCAACCCTAGCCAACCTTCCCCGAGTCCCGAGTTCCAGAAGCATCCTCAGCCTCCTCAGCAGCCTCAGACCTCAGTCTCTCGGATTCTCAGACTCTCCCTCGACTCCCTCTCCCTGAGTCCCTCTCCCTATCCCTGTCCCTCGAATCCCTCTCCCTATCCATTCCCTCCCTCGACTCCGACTCACAGTGCTCACGACCTCACCACTCTCACAGCGCTGTGGCGAGTCGCGACCAACATCATCACCCCCCATCACCACCTCCGCCGTCGCAACCACCATCATCACCCCATCACCACCGTCGAGGACACTGCTACTACCAGTACCAAGGCAAGTACCAACCATCATCCCTCTAAAATTTATGGAATTTTGAATTAGGTTTTACTATTAATGTGAATTTCTGGTGTAGGGATTTTTAGGGGTTTTAAGTTAGAATTTGTAGAATTTGTAGAATTTCTGGTGTAGGGATTTTTAGGGGTTTTAAGTTTGAACTCTTCCCTGTGAAAGAGATGATTGTGCCCGCCTGCGGGAACCTCTGCTTCTTCTGTCCTTCAACTACTTGTGTATGGAGTGACTTTCTTAGTTACTCGGTGTTCGTTTTATGATATTTGACAATGTGATACTCGGTGTTCGTTTTATGATATTTGACAAGCATATTCCTTTATCTTTTCCTAATTTGATTGTATATCGTATTTATTTGCAATGCTCCAAAACGCGAACCCAGCTCCAGTTCTCTTTCGCCAGTTTTCCAGGAAGCACAAATCGAGTTCCCTCATCTTTTTCTTTAAGAAATAAAAAACGCGAATCCCGTCCCGATTCGAAGAAAAATCCTCAAGTGGATTTGATTTAAGGGTAAGTCCTCTCTCTGTTTAGAATTTTGTTTGGGATTCTCTCTTCCGCTCCATCTCAAAAAAAAAAAAAAAAAAAAAAAAGAATTTTGTTCGGTACTCTCTCCCTCTCTAAAATCTCTCTGTTGTGTCTCTTCCATTATGTCAATTTGTATAATTTATTTTTTGATGTGAGATTTGGTGGGTTTGATTTGGGTTATGGTTTGAGATGTTATTTGGAAGATTTCATTTTTGAGTTGGATTCATGGTTTTTGCTTAAGATATCTCATTTTATTTATTTATTTATTTATTTATTTTTAATCGTTGTATCTTGCTGTGTATGTGATATTTTCTACCAGGTGCAGTGTTATCCAGATTCATTACTGCATTTCAAGAGCTTGCGACTTATAACTTCGCTCCCAACTCCCAAGTGAGTCTTGGATAGCAAATCACCCTAATAACCTTTCTAAAATACGTTAAATGGTGAAAGTAAGAAATGGTGGATCTAAATGGTGGCGTGGTACATCATGTAGAATCTTTTGAATTGAAGTTGTCTTTTTTTTTCTTCCCTTTCTGTTGATTTAAATTGGGATTGGCTACTGATTTGTTTTTCCAGATTAGGAGGAAAAGAGAAATCATGTGCATTTCATTGTTTTGGAGCATTGCAAATAAATACGATATACAATCAAATTAGGAAAAGATAAAGGAATATGCTTGATGACTAATTGGTTTATGGATTAGTAGTATTATTTGTGATGTAGATTCAGGTCTCTTACTGTTAAGCTTCATTTCTGCTGTTACTATTGCAGCCGTGAGTCCGTGACTGCTTTTAATAAGCTATTTTGTAGGTCCTAGTTGAGACTTTGAATAGTTTGAAGCTTTGTTGAGATACCTGGTAAATTGCTTATTCGCAAACCTATGTTTGGCAGGATTCTGAACCAAATGACAGGAAAATTGGGAAACTTTGTGATTATGCTATGAAGAACCCACTGCAAATTCCCAAGGTAATGCCTTTTTTTTTTTAATGTTTTTCGAGGCAGAAGATTTTCTTTACTTACAGTATCTTTTTAGATAGTGTTGATATTGGATTTTGAATAGCTCTTTGATGAGTTTGGTGTAGAGTTCAAAGTTATTCCATGATTTTTTCTAATTCATATTGTTTTCCATCCAATAACGAATGTTGATTTTATTTTCTAGAGCTAGTTATATTTATGATAAGCTCGAATCTTTTCCAGATGTTAATTTTGGTTCATAAACTGTTTGAAATGGCACTAACCTCAGATGTGAAGACAATTTTTTGATTTTCAAAATTTCAACATTGGCCAATGTTAATTTTGTTTTGTGAACTGTTTGAAATGACATTAACTCCAATATGAAGACAATTTGTCTGTTTTAAAATTCTACGAACTGCAATCTGTGTGTGCAGCAAACATTTTTAAACAGGAAAAAAAAAAAAAAAAAAAAAGGACCCGTGTACCAGGACCGAACTGGCCCGTTTCAACCGGGCCGGGTAAGGTCCGGTTCCTATTTTCAGAATTGTAATGCCCGGCCCGGCCCGCCCCGTCTCCTTTAATTCCGGGTCCGGTCCGGTTCCTTAAAAAATGGGCCCGGCCCGGCCCGTGCCCAGCCCTAGTGCTTGTGAGTCCCACTTGTGGCAAAAGAGAAAGGAGAGACTGGTTCTTAATTGTGCTTGTAAGTTGTACGATTGAAAAAGACACATAAAAAAGCATCAAATTTGTCTAGTGGTATAGAATAGTTGGTGACACCCTTTTATGTCTTTCGGGTGACACATTATAATCACCTTTGGTGGGACGCTTTTATGAATTATTAATATTAATAAGACAAAGATTAGTGCTAAGAATGCTACTATGCAAACTTTCATTATTCAATGTAAATATTTTAGAACTCAACTCTCCTATCTCATTCACGTTCCAATCTCTGTTTTAGTAGTCGTCATTTTGAATTGGATCAGAGGAAGTCTCAGAGATCCACATGAATACAAACACAATAGGTATATTTACGTTGAGTCTAATACTTAACTATAATATATGCATGAATTGTTCGTATGAGATGAGTACATAATGCGGGAGAAATGCATGTTCCACTATTCTCTCTCTCTTCACTATCAAGTAACTCATCACGCAATGTGAAAATATAAAGAAATTGGTAATATACACCGGTTGCATGTGAGTTTATATTGGCAATTTGATGGCTCCAAAAATTTGTACGCCTCAATACTTTTTAAAATACTGAAAGCCACGCATTTACAAATTAATTTCAAACACGATTTCACAATAGTACTTCAAACTTAACAAGTAAATTATTTTTAGACTTACTAAACCATGGTTCAATTAATATTTGTTGAGATTAAACTAATATATTTGTATATATTTAGGGAAATGCTATTAGCACTCCAAAAATCTCATTCTACACTCTTCACAAGTGTATTTTTCTTTCCAAATATAGAAAGTTTGGAGTGTAAAATGTGATTTTTGAAGTGCTAATAACAATTCCCTATATTTATATATAAATATATATTATGTTTCATGGGATCGGGCCTCCATTTTCCAGTTCATCTCCAAAGCAATCAGCCACAGCTACCTTCTGCACATTCTTGTAAGAATAACGCCGAGCCACGAAAACATAAACACACAGATTTGCTGCTGCCACGCAAGCCAGGAGCCAATAAAACCTGTCCAACCGACTGCTGTTCAAATCCTTACCGAACCAACTCTTCCCTCCATTGTCCGTGATGTGATCAACGGCCGTGATCACAAAGCTGCTAACGAAGTTCCCAGCTCCAATCACACTGAGGTAAAAAGCAATGCCTAAGCTTCTCATGGAGTCCGGGACTTGGTCGTAAAAATACTCCTGCAACCCCACAAGAGTAAACCCATCTCCAAACCCAACGATCAGAAATTGTGGTGCCAACCACAACACGCTCATGGAATGCGAACCCTTTATTGGGTCACTTTTGACAAACCCTAGTCGTTTCTTCTCCACCAGGGCAGCTGCTACCATCGTAGCGATGGAGAAAATCATTCCGATTCCAATCCTTTGGAGGATGTTGATTCCTCTTTCGTTTCCGGTTGTCCTTCTCAGAATCGGGACGAGGAGTTTTTCGTATATTGTGACGGAGGCGATCATTCCAATGGCTGCGAGTGCAAAGATTGAGGCAGGGGGGACCACGAAACCATTTGCAACCTCTCTGTTCATGGTGGCACCTTGTTTGATGAAGAATGTGGTGCTTTGTGCCACACACACTCCAAATGGTAGAGTCGCTAGCCAAATTGGGATCAAGTTGAGAACAAGCTTCATCTCCTCCACCTTGGTCACAGTTGCTAGTCTCCAAGGGCTTGGATTCTCAGCCAAGTTTTGTGCGCTTATGATCGCGGCCTTGTCAAGAAATCTGAAACACATGATGCCAAGAAATTCTTGTTCATACAACATGTTTCTTAGTGACTAAATTGTACAAAATTAACAGTTTAATAATGTAAAACGTCAAATTAATAATCTAATACCATAACATGTCAGATTGACACTCCAACAACACATTTTGTTAACATAACATATTAGAAATATCGCTTGCGAACATTACTCTCATCATATATATACAGGAACATATTGTGTTATGTAAAGAAAGGATATCAATTTGCTTACCTGAGCTTCTTCGTGTGGCACAGAAGCCTCCCATGGACCTTTTCTGACTTGGGGGTTTCATACAATTGAGCAGGGTCAGAAGGGTGAGGCTGATTTCTCTTAGCAATGGCAGCTACAAGAACTTGCAACATTGGTGTTAAGGGGCTCCCAGTCGGTTTTCGATAACGGTAATTCCGCCTTCCAATTATGAAGATAGCAAGTGATACAGCCATGACTGCAGTGACAACAACATCAGCAACACCCCAACTCACATGGTCTTGCACATACACAACCACAGTAACCCCAAGTAAAAGCCCACAACAAAGCCCAAAACTCCACCAATTGAAAAAGGACATCTTCTGCTTTCTTTCTTCACGGTGATCGTCATCGAATTGGTCAGCTCCAAAGCTCTCCAGGGCAGGCTTATGACCCCCAGTCCCTATAGAAACTAAGTAGATTGCAAGGAAGAACACCACTTCATGGATTTTTCTGGGTTCGCTGCATGTTTTGGTATTACAAGGCCTTAAGCTTGGTACGAACCAGGACATGCATAGAAGAATCAAACCCTAAAGTAAAAACAGACGAGTCATTTTCTGAATAAATTAATAATTGTTTAATTTTCAGGGAAGGTCTACAACAGGTGTGACGTTTTATACAAAATACCTCAATGCAATTAGTAGTGAAATCATTTAATATAATTGTGATTTAACTTTGTCAGGTTCTCTGATATAGGAGACGCTTTAACAATAATAACAAATTAGTTTGTTCAAAGGTAAATGAAATTAACTACCATGAGGTAAATGATGGATGAAAAAAGAACTGTTTTGAAGCGCCCCAAGTAAGCATCAGCCACGAAGCCTCCAAACAGTGGAATCAGTGTGGTGACACCAGACCAGTGATTGACACTTTTTGCTGCGGTCTTGAGGTCGTCATGCATTACTCTGGTGAGGTAAATAATTAAGCTACTTGCTATTCCAAAGTAGCTCAACCTCTCACTGAACTCAATTGCTACACACACGAAGGATGATCACACAGTTAAAATTGGAGAAGTCACTAATTGTTAATTATTAGAATAAAATTCAGCTAAAGAATTTGAACCAAAGAAAGAAAAATGAAACATATAATTTTGTGCCTTTTTATCGGTAGTAGTACAGTATTGTCCCCATCATATTGCATTGTAATGGTTAAAGCCGTATATTATAAAGTTACAGAAATAGAAAATAATTGATAAAATGGCCATTCAAAAAGTAAGAAAATTAAAGATAGATTTGTGGCTTTGGAATCTCGAACCACTATAGGTATGGCCCTTCCAAAACTTTGTCTGGTTTACCTTCTCCTCTTAATTTCATTAAAGATGGTATTATCCACACATCTCTTGTTAATTTATATCATTTGGTTTTCTTCAATTCATTCATTCCGATACTCAAAAATTAAGAGATGTGTGCGAGAGATAAAAAGAAATGTGTGAATAGCAACCAACCTTTCATTAATTCAAAGCTATACCAAGGCTACCATGCATATATAAAAAACATAACGGCAAAAGCTATTTATGTTGACCTATATATGTACATGCTTAACTTCTTGTGTTTCTTTACATGATACATATTATATATATATATATATATATATATGTCTCCTGTTATTTAGGGGCATGAGTTTTCCATTACTATGGTATCTCGTACCAATGATAGAATGTCATATATATACGACTTTCTCTACATATCTACCATTGTATTATTACAAAGTGCCTATATACTCTTGCCATCTAACATATTTCTTTCTCCTGTTAACCTAAATGGTAGTTAGGGAGCCAGTATATGATTTTACAATTATTAAGATATACCATATGATTTTGAGCATAAAATATAGACCCCTATGTATACAAAGTTTCTTCTAATTTGATATGCTATTTCATTAGATTATGAATTAAATACAAGTGAGTGATGATAGATGAGTGAATTTAGATAGTATTTGTAGCTGAAATTAACTGAATTTTCCAAAATATTTGGTAGCACAATAGCACTAATTCATAGCTTAGTGACCCTTTTCAGCACTTTGTTAATTACTTGTGTTAATCGATTAGAGTGGCCATAAGCCCTAAACCCCTATACACACACAGAGTAAGTGCCGCTGAGGCCCCAGCTCCCACGTGAACTCTTAGCTCATATGACAGAACTTGCATGTATATATTCATGGCCTACATACATATTATATATATCCAATCCACCTTCCGTGGCTCTAATTGAAGAAAGTAATAAAATACAAGACTGCAGAGCATAATAAAAGAATATACTATTCGTTTTGTGGACAATAATTTCGTCCCACAGAGTTATATATTCCAACGGTGAAGATACATGTATTTCAATTTCTATTGTACATGAACTCTTTATCATGATCTTCAACAGGTAAAACTAGACAAAAATAATCAAGCTAAAAAAAAGAAACATCTTGCGGAGCATATATGCCATAAGTAGCATGAAATATAATTGCTCAAGAAAAATAGCATGAAATATAATTGCTCAAGAAAAGTAGCATGAAATTATAGATTCTTTTTGGCAAACAAGAACAACTTACGTAATACGGATTTATCTAGTAGTTAGGCATAAATATTAATTATTTCTTACCAACAATAAAGAGAGAGGCTTTCCAAACACCAGTTGAAGCTCGGAGAGGAACGTTTCCTTTGTGATCCAGAGAAGAATCATAAACCCATTTCTCCTCATCTTCAATAACTTTGCTTGACTTTGCTCCCTTGCTTTCTTCCATCTTCACTAAGAAATTGAACTTGTTGTACTATCACTTCCAAAGAAGAAAGCAAAAGTATTTAGTAAAGGCTGTGTGATTCCTAAGAAGATAGAAGTCTGGTATGCATATATATGAAGACGTGGGTCGTGGGTAAGGAAAAGCTTTTACTTTGGTTCTCTTTATATAGTGGAGGATACTCACTTTTCAGCTGTTTCACTTTTGAAATTCTTCAAGGTATGACCGATACATAAAAATTCAGCCATATCATACATGGCCGACGTGTGTGTGTGTGTATATATATATATTCAGCATTTCAGAATATATAGTGGCAATACCACCAAACACTAGTTCAGTGGTCAGAGCGGTAGCTTATATGCCACCTCTAGGGGAGAGATAGCATCTGAAAATACGTATATGGCTGCATGATTTCGATTTAAAACCATTACACTCACACTCATAGCAGTAGTGGCTCTAGCGAGAATATTTAGCTAGCAGCATGTTGGGGCTTAAAAAGACTTCACTACTTTGGAGATGTTTATCTCACAAAGAAGAATGTAATGCAGTGGAATTTATAGGCAAGAGAAAGAAATAATACTCAAAGTATTACACAAGATTTTTATTCACTCACAAACTTAGTACAAGAGGAAACACTCAAACACTCTTAGAAGCTTTGTTGCTTCTTCTCACTTCTCACTTGGCACTCTCACTTCTCACTACTTGCTCTCTTAGTTGTTACAAATGGTGTGGATGTCTTCTCCTTTTATAGGCATGGATGGAACCTTGGAGAAGCATGGAAGCATCATGCTATAGATATCTAGATAATTCCACTACCTTCCTAAGTTATAATTATCTACACTAATCTTGTATGTTGGTGGAATCCTCACCATTCTTCTAGACTCTTCCACCAACTTGAACTTTGCTAGAATTCTCTAGCATGTGCATGAATCTTTCTTTGTGCATGGGCTGGATCCATTATCTTTGGGCCAAGACAAGATTACAATTCAACATCCCCCCTTAATCTTGTCTTGTGACGCCAATTGTGTTTCTCAATTTGACAAAGTCTTCTTGCCTGAGTGGTTTGGTGAATATGTCGGCGACTTGGTCTTCTAACTTCACGTATTCCACTTGCACATCCTTTCTTGCAATACACTCGCTTATGTAATGATAACAGGTATCTATGTGTTTGCTCCTGTCATGGAATACTGGATTCTTTGCTAGAGTTATTGCAGACTTGTTGTCGACATAGATCTTTGTTGGCTCTTCTTGTGGCATGCTTAATTCTTTCAGCAAGTTTCTCAGCCAGATTGCATGACAGACACATGAGGTAGCAGCAACGTATTTAGCTTCGCAGGTAGAAAGAGTGACAATCCGTTGCTTCTTCGACATCCATGTGAATGCAGTGTCTCCCATGAAGAACACAAATCTAGTAGTAATTTTTCTATCGTCGGAATCTCCTGCCCAATCACTGTCGTTATATCCAGCAAGTTTTTAATTATCAGAACTTGAATAGAACAAGCCAAAGTTAATAGTACCTTTAAGATATTGAAGAATTTTTTTTGGCGGTCTTCAAATGTGTAGTTGTGGGATTCTCCATGTAGCGACTGACTAATCTGATGGCATAGAGAATATATGGTCTTGTGCAAGTCAAGTAGCGCAAGCTTCCAACTAGACTTTTTAAAAATGTTGGATCTACACTTTCTCCTTTGTCATGCTTGGTTAGTTTGACTCCGCACTCCATTGGCGTGCTTATGGGCTTGTAGTCATCCATTTTGAACTTTTTCAGTATCTCTTTTATGTAGCTTTCTTGGGAGATGAAAATGCCTTCTTCGTTTTGCTTGACTTCAATGCCTAGGTAGTATGCCATCAACCCGATGTCGGTCATCTCGAATTCTTTGGTTAACACTCTCTTGAACTCTTCAAACATGTTTGGATTATTTCCTGTGACGATTAGATCATCCACATATAAGCACACAATCAGAATATCTTCATCTTTGACTTTGACGTAGAGAGCATGTTCATGAGGGCACTTGATGAAGTTGTTCTCCTGAAAGTACTTGTCGATGCGATTATTCCACGCTCGTGGCGCTTGTTTTAACCCATAGAGGGCTTTCTTCAGCTTCAGAACTTTATCTTCATGCCCTTTGATTTCATAGCCTGATGGTTGCTAAATGTAGATTTCTTCTTCAAGGACTCCATTTAGGAAAGCGGACTTCATATCCATTTGTTGAATCATCCATTTGTTTTGAGCTGCCAAAGAAATTAGTAATCGTATCGTTTCCAAATGAGCAACGTGTGCAAATACCTCATCGTAGTCGATTTCGGCTCTTTGACTATAGCCCTTCGCCACTAGTCTTGCCTTGAATCTTTCGACCTTTCCATCGGCATTTTTCTTTGTCTTGTACACCCACTTGACTCCAATGGCTTTGTGTCATTTCGGAAGAATAACGAGTTCCCATGTATCATTCTTCTGGATTGCTTCAATTTCTTCATCCGTTGCTTTCCTCCACTTAGTATCTTGCACTGCTTCTTGGAAGTTAACTGGTTCACAATCAGCAAAGAGACAGAAAAGTGTAGGATTATCAAGTCTTTCAGCTACCTCATAGAGATCTCGTAGACTTCTTGTGCATGGTACTTCTCTTTCATTTAGACTCCCACTTGATGATGCTGATACTGGTAAATTGCCATGATTGGTTGATGTTTGTGAAGCAGGTGGAGTAGTGGATTCTTGTTGAACCTCTCTTACTTGCTCTATCATCCCTTGTTCATTCTCTTCTTCAAACTGAGGAAAGAAGTGAAGATCACCTGCATGAGAGCCAAAATCTCATTCTCTTTCTTCATCGAACGTCACGTCTCGACTGATCACTATCTTCCCATTGTTTGGATTATACAACTTATAGCCTTTTGAATTTGAGTCATAGCCGATGAAGATGAACTTCTCACTTTTGTCATCGAGTTTGGTTCTCCTCTCGTATGGTACATGTACATGGGCTATGCTTCCAAAAACTCTTAGATGAGAGATACCTGGCTTTTTACCACTCCATGCTTCTTGCGGAGTCTTTCCCCACACACTTCTTGTTGGAGACCGATTGGATAGGAAGACAGCACATGTTACAGCTTTTGCCCACAACTCATTTGGCAATCTCTTACTTTTGAGCATACTTCGAGCCATGTCGAGGATAGTTCGATTTTTTCTTTCCGCCACACCATTTTGTTGAAGGGATCTTGGAACTGTCAAAGGTCGACGAATTCTATTGGCTTCACAGAATTCTTGAAATTCCTTCGAAGTGAATTCTCCTCCTCGATCAGATTTGATGGCTTTGATCTTGCAACCACTTTCTTTTTCTACAGCGGCTTTGAACTTCTTGAATGCTCCAAAGGCTTTTGATTTCTGCTTCAAGAAATATACCCAGGTTTTCCTTGAAAAATCATCAATGAAGAGAAGGAAATAATTATTTTTACCAAAAGAGCTTGGTTTTATTGGACCGCACACATCGGTGTGAATAAGCTCGAGTGGCTTCTGGCCTTTTGTGGTCGACTTCTTTGGAAAGCTTTTCCTGAACTGTTTCCCAAGTAAACATCATTCGCAAACTTGATCAGGGCGACTGATGCACGACAAGCCTCTCACCATCTCCTTCTTGGATAATAACTCCAATCCCCCAAAGTTAAGATGCCCAAAACGAAGATGCCAAAGCCAGGATGTGTCTTTGTAACATGTTTTGAGGCACTTTGCAACATCATTTTGAATATTCATAGGAAACATTCTATTCTTTGACATTTTCACCTTGGCAATTAATCTTCCTTTGTCATCTCTAAGAAAAAGGCTATAATTTTTCATATGAATATCATAACCTTTTTCTAAGAGTTGACCCAAACTCAAAATGTTGCTTTTCATATTGGGCACGTAGTAGACATTTGAAATTAATTGGTGACTACCATATTTCAGGGGAATAAGGATGTTACCTTTTCCTTTTACAGGTATTTTGGATTCGTCTCCAAAAGAAACGTTGCCACTCACCGATTCATTGAGCTCCATGAACATGCTTCTTCTTCTGCACATGTGGTTGTTGGCGCCGGTGTCAAGGTGCCATGTATAGTCTTGGTCTCCATCATTGTTCTTGCATGCTAGTAGCACAATGTCATTCTCTTCTCTCTCTTCTTTCACATAATTGACCTTTTCATCATGTCTATTGCTTAGAACTCTACATTCCTAAGCATAATGCCCAAACTTTTGACAATTGTAGCATTGAACTTGAGATTTTTCATACCTCAAGTTTGAGCGTCCTCTTCCACAACATTTTGTTGAGCTTCCTCCTCTTTCGTAATTGCTATGGTTGTTGAAGTTCCAACCACGTCCACGTCCATGTCCACGTCCGCGACCTCGACCACGACTTCATCCATAATGGCTTCTCTCATTGTCGAAGCTTTCTTCTTTCTTCTTTGGCTAGACATGCGTCTTGAGGAGCTGCTCATCATTCCCTTGCCTCTTCTTATGTTTCTCTTTATATGCTTGTAGCGAACCTATTAATTGCTTTATACTAATTTCTTCCAAGTTTTTAGTTTCTTCAATCGTCACGACAATGTGCTCGAACTTGGGGTCCAACGAGCGTAGTATCTTCTCCATAATTCTAACATCTTCTAACTTTTCTCCGTTTCTTTTTAATTGATTGGAAACGGCTAAGACTCTTGAGAAATAGTCAGAGATTGATTTAGACCCTTTCATTTGTAGAGATTCGAACTCACCTCTTAATACTTGAAGACGAACCTTTGTCACTTGTTCGGCTCCTTTGTAAGAGGTTTGAAGCTTCTCCCATGCTTGCTTGGCAGAGGTTGCACACGAGACCTTCTCAAAGCCATTGTCATCTAATGCTTGGTAGATGAGGTAGAGAGCCTTCTTGTCTCTCTTTCTTGAATCTTTCAAACTCTCCTTCTGGGGTTGGGACAGAGTAGCTTCATCTTCTGGCTCAATGTAGCCTTTCTCCACGACTTCCCATACATCGTGTGCTCCCAAAAGGGTCTTCATTTTGATACTCCAATTATCAAAGTTGTTGTTGTTGAGCACTGGAACTTGGAAGGCTGCTATAGCGTTGCTAGCCATAGCTCTGTTACCACTTTGTTGGTGCTTAAAAAGACTTCACTACTTTGGAGATGTTTATCTCACAAAAAAAAATGTAATGCAGCGGAATTGATAGGCAAAAGAAAAAAATAATACTCAAAGTATTACACAAGATTTTTATTCACTCACAAATTTAGTACAAAATGAAACACTTAAACACTCTTAGAAGCTTTGTTGCTTCTTCTCACTTTTCACTTGGCACTCTCACTTCTCACTACTTGCTCTTCTAGTTGTTACAAATGGTATGGATGCCTTCTCCTTTTATAGGCATGGATGGAACCTTGGAGAAGCCTGGAAGCATCATGCTAGAGATATCTAGATAATTCCACTACCTTCCTAAGCTAGAATTATCTACACTAATCTTGTATGTTGGTGGAATCCTCACCATTCTTCTAGACTCTTCCACCAACTTGAACTTTGCTAGAATTCTCTAGCATGTGCATGGATCTTTCTTTGTGCATGGGCTGGATCCATTATTTTTGGGCCAAGACAAGATTACAATTCAACACAGCAGTTGTATAGAAGTTGACTGCATTTACCCAAGCTCATCTTATTAGAAAAACAGACTTGTATATATCAACTTTTTGAGGAATGATTTGGACTACTAATGCAGCAGTCAAATTATATTTCTGGGATTGCTCCTTTTTGATTGGTTAGCAAAAATATCAACCTTTCTGTCTATCCAAATCGTATAAGAATCTTATTATAACTAGTGCTCTCAAATTTAATCCCTTTAATGGGTCGAACATTAAACCTTATCTATAGCAGCAGTTGTATAGAAGTTGACTGCATTTACCTAAGCTCATCTTATTAGAAAAACAGACGTGTATATATCAACTTTTTGAGGAATGATTTGGACTACTAATGCAGTAGTCAAATTATATTTCTGGAATTGCTCCTTTTTGATTGGTTAGCAAAAATATCAACCTTTCTGTCTATCCAAATCGTATAAGAATCTTATTATAACTAGTGCTCTCAAATTTAATCCCTTTAATGGGTCGAACATTAAACCTTATATATATACATATATCCAGAAAAGAAACCCCGAATGGCATTAGTTGGAATTGTTGGAACATCAGAAATTCTGTACTATAAACAAATAAAAATATATATAGTAAACAAATAAAAATATAAATAGTATGGTTCTATACTTTAAAGTTTCCTAAATCAGCAATTATTCCAGTGAAGCATGTTTTGTTAAATCTGGAATCAAACCACATGGACATTTCTGTTCATTTTCTTTTTAAGGAAGATGATAGCAATTTCATTAAAACAAACTCAAATACATCACAAGTCTTGTAGAAAGACGTTATGAATGATGTTAGGAGAATCCTCGAACCAAACTAAATTAGAATTCACTGAGAGACCAAGGTTAACCAAGTGGTGTCGGGTATTTTGGGTGAGTGTCTACGGTTTAAGGGATGTTTTCTCTTTTTGGATAGTTGTAGTTTCCTTGTATGTAGGTTCTTGCAAGATGTACTTTTTTTATTTATTTATTTTTTGTGATGTGGTTGTCTTAGCAAAATGTACTGCAAAGGAGAAGATATAGCCGTTCAATAAATGTTGTATTTCTTTCTCTCTCTGATTTGTCTTAACTATTTCCTCCCACCAAAAGAAACCCAGAAAATGCCCACCAACGAAATTTTGTGGTCTGCAAGACTACAACTAGCCTTGTCCATTTAGATTACGATGATTAAATCTTTAATCAAACAAACTCGACCACAAATCAAACTTAATTAATTAGTTTATGGATCAAGTCAACCGCAGCTCATTGCATTCAAATAGGTGGCCAGAGCACTTCCATTTCGTCATAATTTGCACTCTAGAACCAGTAAAATCAATGGCAGTTTTAAAACATTTTTGGGACAAACTAATGCTTGCCCCAATTAGCGCAGTATTTCTTTATGAAAAAAAAATTATTGTGTGTGTGCAGATTAGTGACTTGTATTATGAAATTAGGGTTTAGGTTTAGGGTTTGTGGGAGATATGACGGTAAGTAAACTAGTCCGGTTCAATGCACCATGTGTTTAGTATTTGCTTTTCTGTAATATCATCTCTTCTTTAATTTCTTTTTTCTTTTTGCAGCTGACCAATGAGCAAACCATGCTTTAGTTAGAAAGCAAGTATTTTTTTTTTGACCTACCATCAAATTCTGTTCCTGTCCATTAATTTCCATTATATTCCTTCTGAAACTTGCGTTTGATAAGGAGTTAATATCAGATTATTGTTTTGCATGTTTTTTTATAAGGAACTTGAACTATTAGTTGTAAAAAATTCAACTTTCTGTGAATATATTCGATGGTCCTTGGGAAAAAAACTCAGCACTTGAACACATGAACAACATGCGTTGTACCCCTTTTTCTTGAAAATTTGGTACTGCTATTTGATATGACAACGTTAACATTGCTAGTGAGTAGTGGCAGGGAAATTCTTCTTCTTGACAGAGACCCGAGACGTGAGCTTTGCATTTATCAGAGTATTTGAGTTCAACTATGATTCTTGTATAATTTGACTATAAGAACTGCAAAAATTTGAACAGAATCAGCATCAAACCAAAATTTGGGTTATTGTAAAACGTGATTGAAAGATGGTATGCGCATGCTTCTTTGTATCTAATTTCTGATATTGATCGAGCGTCGGCTCCCCAACTGTAGGTTGGTGGGTTCATTAAATATGATCATTGATGAGGTAATCTCACCTATTTCTTCTAGATAATTTTAAATAAGAAATTTTTTATGAATTCAGAGCCAAAGTGGATGTCTTTCTGAGAGGAGGACTTAAGTCCCTTCAGGTCAACAAGCGTGTCAATCAATGGCCTTGTATTTCCTTATAATCTTCAATAACACCTAATGCACCTCAATCATCCATGGCCACCTTCCAGATAATTCAGTTCTTTGCCTAGTGGCCGTCAAATCTATCACCATCGAAACATTTTAGGAGGAAGTGCAGTTTAATACCAATAAGGGCATATTACACCTGTTAACTCACGTGTATCAATCTGATTTTTATGTAAGTAAAAAAAATATTAAGTTTATTTAATTATTTTCCCTACCTTTAATCTCATTTAACCCTAAACCCTAAATACTGCCATTTCCTAGAAGGGGTGTGATATCCACACATCCCATTTTACTTCTCACACACCTTTTTAATTTTCTACCATTGGATCAGATGAATTGAAGAAGATCAACGGTTAAAAATTATCAAGGGTGTGTGTGAGAAGTAAAATGGGGTGTGTGGATAACACATCCCTTCCTAGAATGTCCATGAGACAAAATTGATGGGAATAAGGTGAAATGGTTCGACTTTGACAATTTTAGAGCAAAGTGAGGCAAATCTAGTTTCAAGAAGTAGAGTGAGACTAAAAGACAATTTCAAGAGGCCAATCAATAAATAAGCCAAAGTTATATGACATGTTAATACACCTCAATCAGTAGCCAGTCTGAACGTTGGACTAATCGAGCGGCTAATAGCGTAAAATTTGTAATTTTCTTATTATTTTCGTTAATTTTAAAACGACAATGATTCCAAACTAAAAAGAGGCTAAGTGTAATTGATCTATTTTTTTTTTATTACAAGCAATATTTTATAATATTCTAAAAATTATTAGGTAGTAGTCGAGTGGCGGGTACAAGTGGACCTAGACTTGGCATTCGTGTCGTGTTTTCCGTGTTCGTGTCGTTTTCGTGTCATACCTGATATCTTAACGGGTCGTGTCGTGTAACACCCGTTAAAATAAACGGGTAAAATGACCCGACCCGAAATCGACCCGATAATATTAACAGGTAATATGACCCGACCCGTTACCCGTTAAGAAAAATATATTTTAAACCAATAAATAATCAAATGAAAAACATAATACTAAATAAGTATATACATTCCATATTATCACATCCAAAACATAAAAACACAATTTTGTTTTAAGTATATTTTCGCTTACCTAAAGTCTTTAATAGTTTTTTAATTAATGTAGAAGTGTAAAAAAATATAGAAAAAAAATATATAAACACTCGTAATGACAAACTTTATAACTTTCATGAAGAGCTTAACTTCGAAATTCGCCACTATAATCATATAATTCATAGATCAAAATTTAACCGTTGATTGTTGTTTACATTTATGCTTCATTGTTCTCATCAAATTTCGTTTTTTTAGATTTTCTTTTTTGAAAACATGATCTATTAGAGGGTGCAGGTAGATGAACGGTTTGGATTGTTGATATTATATTTAGAGTTTTACGGTTAGTGAAAATATTGCTTGATGTTTATAAAGTTTCTACAAATTATATGACATTGACTCATATTTCAGTTAACCGTAAATATCAAAACGTGATATCATCTTCTTACATCCGCCAGATGATCATGTTTTCAAAAAATAAAATTTTAAAAATGAAATTCAGTAAGAAGAATAAAGCGTAAATGACAATCGACGGTTAAATAAATTTAAGGTTTCACTACTACAAAATTATCTATTGCTGGCGGTCCAAAAACGTTTTTCAACGATCCAACCGTCAAACTTATTTGTACACATTCCAAGATTGCATACGTAAAAAATCGTAAAAAACAAACATTCAGAGATTACGTAACGGAACAAAATTTTCGACGGTTATAAATGAAAAATCACAATTTAACGGTTATTTTAGCTCCGATTTTGATGAATTTTTACAGATACACTCCTCGACCCTATAAGAATGTAATGAATAAATTTGATCTTTAATTTAAAATATTTACAATAGTGGATACCACAAAAACTTATTTTATACTTAATAGAAGTATAATATTAACTCTAAGTGTTTGTTTAATCTACTGTTTTGACACAATATGCATTCTACGAATTTTTTTTCAACGATCCAACCGTCAAACTTATTTGTACACATTCCGAGATCGCATACGTAAAAAATCGTAAAAAACAAACATTCAGAGATTACGTAATGGAACAAAAGTTTCGACGGTTATAAACGAAAAATCACAATTTAACGGTTATTTTATCTCCGATTTTGATACTTTTTTACAGATAAACTCCTCGACCTATAAGAATGTAATGAATAAATTTGATCTTTAATTTAAAGTATTTACACTAGTGGATACCACAAAAACTTATTTTATACTTAATAGAAGTATAATATTAACTAAGTGTTTGTTTAATTTACTGTTTTGACGCAATATGCATTCTACAAAAAAAATTTCAACGATCCAACCGTCAAACTTATTTGTACACATTCCGAGATCGCATACGTAAAAAATCATAAAAAAACAAACATTCAGAGATTACGTAACAGAACAAAAGTTTTCGATGGTTATAAATGAAAAATCACAATTTAACGGTAATTTTACCTCCGATTTTGATGATTTTTTACAAATACACTCCTCGACCCTATAAGAATGTAATGAATAAATTTGATCTTTAATTTAAAGTATTTACACTAGTGGATACCACCAAACTTATTTTATACTTAATAGAAGTATAATATTAACTCTAAGTGTTTGTTTAATCTACCGTTTTGACGCAATATGCATTATACGAAACTTTTTTCAACGATCCAACCGTCAAACTTATTTGTACACATTCCGAGATCGCATACGTAAAAAATCGTAAAAAAAAAACGTTCATAGATTACGTAATGGAACAAAAGTTTTCAACGGTTATAAACGAAAAATCAAAATTTAACGGTTATTTTATCTCCGATTTTGATGATTTTTTACAAATAGACTCCTCGACCTATAAAAATGTAATGAATAAATTTGATCTTTAATTTAAAGTATTTACACTAGTGGATACCACAAAAACTTATTTTATACTTAATAGAAGTATAATATTAACTCTAAGTGTTTGTTTAATCTACTGTTTTGACGCAATATGCATTCTACAAAACTTTGTTCAATGATCCAACCGTCAAACTTATTTGTACACATTCCGAGATCGCATACGTAAAAAATCATAAAAAACAAACATTCAGAGATTACGTAATGGAACAAAAGTTTTCGAAGATTATAAACGAAAAATCACAATTTAACGGTTATTTTAGCTCCGATTTTGATGATTTTTTACAGATACACTCCTCGACCCTATAAGAATGTAATGAATAAATTTGATCTTTAATTTAAAGTATTTACACTAGTGGATACCACAAAAACTTATTTTATACTTAATAAAAGTATAATATTAACTCCAAGTGTTTGTTTAATCTATCGTTTTGACGCAATATGGATTCTACAAAAAACATTTCAACGATCCAACCGTCAAACTTATTTGTACACATTCCAAGATCGCATATGTAAAAAATCGTAAAAAACAAACATTCAGAGATTACGTAATGGAACAAAAGTTTTCGACGATTATAAACGAAAAATCACAATTTAACGGTTATTTTAGCTCCGATTTTGATGATTTTTTACAGATACACTCCTCGACGCTATAAGAATGTAATGAATAAATTTGATCTTTAATTTAAAGTATTTACACAAGTGGATATCACAAAAACTTATTTTATACTTAATAGAAGTATAATATTAACTCTAAGTGTTTGTTTAATATACCGTTTTGACGCAATATGCATTCTACGAAACTTTTTTCAACAATCCAACCGTCAAATTTATTTGTACACATTCCGAGATTGCAAACTTAAAAAATCGTAAAAAACAAACATTCAGAGATTACGTAACGGAACAAAAGTTTTCGACGGTTATAAACGAAAAATTACAATTTAACGGTTATTTTAGCTTCGATTTTGATGATTTTGTACATATACACTCTTCGACCCTATAAGAATGTAATGAATAAATTTGATCTTTAATTTAAAGCATTTACATTTTTTTATATATGAGTGATTGTATATATATATTTTTACATTTTTTACACTTCTACAATAATTATTATTAATTTTATTAATTTTGCCCTCAAATAAAAAACATTATTCATGAGGGTTTGAAGGATTTTAAAAATCTAAACGATAATATAAGTGTAACAATTATCTATTCGTAGAGGAATAATGATAAATCACAAGTGTTTATATATTCTTTCACATTTTTCATACTTGTATGTATGTCTTCTTAGTTCTTGCATATACAAATAATATACTAGTATATTTTAATTTTGGACAAGAATATGTTATGTAAAATTTATCCTAGTAATGATAATAAGGAACTCTCATAATAAAAATAAATAATGACTAAAACTTTTTTTTTATTTTTTTATAATTTATATAGAACGATAATACAAAACTATATATTTAATATAGAATATATTGTATATATTAATATGACTATTGTATTTTATAATAAATCTTTTAGTAATTAAACTTTAAAATTATTAAAATAATTTTTTTCTTAACGGGTCGAAACGGGTTACCCACGTGTTACCCGCGTGTATAACGGGTCACCCGATAGTGACCCGATAAGTTATCGTGTTGACCCGAAACCCGTTATTTTCGTGTCGTTTTCATGTCGTGTCAAAAAATGCCAAGTCTAAGTGGACCTGGGCGGAATTTTTTATTTTAATTAAATTTAGTTTACAACGTATAAATAATTTCCCTTGTTTTACTTAAAAAAAAAAAAACTATACTTGTATTGGAAAACATAAAATGAAAAATGCAAGGATATATAAATTATAAAGTTTATTGAAAACATGGATATCAAAGAGTATAATTTATGAAGCATTTTAGCAGGAAGTGTAATTTAATGCCGATTCGTTACACATGTTAACTCACGTGTCATCAATCTGATTTTTATGTAAGCAAAAAAATATAGGATTGTTTATTGATTTGCCCTACCTTTAATCTCATTTAATTAACCCTAAACCCTAAACCATACTATAAAATGTCTAGATTGTCATTTTATATAACGTTCATGAGACATAATTGGTGAAAGTAAGGTGAAATGGTTTGATTTTGACAGCTTTAGAGCAAAGTGAGATAAATTCAGTTTAAAAAAATAGATTGAGACTAAAAGATAATTTCAGGAGGTCAATCAATAAATAAGCCAAATTTATATAACAACTATATATTAATACACCTGAGTCAGTAGTCTGAAGATTAGACTGCTCGAGTGGCTGATAGTGTAAAAATTTTAATACTATTTTTGTTAATTTTAAAACGACAAAAGACCAACAATTCAAAACTAAAAAGAGGCAAGGTATAATTGATCTATTTTTTTTTTATTACAAGCAATATCCTATAATATTCTAGAAATTAAAAGGCAGTACTCGGGTGGCGGTGATAGGAGGGCCTGGGCTGATTTTTTTATTTTAATTAAATTTATTACATAACATATAAATAATTTCACTTGTTTTACTTAAAAAAACTATACTTGTTGTAATGATATAATGCAAAATGCAAGGATATATAGATTATAAAGTAATACAATCTAAAACATGGATATTGAAGAGACTATTACAAAGAGATGCACATAGTCGTAGAGAGAGTCTTAGTTTCCTTTTCTATTTGAGACATAGTGAGTTGTGACCCTAACTCATTTGGAAAAAAGGAAAAAGTCACCTAGCCCCTCATGTAGGTACCCAACTCGATTTTTTAAACACTTAGGGATTAATCGTTGCAATGGTCAACTGCCTGGGCCGCCTTATAGAATACTTCCTGAACTAATCTACACTAAGACAATGAGAAATGATATGAACTCATTTGGTGGGTTGAAAGAAAAGCACTCACTATCAAAGTGAATCCACAAAATGCATAATTGGCTTAATTTTATACAAGGAATTTCATAGACCCTTAAATTCAAGCTTTATCAAATTTAACCACCTAGGCCACCTTTTAGAATACTTTGTGAACTAACATACACTAAAGCAAGAAGAAAGAAAATGAACTCATTTGGTGGGTTGAAAGAACACCCCTCACTATCAAAGTGATCCACTACATGCGTAACGTAATTTCATACAATGAATTTCGTAAACCCTTATTCAAGCTTTATCAAATTCAGCCAGACAGTGATTAAGCTAATTAAAAGGAGAGTGAAAGAACAAATGGGTTTATTGGACGATTAAAAAATGGATTTATTCAGACAATTTGCCTCTTTTTTTAATTTCAAAGACACATAAAAGTTAGAACACATTTAAGTGCTCAAATATAGTGTGCATAATTTAAACATGTTTCTAAAGCAATTGGTTGCTGAGTCATAGTCGCTTGCTTCTTTGAATGCTTCCGACATTAGCGATATGCCAAAAAGATTAATAGATAAATCAGTGTTAAACACACCAATAATGTGTCGACATAATATCTCAAAGAACTTTTTTGTACCTTTCCTCAATGCTTACCCAACTTCCAACAAGCATGTAATCAAATCGGAGCTGAAACTACTTATATTTTTCATTTTGAACTAATTCACTACAAATTTAAGATAATATTGTTTAATAGTCTGAAAACATAATATTAAACTATTAAGTAAAAAATATCTATACATATAGATACATATTAGTGTATACATATAATATTGGGAAATCGAGCAAAACAAATAATAATAATAATTACAAATCTCCATTGTTGAAAGGATCGCTTTCTAAGATTTTGTCAATATGTCAGCAAATTTGATTGATAATGTCGCCAATATTTAATCATGACGTCATTATATGATTTTAACCAATTTATCATTTGGGATTTGCAAAGTACTCATGTAAGGCAATTTCTGAAAAGGGTGTGCTATCCTGTAACATCCCACATCGTCCAAGGGAGTGCATCCTCTAAGCCTTATATGTATATTCTCATCTTTACCTAGCACGAGGCCTTTTGGGAGCTCATTGGCTTCGGGTTCTATTAGAACTTCGAAGTTAAGCGAGTTCGCGCGAGAGCATTCCCATGATGGGTGACCCACTGGGAAGTTCTGTTGTGAGTTCCCAGAAACAAAACCGTGAGGGCATGGTCGGGGCCCAAAGAGGACAATATCGTGCTATGGTGGAGTCGAGCCCGGGATGTGGTGGGGGTTATCAGACATTCACTAGTGATTATTATATATACAAGTTATGATTTGAGACATTGTACGACATGCTAGGTTTCCGAAAACCTATGTTTATCATGATATATGAGTTTTCATAAAACATGGGGGTTAGTATCTTGATAACTGTTATATATATATCAACTTGGTCCACTCATGTTTGTTTTGCGCCCCCTTCAGGACTTAGAATCGAGGCATACAATCCTAGCGTCAAGGCACTTCCGCATCGGTATCTTCTAGTCCTCTCGGTGTAGGACCCATTCTTTATTCATTCAATTTTATATTATTTCTTTTAGTATTCTAGTTAGTTGTATGCTCTGAACACGTTCCTTAAATGCATATTCTTTATTCTTTTATATTTATAAGTCTTATCTATCATTTGTTTTCAGCTTTTTCACTCAATAAATGGCTTTCGTCACCCTCGGGTGTCGACCAGCACATGCCTATCCTGGTATTCGGGGAATATCGGGATTGGGGCGTGTCGGATTGGTATCAGAGCCTATTCCTGGCCGGATGTGTGCCGACGAGGACGTCGGGCCCCTAAGGGAGTGGATTGTAATATCCCACATTGCCCAGGGGAGTGGATCATCTAAGCCTTATATGTATATTCCCATCTCTACCTAGCACGAGGCCTTTTGGGAGCTCATTGGCTTTGGATTCCATCGGAACTCCGAAGTTAAGCGAGTTCGCGCGAGAGCATTCCCAGGATGGGTGACCCAGTGGGAAGTTCTCGTGTGAGTTCCCAGAAACAAAATCGTGATGGCGTGGTTGGGCCCAAAGCAGATAATATCGTGCTACGGTTGAGTCGAGCCCGGGATGTGATGGGGGTTATCGGACATTCACTAGTGATTATTATATATACAAGTTATGACTTGAGACATTACACGGCATGCTAGGTTTCAGAAAACCTATGTTTATCATGATATATGAGTTTTCATAAAACCTGGGAGTTAGTATGTTGATAACTGTTTTATTATATATATATATTAACTTGGTCCACTCATGTTTGTTTTGCGCCCCCTTCTGGACCTCATAACGAGGAATACGATCTGAGCTACGAGGAATTTCCCTACCAGTGATTCAGTGCTATATCTTCTCTGCTTCGGCACCTATTGTAATAGCATTTCTCTATCTTAAATTTCCGCTTGTATTCTGTATTAGACGTATGCTCTGAACATGTTATGCGTTATCCTAATTTTAATAGTTAGCAATTGAACTTTAATATTGTGTTATTAGCTCCTATGCATATTTCTCAGCATGTGCTTAAATTAAATGGCTTTCGTCACCCTTCGGGTGTCGGCCAACACGTGACCATCCATATGTCCCCGAAGACATCGGGATCGGGGCGTGTCATATCCACACACCATTCTTTATTCCTCACACACCTCTTGTTAATTTCTATCATTTGATCCGACAACTGAAAATTAAGAGGAGCGTATAGGAAGTAAAAAAAGGTGCGTGGATATCACATTGCTTTCCCCAAAATATATCCACATACACCAAACTTTTGTTAATACTGCACCTTTTTCTTTAAATCTTGGGAATTTTTTGGGATTTATTTCCATTTATTCGTAGAGTAAATTGCAGACTCAAAGCTATAAGCATTCTGGTTTAATCATGCTTTTACCAAAGCTACAAGGGAAGAAGAAACAATCAACAAATGAAGTTACTCATAGTAAAATAAGCATTTTGACAGTTTGTGTTCTCACTTCAGTTTTCCTTTGAATTCATCTGAACAAACTCTATGTTTGGAAAACAGAGAAATGAAGTTAACCTCAAAGTAAACGAACATACGCAATCACGACTCAGTTAAGTCGATTTCTTATCTGCGAAGTAGAAACTAAACTCCAAAAGTCAGCAAGATAACCCTCAAGTCCTCCATCCAAATAAAGATAAAGATAGAATCCACTTAAGACGGATTCGAGTGGCACGAAGAAAAGACACACAACATCCCATTAAACCCCTTGTGCTTTACAGGTAAAATATGTGGAGGTCAGAGGTTTAACAAGCATGAAGGTCGACTGTGTAGGCAAGTGGGAACACAGTAAAGAGCGTATAGTGCTTCTAGACATGATTGCTAAATCTGGCCTTTGTTATATTACAAACTTTGAATGCTTACGGAGATTTCAGGCCTCAACTTATGAGTGGAGCAAAACCTACCCATCCCAGAAAGTATGAATCGTGACTGATGTAGAATATACAGATCAAGATCAAGATGAGCAAGGATGACATTCCTGATAAAATACATGTATCCTGGTTCTGGTTAAAGTTTAATCAACTATACAGGCGTCTATGGCACTAATATGACACAGAATTAAATCAACTAAAATAGTGTGACAGCAAAGAAATCCACAGAGAACGTCCACAGGTGATAACATAGTATACGCACAAGCCTTTCAAATTTTCTGACAAGGTAAATGCAACAGAAAAACTCACATCAAGCTTTCAAGAAGGATTAGAACCCTGGAGTATCTGTATTTCTCTTACAGTTTTCAAGCTTATCGTCTTTCTCAAATGCAATTGTGATCCCAGAAAAGGAAAAATACAATTGTAACTATACAACGTATTAACTAAGCATAATGTAGGAAACCAGGAAGCGATGGGGTATACATTTAAATAACCTATAGATATATCATAGTCCAATCTAACTTGAAAATCAAAACTAACATTTCAAATTCATCACCATTTCCAGCACAAGCATCAGCTTTCAAATCTGACCTTAAGGAGAGTCAATGCGTCAATACGTGCACAACCCACCTAGTCCACTAGAGAAAAATGATAGGCAAAAAGAAATGGGATGGCCCAAAATCATGAGAAGCCTATTCATATCCATTTCAAAACTGTTTTCCCATGACAGAAAGAGATCGACATAATTCTGAAATGCAAACTACTTAACAATAAACTCATCATGGTGTCAGTGCTCTAAGAAACCCTTTGAGATATGGTCCGGATAACCTTATCTTCATACTGAACAATACTGTTTATGCAATATGCCACCAACAGACAATTTTACTGGTTTAATTGTGGTTAAATCTGTGGTGACGATATTTATAGGCTTCAGATTCTGCCTGTGTGGTTCATCATTTATTACGCGTAACAGGTTATAACATTCTTTCTTTTTCTAAAGAGCAGATTAATCTTCTTAAAACCTAACATTTGAACTGCCGTTGAGTTTATTGAAGAAGCATGTATAAGAACCTTCGTGAAGACTAAAGAGAAACATACAAACATCTATAGCGTGTAAGTGGGTGTATGTGCGGGTGGTGCATTTGCCCAGCATGTAAATGGACCACATCAACTC
This sequence comes from Malus fusca, assembly GCA_035220775.1. Taxonomy (NCBI): domain Eukaryota; kingdom Viridiplantae; phylum Streptophyta; class Magnoliopsida; order Rosales; family Rosaceae; genus Malus; species Malus fusca. Next base: position 23,111,803 of record CM069070.1, read on the forward strand.
ATGAAGTGAGTGTTGACCATCATCTATATGAGAAATACATTCAATATGACAGAGTGATGCAAGGTTAAGTTTAAACTTCTGCTTCTGGCTTATGTTGGCTGTGTGCTAATAGATCCACCTGCACATAATCACATAGATACCTATTAGAATATCTGAAACTGCCTTCTAATTACAAACACTCAGACACCATTATAAGGCTCGTGTAAATTACGCCGCGTGACTCTTTGGTTGGTAAAACTGTAAAAGACGTGTATAAATATAGGGGTTATTAAGTTGTAACAAGTTAGTAAGTTAGTACAATGCTAACCATTAGTTTGAGTGCCATCAGTAGCTACAAAACTTCATCTCATGATCCAAACATGCCTTTAATTCATTTTTTAAACCCTCATTCAAGGATCACTATTGCAAATAACTGGCCAAATAAAACAACGTTTAGTTATACAACTATGTTCAAACAAATAAACGAACACAATTTCCTATAAAATGTGACAACCCGTCCCTACTTTTACGATTTCATTAATTTTTAAAAGCACAAATTGACGAAAATGCCCTAGAGGCGAGATTATTGGCTTTTGTTGACCGTTAGTTCGTGACACGTATGAACTATTACTTTACCGTATTCTAGAAGTACTCGGCAGTGCGAACACGTAGATGCAAGCATAATTGAAATCGGAACTACGATGGAGGTTTTACGGAACTACAAATCCGGAAAGTACTTTTATAAAGATTACTATTTATTATTTTATATATATTTCTCATAATTATTATATTATTATTTTAATATTTTTTTATTATGTTATTATTTAATATTAGTTAAGGGAGAGGGACGGATGAGAGAAGAAAAAAAAAGGAGAAAAGAAGAGGCATGCTGCCCAATCGGGAAAAAGAAGGAAGAAAGGAGGAGGAGTAGGGCTCAACGAATGGGGAAGAGAGAGGAAAGACAAGGACCAATCGGGAGGAAGAAAGAGAGGACTAAGGAGGGAAGGAGTGAACACGGGATTAGAAACCCCTTTCTCTTTGACCACGTTTCAAATCCACGACTCGATTGCAGACCCGACGGCTGCAGTCTAATTCCGACACTCCTCCGACGATTTTCAAGAGAAATTCATCGAGCTTTCACTTGGAAACTTGTTCCCAACCTCTCCTCTTCCATTTATACCCATTATAGACGAGGATTAGCTCCTATTTCTAGTATAATAGCATCGGTGGCGCCGGGGCTTCCATGGCGTCAATTTGCCATTCTTGAAGGTGTTACCGTCGATCCTTACCATCAAACAACTTCCCTTGAGCCTTGGAACAAAGCCCAATCAGTTATAGGGGCGGCGGAACATTGAGGGAGGAAAAATTGAAGCTCACCCATTCTAGGGTTTCCGGCGGGTGCGAGCTAAATTGGAGCTTTTCCTAGCCAAATTGGACTTGGCCACAGGTATAAAACTTGCTATACTCATTGAGATCTTCATTCCTGTAAAAATTTGAGAATTTTTGGAAATAGTTGAATTTTACGGCGAGTGAGGGAGGCCAGCCGCCACGTGCAGTGGCGCGTGGGCCGAGGCACCCCTTGACCTTCCTAAGCTAAGTTTGATACCCCAATTCTATAGGTGAATTCCGATTGATGAAATCTCATCGCTTGAACATAGTTTTGATAGAGACCGCTACTTGATCCTTATATGAATTGACACCGTTGGATCGTCACCAAACTTTAATATGTTATAGTACGTAATATTTGAGGACATTAGAAACTTACGAATTGGGAATCTGATGTACGGATCCCCGAATTTAATTTGTAAGCTGGTAAAATAAAATGTTGACCGCCACTTGAATTTGCAATTGGCGGAGATCCAACCGTTGGATTGTAATGAAATTTTAGTATGATGTTTTAGAAGCATAATGTGGATCTTTGGAAGTTACGGATCGAAAATCCAAGTTGTGGATCTTCTGAATCGAATTATGTAGGGTTGTGGACCATACCGTCGACCTTTGACCGACAGTTGACTTTTGGTCAATGGGTTTCATATCATGCTTAATAATCCTATAGGATGCTTAGGTACGTTCAGGTAAGTTTATTATGTTGTTTTGAATTATTGCATCATTATGGCATGCTTATATTCATATAGTCTGCTCATCATTGCTACACTCAGGTGTTAGTGCTCAGCCCAGGGCTAGGCTAGTCTTTCACGTGTTGTTCACATTAGCATCTCACGCTCGCCTTGGATCCAAGTAGGTGCTAGTCCTATCGTACATATTGCAATAGGCAATTTCGACTTGTATGTGACAGGGAATAACACTAGTCTTCACGTGATTGTAGCTCTAGAGCGTATATTATTACACCTAGTCATGTCGTACATGTCGCATTAGGCGACTCTGACTCGTGTGTTGGCATAGATTGATGATCAATAGGTGCAGTCGTCCAGGTCGCATTAGGCGACTCCGACTTGCATGCTAGTATAAATTGTTGAGCACCTAATTTTACTTATATTACTGTTGAGATTTTGTGATTTTGGGATGTCATACCTTATTTACGTTTGGCAGGCTACGGTAAGTATTTTTCATACTAAACGTAGTATGTATATTTTGGAAACTATACATGTTTTACGGCAATGGGTTATAACGTTTTCAAAGGTTTTTATAAAACTTTATTTTCGGGCCTACTCACCTTTGTTTTTCGCTCCTCCAGGTTTTAGTAGATGAGATTTCGTATCGACGAGGATTCTTGGCAAATATTGGTATTGGAGATTAACTTCAATTGTATAATTCTCATCTTACTTTACTGCACCCTACTTATGCTCTGTCATCACGTGTGAATTGAGTTTATTCCCGCTTACAACACACTCTTGTATTTAGGCACTTTTAGGTTTAAATTTATTCACATTTTCCACATCACTACACTTTATGGCTAGCACAGCTCGATTCGGAGTCCTAATGGCATTCTGGGTTGGAGTGTGTCAGTTTGGTATCAGAGCATAAGTTGGGCAGTATTACGTTCATCACACGAGTGATGTAAGCATTCTAGGTTCTTGAGCCTAATGTTCGAATCTTGCCACCTCGTCGAATACGAAAAATGTGTTAGCTTTTCCTAAGTTTTGGGCAGTTTTGTTGACTTATCGGCATTCTAGAACATCATTTTGGCAGACGCCTCTAGATTTAAGAGACGAACCTCCCTGCCAAGGAAAGATATGGATTTGAAACAAGTTGATGGCCTTGAAGTAGGGCTACTATATCCATAGTTGTGCATCATGAGGGATTTACCCACCAATTCCACTACCATCTAGTCATTTCTACCAACCATTCGAGAATGGAAGCTAAGAATAGTTTTGATCCCTTGGAAGTATATGTTAGTATACCTTTTATCGGAATTCCTACGAAGTTGTACTTTCGTCAAAATTTTCAGAAATGTCTCTAGTGACAATGTGGTGCTAAAGGGGCAGCACTTAACGGAAGAACATTAGGGGGACAGTCACTTTTGGTCCCTGATAGCACTAATCTTTCCAAACGCATTAGGGATCATTCCGGATCTTTAGGAGAAAGATCGACCTCCGTTTAAGTCCGTCCTAAAGTAGATTATTAGAAAATCCTTTTTCTGGCCTTAGGACGTTCCAGCCAACACTAGTTTCCCGAGTTTCTTTTGGTGATGTACTCGTCATTTTGACTAGCCTATGCACAGGTGTACGAGTTGTTATACCTACAGTCAGTAGAAATCCTCGAGATAGTAAGTATTTTCCCTAGAATTAATGAAACCACTTCACTGGACCAGTTCCTTACCAATCGCCCAAAACCAACTATCCGAGTGGGCTCTAGCCTGTAATCAGCCTATGATGGCATTATTAATTGACGATACTGTTCAATATCCAGGAACTGTCAACCAGTATTCAGGCGGTATGATTTTTGATACCGGACACAGTTTCTAGTATCTGGGTAGCGACAATATAAACAAATATCATATGTGTGTTAATTAGTGGCACGACTAATAGGCCGATTAACAGTTACTACCTGAGCCGAAGAAATTTAGGTTCAAGCTTTGTATTATGACAGTAAACGAATGGTTGTTTATACCTTATAAACCATCTAAGTAAACAAAACCTCTTTGACTAGCCACATTTTCGATCACTTCCACAGGCAAACATTAGAATTGAAGCACGAGTTAATTTCCCGCTATAAGAGTAAGTAGAGTATCGAGAAAGCTGTGAAGACCTTTTAGTTCGCGTCGTAGTGAAAGGAAGTAGTATGGTACGTTTCGAGGACGTACATTTAGGCATTATATTCCAAAATCTTACCTAAGATATCATCAAATGGTGAAGTGAAGTACACCATCAATCCACTTTATTGCACTACACCAGTTTTTCCTTGCATCTTTTCGGACAAGTCCTACTTCATTGGGAGAACTTAGTTACTAAAGCTTACCGATTAGGAATTTATGCAACCAAACACCTTATCTAAGAAACCTCAAACCTATTCGCGAAGGCGAAAGGCCGAACCTTATGGTTATACCTAGATTTAGCAACTTCCTCGGGTACGATTAAAACCGTTAATCCCCATATTTCGAATTAATGGTTTGGCCAACCAACCTTTGTAACTCGAGTTTTCTTCCATAGCCTGACAAATTCAAAGTGGTCTTATCAATGCCCTTCTCATATACCTCGGCAGTGAGACCAGATTCTCTAAACCTAGACAATCAGCTTTATACCAAATTTCTCAAACGTTAGTTTTGTTTAGATTGGTACTTTTTCCAGGAGACGTGATCTCTGTAGACGATATTCCTTTCTTTTTCCAAAAAGATTGTAGAGGAAGAAAGTGGAAATTCTCACAAAGTATTGTGAATTTCGAGATATCTTTGGTCTTGTTAATTTTATCGACAATTGATTAGGGATTTTTCAGCTATAGTGTTTTTCCTCACTCACGACCGAGGGAAGTTAGTTTAGTTGTGATGTTAGTTATGAATAAAGTTTTTGACAACCGAATTGTTGTCTCAACCTACCTTTGTGTTACACATTTCGATGACATTGGTCATTTTAGAAATCCTTAATGATGTGTTCTTTGGATGTTTCAACTGTGCTGAGGCAGCATGATGGAGAATCGCTTATACTTTCCAACGGTTAGAACTGTTCGAAATGAACCGTCTTATTCATGACCTAGAGTAAACAGTTGTCACCTTCATCGAAAACCGAATGACACTTCTCTGTGGAGAAACGTGTCCAAAATATTTTTCAACCTTAGACCTCTCAAGTACATATTCATTTGAAAAAAGTTAGATTTCTGATAATGGCGATAGAGGAACCAAATCAACATCTATGATTGCACCATCGTGTATCACCCCGATCATGCATATGTAGTTACACTTCACTGCGACGAAAAATATATTTACCCTTGAACATTTTCAGCCTTCCCTATCCCATTCTAGCTGGAGTTCACAAGCATCGATTTGACGTTATTTCCGAATTATTAAAGAGTCGTTCGAGTGGTTATAATCATTTCCTGTAAATGAATGAAGATGGGAAATCTCACCATAAGCTCATGGTACGAGGTATCTTGTACATGTGGAGATTATGATGATGTTTCGATGATTATAGATCGACTTGACAAGTCAACTTACTTCCGTTGGTCCAGATGGACAACATTTTAGATCTCTTGGTAAATTTCTCATTCTTGAATTTATCAGGTTTTATGGAATTTTGATCAACATTTACTTTGACCATGATGCCATAGCCACCTCTTTGTGCTATAAGACATTCTAGTCAACTTTGGGTCTGTGTATACTCTACTGCAGTTCGTATTATTTCGAAGGCTGGTAAAATGTTCAGAAGAATTGCTTGAATATTGAAATCTAGTTGTGATCATAAATTCTTCAATCACCGGACAAGTACTCCGTCGAATGGATCGTTACTGTTGGTGATTGAATTTTTCGGAAGTTGCTTTTGTAGTGTGATGGCATGCAATCAACCTAGATATCTTGAACTCTAAATTTGATGGACTTTTTTTTACTCTCAAATTCTTGAGCGTTCTTTTAGTTCGACATAGTTCTTTGCTAAATTCGAGAAGAATTCTATATGAATCGGCTCACTATGGCATTGTGAACTGCATTGTTCGACTATATAGTGTGTGTGTGTGTGTGTGTCACTATTGTATCTCACCGTGACACGTGTTTTACTTCTAAGTCTTTGGCAATCTTCTTGAAGGCCATGTGTACTAAGGTTATGCTAGTATCACATTTTTACCCTTAAGCTAACGTTTAGTCTGAAACGAACTACTCAGACTTTAGCGGACGTGTTTCAATTTGTCCATTCTACAATTAGCATGGTTGTAAAATGCAGTTATCTTTATTTTAGATGTATGTAACTACGGTTACAAATTCTGATTTTGAGTATGGCACTGTTTGAAACATTGCATGGAGACTTTAAGCACAATATATGTTTGACAGAAGAGTATTGTAAACAGGTATTTGAATAATCAAGATTACGATATAGAAAATTTTATGATATTGACGATGTTGCCCGAAAGGGGTAGTGCATGAATACAATCGAGGCTTTGATAAGACGTTGTATGTGTATTTCCTAATGGGGGGCATGGTGGTAATATTGCACCCTCGGAAATTTGTTACTTGCTTATCGAGACACAGTGAGTTGTTGGTATTGCGGGCTGCAGATCGTAATATTAAGAACTTATTTGTAGAATGCGTTAAGCAAGTGGACATCTAGGTCCTCTACGTTAGTATTTTATTTATTTATACGTTTAGTTATTTACTTATTGTTTGGTCTTGACCCAAGGTTACTACACGCTTACCTTCGGAATACGTGACGTAACGAATGCGTAGGTGAAAAATAATATATGTTCAGTTTTGATTTCAATACAACTATTTTAAATGGTACGTTATATGATATATGTATTTTGACGATGTGTTGCTTTATATCTATTTTTGACTTGATGTTTTCGTAAAGGATTTTATACTGTAGTATTGTATTGAAGGAGAAGGAAAGTATGAGTTTGGGGGCATGAAAGAGGAATCACTGCACTCCGATCACAACGGAATGGCATTCTTTTTTATGCAACTGCTCAAGCTTGATTTCTTCCTTATATATACTTTTTCCTACCTTTTGGAGTATATTATGTATAGCAAATGTTTTTAAATTTTGGGGACGATTTTTTTTTTTTTAGGTGGGTAGATTGTGACAACCCGTCCCTACTTTTACGGTTTCATTAATTTTTAAAAGGGTGAATTGATGAAAATGCCCTAGAGGCGAGATTATTGGCTTTCGTTGACCGTTAGTTCGTGACGCGTACGAACTATTACTTTACCGTATTCCAGAAGTACTCGACGGTGCGAACGCGTAGACGCAAGCAGAATTGAAATCGAAACTACGACGAAGGTTTTAAGGAACTACTAATCCAGAAAGTACTTTTATAAAGATTACTATTTATTATTTTATATATTTCTCGTAATTATTATATTATTATTTAATATTATTTTTTATTATGTTATTATTTAATATTAGTTAAGGGAGAGGGACGAATGAGAGAAGAAAAAAAAAGGAGAAAAGAAGAGGTATGTTGCCCAATCGAGAAAAAGAAGGAAGAAAGGAGGAGGATGAGGGCTCAACGAATGGGGAAGAGAGAGAGGAAAGACAAGGACCAATCGGGAGGAAGAAAGAGAGGACCAAGGAGGGAAGGAGTGAACAGGGGATTAGAAACCCCTTTCGCTTTGACCCGTTTCGGATCCACGACCTGATTGCAGACTTGACGGCTGCAATCCAATTTTGGCACTCCTCCGACGATTTTCAGGCAAAATTCATCGATCTTTCCCTTGGAAACTTATTCCCGACCTCTCCTCTTCCATTTCCACCCATTATAGACGAGGATTAGCTCATATTTCTAGTAGAATAGCATCGGTGGAGCTGGGACTTCCATGGCATCGATCCGCCATTCTTGAAGGCATTACCGTCGATCCCCACCATCAAACAACTTCTCTTGAGCCCTGGAACGAACCCCAATCAGTTATACGAGTGGCAGAACACCGAGGAGAAAGAATCGAAGTTCATCCATTCTAGGGTTTTCGGCGAGTGCGAGCTAAATTGGAGCTTTTCCCGGCCAAATTGGATTTGGCCACAAGTATAAAACTTGCTATACTCATTGAGATCTTCATTCCTCTAAAAATTTGAGATTTTTTTGAAATAGTTGAATTTTATGGCGAGTGGGGGCGGCCGGCCGCCGTGTGCAACGACGCGTGGACCGATGCACCTCTTGACCTTCTTAAGCTAACTTTGATACCCAAATTCCATAGGTGTAGTCTGATTGATTAAATCTCATCGTTTAAACATAGTTTTGATAGAGACCGCTACTTGATCCTTATATGAATTGACGATCAAACCGTTGGATCGTCACCAAACTTTAATACGTTATAATTCGTAATATTTGAGGATATTAGAAACTTACGGATTGGGAATCCGACATACGGATCTTCTCGAATTAAATTTGTAAGCTCGTAAAATAAAACGTTGACCGCCACTTGAATTTGCTATTGGCGGAGATCCAACCGTTGGATCGTAATGAAATTTTAGTATGATGTTTTAGAAGTATAATGTGGATCGTTGGAAAGTACAGATCAGAAATTCGAGTTGCGAATCTTCTGGATCAAATAACGTAGGTTTGAGGACCCTATTGTCGACCTTTGACCGACTATTGACTTTTGGTCAATGGGTTTCAAATCATTTTAGAATGTCCTTGGGGATGTGTTTTATGTAAGTTATGTATTCTATCGATAATAACTCTGAGACGTGATTTGATAATTGTTCTAGGCGCTGATTGTTCGTGACACCTCGATATTCGTGCTAGGGAGTTGTAGCGCGGACTTCAAGTGAGTGGGTCTTTTCCTTTTTATAGTGTGTATATATATATGTATATATATATATATATATATGTATATATATGATTGATAGTTTCAACAAATGCTTTTGAATTGATTGATGCATATCATGCCATGATTAAATATTGTTATTAGAAATGTTGTACTATGGTGAAATGCTCAATAATCCTACGGGATGCGCAGGTTAGTTCATGTAAGTTTATTATGTTGTTTCGAATTATTGCATCATTATGGCATGCTTATATTCATATAGTTTGCTCATCATTGCTACACCCAGGTGTTAGTGCTCAGCCCAAGGCCAGGTTAGTCTTTCACGTGTTGTTCACATCAGCACCACACACTTGCCTTGGATCCAAGTAGGTGCTGGTCCTATCGTACAGATTACAATAGGCAATTCCGACTTGTAAGTGACAGGGAATATCGCTAGTATTCACATGATTGTAGCACTAGAGGGTATATTATTACACCTAGTCATGTCGTACAAATCACATTAGGTGACTCCGACTCGTTTGCTAGCATAGATTGATGAGCAATAGGTGTAGTCGTATAGGTCGCATTAGGCGACTCCGACTTGCGTGCTAGTTAGATTATTGAGCATCTGATTTTACTTATATTACTGTTGAGATTTTTTTGATTTTGGGATGTCATACCTTATTTATGTTTGGCAGGCTACGGTAAGTATTTTTCATACTATACATAGTATGTTTATTTTGGAAACTATACATAGTATGTATATTTTGGAAACTATACATGTTTTACGGCAAGGGGTTATAACGTTTTCAAAGGTTTTTATAAAACTTTATTTTCAGGCCCACTCACCCTTGTTTTTCGCCCCTCCAAGTTTTAGTAGCTGAGTTTTCATATTGACGAGGATTCTTGGCAAATATTGGTATTGGAGATTACCTTCAATGGTATAATTCTCATCCTACTTTACTGTACTCTACTTATCCTTTGTCATCACATGTGAATTGGGTTCATTCATGCTCACAACGCACTCTTGTATTTAGGCATTTTTAGGTTTAAATTTATTCTCATTTTCCACATCACTACACTTTATGGCTTCATCACCTTCCAGGTGTCGGCTAGCACATCTCGATTCGGAGTCCTAGTGGACATTCCGGGTCGAGGTGTGTCATTAACAATGAAAGTTACATCTTAACAATCATATGTGAAATTTATTTTAATTTGACTAATATTTTGTAAAGATGATTTTGAATTATATGACCTTAAAGACGAACGACTCGGGTTATAAAATGAAATTTTATAGTGGGACTAAAACAAATAATTAATGTTATAATAACTTATGAGTGCTGATATACCTTGTGAAAGGAATGGACAACATGTAAGCCGATCTGCAAAAAAAAAAAAAAAAAAAAGAAAAAAAAACATGAAGGAAGGATGAGGATAGAAGGATTTTTGAAACGAAAAAATGTGGATGCTCTTTCCAATTAAAGGGTAAGAAGGTAGCAATTGATGTTGATTGGATATTGGTGGTAATAATTTTAGTGCATAATCACACAACAATAAAGCATTTGTATGGTCATTCATTTGCTGATAGATTATTGTCGAAGCAAACTTCATTGTTAACGAAATAGAATTTAAATTTTTTAAGAATAATAGTGGGTGAGGAAATAGCATATCAGAGGTTATTTTAAGAATAATAGTTGGCGGAAAAATAGCATTGACTTTTGTAATGGGTAGGACTATAATGTGGATAGAGAAAAATGACACTGAAGTGAGTCTAGTAGCTCTCAAAATTTAATACCCAATTAACCTTATGTAAAAAGACTTTATAAGGCTTGTTAAAAATTAATCCTCTTGTTTTGGCCAAAGTGTGACCCGTTAGCCCATAAACAAGTACTGTGACGAAGCGGCTATTGCTCACCCGACACGATCGTACGATGGCACAATTCACCCTCTCATATATTCTTTGTTGTAAAAAAAAAAAAGACAAATATTTAAAAAACTTGAATTGAGAGACGAATAGCCCAATCTACCCAGCAACCTCCTTATTTTATCTCTTCATCCTTCACCCTTTTTAACTCATTTGTCCCCTTCACCTTCTCTCTCTTCCGTCCACCTCACTCACCCCAAATTACTTTAGTCTAAAGTAAGCATTGCAATTGGCACTATTCAAATGAACAGTGTTTCAATCTGAATTTCAGTTTAATTACAACCACGCTATTGCTCTTTGTGTTGGTTTTAGCTAAAAAGTTGGGCCCTCTGTCAGGCCAAAATGTGATGGTTTTAGCTAAGAAGCCCAGCCCTCACTCAGGCCCAAATGATTTAATTACAGTTCTACCCATCAAAGATTACAATCCGATGGTGTATTTGGAAGGGCAATTTTGTCCTCTCGGTTTTGGGAGAGATAGAGGGTAATCGGGTAGGTTTCATTTGCTGTCATTAAATGAGGGTTTTGGGGATGGAGGGGAGAGAGAGATCGCGATGGAAAGAAAGCGATGAGGAGTGGTAGGGGTCTCGGCACTGTTGTTGCAGATGAATTTCACAAGTGGGAGAGTGGCTATGGTCAGAGAATACCGTATGGGTCGTCGGGATTTCAGGGAGAGAGGTAGGGGTCATGAACAAACACTACTAAAAGTGGTGTGTGCCGAATCTTGCGCTCCATGCCTGAAATCCAAAGATAAGTTCGGTTTTTTAATTGGATTCTTTAATGTTAGCTTAGATTTTCGAATTGTTTAGTATGTTAGGTCCGGTTTTGGGGGATTTATCTCTCTGTTTATTGCCTTATTTGTTTCATTTTTTGTCATTTTGGGGATTCACTCTCTATTCTATCTCTTTATTCTTTATTTTATGGTCAGCTCCTTTTTTTTTTTGGGTTTTTTTTTGTGGGTTTTCAGTTCGTTAATTTGTTTAGTTGTTGTTAATTTTACAGTTTAATTGTTTCATCTAATCTGGATTGTTAAGTTTTGGACATTTTTGTTCCCAAAATCCACATGAACTGAGCTTTAATGCTGAAGGAGACCTGGGTTTTATTTTGTGTTGGAGTTTATAATGTATTTAGATTGGGAACACAATCTATGTTGAATTCTAAGTTTTTATCCACTTTTGCTTTTATTCCCCTTCAATGGTTTTAATTAATTGTTGTTTCAGTATAACTATTGCTCTGTAAACTGCGAAATTAGGTGTAAGAAGATCTTAGCTGTGAATTTTTGTCATGTGTAGAGGACTTGGGAGGGTGCAATACCAAGTGAAGAATTACAGCTTCAGAAGGTAGACTTTCCTTCATTTAGATTTTAATCTCTATGTCTGGAAAATAAGGTTTATGATTTTGGTATGCATATGTGGTTTTGTGTTCTATGTGTATTGATTCACTGATGAAAAAATGTAGCCATAAAATATTTATTTTGACATCTTTTTTTTCTTTTTCTTTTTATTTTTATGTTTTATAAAAAGGTTGTATGATTTGTAAAGCATGAATATTTAACTCAAAGATCGGGCTATTTCCTTACTGCATTTTGTTTAAATGATAACCATAGTATCAGTCTTTCATGACATACACTTTGGATTATACTATAAGAAGTAGAGATTTATGTTAAAGGACCATACCAAATGAGTCAGGTTCACACGCACACACACGCACACACACGCACATCTGATCTAAAGTTAGTCTATTAGATGGTTTCTACATTGTCCCCCCCCCTTGCTAAATCTATTTCAAGGCTGGAAGGAGAGTTAAAACATATGTTATTGTCTTATATGTTTGTATTTGAATGGTAACGTTGTTGTTCTTCTAGTGCAAAAATCTTCCTTTGAATCCATTTCAGCTTAGGCTCTACTTTTCTTTTATTTCAGCTTCATTTTCATGTTCATCATGTCCTGTTTGTATGTGTTTTGTGTTGGCACTAGAGGGTGGTGGTTGTTGGAGAACAATTCAGAAATAAATAAAAATAACAGAAATAACAATGTGAAATTCTAATACTTTTTTAACCACAAATACTTGCATTACAGAATGAAATACATAAATAAATACAGGAATTAAAATGGTACTAACTTGATTAACCATAGGTAGAGGCTAGCGCAAAAGTTATGTCATTCGAATAGTATTTCCGTCCCGCTCTTGTGCTTGTGGTTCTACAACGTCTGCTCAACCAGGATACAACTATCTAATTCTACAACCCGCACTGGATTATAGATTTCTAGTGAATTTTCTTTGTGTGTTTACTCTTTGGAAAGTTTGTACGGAAGTGAAGGAGGAAGAAAAGATGATCTACGATGGAACTGAAACTCCAGTTATATAGGCTCTTTCATACCTCTTCAAATACCTTTTGGATGTATCTGAAGCTACACAACTCTTTCCAAATAGTTATGTCTATTTATCAAAACGTTTTTAATTAATTTTAATTAAAAACTTAATTTGAATTTAAAATTAATGATCTGATTAATTTTAATTCTTAGGCCCCAAGTGCCCCAAGGGCCTTGTCTTGATTAATTAATATTAATTAATATTAATATTGTGGTATAATCATCAAGCCTAATCCACACAATTAGTGGCCCAAACCCCAATCCTCATTCCAAATGGTCCAACACCTAATCACTAATAAAGGTGACTAACTTAATATAAGAATCTCAAGTTCCCTTGAATTCCCCGATGTGGGACTAAAGGAGCTCAAAAACTCCAACAATACCCCACATTTTGAGCCGACTAACACACATCAAGAGAGGTGTCTTTTGAACTTGAACCTACCTTAGTATATACTTATTGGATTTACTAGATGACGCAGTGACTATAAAATCTTGAACTGTTCATCTCCGCAGTAAACCAAGACAATAACCAAAACATATGTCACACTTACACATTGCAAATTCATACGTTTGTGTTCATTTTGGTCGTGAACAAATCTTGGATTCATGAGAAATTTAGAGAATGTAGCCATATAATTCTCATAAATAGGACCCCACATTTACCCTCATATAGGTGATATTGATTAAGAATAGGTTGCTACTATTCCACTTGATTTACAAGTATCAATATCATTAAACTAATGTATCCTACACCAATCAGCAGTCACCGCACTTCTTCCATTATAGGAATGGGTATGTAAGTGTGTTTCTTCTTTGAATCTAGCCAAACCAGTCTGCCTATTGGACCTAGACCATGGAATTTCCAATCAACTAGGTTAGGTTTCCATTTGGCAGTTTCATTTTACTTTATTGGCCTTAAACTCATTCCCCTTGATGTATGCTTAACTTGCTCTCTAGATAAACCTTTAGTAAGCGTATCCGCAATATTATCTTTTGATTTAACATACTCAATATAAATTACACCACTAGAGAGCCATTGCTTTATTGTATTATCCCTTCATCTAATTTGTCTAGACTTCCCATTGTATACACTATTTTTAGCTCGATATTGTGCAGCTAAACTATCACAGTGTATACATATTGCCGTTACAGGTTTAGGCTATATGGGAACATCTTCCAAAAAATCTCTTAGGCACTCAGCTTCTTCTCCAACCTTATCGAGAGCTATAAATTCCGATTCCATCGTTGATCGGGCTATGCATGTTTGTTTGGAAGATTTCCAAGATATTGATGCTCCTCCCAAAGTAAATACATATCCACTTGTGGATTTTGTATCAGTACTATCGAATATCCAATTCGCATTAGTAAATCCTTCAAGCACATGAGGATACCTCGTATAATGCAACCCATAATTTATTGTATGCTTTAAGTATCTCAATACTCTAATTAAAGCTTCCCAATGATCATGCCCAGGATTGCATGTATATCTACTCAGTCTACTCACTGAGTATGCTATATTAGGCCTTGTACAGTTCATAATGTACATAAGGCTTCCAATAACGTGTGAATATTCATGTTGAGATATAGCATCACCACTATTTTTCTTCGGTTTGCTATTGGCATCAAAAGGAGTAATTGCATCTTTACTTCCCAAATAACCATATTTTCTAAGTGTAGCTTCTATATAATGGGATTGTGTAAGAGTATAACCTTCTTGGTTTCTTTTGATTTTTATACCAAGAATCACATCGGCTAGACCAAGATCTTTCATATCGAAACTTGATTTCAATATCTTCTTGTTCCAATTTATTATCTCTTTGTTAGTGCCCTTTATAAGCATATCATCTACATATAAACACAACATAACACAAGCATTATTTTGAGTTTTTGTGTAGACACCCTTATCACACTCATTTATCTTAAACCCATGTGTGATCATAATATGGTCAAATTTTTCATGCCATTGTTTTGGAGCTTGTTTAAGCCCATATAGCGATTTCACAAGTTTACAAACTTTATGTTCTTGACCTTTAACCACAATCCCCTCGTGTAACACCCGCCCCCTAATTATAAAGATATATGTATGTAAATATCCCAAAACATTTTAATTATATCAATTTTGTCCCATTTTATCTACCCAATCTGAAAATGGATTCCTTTCTTTCTCACTCTGCCACGTGGCAGCATCCCCCTCACTTCTCTCTCTGTCCCCCCCCCCGTGATTCCCTTCTTCCTTCTTCTTCTTTTATGTTCTTTTTCTTTCTTTCTTCTGTCTGTCTCTCTCTCGGCCCTCTCTCATAGCTCCCTCATCTCTCTTCTCGACCGCGAACGCACGCACGCACCCATCTCCCCTGCGCGAGGAAGACAGCATCATCACCATCTCGTCATTCTCCCCCTCTGTCCCGTGCTGCAACCCCAGGAAACCCGGAAAGGAACTCCGGCGAGTTCCTATTTTCCTGGTGAGGTAAGCCTCAAATCTCCCCTATTTCGTCCTTGAATCTTGCTGGAATGACTTTTAAATGAGATTATTTCTTGATTTTGGAGGTTTTTAGGATGAAACCACCACGGGTGTAGGCACACCCATCTCCGGCGACTTTCGAGAGAATTTCCGGCCAAAACACGACGAGTTGGCCGGCGTGCAAGGTATCAATCTCTTCGTCTCGCTGAGTACTACAACTTTCCTTTTTGTTTCACCCAATTTCGTTGAGTATTGAAGAAGTTATATCCATTTGAATCTTACCCAGTTTCCGACGAGTCCGACGGCTTTCGAGGCGTTTTCCGGAAAAACCACGGCGAGTTGGCTGTCGTGTGAGGTACCATTCTCTTCGTCTCTTCGAGGGCTACAACTTTCGTTTTTGTCTCGCTTAATTTCGTCGAGTAGTGATAAAGTTATAGCCGTTTAAAGTTGGGTGATTTTCCGGCCGAATTCCGGCTTTCTCTCCCACTGGGTCCGGCGACCCACCAAAACCCAAGCCCTTTGGGCTTTCTCTGCCGAGCCCAACCCCTTTGGTTGTGAGGCCTTTGGGCCTTTGTGTGTGTGTGTGTGTTGTGAGGGCTTGCCTTGTGCAGCCCGTGTGTGTGTATGTATATTTAGTGTGTGTGTGTGTGTGTGTGTGTGTGAGTGAGTGTGTGTGTGTGTTGTGTGTGGGTTTGGGCCTAAGCCCAAACCACCCATTTTCACCCTAACCCTTTTAAACCAAAAACCTTAGGACCCTAAACCCAAAACCCAATAAATCCTAATCCTAGTTAACCTAAACCTAAACCCTAATTCGGATTTCAAGCCTAAAACCCGTTAGACCTAATTTGACCGTTGACCCCCGGTCAACGTTGACTTTAGGGTTGACTTTTCGGGTTTTCGTCCAGGACCCTTCTTAGGGTAATTCGACGTCCTGAATCCGTTTCCGACGTCCGTTTTCCCAAATTCAATTGCTATAATAGAGTTTTATTAATTGGACCATTTATGTACTTAGGGGCAATTATCTGTGGCGTTCCTTCTTCGATAGGTTGTGTGGCTCTTCGGCGGCGAAGTACTGTGAGTGGACCCCTTCTAAAATGCATGTTTTATAGTAGAAATGCATACATGAAAAGCATGATTTGATGATTACGTTTTATGAAACGTTTTGTGAGATAACATGCTTACTGAGGCTACTTTGAATTATTACTATTTTTCCTATAACCCGTGTTCTTATAGAATATCTGATGGATGACGATATGATATTTAGAACATGTTTCGAACATCTCTTTATAGTATAGATGATGGATGACTTTATACTATGAAGTTGTTTTTCAATATATATATATGTTCAATGGTTTTGTACTTACCTAGTGGTCCTTTCCGTTACGGGACGTAGGGATAGATTCCGGTCCATCCCGGGCGACGGTTTGGTGTTGGCATAGGGCCTGGAGGGTGTTTCCTCTGGCATTTAAGACCAGGGACGGGGAGCCGGCATGGGGCCTGAAGTGTATTTTCCTCTGACTGTCTGCTCAGAGACGGGGAGCCGGCATGGGGCCTGGGGGTTATCAGACAATTCACTAGTGATTATTATATATACAAGTTATGATTTGAGACATTGCACGGCATGTTAGGTTTCGGAAAACCTATGTTTATCATTATATTTGTGTTTTCATAAAACCTAGGGGTTAGTACGTTGATAACTGTTTTATTATTTATATATCAACTTGGTCCACTCATGTTTGTTTTGCGCCCCCTTCAGGACTTAGAATCGAGGCATACAATCCCGGCATCAAGGCACTTTCGCATCAGCATCTTCGAGTTCTCTTGGTGTGGGACCCATTCTTTTATTCATTCCATTTTATATTATTTCTTTTAGTATTCTAGTTAGTCGTATGCTCTGAACACGTTCCTTAAGTCCATATTCTTTATTCTTTTATATTTATAAACCTTATATATTCCTTGTTTTCAGCAATTGCACTCAATAAATGGCTTTCGTCACCTTTGGGTGTCGGCCAGCACGTGCCTATCCTGGTATTCGGGGAAATATCAGGATCGGGGCGTGTCACCTCGGGTTGTTCCATATATATTTCCTCATTTAAGTCTCCATTTAAGAATGCAGTCTTTACATCCATTTGATGTATTTCCATGTTATGGAGTGCAACTATAGCAATCAACAGTCTTATAGACGTAATTCTCATTACAGGCGAGTATGTATCAAAGAAATCCAAACCATGCTTTTGACAGTATCCTTTAGCTACCAAACGAGCCTTATATTTGTCAATTGTACCATTTGGTTTTAATTTCTTCTTAAAGATCCATTTGGACCCAATTGGCTTATTGCCATGGGGCAAATCGACTAATTCCCATGTATGATTTTGCATAATGGAATGTACTTCAATGTTAACTGTATCCTTCCAAAATGGAGCTTTAAGAGTGGACATGGCCTCCTTGAATGATTGAGGTTCTGTCTCAGTTAATAAGGTCACAAAATCAGGCCCAAAGTCCTTTTGAATTTTTGTCCTTTTACTCCTAGGTTCAAGTTCTTCTTCTTCTTGAACTCTAGACAAGGATGAACCATCATCATGTACTCTAGGTTCGTCATTAACCTCAGATACATTATCATGTAATCTTTTTTTCAAGAAATTAGACTTGCCTGTTTTGTATGGAAATATATCCTCAAAAAATATTGCATTTATAGATTCTATAATAGTATTGACATGTATATCGCTTACTTCGGAATTAAAAACGAAGAATCTATAAGCTGAACTATTAGATGCAAAACCAATCAAAACACAATCTATAGTTTTAAGCCCTAATTTGGTTCTCTTTGGCAATGGGACTTGTACTTTTGCAAGGCAACCCCACACTTTAAGCAATTTAAACGTTGGGGCTGTTCCTTTCCATAATTCATATGGTGACTCCTTTCTTGTTTTAGGTGGAATTCGATTCAAAATTTTATTTGCATTAAGTAAAGCTTCACCCCACAAATTGTGTAGAAGCCCAGAGCTATTCAACATAGAATTGATCATGTCTTTAAAAGTCCTATTTTCCGTTCGGCAACACCGTTTTGTTGCGGTGTATAGGGGGCTGTTGTTTGATGAATTATGCCATGTGTGGCACAAAATTCAGCAAAGGCATGAGACTCATATTCTCCTCCCCTATCGGACCTTAAGACTTTAATTTTCTTGTTAAGTTGATTCTCAGCCTCTGCCTTATATGTTTTAAATATATCCAAGGTTTCATCTTTACTATGAAGTAAATAAACATAACAATACTTACTGAAATTATCTATAAAAGTTACATAATAGTTCTTTCCACCACGAGTTGGATATGATCTAAAATCACACGAGTCACTATGAATTAAATCTAACAAATCATTGGATTTTTCATCCACTGATTTAAAGCTTTGACTTGCAAATTTCAATTCTGTACAAGTCTCACATTTAACATTATCTAAACAATCAAGTTTGGGTAGCAAACCTACATTATGCATTCTAAAAAGAGAACGAAAATTTACATGTCCTAGCCTAGAGTGCCATAAATTAGATGAATCAACAATATAAGCAGAAGCATTATTTATTTCATTCATAGAATTAGCAAGTACATTTAGTTTGAATAATCCATCAACAAGGTAACCCTTCCCTACAAGCATTCCCCTTTTAGTTAATAGAAACTTATTGGATTCAAAAACTAGTTTGAATCCCTTGTTACTAAGGATATGACCAGAAACAAGATTCTTCCTTATATTGGGGACATGCAGCACATCAAGGAGGGTTAATTCCTTTCCAAAAGTAAATTTCATAACACATTTTCCTATTCCAGCTACAACAGATGTAGATGCATTTCCCATAAATAGCTGCTCGTTTCCCTTTGGTATGAAGAGAACATATTTATGTCACCATATACATGGCAAGTCGCACCAATATCTATCCACCAATCAGCGTGGTTAGATACAAGGTTGATTTTAGAAATCATTGCAGCCAAGACATCCACATTATTTTCAATCAGGTTTGCGCGGTTGTTGCCTTGATTTCCAGGACCTTGATCTCTTCAATGGCAACATTCTTGAGCTCTATGGGCTTTCTTTCCACAAACCCAGCAACTTCCTTTGATTTTCTTGAAGTTTTTGCCTTTCACACCAGGGACAAAGTTCTTTTCCTTCTTCTTAGTTTTCTGGAATTTCGGCATTTGCTCTGATGAACTTCCTTCAACAACATTCGCCTTGGCTTCCATACTCGAAACCAGGCCCTTTTCATTCCTTCTGTTATCTTCCTCAATTCTCAGCCTTACAATGAGATCTTCAAGGGTCATCTCCTTACGTTTGTGCTTGATATAATTTTTGAACTCCTTCCAAGAAGGTGGCAGTTTCTCTATAAAAGACGCCACTTGAAAGGACTCATTGATCACCATCCCTTCTACATAAATGTCATGGATGATTTTCTGGAGATCTTCAGTTTGAGAGACAACGGACTTGGAATCCACCATTTTGTAGTATAAAAATTTTCCCACGACAAATTTCTTTGAACCAGCATCCTCTGTTTTATATATTTTTTTCAAGTGTTTCCTAAAGTTCCTTGGTTGTTTTGCAAACCACATAGACATCATACAACAAATCATCTAATGTATTAAGAATATAGTTTTTGTGGAGGAAATCATTATGATTCCAAGCATCTATAGCTGTCAAAGTTTCTGCATAAAAAATATTTTCTCCATTTGCAGTAGGTACAGTCTCGCACAGAACATTAGCCAAATTCAAAGTTGTCAAATAATACAGCATTTTCTGCTGCCATCTTTTGAAATCTCCACCCTTAAATTTCTTAGGCTTTTCAGAATGAGGTTTAGTTCCTAATTGTTCCTTACTGTTCGAAGATTGTTGGAGAACAATTCAGAAATAAATAAAAATAACATAAATAACAGAACTTGAAATTCTAATACTTTATTAACCACAAATACTTGCAATACAAAATGAAATACAGAAATAAATACAGGAATTAAAATGGTACTAACTTGATTAACCACATGTAGAGGCTAGTGCAAAAGCTATGTCCTTCGAACAATATTTTCGTCCCACTCTTGTGCTTGTGGTTCTACAACGTCTACTCGACCAGGATACAACTACCTAATTTTACAACCCGCATTGGATTATAGAATTCTAGCGAATTTGCTTTGTGTGTTTACTCTCTGGAAAGTTTGTACAAAAGTGAAGGAGGAAGAAAATATGATATACGATAGAACTGAGACTCCAATTACATAGGCTCTTTCATACCTCTTCAAATACCTTTTGGATGTATCTGAAGCTACACAACTCTTTCCAAAGAGCTGTGTCTATTTATCAAAACGTTTTTAATTAATTTTAATTAAAAATTTAATTCGAATTTAAAATTAATGATCTGATTAATTTTAATTCTTAGGCCCCAAATGCCCCAAGGCCCTTGTCTTGATTAATTATTATTAATTTATATTAATATTATGGTATAATCATCAAGCCTAATCCATACAATTAGTGGCCTAAACTTCAATCCTCATTCCAAATGGTCCAACACCTAATCACTAATAAAGGTGACTAACTTAATATAAGGACCTCAAGTTCCCTTGAGTTCCCCAATGTGGGACTAAAGGAGCTCAAAAACTCCAACAGTGGTTTGTCATTTTGTTTCTCTTTTGTCTGATTGTAAGACCTTCTAACGATTGAATTTATTTTATGTGGAAACAATCGTTTTAATCCCATAGTTTGAGTTGTTTCAGTTACGTATCAATACTTAACTACTGGATTTTTCTTAAGAAAATTGTATATAGGCTATATACTATATGTAAAATTCATGGAAACACAATTGTGTTGCATCCATGGCTATTGCCTGCGATATGATTGACATAGTTTAATTAGATTGAAACCAGACGTACTAATCTAATTTAACACAAATTGATATCTTGGTATGTGACTAATCTGCAAAGTAGAAGTGAATAATTTCTACGTGTAGTCTGTATGAAATGTATACACTTCAATGTATGCATTCATCATCTTTAGGGGCGGGTAGCGCCTGGGATTTAAAAAAACCTCTCACACTCGTGTAAGCGTGCGTGGAGAGGCAAGGTTTTGATCTCCCTCATTTCGATATATGATTGGATTTTGTTTGTGGTATATTTGATTTACAGTAATGCAATTGCTTTGCTCTTTTTCACCACGATTGTTTTATCAGTTATTGTTTCATTTCTTTTCATTCCATGTAATTAGTTTAATCAGTTTATGCAGTTCAGTGTTTAAGTGCTTTATGAATATTAATAATATGGTCACTTCTTCTGTATTTCTGTTAGGGATCATGTTAACTGATGATATGATATGGTAGTTAATAGGGGTGGGTTCGGTTTAAATCGGTTCGGTTTTTTGCCAAAACCAAAACCAAACCGAAATTTCGGTTCGGTTCGGTTCGGTTCGGTTCATTTTTTTCGGTTCGGTTTTTTCCGGTTCGGTTTCGGTTTTTTGTTTTTTTCTTTTTAAAAAAAATGAAAAACATTGAAATTTTAAATTTTAACATATCCAACACAATCATAACATAAGCATTCTAACTAGAATCAAAGACAATGAAAATAAACATTTAAAGTTGAACTAAAATCATCAATCAAGTCTTCCAAAGTCCAAACTAACAACCTCACAACACAAAAATCGTACAAATGACTTAGAAAAGTTAAATTGTATGATGTTGTTCAAAGATCAGGGTTGTTTGCTTGTAACTGCATGTTGACAACTTGAAAAAGTAATACGTGGGTGGATTTATTTAGTGTGTGTTGAATTCTTTTCCATCACAAATTATCCAAATAATCTACCCGAAATAAATGTTTATGGATTATGTTACATGTTATATGAGAGTAGATTTGAAAAAGAAAGCTGGGGCAGAAGTAGACAGTGCTATGGAGATGGATGTAGGTACTTCAGGAGGAGGTTTGATTCCGAAACCTTATATGGGGGAGAAATAATAGGTTAGGGTTTAGAGTTTTTATAGGCCTTTTTTTAATATTTTGAGCTTAAAGTTTGGCAACACATTGGGTTTAGCACATTTTAACTTACAAATTGGGTTTAGAAAATAATACCCAAAACAAATAATTAAATAAAAAAATTAATTTAATTAATTCGGTTCGGTTCGGTTTGGTTCGGTTTCTAGATCACTAAAACCGAACCGAACCAAAAGAATTCGGTTCGGTTTGGTTTTTTCAATTCGGTTCGGTTTTTTTGTTCGGTTCGGTTTTTTCGGTTTCGGTTCGGTTTGGTTTTTGGTTTTTTTCGGTTTTCGGTTTTTTGAACCCACCCCTAGTAGTTAATGTGTTGAAAATATGTTGAGTAGTCCATGCTTTTGCGATTTTGTTATAAATTTTTTACCCTTCATATTTCTGTTTGGGATCATATTAATTACTGCTGAAATGTGACTTTTGCTATTAATTTTTTATCCTTCATATTTATGCTGCTCTCTCAGAAAGCTAAACCACCACATAAGCCTCTTTGCCTTTTTTTTTTCTTCTGGTTTTCAAATTTGGAATTTTACTGGGATTTATCATCTGGGTATCCTTTAAATTAGTTGGGTTTTTGAGAAAATTAGTGGGTTTTGTTGATCAAGTGGTTTACTTGGTTATAGTTCTAAATTGGGTTTATAGTTCTAAATTGGGTTTGAATTAGGGTTTTTTGAAATGTTGCTTCCTTGCTTGGTTGTGAAAAAGCTCTTCGCTTTCCATTTGTTTCTTGAAAATCTCTCCAGTTTCCTCTCTCAGAAAGCTAAACCACCACATATGCCTTATGTTATGCTTTTGCTGCTGTATTTTCTGTTACTTTCGATATTTATCTTTTCTTCTTTTGGGGTTGCATAAGAAGCATAGGGTTTGAGTTAGGTTTTCCAATTTTTCGTCTTATTTTTTCAGTTATTTTCTGTTTGGTTGTTGAGAAAATCAGGGAAATATAGTTATCTGTGAATATGGAAACTTGAATTTATGTAGACATCAGAGTTCGTATATGGTTGTGATTTGAGATTTAAATACAAACTTCCCAATTTGTTTTTGGAATTTTAACTAAACTCACGTTACAGGTAGATCATGCTAGTAAGATAACAAAAAAGATTAGTAGATTTGTGTATGCGATGAGTTGTGGTGAAAATTATACCATTACAGTGGGTGGATTTTCTAACTTTGGCCTTCACGCTAAAAGGATTAAAAACTAACTGTCCAATTAAATTATGATTTAAATAGGGGTTAAAGTGAAAGTTTAACCAAAAGAAATTATCCCTTAAAACCATCCCCTATTCTTCGCAATTCGTTGTAGAATTTACACATGAGAGGGTACCATATTTTGTACAGCATGTTGTATTTACAAAATGTTTATCAATTTTCATGGGATGGACTCTCCTGAGTGGGGGAAAAGTTGGACTCATGGAGTGTGTGATATTGGCATGTTTAACCTTCGTGATGCCTTAATGGAGTGGACTCTTTTTAGGTTGGTCCTTGATAAGAATTCTGTTGCGCTACTCTATATTCATGGGGTTCCTGAATACTTAAAATGGTTCATCCTTTCGCCTTTGCTTTTACATGAAACAATGGATTTGGGCTGTTTACTACTGCGTCATATTTGATACTATGATTGGACTTCATGGGATAGGATAGTCATCGGAAAAGTTTTGTCAAGTCTGTCTTCTACTGTACAGGGTCAGGTTTGTGTATTTCTAGCACACTGCATGAATCTTGGTAAAACTAAGGCTATGGGAAAAAATTTTGGGAATAGAACAAATACAATTTTTTTGCGTTTGGTGAAGTTTTAGAAATCGACACATCAGGAATGAATTCTAAATTGATGGTCCTTTGTTCTTCCGGATGGTGGCAATCCCTGAGCTTCGCATATTTTATCTGTTGAGCAACATTAAATATGCTAACTTTGTTCTACGTTAAGAGTTTTTCAATCTCACATCATTATTTTTCTTTACCATACTTAAAACTGTTTTTCATGTTTATCATACAATCACTCATGTTCCCATTTTTACTTTCGATATTTATCTTTTCTTCTTTTGGGGTTGCATAAGAAGCATAGGGTTTGAGTTAGGTTTTTCAATTTTTTGTCTTTACTTTTTCAGTTATTTTCTTTTTGTTTGTTGAGAAAGTGATGGAAACTTGAATCTGTGTAGACTCCTTGGATTGTGTGTTGGGTTCAGTGGAGGTTTAGGGTTTTAATTTTGAATGATTTGTTTTTCATTTCATGGAAATAACCTGTTATTTGATTTAACTGAGTAATTTAATAGAAATATATTGTCTTTTTTTTTCTTTTTCCCATCTTTTGTTTTGTCTGCAACCAAACAGGGTAAAGAACTGCAATCTTTTTAATTACTCTGCTATTTCCATGAGTTAAGCATATCTGACCTTCTATTTTAGTCAAGTTGGAATAAACATCCTTTAGTCAGGTTGGACACTTTTTCATAGAATGTTTGGTTCAGGGATCCCTTATACAAGCACAATATTCTTATGTATTTTAATCATACTTTACCCTCATGGTTTAATAAGTGTGAAAATTGTCTTAACTATACCATTGGAGCGTTACAGTTTTAGTTACTTTATTGAATCCGTTTGTTTGCGCTTTGAATTCTAACTCTGAATCTCACTCATTTTTTTGCAGTTTAGATCGGACTCTCATCACAACATTGTAATCTACTCTTGCTGTTGCCATTAATCTAAGGGTCATGAGGCATTGCATTAGAATCAAGACTTTGGTATGTCACCTGAACTTCAATGCATTCTTTTCCTATTTCTTTAATGAATTACCTTATTCAATGTTGAATTTAATTTGCTTTTAATTTTTTTTTTCCTCTAGATTGATGGAGCTGATGTTGCTTCATTTTCTGAAGCCCTACCAACCAAGGAGCAAACTCCAGATCAGAGTTTGCAGGACATGGGTCACAAAGAGCATCAGAGATGATCCTCAACCTACAGGTCTTGACTGTGTGGTTGTTGATAAACAGGTCAGATTCTTACACCTTTTTGACAAATCGTTGAATTTTCTGTTGTTAATAAGCCTTGATTGCAATATGCAACAATTTAATTGAAATATACATCGGCTTGATTGATTATGCTGATGTACTCTCTCACTCTGCATTTTTTCTTTTTCTCTATTTAATGAGGCTTTAAGCTGCTATACAATCTGATCATATATTAATTTTCAATGACCGTTTTAAAATTGTGTATGTTTTAATTCAGGGTTGTAATCTCATCGGTATGATTTATTGTGATTACAATTTACATCCTTCGTAACTTGCTTCATTAGCCATTTGTGTCTTTACCTCCTCATCCGTATTCAAATTTAATTTGTATATGCCCCTTTATTAAGAGGGATCTATTTTTATAAGAAACAACACCTCACAACTGTTCCATTCGTGGTTTTCTTGAATTTCTTTGGTTTTGTAGCGGTCATTGAGTCGTGTGGACAACAAATGAAAAATCCATTTTCTCCCTGTAATAGCATGCTTTGGGATCAATTTCTTTCTTAAAAACAAATATTCAAAGTGCAGCACAAACACTTATGGTCTCTTTACATTTCAATACAAAGATTATATTTTGTTCTGCTTCAAAAGGCTTTTTTTAATTGAACAAACAACACGTGCCATCAGATTATCAATTATCAGCCGTTTTATTCGTTAATTAAAATTTTTGTTTTCGCACCTGTGCAAATTAAACTAAATATCTGTTTACAACGTTGCTTTGATGGTTGCGGGTATCCTTCTTAAAGCAATCTTCGTTATTATCTTGCATGTGATATTACATGCTATCTCTGTAGAAACAACCATCATATCTTAACTGTTTACGTGGTTCTATCGTCTTCTGTGCTAAATCTTCTCCTGCGCATTTAGTATTCTGTCTAATTTTGGTTTCCTTTTTCTGAAAGGGGGATGCGATTCATGTAACAACAAATGCTCAAGACATTCAATATTTTTTGGACCATCTAACGGTCGATGATGCGTACAAAATCAACAAATATCGTGTTGTTCACAACAAGGCATCAAACAAGGTTGTACCTCATGCTGCCATCATTGAGTTAAACAGGAAAACCATAATCGTTCCTATTCAGAAAACAAGGCAGGAGATCCCGATGCAGTGGTTCAGTTTGATTGAGCTTGAGCAGCTTTATGAAAGAATCGATAGGGATGTTGAACTTACATGTAACAAATTTTGTTTTAAGCACTGCTTCATAAACTGAGACAATCGTTTTAATTTTTTTGTTGCCTTCCGTGCACATTGATTGCCGCTAATGAATATCATTTGTAGATATATTTGGTTGCTTGACGGCTGTGCAGCTGATTGAAAAGGTGACTATCCAACACACAAGAATTGCAAAGAAGAGAAATCTTAACCTGAAAAATATCAGGTGATTTTTGTATGCGTTAAATTTTAATTTTAATTTTCGCATGTGGCACCGTACTGACTGCGTATAGCTAACTGCCAGCTTTTCAATTAATTGCAGGGGTGAAACTGTGAGGGTGACCTTATGGGGAGAGGCTGTGACCAGTTTTGAAGACAGTGGAATACAATCGTTGCCACCACCCATCTTTGTTGCTTTGACAAGTCTCAAAGTGAAGCAATACCAAGGTCATACCACAACATGCTTTATTTAGCTGCTTAAAGTTTCACTTTATTGATCATTTTCTTTTATCAATAGGAAAGCCTGTTCTTGGAAGCACGGGATCAACTGTTTATTTTATCGATCTAGACATTCCACAGTACTCTGAGTACAGACGAAAGTAAATACACAATCCTTCTTTAATAACTTTTGCATTTATATTTATTTGTTTCATCTTTCTCACCCTAAACATGCGCAAAATAGGTTTGAGCATCTGAGATCGCCTGTTCAAACACCATACGGGTCATGCCATTAGCGCTAATTCTAAGTAAAAAACAATCGACCAGTTACTTTTACTTGATCATGCATTGCACAAGGTTAATCTCTCATCACCGACATGTTAACATAAGTTGCCTCTTTTTTTTTTACAAAAGAAAAAAAAAAAATTTGTTGCATCTTGCTTGGCTACTTCTTGATTTCTTTCTCTATTTGCTTATGCTTCATCTTTGCAAGGTGACGGTTATACATGTTTAATGATTTGAAAACCTGTGACTCAATAACAGAATGAAAGTTTCGTATGCCAAGCGACTGTTGTTGGATTTGATTTGGGCAGCTGGTGATACAAGTCCTGTCCATCTTGCCATAAAGCTGTAAAAAAGACATCTAGATCGTTTGAGTGCAATTAACATGGTTTGATGAATAAATTACCCAAACCATGGCAATATTCTTTCGTATTTGTTTTTCATCTGCTGGTTATACTAATTTGTTGACTCAATTTTTTATTTCTGATGGTTATGAAATTCATACAAAATGTTTTTATGCTTATAACATTCTATGCAGCAACAAATTTCAACATGTGACAAACCTACCGTTACATATCTCTTTGTGTTGTAGAACAGTGGATGTCCACTCAAATAATTAAATAATGGGCAAGTTGCCCTTCCACTGTTTACCGAAGCTTGCTTCACACGACTCCTATGTTCTATATAAATACAAACTCCCCACAACATCAAAAGTAAGGAAAGACACGGAAGAGGAAGAGAGAAAAGAGAGGAAGAGGAGAGGAGATAATAGAGAGAGTTATATTTGTACTTCTATTATTCCAAATTATAATGAAAGCACCACTACTGCCCCGATGACATACTCCAGTCACACTGACTGTAGAGGAACCTCGTAAATTTTGTGTCTTGTTTCATTTATTCCACTGCACACATCGTCGATTTTACAACACGTTATCAGCACGAGAAACTCTCATGTCAGTGGAAAGCACAACGCTATAAATCCGATGAAGCATTACTTACCTCACACCTCTGTCAGCCAAAATCTCACAGAATAAAAGGTATGTCCATTTTCTATCTCTTCCACCGCGCCTGAAGCGCCCCACCGATTTTCGGTGAGAATTGAAATTTACAATGACCTGTAGTCATCACGAGATGAGAAAACTCGTACCTGGCAACTGGTTTCCAGAGATCTAGAAGAATCTCATCAGACTTGGAAACCCAGATCGCGTCGTTTTTTTACGGATCTCGAGAACTCCTATGAATACTCGGCTGTCTGAGATGGTGATAGCAGGACTGACTCCACATAGGCCTCCCTCTCTTGTACCTCCATCAACCCCACTGTCATCTATGTTCCTGTATAGAGGTTCTTGCTTCGCAATGCCATGTTCTTTGGGCCATGCAAGGAAAAACGAAGAAAGCGAGGGGATGGGAAATGGTATTCCATATTTGGCCTCTCCCATGGAAGAAGAAACAATTTGTGGGTTTTTGCCAAAAAAAAAAAAGGGCAAAAGCAATGGAATGATGCATCAGCACCTTTTGAAAAAGCATAAGACAAAAGAATAAAATAAAAAGAAAAAGGATGGTGCATCAGACACCATGTGGAAACCAAGAAAGAAAAAAAATAAAAAAAGGCAAAGGATTTTTGGAATGTTGCATCATGTGAATAAATAAATAATAAAAATAAATAAATAAAAAGGAAGAAAATGCTTGAAAGGGTGCCGACATAAAAGAAAAGAAAAAAAAAAGGTATGATACATTTAATTTATGTGAATGGTGTTGGCTTAAAATCTTTTCACAAGTTTTATTTACTTTAAAACAATTTATTTATCATTGACGGTTTTACCGCCTACTGCTTTAAGTTTTAATTTATGTGAATGGTGCTGAATTAAAGCCCTTGTCACAAACTTTATTTACTTAAATGCAATTTATTTACTATGGCTGGAATTACCGCCTATTGTTTTAATTTATTTATTATACTTATCTTTTGTTACGATGAGTATATAACAAGGACCCGAAGTTCCTTGAACAGATCAGAACATGCAGTTTCTTGATCCTCATCATATAAAATGATTGGACCCGAAGTTCCATCATACAGAAAGATCAGGCATGAAGTCCCTTGATCCTGAAGATCAGGACATGAAGTTACTTGATGAGCACCGTAAGTTTGAAGTGTTCAACTTAATTGTAATAAAGGCCATAAGAGTCTCAGTCTACAGACTATTAAATAAGGACCAGAAGTTCATTATGTCCATACTCAAAATGATTTAGCAGAAGACTTTATTAAGCGGATAAAATTGATTACCTGCGCTCTGCTCATGAAAACAAAACTGCCAATTTTTACATAGGTACATGCTACTTTACATGATGCATTATTAATTCGGTTGAGACATGTTACCAACCATCAATAGTTATCAGTACAACTCGTGTTTGAGAACTAGCCAAACATTATACATTTACGAGTTTTTAGTTGTGTTATCTATGTGCCTATTGCACTGCCACAACGTACTGAAATGAGGCATCATCACTGATTGGGCATTGATGTTGAACACTATCTATCATTCAATATTTGGAACACTTGACTGGGGATATGTTTACCGCGTGGTTTGCAGATTGTCATTTTGATAAGACAATTTTCCTGCCGTTAGGGGGAGAAAATAACATCGTTCCAGAAGAACGATGAGAAAATATCATTCCAGAAGAATGATAACAAAAGACAGTTCCAGAAGAACGAATAGAATTTGTCTTATTTTGATTCACGAAGCAATCAATATGAAAATGAAGTAAGAATAATTGAATGATGCAACGATGTATCAAATGCCAGATGCATTTAAGAATTCATGTCCCTGTTGGACAAAATAATGAGGCAGTAAATGATTTATCTGTTGCACGCCTGAAGCGTGGCAGACCCTCAGACTCAAAAAAAACAAAATTTAGTCTTCCGAAAGAGGAAGAATATGACACTATTGAACTATTGCATTCCCGAAGCATAACTGTTGCATGCTAGAAGCATGACAGTCACCGCATGGATATACGTCCCATAAAGGACAATCCGCAGACATGGGAATGTTCATGTCTCATGCATGAAGCATGATAGACATATAGGTTCCAATGACTCAACTCCCGGAAGTGGAGATTAAAATCCAAGCTCTATAACGCTCAAGAAGAGGTTATGATCTGCATTCTCTAAATTATGACTATTGATAGGAGCATATTTATGCGACTCAGTTAACATGTTTTCTTGCATTTACTTAGCTAGCTATTGCTTATAAGAGTATTTTAAGCTATTTTCGTGTGTTTATAGGTCCTAATAACAAAGTTGGCAAGAAAGTGCATT
Organism: Malus fusca; assembly: GCA_035220775.1. Lineage (NCBI taxonomy): Eukaryota > Viridiplantae > Streptophyta > Magnoliopsida > Rosales > Rosaceae > Malus > Malus fusca. The sequence goes on from CM069070.1 coordinate 23,142,562, forward strand.
TTGGTGCGTTTTGGAGCAATTTTGGGCTGAAATGGATTGCATGCACATGGAGACATGAGGATGGACGTTTTTAAAGATTTGAAGGATGGAAATCAGCATGTGTGTGTGCAAATGCAAAGAGGAGCACGACATGGGAGAAACATGGACAACACACACATGCAAACTACATGGACAGTTTGGAAAGGCAAAAGAGAGACAACATGAATACACACACATGCAAAGTACACGGCACATGGGCAGAAAGACATCATTCATGCACACATTCTACATGGACAATTACACACATGCAAACTGCACAGGTTGAAGGGCAGAAAAATGAGACATCAAACAGCACACACACATGCAAACTACACAGACAGGTTGGAGGGCAATAAATGTGTTGATTTGTGGCTGAAATGATGAAGAGCATGTGTGTGTGCAAGTGTAACAGCTGGTACATGTGGAAATGATGATTAGATGACAGAAAACACACATGTAAAGAGGAAGGAATACATGGACAGGAAAGGAAGAGGACCATTCAGCCACCATTCTATAAATTCCCACATTCACACACCACAAAGATGGGAGATCCCAAAACACAATTCCAGCAACCTTTCTCCCTTTGTTGTGACCTTCATCCAACCTAAATCAAACACATTCAGCCATTCCCTTCCATATATCCATACACATCCTTAGACACTTGTGCAGCAACAAGGTAGTGAAAAAGAAGGTCCTTGGCGTTTCAAGCATGAAGATTGGAGCATTTTAGGTGTACTTCATTCTTGCTTTCAATGTCTACTTTGTTATTTTCTGATTTTTTTGTGAACATGAGTGGCTAAACCCCTCTTGGCTAGGGGTGATTTCAAAGCCATGATTATGTGTGTAATATGATTTGATAAATTCAAGTTATGAACTCTTGAATCGTAAATGCAATTGGCTTAACTATTTGATTGATAACTTATTTGTATTTGTTGATTAAGGGTCGACACTTAATTGGCATGCATAAATCCGATGCTAGAATATAAGAAAGTTTCACTTAATCGTTACAAACTTATATTCATAAGTAGTGGAGGTCGCTTATAAACGATCGCGTTAAGTTTAATTCCTAGCATGAGTGACATGATGTCATAGTTGCAAGTGCTTTGTCAATGCTTATGATTTTCATTAAACGTAATGATCTTTGATTGTATCTCTATTATGATGTCATGTAGAGAACTTTTGAAGAATGTTTTGGGTTGTCAAATGATGTCATCCAATCCAATAAAACAAGGAAAATATGAGGGTTAACTAGTGATGTCACAGTTAATTTGGGGCATTGTCGTTCATAATTCAATGAAGTAGTAACTGGAAATCGAGTTGTTTGCATACATGTCATGTGTGGAGAAAAAGCCTCTAGCTATCCCATCCATCATCTTATTTCTCAAATTCGTTTTACAATCTGTCTAGTTTTTCATACTTGTTTGTTTGTTTCAACTTCATCCAAGTCAAAACCCCCCTTTTAGTTTCTTGTTTCAAATTGTTTCAAATCTATTTTGTTGTGTGTTTTTTTATTGTTTTAGGTGAAGCCAAAATCCAATTTTCGTTCAAAGTTGTGTTTAGAGTCAGAAACTGCCCAACAAGTGTTTTTAGGCAGTTTTGAGTGTTTTTAAGTTGTTTTAAGTCTTTTGAACCTGTTTTGAGTCCCTTGAGTCTATTCAAACGTTTTTAACTTTGTTTTTATGTTTTTGAGTCAATTTAGAGGTTATTAGCAATCCCTCATAATCCCCGGTCTAGAACGATCCCTACTTATACATATACTACAATTGTCAAAAGAGGGCTTAATTTGTGTGTTAAAGCATCATCTATCCTGGAAGAGATAGTGTAATGCCCTTGAAGAGGCAATGAATATCCAAAAGAAATGAAAAGTTTTTATGCATGCGCATGCACTTGAGAATATGGGATCACGAATTGATGATAACCAATGGTAATTTTGGTTTTTATAAGTAGCTACTAAATTCATCAATGAGTTGTGTTGATATTGAGTCCCGTTCTTTTCCGTCAACAAAAATTATTGGCCAAAATGGAAAAAGGCAATTCCATTACAATTTTGTAAGAACGTGGAGAAATGAACCTATATATATTTGAATATGATACAAATAGCAAAAAAGATGTTGAACCAAGGAGGTTACATTGGGCATACAGTGAAATACACTCACATGATATGACACAAGGTTGTAAACAAGTTCATATGAATGGAGAATTATATATGAAGGGTTGTGAGTCGCCCACATCATATCCCCATAAGTAAATCCCTCAAGTATACATGGGAGCAAATTGCTTTGTATAAATTTCAAAGGAAAATGTGTCATAAAGTGTAGAAAATCCCTAAAGGATTCAAATTGCTTGAAGTAAGCCCCCGAAGGGTAAAGCATAAATTATGTATTCAATATCAATGGATGGTATAAATTGCCTTAGTGAGTACTATCATTATGATATTTTTGCAACATACTAAAATCTCTTGATATTATTAAATTAGAACTCCTGATGAGTCAAGAAATATTATAAAGTGTTGAGAGGAATATTGTCTCGAGCTACAAATCGAACAATATGCCAACAAGAATCTTATCTATGATGTTTATGATATTAAAGAACCATATGGATTGAAGATTGTGAGTTAAATACTCAAATGATGTCGACACTAAGAATGATCATTTATCTTCGTGAAGGTAAAGATAAATTGATATTTGGTCAAGAAGTACCACATCTTAGTGAAGTATATGCTTTATTGTATTTAGCACAATACATTGAATGAAATAAAGTTTATCTATTAATATCTCCGAGAAATTACAGATATGTGCATACACATGAGTTAAAACAAACAAACAGGATAGAGCCTTCACAAAGGTTGCTTATGTGAAGCCTCAGTACTCGAAAGTACCTCAGAATGGGGAGGCACTGGAGATTGATCATGTGGCACCCCAGTATTTGGCAAAACACCAGAAGGGGAAGGCATCGGTTGCTTTCGAAATCTAGCAACGAACCTCTGGTGATCACTTTGAATCCGACCTTCGGATTCCTGCAGCTGGTCGAGCTTTCTTTTCATGCTCGTAGAGTAATTATTTGCAAGCATGTGCAACACTCTATTCTCGTGCTTGAGCCCTCTGATCTCTTGTTTAAGACTTGCCACATCAACCATCAATGATTCAACTTGGCGAGTTTGAGCAAGTAGGCGTTGGCCCATATTAGATACAGAGCCCGCACACTGAACACTGAGAGCCAAGGAGTCTTGAACGGCCGACTCATCAGACCGTTTTGAAAAGATTTTGTTATCCTTTGGAGTGAGAAGATTCTTAGCTACCACATTGATTGTTATGTTATTCTTCATCACAGAGTCCCCAACTGTAAAAGGGCCATTAGAAGATAAGAATGACGGGCGCCATATATTATCCTGACGCTGCTCGTCTATATCACTCCTAAGACATAAATCTAAGCAAATGTTAGATGGGCAAGCCACTTTCAGAAATGATGAAGGAAAATTGAGGTCAAATAAAATCTCATAAATGCAAGAAAAAGAAAATTTCTACAGGCAGCAACTTTTTTAGCATACTCTTGAACATAATTGATGTCTCTATAAAAGAAGAGGCAACAGAGCCACTTGTTCAGAGATCGAAGTGGCACGGCTCTCGAACTTCAAAAGCCAGATTTTCCTGAATAAAGTTCGTTGGCATTTTTTAGATGCAATCTCAGCTTTTTCGGATATCGCGTGCAACTTTGTCAAAGATCTCTGACAAAGTTGAAAACGCGTAAATCTTACTGTTCTAATTACACCACAATTGCTGACAAGAGTAAAGGGACAGCACCACTACCTGTTATTGGGAAATCCCTATATATGTCGATATATGTGCTCTATTACAAGGCATACCTGCAAGAATACCTAACTCTTCCTCATCTCCGAGAATGCATCTTCAACAAAGCATCTCAAAATACTCAGTTTTCTTCCTTTCCGAGAATACCTCTTCAAAACAAGTCACACCAGAGCAAGATTATCTCATATCATTAGGGACGAGAGTAAGAGTATCTCATATCATGCAATCCCCATGTCATTTCCTTTGTCCTTGTTCTTACCTGCAAAGACAAGGATAAAGAAAGCAATATGTCGGAACCTCCACTCAAACTTTAGGTAAGGAACCGACTGCCTGGAACTTTTCCTGATTCCTTACCTAGCATTGCTCTCGAATACTCATTTTCAACTGCTGATATGATGATTGGAGCTGCCAAGAATGATGAGTCACTGGGAAGTGATGTTTTGAAGAACCTTTCAAATGCAAGGTTTGCATTCCACTCCTGCATCAGAGGGCAAATACTGCAAGAGAAGATGCCAAACCTATATGAGGAAAAACTAGGAAAAATACCACTATTCCAAGGGGAACAAATAAGACAAGTGAAAATGATACATTGAAGCATATGGAGACAAGCACAACAAAACACGTGCTGATTCATCCCTGACGGAGCCGAAGATCACTTGTCATATGGAGATGCTCGTGGTTCCATTTCATTCAAGGACAAGTCCCCAGGATCTTGAAGAAATCACAAGTTCGATTCAAGATCAAGTGTCCACCACCCTTGAATCAAATTTTGCTCCAGATAAAAGGAGTAAATTCAGACCTTTGATGCAAGTCTAGCAGAAAGCCCTCCAGCCCAGTTTAAGAAATAGCCTGTAGAAAGTTAACAACAAGTAAAACACCTTTTTCGGCAACTCTTCTTGCTAAGAGACTGAAGAATAATGATCAACGATCAGCCTAAATGATTTGAAATTAGGGGGAGATACTCATCAGGGGGAGCATCCAAAATAGATCAAGATTTTAACGAGTCAATCGAAGACTTGTGGCCATCCAATGGGGAGTGTTGTAGAATAGTGGATGTCCACTCAAATAATTAAATAATGGGCAAGTTGCCCTTCCACTATCTGCCGAAGCTTTCTTCACACGACTCCTATTTTCTATATAAATACAAACTCCCCACAACATGAAAAGTAAGGAAAGACACGGAAGAGGAAGAGAGAAAAGAGATGAAGAGGATAGAGGATAATAGAGAGAGTTATATTTGTACTCCTATTATTCCAAATTATAATGAATGCACCACTGCTACCCCGAGGACGTACTCCAGTCACACTGACTGTAAAGGAACCTCGTAAATTTTGTGTCTTGTTTCATTTATTCCACTGCACACACCGTCGATTTTACAACACTTTGAACTTTATAGAAAAACTGTGCATGTGTCATGAAACTACCATTTTTATGTTTATAAATTGTTAATTTTTCTATGTCAAATGGTGTATTTCAGTATATATTTATACTTGATGGCTGAATTTGCAACATCTTTAATTCACTTTTATGTAAACACACAAACACAGACGTTTATCTAGCCGGCATATGCTTTTGCAATCACTGTGATGCCTGAATTGATCTTTGATGCAATTAACTTTGGGGTAGTCTCCATCCCCACTATACTATGGCTACTTTTGACCCTTGCAACTGTGGAGTTTATGTTGCAGACTTTGGGAAGCATTTTTTCAGTTTCTGCTTTAGTTTTATAAAATTGGCCAACAAACAATGTATACTTTATTGTTGCAAATTTGGTTAACTAAAACTTTTCAATAAATGCTCTTTATTTTGCACAGCTTATTCATGTTAAGTGATATCAATCTAAATGATTTGTATGTCTTTCTGTCCATGTTATTCATTCATACCCTGTATTAGGTTAGTTCTAATGCATTTTCTAGATTGCTCACGAGATTGATATTAGCAGTCATGGTTGTCTAACACAAGAATGTACTCCTCTTGCATAGGTTCAAAATCAATCTTATTTTGGAAGATAACACGAATCAACACAATTTCCTCATCATAGGAAGACACGTCGAAAAAATACTTCGTGTTTCTTGCCACACTTTGGTGATGCAAGAATGATATAAGGATCCTTTTATGGTGCCACCAATTCTTACAAATTTGGTGGGCCAGTAAAAAACATTTCAGCTCTTTTTTGGAAATCAGAACAGTAACTTTAGGAAGACAGATTTCATCGTTCATAGAGCCACTCTCCGAGCTAACAATCCCCTCAATTAAACCACAAACGCCTATTCCCACCGCAGCAAAACAAATTATCAGTTAAGTGACTCCCGCCCCATTGACGCCTTCCTAACCACTGAATCAACAACCCCAATCAATTGCAGCCACCAGGCCTTCGAAAAGAACGTTGTTCCCTGACTAACCAAACAAATCTGACAGGTAAACTTTCCCTTCCGAATAATGCTCTCATGTGTCAATCTTATTAACCGTACTTGCTTCTCGTGGTTATATGTTTGCAGTCATGAAAAATTGTCAACTGCTTTTTCGCACTATTTTCCATAACTATCACGTTTATGTCTACCCTTGTCAATTTTGCCTTCATTCACAGCAAAAAATCTCGCACCGAGCAAACAGCCACAACTAATTCTGCCAGAATTGCAGTAGAATTCCATAATTTGGTTGTCGCCAGGATCAAACCTGCCAACAGAGTTCCAATTGCAGCCCTCAGGACAAAATCTCAGCCCAAAAAAAAACAAAGATAGGTAAATTACAATTTGTTTTTTTTTTTGCACACATGCCTGAATAACATCCATAATGGCTGCCTTTGTTTCATTATGATTTATGTTTTTTGCTATAGTGTTGAAGATGTCCAGTCCTAGAAAAAGTGAACAGCCACGTTCTCCGTGATCGAATGATGCACACCATGCTGCATATTTTTTTTGTTTGAACATCTGTGCTTGACAACTTACCTGCTCAAACACCACTTTTTATGTGTTTTGCTAACTGCTAAGTGAGGTATGTAGGTTGCAGGACATATATTTTGCCTTCTTACGAGTTTTTGGTTGTGCTGTTTATGTGCCTATTGCACCGCCACAACGAACTAAAATGGGACCTCAGCGCAGACTGGGAATTTATGTGGGTTTTAATTCACCATCTATCATTAGATATTTGGAACCTTTGATTGGTGATATGTTTACAGCTCGTTTTGTTGATTGTCATTTTGATGAGACAGTCTTCCCATCATTAGGGGGAGAAAAGACCGTTCCAGAAGAACGGTAAGAGCTGACATGGGTTGTTCCCACCTTATCTCATTTTGATCCACGAAGCACTCAATGTGAAAATGAAGTGAAAAGGATCATTCATCTTCAAGGTATTGCTAATCAAATGCCAGATGCATTTAATGATGCTTCGAAAGTAAAAAAGTCACATATACCAGCTGCAAATGTACCTGCAAGAATTAATGTCCCTATTGGACAAAATAAAGTGCAGTGAATGATTCATCCAGTGCACGCCTGAAGCGTGGTAGACCCCCAGGTTCAAAAGATTCAGACCCTCGAAAGAGAAAGATGAGGGCACAGTTGAACCCAAATGAAATCATTCAAGAAAAGAAAATGAATGATAAATCCACAATTCATGATTCTGTACTTCCAGAAAAAGAAAATGTCCTTGATGAGACACATTTCCCTGAAGAGACAGAAGGACATGAAAGCAAAGTAATATCCATAAATTATGCATGTACTAATGAATTGTGGGATCAAAATGAAAAAATCATCGACGACATGTTTGCATTTGCAATAGCCACTGAAATTATATTAAGTGATGATATTGAGCCCCGCTATGTTGATGAATACAGACAGAGACAAGATTGGCCTAAGTGGAAAGATGCAATCCAGGCAAAATTAAATTCTTTGGAAAGACGAAGTGTTTTTGGACCAGTAGTCCAAACCCTGCTTGGTGTGAACCTCGTAGGTTACAAATGGGTATTCACAAGGAAACACAACGAGAAAAACGAGATTGCAAGATATAAAGCACGACTCGTTGCACAAGGTTTTTCACAAAGACCTGGAATTGATTATGAAGAGACATACTCTCATGTAATGGACGCAATTAAGTTCCGTTACTTAATAAGTTTGGTGATTTCAGAAAAACTTGACATAGGACTTATGGATGTCATCACCGCGTATTTATATGGAGAATTAGATACTGACATATATATGAAAGTCCCAGAATGACTTAGGTTGCCTGAAGCAACTAACAAACCACGAGGTATGTTCTCAATCAAATTAAGGCGATCACTATATGGGCTGAAACAATCTGGGCGAATGTGGTATAATCGTCTCAGTGAATATTTGATTAAAGAAGGATATGCCAACAATGTCATATGCCCTTGTGTGTTCATTAAGAAATCAAATACTGGATTTGCTATAGCGGCAGTATATGTCGATGATATGAACCTAGTTGGAACCCCTGAAGAGCTCAATAAAACTGCTGAATATCTAAAAAAGCGAATTTGAAATGAAAGACCTTGGGAAAACAAAATATTGTCTCGGCCTGCAGATCGAGCATTATGTTAATGGAATTTTGGTCCATCAATCAGCTTACATTGAAAAAATACTGAAGCGATTTGGCATGGACAAGGCTTATCCACTTAGCACCCCAATGGTCGTTCGTTCTTTAGACATTAAGAAAGATCCATTCCGTCCAAAAAAAGATGATGAACTGGTCCTTAGTCCAGAAGTACCATATTTGAGCTCAATAGGTGCTTTACTGTATTTAGCACAATGTACTAGACCAGATATAGCTTTTTCAGTTAACTTGTTAGCCAGGTACAGCTCTGCTCCAACAATTCGTCATTGGAAGGGAGTTAAAGATGTTCTACGATACCTTCATGGGACAACAGATATGGGTCTCTTATACTCAGACAAGCCCACAAATGAACAGATCCTTGTTGGATACGCAAATGTTGGTTTTCTCTCCGATCCGCATAAAGCCCGCTCACAAAATGGATATGTGTTCACTAATGGAGATACTGCAATTTCATGGCGATCAACGAAGCAAAAGCTAGTTGCTACATCTTCCAATCACTCGGAAATAATTACTTTACATGAAGCAAGTCGTGAATGTTCTTGGTTAAGATCAATGATCCATCACATCCGGAATTCATGTGGTCTACCTTCAAAGACAGACACTCCAACTGTCATCCATGAAGATAATGCAGCATGTGTCGCCCAGATGAAGGAAGGATTCATCAAGGGTGATAAGACGAAATGCATATCTTCAAGATTTTTCAATGCACATGAACTTCAGAAGGCTAATGTTATTGAAGTCAGACAAATCCGTTCCAATGAAAATTTAGCAGACTTGTTCACCAAATCTCTACCAAAGTGCACATTTCAGAAGTTAGTGCAGGGAATCGGATTACGTGGGCTTACAAATTTGAAGAATGCGGAATCAGGGGGAGATACAATTCAGGGGGAGCATCCATGATACATGCATGTTGTACTCTTTTTCCTTTGATTAGGATTTTTCCCACTGGGGTTTTCATATCAAGGTTTTAACGAGGCAACATAAGCATGCTCAACACCATCTAGGTAAAGTTGTACTCTTTTTCCTTCGCTATGGTTTTTTTTCCCACTGGGTTTTTTCCAAGCAAGGTTTTAACGAGGCAACTGATGTTGATATGTGGGCATCCAAGGGGGAGTGTTGTTAAATGGTGGGTATGTTTGCCCACATGTATATAGTAACCCTTTCACAAGTTTAATAGTGTCATTTGTTTGTTTTCTATGAGGTTGCTCTATAAATAGAGCACTACATTTGATCAAATTAGACTTGAAGAGAAAAACAACTAATAGCAATAATATACATCACTTCCTCTGCAATCATTTTGTGTTGGTATAATATTTTGCAACTCCTTCGCTCATGTCCCTAGCAAAGGTTATCTCTCTAACTTTTGCCTATTTATAACATTGAGCATTTCTGCAAGTACATATTCTAAATCGAACATTAGTACAAGCTTTTGATGGGCTAGGACTTCATCCACCCATTTACTACCTATGCCCAACATGGGAAAATTTTGATCTGAGCCCCAATTTGAACAAAATTTACCTCTGTTTTTCCTTTTGTTTTGTTTTGTTTTTTTTGTTTTTGGTCAATTTTTTTCCTTTTGCTTGTACCTATTTGACATGCTGACAAGTGATAACATGCAATATCTGACACCACTGTGTAACAAAATCAATTGGTTCTTGTTACAACTTACAATGCGTGACCTTTTAAAGTATTATACGGTAAATTATAAACTCGTCGTTCATACATAGTCAACGTTTATCTTGAAATTTCAGGAACCTAACACGAATCACTAAAAGGGGACTTTTGAGTTGTCAGGTTCTCTAATGTACTTTGCAGTCATATAGATTGTCTTTTTGGTAATTGTTCACAACAATATACTATTATGCAATGACTTCAAAAAATAAGTGTGGCCGGAACAAGAAAATGATAGGCCATACAAATATATAACAAGAATTGGAACCTATAATCATATCGGTACATAACATAATCTAGTTTTCCTACCAAACTATTTTTAAATAGATAACATATCTTAGTAAAAAAAAGTCAATACATGACATATCCAACCAAACTGTTTTCAATAGATAACATATAGCTATGTCATTCAATCATTCTTGTGGCATAGTTGGTCATGTGTAGGATTTGATCAACTTTAGATAAATAGATTTTCATAGTTTTGAATATGTGATTGTGAAGGCATAATCGTCATTTATTATTCAGAACTCTCTCAAGTTCTATTTTTCTCTCTATTACTTTTTTACTTAAGAATCAGAGGCTCGTTGGTAGACACAACATATTTCAAAGTAAAAGGGGGAAGATTTGTGAAATCTAATCCATTGATCGGCAAAGGAATAAAGGAATGGAAAACGGTATCTCTTATTCCCATAGAACTTGTGAGTCCACTTGTGGCAAAAGAGAAAGGAGAGACTGGTTCTTAATTGTGCTTGTAAGTTGTACGATTGAAAAAGACCCATAAAAAGAGCATCAAATTTGTCTAGTGGTATAGAATGTTGAGAATCAATGTCAAAGTTAGGCAATGTTAGTCAATGTCAAAGTTAGGCAATGTTAGGCAATGTTAGGTATGGTTGTGTGAAAACATAATTAGGTGCAATTAATGTGTTTTGTGTGGTAGTAAATAATCTTAGTTTAATTAAGTAGCTTTCATTTGGTTTGCTATAAATACCCAAGTCCCCAAGCCTTGTAATTCATCCAAAGGAAAAACAAAGCTAAGTGCTAAATAAGAGAAGCTTTGCTAATTAGTGTTCTTGTGAGCTTTCTTTAGAGTGTGCTTTATTTTCTTCTTCTTGGATCATTAGAGTTATCTTGTATACTCTTTTTGTTCAACAATTGGTATCAGAGCCAAGTCGGTCAGGGATCGTTCTTGGTGGAGCTATCTTGAGTCGTGAGGAGTTTGGTACTCTGCAAGTTTGTTAGTCAAGCTTGATCGGTACAGTCGAAGTCTTGCCGGCACGATGGGTGACCTTCAAGTAGTTGGAGGAATCAAGAAGCTCAACAACAAAAACTACAACACGTGGGCAACATGTATGGAGTCTTACTTACAAGGTCAGGACCTTTGGGAGGTTGTCGGTGGTGGAGAAGTTACACAACCGGCGACAGAAGATGCCAATGGCGTCTTGCGAAAGTGGAAAATTAAAGCAGGCAAAGCAATGTTTGCTTTAAAGACCACAATTGATGAAGAAATGTTGGAGCACATTCGGGATGCCAAAACACCAAAGGAAGCATGGGATACTTTTGTTACACTCTTTTCAAAGAAGAATGATACAAGACTGCAACTTCTCGAGAACGAGTTGCTATCGATGGCGCAACGCGACATGACGATTGCCCAGTACTTTCACAAGGTGAAGTCGATATGCCGTGAAATTTCAGAGTTAGATCCAACAGCTCCTATTGGGGAAACCAGGATGAAGAGAATAATTATCCATGGTTTGAGACCCGAATATCGTGGGTTTATTGCCGCTATACAGGGATGGCCGACACAACCATCACTTGTTGAGTTTGAAAATTTGCTTGCAGGTCAATAAGCTATGGCCAAGCAAATGGGAGAAGTCTCGTTGAAGGGTGAAGAAGAAGCGCTCTACACCAGCAAAAACAAAGGCACTTTCAAGCGGCACACTATTGGTGGATCTAAAAAGGATGGTGACAAGATGAAAAATCACCAAGGAAATGGAGGCTCTCGTCCAGGGGGAGCTTCGAAGAATCACAGTAATAGTAGAAAGTTCAATGGCGAGTGTTACAACTGTGGGAAGATGGGCCACATGGCAAAAGATTGTTGGGCCAAGAAAAGTCTGCTGAAAGTAATGCTGCTACTTCCAGTTCTAAGGAGAATAGCGAAGATGGTTGGGATGCTGAAGCACTATTCGCTACGGAGGAAGAAGAATTAGCTCTCACGGTAACAACATCAGAACGAATTGACTACAAGAATGATTGGATCGTAGACTCGGGTTGCTCAAATCATATGACAGGTGATAAACATAAGTTGCAAAACCTGTCTAAGTACAAGGGAAGCCGTGTGGTGGTGACAGCTGACAACTCAAGGTTACCGATAGCTCACATCGGTAAGACGATAGTTACACCTCGATATAATTCTAACCAGGTGCCACTTCAAGATGTTTATCATGTCCCAGGAATGAAGAAAAATTTGCTATCTGTGGCTCAATTGACATCATCAGGCCACCATGTCTTGTTCGGGCCCCGAGATGTGAAGGTGTATCGTGATCTAAAAATCTCAGAAAAACCGACAATGGAGGGGCGACGATTGGAGTCAGTCTACGTGATGTCAGCAGAGTCTGCATATGTAGACAGGACAAGGAAAAATGAGACAGCAGATCTGTGGCACATGCGGTTAGGTCACGTTAGCTATTCCAAGCTAAGTGTGATGGTGAAGAAGTCGATGCTTAAAGGGCTTCCTCAACTTGACGTACGAACAAACACTGTTTGTGCAGGATGCTAGTATGGTAAAGCACACCAATTGCCATATGAGGAATCGAAGTTCAAAGCAAAGGAACCATTAGAGTTAGTTCACTCTGATGTATTCGGGCCCGTTAAGCAACCATCAATTGGTGGTACGCGGTACATGGTGACGTTCATTGATGACTTCTCAAGGTATGTGTGGGTTTTCTTCATGAAAGAAAAATCTGATACGTTCTCAAAGTTTAAAGAGTTCAGAGAGACAGTTGAAGGAGAAGTGGGAAAGAAGATCCGTTGCTTGCGCACAGACAACGGGGGA